>CM073123.1:31943294-33370794 GCA_037039145.1 Fundulus diaphanus
TGAGATCAGGGACTTTGCGGGACACCTCTTGGGGGTCGTGAGATGATTTGATATGTGCTACAAATATTTATATTTCTCTATTTGTGAAACCGGTACCAAAGTAAAACTTTATAAAATGCTCAACACTTGTCATCTTAAAGCAGGAGGTAGCCTGCACTTTTTTAACTGTTCTTTGAAAAATCCTACTTTATTCTTATAATTTTACACTTTATTCTCAAAATATTAGGACTTTATTCTCATAATTTCCCCCAAAAAGAGACCAAAAAATCCCACTGGCTAAAAGGGGCTCACCATTCTGTGGCACGGTTGTTTTGGAGGTCGCAGGCTGAGAAGTCTGGGAACGCTCTAGGCCAGGGGTGTCAAACATGCGGCCCACGGGCCGGATCCGGCCCGCCGAACAATGTAGTCCGGCCCGGTGGCTAAATGCATTATCATTATTCAACAATGATTTTTTTTCTCCCAGTGTCCTGTCTGGCAATGTGGCAATAAGAATTGTTGTCCTAATCCCAAAAAGAGCTCATCAGATTTGACTTTCACCAGTGGAGCAGTACTGCTTTTGCCATAGTGCTCCGCTTGATTTATGAATGTGAATAGTTTTATTATGATTCATGCGGGGAATATATCAAATGATATGGACACTACAATGGGAAAGTAGGAGCTGAAAGGAAGAACAAGAAGAAAAAAAGAAAAGGTGAAAGAAAGAGGAGATAAAAAGAAGAGAATGTTAAAACAATTATTGAAAAAAACATGTACTTCGTTTAATTGAAAATCTGCAGTTCCTATATTGTCCACGAGGGGCGCTGTGTTTTAATCAGCAGATGGTAGCACTGAGCTTCAGATGTGGAAAATTGATTTTAAATCATTTCTTAATTTTTATCTGTTTGATGTATTTTGTCATGCAGGACAGTGTTTTTAAGTTCCAAAAAATGTGAATAAATGTTTTTCAATATTGTACAATCACTGTGATCAGTTCTTATGCATAATGCACTTAAGTAAATGTTTAACTGAGTAAAAGTATTGTTGAAATTGCACATACTTTTCTTAAAAACGCTGAGGTTATTCATAATATATTGTGTAAAAGTGAAATTAATTTAATATAAAAATCAACAACAAGTCCACTTTTATTAGTTCTATTTAATCTTGCAATGAGTTTACTCGTGTGGCCCTCTTGAGATCAGATTAAGCTGAATGCGGCCCCTAAACCAAAATGAGTTTGACACCCCTGCTCTAGATGATTTACGACAATGCGAAGACGAGTTGTTTAAGATCCGTCTCCCTGTCTGCTCCACCCTAAGGAAACGTCATGTTTTAGTGCTATCCTGTTGGCAAAACGAGGTCGCACAAAGTTTTTATTAAAAATTATTTTATTTAAAGCAGTTTTTTTTTTGTTTTGGTGTGAAGACCTGAAACATGTCTGAGGTTAAACCTCTTCTACGGTAATACTCATCTTTGCCACAGGGTGGCACTATCTCCACGGGATCTTTGAGTATTAGAAACCTTTTTAATGGTTAAATCAACACGTTTTCATAGGGGTCCCTTCAGAATAAGAGCTTGGCTTTTATTCTCAAGGGACCGTATAGGATCCAGTTGTATTTTCGAGTCTGTTAAACACACACACCCCTATAAAACAACGATGCTGTGGTTGCGATTCAGGTGTGGAAGATCAGAGTGGACGTCCACACGCTGAACAACGACGGGAACCTGATGGATGCCGCCAGCGTGGCCGCCATCAGCGCTCTGTGCCACTTCAGACGCCCCGACGTCGGCATCCAGGGGGAGGAGGTCACAGTGGTGAGTCAGCCGGGTCCTCTGAGGAGAGCGAGAGTTTAAGGCCTGATTGCTCTCTTCACGGCATGCCGGTGTGTTGTTCTGTCTGCAGTACAGTCCAGAGGAGAGAGACCCCATTCCTCTGAGCATCTACCACATGCCCATCAGCGTCAGCTTCGCCTTCTTCCAGCAGGGGTGAGGATCCACGATCCCGTTTCTGTGTCGCCGCTCAGACAGTTTTCTCCGCAAAGCTCCACCGTTCCTCTGTGTGTGTCAGAGACGCAGCAGCTAGAATAAACGGGAGTCCTGTCCTCTCTGCAGAACGTACCTGCTGGTGGACCCGTGCGAGCGGGAGGAGCGCGTGATGGACGGCCTGCTGATGATCGCCATGAACAAGCACAGAGAGATCTGCTCCATTCAGTCCAGCGGGGGGATCATGCTGCTGAAGGAGCAGGTGGGCAGACCAGAACGCCTCGTCCTCGTCCTCCAGCGGGAACTTTTAAACCCTCGTTTGTAACGTTTCAAAGGGACTTCTAAAGATCCACACATCCGAGCGACTGGGCACCAGGCTCTCACGGATGTGTGGATCTTTAGATTGACCTTCTCAACCTCGTTTTCCTTCTCTGGAAAGCGCCTTCGTCACCTTATCGTCGCTTGAAAATGTTTTAGACCAATAAATGTGACTTTGGTTATTTAGACAAGAGTCTCAAGCACATTTAGGTCATAGTCATTTCTAGAGATGCACCGATCTGGCTTTTTCTGGCCGATACCGCGCACCGGTTTCCAGTTTACTTTGATTCCAGTTAGCCACTATGGCGTACGGGAGGTTCAGCTCAAAAAGGTGCATCACAGTAAAGTGGTTGATGCATTTGTTCACTGGAACAAATTGTTCTTATTTGCGATGCCGAGTCTGAGTCGACCAAGGGAAAACCGGCCCGTTCCGATCTCTGGTCTATTGATTGGTGCGTCTCTAGTTGTTATGAATCTATAGTTGGTTTTTCTAAGTCAAGATTGTCTCGCAAACTGTAAAACAAATCAGAAATACTGAAATTGCCGATCATCATTAGTTATGGTTGGGATAGTACTAAAACTAACTGCAACTGCATAGTTTTTCTATATCTGCGTACATTTCCTCATGGTGTCCCCCCCCCTCTGTGCTGGTGAAGGTGATGAGATGCAGCAAGATCGCCAGCGTCAAGGTGTCTGAGATCACAGAGCTCATCAACAAGGCTCTGCTGAATGACAAGACTGCCAGGTGAGCTGCGGGGTTCCTATATTACTGTTTGGTTTAAGATGGAAACGCCACATATTGATCACATGTTGAATGACTCTAAACTCAACTTGATATGAATCACAATACACCTGACTTGGACTTTTAAACCAGGAGTTTCCAATATGGGGGTCAGGACACACCTTATGGGGGTCGCGAGATGATCCAGATAATGATTCAAATTTCTGACTGTCCAATGTCAGATATGTTTTTGTTTTTAAAATGGCAAATGTAGGCCTTTAATCATAGGAAATATGATTAAATAATTATTATTTTTCCTCAAAATGTATGAATTTGAGTCCTGACACTAATGCTGATTGGCTGAAAAAATATTTCCTTTTTTGTGCAACCGATACCAAAGTCTAACTTTACAAGATGCTCAAAGTTCCTCCTTTTTGTAAGAGTTCTCATAAAATCACTACTTTATTCCTGCAATTTTATGAGTTTCTTCTAGTAATTTCCAAAAAGAAATGAATTTCACTATATAACAAAATGTGCCCTGAAAACTATACACGGGCAACAACATTTAACTATTTAAAGCTAATATAGTTTGTTGTTCAATGGCTTTTCCTTATTTTTATGACCTTCTACATTGCAGACACATAGTGAAGACATCAAAACTGTGGCTCCAAAAAAAGTATCTAGAATTTTGTATCAGACACAAAGTTGTGAGTTGTATCTTTGCCACGATACGATGTTATATTGATCTGTTTAGACGACGATACGATATTTGCCGATATGACAACGTGTGTTACGATTTCCGATTGATACGATGCGATATTAGCTGGTCGTCTAACACTAATATTTGCATTGATATCAGCTCACAAAAAAGCTAAATATGATTTGATCATTTTATTTCCAAGGGAGGGATTTAAATCAAAAACTGCGTTCTTCAAAATTTAAAATAATAATAATAATATTACATCACCTGTTCAATATAGTCTCATGTCTGAATATCAAAATAAAGGCGTATCTTAAAAATGGATTGATATTTTTATTTTGCCTTGATGTAATTGGGTCGTTAATCATTTAATAGACAATTTGATGTGGAACAACCCCTAGTTAACATCACCTTGTTATTATTTTGTGTAGAAATCCAGCAGGGCTTATTTGTTATGTACGAATCTGCTCCTTATTTTCTTAATTTTTCTGGTTTTTAAGATTTGAAATTCTAAGTTTAGGACTTGGAATCCACTTGGGACTTGCATGTCCTGACTTTGGACTTGACCCGACACATGGGTGGAGAGGCTCGGGACTACTTGCAAAACAGCGATTTGGTCCCACCTCTGGAAAGAAAATCACCTCACGCCATTTCAGAAGATAAACCTTTTTTTGTTTTGTTTTTTTAAATTTCACAGGAGAGCAGGTGGTAGGTGTGGTTTTGCAGAGTCCATGCCTCAGGAGCGGATCACAGCGCTTAAAACGGACCAGACGTCCGTGGAGATGACGGATGTCGCCGAAACAGCCAGCAGCGTTTTCCAGACAGCCGAAGCTCCTCCTCAGACGTATCCTGAAGTGATCTTACACGAGAACAGGGAGAGAAAACCAGAGCGTCCTATATCTCTGCTAGTTGGCCTCTTTAACCCCATCCATCAGGGCGCCGTCCCCATTGGTGCCGGCACCAGGGGTCGGACAGGTAGGGGAGGGTGTGCGCAACACCTGGGGCCTGGAAGAAGAGGAGGAGAATGAGGAAGGGGTAAGCAGCGGAGGGGACAGCGTGGAAGAAATGACGAAGATGGAGGAGGAACAGCATAAAGAAAGCAAGAGCAGAAAAGGTTTGCTTGTTTTCTCACTTGATGCTGAAGTCCTAAAGGAAGTTGTTTGTAAAATGCAGGGCTATGAAATATTCGCCCCACCTCCAGATTTTTTTTCTCGTTTCTTTGCTCTTTTGTCTCAGGTCACCAAATAAATCTGTATATTTGATGAAGATAACCTAAGTAAATCCAAAAAGCAGTTTTCAGATGATTTTAATTTTAACTGCCCTCCTTGTTAAATCACAAATTAACAATTTCTGATTATAGATATAAAAGATGTTAAACGTCTTCAACTAGAACCTCTCTGACTGCAGAAACATCTCAAACAGCAGCACACCATGTATAAAAAAACCCTGAAACCCTAGAAAAACCCAAGTCACTAACGTCTGTCGGTCAGTGGACCTCGTGGAGAGCCATAATCCACAACTAGAGAAGCATGCAGCAGTGGTGATCTTTCCCAGCAGATTTTCCCCAAGTTACAGCAAGAGCATAATGACAATTCAACCAGGAGGGCACGAAACGGCACAGAACCACTGCACTTTGACCTCTGACTTAAGGTCAGAGTTCATGATTTCACTGTAAGAAAGAGAGACTGGAAAAAAATGGTATGTCTCATGTTGTATCTAACACAGCATTTCAGAAACAGACCATCATGCAGACTGTCAAACATGGAAGGGGTGGTAGTTTGAGGCTGCTTTGCTTCCTCAAAACCCGTAGTAGATGGAACCATCTACCAGAAAAATAATGAAGGACCCTGTCCAGCTATCATCACAGAACCTTAAACTCAAAACCACAGTTGCAAGGCCACCTCTGAATGATGTAAAAAAAAAAAAAATAGATAAAATAAGTTTTGGAGTGGCCTACTCAAGCTAACGAAGGCACAGGTAGTTTGGGGGAGAATTACTTTTCCCCAGAGGAGCAGGTAGGTTTTGATAACTTTTTTTTTTTTTTTTTTTTTACCCCCAATGAATGAAATCATAATTAGAAAATTGCCTTTTGTATTCAGTGGGGTTTTCTTTATCCATTATTAAGTTTGATTGGAAACATTTAAATGTGACAAAAAAAAGGAAAGAAAAAAAAAACGGAGAAATGTTTAAGGCAAATACTTATTGCAGCACTGTCCGAATCTGCTTTCTCTTTAAGCGGATGTTGTGGAGATATTAGACAGTGACGAAGAGGAGGAGGAGGAGGTGGTCATCCTTTATCCCGAGACAACAGAAAAAGCTAAGTAGGTGCACCCAGTTCTTTTTCATTAGAACTGAGAAAGTAAACGCACATTGCTTCTAATGCTGGTTCCTCTCTTCTGTAGAAATGCAGGTTCCAGTTCTGGCCAGAAGGGGGCAGCAACATCCAGGAAACAGAGGAAGAAATGACTTCGTTCTCTTGATCTGACGGCAGCTTAAAATAAAATAATAAATAAAAATAAAATACTACTAAATAACATTCAAATTCACTGTAATGTAACATTGACCAAATAAATCTATTTTTTACAACGTTTCATTTTTTGTTGAAGGGCTTATGAATCATACATAACAATTAATCACGGATTCAGTTTGCCAATTATCAGACAAGCTGTTAAAACAAATATTTTATGTTACCGGGAGGAAGGTGTTGACCAATGGTAGTTTATAAAGCAGACTCTGACAGCGTCAAGAAAACACAGCGTTAAGAAAAGGCAGGTTCCACCGAGATTTGAACTCGGATCGCTGGATTCAGAGTCCAGAGTGCTAACCATTACACCATGGAACCTGTGCTGGTGTCGGGCCGACAGATTCAGTATTGATACAGTATTGATACAAGTCATTACACCAGGTTTTTGCCTGATGTCTGCTGCTGACATCAGCGCAAGAATTCCTGCAGCCCAGGAACAATGAACGGACAGATGTCCGATGAAACGACCAGTATATCCGGCTACAGCCACCGCTAAATAAATAGTAAAATGCTGTAATGATGGACCATTCAATCACCATCCGATCTGCTGTGGGGATCAAATAAAATCTAATTAAGTTTTTTTTTTCTCTAGAACGAAAAATGATCGTAGAATATGAAGAGATTTTGTGAATTTTGCGAAATGTTAGTATTAAATCCCGGTGTGCCGCGTCGTCTGCCGATTTCGGTGAAGGGACAAGAAAACAAATTGGCCCGTACGGGGATCGAACCCGCGACCTTGGCGTTATTAGCACCACGCTCTAACCAACTGAGCTAACCGGCCATGGAAGCGGACGACATCAGTACTGGTTAAGAATTACAAACGTCTGAAACTCTACAACATAACGACTTTACTTTTACGAGCTGAAGTTTATATCTTGGTGTGAAAGAGCAACCCAAAACACACAGCCAGAGCTGAACTAAGATATATTTAAAAATTAAAATATACTTAAAAATACTGTGAAATTCACGTTTTCCATTCAGTCTTATCGAGCTTGAGCTACTGAATGTTGTAAAACACAATGGATAGAGGTAGAGGCATACCCCATAAAACGTGGAGCTGTGATTGCAGCTGAAAGTAGTTACTCAGGGGGGCTGAATAGCGCCTGCCACACCTTTCAGATTTTCATTTGGGGCGAAAAAAACATGCATCCATTCCATTGGCTTAGAGTTCACTATTTTGTTTAGAAATTAATCATGATCGATAATGTGTAGCACTTCTGCATATTGCGTGTGTGAACGTAGAAATACGTACAAATACCGCGAGATTTCGGTTTGCAGGTATGGTTATTTAGAAATCCCAAAATCTCCAAAAAGTGCTGTGAAGTTTGTGGTGTCAGTGCTTTTGCAAGGAGCTGCAGACTGTCAGCTTTCCCCTTTGGTCCCTAAAGCCTTCTGAATTTGTTCCAGCCATCGTTGCCAGATAAGTCCCTTCATCACTGATAAGCAGCCATTAGTGATACTTTAAATGGCAGCGATGGGTTTACTGTGACAGGGTGATCCTGCCACCCAATCCTTTACAAGTTAATGAATGCTAGAGAAGGCTACTTTGTGTTTTGCCTTCTTCCACCGACTGTCTGATAAGAGACAGTGAGAGGAGGTATTATGTATTTCTCCCACACACACCGAGTATAAAAGTACTGGACACAGCAACGTCTCTCCAGTCCTCATCTCAACCTGAGATCTATGGCCTGACAGAAAAAGCTACTTAATCCCACTTGGTTCACACTTGCGGTGACTGAACTCTGTGTGACCAGCGTTGCACAAGCGGTGCTGCTGGTTCATCCTTACCAGGCGCCATGATGAAGACCTGACCTGTTCCTATAGTGTTACGGTGCTGGAGTTACATCAGTTTTATCGTTTGGGGACAAAATCATGCAAAAGCTTATTTTGGTAGGCAGTCTGGCCTCAAGTGACCCAATGGGAAACTGTCTGAACACTTGGACTCTAGCTTTGCAGTGGAAGCGAGAAGTCCTCCGTTTTGAAACCTGAGCTCCTTGGTTCTAATTAGAGAAGCTGTTGATTCCTGTTATGAAGGTGAGAGGGAAACCCCGTGAGCTTCCTGATTCAAACCAGACACACTGCTTACAATCATTCTAAAAATATACATTTACAATATGTTTGCTGGGAGCTATGCGGGGAAACACCAAATCATTTAACTTCAGCCTTTATTCTGACAGAACATCGCCCCATTGTGATTTACACTGGATTACAAAGTAGGACCTTGACAAGCCTTTACAGGTTTACAGCAGAAAGTATGAACACCATGTGTGACAGGATTATTACACAAATATATTTGAATAATTCGTGATAAGTGGTCTTGAAATGGACAGAGCCACCCACACCCACTGCTATTACAGCCATCCCGGAGGTGAAATTCTTAACTTTGTTCTGCAAAACTCAAGACAGTTTATACTTTAAAAGTTAATACATTTAGAAATTTCTTTCTAAATGATGCATTCTTTTTTAACAAAAAGTAAAAAGTGTGAATATACAGTACAAGAGTACAATAAAGGTAAAAATCAGCACTTCAGTTGTAAAAACATGGATGCGTTCCTGTGTGTCCAGCATGCACATACAGGGCTTATTTTTCCTCTCCAGCCAGTTCAAAGGTCTCTGTCCTCAAAATAAACGATACCACTCCACGAGGTACCAGAAAAGTGACTTAGAGTAAAACCGATGTGATGAAGTCCGGCGATGGCCAGTTCTCCGTGGACCGACACCAGAGCCAAACGATACCGAACACCGCATGTCTGGGTTTCACAAACAAGCCACAATCTCTTCGCACAGCAAACTGCCAGGTCTTTATATGAAGACGAATACATGAAAAAAAAAATAATACAAGCGGTATTCAAAAGTGTTTACAATCCAACCATCAAACAGGGAAAAAAAAAAACAAAACACATACGGCTTTGAGATTTAAATTGTCAAGATAGCAGCTGCTTGAAAGAAAATGGCCCTTCAGTAAATTAGTTTTTCATGCATTATTGCCACGATATACAAATATATCTCAATAACTTAGAAAATCACAGAAACGTTTTTTTTTCCCCCCAGCAATTCAACTGAAAGTGAATCTCAAGTTGTATAGATTCAGAATACATAGCGTGATACATTTCAAGGGCTTATTTATGTGAATTGTGATGGTTATGTCTTCCAGATTATTTAAATCCAATCTTCTGTTTCTCAGAAAAAAGTTAACATTAGATACGACCAATTGTTTATTTATTTTACACAAAAATCTTAAGTTATAGTCTATACAACTATAAGGAAGACAGCTGACTTGACCGTCATCCTGAGAACAGCCAGACACTGATGAGGAGTGCTGTATCCCAGCAGATTCATGGAAAATTGAGTGGAAGGAAAACATGTGTTAGAAAAAGGCGCAGGGTTACCTGCAGCTTTGAATGAGATTCAAAAGGCGTTTCATTATAATTTTTATTAGTGAGTTTGATTTCTCTTTCATTTCTGAAGAGGATCTCAAGACCTGCTCACTGATAAGTGGTGTCCTAAAACTTTGAGAATCACTGCTGAAAATTACACAGAGATACTGGGCCAAAAATCCCAGATTAAAAATAAGTTTTTATTGGTCTGAGGTAATTTTCAGCTTTTCTGAGAAACTTCAGGTTCACTCTTTAATCTGAATTACTAAATAAATCAACATTTCAATGGCATTCTGACTTGACAGTTTAGCCTCACAGTGTCCTTTTCCATTTAAAAGCTTAGCGTACAAATGTGCAACTCTGTTCTTTGGTAGGCACAAGGCTATGAGCTTTTCATTTTATATTATTTAACAAAAAAAAATTTTTTTTAAATTTTATTATTTACAAAATACATATTTGAAATGGCTTTCTAGTTAAAACTGAAGCGCTTCCACTTCAGTGATGTATGACCATAAATGTTCATCATAAATGTATGATATTTAAACTTTCAGAAAATGTGCACATAGTGGAATCTGGTTTTATTGTTCCCCCTCTTTGACATCCCACCCCCCAGTCAAAAAAAAGGCCAGGCCTCGGCCTCTTCAGCAGCTGGTGGTGCGCAGCAGCGTCTTGGCTGCAGCGGCATCCTCGTTGGTGTCTGGAAGCTTACCATCTGAAGCCCCCGCTGTCTGTGCCTCCTTGCGTTTGATGTCGAACACGTCCCACTTGTCGGACAGCAGGTTTTTGGTGAAAACTATGGACGCCAACCATGAAAAGAGCACAATGGACACCAGTGACATGAGCATGATGGTTGTGCGGAAGGGGAAGAACTGGGTTAACTTCCCCTCCTTGTTCAGCCGGCAGCCGGGGAACCTGATGGAGGGCGGGAGGCCTATCAGCGGCTCCCCGCTCAGCACCCTCATGACAAGGCCCAGGATGTAGCCCACACAGACTCCATAACCATTAGACACCTTAAAGAAGAGCACGCAGACCAGCTGAGGAAACATTATGGTGTAGGACATGTCCACGCCCACCAGCCAGAAGACCAGGACGCTGCTGTCCAGGAACGTGAGGCCAGTGCCAGCTAGACCCACCACCACCACCGAGATCCGGATCACCCACTGCATCTCGTAGTCTGAGGCCTGAGGGGGCGATAACAGGGAAAAGCAACATTATCGTGCAGTATTGTTCATGAGGCGTTCCTTTAGAGCTGAAACAGAATTGTTATCCAACAGGTCTGTGTTTCTCTGTTAAAGTGTGAGAGACCAGATAAAAGTGCTATTATTGTTCACAATGGGAATGAAGGCAGTTCCTTTTGTGTACGCTACTATGTAGAAGCACCGCTGCAGAACCTGCCACACCGGCAGAGATAGTAACGTCGGTTTCTCTGGGTGACAATATCTTTGAGCCAATAGCAATACTGATTCAAAATTCAAATGCAGTACACTCATTAGACAGGGGGAGGGCGCTACACAGACCTCCTCAAACAAAGTGCAGGATTTCAACAAATGCGCAATAAATTGTCAAAATAATGACAGGGAAATGTAGACAGCACTATAGAAGATGCATGCATTCAGATTATTAGCAAAAATGGTCGATGTTGTCAGGTTAGTTGGTCTTAGATGTGTCCCCTACATGTCTTGGCACAGAATGCGAACAGGACTTCTTATGCCTCCACAAAGGCCAAATGTGTGCACAACGAAAGTTATCCTGTTGAAAGACTCTTCCTTCAGCTCCTCCACAGTCGTCTGTATGGCTTAGACAGGTGGTCATGGTTTGGTAGGTTTGTATAGTTGCTAATCTCTTTCCAATTCATGATGCTAGACTGAACAATGCTGTCTGAGAGGTTCAAAGCTTGGGATATTGTTTGTGAACATCACTCTGCTTTAAACTGCTCCACCACTGACCGGTCTGCTCTGTTCTTTGTTCTTCATGCTGCCGGGAAATATTTGATAAAACCTGGTATGATTTCCCTCCGCCCCCCAGATATGCTCTACTTTGTGTTGGCCAATACAATAAAATCCCAGTACGCCACAGTGAGGTTTGTGGTTGTAACGTGACAAAAGCTTAGCTGACAGAAAACCCGCAGCGAAGGTTCCTGGGTCTTCCTCCAAAGTTCTCACCTGCTTCCTGATGATGTTCTTGTAGATGTTGGAGGAGAACAACGAGGCCGAGGACAGGAGGGCTGAGTCCATGGAGGACATGACAGCAGCAGCAACAGCTCCGATACCGATGACCGACACATAGGTGGGTGTGAGGAACTGCAGAGCAATGGGGAGAATGGATCCTGCCTGGTCACGCTCATACGGGGTGGGTAACCCGTATGCAGTGGTGTTCCAGTCTGGGAATTATTGGACAGAACACATTTAGGGATACTAAAAGCCAGGAGAGGAATTATGTATATCTGAACAGCTTAGCAGAAAAACACAATGTTTAGACAGTAAGTCAGGTGATTTTATATCAGACGTTTCCACAGGTGGACGTCGAGGAGGTGTACCTGTAGACGCAGCGACGGCCCCGACCAGGACAGATGGGATACCCAGCACCAGGCAGAAGGCTGCTGAGGCAAAGCAGGTCACCTGAGCCTGGGTGTAAGATGACGAGGAAAGGATTCTTTGGTAGAACGCCTGGTAGGCCAAGCCTCCCAGAGCCTGGCACAAACACACAGTGAAGACATGATGACAGGAATTAGTTTGCGCGGAAATATAGGACAACAGGAGCAGACACGATGTCCCAGTGTTGTTATGCTTGGCTCTTTTCTCAGCTAATGATAAGCTTATTTAAGTCAACAACTGGGCTATATTTCATTTAACTGTTGAGGTGGCAGGAAATAACATTTATCCCCCGGCGTGCATGCAGAAGCTTCTCCCACGCTCCACTCACCAGCAGCATGAAGTCGTCGAACCACTTGCCGGCCTCATTGAGCTCCACTGTGCCCACCCAGGGGGCCTGGAAGGTCTGGTTGTACGCCGAGAGCGAAATGTCCACAGAGTGGGGGTTGGTCAACAGGAAGGGAACGCACACCCACTGTAAACACAAACACAAGGACGCAAATAGTCTCAATAATGGCGAAAGAAGAAGCTCCGTTTCTAAAAATATACAACCGTTTATGCGCAGGTTAGAGTTGGGGAGATTCTTTACTTAAAAAGTAATTTAATTAAAAAAACCACTATTTCCATTACTTATTTTTTCATATCAATTTATGAAAATATTCAATGTCTAAGTCTATAAAATGGAAAAATGGCAAGAAAAGAAACTAACAGGTCAGGAAAAAAATCTGATTAAAATCTGAACACTGCTTTTTCATTCAACATAGGAAGAATAAACTGTTTTGAAACTTTACTACTTGAGCTGCATTTAGGCTAGTTGCTGTTTAGCCTTGATGAGAAACAAGTAACCCTGCTTCCTTGGAGTTGTCATTGAACTGCCTTGCTATCGGATCGATTGGCGGAGGCAACCTGCAGTAAGATAGTGCCAGCTACACTCAAGCAGTTTGGTTTGGTAGCTAATCGTCATTAAGGAGCTATGCAGCTCTTGCTAAATCGCTTATTTTTTCAGGCTTTTTCCCCCCCTAAAATCAGATAGTTTCTGACGTTTCTTTTACCTGTGCTTCTCCAGGTTAAATCTTTTAGAACCAGTAGTCTTCTACGAACACGACTCTATTAAGCTGCAGTACTTGTTGCGTTGTTCGGGGCTGAACTTACAACCACATAAAACTTCACTTCTAGTCTCAACATGTATTTGGTGAACATGCACCCCAAGTGAAACAGGATTAATGTTGCAATTGGCTCCGTTCCCAACCAACCAAATTTACTTGCAAGGTCTAATTGAAAGTGCACGTCTTCTCTTTTCAATTTGCTAACCACCTGGTGACGGCGCGCTACGACGTAGCCCCAGAAATGATCTGAAAAGGATCAACAGCAGCGCTGAGAGCAGATCAGGTATGATTTTAGCTTTAAGACAGGCCAGCTAAAGTACGGTAGTTATTTTCACTCATAAAATGACATAATTAACACCCGATGACATTCTGGTCTTTAAATCTCTGATTGCATTCTCAACACAACACAAACTTGTTATATACAAAAATTGTGAACTTTGCAAGGTGGAAAACATAGAAAACAGCACACTATCTAAATTACAGTAGTTTATCGCTACTATAGTATTACAGTTAACGCATGAGCAGCTTTGAAGTCCGTTTCTCTTATGACGATGACGCTACACAACCCAAGACTGGTGTTGTGTATCTGCTCTGAGACCCACAAGGTTGTACCCAACCACGTCTTATTACTTTGTAGGCACCGACACTCCTCAGAACTACACGGGACTTTTATAGCTTGTTAATCCACAGTAATGTAGACGGCAAAGCAGCTCAATGTATATCTGAGGCCATGTTTTCAGCTCAGTCATTGAAAGACAAAGGAACTGGTATGAAAATATTATCTTGCTTACAAAATAAGAGTTAATGTCCCCATGTTTTTATCCTTATTTTCCCTGTATTTTCCCTGTTTAGATGTTCCCGTTGTTCCCATAATTCACAAAAAGCATTGTGGGTTGTAGGAACCAGGTGGGTAACTTTGCCATTCATCGCTGAGCCTTTTGAATGCCGTACATCACAGAGACAAGCCAGAGATCTAAGCCACGGTTTTGTTGTTCTCGTACATTGAAATTTAAGAGCTTTAACTTTACAGGTAATCTGATAGCCCGCATTATCACAAGCCAACTTTCAACTCAACTGAAATATTATTCCTCAATATGCTGCCATCCATATCGTTCCACTCTGGTGCGGCTAAGTAATGTGGTAGGACTCGTCGCCGAGAGGGCTTTAATATTTATTAGCAACTTTAAACATGCACGTTAGTGTTTACGCACAAGGCTGACAAAGATGAGGATTAGCTGGATGACATCCGTGTAGGCCACAGAGTAGAGCCCCCCCAGCAGGGTGTAGACGATGGCCACCACTGAGGAGATGATGATGGAGTAGACGTAAGGCAGCTCCAGGATCACTCTCATGGTTCCAGCTGCAACAACACAGCAGAGAGATGAGTACAGGCGGACTGACAGCATCTAGCCTTCTGTGGGCACATGCAGATCTTTACTATGATAGTTTAGTAACACGGCTTTGTTAGAGTCGCAGTCGCTCTCTCACACAGACATATCCAGATTTAGATGCATTCACTTATGTTTTTACACATATGCTAATGTATTGAGTTAACACTGAAATGTTAACAAGAACATTGTCAGGAGATACTTTTGTGCCATTTAATACAAGTTACGTTTAACGCCTTGGTGAGTGTGGTTAAAAACTGTAATAAACCAAGAGGTCAACAGAAATTATACAACTGAACCATAATAAAAAGAAAATCTGAGGCAATTTACTCATTGTGACACTATCTTCACCAACTTGGGTCGTTTACATTCAAATACTGATGATTTATCTAGTTAAACAAGTGTGAAAAGTAAAAAAACAAAAAACATGTGCATTAATAAAAGACATCTTGTTACTCAAACAAGGCAAGCAAAGCATCACTACCTTCACCGTCTCTTCTCCCACATTGCCATCGATCCCCCTGCAGCAGCCTGCAGCCACACCACAACAAAGCCCTTAAACAGAGAAGTGTCAGATCGGCACCATCTATCGCCACTCACCACCCCGGTGGACAGTTCCCCTCTGCCCTCCACCTGCTGATTTCCCCCACCACCCTCTCTCAACTTTCTGTCCTCCCCACCGGCTTTGACCCATCTTGTTCAGACTCTCCATACCAACACAGCACCTTTAAAAGTTTTTCATACCCCTTGAACATTATCTCTGCTCGCATTGCTACGGCAATCTTCAATGTCTTTTACTGGGATTTTTCCGCGATCAGGATAAATGCTTTTCAACTGTGTTTAAATATAAAAATCTGAAAAGTGTGGCGTGTATTTGTATCCAGCCCCCTTTTGCTCGGTAACTCAGACAAAATCCAGAGCAACCAGTGCCTTCGGAGGCTACCTAATAAGTAAAAAGAGTGTAATTTAATCTTAGTATAAATCCAGCTGTTTCTGTGAAGGCCTCAGAAGTCTGTTGGAGAACATTAGTGAGCAAACGGCACCATGAAGACCAAGGAACACAGCAGACGGGTCTGGGAGAAAGTTGTGAAGAAGGTCATCAAACAAGATCCAAGGCCTTTAACATCTCCTGAAGTACTGTAAACCTAACAAGAGATGGCCGTGTAGCTAACCTGACAGCCAAGGTGAGGAGGACATCAAGCAGAGACGGGCTCACGGTAACTCTGGAGGAGCTGCAGAGATTCTCAGCCCCAGTGGGAGACTTGTTCACAGGGCAAATACTAGTTGTGTCTTTCTGACCTTTTTTTTTTTTTTTTTTTAGAAGAGTGACAACTCATGATCTGTAGGTGTTTGGGTTATTTCCTCATTTTGATCATTTAGGGTTGTTTATTATTTTCATTTAGGTCTTGCCAGATAGGGTTCATTCCTTTGTGTTGGGGGTTTCTTAGTTATTGTGTTCTGGTCTGAATGCATTTTATTTTGGCTACTATTTTGAGCGTTAGTCTTTTTCCCTTTGGTTTGCAACTCATGTGTAGCTTCCTCTGTATTCATTGACCCTCAGCTGGTCAGGATTTCCCCTGATTGCACTCGCCTGGTTTCCATGGCCCTAATCACACCTCTGTAATTAACTGTGTGGTTGTAACTGGTGAGAGGTGGTTCTACAAAGTATTGCCCCTGGGGTGCTTTATGCCGACGCACACCACACTTTCTATATGTAGAACACTTTCAAACTCGTGTATCCTTTGCTACTTTGTGCTGTGTATTACCTAAAAATACTAAAAGAATACAGTTTATGGCTGAAAAATGTTCAAGGGGTTTGAAATACGGTTGCAAGACATTGAACCTTTATTCTTTTTAACATGTATTGACATGGTTTAGAAAAAGGCCTCTTTGCATATATGAGTTAATCTCAGAACCTGCACATAACAGTTGTTTTAAGTCTTTCCCCTTCTGCAGCGCTTTAGCATTTCATACCTTTTCTAGCACCGGTGCTGCATCCAGTAGTTTAGTTTAAACTGAAACGTTTCGACGAAAATGAGTTAGCTAGAAGCGGTAACATGAACAGCATCCGTGCAATCTGAAATTCATATGAACTAAATCTAGACTTGACCTAGTTATGTCTGCATGCACATCCAGATCTACTTAGGTCCTAAAGGTGTTTGCTCTGTAACTTATCACATGGTGGCGCATGATGTAACACATTCACTCCATCGTAAATAATGTCTGGGCGGTCTGTTCACCAGATATAGGATGTACCTCTTATCTGTGCTGTGCTGCGACTCCTACGTGCTAAATGTAGCAAGAGGAAAGGTGAGAGACTCGAAGACTCAATGTGCAGAGAGTCAGAGATGGGCCTGCATGCCCCCTGTGTTGTTTTTAGATCCTTGCCCCTCTCACAAGCCCCATGCTTATGTGCACATGCACAGATATACATAACCACACGCTCTGCTTCAGTTCTGTCCTGTTACAGACTTCTTCCTGGCAGATAAGTGAGTGCTGATACCGCCTGGTATGTGACGGGGCAAGCAAAGTTGAGCAGCTCCTGGAGCCGAGCCATCCAGCAAAGCCAGAAGCTCACTTCTTACAGCTTCTAGGAAACTAGGCTCAATTGCTCTGAGCACTCTAACGTGTCAAGTGTTTCTGTGCATGTGTGCATATGCAATGCCCGAGTGCATGTCACTTTGCACAACTGTTCCAAAAACAACACCCTGAGGTATGGCTAAAATTTGTCGGGTCCCCTTATTATAGATCTGCATGGATAAAAGGGAGCTGCTTTGTGAATATGATCGTAGATTCGAGGGTCTCACACACTGTTAACAGCTTCCTTTTCTTCCAAATCTGTTTTACAAACACTGTTAGAAAGACAATTATTAGGCACAGTGTCATGCAAACATATTCAAACGCACTGGACTTTTTATCTTTTTGCCTTTTTATTAGATTTATGAGACAGACAAACACAAAGTAGTAAATAACTGTGAAAAGCAAGAAGGACACATGATCATTCAAAAATGTTTTATGGGAGAGAAAAAAACTAAAAGATGTGGCATCCATTTGTATATAGAGTCTCTGAGTTCAAACGTTGCTGGGCCGTCTTTCGCTGCGGCCACGGCTGCAAGACTTTTGGGTTATGTCTACCAGATGTGTACATCTAGAGACAGAGATATTTAAGCTCAGACTGACTGGATGGAGAGCTGGCTGAGTATAAAACATAAGTCTTGCCAGAGGTTCTCCGTTTGTTTCCTTGCTAAAGAAAAGCAACCCCACAGCACGATCCTCCCACCCCCACGTTCTAGTGCCACGGCAAAGTGCTCAGAGTGATGCAGTGTTGTTTGCAGGCCAACGGATTCAACTGCGGTTTTAGCCTGGTTTGGCACGCGGACCGCACCTGTCAAGTCAGAAGCACTCGAGAGCGAAAAAAGTTATTTTAAAAAACGACAAAAGAACCAAAAATCACAGGAATCTTTTTTCCTGCTCGGCAAAATATGATCATTTTAAATAAACAAATTAGTAAAGATTTTCTGTAGGACAGGGATGTGTAAATCATTGAAGATCCGAAGGTTAAAAAAAAAAAGAAGAAATTTCTCAATTATCTTATTAAAAGGTGATCATCCAGTTTGCAAATTGTTTTGGGCTCGACTGAAAAAAACAACAACAAACCTTTTTGGTCTAGCAATGTAAGAAGAGGATTTGAGTCGGTATTTCTTTGAAAACACTTGCTGTTATTTACTCAATTTTAATAAATTAATTTAAAGCAGATTTTAATGCACCAAAGTCTGCCTTTGAGTAAACGTCATTTGATAGATGTGGTCCTATATACCATGACATTAAAGAAAACGTAAAAAGTGTGGTTATTAAAGGACAAATGCTTTGTGTTGTAGCCAACATTGTAATAATCTAACTAGAGGGCCTTCTTCCAAAGATAATCAGGAGGCTTTCTTACAGGAATAACTAAATTGGTGGAGAGAACAAACCATGCCAGCTGAGCTGTGGATGTCCTGCGGAGTGACCATGGGCCTCTTAGCTGCTTCTCTGATTAATGCTCTTCTTGCCAGATCTGTCAGTTCAGGTAAAGAGCCCTCCATGTCTTTGTAGGCCAAAAACTCTTATTTTATGACATTGGAATAAACCGTGCTCTGGGAGCTGTTCATAGAACAAAATATTGATCCACAATCTGTTTACATGTGCACAAATTTCTCCCTGACCTGTCCGCTTTGTTTCTTTGTTTTCCATGATGCTGTCTTTTCTTTAATGCTCTCAACGAAACCTTTGAGGCCTTCACAGAACAGCTGGATCTACGCTCAGAATTAAATGATGGTTTCTAAAGTCAACTAAATCCTCGAGATTTTATTTAGGGTGTGTCAAAGTAAAGGAGATTGAATACATACGTATGCCACAGTTTTCAGACTTTAATATGTAAAAAAAAATAAGTAGATTTTTTCCCCTTCCACTTCACAGTTATGCACTACCTTCTGTTTGTGGTTATAACCTGATAAAATCTTCCAACATAGAAATACTTCACTAGCTTTACAAATCATGAGAGATTACTTTGATTAACAATTTAACATCTATACCCATTGCAGGATGTGTGAAAACTGGATCTGTTAGTTCGTATTGCACAACAGAAAAAGAGAAAAAAGAGATTTATGTTGACAAATAGTAAATCTAATCAAACAAGTTCATCCCTCACGTTCTCCTCCCCCAAAACACACACCAAATAATTTCGTTAGGTGCATTAACACACACAGTCACAAACAATATCACTGGGAAATATGCGAATCATAAACATTGGTACATAAACGTTAAAAGGTGTGTAGACGTAAAAATAAGACATTTCAAATATTTTCCATAGTAAAAAGGAATTTACAAGATGAAATGATGTTTTTATCCCATTCAACCAGAATCTAGGCAGACTTGCAGCACAGTTTGACAAAACAACAACACTGTAAACTAGTCCTCTGTAGTAAAATGACTTCAACTACTTCCTAGTTACGCTGTCTAACTAAGTAATTTTCATTTACTTTAATATTATCAGTCATCAAAACATTAAAAAAAGATGTGCAGCACTATCTTTACCATTGAAGCTTACCAGTGAATTATTCAGATAACCGAACTGATTGATCACAGGAATCTAATAAACCAACAAATTTACCACACATATTTGAGTTTAAAACTTTTTTTCTTTTCTGAAGGCCTAAATAAATGTTCCTCTCTGTCTGATACTAAATAATGCTAAACCTTATATGTTTTAGGCCAGTTAGGATAAAAACATAATAATAATTTCTATTAGCTAAATGTCAGAATAATGACAGGGTGAATTCACAGTGAGTCAAGTCCTGTACCAGCCTAGGCTGAAAGACCGCTCAGAGAGGAAGGAGCTAAAAACAACATAAAAAGACAGATTATAATTTTCAAATGCATTCAGGTCCAAAGAAGGTTTTTTTTAGAAGAAATGTAGTCTGAGAAAACTGAAGTCGTTTGGCTGTAATGACCATGGAATCATACAAGACATGAGCCAGGATGTGAAGCTTGGACACAAAGGGCTCCTCCAAATGGCCAAGACCCACAGATTAGTGACTAATGGACTTAAAGACAACAGAGTCAATGTCTTTGGGACTGGTCATCAGAACTGGACTGATCTCAGTCCAATAAAAGCTTCCCGGGGAGAGCTTAAAAGGAGCAACTCAGCCTACAGTCCAGACTCAGTTCAATCCGTTCTGCCCTAAAACAGGAAATCTCTGACTTAATGTCAATCAAGAGAAAAAAGAAAAACACCTTCAACGCTTCATAAACCCTTTAAGCAACGTGTGTAAATATCTGCTTTCAACTTTATACAGTACGTGTAATGCTTTTTTAGATGCTAAATGTATCTATCAAATATCTGAGCTTGCATTTTGGAAATAAATTATCTACTGCCTTATCTACTGGAGCGAAACACGTTCATCCTGACTAGTGTCCTGACTCCTGTAAGGACAGACAGTTTGAGGATAATGTTAATCTTTTTTTGAATTGGTAAATAAATATCTTTCTCTCTTATATATAGATATATAGACATAGAAACCGTCTCCCCCTACTTCTATTAGTTTATTCTACGTGGATAAACAGTCTAAATTGATGCTGTAGTGCCCAGCTGTTTTTCTACTCTCCTGTTTGTGCACATTATGTACCCTGAAGTGTTTTGGCACCTACATGTTCACAGAGGAGTGTTCTGGCCCACATTATAGTGCCGATCATTTTAACAGCGTGATGTAACGTACCCAGGCTGACAAGCGTGCGTGCCACCCACAGCACATCGGCCACCAGCGCGGGAAAGATCAGTGCGCTGCTCAGGACGTTCCCATATTTCTTCTGGAACGGGTCCATCATTGTCATGTACTTGTTCTCTCTCATAGGCTTGGCAAAGAAGAAGCCACCTGCAGAGGGAGAGCAGCAGCATAAGGTTGTGGAAATGATCTAGTCATTAAGGTCGGAACAAGGTTATATTTCTGTCATTTAAGAACCCAGATGAAGAGGAGAGGAAGCGGGTAAGCAGGAGAATGAAAGGACACGTGTGCGTGAGAACAATAGCAGAAACCAGGTTACTTCCTGATATCACAATAAGCACCTAGAGCTGAGACCAGGCGTTCTTCTGGTCAACAATGGACGGCTGGAGAACAGGGAACGTTACATTTCCTGCTCAGAGACAGGGATGTTCAGTTCTCATTGCACAAGTATTGTGACAGCGTCGGTCATTTCAGCTGCTGAGCCAAACCAATTTGTTTGTTTGGCTCATTTGAAGGTAACCTTCCAAACTTCCAGGCTGAACTTATTTCCTAGCACCTGTTGCCTGATTGCTCATAGACCTATTTTTATCATGAGCAGCACATTTAATGATGCACGGAGTCAGACTGAGGTTGGGGGAGAGCGGGCTGCACTTGGGGCGATGAAGCTTGTTTTCTAAAGAAGCTAGGCACAGTTTTATCTGTGTTGACCTTGCTGACATAATAAGAGTAATTCCCACCCAGATGAATGTGCTTGTCACAGCACTGCTGCTAAGCAAGCACCATGTCAAGCCTCAAATGGCAAGAAAACGTAGTATATCTTGCAAAAGTAGTGCATAGCTGTAAAGTGGAAGGAAAGGGATGCTTAGTTTTGACTTTTCTTGCCAAATTAAAGTGCGGTGTGTATTTGTATAACCACTTTGTGCTGTAATTTCATACCTTTTATGGCGCGACTATATAAGTATTAGACATCTAAACGCGTACATTTTTACCCATTTTTCTTTGTAAAATAGATCAGGTTATGTCAGAAGGAAAGCTTTTGGGAATATAATTTTTTAAGTGATAGCAACACTACCACATGAAAATGTTTTGATTTAAACCAGTACAGTGTAGCTCCGGCTGTATGCTTAGACTAGTCCTGCTGGAAGGTGAACCTCTGTCCCAGTCTCAACTCTTCTGCAACCTGTGACAGGTTTTTCTTTCAGGATTGCCCTATATTTAGCTCCATCCATCTTGTCGTTAACTCTGACCAGTTACCCTGTTATTGATGAAGAAAACTTTGCATCTGACCAGAGCACCGTCTTCCACATGTCTCGGTGACCCCTGCATGACCTCTGGCACAATGCCTCAATGCGTGTCCGCAGCTCCTCCAGAGTCACCATGGGCCTCTTGACCGTTTCTCTGATGGAGGCCAAATCTTGGTTAGTTTACTATTGTGTCACACTCTTGGCATTTGCAATTTTGATCTAACCTTTATCTAAACCAGGGGTGTCAAACATACGGTCCGCGGGCCGGATCCGGCCCGCCGAACAATTTAGTCCGGCCCAGTGGCTAAATGCATTATCATTATTCAACAATGATTTTTTTTTTTCTCCCCCCAGTGTCCTGTCTGGCAATGTGGCAATAACAATTGTTGTCTCAATGCCAAAAAGAGCTAATCAGATTTGACTTTCACAAGTGGAGCAGTACTGCTTTTGCCATAGTGCTCTGCTTGATTTATGAATGTGAATAGTTTTATTATGATTCATGCGGGGAATATCTCAAATGATATGGACACTACAATGGGAAAGTAGGAGATGAAAGGAAGAACAAGAAGAAAAAAAAGAAAAGGTGAAAGAAAGAGGAGATAAAAAGAAGAGAATGATAAAACAATTATTGAAAAAAGCATGTACTTCGTTTAATAGACCCCATGCATCTGACGTCAGGGTCACGTGATCGGGAGTGCGCGCCGCCATCTTGGTGGGCAGGCTAGCGTGACTACCCACCACTGCACTGGCCCAGTTAGCTTATTACCGGCGGAGCGTATACAAAAGACTATTCAATATGGTGCAAACCTGTTGCGTTGTTGGTTGTGGGAATCGTGCTGGGAGGGACAAAAAGTCTTTCTATAGGTTGCCTACCATAATAGACCGGCAGTGTGCTAAGACACTTGAGTTTTCAAGGCGCAGGCGGCGTGTTTGGCTGACACGAATTTCACGTGCTGATCTGGAGAACGTGAACATCAACAATGCACGCGTGTGCAGCGATCACTTTGTAAAAGGTAAGGTGCTGATTCATCAATGGATATGTTGATTGTAAATTAAATTAATGGAACGGCCTAGTAGCATGAGTAGTACTTAGTTAGATAGACTGGTAGGCATGTGGCGTTGCTAACTCCTACAGTGTTTTCACGGCTAAAAAAAGCCGGGCATACACTGTACGAGTTTTTCAGTCGTGGTACTGATAAACATCTCAAACTGTGCCACGGAACCGCGGGGTTTAAAAGTTCACCGCTCACGATCTGTGCGGCGCGACGCTCGGACGCGGCCGGACTGTACACACTGTAAGTCGTGCCCCCTCTGGGACCGCTCGCTGTGGTGGCAGAGGCAGGGGAGCGACGGTGGGTGAACAGGGACCCAGAGTAGGGGGTAGAGCCCAGCTCACGCACCGCACCGGCGGCCGCGCGGCACGGCAGGTCGCCAGGCCCGCCCCGCGAGCGGAGGCATGCCGAAACAGGCGGCAGCACAACTGCTACATCATTCAGGTAACAAACAGACAGTTCACGTATCCATCCGGCAGTGAACTGTTTGTGCGCTTCCAAACTCTTGTAGGCCTTCATCTGATCGCCACTGTACGTTGGAGTGGGTGACAACACAAGGTAGTTGACCAGATCCGCGTAGCAAACTGATGGCCAATCATCGGGATTACTAGAAAAAACCTTATCAGGAAGAGCCAAAGGGTCCGCATTACCGATCCTTGCACATTTAGCGAAGTAAGCTGCCTTATCAGAAGGCTGTAACTCATCCACGTAAGACTTTGATTGCATGTTGGCGCGTTGTGTAGACAATGGCATGCCAACCAATATGGCCGCCACGCAAGGGGTTCTGGGTAACGGAGTCACGTGGTTGCAAGGGGTCTATTGAAAATATGCAGTTTCTATATTGTTCACGAGGGGCGCTGTGTTTTAATCAGCAGATGGTAGCACTGAGCTTCAGATGTGGAAAATTGATTTTAAATAATTTCTTAAATTTTATCTGTTTGATGTATTTTGTCATGCAGGACAGTGTTTTTAAGTTCCAAAAAATGTGAATAAATGTTTTTCAACATCAGTTCTTATGCATAATGCACTTAAGTAAATGTTTAACTGAGTAAAAGTATTGTTGAAATTGCACATGCTTTTCTTAAAGACGCTGAGGTTATTCATAATATATTGTGTAAAAGTGAAATTCATTTAATATAAAAATCAACAACAAGTCCACTTTTATTAGTTCTATTTAATCTTGCAATGAGTTTACTCGTGTGGCCCTCTTGAGATCAGATTAAGCTGTATGCGGCCCCTAAACCAAAATGAGTTTGACACCCCTGATCTAAACAGATGAAGTCGCTTTGAGATAGAGATCTCTTGTATAAGAGCGACCTGGCAAAAAGATCAGCAACATGTGTTATCAGGGTTCTTGCTAGTGCATTTCAGCGTGACAGGCCTCCATGCTCTCCCGTCTCCTCCCTGAAGCTGCACACCTGAAGTCTGCTGACATGTGGAAAACAGCTAGAAGAAAACATGCAACCCACCTCTTTATAGACGAGATAAACACAAGGGTGTTGTTCGTGGAAACTTTCCCAGGCAGACAGACAAGAAAAACGAAAAGCTGAACAGCGCTACGTGCAAAGCGACCAGTATGACACGGATGTTTGAGAGCAATTAGCTAACGCTAGCTGTTATTAGCTTGACGGACCAGGTAGGTGACTTCTGAAGCCGATTGCTTGCTCTGGCTTTTATTTAGGGGCATCAGTACAAACAGGGATGAATACATCCACGTCTCACCATTCAGATTTTCTTTTGTACAACGTTTAGAAAAGCATACAGCTATTTCCTTCCACTTCACATTTACTATCTTGTGTCAGTCTAACTTATATAATCCTAATTAAATGCATTAAAATTTGTAGTTGTGATGGGATGAAATGTGAAAAAAACGCAGCAATTTATGTTTATAATCCCACCATCAGAACCCTCCCACTTCAATGTGGACAGTTTAACCAGTAAAACATGGCTTTTTTTTGTATCTAATAATAATTATCTTTATTTCTCATTGCAACATACATTCCAAAGAAATGCGTCCTCTGAATTTAACCCATCCCCCAGGGAGCAGTGACCTGCCACTCTGCAGCTTCGGTGGAGCATCCCAGAGCTAAGGGTCTTGCTCAGGGACCCAGAAGGGCAGTCTGTGGGATTCAAACCCAGAACCTTGCAGCCTCTCCAGGACACAAGCGCCCTGCTCTCTAACCACTAGGCCACCACTCATACCACTAGTCAACACAGTGAAACATGGAGATGCTACATTACCAGCCCTCTGTCAACTTCACTCACCTAAGAAGAAGGTCAACACATACGGCACAGGCATGAGTGCCCAGACTGCACCGAGTGTTGGGTTGTATGTTGCCTCAGCGATGCCCAGAATGAAACCTCCTCCCACCCATGTAGCTGGAGAGGGAAAAAAAAAAAAAAAAAAGATTAAAATATCTCATCAACGTGTGCTTTCGTCACTTGCAAGTTATGGGTTTGCTCGTCTTCACCAGTCAGGGTGAAAATTCCAACAAGCAAGTTGATGTTGCGTCCAGCCAGAAGTGTCAGCTCCATGCCGTCTCCTGTGTATTTCTTCTCCACCTTCTTGGAGCGCATGGACGCCCAAATGCCTGTGCCCAAAATCACGATGTAGAACATGGCCATCACCACCAGACCCGGGATGTTGAGAGCCATCCTCAACTACTGCTGTGTGTGTCTCCTGTTAAAAGAGAGAGACGAGGGAAGAGATCTAAGTGGTTGGCAAAAGGTACGAACAAAATGACATTGCATCAATGATTTTGAGCTCAAAGCATTTAAAACTGCAAGGCGAAGCAGTTGGGGGCAGGACTTCTGTTCTGTTTTTGCACAAATTCATGCGCTGTCAAGCACCACTCTGGAAAACAGGGACCGACTCTGCAAAAGCAATTAAGAATTAATAACAACCAAGAAGAAGGTTATGTCCCCTAGAAACACAAGAATGAGATTTAAAACATGTGGTGGACTTCCTGTTACAGAAGGAAATTAAAAGATAAAAGAAAAACCTCAGGTCAGGAGCAGTAGCCTCTGAACTCTGCACTGCGGATTAAGAGAAGACGACGGCAAAGTGAAGCAAAAAAGAAATGAGTTGGGTCCAACGAGGGCTCACCATAATGCTTGGCAGCACTGATAAACATGGCAGATATTGCCCCCGTCTTCAGTGGTTAGAAGGCCCCAGTTTGGACCCCACAGATAAGGAAGTGAACACGTCTTAGAGCCACATTAGCGTTCACACGTTTGTAAATGTCTAGCCACTATTCATGGACTGTGGACAAAAGAATAAAATAAACAAAATTCCTGTATCCAAAAAAAAAAAAAAAAATGTACTCTACTGACAAACTACTGGTTATTGAATTAGATAACCAGTAATATTTATTTTTCACTTTACTCATATTAATATTCAGTAAATTAAGATTATTATCAAAAAGTCAGCCTTTTCAGGAACCCATTTTACTAAGGTAAACATATTATGTAGAACAATTACTCATAGACTGATGTTTTAAAACCCTTACTTCTGTTAATAATGATGTTTTTCTCTCACATATAATAACAAAATATAATAATTTAACATTAAAATATTACATTTAACCAATAAAAAATAGATATGTGGGCTTAATGAAAAGTATATATGCTTGCTTAAAGGTTGTTATTTTCAAAAGCTACTTTTAACCTGACAAATGAGCCTCATTGGAATCCGTGTTTTAATTTAATGAACATTACCACATATTTTACCCGCTTTGACCTTGGAGTTGGACTTTTGTTAAGCTAGGGCTCCTCTTCTACTATGCATGTAAATCCGCCTATTTGACAGCAAAGCAGCATCTTGTTAAAACAATTTATTGTAGAGAAAACTAAACTCATGACGAGTATTTTCATGGCCCACGGGGAGTAATAAAATGGCTGACTAGTGTACAGGAAAAACAAATGCTTTCATGTATAAAAACTGAGGCGGAAAGGTTCATAAAGAAATCCAAGCAAGCACAGGCTACAAATACAAAATTCAGTCTTCAAAGAGACAAGTTGTTCAGGTTTAAGCCACAAACATCCAACAGCTTCAGTTGACCTGAGCTCAAACAAACCCTGTTAAATATATGTTAACATTTAAAACTAGACAGTTAAAGATCCCCAGTTTTCCTCCACAATAGTCCAACCAGTGCCTGACTAATGACCAACAAGTTGCATTCAGGGGCAGCTACACAGCCATCACCGCACTTTATCAGTAGGTTTTGGGCAGGAGCCAGTGGGACAGCAGGCACATCAACCATATGAAAAATGAAAATCTGATCCACTGGTAAGCTAGAAGTTGACTTAGTGTACATCAGTGAACTTTGTAAACTATTTTCCTTTCCACAATGGCCTATCGGTTCCCTTCAGGCAGCTATGGGTTTCACAGTCCAGGCTATTTTGGTAGACCCTCCTTGCTTCGTTGTAACAGTACGCCAGGCATTTCATAGAGCAGCGAGATGTTTGGGGTGGGGTGTCCCCGTTTGGGGATCTGCAGTTGGTTTATGTTTGGTAACCTACTTTTGAGATGTAGGGGTCAGTATGTTACATGTATCTAAGAAACCACACACTACAACTTACTCGACTCACTAAATGTGATGACTATAACATCCAGAGGCATATATATCTCCGGTGAGAAAGTTTGCATTTCTATTTTGACCCTTGAAGTTCTCCAGGTTGCAGGTCCAGCTCAGTGGCGTCTTCTTTCTTTGAAGGATGCCAAGTAAATATCTAACTCATATGTGTTTTGCAAGAAATGTACGTGCATTAGCAAGAGTCTACAGAAAAGGTCAATAGGACATGATGGGCTGTTCTTTATAAGGTAAGTGATCCCTGATGTTCAGACTCGACTCAGGATTATTCTGTATGAGTGTGACATGGAAAACAAGAAAATCAACATCAATAAACAACAGCCCATGAGCTCGTCGTTATTTGTCAGCAGTATGTTCCAATGCTGTAATTTATTAATGTGGTACTTTGTGGAAAGCCTTTTTGTAACTACTAGATGTCTCTAGTATGGAGAAATACTCAAAGGCATTGCTGAGGAGTGATTTTGACCCATCATCCTACAGCACCTGGTAGGAAAACTAGAACATCTGGGCTTCAGCACACCTCTTCGCAACTGGCTGCTGGACTTCCTCACCAACAGACCTCAGTCAGTTCGGGTCGGACAGAACACCTCTGATGTCATCACCCTCAACACGGGCTCCCGTCAGGGCTGCGTCCTGAGCCCCCTGCTGTTCACCCTGATGACTCACGACTGCGTCCCCAGGTTCACCACCAATCACATTGTGAAGTTTGCAGACGACACAACGGTGGTGGGCCTGATCAGAGACGACAACAATCAGGACTACAGAGAGGAGGTTGAGCAGCTGGTGGGCTGGTGCAGAGACAACAGCCTGATCCTGAACGTAGAGAAGACGAAGGAGATCATCGTCGACTTCAGGAAGAACCAGCCTCACCACGCTCCACTGCTCATCAACAGCTCAGCTGTGGAGGTGGTCAGCAGCACCAAGTTCCTGGGGGTGCACATCATGGACAACCTCACCTGGTCTGTGAACACCACGTCACTGGTGAAGAGGGCACAGAAGCTCTTGTACTTCCTGCGGAGGATGAGGAGAGCCCACCTGCCCCCGCCAATCCTCACGACTTTCTACAGAAGCACCATAGAGAGCGTTCTGACCAGCTGTCTCTCTGTGTGGTGTGGAGGTTGCAGTGCTTCCGACTGGAAGAACGTGAGGAGAGTGGTGAGGACAGCAGAAGGAATCATCGGGCTCCTCTTCCCTCCATAAAAGACATCTCATCTCAGCGCTGTGTGTCCCGAGCCCGTAACATCATCAGGGATCCCTCACACCCCCACCATGGACTGTTCTCCCTGCTGCCTTCTGGGAAGAGGTTCCGCAGCATCCGCTGCAGGTCCACCAGGTTCTGCAAAAGCTTTTTCCCTGTTGCCATCAGACTGTTGAACTGCTGAACTCTAAACTATAAACTCTGCACAACATTCGCATATTTGCACATTTGCATCACTGCATCTCTATCTAGCATTACAAATGCTGCCGAACTCTCAGTTTCTAAATGCATTCTTGCACAAATGCCCTTTGCACAATCAATTCTGGACATACAAATGTTTTTTTACAAATACTCACCTGTACACTCTGATTTTTCTCCTGCATTGTTTACATTTCAGTTGTTTACTTTTAAACCACTGCTGCACCTCACACTGTGATTTTTTTCTCCTGCATTGTTTACATTTCAATTGTTTACTTTTAAATCACTGCTGCACCTCATACTGTAATCTAATTTACTGTAATTTACAAACTGTGCATACAAAATGACAAATAAAGTTGTCTAAGTCTAAGTCTAACAAGTCAACAGAACAGACCCAGAAACAAACTCTCTAACCACACTGAAGGATGGACAGTTCTGATCTTTCTTTGCAGGTGCGTTGTGAAACCTGCTCGTGAAGTAATCATTTTTGCAGTGTAGGTGCTCTGCTTTGTTGTGTCCGATATCTTTAAACTGTAGCCAGATGTCGCTTGGCTTAACCGTGTCTCTCATATCTACGCTATATAATAATACTACTCAGAACTTGAAACTGGGAAGTCAGAGATTACATATTTTCCGGCTTATTGCATTCCAATTTCGCCATTGTCCAAAAAGCATGGACGCTCTCGAAATCTCAGAAAGCATTATAAAGTCACATTTTATTGCAAAATCTTCGTCTTTTTTTAGGCGTGCTGAGCTGTTCAACTGAGCGAGAAATGTTAAACGATAGGTGGTGATTCTTCATTGCTCGTTTAACCACAACTGTTAAAACAATAATGAAAATAACACCATTCTATGTGGTATTTTGTGCATATAAATGCCGCTGAAACATCCCGTCTTACAAACACTAAAAAGTAGAACATGTATGACTGACTAAATGTTACAAAAATATTTGGGAACTGCTAAAAAAAAAAAGTCAAAGTATGAAATTTTGCTCAAAGTATGAAGTTTTGCTCAACGTTGCGCTAAGTAGCAGCCATTTTCAATGCGGAACTCAGGTATGGTTCTGTTGCACCGACTTTCAGACTCGAAATTACAACTTTAGGGGCCGTTTTGGACTTCTTGATTTAAAGGAACTCAGTGTTTTAACTGTTTTGCAGTTTTCTGGAAGTTTGTTCCAGATTTATGGAGCACAGGACCTAAATGCTGCTTCTCCATGTTTGGTTCTGGTTCTGGGTATGCAGAGTAGACCAAACCCAGAAGATCTGAGTGGTCTACAACAACAACAGGTCTTTAGGGTATTTATGTGCTAAGCCGTTCAGTGATTTATAGACTAACAGAGGTATTTTAAAGTCTATTCTCTGAGCTAAATGGAGCCAGTGTAAGGACTTTAGAACTGGGGTGATGTGCTCCATCTTCCTGGTTTTAGTGAGAACATGAGCAACAGCATTCTGGATCAGCTGCAGCTGTCTGATTTATTTTTTGGGGAGACCTGTGGGGCACCGTTGCAGTAATCAATGCGACTAAAGATAAACGCATGGATGAGTTTCTCTAGATCTTGTTGGAGCATCAGTCCTTTAATCCTGGAAATGTTCTTCAGGTGGTAGAAGGCTGACTGTCTTTATGTGTCCTTGAAGGTTCAGGCCTGAGTCCATCACTACCCCCAGATTTCAGGCCTGATCACAAGTTTGTAGTTATGATAATTGAAGCTGCGTGCAGACTGTAGTCCGTTCCTCTTTAGGTCCAAATGTTCCACAGTCAGTGATGATTTGGAGTACCATGTCATGTGCTGGTGTTGAACCACTGCGTTTCCTGATGTCCAAGGTCAACGCAGCCATCTACCAGGAAGTTTTAGAGCACATTGCTCCCTGCTGCTGACCAACTTTATGGAGATGCAGATTTCATTTTCCAACAGTACTTGGCACCTGCACACAGTGCCAAAGCTACCAGTACCTGGTTTAAGGATCATGGCATCCATGTTCCTAATTGGCCAGCAAAATTGCCTCACCTTAACCCCATAGAAAATCTATGGGTCATTGTGAAGAGGAAGATGAAATACGCCTGATCTAACAATGCAGAAGAGCTGAAGGCCACTATCAGAGCAACCTGGGCTCTCATACAATCTTGCATAGATCTTGCGTATGAATAACACAATTGCCTTTCCTTTCTTGCAGTTGCCAGTTTAGCGCCCTGCCATCTGGAAGGTGAACTGGGCACAACTGGGAGCTGGCTCACATGCAGGGCCCCACGTGAAATCTGCGTGTGCTTAAGAAGAGCACTCAAACTGTACGTTTCTAACTCTGAATTGTTACCATGCTCATCCTGCCTACAATACTAGTTGGTTTGGTATGAGTTTATCTTTGTATGGCACACAAAAAAACCTTCATAGTAGCAAGGTTTTTATGAGCGATCTCATTTCGCTGTCTTATCAGGCATAAATACAACATATACTCCTTCCTGAGAAACATTTTATCAAATTTTATCTACCTCACACCACTCTCTAAACAATGGCACTTCTGGAGTGTGATGACTCAGCATTTGGTAATTTTCCATTAAGCCCTCTGCTACACAAGCTTTCCAGCTTTGAAAAAGGCAACATTATCCTGTGCTCCTCTCAAATTGACAACAAATCTCAATAATTAATCTCAATCTTTCTCCTTATCTCTTTCCACACTGTGCTAAACTGAAGTTCATTACACTTAAATATATTAGCCAACAATTATTGCAGTCCTTTTCTATGTTAGCTATTATATAAAAGTATAGGTTACTGGAGCAACTTGTAGTTATATGAACATTGAACACACTGATAACATGATCAGGATATGTTGGGGATATATTGTACAACCTTAGAATAAAGTATAGAAATAGGTTTGGATGCTCTGTAAGGCCTTGTCATGAACTTCCGCATCACAGAGGCCAGGCAAGTGCAGATGTAGAGACAGAACTGTGGTCTGCGAGGAAAAACAAAGCTACTTTAGGATTCTTCTTAAATCTAGGGTTAGACAAGCTCTCTATCTGCTACCTTTTCACATTTATCGCACACCTTGAAGGATTGACTGCTCATTTTAAAGCACAGACTTTGTGCAGGTGCTCAAAGTCATTTTACTATATTTAATTGGGTAGACAATGTGAACGTCTGAATTAATTACATATAAACAAGAGCCACTCCAAAGTTAAACATAAGTCAAATTTTTTCATAGTTTGGCCGATCCTGCGACTTATATATCAATTTTAAACGATAAATCATACTGACCAACATGAACCAAATAGTAAACATTATGGCTCCAAGAGGGCGTGCTAGGCTTGTGAAAACTATATGCTGCTCCTGTCCTGTAACACTTTATTAAATTTACTGAAACATTAACTTATGGACAACAAAGCCTGAACAGATGTTTGTATGTTGTTTTGCTGTTTCAGTATGCATTCACGCAGCAGAGTGTTGCGTGGTGGAGCTCTAAAATTAAGAGCCAGAGACAGAGCCCTATTAATAAATTACATCATCGGAATGGCTGTCCGTGAAGCTTTTAACAGCTAGTGCTAGCTTACAGACCTGTTGTCCGGCTGTTTTACAACTCTGCTGATGCACATGAGTTTTATGTTGCTCTTAAACATCTGTGTCATACTGTTAGCTTAGCATGTAGCACCGCTACGCTCACTGTCTAATTTCAGTGTAATTTTGACAACTTTCAGGGTAACGGGCCGTTAATGCGCGGGGTTGGTAGCTTGCTATGCTAATTTACCCCATTCATCCTCCCAGGTATGTTTCATATTATTCAGCCTATAGTGGATGCAGCTGTGTAATTTAATAAGTGTCCTTACCAGATTAAATGTCATTTTTTTTAGTCTTGGATTGTGTGAAATAAATTTCAAAATAAATGCAACTTATAGTCTGGTGCGATTTATATATGTTTTTTATTCCTCTTTATGATGCATTTTATTGACTGATGCGGGTTATATTTCGGAGCGACTTGTAGTGTGAAAAATACAGTAACTACTAGCCATTGTAAAGTTACAAACTCCATTATTACATTTTAAATAAAAGCTGTAATAGAACAGTTAATATTTAGTTGCAATTTGACTGAACTGAGACATCTATGTATTTTTTCCAGATTAGTCTCACTGTCTCTTACATTGAATACTAAAATAAGATAAACAAGAGCTTCAAGGACCAATGAGTATTAATGACACCTAGTGTTTCAAATCGAAGCAACAACAGCCTGCCACTGACAGCAGCCTATGCCATTTCCTCACCGGTTTGTTATTGCAATGAAACCCCACTGAATTTTACTTCCACAGGACATGTATATGATGTTGTATTTTGTTCTATTTCTGGTCCGCTTACTCTCTTACTGGCTTCCATGTTTGCAGGCTGCTGCTATTTTGCCAAAATAAAAAATCAAATGCTGTGCTCTGATTTGGAAACCCTAAGAACTTTCATATGATTGGCTGAGGAATCAGGAAGTAAACATGGGCTACACACTGCACCGAAGTAGTTCTGCACCGTACCTCTAATTTTGAAGGGAGAAAGACCTGACAAAGAAATTGTTGATGGAGAGGACCGATTGTTTATAGGAAATGTTACTTGAGGTGGCATATTTTATATACCAAATAATAAACCTGTGTTATTTTTTGGGATGCAAAAAAGTGGAGAAATAAAAGAAGCTTTTTGGAGAGAAGGAAACAATAATTAATCAACAGCAAATATCCAATCCAAGCCAAAGAAGGGGAAATAAGAACCATCAGGTGCAACCCTAGTTGGGATCACAACCTCTGGATCAAAGGACATGAGCGACACATGAGACGACTGCCAATAATCCACGAGCAGGGAACTCCATGCGGAGTTTGAGAGGACTCCAAAAAGTAGTACCCCTCTTCCAGGCCGTTTTCTTGTTAAGATTTCTACTAGAGCTGCACAATATTAGGAAAGAACAACATAATGTTGTTAAAAGAAAACATTTTAAGACTGTCGCGATTCATAAAATTCATGGAGGCAAAATGATCTGCCTCGAAGCTTCGTTACGTCGTTTATTTATTCCGGCCAGGCGGCTAACGCTAAAGATTGCCTCGCCTGCTAATACATGGATGCCAAGTGTGGTTATCTGCTATGGAGACAGAAAGCAATAAGCAAAAACCAGCGCAGATAAAGAAACCTAAAGGTTTAAAGGTTTAGGGACACATTAAATTTAACAGAAAAGGAAATTACACAGCGTGCTGTCTGGTATCGACTGAGTTTGTAATTGCCTTCTACACGCTGCTCGGCTCCCACTTTTCCTCTCTCGCCTGAGCTTCTTTTGATTGCACAACATGCCGATGAAATGGCCAATCACATGAGGGCCATACCATCATGTGAAACAGAGAGGGGTGCAGCAAGTGCAGCTATGAATAGAGGGTGAGTTGTTAGGTTGTCCTGTAAAATTAACTATGAGAGAAAGGAGGAAAAAAAGCATCTGGCTGCAGTTTAAACATGTTGGGGAGGACATCTGAGGCTTCAACGCGTGCTGTCCACGGGGTGTTCGATGTTTTTCTGCACGAACTGCGGAGCATCAGGAAATAGACGGCACCCGCCCGAGGCATCACGTTTGTTTTTGCTGGGAAGGGCAGCGTGGGGGGAGAACAATGAAAAAAAGGTGTCCTGCCCACAAATTAGTATTTCATGGGAACAAATTGATATTTAGTGGTAACAAATTAGTATTTCGTGGAAGCAATAAGTATCTATTTTTCTCCATGTCAGTTCCTGGGCTCCGTAGTTTATGACAGCCCTAAAAATTTTATTATTTCCATCTCAACAAGCCAATTGTAGTTTGTTAATGACTTCTTCACCTTATATCTTTACTACAGATGGGTATTGTTAAGGATTTAGTACCACTCTTTGTGACACTCATTATCGATCCGGTATTTTATCGGTACCATTATCAATACTTTTAATCAAACAAAGGATAAAAAAACTGACTGGTTTATTTTTTTAAGCAAACAAAAATACAAAATAAACATTTTTAATAGAACAGATACAATTTTCTCCCGATCCAATCCGACACCTAGGCTGATCGCATCAGCCGTTACTCGATGCCGATCCCATACTACTGTTGAATGAAGGAACTGCATATCTAGAACAGTAAAAGTAGAATGGGAGGCAGATCTTTTAGTTAGCAGGCTCCTCTCCTGTGGAACCAACTCCCAGTTTTGAGAAACGGGTCAGTGCAGTGGTTAAAGCCTGGGTTTTATCATTTGAGATTAATTCGAAAAATCAAACCCTACTTACTCTAAAGCGGCTTAGGAAGGGTGATATATGCTTTTGTTACTTCTAGACTGGCTTATTGCAACGCTCTTTATGCAGGGTTGGACACCTTCTAATCATTTGAGGAGACTGAGCTTTTTCTGCTGTTGCTCCCAAACTCTGGAACGATCTTTTTCTGTCTTTAAGGAAATCTAATACCTTTAATGATTAAGTCCCTTTTAAAAAACATTTTTTAACCTGGCTTTTAAATCCAATTGAGCAGAAATATCAGGCTGATGTTATTATTAATCTTTCACTTCCTTTTACTATTTTTTTTATTGGTCATTTGTTGTTATTTGTTTTACTTCTAAATGTATGGAACTCCACAGTACTTTGGTCACCTTAGGTGTGTAAAGTGCTCTATAAAGAAAGGTTTGATTGATTGATTGGTTTACATCCTGCCTCCTCTATATCTCCACACCTGTTACATGGATAAAGAGCACTTACAGGCAAAGGAGTCAAAAGATGGAAGAGTTAACCGTCCCGGCTTTTAACATCAAAGGAGAACTGCTTGGTGGACCAGCTGATACCGACATTAATGTCTTTGATCATCTGCCTGTCTTGCTAAAGTTAACTGAAGGCAAAACTTTGAGGAAGAAAGTGGGTAAGCCTGAAGTGGGAGTGCTAACGGAAATGGGCACGATTCAGCTAAGATAGGAAGCAAATGCAAAGTGACTAGAAGTTTACCTTGTGGGGAGGGCTAAAAATAAAACTGACAAGATCTGATCTAAAACAATCACTGTGTGCAATTAGTACAGTCAAAAAAAAAATTAAACAAACCACTTAATTAAAACAATACCAGCACTTAAACTGAACGAGGGATCAACACTGAACGTACATACAGAACAGCATGAGCCTAATCTCAGATTCTATAAACCACACTTTCTTAAAAACACTAACAAAGAAGACAGAAAGATGTGGTCAAACACCCACAAGGACCTTTGGCTCCACTCCACCACAGTCCTATTTCTAGGACAGGCATGCACTCGCACTTAGCATATCCCAAGCTGACTACGTTCTATGAAGACCGACACAGTCTGTGCCTGCACTAATTATGGACACCAATAAAATAATAAAAACGCAAAAGTGAAATAACAGATGCAGCAACTTGGGAAAGAAGAAGAACCAAGAAGCACCGAGGTGAGCATTTTCAGTGAATACGTACCTGCAGGGAACAGTACGTGTCAGTTCTTAGTGACGATGTGAAGAGGAGACAGAGGGTTTTTTTTTTCGGCACAAGGAGATCAGTTAAGTCCAGGAAAGAGGGTTCATTCAACTCTCCTCCTCAGTGTTCAGGGAAGAGGGATAGACTGTAAGGAGATGGATTGGAAGACCCCAATGCAAACATGAGAAATCAATTTGACTAAACGGCTTAAGCAACACAGTCGTATGTGTTGTTGTTTTTTAAATTAAGTTGCTCTATTGTCTGGAGAATTTTATGTTCCAAGCAAATGAGGCAGGGAGGATGGAAGGCTGTGGAATCAACACTCAGATTTCCCCTGGTTTTAAAGCTCACGTGGAGGGAGGGGACGGAGGTATACAAAAGAAACGAAAGCCGACACTACGGCCACCTGATTGGTACGTTGGTGCTGTGTTGTGCAGCCAGTAAGCTGCCTTCGAAATGCAGAGACAGCCCCTCCTGTTCTGAAACACATTTAACGACGGCTTTGAGTCCAAGACCAAACTGGTACCTTCAGCTCATCGTGATTGGCTCATTTAACCCTCTCTCTCATTGCCTCTCTGTCCTGCTGTTTTACAGCTTACAATATTACTACTTCCACTCCCTTTGTTAAACGTTGTAGTCGGTAAACTATCTCACTTCTGGATCGCACAGGGCAGAGACGTATCGATGATTCGCTGCACATCAAGTTATCGCCTACTTATTGGATTTCATGGCAGGCATTGCACATGTGCAACACTCCTACAGCACAGAGCAAAGCACCTCCGGCTCCAGGGAGGTATCATGCAACAGTTTTACTTCCTTGCTTTCGCTGTTGTGTTCCAGAGCAAGGAGAGCAGAGAGGAGAGCCAGGGCAAAATGAATCACACACGCACAAAAGCGCTGGTGATCCTGTACTGGATTACACAGCGGGTAATAAATATGACGTAAATATAGTTTTTAAAGTAGTCTTTGTCTCTGAAAGTGAAAAAAAATTCCCTGAATTTGATTCACACACAGCTTCAATCACTTATTCACCTCGTTCACTTTGTGTGCCTCTGATACTGTCGTTTTGGTGCAGTTTGTTTTATGTCGTGTGGATTCAGGCATCGTATGAAAATTCATGAATCATTTCGGAAAGGTCATTTGTGATTCCAAAAACAATTAAGCACCGTTTTCAAAAATGTTTTGTCTTTGTAAAAGCTTCTTATTCCTACAGCCTGTGTAACAAATGTATGAACAAATATGCAAATCAGATGATCACGAGGGTGAGAAGGGCAAATGGGTGCTGAGTGCTGGAGCGGAAAAAGAGAGAGGCGGCCATCTACCAAATGGTGAAATATCGCTTATTGCTCCTTTAAAGTATTGATCTCACAATGGAGAAATTCACTTCTGCATCTTAACCCATCCCCTTGGGGAGCAGAGGGCTGCCACTGTGCGGCGCCTGGGGAACAATCTGGGGTTAAGGGTCTTGCTCAGGGACCCAGAGTGCAGGCTGTGGGGATCAAACCGGGTACTTGCAGCCTTCTCAGAGCGCAAGCGCGCTGCTCTAAGCACTAGGCCACCACTCCCCCTTTAAGTTAACGCGCAAGAGGAGATGGAAACACGTTTGGTGAATACGTTAAGTAGCGACCATTTACTTCACTTGACCAATCAGCTGTTCCTGCGCCTGGCGTCTTCCCGGAGGTCCCAGAACACTCAAAAACAGGGCTGGAAGTAACAACAAGTAGGTGTGGACCGACGAAAAGACTGGAGCGTTTTGTTAGTCTCATCGTTGAAAAAAAGAGTCCATAAAACGTTCAATAGAATAGTTTTCCTTCCTTTTGCATTCTAACCTATCATGTAGGTTAATATTACAGTCATTACATCATCTTAACCAATCACAAACGCAGACCCAGAAACACTCCGCCCCCTTTAAAGAGTTCAGAGAGCACATGTTTTTTTTTCTTTTTTGGTAAAAACTTGATTGAATAAAGGGCTGAGTTTGAATTCAGTGTTTGTGTGTTCTGTATCTAAAAATAGGTCGCTAGGCAACAGCATAAAATGGCCAGGGCTGCACTTAAAATACATACATACTGCTCAAAAAAAATAAAGAGAACACTTAAACAACACAATGTAACTCCAAGTGTATCCTTTATTTATTTGAGCAGTATATGTTTTGAATTTGTTGATAATTATCGATATCGATCAATATGATTTGTATTTTTTTGGCTGGTTTTGTTGATTGAATGACTTTGAGCATTAATTTGAAAGTAATAAATATTGATATTGGAGTCAAATCAACTCAAGCTGAGCTATGTATCGAGATTCTTATCGAATCGGCTCATCCTAGATGATACCCAGCCCTATTATATGGGCTGTCCCTAAGAGATAGGGAGAGAAGCTCGGTCATCTGGAGGGGACTCGGAGTAGAGCCGCTGCTCCTCCACATAGAGAGGAGCCAGCTGAGGTGGCTCGGGCATCTGGTTAGGATGCCTCCTGGACGCCTCCCTGGTGAGGTGTTCCGGGCACGTCCCACCGAGAGGAGACCCAGAGGACTATGTTTCTGGGCTGGCCTGGGAACGCCATGGCGGAGCTGGCCCAAGTGGCTGGGGAGAGGGAAGTCCCCCACGACCCGACCTCGGATAAGCGGAAGAAGATGGATGGATGGCTAAAAATGGTTAACATCCAATGACCTGATAGATGATGTCCGACTTTCAGTTTAAACTCCAAGGATCTTGTGTCATCATGGTATCATCTATAATGATAATGTCCTAATGCCAGAAAATGCTTTCTCTCTCTCTCTCTCTGAACTCTTGGACAGGTTTGGTCAAGTCACCCGCCTTGACATTTAGCCCAGTTAGCATAGCAAACAGAGCTCAGACCAGCAATAAGCAATTACCCCAAAAGAAAAAAACAAACTTTATTATACTTACATTTTATGTATTTGCGCCATATAAATGTGGTGTTGACCCATCTCCCAGGTCCTACCTCGTGTGGTTTGTGCTGAACCTCTCCAAAAGGTTAAAAAATGCTGTGCAGAATCCTTAACGGTCACTATGGCGTCGGCGGCCATTACTACCCCCGCTGTTTCCTCAGAGCAGAAGAGGGGGTACTCCTCACAAAACCTCTCTATAAACCCCGAACTTCGCTGTGGACCATCAACTCGCCGTTTTCGGACAGTTTTTAGAGACTAATATTTTGAAAATGGTGTTTATGGTGCGCCGCGCGACTTGCTGGCAAGCCTTGTTTCATTTCGTACCGTATCAGTTAATGGTGCGTTTGAGGACAAATGGAAAGCGAGAGACAGCAATAAATAGCGATTTGTTCGGAGCGGAAATAATTTATAATCAGTATAAACGAATCACTTACCATCGATTAATTTAACAGAAGTGTAGTAAAATAATTTAGATCCTTTTCACAGTTAAAATTTCATCAAAACAAAAATTAAGACCAATAAAGAAGCTGTACATTCCGTGGTAGAGTGATTGCAACAGGATTAAAAGCACGTTTTGTGGAGGCTTGATTTATTCTGGTTTGACCTGGATGTGAAATTCTTTTAACTTTCAAGTTTACCAGTTATTAATTTTATTTGTATATTTATTTACTTATTTATGACATTACATAATTTTAGGCTCACAGAAAGCATACCACACAGAAAATGTCGCACTTTCATAAAATCCCTTGGTTATAGTGTACATATAATAAAACTCAGAAATCTAACTTCTGAAAAAGATCATTGAAAAGTGTTAAAATATGTTACAAACTATATTTCTTGAAGAGTAGAAAACTTGTTTGTCTTTACAAAAAAAGAAGATGAAAGAAATAGAGACGGTCCTATAGACAGGCTCTTAGTTGTTAGTTGAGGCTTCGTCTGTCTGAAGAGTTCTAGATAAGTTTTATAAGTAGTACTTTTGCATAGTGGATCAACAAGTTTAACTGTGACAATCAAAACTGGTTGTTCACATGCAAAAGAGGACCATCAGGCTACCAACCAAACATTAGTGCTCTGGTGACCTGTCTTTATTTCTAAAGGTACATTTACACCGAACTTGAACAACACAAAATTTTCACGTTAATCATAATAACATAAGACATTTCTATGTTACAAAACAGTACACAGCTTTGTATGAAAGGTAATGCCACTTCATACAAAAGCTTTAAGAAAATTATCACATGTTCAATTAATGACTTACCACACCAGCAAACGGTTGAAAAACGACGAGCCCCCAATTTAACATGACCCGGCTCGTTGGCTCTGACAAAAACATATCTAACAGATAAATTACATTACTTGGTTAGGTCACATACAGCATTTCTTGCTTTCTGACCTTTGTGACAAAGTGCAGTTTATTCTTTTCCACACATTTTATTTCTTTACTTAAAACTAGGGACCATACATACTAAGATATATCTAATAAAATGCTTTTAAAGCACTGTCTTTAAGTCCATTTCACATTGTTTCCATCCATAATGTAACGAATGTGTTTGTATTGCTTCTGGAGAGTAGAGGCAGATCGGTGATATTATCAACTAGGTAGTTATAAGGTCATCAATTAGTTTCAACAGTTCGGAGTAAGAAGAAGTATGTCAAAATGGCAGATTTTATCAGCCGTGCTGTGAGAGGATGTGGTTCTGCCTTCACAATGACTTAAAATCATACCCAGGCAATTCAGTCGTCAAATAACCAAATGCAAGTGAGTAAAAATAAGCAAGTAAAGTTTATTTATAAAGCACCCTTCACAGACACAAAGTCACACACCTGGTCGAGCAGGTTTCCCAGGCTCACTTTTTTGAACATTTGATGCGGAGCTGGGCCAAATGTCCTTTAGTCCTGATAACAAAGATACAATGTAAATGATAATGTTTCTACAATGGAGGAATTAGGCCTGCCATCAGTGCTGTGAGAGAAAAAAAGTATAAAACAAAATAAAACTTCTGATTAAGAGGTGAAGTCACGTAAACATGCTGTTTCGTTAACTGCTTGTGGGGTTTGCAAATGAAAGTAAATGATTATTTCTCAAACAATGAAAGACGTACCAAGCACGGACACCATGACAACGCTAATCGCCTCTTTGAATGGGACATTTCTTGTAAACAAACCTGAAGCAAGCGCAGACTGTTTCATCCAACGATGTTTGCACCTCCTGCGACGAACTAAATGCAGGACGGCTTTGGACACTGAGCAGTCGATTGTTTCAGGAACATGATCCCGGGTTTTGGACTGTGACTGTGTGATCCGATGCTTTGTTTTGTCAACTTTAATGTTTATGGATTATTGTATTTGTTCTGTTGGTGTATTTGCATTGCGTTTAATGATAGATTCAAAGACGCCCTTGAAGCCCACCCTGAATTGAATCATGCATGCACAGAAATACTTAGCCCTGTCGTGCCCGTGAATACAAAGAGAATATAGAGATCCAATCCAAAAATTTGAACGTTATTAAAAAGTTTATTTATTTCAGTGACTCACACACACACACACACACATCTGGAGATTGAATATTTGCCCATTCTTCTTTGTAAAAAAGGCTCCAGCTCAGTCAGCTTGAATGGAGGTCATCTTTGAACATTAATTCTTAACTCTTACCATAGATCCTCAAATGTATTTACATCAGGCCTTTGACTAGGCCATTTTACCATGTGAATATACATTGATCTAAACCATGACCACGTCTGACTGTATGTTTAGGGTTGCTGTCCCACATGGAGGTGCTGCTCTGCTTCAGTCTCAGGTCTTTTGCAGCCTTTAACAGGTTTTCTTCCAGCATTGTCCTGTCTTTAGCTCCATCAGTCTTTCCATAAACTCTGACCAGCTTCCCTGTCCCTGATGATGAAAAGCATGCCCACAGCATGATGCTGCCACTACCGTTTCACCATGGGGTTGGTGTGTTCAGGCCTGTATTTGTTTCCCCTTTTTGTATATATACCAAAGTGTAAATGATGACCAGAACTCTATGAAATTATTCAAAAGTTTGAGATTTTGTTTTATAGCCTAACACGATTTGAGCTTCTCCACAACTTTCTCACTGACCTGTCCGCTGTGTTCCTTGGTCTTCATGATGCCTTTTGCTGATAAATGTTCGCTAACAAACCTCTGAGGCCTTCACAAAGCAACTGGATTCATACTGAGCTTAAATTGCAAACAAATTGACTCTATTCACAAATGTAATGTCTTCGTTCAGTGGCATTAAAAAGCAAGATCGAACCAACATCATTGTTGTTTTTTTCACTGTTTTTAATTACCTGGCATGATATCTCCGCTCTTCTAGTTTTAAAACTCTTCTAAAAGCACACTTTTTCTCCCTGGCCTTTAACTCAGAGTCAGTTTTTATCTGTTTCAGTTCTACTTGTTTTGTTTTTTTTATTATGTAGATAGTGTATTTTATGTATATATTTTTATACGTGTGTTTTGCGCAGCACTTTGGTCAGCTTCTATATGTTTTTGAAATGCTCTAGAAATAAAATGGTATGGTTATGATCGCCAAACCCTCTTAGACTTTGGACATTAACATTAGTAAATTTTAAAAATGGACATCTAAAGACAAAGCCTGAAGCTCATCACCGTTAATTTCTGACTGGCTTATTTATGCCGCACTTTGGTGGCCTTAAAGTGCTTTATAAATAAAATTTTGATTGATTGATTCTAAAGGTAGTTAAAAGGACCGGATTTTCCCCCTCAGCAGTATCAGTGTAATTTATGCCGCAGGGGAGATTTCCCTCAGTGTTTTTTCATGACGTCTTCTTCGCTGTGGCCATACATGCAGTGCTTTTCCTCTGTTACATCATGGCGCGTTTGTCCATAAATGACTAACTTCTTACTTTACTTTAAACCAAGGGAGATTATGGGCAGTCGTATGAAATCTTAAGAACTGAAGTGGAGGTGTTGCGTCAGCATGGCGTCTGAGAGGAACATTTGCATATTATCGGTTGGTGAGAAAAAAACGGAATCGTTGGCTTTCACAGTCACAACACGCCACAACACGACAGGCTGTGGGATGTGTAAACATTGGTGTTGAGAGATGTTTCTCAACTGGAGGTTCCTTTTCTTTGTTTTACATAAACATCGTTAAAGAAATTAAAAAGTTAGGCGATCCCTCAAGGCAAAATTCACTGTGGTATGTCAAAAATGATTCACCAAACAGTACCTTGGAAAACCACCCATGTCTCTTGGATGCTTCATTGTGTAATGTCACAACCACAAAGCTCTGTGTGTTTTATCTGGCATTTTATGTGAATGACCAACCCAACCAAGAAGCAAAATGACACATAGATTGGAATTTTCGCAGAAATAAAAAACTAAAAAAACGCGGCATGGATTTGTATTCAACCTCCTGAATCAGCACTTTGCATACCCAGCTTTGCACAGAGGCTGAATTTTTTTGCCTGTTCTCATTCTCAACAAAGCCCATTTAAATCTTATCAGAGGCTAAGGACTATTTGCACGCCTTTAGCTACTCAGGAAGTGTTAACTGTACTTCCTGAGGAAGCTTGGGTCCTGCAGAGTTTGCAGCGAGATGTCGCAGATGTCTTCTATAAGTCTATTGTGAACAGTGTGACCTCCCCTGCCATCATCTGTTGGGCTAGCAGCATCAGAGCAACTGACTTATAGAAGCTCAACAAGTGTATTAAGAAGGCCGGCTCTGTTCTGGGGGCTCTTCTAGAACCGCTAGAGATGACTGTGCCAAGAAGGATTCTTCATAAAATGAAGAACATTATGGACAATCCCTGAGCATCCTCTTCATCAGACTGTCGTACAACAACAGAGTGTCTTCAGTCAGAGGCTTCGGATGCACTGTAAGACTGACCGGTACAGGAAAACCTTCCTTCCTGCAGCCATCACCATCTACAACTCGTTGAAGAAGCAGCATAACATGAGTTACACCAGCATTTAATCTAACTGAATTGTCTTATCAGTGCATTCAACTATTTGAAAACCTTGTTTCCTGTTGTGTCTGTGCGTTATGTGTGAATTCCGAGCCAGTGTCTCACCCAAATCTCATTATGGCTGCATAATGACAAAGAGTTTTGATTCTTGAGATTCTTTGTCCGGGCCGTCCTACAACAGTTCTGTTTTTTATCCCCACGGAAAGTGCAAATAGTATTAATGCTTCTTTTAAACTTTAACGTTTAGTGATTGGCTATGTAGAATTGATGGAGAATTATAAAAGACCTTCCCCTTATCTTAAAATTAGATATTTGTGCGGGATCATCCACACTTTCTTTCATTTAATAACTGGGACATAGTGGTTAAAATAGGAACTCATGTAGGGAAGGAAGACAGCATTTGCTAAGGACAAAAATAATAACCTTTCTCATTGTTGTTGTCAGATTGCTGTTGTTGAGAGAAACATATTTTCCCCACTCCTGAGAGAGTTAGATCAGGGAGATACAGGTGTTTCTCCATCGCATTAGAATGTTGCAAAAAAAAATGTTTCTCGTAGTTTTGACGACTATGGCTTCCAGACAATTAAAACAAAAAGTGTCTCTCAAAAATGAGATTGCATAACTACATTTTAATAAAAGCATTTTTAATATAAGGCTGTGCTGTAACGGCCTTAAGATGGCCTACACAGCCATGGGGAAGACTGTTGGCTGAACAGATGTCCAGAAGGCAGTCATTGCTGGAGAATGTGGTTGTTAACAGAGGGCTATCCAGGAATGAAAAAGTGGAGGAAAAGTGTAGCAGGGTGAAGCAGAGGAAGATGGGAGACAGCAGACGACCTGGAGGCCACTGTCAAAGCATCCTGAGCTGCACCTCAGCAGAAGCACAGGCTGATCGGCTCCATGCCACGCTGCAATGATGCACTAATTCATACAAAAGGAGACCCAACCAAGTACCGAGTGCATAAAAAAGGCAAGGCAAGTTTATTTATAAAGCACTTTTCAGTAACAGGACAATTCAAAGTGCTGGGAAATGAACGTATGTCACAGAAGCTTGACATTTCTGTATAAAACATCTTTTTTTATTGATCTTGTGTAATTTTCTGGGTCCATGATTACTGGGATTGCAGGTGGCAGGCGTTGAGGTGTTTCACGCTGTGTGCGATGAGTCTGTGTGGTCTGTGAGTTTAACTTTCTGAAATGATCAGTGAGGGGTGATGAACTTTTTAACAATGTTCAACATTTTGAATTTTAGTTGTAATCTTCTTTCACATGTCCTCAGCCAGCTCTCGCCTTTGCTTTTCCTGGTTCATATTCAGTGTGGTCCAGACGACAATAACAAACTATCCAGTAGCAGGGGTGGCGAGTATATTTAAAGTAAAGCTGTTTTTTATCAATGCAATTAGAAGTAAGCCAGAAGCCAATGAGAGACTGCCCCTGGATCCTCTTGTTGCTCCAGGTAAAAGGGTTTTGTTATCTGGAAATGTTTCTCTCCAAATACCACTAGTATAAAAGGTCCCCATAAGGTTTTTTTAAATTCATACTAAGTAGGCTGTGCTGCCTCAGAGGCCATATGTTTGTTATATTATCTAAATAGATGCTAAAGTCTCCAGCAAGTAGCAGGACTGGTTTCAGGTATGTAAAGAAGAAAAAAAAAAAAACATGAAAAAAAGATTCTCTCCTCTAGATTAGCTAGTAACTTGTCATTCTCAGTTTTGTTTAATGTTAAAAAGCAAAAGTGTCATGTCTACATATGGGGATGCCAGGTTATGGGTTGAAGAGTCCAAACTGTACCATGACATTTACAACCAACGCTATTTTATAACACATTTTGAATACAAACGCAGTAAAAATGTATGCAAAACTGATTGAGTAATGACCCATTATTAATAATATATGCTGACGGCAAGCAAATATAGCAATAATATACATTTTACTGATTGCACCTTTTGTGTTAAAATTTTAAATACATTTAAATTGTTACGTCATGCACTCTAGGCATATCTATATTACCTCTGAACCTCTGTATTGAGATTCCAGTTTGTTGTTAGACAAGACCGTGCAGGCTCCATTAGACAAATGTAAGAGAAGATTATCAGCCGCAAAATGCAAAGAGGCTTTTGACAGTGAAACAAATCGCATGACATGAAAGTTGAACAGGTTTCCTTTTTTCCCTGGGATACATCTGGCTAATTTGCTCACAACACTTTCAAATGAATAGTTAGAAACTAATTTATCTCAATGAAATGTTAGAACGCTGCCAAAAAACGCAAACAAAAATATGCTCAGTCATCACCTGAGTACTTTATCTCTACTCTAAGGAAAACTTTGGTTAAACCACCAGTCAGATGTTTAGAGTGCTGAGATGTTGCAAAACAGACACCATTTCCTCTTTTTTTTTTTTTAAAGTGCTTTAACCGCACAACTACAAAAAGGATTCTTGCAAAACATTATCCTGGTCACATTGATCAAATAAATAGTTCATACTAAACAGAAGCAAATTAAAGTCAGCTTATCTCCTAAATGCTGGGTGAATGGACAAACGATGTTAAGAGACACATTAGACTAGACAAATACTTTACGGTTCTAGAGTTCCACAGTCCTTAACGTCTATTTTAAAGTATAATTTCCAGAGAGTCCTGTGGCTTTATATATGCTAAAATTGAAGAAATGCAGGAATAAGGGGTTTTCAGCTGACGTCACGCTCACGTGACTACTCAGCGCGTCCGCCATATTGGGTGTCAGTCGTTTCGCACCGTTGACCTGCATTGTATGACGCCTTAGGCAGTATTGAAAGTGAACAATGGGGGAAACGTGTTTAGTGGTTGGTTGCACGGCCCGTGGAGGTGGAGAACAACGCTCCTTCTATCGCCTACCAGCCGTAATCGTGAATCAATGTGAAAAAACAAAACAGCTATCTGAACAACGCCGTCACCTATGGCTGACACGGATATCCAGGTCCGATTTGGACGGTGTTAAGCTGGAATACGCCAGAGTCTGCGGTGCTCACTTTGTCACAGGTAATTAACCGTTAAGTATTTAAAACATGTAAGAATATATTAATAATAGGGCTTGGGCGTCATGACGTATTACTTTCCGTGGCCGCCATGTTGACTGCCTCCGCCGCCGCTACTCAGACTACTGCCTATGACTACCGTGTACTGTACTCCCTCTCAGACGTGTTTTAATTTGATTAAATTCACCTTAACTTGATTTCAACCATGATAAACCGTTGCTGTATTGTGGGCTGTAACAGCGCAACACATGATCGCCATGGGAAAAACATAGAAAGGGGTTAATTTTCCACCGCTTTCCTGCCTGGAGACGCAACCACGGAGAACAAGTGTCAGAGATAACGAAGAGTCGTCGGCTCGCTTGGATCGCGGCTGTAAGACGACCGAACATAACTTTCCACAGTATCCCGATGTCAATGAGAGTGTGTTCTAAACCTTTGAAACACATAGCAGCTAGTTAAAAGTACATTACATGCGTGAGTGGTTATTAGCACTAACGGTTAGCAGGTGCCAGAGCCCGTCTGAGCACAGCTTACCTTTGAACGAGTTACTGTGTTCCCACTGTTTGCTGGCTTTAAGATCTGCCGCTCCTGAACCCATCCATTCGTAAACTGCACATGAGACTCCAAGAACTTGTAGCTTCAGAACTGTTCTGAAGTATAGGCGCTCACACCACAAACAAGGTAGCCGAAGACGTCCGATATGCAAAGTGACGTCCGCGCTACTTCCGGGTTACTACTGGGTAAATACGGTAAATACAACTTAATTTTGCACTGGTCATTGTTCTGCTTAAATAATTAAAGCTGCGAGCGGCGTCGATCGGCCCTGCAGCCAAGCGCCTTCGCGCACCGCCGGCCGCCGGCCGTCAGCCACCGCAGAAGCTGTCACGCATTTTCGTCGGATTGTTTACATTTTTACCATCTTATTAAAACTCACCCGTCCACGTATGATGGCGATTTCCTTGATGTACATAACTTCTACATCTCGTACCCAACCAGATGTGAACTGGTTGTGAGCCTCTAGACCCTTGTAAGCTCTCATTTCCTCAAGACTGTGCAGAGGGTTTTCACTGAACACCAGGTAATGCACTATGTCGCCGTGCTCTACATTTGGCCAATCATCTGGATTAGTGCTAAACAAGGCACCGTGGAGGGCATAGGGGTCCATATGGTCGATCACGGAACATTTTCTCAGATATACGTCCTTATCTGGTGGCTCTAGCGTGCTGGCGTACTTATCCATTCTCGATATGATATGATAATATGCCACCCAAGATGGCGGACAGGAAGCTGGCCAGTGACGTCACTGAAAACCCCCTATTACTTGAGGAAGGAAAGGAAGGAGGGAAGGGGAGAAAGGACATTGGAAGGGAAGAGGGGAGGGAGCTAATTTAAACTCGGGTTAAAATCCTTTTCTTTTCTCAAACAAGTTTTTCTTGTAGCTAAACCTCATGAATTTCTTTAGATTTTAAAGTAACAAGAGTACTTCAGGTCAACTCTGCTGACGGCTTACTGTTGGGGAAGAAATCGTTTGGATTTTTTTCCGTTTTCTAGCCATGTTACCATTTAAAAATGAAAGCATCATTTCATCAGAGTCACTTTACAAGCCTCCAAAAACATGGAGCAGTTATTTGATTCGCCAGCAGTGTCCCAGAAACAGGCAAAAAGCAGAACATTTGAATCGAGTTTTTGTTGTTTATTTTTAGCTTCTGAAGATGTAAATAAATATATATAGTGTATATGTCAGAAATTTACTTGGATCTGGATCAATTTCAAAGGGGGTGCTATGGAGCTGTTTCGGAGGAGAAACTCTAAAATATGTAAATTTTCACCTGGCTGGCACAAAGTATGTGACTTTTCAGATATGTTAAGGCCCTCGCTCAACTCCATGATGGAAATGTTTGTTATTCCCTAAACAAAAATGACTCTGATTGTGGTGGACTGCTGGTAAGATGCTTACTGCTTAAAACTACTCCACAAAACCTTACTTAAACCTAAAACAAAGACCTATCCTTCAAGGTGAAAAGAACAGTGCTCACTTTGGCTTTGCGTGCTCCAATATCTGTTGGCACAGAGGACTGTTTCTCAGCTGGTGTCCTAAACATAGCCACAGGGCTCATTGTGGTGATAGATTAAAAAAAAAAGTGTCACAAAGCGGGTCGGATGGATGGTGTTGGAACGCATACAGCTGCTCTGGAAGGAATTAAAACAAATATATATCTGGTTGATAAAAAACATGCTCATTCTTGTTGCTTGAACGATGTTTTCGTCAGGGAATTAAAGCTGCTTTCATCCATCAGGCAAGTGTCCTGCCTTATCTCTGAAGGGATTAAATCAGGGTAAACTGAACCCCTAGTAGAAAAGATGAAACCCCGTCAACGACCTAACTCCAGTTGTGCTTGCTTGAACCTTTCTTGGAAAAAGGGTGACCTGGAGGCCAAGGATTCTCATGAGTCAACTACTGTGACGTAACATCAGAACGGCCTACAGTCGTGTTTGTGCCGTGTTCTAATCTTTATATAAAGTGTAGAGCAGCTGTCTTCAGTGGGATTAAATGTGATACGTCTCAATAAAAAGGACGTCCAAAGCTTCCTGGCTGCGGCTGTTGGGATCATTCCACCAAAAAAGAAAACAAGAAAATGTGCGGTACAGATACTAATACTTTCTTCCTGTACAATCCTCTAGTCTAAAAATAGTTGGAGCCAAAATTTAACTTAGCAGCCTTTTTACCCCCCCAACAACAGCCTGTGCCATTAGTATATGGGGATAGCTCCTGCAAAGAAAGGTCAGCTCATAAATTTGCCTTCTATTTGAAGCTTGGCCGTTTTAGTTATAAGTACGAGCTTCAGTGAAATCCTTAATCCCAAAGGTTCAAGTGGTGGATACCTGGAGAATCGGCTAGTCATGCTGAAAAGTCCAGCGCCAGCAGCAGAGTAGACCACCTGCTGCGGCAGCTCTGCCTGTCAAGGTCTCTGTTTTGGGCTGTGGGGGTAAATTTAGCACGCTGGCATGGTTTGTTAGGGAATGTGATTATAACAGGACTCCTGGAAAGCTTTCACATCAGATACAATAGCTGTCAACAGATAAAATGATCTTTTCTTGCTTTATCGCATGGCATTTTTTTTTTTTAAAAAACATAAAGAAATGTAGATTAAAAGATTAAGTATGCTGGTATAAATAATGACCTTCCTTCTTAAGCAGGCGAAACAAACAAGAGAGATTTAAACAACACAGGTTTTTAATCAACATGTTCAAGTGAGAAAGTACAAAAGTAAAAAGATTTTTTCAATGAACACACGTGAAGAATCATCCAGATGTAAAAAAAGAAGAGTTAAACAAATACAACTGTTCATTTCACCCAAATAGCCGACATCTTGCTAATGATACTCAGGTACTTCACGGTGCAGAGTTGGTTTGTAAAGGACTCCTGTTGTTTTCCTCCTGCTACCCCACCGGGGTAAAAGGAAAACTTCATGTTGCTAAAAGCTCTGAAAATGTTCACAAGTATGACTCAAAAAGATTTTCCGCTTCCCTTTAAACAACTCTCAGAGTCTAATTGGAAACAAAAAAGAATCAGGTTGACAAAAAGCCACCAGCGCCATATAAAGCAACAATTACAACGCTAATACTAGAATAATGCTAACTGACCGGCCACCTGGGGCCAAGGTTGTTCAAACACAAATAGTAAATACATACTCTATGTATAAAAATAGCCCCTTCATCCTTTTCATTTGTGCTTCCAAGCTCACGTTCTCTAATAGAGCAGCATCATATCTGTTCCTTGCTCTGCACTTTTCTGGGTAGAGATCCAGGAATCTCCCCGAGACGACGGCTCGGGGAGATTCCTGAGTTTTGAACAGCGACCCGTTCAGCCACTGTGATGTCCAGCTGGATAGCCATCACCAGCAACTATTATATTGTCAGTATGCAAGTTAAAATAAAAATAACTTTAACGTCTTAAAATCATGTATCTGTAGTATTAAACAAAACGGCAACATAAAATATACACATCTGTGTGTTCGATAAATACTTGCTGCACTTATTGCTTTGTCTGTCTCTACGGCCTCATAAGCGTTCACTTAAAAAGCAATGTGGATTTTCTTTTTTATTTACACGGTTTACCTTAAACACACAGTGAGGTTTCTTGTCCTTTGGTACATCTGGTATTTCCTAGAAACATTGGAGATTAATATTTCCTTGAATGTCTTGATTTATACAAGAAAAAAATGGCTTATGCATGCATTGTAATCTATATTTTGTAAACACACAAACGACCCCCTCCACAATTATTGGGACTCCTGGTAAAGATGTGCAAAAAGCTTTAAGAGGAAGTTAATCTATTTTCACAGTTGCATAATTGCACAAGAAAAATCCAACCTTTAGTTTAAGGGAAATAAAATCATGTGTTAACAATCTGGTGCTGCTAAAGATTCCTACAAAATTCATTTGTAAAAGTGGATTATTTTATTTCTACTTTATTATTTTAAGTTAATCAGTGTCTGGGAAGTTTTGATTAGCAATTCGTGACTTCAAGTTACCCTGGAGTTTAAATATGATGTGACACAGAGGCAACTTTTCAAAATGGGAAGTAAGGCAGAAGTGCGTTAAGCTTCAAAAGTCAGAAAATGAATGAATGTCTGATGGATACAGCTACTGGTCTGAGCTTCAGTAATTCGGCAAGACCTTTAAGGCCAAAAAACAGTTTATTTTGCAATGGAGCATGAGCAGGTTGGTAAACTAGGCCAAACCGTCTCCTAGGCTCACTGTTAGACAGCTTCAGTGCACAGCGGGGTCTCAGAGGTCACAGAGTCTCCATAACAACATTCAGTTTCAAGGATTTTGCTAAGATCTCTCAGCCAGGGGTAGCAGTAATTGTGGAGAACGTTGTATACAGCTCAAACAACGGGACCAGCTTCTTGTCCCTTTCCTGTTGGTTGCTTATTTAAAACAGTAATCAAAGTCACTAAGGGCTTAACACATGACACGAACCTGTAATTAAGTCGGTGACTCAATATGCTGCGCTCAAACATGAGTAAAAAGCTGTGCAAATGGATTTTGGCCCTTACAGATTCTTCCTGTGTTTTGCCAAACTTACATTACTTTAACATCAGGCAAAGCTAACGAACAAAAACAAAAAGCAGTTTTCAAAAGATAATTTTAGTTATTTAAGGGGAAGAAAGCTCTCCAAACCAACCCGGCCCAATGCGAAAAAAGGAATTGCCTCCTGTTAAGTAGTGAATAAACTGTGATCGACCACATATTGTTTACAAAGCTGAGTTGAATAAACACGGTGAGACCTGCAGAAGGCTTAAACAGAACCGAACAACATGAAGTAGGCTAACAGATCTGAAGAATCAACTCGTCACGCTGTGGTCTGATAAGAACCAAAATAATCAAATTAGTTGGAAACAAGATTTAAAGAAGCCATTTGTAAAGCTTTGGGACTCCAGCGGACCACAGTGAGACATCATCTACAGACAGAGAAAACACAGAGCAGTGGTGAACCCCCCCCCCCCCCCCCAGAGAGACCTGCCTACCAGCATCAGTCCAAGAGCACATCGGTCACTCACCAAGGACGACACAATATAACCTAGAGCAACATCTAAAGCACCGCAGGCCTCGCTTGCCTCTGTTGATGCCCGAGTTCATGATACAACAATGAGAAGAGAGGCGAAAAGGAGAAGAGCACAAAGGCTTGTGTCACATTTCACATGATACCCAAGACTAGAAGAATATTCTGTGGACTGGCAAGACAAAAGTGAATCTTTGCACAAAGCGTGAGCCGTGTTACATCTGGTGTAAAATCAACATATCATTTAAGAGATTATACCAACAGTAGAAAATGGTGGAGTTGGCGTTGCTGTGATGGTCTGGGGCAGCTTTGCTTCTTCGGGAACTGGAGAACTTGCATTAATTGCTGGAACCATGAACTCTGTTCTCACACAGAAGATCCTGAAGGAGAAAATCCAGCTGTCAGTTTGTGACGTTATGCCGAAGCGCACTTGGGTTAAGCAGCAGGACGGTGAAGTATGAGATGCAGTGGCATGATCCAATGTGGCTGAAATAAACCTTTTCTGCAAAGAAGAGCGGGCCAGAATTCATCCAGAGAGATGTAGAGCACTCCTGTTATCACACACAAGGCACAAGCAGTCTTTAGGTTTAGAAGTTGTTTCATTTTTCATAAAAAAGCCAAGAGTGGTTTGGTTTGCTTTTCTCTTTCACTAAATGAAATCGTCTGAAAGCTGCTTTTTGCATTTACTCTGGTTATCCTTGTCTGACAGTAGTTTAATGATCTAAATGGCAGAAAAACAGGAACAGAAGAGGTCTGTAAGGAACACGTGTTTTGAACCACAAATTGCTCCAGGTTTAGAGAAAAACAGTGCTAATGTAAAATAAATTCTATTGCTATTTTTTTTTATTATGTAAACAACAAGATAAATTAAAGAGCAGATAAAACATTTGGCGCCACTATAATCGTTGTCAGTTCACAATAACTGTGGCCAAAGTGAAAAAAGTAACTTGACATACAGAAAACATTCATGTTCCAGTTTTACGACAGCGGCTGGAGAGCCACTCCATGGCTGCTCTCATCAGCATCGCTTCCTGCCTCGGCTTTCAGATGCTGCGCGGCGTCCTCCACTGGTGCTGCGGTGACCGTACGTCTTACTTTGAAAACGTCCAACCTCTCGGGCAGCAAGCCGTGGTTAAACACGAGCCGAGCCAGCCAAGAAAAAAGCAATATGGCTACCAAGGTGCACAGCATGGACAATGTCCTAACAGGAGCCTTCTGGACATAGATGCCGTCCTCCAGAGTGCACCCTGGAAGGTGAAGAACAACGGGAATGCCCAAGGTGTTTTCTCCCAACAAAATCCTCAGAGTCACACCTACAATATAACCCACTGCGGCGCCGTAACCATTGGTCACGTTGAAGAAGAGGACAGAAACCAGATGGGGGAACATGAGGGTGTAGGAAACGTCTGCCCCAAGAATCCAGAGGACCAGGGTGCTGTTGGTGTAGAACGTTATGGATGTTCCAACAAGACCCACTACTACCACTGATACCCGAATCACCCACTGCATTTCATTATCCGAGGCCTGGGAACAATAAGTCATAGAGGAGAAGATGCTTGGTTATTCATTTAAACACCCATCCGGTCAGAGCTGCTGAGGTTGAACCTTTAAACTCCTTACCTGGGTGCGCAGGATGTTTTTGTAGATGTTTGAGGAGAAAACAGAAGTCGCAGACAACAGACCCGAGTCTGTGGAAGACATGACGGCAGCAGCCACGGCTCCGATCCCGACGATTGAGATGTAGGATGGAGTGAGGCACTGCAGAGTGAGGGGCAGGATGAAGCTTTTCTCCCCGCGGGCGTAAGGCGGCGGAGAGCCGTAATGTGTCAGGTTCCAGTCTGGACAAGAGAAATCACACATAAAACACATTATAAAACAATGCTTTACTTCACTCATGCAAAAATCTTGCGTCCCAGGTCCAAGTTAGGAATCTCGTAATGGTCCAGTGCCTGGGGTTCATCGAGATGGACTGACGTTTGTATAAATCTTAATTTACTGTACAGGATCCTTCTTTTGTCCAGATTTTCCTTAACAATTTGGACAAACTACTAATGCAGAACTGCAGGCCCATCTCAAACCTCCCCTTTATCAGTAAGATTATTGAAAAAGCTGTGTTTCATCAACTAAACACATTCTTAAAAAGACAGTGTGTGAGTAATACAAAATCAAGTATTGCTTTTATAAATACATATCCTGGCAAAGGCTAAAAATCTCAAATCAAAAATGAAAGCGTTCTCATGACTCAGAATTAGTAGTTTATAAACACATAGGCGTCAGTGCAGCCACTGGGTGGCGCCATTGCGTCGCTATTTCTGATTTCAGTTCTAAAGTCCTTCCACTGGCTCCCTGTATCTCAGAGAACAGACTTTAAAATATTCTGTTAGTCTATAAATCCCTGAATGGTTTAGCACCTAAATACATCACAGACTTGTTATCAGTGTATCAACCATCCAGACCATTAAGGTCTTCTGGCTCCAGCCTGCTCTGCATACCTAGAACCAGAACTAAACACGGAGAAGCAGCATTTAGTTCCTATGATCCACTGATCTAGAACAAACTTCCAGAAAACTGTAAAAGTGCTGAAAGCCTGAGTTCCTTTAAATCAAGATTAAAAACCTATTTGTTGAGAGTTAAATGTTAATGTTCAATTCAAACTGTTGGAGTTACACTACAAACTTCATTAGATGAAGTTTGTAGTGTAACTTATCTTGACCTGCTGCTACTATTCCTCTGCAATGTGATTTCCTCTGTATGTTTTATTTTCTTGTGTTCAGTTCATGTAAATCACTTTGAATTGTCTTGTTACTGAATTGTGCTATACAAATAAACTTGTCTTGCCTTTTACGAATGTTTAAAGAGTCTTTGGCAAGATTTTATAACCTGACTTCCGCCAGATGTACGTCGCTCCGCCTAGCTTCACTCACATACATACATCTGGAACACCGCCATAGGAATTGCCTTTTTTGAAGGCTGGGCCTTATCAAAAATCCTTGCATATGATTGGATAAGCCACTTGTGTCATGGTTTTTAGGTGACGAGCCCACATGCAGATACGATCGGGAAGCAAAGCACAGTTTAAAGATGTTTATTTAGGAAAAAGGCAGATATAAAGGACGAGACTACGGGCAACTCGGCGAGGTCAGAACGTCACGGCTGGAGAGACTGCAAAGAGAAGAAGAGTAAATGACTTTGGAAGCTGAACCAGGAGAACTACTAGAAGCTGCGCTGCTTACCATAAAGCTGGGCGGACCTAACCGGGGAGAAGTAGCGCCGAGGGAACTCTGTGATCCTACCCTGTTGGTGTTTGGCGGCTAGTGGCAGAGGGCGGCAGATGTAACTGGTGAGGGATCCAGAAGAACCAGCAGAATCCGGGAGGGGAAATCTCAGGCCCCGCTGGGTAACATCCAGGGAGTATGAGGGGAGAGGCAGAGCAAAATCTGAGCGAGAGGATTCTGATGGTCTGGTTCTTCGGACAAGACGGTGAGTGCATCCAAGCACCAAAAACTGTGACAAAAACAGGGAGATCCAAAATTAGTTCAAAGATCAAAGACGAAAAAACTCACAAGCAGGTTTTCAGGAGTTGGGTCAGCGGCCTCGTCGTACCACGACTGGTTAAGGCTCTGGCGTCTTCCATCTGTCAGCGCTCTGCTTAAGAAGCCAGAGGAAGCCGCCTGCAACGAGCTGCAGGTGTGGGCCACGCCCCCTCAGCCAACTAGACACACCTGAGGAGCAGAGTTAGAGCAGGACAACACAGAGAACCCTGACAACTTGTCTGTCATCTTTATTGACGTGCTATTTCAACCACTCACACCGAAGCTAACCCGTGACGCTGATGAGAGCGACGCAGGAAAAAAACAACTTTTTTTTTTTAATGTGTTTGCGGCTCTAGTGGCATGCGTTTTATTGACAGTGAGCTGACAGGAAGAGGGGGGAAGACAGGCGGCAAAGCGCCGCGGGTCGGAGTCGATCCCAGGCCGACCGTGTTGAGGACTAAAGGCCTCCTAATATGGTTCGCGCTAACCGCTAACCGCTCCGGGGCACGTCCGCAGCTGGCGCGCCCCGGAAAACAAAACTTGCCAAATCCAATCGGGAGAAGGGCGCAAACATGGTTTCCACCAACAAAAGCCTTCAGAGCCGTTCTCTGATGTTCTTTTAATGAAACAATACTAGGTAGATTGGACAACACGGAAGAAATAGCAGCATCAATGTTAACGCTTGCTTCCTCGACGAGCCGCCATTGCTATCAAAACAGTCTCACGTCATGGTCACGTCTCCACTACGTCACATGTATGAAACTTCAGCCCTGATTGGCTGGACAATAAAATTGGTTGGAGAAATCCCTCCCTATGGGAGAGGTCCCAGATGTATGTGAGTGAAGCTAGGCGGAGCAACATACGTCTGGCGGAAGTCAGGTTAAAGATTTTATATGACAGACGCAAAAGTGGTCAGAAACAGACACAAGAGGAAAGAGAAGCAAACATATGCAAGAGTGTCTTGCATATGTAGTGAGCCCCTTTTAATACGATATCGGCCCAAAAAAAAACAATCCAATGCAACCAATAGCTTTTAGAAATCACCACATCAGGAAATAAAGTGCACATTTGAGTTAGTTAATCTGAGTATATGGAGCTGTTAGATAGCTGTACATTAGTGAACAAACAGCTTCATGAAGACTAAAGATCAGTGGTAAAGCTGTGAAACAAGGTTTTCCGATCAGATAAGATCAAGACGCTACGTAAGGCAGAAAGCTTACATGGCGCATCACTCTGAACACCATCCCCCATGGAGAACCATGGTGGTGGTAACATCATGCTGTGGAGATCAGCAGGACAGAGAAGCTGGTAAGATTTGATGGAGAGAAGGATGGTGCAAACGCTAAGGACAACATTTTTCACACCACTGGCAGATTTATATTTAAAGTGGCATTCAATCTGACAAACACGTTTACTCTGACAAGATATAATTTCCACGCTTTGGAAGAAACCCTCCAAAGTCCTGATTTGATTCTGATAGAGAATTTGTGGAGGGAGATAAAGATCAGGGCAATGCCAAAAAGGGCTTCCAACATCAAAGACTTATAGCTCAGCACCAAAGAGAAAATCTTCAAAAATAACAGTGGAAACTTCCAAAAGCTGGTAAAAAAAATAGTTTGACTGATGCAATGCCATGCCAATCCTGATGCAAAACCTGTTAGTGGCTCAAAAAGACTAGACTTTGGGATGGAGGTTGACCTCGCAGCCAGACAAAAACCCAAAACATACCGCCAGAGCTACAATTGAAGGATTTAGATCAAAGCATATATTGTATTAGAATGGCCTAGTCAAAGTACACAATGAAATCCAACAGAGAATCTTTGACAAGATCTTCTCCACTAATTCGGACTGAGTTTGAGATAATTTCTTCAGTGTCCAGTTGTTCAAAGCTGGCGGTAAAAGGTAGCTCCATGAAGTATCGACTCAGGGGGCTGAATGTAAATACACACCACACTTTTCAGACATTTTTTTGTCAAAAATAAAATAAAATCTATCTATCCTCTTCCTGACACTTCACTATTATCTTCTACTTTGTGTTGGTTTGTCACAAAGAAAAAAACTCCTAATTAAATATGGAGGTTTTTGGTCATAACATGGCAAAATGTGAAATTACCAAAGGCTATCAACACTTTTGCAGGCACTGTACAGTTACAGTAGTGTTGTATGGCTAGGATGATTACACACAACAAACCAGAAACACTGAGCTTTAGCAGCACTGGAATAATAACACAAACACAAAATGTCTCATCTCCCTGCTACTTATCTGACTCTAGCCTGCGCTCCTCTTCATCTTCCATTGAATGTGTAATTGTCACGTGGAGACAAAAATACTACTATCTTTATTTGGAATATTAAATGCTGTTTTGAAAAATGTGGAAATTTGGGTCAGCTGTTCTTCTCTTTTCAAATCATAGTTTGACTATTGCATTCAGAATCACCCTAGCAAAAAAAAAAAAAACTAAGACTATTGTAGCTGTATAGAAAGTGCTCCCTGCTGGTCACAAATTAAACAAAGTATAGACTTTGTTACTAAGTACCTCATGGTTGCTAAACTCGGGCATTTATGCAAAGTATGGTTAAAAGGTTATGCAAAGAGCTGTCAGAGACAAGAGATACGAGTCTGAGCCATCGTTCATTGTGAAAGAGCAGACATGGAGCCTAACAACAGGTAAACGTACATTGCCTTTAGCTCAGCTCTCACCTGTGGAGGCAGCCACCGCCCCGACCAGAGCAGGAGGGATCCCCAGAATGGCAATCAGAAACGCTGCGGCAAAGCAGGTTAACTGGGCCGTGCTCGATGAGGAGGCGGACAGCGTCCTCTGGTGGAAGCTTTGGAACGAAAGGCTACCAAGACCCTGGGGGGGAAAAAAGTGGCAGAGAGGCAAAGAAAGTACATTTTTGACACAAAAAAACAGAACAGCGAAAATTGAAAAGCAGAAGGCGAGGCAACAGAGCTCAGATTCAGCTCCGAACAATGCCTTATTGTAAAGCATTCAGTAAGTAGCCAAATAATCATTTAAATAAAGACTCATGCTAAAAAGCTATTGGACAGTAAAGCTAAACACTAAATCCACCCCAAAAACCAGCAGTTTAAAAAAACTTCAGCCCTCTACTGTTGGCAGATTATCAGCGTAACTCCAAAACCCCGTCGGAGTCCAGTTCTGTCTGCCCACTTGTGTTTTTATGGCCTGCTGTGTTTAAACAAGCCTCACAGGGCAAACCACGTCTGCCAACTTACTGAGTCGAGTCTACCTGGATCAACACTGCTACTTCCACTGAGTCTTTTCATACAAATCCACTCAACACAAACAGAACTACTGAAAATGTTACTCCTATCCTGCAATCGTAACTACATTTTCACAACTTTGACGTGTTTTAACAAGGTCACATTTAGGGTTGTCTGTCCCAAAATCGAATCTTTCCCACATTGGGTCACACAAAAAGACAATGATCCCAAATATAGCAACAAATCGGCATTGTTAGAAGGAAGATGATGGTACCCTGGCCATGTCAAAGTTCAGACCTCCACTTCATTGAAATTCTGGAGGATGGAAATAAATAAAAGCTTTTAAACTAAAGCTTAAAGTTTTCCTTGAAGTTTGATCTGCTCATAAAGACAACAACACAATTAAATTCATTTCTGCAAACTTCATTTTAACTGACCCCCTGAATGTAACAAACACTGGTCTGAACAAATCTGATAGAAGTAGCAGTGGCTGTGATGTTTGCTCAGAAGATGAAGGGATAGCGATATCATCCTCATTTCTGCATCGACATGCATGCTCATCATATCAAACCCAACAGAGCATTGAAGAAAACGCTATTCATTGATCAATTCTTCAGTATCTGTTATGTCTTTTACCACTCTGAGCTGATCTTGCTCACTGGCTGACACATTCGTGCACGTCTAATTCAAAATAAACTGAAGGGATGTTGATATATATAATGACACCAGAGCCTGATGCGATAAAACAGAAGATGATTGCAGCGATGTTTGTCAGATATAAAGTAAAGGGTTGTAGGTGGGATTTTGGTTCATTTGGGACGTGGTTCTGAGTCTTCTAATGGAGAACCTGTATTTCATGGACATAATGACTGTGCTTCAAGAACTCACTGACATTACAACCGTCTCCGATCTCCTACAAAGATTGCCGCTGGCTAGTTTTTCTTTTTTTTTTTTTTTCCCCAGCAGTGTATCATAGCGGCACCCCACCCTCCCAACAGGGGAGTGTTTACATCTGAAAAGCTCCAGTGGAACACAAAGTCTGTTAGAGAAGGAGGCTTCAACACCAGAAAATAATATTGGGTTTTTCATCTACTACTATAGAAGATATGACATGGTTTACATACGTGGCCTGGCTGAGGAAACACAGCGACAGACAGAAATACGGAAGAGATATATTTTTCTCCAGTAAAACAAATGGTTTTTAACAAATGTTAGTTAGCAAGTCCAGTTGCCATCTTGAATGGCGACAGGAAACATAGGAGCTTTTGCCATTTTGAATAAGTTAACCACCTTCAACCTTGTAGTGGAAGGTTCTTTGTATGCTTTGCTATTTTAGGGCTTTTCCTGTTTTGGTACCCAAAAAAAAGGCAGGTACCAAAGGGGGCCACCGGCCAAGGGAATATAGAGTAAAGAAAAGGGATGGATGTTCAATGTTCTTTGTAACGAAGTATGGTTTCATTGATTCCAATTAATAATACATACTGGCAGGAAGTCGCTTTGTGTTGCCTTGGATTGAGGGTTTATAATCTCTAATATTTCATAAAGATCAGCAAAACCAAAACGGTGATCAGCACCACAAATACTAAAAATGGGGTGTAGTCCGAACTCTTTAGAAAGTAAAATACAACACAAATAAATTAGAAGTGTAATATAAATTTTTTTTATGATTATTTAAACGTCGTCAAAAATAATCTGTCCATGAAAAAATTAATCCCTGAGAAATGCTTAAAAAGATGAGTCCGAAGCAGGTGGGTACAAAATGGTTCTACATCAGGAGGAGGGAACAGATACAGATGGAAGGGGTGAATTAATCTGAAGTATGTTTCTTTTCTTTTTTCTTTTTTTTTCTTTTTACATCTTTACATTGAAACCTTTTACTGACTCTAGTGAACTACATTTAGAGCCATTTTCCAAGGATGGAGAAATCATCCTTGGAACATTGATGAACTCTCCATCAGCTTTTTTAGGAGGTCAAAAAATAACCTAAACAAGACCGAAAGCACTTCACGCCTCACTTGTCTGAGATGAGTGTTTATGTAACTCATTACCAGTTATCGCAGATATTAGGTGGCAGCTGTTGCTTCTAAGGGTGAATATTAGGCTTAGGTGGTAAAGAATTTTCCCATAGGGTCAGGTTGTTTTGGATAGCTTTTTTTTTGCTTTTTAAATTAAATTATCCATTGAAAACTGTATTTTGCATTTACTGAAGTTATCTTTGTTTGCTCCTAAAATTGGTTCGATGATTTAAAAAAAATGCAAAATTAAGAAATATGTATAGGGAACAAACGGTTTTTCACAGCACATAATTTGCGCAGTGTCATTCCCAGGAACAACATAACCTAACATGTCATTCTATTCACTTTTCCAATCCTAAAACCCAGCATTTCTGGAGATGTTTCGCCTTCATGTATAGAACAACGCATGAACCTAGTCACAACCCGCTCTCCTTAAAACTGAGTGCCGTTATAAACGAGGACGTTTCTAACTATCTGAGAACAAACCACTCCCGTCTGGGCTCAGCTTCGCTGTGAGACCTGTCAGAGTAGATACTGAGACTTCTCTTGAAAACCACGTCAGTGTAACTCACGTTGATAAAACTATCTCAAGGAACACATGCTCATACAAAGTGAGGGGGGGGGGCAGATGGAGTTCGGTGTCTCATTGCGCCACTAACGGCAGCAGCATGACAGCTCCGCAGCTAACCTGAAAAAAGTAATCCTGCTTCATATAATCTTAGCACGCTTCATCGGGACTTCCTGAGCAATTGTGTCAATTGATTTCTAACAGGCATTTCCTGTGAGAAACACTCTTCTTGGTTGAATGACATAAAATGTTTATATTAGGGCCATAGTTACAGAGGTGAAAAACACTGACCAGCTTACCAGCATTAAGAAGTCATCGATCCACTTCCAGGCACTATCTTTATCCAGATTCCCGACCCAAGGCTCTTGAAATGTGTGGTTGAAAGCCGTCTCAGCGATGTTAACAGATATTTTGTTCAGTAGAAGGAAGGGTACGCACAGCCACTGTACACACATCAACACACACGCACACACAGTGAGCTCATGTGAAGACAGGAATCAGGTGAGGCAGCAGAAAACTCCGTGAGGCTTTAAGATGACACAAGACTTTCTAACTAAGACGTGTTTGATTCAAAAACAAAAAAAATAATAAAACCAGGCACACGCCTGGCTCCCAGATGTCCAAAGACTACAACAAAGAGTTGTTCTCAGTGATGAGACCACTTTAATCAGAATAAAAATGATCTTAAAATGACTTCAAACTCAGTAATGCTGAAGCACGCTGTCAGATACTGTCCTGTGAGCGTTGACAGGTGTAGTAAAATACCCTACAATTTACCAAGCTGAGGAATGCGAGGGCGAGCTGGATCACATCAGTGTAGGCTACTGAATAAAGTCCTCCCAACAGAGTGTAGACTATAGCCACAGCTGCAGAGATCCACACGGAGTAGCCGAAGGGTAAGTCCAGAATGACGCTCATGGTTGCTCCTGTTCCAGAAAGACGTACACGTTAGGGACACTAATGCCTCTCCTCGCATCAAGTCCAAAAAGTTTGAAATTTTTTTGTGTGTATTCAAACCGTGTGCCCTTTTTTCCACATTTTCTACGTTACAACAAATTACTTCAATGTATATGATTGGGATTTTATGTGATTGTGCAAAGAAATGACCTAATACCCCTAAAGAGGGAGGAAAACGATACACATTTTTTACAAATGAAAATCTGAAAACTCAGAAGCTACCTTCTCATGTAGAGTCCACCCACAGCGGGTGTAATTTCTGCTCTTTTTGACAGGTGGCTGCACGCAAGGAATTTGAGTTTGGCTGCACTTAGCTCTAAACAGTGTAGACATTTTACATATCTAAACTTGGGTGGGATATAACACAATATTTTATATATAAATAGAAAAAGAAGAATAGGACAACGCTTGACCCAGATCCATACCATGTATTGCGTGGTATGGATCTGGATGCTGGCTTTCTCCTGACCCTAGACCTGTACATGTCCTGGATGGAGGGAAGGTCAGGCCTGATGATCCTCCTACTTCGCTGCAGTCAGGCCTGCTCATGTTTTGTGGCTGAGCGGAGCAACACAGACTCAATAATGGCAGTGTAGAAGATGACCGGCAGCTACTGCGGCAGGTTGTACTTCAGTTGCCGCACGAAGTTCAGTCTCTGCCGGGCCTTCTTCCGAACAGCGTCTATGTGTCAGGATCATCCCAGGTACTGGGCATAAATCTCAGTATAGAGGTGACACATCGATTTGATTTAGTACGGGTCGGCTAGATTCAGTTGTGCACGGGTGGTTTTCCATTACAACCGAGTAACGTGTCAACGTGGGCACGGTCGACATAGCAAGGCAGCGCCGTGAGTCCAACATGTAACGTTTTTTTCTGTAGCAGCCAAGCACAACAATGTGTGCACCTCTGTGATGGACCACAGGATTGATTTGGGGACTTCCAAATCAGTATCTAATGATATACTCGGTAGCTGTTGTGGCTGTTGTGTATTTTATTTATTTTTTATATGGCGGGTCTGATTTGGAGTCGCTCTAGTTACGCAAACGGTGACCCACCCCCTAGCAAATCGGCGACCGACAGTCTTTTGACGTGTCTTCGGGCCGACTTGCTGTGCTTAGAACCACATGAAAGCAGGTACTAAAAATAGTAACGATTCCACGTAAGGGTTACTGGAAAAGCCAAAAAAAAGCATAAATAAGTTGACATGCAGCAAACTTTGAGGTAGTACTAATGGAAAAGGAGCATTAGAGAGCATTAGTGAAAAAAACAGGACTAAGGAACACACAAGACAGGTCGGGGTGGAAAAAGTGAAAATCAATTTCACTACAGCAAGCCCACCAAGACATGGCTGGCAACCAGGGTATCAATCAGGGGGGCCAATGGGTGCACGGTTCCTCTGCAGCAGCTACAGAGATCCAACGCTCAGGAGAGAGTATCTGTTAACAGGAAAACATTGAGCTGTGTGCCACACAAATCTGGCATCTATGGAAGAGTGGCAAGAAGAAGAAAAGCATATGAGGTGCTGCTTACAGTTTGCCTCAAGCCGTGTAGGGCTGAGGTCCCTGACCCCAGGTCCTTAAGGCCCACTGTCCAGCATGTTTTAGGTGTTTCCCTCCTGCCACAAACTTAAATGAACGGGTGATCACCAGGCTTCGGCAGCACCCGATGGCACACTGAGGAGGTAATCGACCGGAGTTCAACTCATTTGAATCAGTTGTGTTGAAGGTGGTTCTACAAAGTATTGACTCTGAATATTGAGCTGAATACAAATGCATGCCAACATTTTCAGGGTTTAAGCTTGTAAAATTTTTTTTAATAAAAATGGTGAAAACCGTGTAGCCTTTTCCTTCCATGTGGCCATTATTTTCTACTTTGGGTTGCTCTAACATAAAATCCCAATTAAACATATTTGTGGTTTTAACATGGGAAAGTGCAGTTCTGGAGGTACAGATTCTTTCTCAAGGCGCTGTGTTGCTTACTTACCCAGTCCTAGCAGCGTACAGGATACCCACAGCACATCCACCAACACACATGGCAGCACGAGAGCCCCACTCAGCACTCTGCCATACTTGTCCTGGAAAGGGTCCATCATGGTGACATATTTCTTTTCCCTCATTGGCTTGGCAAAGAAAAGACCACCTAATGCAGGGGTTGAAATACCATCCATTGTTCATTGTATTCATTCAGTAAGAGCTAAATAAAACCTATAATTGGAAAGCTCTGGATTGGCCCAAACGGCACAGGCACATATGTTTGACATTAAGATCACTGCCTCCTCCTTCCTCTGCGGTCTTACCTATTATGAAAGACACCGAGTATTGTATCGGCATCAGAGCCCAAATCAAGCCCATTTTGGGAGTGTACACGGCTTCGGCGACACCCAGGATGAAACCTCCTCCAACCCATGTGGCTGCACATGAACAACAAATTAGGCAGAGAAGTCTGAGGAAGGGTCAACAAAAAACAAACGTGAAGACCTATAAGACAAGATTGTCAATTAAAGGTTAGTTAGCATGTTTATGATGCATGCTGGGAGTGTCTCTTCTAGTCATGTGGATTATGCAAAAGCTTATTGGCTTATTTCAGGAAGCAGCTATAAACAAGGTCCTAATGTTGTTTGGTTTCCTTGTTTTTAACCACAGTACTGATGCTAATTCTCGTTCATAGCGGAAAAAAATAATGGTTTGGAGGTTCAAGAATATCCAAGGCATCAAGAACATCAAGCCTTTCATAACCTGGAAACCAGTAAGTCTTAATGTTCACCAACGTTGACTGAATAGGTGTCGACCACTCAAGCTTAAAGCTGCAGCTTCCCACATTAATCAGCCAAAAGTCTTCTGGAGAAAGGTTTTGTGGTCAGATGACACAGACATTGAGCTTTCTGATCCCAAAGGAGGGATCAAGTTAAAGTTTTTAAATCCAAGAGCACTGTCTAATGTGGTGGTAGCGTCATGCTGTGGGGATGTTCTGCTGTCAAAGGACTGGCGCCTAAATGGTTCCTCTGACTGCAAGTAATGTTAATGTCTTGGTGTGGCCCAGCCAGAGTCCTGAACTGAATCCGATAGGAAGTCTGTGGAGAGAGTATGGCTGGGCGATAAATCGATTTAATCAATTCATTGGAATTTACAAATTTTTTAAGATAACATTTTTGGAAAATCGGGATGTTATTTTTGCCAAAGAACTCATTGGGCTTCCATGAAGAGAATAGCATGCAATGCTGAATATATGTTTAGGAAAACATATTGCCAAATATTGTAAAGAGGAAACTTTTTTTTTTTTTACCATAGAACGAAGTACTTTACTTTACTCTTTTACTTATTTTTTAAGTTAGTTTGAAGTTACACAAGTGAAGTGAAGCCTGTTCTTAGCTCATTGTGTGATACCACAAGCAAGATATATTTTCATTGTTTACAATGGCAGCGCTGCCATCTTGTTTTACAAGCATGTTTCACAGCTTGTACTTAGTTTTACTTTGAATTCAGTTCAACTCCCGGACAAAATGCTTGACATAAAAGCAAGTTTTTAAAAATAATTTCTTTTTGTGAAACAAAAAGGAGGGGGGAACAATTGATTAATCAAATTTGGTATAATAAAATCGGAGATTTCATTTTTAAGCCATATCACCCAGCCCAAACAGAGTTAAAGAGGGGGGGGGGGGATGGCAAGAAGGCCTAATAACCTCAATGACCTGGAGCTCATCACCAAACATAAATGGTAAACATTTCCAGTTGAAAAGATGCATAAAGCTGATCAGCAATTACAAGAAGGAACTGATTTCTGTAATGTCATTTAAGATGTTTCCACTGATTACTGCCAATAGTATAAATCATTTATAACATACATTTGATTAAAATGTAAATAAAAAACAGACAAAAAAGTTTTTTCCATACTTGATATTCCCTTGACATTGTTTTTTATCTTTTGAACGATGTCGGTCTCACTTCCTGTTAGAAACACTCTTCTTGGTTAAATGAAATTATTTTAAATCTAAATCTGCGAGGGCCATGAACAATTTGGGGCTTAATTGTCTGTGAAACTTTGAGCCAACTGGGTTTTCCAACAGCTAACCTGGTTTGGGAATGGATAAAGCAGACTGACATATGGGCTTTTGGAACAACTTGGACCCCAGCACTTGAACATTTGTGAAGTATTCATATAAGCAAAACTCGTGCAGGAAACACCCGACTGAAATGAAATCTACTATATTGGAGAAGAGTGTTCAAATATCCAGAAAGAATCCTGTCAGGACTTGTTGACAGCTACAAAAGGCCTGTGGTCAAGGTGCAACCTGCTAAGGGAGATTTAACCGAATATTTATAGGGCTATGTGTATATATCTGAGCCAGCTTGTATAACTTTCCTCTTCATGTGGATAAGAGAAAGATGGATGGATGGATGGATGGATGGAGAAAAAGACTAAACATTAGAGCCAGGGGTAGATCAAACATTGGATTCCGGTTCCATCTGCCCACACTTCTTATGAGACTGACCTGTTTCCCTGAGAGTTTTGTAAAGTAATTTTAGCCAAACAATTACTCAGAAAAGTTTTGTTAATGTTTATGTTCTTAAATGTGATAAAGAATAAAGACATCTGTGTGTTAAAATGGCACCCTGATTTAAATAAAGTGGTTGTGTGCCTAAATGAGGACTTGAGCAAATTAGTGCGGTCCATTATGTTTCAGTTTTAGTTTTAAGAGCTTGGTTTCGTTATGTGGTTTGGTTTAGCAGCTTAAATTTTTTTTTCCTGGAGTTAATTCAGTGCTTTCTGCTTTGTCTTTCCCCTCATACGCCTTTAGATATCTGACTTTCTGCAATGTTATTTATATTTAGGAACTTTCCTGTTGTCACTAAACCCTCTAGAATATAATTTTCACTATGCTGTGTTTCACAGAATCACCCACCAGTCATGGTGAAAATTCCAACCACCAGGCTGATATTCCTGTCTCCGAGCAGAACCACCTCAGTCCTGTCTCCGCTGCTCTTCCTCTCGGCTCTCCTGGACTTCCGGGCCGCCCAGACTCCCGTGCCCAGGATTAAGATGTAAAACAGCACCATTGCGACCACACCGGGGACGTTCAGAGCCATGGTGATCTGCTGTCACGGACCACACTGACGGCTGGCTGGGCAACAAAATACAAATAATGTCCACAGAGCAAAAGTGTGCAAGGACGAAGGTCAACAGCACAGAAAGGAAGTCGAAATCTTTGCATTGGACTGAATTTTGCTGGCATGCTTTGAAGTTGAAAAGGAAAAGGCAAAAGTGCATCCGTGTAATTCCGGAAAATGCTTTTCAGAGAATTTCAGAAAATCACACACAGCTGTTTTTTTTTTCTTTGTTCATGAAGTTAGAAAACAAAAAACAGAAAGATAAAGAAAGACAGAAAACAGAAAGATACGCAATAGTGTATGTCACAATTTCTCATTGCGACATACACATTGTAGTCTAGTAACATTATCGATTCAGATTTATTTTGTGAACTAACGCTGACTAATAACACAAATTATACCATAACAGTTATATTTCCACCATGTACAACACAATTAAGTCAACTTTACATTATTGGATTAGGGATTCTGAACTGTTTCGATGCAAAAACTGTTAATTACCGCTGTTTAAGCAGCTACTTACCTTTCAAAACGATATCTATAAAACAGTGGAACTAGAAAGGGAGTCTGAACATTCTAGGTCAGGGGTTCCCAAACTTTTCCGGCCGCGCACCCCCTTCAGTGTCCCAAACGGTTTGGCGCCCCCCCCCCCCCCCCCGAAAAAAAAGAAAATAATCTGTTGCAGTTACATCAACACAACCATCATAACAAAGGTTGTGGAAATAAAATTACAACATAATTTGAATTAAACTGCAATAAAGTTACACGCAACATCCACAACACAATCCTGAGGATTTTCAGGTGCATCAGTGGCTCAATGTGGATCCAGAGAAAGAAAGAGCCACTCATCCACAACCTGAAACGTCTCTGAAGCAGCTGCCTTCACGGACTAAACTCTCATGTTCTACTTGTGTGTGTTCTCACTTTTTTATTTTGTGCGAGAGAGAGAGAGAGAGAGAGAGAGAGAGAGAGAGAGAGAGAGAGAGAGAACGAAAGAACGAACTTTGGGAGAGCAGACCAGAGTGACAATAACAGAGCGCTCGATAAAGATGTTATTATTAAGAGAAATAAAAACGTTTACAGCGGTTACATCCAGCAGGTAAACACGCCCATGGCAACACACCTAATTTCCCTTCAGCCCCACCTTCAGTTTGCCCCTGTTTGAACACGCGCTAAAACCGCATATTTAAAATAAACTGCGTCTCTCTGACTCACTCACAATGAAACGTATTGTAGCTCTCTCTCTCGGAGCGGAGTGGGCGAGTCATGCGTGTCAGTGCTGGTAGAGGTTCAGAGTCACAGCACCATGAGCAGCGCTGTTTGGAGGCGCTGCACGATCGAAAGAGAGACTGTATCACTCAATTTAATCTTGTAAATAAAACCTTCGGCCCAAATTCAATTTTCCCTCTACTGATGAACACGACGTGAAGCGAGGAAAGAGATGGACAGACATTTGTCTTCTCCCAGATCCGTTGCAATTCTCTCGTCTGTTGCCTTCGATTCCCTGGTTTAAGCCAATGGCGTACCGCGAAGAAGCTATTTTTAGAACGTGATGTCATATTACGTGGTAAGCGGTAGGAGAAACTTGCGTTGTCCTCCGCTCTTTCGCTGTAAAAGAGCTGTACGTTACCCTTGGTTTCACTCGGTAAAACGACTGCTTTTTCCAAGTCGAAGACGTCTCCTAACCATGGTTTTTAAACATTGTTGTTATGGAACGTGCAACAGCGACTCGAGGTACGCTGATAGGCCGCATATGAAGGATGTTTTCTTCATTCATTTCCTGAAATTCAAGACTGCCAAGGAGAAATGTGTGCGCTGGGTACACTTGTGTGGTCGGCCTTCACAACATTTCAACCCGAAAAAACATCCTGACCCGCGGGGCCCGGACGTCGGCTCGCGGAGGGGTTGGGGAGGGCGAGCGCTCCGGTCCGCGCGACGCGCTGGCCGTCCGTCCGTTTCCGTACGCCTCCGCTCGCGGAGGGGCGGGCCGGGCGGTCTGCCGTGCCGCGCGGCCGCCGGGGCGTATTGTCTTTCCTCTCTCCCCTCCGTTCCCCCGACGCCCGGTGCCTCCCGTGGGCCTCGCTCGAGCCGGGCTCGACCCCCTGGTCTGGGTCCCTGTCACCCACCGAAGGCGCCTCTGGCGTCGCTCACCTGCCTCTGCCACCAAAGCGCGCGGTCCCGCCGCCCTGCTCCCGTCAGGTATGTAAACAGTTATTTTGTAGCTACCGATTGGCAAAATATACCGTTTCCTGGACGGTGATTACAAACAGAAAAAAACGTCCGATGACGCCATGAACGCCGAGCAGGAGAAAAACATCGACTTACCGTTCTATCAACTCAGCCCGTTTTCCAGTCTTATGACACTCAAGCCATAGTTTGAGCTGAACGTTGGTATGTTCTTCGACAGTTCTACCAGTAAACTGGGCGCCTGGGACATCCTCTTGCGATAGTTTAACAGCTGAAAAGTCGGTCATATCGTTGTATCTGTTGCACGAGTAATGGCTGGTTGCACCCCCTAGTGGCACCACACTTTGGGAATCCCTGGTCTAGGTCATGCCGATGCTGACATGGAGGCGGTAAAGGTTTGTATAAATTTGAAAAGAGACACTACAAGCCCATATTAAAAAAAGCTTAAAGACCGCTTCAAACCACTGCTTGAATTGATTTTCAATTCTGTGTATTTTTTACCAAATAATTAGATCTTAATACCAGCTAAAGAGTTGGTGCACTGGTTTTTAAAGCAGCACTGTGTAGGTTTTGACCCAAGTATTAGCTTAAAACGAGATATATTAAATTATTTTTTTAGGTAAATATACAGCACTTGGTAGCAATGCTCCGAGCGGGCTGTCCTTATCAGAAACTCGCCTATGTAACTTGAGAGGGAAGTTGGAGCTGAGCTCTAGGTCACATGACCAATTCTTTTTTTTTTTTTTCCCCAGTGTCCTGTCTAGCAATGTGGCAATAAGAATTGATGTCTTAATGCCAAATAGAGCTCGACAGATTTTGCTTTCACAAGTGGAGCAAACAGCTTTCGCCATAATGCTCCGCTTGATTTGTGCATGTAAATAGCTTTATTGTGATTCCTGTTGGGAGAATTTCAAATTATATGGACACTACAATGGGAAAGGGGGAGAGTAAAGGAAGAACGAGAAAAAAAAAAAGAAAGAGAAGAGGTGAAAGAAAGAAGAGATAAAAGGGAGAGAATGATAAAACGTCCTCTGTCTGCTCCATCACCTGGAAAGAGACTCAAAAAGAACAGCACAACCAACGGACATAAAGCAACAGATACAATCGAGTAACACCTTGATACCATTGCTAAATGTATTATTATTTAAGCTGACATGTGTAATGTGATACCTTAAAACCTTCCCCGAGCAGGTTTTTCAGCTGCAGAGAACAGCAGACATATCCATCACTATGAAGCACGTTACTGCATGCGTTATGTTCTTATGCCGCTTGGACGCTTTGTCATTTTATCACAAAGAAGGGAGCCCAGTTTAGCTGCTATACCTGCTTTGTTTTGGAAGAAGTTCCAGAAAATTCTGACGACGACGTGGAGCCGCACAGCTCGCGCTGCTGCGGGTGTGAGCGGCTTACGCATGGCCGCGGGAAGTGGGGGTGCTGCAGCACCCCCTAGTGGCGAGAGGTAGATAAATAAAATATTAAATAGTGCTGTCAAACTACTAAAAATTTTAACTGCATAATTTCAATAGTTAACTCAAAATGCGATTGATATACTCAATAGCATATTTTATCTTTTTATTTCTGAAAGTGTAAAAGCTTATTTTGGGCATTTTAATATGCAATTTTGCAATAAATGACACTAGTAAAAACATACTTGTACAAAAAATACATATTATTTTTTATTTTCAAGCACTTTTCAGAATTGGAATGAAAACGTCCTGGTGGTATAAAATGTTAAAATCTGGCCTATAATGGGCTAAATAACTAATCATAACGCCCTGATGTTTACAAAATGTGTAAATAAACATTTCATGCCGAAATATTTTTTTCCCTCTTAAACAAAGACAGACATGGTATTGAGCATTTACATATAAAGTAATTACTAATTTTACATTTTAGAGACAAAAAATACAACAAATTAACAAGCATTAAAATATCGGTTGGGTTTCTGCCATGTTTTCAGCGTGTAAAAAAATAATCTTCAAAACCAATGTCTGCTCAAAATGGTGATCTGCACCGCGTAATCTACTTTTAGCAGTTATCCTCAGTTATTGCAACCGTAAACTGCAGAAAATACGGACAGAGCTTTACTCCCTCGGCTCAGAGGAGGATGCGCTGCAGCGCGTTATGAGGCGGAGGGATATGTCCGTTGGTCATACTCTGTAGTGCTGCAGCGTCACTTAGTTTAGAGCCCAAATAAACGACATCACTCAGAAACAAGCCGACAACACTGCAACCTGCGACTCATGAAAGTTACAAACAACTTTAGAAAAAAGAAGTCCAATTTCACATGAAATAAGCGGGCTTGGCAACATAGAGCGCGGGTCTGTTTTGCTAGTCTCTAGCATTCTGAGAACTAGGAAAATCACCGAGGGTAAAAAGAAAGAAAAAAAAACTATCCGGAGAGCGTTGCGGGGAAACAAAGCATTAACGCGCATAAAAAAAATAAAATAAAAAAAAATTATGTTTTGTTAACGCATTAATAACGCGTTAAAACTGACAACCCTAATAAATAAAATACTTTGCACAATTTATAAATTTCTTATAACTATTTTAAATTATTTTGAAAAGTTCATGAAAGTTACGTTGTCATGGCAACGTCAAGTAAGCCAGTGGTCGCCGAGTAAAGAGCTATCCCGCTCGCGGCAGCAGACTAGTACATTTACAGAGTCTAATGACAAAAAAAGAGGAGGAAATATGGCACAAAAACGAATTTCGGATTTTTTTGGAAAACCACCACCAGTTAAGAAAAATACTTGTACAGTAACCACCACGATGGAGAGCAGCCGGAGTGAGGAGACTGTCCGCCCGCCTCTGATGGCAGGTGCACTGGCAGGCCCAGCCCCTACACCCGCAACTCAACCAAGCGTAATTGAATTAGACAAGCCCTTCCAGCCAACATCCGGTTTCAAATTTCCTGCACGGCGTTGTGGTAATGAAACATTCTCACGTTCTGTGGCACCGGCTTGGTTTGCTAGATGGCAGTGGCTGCATTACGTGGAAGATACTGATCACATTTTGTGTTTTGTTTGTCTGAAAGCAATCGGAAAAAAAGTCATACTAAGAGACAAATTTAAGAAAGACAACCACTTCATAAATGCCGGCTTTTCAAATTGGCGTAAAGCCACTGAAAAATTCAATGAGCATGAGAAATCAGAGCTGCACAGCGAGTTAATACAAAAGTTGGCAGCTTTGGATGACATCCCCATAGATGCTCGCTTATCCAGCGCTCATGCCAGAAAGCAGGCTACTGCCCGACACTGTTTGGAGCTTCTCTTCAGGACCATCCGATTCCTTGGCAGCAAGGGAATTGCCTTCAGGGGCGACACAGCACGTGAAGGAATACTATATGAACTGATGCTGGAGCGCACCTATGATCTTCCTGAAGAAAGAAAGTGGATAGAAGGAAGAGACAACTGGATGTCGGACACTATACAAAATGAAATAATTGAAAAGTTTGCTCACGCTATCCACAGGGAAATTGTTGCCCGCTCATCGCACTGCAGATTTTATGGCCTTACAGCTGACGGCACAACTGACATTAGCACCACTGAGCAGTTTTCCTGCAGTCTGAAATATGTTGACAGCAGCCTTGAGCCTCACACTGTGTTTTTGGGATTTTATAACGCCCGGGACAACACTGGAGAAACTCTTTTCAGTTGCATCAAGGATATTTTTTTAAGGCTAAACATCCCTATTGAACGCATCGCAGGATTTTGTTTTGACAGAGCAGCTAATATGTCAGGGTGTTTTTCAGGCGTGCTAGCTCGGCTTAAAGAGGTAAACCCGCACTCACTTTATGGGCATTGCAGCAACCACTCCCTGGATTTGATTCTCCAAGAAGCAGCGCGGGAAGTGAGTCTTGTGGCCGATACTTTGAACTTTGTTCAGGGTGTCTCATCCGTCATAAGAGAGTCATCAAAGCGAAAACAACTCTACCAATCGTTTTTTGGCTGTGATGAGGTTGCTGTCAACATCTTAGGCCTTTGCCCAACAAGGTGGTGTATTCGTGACATGTCCATTAAACGCGTCACTGCAGCTTACCCTACTCTCCTGACTACACTGCATGAGCTGAAGGATGACAAGAGTGTCGGGGGGGACAGCAGAGCAAAGATCGGGGGACTCTACAAACAGGCTTTAAAAGGAAGAACATATTTTGGTCTTTTATGCTGCCATGCCCTGTTCGAGCCCTGTGAAGCAGTTGCCACAAGCCTACAGAGTGCCACAGCAAGTGCGCAAGGTGCACTGGAATGTACAGGTGTGCTGAGGGAACAAATAGCCACACTCCTGGATGATGCAGTTGTGGACAAGCTGATCCACAAGGTTAAAACCTGCGCATCACAAACCTCCCTGAAAATGCCAGACATCACCACCACTAGAGTGAGCAAAACCCCAGCTCGCCTTCGCCACACTAGAGAGCCAGAGGCAGTGGCGCATGGCACAGAAACAGTGGATTGGCAATGCAGCTTTTTTGAAGCTATTGATTTAATATCAGCGGAGCTGGACAGAAGATTTGATCAGGCCAGTATGAAACTTGCCGCAAAGCGAGAGAGGGCTGTTGTCAAAGCAGCAGAGGGCAGGAGCACCATTCTGGAAGCCCTTCAGCTCCCAAAGGAGCTTGACACAGACCGCCTTGAACTCCAGCTCAAAATGCTTGGGCCAAGCATCGCCAAGCAGCTTGCCGATGTCACAAAATACAGAGGGTCTAAGTGTGTCACAGTCCAAGATGTAGCATAATGTCTGACTAAGCTCCAGCCACAAACAAGAGCCATGTTTTCAGAGACAGAAAAACTGATTGAGTGATGTCTGTGCCTACCCATCTCCGTGGCCTCATCCGAGCGCACTTTCTCCACCTTGCGTCTTTTGAAGACATGGGTACGTAGCACCATGACCCAGAAAAGACTCACACACCTTTCACTGATGCATGCCCACACAAACATCCTGAACTCCCTGGACATTTGTCAACTCATGAGAGACTTTATCTCCACGACCCCAGAACGCACCTCAACATTTGGACACCTGTAACCAGGGCACCCTGACTGTAGCTCAAAGTAAGAGCCTGGTGCCACTGCTCACATTCATATCTATTCGTGCAGTTTAACGTAACCGTAGTATTTTCCAGTGTTATTTTGATCTTGTGTTATTTGTGTAATGGATGTGGAGATGTTCAATAACGTTTAAATAGTATAATAGTATAATTATTTCCTTGTGGTTTGCTTAAAAGAATTTTGGAGCTGGCAGAGTCACGTGTGACATAAACACAGTGACTCAGGTTCATGCCAGCTGACCAAATCTACGTTGTTATGGTGTTGACAGCAACACCATAACAACGTTTATTTAATGGCACTTATATTCACCGGAGAACTGATGATGTCTGTGTGTTACAGACACTGGTTAACAATAAAGTGCATATGACAATAAAGTAGTAAATCTCAATCTATTTATTTATTGTATTTTAAATAGGCATATTGTCTCATAGGTTTTTTGTCCGAAAAAAAAAATAAAGATTTCACAGCACCCCCTGTTCAAAATTACTTCCAGCGGCCCTGGGCTTACGTGATGAATACTGGTGGGTTGCGTTACCAGACTCTGCTTTTACCGGTTCCTTGCAAGTTTTACAAATCACTGTGGTTTATTTCTATCAGGCTAGCAAACTAGTAAAACCCCGTTTTGGGACAATTTCCTCCGCCGCTCCTTGCTGCAACATATTCACGTGTTGTGTGTTGTGGTTTGAGAGGGCGGCGCTTAGTGACGGCGTGCCGACTGTAGCAAGGAAGTAAAACTGTCTATCGAAGTTGTTATCGACCCTATTTTTTCCTATCGCGCCACACGTCTATCGATCGATAGATATTGTTATTGAATTATCGCCCAGCCCTACTCTAAAGTGTAGGATTTAATTTAGAGGTGTGAATGTGGTCTTGTCTTTAAAAGTAACTCCAGTGTTTCCCGCAGTGCTATCTTGGCGAGGCGGCCGCCTCGCCAAACTCACGCTACCGCCTCGCCAACATTCCCCAAAAAAAAAAAAAAAAAGTGACGTTAACACGCGGTTTGTTGTTGTTGCTTTGGCGCGTGTGTGAATGGCAGGGAAAAAACACATGGATACCCCCCGCTCCGCGGACAACGTTTCGTCGTCTCTCCCCCCCCCCCCGCTCCGCGAGTCGGTCCGCGGGCAACGTGTCGTCCAACAACCCCCCCCCCCCCCCCCCCGCTCCGCGAGTCGGTCCGCGGATAACGTGTCGTCGTCTCCCCGCCCCCCCCCCCCCCCCCGCTCCGTGAGTCGGTCCGTGGGCAACGTGTCGTCCAACAACCCCCCGCCTCGCATACCCAAATTCCTGCGGGAAACACTGAACTCCAATCTCAATCTGCTGGTCCAAATGGGTCTGCTATCAAATTTCAAAACACGGAGGAATGCTGTTTAATTTTGAGACAGTGCAGTGTTGCCAGCGGCCTTCCAGGGCGAGAACCTGGAAGTTACAAGTCGAGGGCCCCTAGTGGCTAAAAGATACATGGTGCTACTTTAAAAAGAAAGTGTTATTTCACGCTGGGAGGTCTACTTCTTCACTGTTGCAGATACAGAAACTTTATCAACATTTTTAAGTTTGTGTAAAACATCAACGTCGTAGCATTGGCATGTAATGTTGGTGTAGCTAGCATGCGGCATAATTCATAAATTGCATACATTTTATTTTTTTCCTGCCCATCTGCCTTTTAGGGAAGGTTTCTGTAAACATCACTATATGGCTCAGTTCAGCTCCCCCAGGCGAATATAAAAGTTTGAAGAATCACCTTTAAAGACCGTTAAAGGAGCATGGCGCAAGTTCCAGAATCTTTGCAGAAGTTTGCCCCTTCTGGCAACAAGCTGAAATGACATCAGTGTTGTGCACATGCATGGGAGAAGAGGAAAATCTTCTGCCGCTGTGACTGCACAGGTCTTTTTAGTAATATCTTCTGAGGTAAGAAAGTTATAAATATTGAAGTTAGCCCGTGTTCTCTCACTAATGCATCGATTAATGGCGGAGACTCAACAAAGTAGCATGGCGAACGAGAGCCTGCAGCGCATCACACCAACGCACACACCCAGAGAATATGACCCGAGTCACTCTAATAAATGAACTAACGAAGCCTATAGAGGAAATAGCTGTAATTAGATGAAAACTCATTTTACACGTTGGCCAATTGTAAGGCTATGTATGGGAAAGAAAAAAAGATAATATAACATAACCTTTAAACTTGCACAATGCTCCTTTAAATAAATCATTTTAGATGAGGTGAACAGGAATATACAAGAGGATACGAAGGAGCCAGTCGATACAGACTAAAGAGACAGATATTGGTACAAGCTAGGTTTATAGAAATTACATAGTACAACAGTACAACCCGGCTACCTGGAGGACCATTAGAAGACCATGCTCTCAACAAGTCTGTTCACATTTTTGCACAGACACAAAATGCAACAGCTGCCTGAGATCCAGAGAAACAAGACTGGATTTTCTCAACTCTACAAACACATTTTCCAATAAAGTTTTGTCGCTACTTATTTCTCACGAGCACTTTTCTTCTTTTACATGCAAAGTTTTCACTAACGTCCTGTTTTTGGTGCCCATGCATAGTGTATCTAACAATATACTCATCAGACATGGTATAAAAAGTTGATAAGTAACTTTTTTTATTTTCTTGTAAAAAAAAATGTTTTTACTTCAACTGTGACTTGTGTCATGAAACAATGTTTGATATATGTTATTAACCCACATTTTTCTAACTCGTCTCTTTCTCTTGGCTGAACATTCCTCTGTATACTGTTTTTTGCACAGTATACAGATTCTCCTGTAGTGTTACATTCTGATCACTGCTGCACTTTATATTGTAATGCTGCCTTATTCCACCTGCAATCCCTTACACTGTCGTATGCTGTATGCAACGAAATTTTGTTCTGTGTGCACTCTGTACATACAAAATGACAATAAAGTTGTCTAAGTCTAAAGTCTTACATCGCTGGATAACCAAATCTCTCTCTCTGAGTTCTTTTAACATCTGGGTCTCTAAAATCCACATAAGGTGTGCGCATCTATGGCAGTCAATGCCCATCTAACTGCCAAAATACATTTATTGTTGGCATGAGTGAATCTTTGGCACTTCAAATACAACAACCCATCACATACTGCATCCAAGTCATTGTGACACTGCAGGCTCAGGTTACTGTTATTCAATATATAGTGTCTACTGTAATGTCATTCAAACTAGACTTCCCTAAAAATGGTTTAGATGAAGAGTAAAAATTTAAAACATTTGCTATACTGTGGCAAAATCATAGCCATGTGATTCAAATAGCAAATACATTCCTCTCATATGACCTGCGGATCCATCTGGATATTCAAAGGCCAAGTACACTTCTTGAGTTAAATGGTATTCACAAACCCGACAGAACAATGCATCTTCTATTATTAACAGACTCAACTGCACGATTAGCCTTGCCCTAACTACAGCATAGTTCCATTTCCAAAAAATACAAAAATGTCTTTTCGTCCCTCCTCCCCTTTATGACGCATTATAGCTAATGAAAATCCAAGTTCCCCGATAAAGAGCCTGACTGTTAACAGAGTGCTCTATCCAAGTGTATTAATGGGAAGTTGAGTGGAAGGAAAAAAGTGTGGCAGAAAAGCAGCTGTGATTATCACAGGCTGAAGTGAAAGCTTCAATTGCCACCACCCAGAGAAATAACCAGGACATCAGCATCTGTAGGAGAAAAAGAACTGGACTCTGGTGTGAAGTTTCCAATCAAGACTAGAATCAGGAAATTTTAGAGCACTTACTTCTTCCCTCTGCCTTTATGGAGACCCTGATTTCATTTTCCAGCAGGACTTGGCTTCAGTTCAAACTGCCAACAGTACCAATACCTGCTTTAATGACAATGTGATGCTTGATTGCACAGCAACCTGCCCTGACCCAAACCCCATTAATGAGCTAGCCAAGAGGAAGAGGAGATATGACAACCCACCATGCAGATCTGCTGGAATCACAACCATGGCTTAGTCATGAGACACAGGCAGCTCATCTCCATGCTACCCTGCACTGATGCAATAATTCAAGCAAAAGGAGTGCCAACCAAACATGGTGTGCAAAATTTGTATAGTACTGTACACGGGCATACTTTTCAGTAGGATGTGGGCATTTTCTGAATTCAAAATGTATTATTGGGATTATACAAAAAGCACCTTTCTGAAAAAATATGACATATTTCCAATGACCGCTATAATCCCATTTAAGGCAAATAAGAGCTTAGAATGGGTCACTAATAATATCGCATCTTCTTGAATTGAATTGGTGAAATCATTGACGTTTCTGACGACGTCGAATTAACTGAGATTCCCCTGCATGTTTCACCACTGGGCGCAGGTTGTTCTGCTGTATTTTCTGCGAGCGCTGTCATCATCTGCAGCTTGGAACAGTAAGGACCGGAGTATAGCGGTGCGGTGGATGTTGTGAAACTGTGGTCTGGCTTGAGAACTTCCACGTGCAGTGGCGCGTCTGCGCAGCAGGCTGCTCTGGTGGAAAATTCCACATCAGTAGCATCGCTAACTGATAACTGAACTTTTCTACAAACTTACCGCTGTCCGTGTTCTCCTTCCTCCCGCTTGAAACGTCCCTCTTTCATCGCAACCCTTCCTCTGACATTATTCTTAACCCACGAAAGGTTTGCCAATTAAAGATAAAGCAAGCAAAACAATCTGTATGTTGAGTTATTTACAAGCAACTTTAGAAACGGACTCGCTGAGGGGAGCGCGCGGGATGCAGCGAACAGGCTGAAGGGCTCCGGGGTGCGCGCCTGTTTCTGCTGTCGGTCAGAAACGGAGCCGGGACCGGCGGGAGCGCGCGGCGACCGCTTAAGTGACCGGCGTGGTGGTGCGGTTACCGGTTGCCCACTACTTTAGAAATAAAATAAAACTTTTCAGGATAAAAACAGAGACGAATAAAAACAAGGCAAGTACATACACAGGGAAGAACATGGAAAACTTACGTTAAACTGCTATGAGACAGGCAGGAGACAAAGTGCTGCATTAAGTCATCCAGGCTGCTGAATGCCCCATTCCTAAATGCATTTAAATTCAGCCTTTACATCTGTTCCTTATTCAGAAAACACGCCCATATTTGTCGGTGATGTATTTTACAGACACACTGAGGAACTACGTGTGTTAGTGTGGAAAATTTCCAGCTCTTATCAGTTCTTAAAAAATTTATGGTTTTAATGAAACTTTGAGACAGTAACTGATACCTAAAAAACTGGACAGAAAAGACGGGATGGACTGTTCATTTTTGCATACAGTTGTGATATTTAGGTGTTTGCTGTAAAACCAAAATTCGAACTGTTCACGTAATTAGCTTGAATAGGCAAAATATTGGAGCTTACAGAAATGGTTCCTTTGTGTTTTGTTCACATAGTCATGTGATGGGTTATCTTGTTTTGTGTGCGATCACACAGATCCTGCCGACAAGGCCATCATCAAAAAAAAAAAAAGAGAGGAATGTTATAAAAATATTATGGCCTCACACCACTCGGACATAGGAGGCCTGTGGACATGATGGCTGTGTATAAGATCCACTGTTTGCTGATTGCAAGGCCAAATGTTGCGTAAATACTGCGTAGAATGATTATTGTCTAGGATAGACTGTCTCTGTTTTGTCTCATGCCAAGGCCACTGTGCAGTATTAGGGGGAGCCGAAAAGCGAGACAAGGCGGAGACAGGGCAGACGCAGACTGCAGCGGGACGTGGGGTGCGATTACTTTCCATCTATGTGATCTCTGCTCGGTTTCTCAATAAAAGTGCTGGAACTTCATCACCGCCGTCTCTTCATTTAGTAAAGATGGAAATTCAGTTATTATTGTTTAGAATTCCCATAACAACAAGTAAGTAGGCTATTGTTTGAATTAAAGGCAGTGGGAAATCTTGCACTCCCTCATGTCCCCCTCTCAAGGTCAATAAATTACAGTAATGCACAAAAGCCTTGGACTACACCCCTTTTCTATTTTATGTCCAAAAAGCGTAGACTTTCTTGAGAATTGTTCTTGAGCTATTGTCCAGCATACCTAAAGGTCTTTAAAGGCCACTTTTGTCTTGTTATAGACTAGTTGGCATGTTTTTCAATCCCTATCCTGATATTCCTAAGGAATATTCCATTGTTTGTTAAGACATATATTTATTTATGATTCATACACATTAATAAGGCTCTAAAGTGATGAATTAAATTTGTAGCTCTTAATAGTAAAGTAGCAAATAACTACAGTTAGGCTACTACTAGTTGGTAAATAATTTACTCCACCCCACCCCACCCCACATTTAGTTAAACAGAACTTGTTGAGACATGACAACCACTTTTGTAAAACAGCCTAAATGGATCAATAACTATGAACTGCAGCTGTCAAGTTTTTTCACAGATTCACAATTGAATTAAGTCTGGACGGCGGTTGTACAAAATAGCGCAAATTTATCGTTACCGAAAGATCACTGTTCACGTTTGGCATGTGATTGTTCCATATGTTCCTAACATAGCACTATGGTCAAGTCTACTGGTGGTCCCTAGAGTTTCTAAAAGTGAAATCAGAAGCAGATCTTTTAGTTATCAAGCTCCTCTCCTGTGGAAGCAACTCCCAGTTTTAGTCCATGAGGCAAACCTGTGTACGTTTAAGACCAGGCTTAAGACTTTCTTTTTTGATTAAGCTTATTCATAGTTAGAGTGGTTTAGGTTATCCTGAATCCTGAACCATCTCTGCACTTATCCTGCTATAGGCTTAAGCTGCTGAAGGACATAGAGACCCCTTTCTCTCACTCTGGTATATTCTCCTACTACTTCCTAATTTTAAAGACTAAGCTGTAATGTCAACTGATAACTTCATAGTCCCTGTCTGAGTTTTCTCTTCATACTAGCTACAGCTGCCTTGTCATTCTGTTTCGCTCTGACACCGTCCTGCAGGGGGGCGTTGGCTATTGGCTGAGATTTTATGGCGATTGACTATTAGGTCTTTCTCTTTCATCCTCTTGACCAGAAAACTGGTTCAGTGTCATGATTTATAGGTATTGGTTTTAGTTCATGCTTTCTAGTATTATGTTTTCCCATGTCTTGCCACATCCTGTTATTAGTTTTGCCGTTGGGGTTTTGCCTTAGAAACAAATTTTCTGTATCAACATGTTTGGGGTGTTTTATTCTTTCTAGTTTTTTTTCTTGGGTCTTCTGTCTCTAGTCATTTTTGTTTAAGTCACGTCATGTTTGGATCTTTCTGGTAGTTCTGTTCTAGTTCCGTCTTTTTTTGTTGTTTTTCCTTTCCCTTTCAGTTTGCGATAAGTCAGATATGTTCCATCTGTTCCTTGCCAGCCACTTCTATTATGTTATTCAGTCCACCTTCATCCTGCCAATCAGCCTCTTTGTTCTCGCCTGTGACAAGCCACTTTGTTTTCACCTTTGATGGGTGAATACAGCTTTTTTTTCTATGCCTGTCTTGTCCTCGACATTTTTTTCTGTGCCTGTCTTGTCCTCGACATTTTTTTCCATGCCTGTCTTGTCCTCGACAGAAATGAAATCTAACGGTAGAACATTAACACAAAAAAACACAAGGATCGTCATCTTTGTGAATAGTGAGATCTTATGACTAGTCAGCTCTGCTTTTGCTCAGCCTTCTTTGATGTGTCCTTTCCCCTCTGCTCCAGTAGTTTCTTACTGTCAGAGACCATTTTATGTTAACTGATTCTCAGGTTTTACCCCCGATGCACCACTAAGTTGGTCAGTGATTAAAATCAATTGATGTTCTCCTGATTACCTTTCATGGGAATTGGTCAAATATGGAAAAAATTCCCAATGTATTTTTGTAAACAAAAAATTTCATGCCACATTCATGCCTTGTCTTCGCTCCCAGTCAATTGTGGGAGATGGCCGTTCACCATGAGGCTGGTTCTGCTGGGGGTTTCTTCCAGTGAAAAGGGAGTTTTCCTCTCGGCTGTCGCTATGCATGCTTGGTACGAGGGATTGCTGCAAAGTCAGAAACAAAATGCAAGCGACTGTGTGCTGTGGCTACGCGCTCTTTCAACTTTTTAACCAAGTTCAAAAAGAAACTGAACTTGACTGCATTGTTTCATAGACAGGATCTGAATGTATGCACTTGACTTGGAATCCGTCTGAACGATTCAACTGAACTGACTTTTTTTCTGAGACAAATTCTGTGAATAAGCAATATATTAATTAATTGAATTGTATATCGCAAATAAATGTCTGAACTGCAATTAAGTATTTGGTGATACTTGTTTAATGGAGCACAAAAAGTTTTAGAAGAGCAAAGAGGTGGTAAGGTTGTTATGAAACGGGTTGTTGAGGTCAAATGTATTTTGCATGTTCTCTCTGGGCATGTGTGGGCTCTTTCTGGGTACTCCGGCTTCCACCCACAGTCCAAAAATATGACTGCTAGGTTAATTGGTCTCTCTAAATTGCTCTTAGGTATGAGTTTGTGTGTATGGATGTTGCCCTGTGACGGACTGGCAACTTGTCCAGAATGTACCCCGGGTCTCCCCCAGTGACTGTTGGAGCGAAGCACCAGGGGATTAGCTATGAAAAAATGCTGAGAAGCATCAGGAAGATACTTCTAAGTTATTTAGCCAAAGCCATATTGTCGAACCATTCACCAATATTTTCAGTTATTGCTTATTTTCCTAAAATCATGCAGCCCTAGTCTGGACTTTGACTGGGCCATTCTAACTTTTGACAGTGCTTTGATCTGAACCATTCCAGCGTATCTCTCGCTATTTGTTCCCTATTGTCCAGCTGCAAGCTGAAACTCCACCCCTCGTTACTTGGTCTTCGCAGAAAGACTAAGGATCACACTAGACCCTCATTTACAGATGTATTTTTTAAGGAAACTTTGAGCCCTCTGCAGAACACATTCATTTATACTGAAATTAAATTACACACAAGTGGTAAATATTTACTGATACAGTAACTTTCAAAGATAGTCGATTGCACTGGGTTGTATTTAGAGGTCTGGGGAATAGAAGGCGCTCAAAACATACGTGTGCCACACAGATTTACCATGTATCCCTGCCTTTTACAATCATGCACTGTACTCTCCTTTGGTCTAAAAAATTATGAAAAACACAAATTTTCCATCTTGTTTGAGTAGGTCATGTGCAGAAGCGCATGTCTGAGTTAGTAAGTTGGCTGATGTTTTAAGCATATGACTTTGGAACAAACTGGAAAATGTTCCAGTCACAGGAACTTGCCTTAAACCTTTTGTGGACAAGAAATCTATTTCTAAGGCCACGGTGCTCTCTACTGGGCAGAAACAACTACAGCATGTACTGTTGTTTACATTTTGTTCAGTCAAACAGAACTGGGTTTGATTTTTGTGTGGCCTTTCCTCGGTGGCAGTTACAACCAAAATTTTGCTTTTGGTTATTTTAGGAAAACCTTTGTCAATTACCTAATTATACAGAGCTATATAAAAAGCTGAGGAAAGGAAGAAGCCTGTGCAGCTTTCACTTGGGCTTGTCCGGAAAACAGGGAAGTTGTTTGGGGTGTATGCATGTTTACGTGTGTGGGGTTGGGGGCGTGTGATGGAAACTTTTTATCCACAAATCAATACTTTTCTTCCCAGACCATTTTCAGCAAAAAGTTCAAAAGACATTTTCTGTTATTTACGGAGCTCCACACAGCTCAGCAGATGAGTCAGGTTGCATATAAAATACATGCTTATGGAAGTTTACAGAACAGTATTCAGGGTGTTTTATAGGGTGGGAAAGGAAATGTGTTCAAAATTATGCTAGAAAAATAACAAGATGGATCTTAAATGATTTAACCACACATTTGAAATCTTAAAAATATCTGAAAAGGCTGGAGTAGAGAAGAGAACAATACAAATTAGAAAAAATATTGAAATACTTGAAATATTGGAAGAAACCTTAGAAAATCAAATCTGCTGCTGCCAGAGGTTCATAAGGCGAAGTCTGGGCATGACAGGTGTTTAAGCTGAAGAAGACTATGTGATGAAGAAACACTTTAACTGTAAGAACTCATTGAAAACATCGAACAGCAAAAACCACAGCAAGAATCATCTGAAGAAGAAAAGTCCATTGGTAAAGATGAACAGAAGCTGGAATGGTAGACGTAGTTGAGCATCTGACTTTTGAAAGGCCAACATGAAAAATGTCCACAACGAATCACTTGAAAAACGTTGAACCTTCCTTTCGCTGCAAGAGCTAATAATTTGAGGAACCGAGAGATCTGGATTATATTACTGAAGTGTCAAAAATGTGGACACAAAAAAGATCTTTTATGAACTTCTTGGAAAAATGTTTTTAACGACACAGCCAGTAAACCATCATTTTTTTGCCTGTTCTATGTATGTGGAGAGAAATGGCACAAAGAGTGCGAATGTATCTGCATTCACAAGGGTGAAATGTTAGTAGCATTTAAACAAAAGTTGAAACAATTAAAAGTTGCTCTGTACTACAATGTCTCTTGAGTCAGCGCGGTTTGGCCCTGCTATTCAGTAGGTGCAGGAAGGCAAAACCATAGAAAAAGCTAGCTGGAACTCTAAAGAACAATATGCTGAATAAAAAAAACACAAAAAGTTGATAAAGACGTTGGAATTTGTCTGAGCTGAAACCTTAAAGTGGTTCTGCATGATTCAGTCCATTAATCTGACTCTATTATGAGTCGGCGCACAAACATTGCACCCTTGTGATGTCATAAGAAGTTGAACAATCCTATCAGGGGAATTGAACGAAATGTGTCACGTTGTATTTGAAAGCTATTGAGAAAACTAGATTATACACTTTTACTTTTACAATACCATTCAGGAATATTAATCTGACTCATATTTTTGCTTTTAATATGCGCACATATCCCATACACTATTTATTCAATGCAAAGGAGAAAGACAACCATTAAAAACGGGGCCTAAATATAATACGGGCCTTTGCAAATTTAGAATAAAAGGTTGTCATTTTATGCAATTATAGTTGAGAATATTTACTGCTGATGATGCAAAAATAAACCCTGTGTACCACCCTCCACTGCACTGGCTGCACCTGCCCATGGTTCCAGTTGAATGTTTTTGCTGATGGTTAATGACTGACCAGGTGGCTTTTAGGTACTGCAAGAGATATTTGTTCTGTAAAGCAGAACTTTCAGGGTCAAATGGGTACTTCCGGTCAACAAACAAACAGAGAAACCGTCAGTGTATATGTTATTGTGACTGTAATCCTATTTAATGAGGATGAAAAACACACACTAAAAATTGATAAAACGTGTTGATACAAGTCTTTATCTCCAGCAAGACCTCTACACCTGCTGGCCTCTGATTTATCAAGCATGCATATTGTGTAAAGATGCTAATAATGAGATGGATCAGTTAGGAGAGAAAAGCTGCAAACCTTCCTAACTTTGCTTTAAGTGGAACAAGATGCTGATGCAACTGTTGAACAATTAGTGCATGGGTTTCATTTAAAAGAAAAAAGAAAGCGGTAAAATAAAACTGCTTAGCCACTACAGTGGCTTGAGAAGGGGTTCATTCATTACACTGCAACCTTTCCTCATCTACCCATCTTACAAATGCAACCTATAACGCATTTTATTGGGATTTTCTTTTTTTGCGATAGTCCAACACAATTTAGTGCTTAATTGTGAAGTAGAAGGAACACATTTCTATTCATCCTGCCTGATTAATACTTTGTAGACCCATATTTTTCCATCATTACAGTTGCAAGTAATTTGGTTTAGATTTACACAGTCTGAATTTTCTCTTATTGTAAATGAGCCCAAACTCGCTCAGATTTGATAGACACTGTCTGTAAACATACATTTTCAAGTTTGATCCTGACTGGATTTAGGTCTGGACTTTGACGGCGTCATCCTTTGATCTAAACCACCCAAATGATGCTCTGGCTGTATGTTTGGGGCCATTGCCCTGCTGAAAGGTAAACATCTCCCTCATCCCCATATCTTTGGCAGCCTCTTGCACTTTTTCACTTGGATTACCCTTTGTTTAGCTACATCCATCCTTCGTTTAACTCTGGCCAGATTCACTGTCCAACAGGTCCTGAAGTAAAGCCCAGTGCTGCCACTGTCCAATTTCAATGGGGAGGTGATTTGTTCAGGTTGGTGTGTCATTTATGTTTTCATATAGGCAAGAAACTTCAGTTTTGGTTCCATCCGATTTCTTTCTACTGTTGCCAACAATGGTTATCTTCCTGCTACTCCAGCATAAAGACCAGACTTTTGGCATGCACAAATAACACCAATTAACAGACACCCCCACCTGAGCTCTGGACCTCTGCAGCTCCTCCATAGTGCACCATGGACCTCTTAGCTGCCTCTCTGATTAATGCTCAGGAATGTCCCAGCCTGTAAGCATAGGTAAATGGCCATGGCTGTGTAGGATGTGGTTGTGCCACGCTCCTTCCATCATCTGATGATGGTTGACCAGTGCTCTCATGTTCAGAGCTGGAGATGTTGTTTTATAACTTAGCCCTGGGTTAAACTTCTCCCAGGTCTATCCCTTGATCTGTCCGCTGTGTTACTTGATGCTGTTTGATCACAAACTTTCTCTAGCTAACCTCTGAGGCCTTAACAAAACAGCTGGATTTATTAACTGATTACATTACACAAAGCTAATTTCTTTAGTAATTAGGTGACTCCTGAAGGCATTTGGTTGCACTGGATTTTATTTGAGGGTACCACAGACAAGTGGGCTGAATGTGAAATGCTCTCCATACTTTTTAGGTTTTAGTATAAGACAAAAAGCCTTGTACAACTGTGTATCATGTTTGTAACATGACCAAATATGTCTACACCGATGCTTCTCTGCAACCTGACTAACCCTGCAAGCTCCTAATTCAATGCGGTAAAAGCTGCCAAATGTGGTTTGTTTAACTGGGGACAGGCTCTGCCTCACAACTGGCTCACATAGTCTGTATAATACCTTTACAACATATCAACATCCCAAAATCTTTAAATATGTTACTCATGCATTGAACAACGGGGTATATATTGTGGTGGGACACTTTCTCAGACATGAACAGACACACACAACCATTATATGTGACAAAACCATTTGGGCATTTTAAAATTATTTTTTTTTATTCCACATTTAAAAGGAGCACTAACAAATCAGTCTCTTAAGAGTTTATGTTGCAAAAACCACATAAAATTCAACAGCATTTATGTCCTCAACCAATCCAGTTCCACAGAAATCATTATATGATCCCTATGATGTGCGAGGATGATAGACAATAAATGTTTGAAGAGAAAAATCTTGGTCCTAAATACAAATAAAATAAAATAAAAGCAAACAACTCACAAATAGAAGCTTGTAACTTAAATATCATAAAAAGATAGATATAAGGCTGTACGTGTAGAAAAAAAACAGCCCAAGCCAACTTAACTGAATCCTAAAACTGACAATGCTGACATATGCTTGAAATGTATTTACAGAGACATCTTCGCTGCTGTGTGGGAATGATTTTTTTCTTTAACAGCAAACAAGAAAGGAAAACCGGGAGACAGTATTCTGTAGCAGGCTGATAACTCTGTAACATTTTAAAAAATGTAAAATGTTACAGAGGTATCAGTCGTTGACATGGATGCATGTACCCCTTTACAAGGTCCTATGACTGTGTCATATACCAAATATATATTGTTGCACAAATAAGTAAAACCATGCCCCAAAAAGATATCAAAAAGAAGTAAAACAAACACTCAAGGGTCTACTTTGATTTCTCAGCTCATGGACAGCCTCTTGAACCAGTACAGTGGTTACCAAAAGTTATAAACTGAAAAAGGAAACAGTAAAAACATTTTTCCAATTTTTAATGTCACATTTACCCTGTACAGTTCAACTAAAAAAAGAAACAATTTGTTAGGCAGAAGAAAAAATGTAAAATGGGTTCAATGACGTTGATGGATATGTCTGCACGCTGTTTGGCTGATACCTTGTTGAGGCATCTTTTGACTAAATTTCAGCAGTCCGCTTTCTTGGATACTGCCCTAATATCAGTTATTGCAAATTTAAATAATTTAAAATAAAGTTTTTCCCGTACTTGTAGGATTTTCATGACGGGGATACATTTGTTTCCTTTAATGACTTAAACACCTCTGTAACCAGAAGAGCACAGAGGCGTTGATCTATAACTCTTTGAACTGAGGCCTGGTGTCCTTCCAAGGATCATGAAAGAACACCCTACCCTGGAAAAACTCATAGTACAAGCTGAAGCCTTGGGCGACGCTGTCCGGACAAGAAAATCAGAAATATTGATTGTCAAGGTGTTTCTTAGTAGCTCTCACATGCCCATTAATTGTGGAGGTGAGATTTTTTTCAAGAGTTCTGATGCTAAACAAATGGCTGAAAAAACATGCAAACAAACAGTTGTTACCTTCATAGACAACTTTAAAATCTTTTGGGAGAGGAGACATCTGTTCAATAGAGATGGTTTCTCTCTAAATAGGTCTGGTGCAAAAACCTGATTTCAAACATTTTCTGTTCTGTGAACCATGCCCCATCAGCTTTGTCCCAAAACAAAGCTCAGCCAGTGCCAAAACAAATTATAAGCCCAGTACTACCCCAACAAGCCAAAATAAAGATAGCCAGAAAGATGAGACAGAAAGAGACTACATCAGAATTACAGGAGTATTCACCCCAGATCTCAACAGGACAAAAAGAGGACTCCTCTTTAACTTCCACAGAGAACCTAAAACCTTCATCCCCACGGACACCGGTCCAGACCACACCCACCTCCCCTTTTTCTCCACTAAACCCAGATGGTCCTTTTCTGAAATTCACACACAACATGAAAAAGGTTTTTAAGATTGGTCTACAGCTGACATCCTCTCCACATAGCCATTCTGACAACCCCAGCTCTGTGAGTAAACCAGCACCTTCCAGAGGCTGCAGAGTCCCCACCCCCGAGCCCCCACCCTCCTCCTCTACATTTCAAGAGACATGCCTGTACTCAGGACCTTCAGATGACCTCTCTGTGATACACACCGGGCCCTAGCAGCAACCTTATCAGACACGATAGTTTCCAGCATGTGCTTGGGCCTTCTGTCAGAGATTATGGAATATCTGTGATGATCCGTGGTAGAAGTAAGAAAAACAAAAGGATAACAAACAGGAATAAACAATCATACTTAAAAGTCATAAACTGACAGATGCAACCTGCCACAGAGACAATATCAAACACTAAGTCATATAATTTGGCTGTGTTTAACATTAGATTTCTGTCAGGAAAATCCCTTTTAATTAATGACTTCATTATTGACAATAATCTTGATGTAATGTTTTTAACAGAAACATGGTTACATGAATCTAACGAAGCAGCTATTCTATTAGAGACGACTCCTCCCAACTACAATTTCCTTTGTGAGAGCAGACAGCAAAGGAAAGGTGGAGGAGTAGCAACATTGTTTAATGATTCACTAAAGTGTAAAAAGGTGTTTTTGGGAAAATTCTACTCTTTTGAACATTTGGCTCTCCAGGTAAAGAGCCCGGTACGAACTATGTTTCTGAATGTTTACAGGCCTCCTAAGTCCACATCAAACTTTTTAAATGATTTTAGTGACCTCCTGTCTGTTATATGCGTTGATAATGACTGTTTAATTATTGTGGAAGACTTCAACTTTCACGTTGACAACCCTGAAGACAGAAGTGCAAAAAAACTGTGACACACTTAGAAACTTTGGTTTAACTCAACATGTTAAACAGCCAACACACAAACAGGGACATATTTTAGACTTAATCATCACTAAGGGTCTAAACATTTCTAAGGTCAATGAAACTGATGTTGCCCTATCTGATCACTTTTCTGTTACCTTTGAAAGCATCATTTCCAGTGACTCATTTAGCCAAAGGGACATCATAACAAAACGCACCTTTAAGGACAATGCCACAAAAACTTTTATCCAAGCTTAGTCTGTTACTTCAACCTTGGGCTGCAACTCAGTAGATGAAGTAGTAGATAACTTTCAGTCTAAAGTCTCAGAATTCACTGACTGCATTGGACCAATTAAAGTGAAGGATGTTTCTGGGAAGAAAAACATTTCTGTGGAGAAGTGCTCTAGCAGTAGAAGTGAAAAAAGGGAGTGTCAAAAAGCTGAACGCAGGCAGAGAAGGACTAGACACCCGGTTCATTCTGACTTCTATAAAGAGAGGCTTTACAGATATAATTTAAAACTGAAAAATGTGGTGATGGACTCAGACCTGAACCTCCAAAAGCATCTTAAGACAATTACAAGGTCGGCTTTCTATCACCTGAAGAACATTTCCAGGATTAAAGGATTTCAGCAGGATCTGGAAAAACTAATCCATGCCTTATCTTTAGTAGAATTGATTACTGCAACGGTGTTTTCACAGGTCTGCATAAAAAGTGGATCAGACAGCTGCAGCTGATCTAGAACGCTGCTGCCCGTGTCCTCAATAAGACTAAGAAAGTAGAGCACATCACCCCAGTTCTGAAGTCCTTACACTGGCTCCCTGTCTCTTTGAGAATAGACTTTAAAATACTAAAAGTGCTGGAAGCCTGAATTTATTTAAATCAATATTAAAAACACATTTGTATAGGATTGCCTTTGACTGTTTTAGTCCAACTATTTTACTGAAACATCATTAGTTCACTGTTTTTAATATTTGACATCATAATTAGAGTAAATGATGGGGCAACAAGGGTAATGCAACACCCAAATATATATATATATATATATATATATATATATATATATATATATATATATATATATATATATATATATATATATATATATCCATCCATCCATCCATCCATTTTCCAAACCGCTTTATCCCTCATGGGGTCGCGGGGGTTGCTGGTGCCTATATCCAGCGTTCATATATATATATATATATATATATATATATTATATACTTTTGGGAAACATTAAGCCAATCAGGATGAAGATTCTTGTTTTAATTTGCACCATGTCTCCCGATTTTATTTACCCATATTTATTTTGCCATTGTGCTCAATTATTTTATATGCTTTAAATACACAGTTTGCAGGGCTTCTTGCACACCATTCAAAGCATGACAAAAGTTCAGTTTGTATTTTTGATTTCCATACGACGGCGACACTGATGTTGCACAAAATCTTTGGCATGTTCCAGAGTAAGTAAACTACAGCCCAGGGCATCCACCTCTTGACCTCCTAACTTCTCATATGTCTCATACAACCTCATTTAAAATACAATTTTAGAACAAATTCATAAAGTTTAAATAAAAACTATACAAAAGAAAATCAAGTACGTGCTGGTGCAGGAAACTCATTCATTAAAGTTAAAGACCAGCTTTCATAGCAATATTTTAAGGCTACTGCAACAGCAAACACTCGCCTGATGTTTCTTAAAAAGACCATGCTTTTAAATTTCTTTGGTTTGGCCACAACTTTCACATTTTGTTCAGCAGATGGCAGGGATGTTGTTCAAACACTGCATAAAGCTGCCACCTGGTGGCTGACAGTGGAGTAAGTGACTTCTACACAGGAGAATGTGAGGCCATTAAAAAAATAGATTCAACCAAACTTTTTGTCACCAGACCCAACAGTCACGCATCCGACAGCCAGCTTGACATTACTAAGGGGGATCACTTCAACATCCTGGTGAGGAAGTGTGAGGCCACGATTCCTGCAGCGAGGATAAAGAACATGACCAGCAACACCAGGCCTCGTCGTAAAACCAGCTGCCTCACAGACAGGACGTCCCCCACTGTGGTGGTGGTGGATTTACTCGGTTCTGGAGGATGGATCTCCTGGTACGTGTGGGCCTCTTCATCATGATGAGACTCTGCTACACCGACCTGGCTCTGGTTACAGGCTGAAAGTCAGAAAGAATGTTGTTAATACGACACAAGTTGAGGGTCAGTTACCCTTTGTAATCATATAAAGAAGGTAAAACAGTAAGCAAGTTTAAACCCACTTAATAAAGTTACTTGTTTAAGTGTTTAATGGGCTCCAGGTAAATTCTCCCCATTGCTGATTTGAACCTACTGTACATGTTGAAGTTTTGTCCCTCCCTAATTCTGTGTTGTACCCGTAAAGAAACCCACACCTATGCACTTTGACTCACAGTCTTAATTATTAAGACAGGTTTACTAATATGCAATGGTTAAAGTACATAGGTATTGTATTTGGAGTCACCTAAATAGAAAATTCCCTTTATAAAAATCTAGTTGAACTTCCTAAGGAGCAAACAAATTGACCGCTATGAAACATCACGCTTCAAGCTTCCTTTAGCAGGGGAAATTCCATGCACGTACTGCATGAAACCAGACCGGAAAAGAGCAAAAACTAGCCTTTCCTATTGACATTATGAGTATAAACATTATTATCTTCATGTTATTTTAGCCAGGGGACACTCCAAAAAGGAGCAGCATCACTCATCAGACTCCTGGCTGCACTAATGCAAGTGATAATCTAATTGCCGTTTCCCAACTCACCTGAATTTTCCACCTTGGTCATCTCTTTTTCTTCTTTAACCTGTACTCCTGCCCTCACAAGAGCCTGAGCAGAGACATAAAGCTTTCGTTAAAAGAGAGTTTTAAAAGAAATATTTTTTTTCTATTTGTTTCTTATTTTTGCACAAGGGTCCTGTGGTTTTAGTACTCATCTAATCTTCAGACACTACTTGGGGAAAGAATGAAGGAGACATTCTCATGGGGAAGTTTCCATTAAAGATGGATCTTACTTCATTCTGAAACACCTTAAATTCTACAACTTTCAAGACGGTGAATGTTTTTATGCCCTCAGCTTTGCAAGCATGTGTGCAACTGAGTCCTCCAGGAGTTGTTCTATCTCTCTAAGGCACCATTCATGCCTGATTAACACTGCATCTTGACATCCAGAATGTGGATGATATGTCTAAGGGTCTTGGGTAGCCTTTCTGGGGTGCACCAAGAAGCAATATATGCATGTAGCATTTTACTTTATTATCATGGTGTCAGCATATCTTGCCCCCTAAGTGTGGGTTGGAGGAGCGTTCCTGTAGCGGTGGTAGCTTATCCTAGATGTTGGGCTGATATTGACAGACATGGCGGTGGAGTTATCGTCATCATTCCCTTATGGCTCTAATGACCAAAATATTTGATAGAACTGCAAAGACAAACATTTCCCATTTGTTGTACCAGGCCTGTTACAAAAAGTGATCAGGAAGGGCTGTGAGAAGAGTGCCCGCCTCCAAATTGTGCATATATTCGGGTTCCTGGAAGACCAAGGCAAGCTGTGAGCTTTTTAAGGCTGCAGTTTCAATGCAACTACCAACTTTTTCTAAGTCAAGAGCTGGCATTGCTTTTAGAATTGAGCGATGTAGATGACAAGGAAAAGTGTAGGCAGCAGTTCAAAGGGGAAACAATTCCTTTTGCTATCAGCTCACAGGGATCAGCAAAAATACATACATGTTGGATTTTCTGTGCATGATTCCTTCCGACTGCTCGTGCTGTAATGTGCAAACCGTGCCATGAGGCACGTTTAAATTATTGCACAAGTGGACATGCTGAGTAGTTGTTCAACTCCATGATCTCCCACCAAATACTCCAAACTGAGATTACTCTGAGTGCTGGCTACTGTGAGTAATATACTAATATTTAGCCCACACAACCATTCTCTGGGGAAGAAAGAACCAAACCACATGCAGGGCTGCACATTAACTGAGTAAATCTGCACCTCTTTTGCAGCCTTCTCCCAGTTAAGTTTGGACAGAAATATGATGAAGAAAATGGACTGCATCAACACACAGACTGTAAGTCCCGTCCACAGCCCTATGGAGGAGGGAAGACAACAGGTTTTGGTGCCGAGGAGAATGTGAAGTGTACATCTGAATACAATGCACAGTAGCCAATTCTTACCCACAATCCCCATGTTGGCTGCAAACATCAGGGAGACACCGATGGGGAAGCCGATAAAGTAGAAGCCCACCAGGTTACACAGAGCACCAACCAGCTGTTTACCGGCCCCTCGGAGAACGCCCCCGGTAACACCCTTTCAGGAGGAAATGTTGATTTGGTCAAGTCGCATTTTTCACATGCAAATATCAGTTTGAGAAGCTGCAGTGAAGCTGTCACCTACCGCAACAGCATCACACACGTGCGTAAAGCAAAAAATGATCATGACTTCTGCAACCCTCAGTAAAATGTCTCTAGAGGGGGGAAAAAACAAACAAGCATATTGAGACTCTGCACATTTAATCTCTGTGTTTATATGTATAAAATATGTCCAGACAGCTATTAAATAAAATAAACACATTCAGGAAGCAAGATCTTTGACAAAGTGAAGCCTAATAACGTTTCATTTAGTAAATTAAATATTTAAAACTTGGAACTATTCATGAGGTGTATAGAATCTGAAAAGATTGGATGAATAATTATTATAGGTTTGTTTAATTCGGTCCCGCCCACTAAGTGTGGTGACTTCAGTCAGGAAAGAGAAATTAAATGAAGGATGACTAAAGTGTTATTTCAGTGCTTCACTTACTGATCGGAGGTGAAAATATATCCAATGACATGTCTGCAGGTGGCAAGAATTGTGCCAACAATGCATGAGATTAGGACTGAAAAGAAATCACATGGAAAAAAAGACAGCTCTTAATAAAAGGTTTGTAGATTAAAATCACTAGGAAAGAACAACAAAAACCCCTGAATAGGCTAAGTGACCTTGGTGAGATGGTATTATAATGTTTTATATAATGGAACATAATGTCTACATTTTGTAGATTTGGAAAAGATAAATTATTTAAAGCAAAAGGCATTTTCAAAGGTTAATGGACCCGTAAGCAATAATGACACTTAGTGTTTCAAATCAGAACGACACACAAAAAAGATGCCGCCCTCCCCATATACATTGGCTATGTTCTGCCTATGCTGGGGATGCGTCAGAGCGTCCGCCATGTTGAATGTGGCAAATCTGCAGTTAGACTCAGTCACTTAAACAGTAACAGAGGGACTTTAATCTCAGATTATACTTTATATTCGTAATATTTTTATTTTTGTAATATTACAAGTTTATTTTCGTATCCCTCTTGGCTTCATTCTCCAGACTTTATTCTCGTAAAGAATAAAAATAATTCTAAGAATCTAACCTGGCCCTATGGCTCCAGGACTAAGATAGTTCTACAAACTGTGACTATTCTGGAAATGTTTCCCCTTAAATGTCATAATATGACGTTTTTCTCATAATATTACCAATATCTCTTTAATAGTCCCCCAAAAAGTCTGTTGCTAATCTATATATTTTTTTACAAGTATATGTAAGCTCCATCTATATCTTTCTATCTAAATACTTAAAACATATATACAGACGTTCACTACTTTCTGCCACATACAATAGTGCGGTGACGTCGACGTGCAAACCTGCGCCCAATGGGGCGTCTACGTATATAATGTCTATGGCCCTCCCCTCATATGATTGGCTCAGGAACCAGGAAGTAAACACGGACCGTACCTCTAGATTTGAAGGAGAAAAACTAATACATTGTTGAAGGGGATGACTGGTTGTTTATAGGGAATGTTACTTCCATCCCGGGTGACAAATGAAAATGATTTAGGTTGATTTCACAGTGAATATCTTACTTACTGCTCCTTTAATTGACTTTATTTTACTTTAGACTTTAATGTCACTATTTTCTGATGACAATTAACAGTCCCATGTTGCATTAAAAACAACAGCACAAAACAGTTTTGGGACTAAACTGATCACACATTTAATTTAGTTTAAGAGTATAACTGTGGTGAAAAAAACATCCTCTTCCCTCATTTACTCTCTGCAAGTAAACACAGTAGTCTGCATCTGCAAAAGTAATTTAAAGTTTGTTGTAGTTAAACCTAAAGGTTTGAAGTGACTGTACATTAGTAATTAAGTACAATCACTGACAGATTTATTAGTAATATGGTAGTTTCATTTCTGAATATTGTTGCTTTAGATTTCCATGACTAAAACTCATCTACCATGTGCACACACTTGGGAGTCCTAATATATCAGTAGCTTATTTTAAAATTATTTTAGTTACACTTTTTCGCAAACTTTAGCATGGCAGTTTTGGCTTTTAAACTATAACGGTGATAAAAAAATAATCTGAAAATAATGCCATATTGGTCTGACTGGTTTTTAAATCTGGACTCTGCTGTTGGTGGGTGTTGATCTGTGTAGCCAGATCATTGAAGCAGCAGCCCTCCTGCAGGGAAAGGACCCTCTCAACGACAACATATGTGATTTTAGGCCTGTTTTGGACCCCACGGTGGAAACACACACAAGAAATGTCTATCACAAAATACCAGGTTTTGGAAAGTTAACTTCCAGAGGAAAGGAAGCTTCTGGGTGACATAGTAAAAACATGGCTAAAGATCTTAATAACTTTGCTTGTTTTATGCTCATGCCTGTAATTGTCTTTTTTTTTTTAAATAAAAATGGTTAGAAATGTACCTCTAAAATTGCCATTCAAAGAAAATTCTTCCCAGACGTTGGTAACAACCCATCTGGTCCAAGGCAAAGAAATGTTACTAAAGCTGTCCATTAATTTAGTTTTATGCAATAAAATGGAAGCACTGCCACTTAGTGCAAATTAATATCATCTTGTTCAGTCCAAACTGATAGAGACATCTGATGATCGGAAAAACCAATGAGCTCTCTCAACACCTTTGCAGCCTTATTGTTGCAAAACGTAATGAAGGTATGAACTACGGGAATTTCTGAATGACTGAAAGCTCTAGTGAGCTGTTGGGGCCATAATCCAGAATCGGAAAGAACATCAGTCCACCATACTGGGAGCTAAGATCAGGAGCTGCCTATGAGTTTTCAGAAAGAGGAGTGAACAGAATTACCAGAAGAGATGTCCAATAGGCAAGGACCACGTGTTCAAATAGACTTTTATTAGCAAGTACACTTGTTTTAAAGAAACCAGTGAGCAATCTGACTCCACTGCCATGGCCTGTGTGGACGGACGATCACCACGCAAGACTCCACAGCTGAAGATAAAGCATGTTTATGTGTTTGCAGAACAACAGAGAAGCGATTGAAATACTGAGAGAATGTAGTCTTCTCAGATGAGAGAAAAATGTAACTCTTTGAAAGTCACAATAAAGACCACGTTTATGTCAAAAGACTCAAGGACCAAAATCTCACCCACGCGATACAGGGTGTGTCTTGAAGCTGTAAGTGTTTTAAATAAAACCGTGTTCAATACTTCTTCCCTGTGTCATTCCATTTTATTTACAAATTTATGGACATCTATGGTTGGATTTCTTTGCATGTGTCGACTGGATGAGTTGTTACTGACATCTGGCGAGAATCTGTTCACTCCAGAAAACATATTTATTTGGAAAGGTGGTGATGGGTTCAATATTTATTTTATGCAGCGTATGCATGAGGGGTGAATGTACTTTGTGTGTGTTGCTCTTACATCCACAGACAATGGGGACTTTGCAGGACAGCTTGGCCTGCTCAATGTTGCCTGCACCAAGAGCGTTGCCGACACGAACGCTGGCAGCAGCAGAAAATCCTAAAGGAAACTGTTGGAAGAAAAATGACATGCAACGCTAGTTCCAAAAAGCCGTCTGAGCTATGTTTTAACTAACTATGACACCATAATGAGAGATGTTGTTGGCACTGAGGAACAGTCTTGGAGGATTTACCATGTAAGCAATAACCGCCAGCTCGTATATGATGGAATTTGCTCCCAGCTCGACCTCGCTGATCACCCCAGCCAGGAATCCTCCCGCTTCGAACATCCACCACTCCAGACAGAGCATGAGCATGCTGGGGATGGCCAGCTGGATGAACGGCCCCCACTCCTGGAGGCAGTCCAGAGACCAACCTGGATGTCAAAACCTTTCATTTAAATCTTTGAAAAACAGACTAATTCGTGGATTGACACTGCCGTGCAAAATGTTTTCATACTCCTATACCCTTTTCACATTTTGGTGTCTTAAAATTCACAAACCTCAGTTTATTTCACTGGTATTTTATGTGACCAACTAACAAAAGTATCACACAATGGTAAAGTGGAAGGAAGATAACACTTGGCTTTCTTTTTTTTCTTTCTAAATAACAATCTAAGAAGTGTGGTATTCATTTGTACTCAACACCTTCTAAAATTGTAATTTAATCTCATTATAAGGCAAAGCAAGTTTATTTATGAAGCACTTTTCAGTAACAAGACGATTCAAAGTGCTTATAAACACAGATACTGTATCAGTCCTGCACACCACATATTTATCATTGGTGTAAAGGTGGCAGGAGAAAAGCCAATGTTGAAAAGAAAGAATGCAATTTTCATTTTTGCCCTTCAGTTATCTAGAGGACACAACAAACGTAAGAAGGAAGGTATTCTGGTAAGACAGAACCAAAGTTTTACATGAAAAACGCTATGTGTAGCCTATTACTGCACATCATCCTGAACACATCACCCCTGCTGTGAAGCACAGAGAGAAAGAAAGACAGAAAGAAATCTTTATTTGTCATTGCAATTGTACGTTCCAACGAAATTTGTCTGCATTTTACTCATCCCTTAGGGGGCAGTAGGTATCTTCATAGTGCCTGGGGAGCAATCTGCGCTCCAGCATACAGGCTCCTCCAGAAAAGGACACGCTCAACGTTCAACTACCAGAAAAATTATGAAGCCTGAAGCTTTTAGATCGGTTCACGTGTTAAAACTGGTACAATCAAAGTCCACACCTATCGGACGCAACCTGAGCTATTTTGAATGGAGCAAATATTTCAATCTCCAGAGCAGATCTCAAAACTGGTTGGAAAAACCTCAACAGATCGCAGCAAAATGTATTTCAACAACCTGCTGACTCAGGGAGGCTGAATGCAAGTGACGCTCTTAAACTCTTACCTACACTGCACTACACACTTAGAGAGTTTTATATATTCTGAGGACCACTGAATGATGGAAAAGGAGAAACCTGCTGTTATTAGGGTCCCAAGAAAAATGGTAACATACTGACCTCCCCATGTAGCCTTGTGGAGACCCTTCAGGCAGATGTAGGCATATAAGACCACAGCTAGCACATACTGGGAGATAGCATTGGCTGCTGCAGACCCACTGGGAGACAAAAACAGAAGATATCAGGTTGACAAAGAAGCAAAAATGAGTTTGATAGAACTTTTGGAAGGTTTTCACAACCTATTGTTGTTTCTGTAAAAGATGCATAGCATGCAGGAGATCTATGTTACTATATTTTGCTATTTTACAATATTTCTTATTATGTTACCGCTGTTGCAGCTTCGCCTCTGGCAGTCTGCCCCAGGGCAGCTGTGGCTACTAACATAGCTCACCACCGTCAGGGTGTGAATGGGTGAATGTCTGACTGTAGTGTAAACCGCTTCGGGGTCATCAGACTAGTTAAAGCGCTATACAAGTACAAACCATTTACTATTTATCATTATGTCAAACTAAAATAATTAGCAGTGGTGGGAAACTTACGCAACACCCAGATCCAGAGGGTACAGGAACACATAGTTGATTATTGCGTTCAGGACATTTCCGATTGCTCCGGTTACAACTTGAGGCCATATAATGCCCTGTAAACATCACGACATGTTGTCAGAGTCGCTTTTATGGATTTTATTTCACTTTGTTTAAGAGTCTGTGTGCTTCAGGAAACTGTACCTGGTTTTGGAGATACCTTCCCTGCAGCTGGTACATAAAGGCAGCCTGAAGAAAATAACGCATTGTCGCATAAAAGTCACTTTGATATGTGAAAAGAGATTAATAAACTGAATACTGGAACTCACTGGTAAAGCAGGCATGAATATGTTCACATACATCTGGGAGAGTCTTCATGTAAAAAAAAAAAGCAGGGCAGAGGAGTGAACGTGACGTGTATACAGATATATCAAATGCTTTCATATTTAACGATATTCTGAGAGAAATGACACAAACTGTTTTTGAAGAAGTATGACCAGCCATTGTGGATAAAAGCATCAGATACACAGACACATCTCAACAAAAGAAAATATTGTAGACAAACAAATGCATTTCTGTAATTCTGTTCAAACAGTAAAGCTTATATATTATGAGTTTTCGTTTGTAACAGAGTGATTATGTCTGATTATTTTGATGATTATAGCTGACGGATGCAGTTTCTCAGGAAACTGCATCAGTCCACAAGACCAATATAACAGGATTTTTAACATGGATATTTTATTTTATGGCCTCCATAATCATGTGGAGGACTGCTGTCTTGACAGCTGTACTGCAGGCAATCATTGACATTATGAGGTTAGGCCACACAGCGTCATTGCTACAGAAGCTGGCTGTTTACAGAGTACTCTGTGCAGGAAAATTAATGGAAAGTTCAGTGAAGAAAAAAGTGTGGTAGAAAATTCAACTAAACTGTTTGTTCAGTTCTTTTTCAGAAAAAAATTTGTTGTTTCAATGCATTTTAAATTTGAATTATTTTTTGTTCATTCAGGTACTGCAAATTCCTCCCACAGTACAAAAACAGCAACTCTAAGATGCCAGTTGGGTGTCGGATATTTGCCCTATGTGTCTCTGTGTTTAAAGACTTTGATGGACTGGCAGGTGGATTCTCTTTTTTTGTGGAGATTCACTATTTTTGTGACACTTGCATATACTACACATTGTGGGATCTTGTAGTGCCAATATTAGGATTGGATTCCCCCAGTTGCAAGACTTGCATCTCCAATCCAATCTGCTTTGTATTTAGTTGCTACAATAGGTTTTGAATAGTTTACATTCACAATTAATTAAATGTGTTATGTTTACTAGTGATTATTTAGCTAAAAAATAAAATAAAATGTGGAATACTGTTTAGTTGACCAAAACAGTAAATTATATCAGTGGCTCATTCGACATCTCATGGATCTGATTTTTATAGTTAAAGAAGTGATTATGTAAATTATGAAAATAGAGAAAGAACAAATGCTAATTAAAAGTTCATTATGTGACACCGCTTGCTGCAGAGAGCTGACCTGGCAACCTCTGGACTCTGTTTGACAGCCAGCAGGAGGGGCTCAGTGTTGATGAGGACGGCCCAGCAGGGGAAGCAGGCGAGCAGCAGAATCAGAACCCCCCTTTGTAGAATCACACCCACACGCTTCAGGTTACCGCTCCCATAGGTCTGTGTTGAAACAGGCAGACAGACGCTCAGCTAAATCACCAAGACTGCTGCAACAAGCAAAGGTGTGAAAGTTCAGCAAAAGCTAACTTAATCTGAAAGCTCACTGCTGAGTTGCTTTAAAGCATATCCCAGGATAACCTGGCAACCCAGCAGTAACTGCTGGGTTTGACTCGGTTACATAAATAAAGTGAAAGAACATCTGCTGAGGACAGTACCTGCGATATGAGTGTATCACAGGTTAATGACAAACCAGTGCCAATGCAAATACCAGTGACGGTAACCACCTGCAGAAAAACAAAAAGATGCACGAAACAAGGCAGAGTGCACAACATTATAGCCTTGTAAGGTTGGATGAAACAAAGAAATAAAAATGAATAAAACAGTATTTTAACAGGTCTCCTTACTGCAATCGACAGCGAAACCCCGGCCAGTTCAGTTTTTCCCAGGTGGCCGCAGAACACCATGCTGACAAAGTTGATCATAAAGATCATCAGCTGGGAAATGACCTGAAATTTAAAAATACAATAAGCAGCATTATAATCAAAACCTGTGCATGACAAATATATTAAAGGAAAAATGAAAAAGTATTTCATGAGTCATGAAAATCACAACAGACTCAGCTAAGTTATTAATTATCTACAGGTTGTCCGGGCTCTGGGATCTACATGAGCCACTTTTTATGAGACTACTATTTTGAGTGTGGGAAAGATTTTAAGTTGACCACGATGGATTTGACATAACTCAGGATTTGACCGAATATATGCAGCATCCTGTGCTAACAGAGCACTTCACTCTCAGACTGCAGGTCTACAGGTGGTTCCAAGAGTCTATAAAAGTAGACTGAACTCCAGCTGCCAACAACTTTATGCTCTCCTTCTAAGCCGTAGCAGAAAATGTGGTACGAGGCAGGTGTCTTGTTCACATCAGATCGCAACTGCAACAATATCTACGGTCAGCGTGGAAAATGCTACACGTAGTGATAAACTAAGACACTGAGCACACAATCCCTACAGAGGAGCATGGTGGTGGCAGCAGCACCATGCTGTAGGTACACATTTCTTCAGTCACGATAGGGAGCCGTGGTCACAGCTGATGAATGGAAATAAATAGAATTGAATAGAAATTTCCTTTAATGTCCCTCAGCTGGAAAATTCAGGTGTATCAGGCAAGCAAAATCCTGGAGATACACTTAAAGATAAGCCATAATAGTAGAAATAAAGAAAATCACAGTCTATACAGTGAGGTTAAAATTATACATTTCAAAAAATGGCGCAACGGCCCAGTCACAGCCCAACTCTAGATCCTATTGATAATCTGTGGCAACAATTGAAAACCACTGCTCGCCGACGCTCTAAATCTAATTTGACTAAACTGAGCCTCAAAAATGTCCATCTCAAGGTCTGAAAAGCTGGTAGAGGCATGGCCCAAAAGACCGAACTTTGTAGGCTTTTATTTGTCCAGAAATGTCTTTTTTTCGCAGCTTTGCGTTGGTCTGCTCTATTCCATTGAATCTGAATAAAATACATTGAAGTTTGAATTGCATGGTCAATAAGAGCATTTAGGCCGGGCCAGCCGACGGTTTTGCAGGGGCCCCGGGACAACATTGGCTTTTTGGGGCCCCCCCCTCACCACACACAAAAAAAATGTCTGGAACTCTCACAAAGCTTTCTGTATTTCATGTAACATATGTTCTATGTAATTTAGTGCACCAGTTTATCTTTTTACCGTCAACTTCATAAGCGATCAGCCAGCATGTTTAGGACAAATAAGGCATGTTTTGAGCTGTTGTTTATCATCCATTCGTTATCATTTCTCTTCCCATTCATTGTGGGAGGTATAATAGGTGAAATACTTTCTGAATTCTTACCCTCTGCATCTGCTGGTGGTTCCTGTGCCTTCTCTGAGAAAGGCTTCTGTTTTGTCATTACACGTAAGAGGTTCAGTCAATCAGAAACGATCATTTTAGTGGGTAACCGGATTTGTTCTGCTCTCTGACCAGGCAGCCAGAACCTGCATCCACACAGTGACCGTTATCTGTGGTGGGCAAGGAGCAACTTTGGGTCTACCGTTGGGCGGGGATTAAGCTCTCTGCCAATTCATTCCTTTATTGAATCATTTCATTTTGTTAAAGGATTCAGGCTCGTTTAGCTTTCCTATATTAAAAAATACATTGTAATGATTTGACTGAGATTTACTAAACCTTTTCTGTTTCACGTCAGTTTGACAATTAATAAAAGGCTTACTTTTGTTATCTTTTTTCTAATTTGGCACAAAATATTCTACATTGTTAGACTGTATTTTATGACATCCCAAAATGACTGCATTTTTCAGGTGTATCTATTTACATGGTGCGCAATGATTTGGCTGGGAAAAATGATAACACGATTTAACAAATCCGGCCATAAATCATTAGAGAAAAGTGGACTAAAACTAAAAATGTGTACATGGATAATTTAGATTTAGGTCTCTTACCTGGTCCTCTCTCTCTCTCTCTCTCTCTCTATATATATATATATATATATATATATATAGAGAGAGAGAGAGAGGGAGAAACCTTACTGAAACCTTTTATATATATATATATCCATCCATCCATCCATCCATTTTCCAAACCGCTTTATCCCTCATGGGGTCGCGGGGGTTGCTGGTGCCTATATCCAGCGTTCACTGGGCGGGAGGCGGGGTACACCCTGGACAGGTTGCCAGTCTGTCGCAGGGCAACACAGAGAGACAAACAGGACAAACAACCATTCACACACAGACTCACACCTAAGGACAATTTGGAGAATTTGGACAATTTGGAGAAGCCAATTAACCTAACAGTCATGTTTTTGGACTGTGGGAGGAAGCCGGAGTACCCGGAGAGAACCCACGCATGCACAGGGAGAACATGCAAACTCCATGCAGAAAGACCCAGGGGTGTACTCGAACCCAGGACCTTCTTGCTGCAAGGCAACAGCGCTACCCACTGTGCCACTGTGCAGCCCGGTTTTGATTTATATATATATATATATATATATATATATATATATATATATATATATATATATATATATATATATATATATATATATATATATATATATATATATATATATATATATATACTGGACCAACAATTGCTGCCATCCAGGTTTTATCTATTTATATATATATATATATATATATATATATATATATATATATATATAGAAAAGGTTTTAGTAACTCAAATAATTTCTGTTTTTCACATAAGCAATAAGACATTGAGAAATTATCCCCGCCTATAATTACCAGAGCACCAGTTCTGCCCCCCAAACCCCTCCATCCATGGTTTACGCTGTTGCAGAGTTGAAAAGGCTGCACTAAAATATATAATCACAAAATACATTGCAATATGCCTCTTTTTTATTATACAAGATATTCTGTAATAAAACATATCTGAAACAATGATGGAGTAAATGTGACGTCACAGCCGAACAAACAAAATAAAATCAAAATAAGGGCAAAACATGTGCAGCACTGTAAAAAGGGAATTGCAGTGTGATTTCTGGCTTTAGGCAAACTATATAGCTACAATACACAATGAACCAGAGAATATACACTCCACAGGTGACCTTACCACCGGTCCCGCCAGTTTAAAAAGCTGTTCCAGCTCATTTCGGTACGTCAGCGGCACGGAGCCCCACACTCTCTTCGGGCAGGAGCCCCAACCTCCAGCGGAGTCCGCTTCTGCTGCTTTCACGTCCACCTTCAGTCCCTCGCTGTGTGCGACCGCTGCTTTCCCCGGGCCGTCCATGGCTGCTGACCCGCTCCCGTCCAAACTTCTGACTCTGGACCGACGCGCGTCCGGTGTGGGGATTGCTGGTCACACCGCAGCCCCCTGAAACGGGAGCGGGATGTTATGCCAGAGGAGGGTCACGGGAAGGGCTGGACCTGCGCTGCGAGTGGGCCGGGGACTGTCGTCAGAGCCAGCCGGGCCACCCCCACCTGCTGCTGTCATGTTGCGTTCAAGTGCGCACGACAGGGTCAAGTTCAACAAATGATGGGCATAAAAACAAAACATAACACCTAAAATGCAATGCGTCTAAGCGCACAGGTAAACAGTTTTGATGTGGCATTTTTTAACAAAAAGACTTAATTAAATAGATAAAACCTGGATGGCAGCAATTGTTGGTCCAGTGATTCCTTAAGCCATCACCCTGGATACTGGTCTGTAGTGGTGCCAGCTGCCAGACAGGTGGCCTCTCTCTAATTTCTTCGAAAAAACACTCACGACCGTGGAGAATTTAGCTTATTTACAGCTTTACTTGATTCCATTTAACTTGATCACCACCAAAGGTTATATACTAAAAGTTAGATTTGGAATCCAAAGTCAAAAGTACTTCAGCCAGCCACTCCTGGGAATGTACACCACGGGTCCAGGTTTTCTCCATTTCTGTTGGTCATTGGAGTCCAAAATCTTTAGAAATATACCTGTAACCCTTCCTAGACTGATAAATGTCAATGACTTTGTTTCTAATACGTTATTGATATTTTATTTATTTTTGGACCTATTGGTGTCGCTTGTTGTGATCTTTTAGCTTACTTCATGTCGTCAGACAGGTTCAAGATAGTTCATGGCTCGTGACATTTCTAAATGTAGTTAATTACTGTTTTCAAATCAATTTAATTTTATTTATATAGCGGCAATTTACAACACATGTCATCTCAAGGCACTTTACAAAGTCAAATTCAATCAAATCACACAAATTGGTCAAAAAGTTTTTCTATCTAAGGAAACCCAGCAGATTGCATCGAGACTTGACAAGCAGCATTCACTCCTCCTGAAAGAGCGTAGAGCCACAGGGAGAGTCGTCTGCATTGTCCATGGCTTTGCAGCAATCCCTCATACTGAGCATGCATGAAGCGACAGTGGAGAGGAAATCTCCCCTTTAACAGGGAGGAAAACCTCCAGCAGAACCAGAACCAGAACCAGTGTGAACGGTCATCTGCCTTGGCCGACTGGGGGTTAGAAAAGACAGAGCAGAGACACAAAAAGCACAAAAGCACACATTGATCCAGGAATCCTTTCTGCGTTTTAAAACGTAAATATATGGATTTCCCATCTGTCCATGCACAACATAATACTAACATTTTAGCATACTCATTAAATGTTGGGCTTTTATGGGAAAGAGAATCTCAGAGTTTCTTTCAACCTAAAATTGGTTCAGATTGTTTCAGTCACATAGGGCAGGACTGTCTCAGAAAATTAGAATATTGTGATAAAATTCTTTATTTTCTGTAATGCAATTAAAAAACATGAAATGTCATACATTCTGGATTCATTACAAATCAACTGAAATATCGCAAGCCTTTTATTGTTTTAATATCGCTGATTATGGCGTACAGCTGAAGAAAACTCAAAAATCTTATCTCAAAATATTCGAATATTTCCTCAGACCAAGTAAAAAAAAAATTATAACAGCAAAACAAAATCAAACATTTGAAAATGTCCATTAATGCACTCAGTACTTGGTTGGGAATCCTTTTGCACAGATTACTGCATCAATGCGGCGTGGCATGGAGGCAATCAGCCTGTGGCATTGCTGAGGTGTTATGGATGCCCAGGATGCTTCAATAGCGGCCTTTAGCTCATTTGCATTGTTGGGTCTGGTGTCTTTCAGCTTCTTCTTCACAATACCCCACAAATTCTCGATGGGGTTCAGGTCAGGGGAATTGGCAGGCCAATCAAGGACAGTAATGCCATGGTCAGTACACCAGTTACTGGTGGTTTTGGCACTGTGGGCAGGTGCCAGATCTTGGTTGTGCAGCGTTTCCTGCCACATTTCCCCCTTCCAACACACTTTTTGTGAATGTGCTTTGAAACTGCACTGTGTGAACAGCCTGCTCTTTGAGAAATTTCTTTTTGTGTCTTACCCTCCTGATGGAGGGTGTCAATGATGGTCTTCTGGACAGCAGTCAGATCAGCAGTCTTCCCCATACTTGTGATTTAGTTTACTGAACCAAGGTGAGTGTTTTTCAAGGCTCAGGAAACCCTTGCAGGTGTTTCGAGTTAATTAGACGATTCAAGTGATTAGTTGAATAGCCTACTAGTATACTTTTTCACGATATTCTAATTTTCTGAGACAGTCCTGTATGTGTGTTTCCAGTGAGAAGTTAACATGGACATGCATGTCATAAAGTCTGGGCTTTTAATAATTTCAACAGTTTTTCTACATGGGTGGAATGATTGTACAATAAAAATATAGTTAAAAAACTAAAATTTTGGTCTACATGCTTAGATTTTCTTTAACCCACGCAAGGTTCAAGTATAAACATAGATCTTTTTTCAATGTTTCCTAGCAAGCTGTACTTGGACCACTGGCTCTTTGAAGCCATCACTAAGGTAATGGCATAACTCCAGACGGATTTCTTTCTTTTTTTCTTTTTTTTTTACCATTTTTCTAAACAGGATTGGTGGAGTGTATTTAAATTAGTTGGTTTCCAGGCACTGACCCTGCTGTTAAGTCTAGTCCACAAATATCTTTATGGGCCAGGTGAGGATACTGGAGAAACCATTTCAGAAGCTTTACATCAGCTTATTTTATCCTTTCCAAAACAGAAAAAAGTCTTGATGTGTTTTCAGGATCTTTGTTGTAAAGGAAAACCCAGTTGTATCAAAGCTTTGACCATCACCCTTTTAATGTGAGGGGATATTGTGTAATGAAACGGTACCACTGGCAGCAAAACAAACCCTCAGTATGATGCTACCACCACCGTGCACAGCAGTGTTCAAAGGAAACCGGGGACCAACTGATACATATACCTGATGAGAAGAGTGATCGTCAAAGGAAATTGAACCAAATATTTGTGGGATTACATCATATATATTTGAGACTGCATGCATACATTTAACCCTGTGAAGTTGAGATAAAATCTCAGTTGAAGTCAAACCTGTGAACCCGATTCTTGCGTTCAAACTTCACTGAAGCTGCATGATATCTTGCCAGACCAAAAAAGGAGAATGACATATAATATATGATATGACATTCATAGTGATGATGACTTTTATGCGCTAACAAGTCAGAGAACCCAAAATTCAGCCTGATGCAGTGTTTGCTACAGTATCTTTGTTGATATTATTTAGGCCTAAACAATATATATTTTTTTAAATATGTAAAGTGTTTAAAGGAAAGTATATTCAACATATACCATTAAAAATACTGTGTAAAAATTAAACAGACAAAAATCCTTTTTCAAAGGCAAGACGCAACAATGTTCCACCTAATAGAAACAGTTACAGGACACAACTGAATTGAGTACTTGTCTTTGCAATATTACTGAAAAGCTCTGTTTTCAGCTTCCAGTATTGAGAAAACAAAAAACTGTCAGCAATGTAGGTAAATTACTGCAGATATACTGCTTTTACATGTAGCAGCTAGAATTTTAACACAACATAAATATACAATTTTAACGAACTGTGATGTTTTCTTTCACAATGTGACAAGTAGCACATTTGTCCCTTTGATTAAGAAAAATTTAGAAAACAGAAATACTGAATAGCAAAACTATTTAAAGTGCAACAGAGCCACATCTGTTTTTGTTTTTTTGTTTGTTTAAGGAAGCTTAAATGTCCTGCACCCCTGACTTGGATAGCTTACACATCTTGGTACAGAGGACAGTTATTCATAACCAACCCGAGCTCAATATTTAATTTCCTTTTAGCCAATTCTTTCAGTTTGAAGGTAATGGCCAACTGTGTCTGTCCAGTTGGAACCTTTTGCACATCAGGTATCAAATATTGATCCCACAAGCAGTAAAGACATGTAAACATGAAATATATATAATTCTGCATGTGCATTTTCACATATCTGCTCATACAGTATTTCTTTTGGGACGGTCAAGTCAAAGTCTAGAACTAAATCCAACTGGGAATCTGTGGTAAAAATTGAAAACTGATGTTCATCAAATGCTCCCCATCCAATCTGAAGGGTCCTGGGGTATGAATGGGCCAAAATGTACATCTCTAGATCTGCAAAGCTGGTAGGGACAACACCTGGAAGACTTGGGAGTTGTCATTTCAGAGAAAGAAGCTTCAACAAAGTACTGTCTCATGGGGCTAAATACAGGTGTTGGTCATATAATTAGAATATCATGAAAAAGCTGTTTTGTTTCAGTAATTCCATTCAAAACGTGAAACTTGTATATTATGTTCATTCATTACAGACAGACTGATATATTTCAAGTGTTTATATCTTTTCATTTTGATAATTATAACTGACAACTAATGAAAACCCCAAATTCAGTATCTCAGAAAATTTGAATGTTGTGGAAAGGTCCGATATTGAAGACACCTGGTGCCACAGTCTAATCAGCTAATTAACTCAAAACACCTGCAAAGGCATTTAAATGGTCTCTCAGTCTAGTCCTGTAGGCGACACAATCATGGGGAAGTCTGCTGACTTGACAGTTGCCCAAAAGACCACCACTGACACCTTGAACAAGGCGGACAAGACACAAAAGGTCATTGCTAAAGAGGCTGGCTGTTCACAGAGCTTTGTGTCCAAGCACATTAATAGAGAGGTGAAAGGAAGAAAAATATGTGGTAGAAAAGTGTACAAGCGATAGGGATGACCTCACTCTGGAGAGGATTGTGAAACAAAACCCACTGGAAAATGTGGGGGAGATTCCCAAGGAGTTTCAAGAACTGCCAAGCACAGACGAATGCAAGACATGGTTTTCAGCTGTTGCTTCCCTTGTGCCACTCTTGAACAAGAGACGGTGTCAGAAACATCTTGCATATTGATTGATTTGGCCTAGTTTGATGATTTAGGCTTAAATCTAATAAAAACCTCAAATTCAGTTTCTCAGGTAATTAGAAATGGGGATCAGTCCTGACTTGACAGCTAACCAGCCGACAGTCAGTGGCAGTTTCCACAAGGAGGGTAAAACCCAATGCTAAAGAAGATGGTATTTTATAGAAATGAGTGAAAGGAAAAAGTCTGGAGAAAGCGTGGAGATGCCCTGAATTATTTGGTTCTCTGGGAAGCTTCTACAGTCAGAGATGATTTGGTCCACTGTTTCGTTCTCCAACAGAACTTGGCACCTGCCTACACTCTCAGAAGTACCAACACCTGCTTTGATGAGCATGGTATGCTGTGATTGTTTGAGAGTCAGAGGAAGATGATCCTCTCCATGCCACGCCACACTGATGCAGTATTTCATGCAAAAGGAGCCCAAACCAAGTATTATATGGAAATACTGAACAGTAAATGGACATGCTGTTCAGTGGGCTCATTTATTGGTTTTATGTAATATCGCAATTTTCTGAAAAACAGAATTTAGGTTTTTCATTAGCTGCAAGCCCTAATCATCCACATTAACAGAAATAAAACGCATTTGTCCTATTTAAATAAATCTATATAACAGTAGCTTTAATTTAGAATTAAATTACTGAAATAAGTTGATGGTCTGACCAATAATTCCCATGTTTCCAACAAACGTGTGGGATGCACCAAGTAGGAGCCCACTACATTAAAAATAGCACCTGCCAGTTTTTTCCCTGCTCCTCTGAGAACTCCTGCAGCTACACCCTAAAAGTAACAAATGCATTTCTGATCATCTGTGCTCAGAAACCTGCAGTCACAGACTTAGGGACTTAATGAAAAGTTCTTCTCTCCACAAACGGCATCGCTGACGTTGCATAAACCTGAGTCTGAGAACTGCATCTGGCACCCTCTGACTTATGTCCCTAAAAGAATAATTCTGAAATAAAGTCCTTTAGACTGTAAGAAACACTGTAAATAATTCCCAGCAGAAAACATTAAAAACCACAGGAGGATTATTCACTTCTCTAGAGAACCTGGTAAATGATTTCACGCTATCTTACATCAGCTGACTCTGACTTTACAAATGAAATGTGCTTAGACCGGCTTGGATGAGTTGCAGTTTTAGCACTAAACCGCTTTCATAATATCTTTTGAGCAAGATCCCAACTTGAAAAACAACCTCAACAAGTCTTTTTCCTTGACAAGATTTCACACCAACTTTGTCGCAGACAACTGAAGCTCTTTAAACGGTTACAGTTTAATTTCTGTGGGTCAGCCTCTTAGTTAATTAATGACCATCTGACGTCTCAATGCAACTTAACCCTGTTATGACACACGCAACACACTGCAACCGAAGGTCCGTAAATTGGCTGGATCTTTAAAAAGCTAGTAACTGTTTCGGTTTTAACTCACTGGTCTGAGGCGAAAACGCATCCAATGATGTTTCTGCCGATGCTGACGCAAACTCCAACAAGGCACGCAGCTATGACTGTGCAAAAACGTGTAAAACTGGATAGCGTTGAGGAAAGTGAACAAAATAAGATGTGTAATCAGTTTCCATTTCAAAGCTGCTAGAAACAATGAGTGCCTGGTGACGCATTTGTTCGTCTTTAGAAGCGTTTCTTTGTCTGGTGATTTAACAGACTATTAACTTTTTAATAGAAAACAGGTCATAACATTATAGCTCCGTTAGGTCTGAGCATGTTGCATAATTATGTTATTTTGAAGTGTTGTTCCCAGTGGAAACAACAACTCCAGGAGCTTTCCTCTGCTGAAATGCTTTCCACGCTGCTAAAAACCAGAGGAAAACACCCCAGATTCCTCCAAACTTGCCACATCCCAATAGAATCACAACCCTGTGGGATCCAATGAATCAAGCGTTTCCAGAGGATCAGTCATCAGTGCTTTGTTTTTAATCTTATGACTTATCCATGCTACACAGAATGGTAGCAAATGCTTGAAGGAAAAGCAATTTTTGTCCCTGTACTGCTCCAGTTTTTTGAATTATACACCTCACGTCATGTAGGAACACATATGCTGTGCAATGGGTCTTACATGCACAGATGATTGGGACTTTGCATGAAAGCTTGACCTGCTTGTTTCCAGCACCAAGAGCATTCCCAACCCACACACGCAACAGGAAATTTGTGAGGGCACTGGGAAAAACAACAGACAGGAGCAGGTAATATTATATCAATGCTATAAGAACAGACCTTAATACATGCAGTTCTGCCCGATGGTCCCTTCACACCTGATAAGACTGCTCTTTGGTCTCCAGCATCTCCAGGACCGTTTGAATGTTGTTGGACCTTAAAAAAATGTAAAATTGTATTTCAGTGTGAAGCCAAGCATAGCCCTGCTGCACTGTTTAGTCCTTGGCACATACTGTGGTTTTTTTTACCCTTTAGTGGCTTTTCTGGTCATCCAATTACAATGCTACTGCAGTGGGTACCACATCTACTCTAATTCCTGGCAGTATATGAAATAATTAAAATAAAATAATCATCTTTACTGTCATTGCACCATTCCAATGAAATTTGTTCTCTGCATTTAACCCATGCCCTTGGGGAGCAGTGGGCTGCCATTGTGCAGCACCCAGGGAGCAATCTGGGGTTGAGGATCTTGCTCAGGGAGCCAGAGCAGCAGTCTGTGGGAGTTGAACCCAGAACCTCTAGGACACAAGCTCAATGCTCTCACCACTAGGCTACCACTTCCCTTAAAAAAAAAACTGCTCTGCTCGAACAGGGCCTCATAGAGACTGAACTGAATAACTGCAACAGGTGGCTTAGGGAAAAACATCCTCAAAGTTGTAGGCATGCTTTGTAAATGAAATGGTGCAAACTCTCAAACAATCCATTTTATCTCCAGGTTGTGAGGCAACCAAACATGAAATAATGCCAAGGGGGATGAATACTATTGCAAGAGACCGTAGTTGTTGTCCATGAGTTGTGCTTCGAAGGCAGTAAAATTATAACTCAAACCTCACGAGCCACTCTTTGTGTTTTTCTTCCTGCTCCTCCAATCATCAACACCTAAGCATGAAGCGCTTTATGTTGGACGATGTGACAAAAACATTTTGCGTCCGATGAGCAGCCTGAGAAACTCACAACTTCGTCAGCATACCAGTTTCCAGGTGGGGGCACTGCTCTCCATCACAGAGCCTGATCCTGTGAGGAGCAGAGCGGATGCTTATCTCTGTGTGCAAGCAGTGTATTTTTTTTACACGGAGATTGTTTATTTCAGCTGCTTGGATCGATCCTTTTGGTCATAACCAGAGAACAATCCACAATGTTTGATTTTGTCATGTTCTTAGTCTGGTGTGCAGGGGATCTAACAAAGCACAATTAATGCTATGACAGTGTAAAATCCACAAGCCAAGACCAGTGATGGCGGGCAGTGTCATATGTGCAGCGAGTATCAACATATGGATGAAGTGTAACCTTTAGATACCTTACCATGTAAGTCAGAATACACAGCTGGTATGCAACAGACCGAGCCTCCACTTCAACCTCACTGATCCCACCAGCCAGGAATCCGCTCACGTCAAATATCCGCCGTGACAGACAGATCATGTGCATACTGGGATCGGCCAGCCTGATGAAGAGACCCCACTCCTGCAGGCCGTCAAGCGCCCAACCCGTGGTTCCACAGATATTAGGGATTTAACCTGTTACAACAGTAAGCATGGATAATAAATAAATCTATTAACCAACAGAGATTTGTTTTCAGTCTCATACTTGTGAGGTGCAGAGTATTTTCAACCAGGAGATGATATTTTAGTGTTTCTTTAGGAAGACTGTGCGAGTGAACGTATTAAATTCACTGGTAGAGCTGGCTTGAAGATCTTCACATACAGCTGGGACAGACTGCAAGACAAAAGCTTCCAGTACTTAAGGACTATGAACTGGAGAGCTTTACAAAAATGTTCACAATCCTTTTTACTTTTTTACATGCCCCATTGCAACCAGATTCTTCAGTTTATCCTGCAGGGATTTTATATGATAAGCCAGCTCATAACAAGATTGTAGGATATTTCATAAAAAGTAATTTTACCATTCCATCAAATTTAAACATTCATATATAAAATGTCTCTGCCCTGAGAACATCGCAAAGCCAAAGTCAAATTCCTTGTTTGTGTGCAAACCTGGCCAATATAACTGATCCTGATAAATTCAATTCTTTTTAAGTTTCTACAAATACAAATTTAAATTACTTGACGTGCATCTGTATTCACCCAACCTTTACCTTAATTAAATCCATTTGCCGGTTAACATGGGAAAAAAGTCAAAGGGAATGAGATGCAATTGCCAAGACTGACTCGAAAAAGACCTGGCAATGTGTGGACTCTGTTTGAAAGAGGCTCAGCGCTGATGAGGACAGTCCTGCGGGGAAAAAAGGTCAAAAGCAGAATCCAACCCCCCCTTTGGAGACTCACACCCAGGTTACCGCTACCATAGGTCTGTGTGAAACAGGACAGACAAACAGATAGAATACACACGCCGCAAAACACTTATTGTCCAGCTGTTTACTGAATAAACTTGGATGAGCGCTCCCCACCTGAGCTATGAGGGTATCACAAGCTACGGACAAACCTGTGCCAACACAAATACCCGAGACGTTTACCACCGGCATAGGAAAAACCAAAAAGGGAACCAGAGGATCGACACAAATTCAAGAGAATGGTTATGGAACGACTCATGTTGGCCCAATGGTCTTCACCGCAGCGTCCAGTGATCCTCCTGCTGGCTCTGTATTCCCCAGATGACCGAAGAACTTAGTGCTGGTGACGCTGATATTGAAGACCATCAGCTGAGAAATGACCTAAAAACACAGCATCTAGCCCAACACCCTTCAGATGGGTGTGAGAAAAAGTTTGCAACACATCTGATTTTAAAAGGCCTATAAAATATAGAAAGTGTCCTGTAGGATGTATTAAGTGCTCTATTTTTAATAACTGTACAGTATTTATGTTGTAAATTTGCTCTTTGCTGCTGGTACACCTCAATTTCCCCACTGTGAAACAATAAAGGGCCTTTTTATTCTAATCCTCTGTTCTGTATTATTATTATTATTATTATTATTATTATTATTATTATTATTGTTGTTGTTGTTGTTGTTGTTAATTTATTTTCTCTGAGCAGCTGCTCTCCAGGCTGAAGGAGAACAACAGAAACCAGTGGCTTAAGTGTTCAGACTGAACATTACATGCAATTATCACAATTGTGAGCTGAAAAAAAGAACATGTGCAATGGAAACAGGAATGAAAAAAGTAACACATATTTTAGACACAATGCACTGTACCATGTAGTTTTCTGACAAAATGACCTAATAATTGCTAACTAAATGGCTATATCATAGACAAAAAAACAGTTTAAACAAATTATGATGTGTGTTTATTGTGCATGCTAAAAAATATGAGTATCTTTAAGATTTTAAAAAGATGCTTGAAAACCATGCTAATAATAAAACAACAATATATCAATAATCCCATTAAAATATATATACTTTGCAAGTTTTTATTTTATTTAATTTTTTTAATACTACAACATTTCGCATGTGGTTTAAACAACTAATTTCAAAAACGTGGCAAACATGTTTTTTCAAAAGAGATACAGAAGTTTTACATTTTACAGACAATATTTATCCTTCCTTTAGAAAAGAAAGACTCCAAAGGTATGTCTGAAGAACAAGGGAGCCCAGCTAACAGCTATTCAAACACCAACCTTTAATTACAAATTTCTACAGACTCCAATTGTTCCTAGAAGTTTGGATGAGTTATTCAGTGCATAACTTTTACAAGGAGATTTGTGCAGAACGATGTCCACTGTAATCTTCCCTGAAGATTTCTTGTGAGTAGGGTCAAGGCTTTAGGTTGAATACTGCCACTGTAATGTCCATGGCCAAGTATCATATCTAAATGTATAATTTCATTTAATCTCAGCCTCACTTAAGCATGCTCTTAAATCTCTGTAAAGTCAAAAGCAAAAAAAATGTCTTTGTGCATGAACTAAGACTGATATTTGTAACTGCACCAAAGAAACGGTAACAAAGCGTCGTGTTATTTCTGGCCTGCTGAATTTTGAACGCTGTTAAAGATAAATGTCGAGACAGTTTATGTGTTTAATAAACTCAATTCTATTACCACAAAACAAAAATCCTGAAAATGAGCGAATAAATGATAATAACAGATTTTAAATATAACAATCAACTTTAACACCAGATTTAAATTACCACACAGTTTTTACTCACAATAACTTTACTTTCCTAGATTTTCTCCCTGCAGGGATATCTATGAATTTTGTAGTATTTGTAGTATTTTTAATTGGGCATAGGTTTACATTTGAATCCACGTTATCTTTTTCATTTTAAGAGTTAATATTAAAAACTAGTTGGCGAATCTTTGGTACCCCCTGGAGGCCAGGGAACGCTTAGCATTTGGCTGAATTGCCCAATGGGCCAGCCGGGCCCTGTTGGTCTTGGTATCTGCTGAAATACCCATGAGCAGACAGAGTAGCACCTTAAAACACCAGATTCCAACAACTGCCTCTTCCTGCATGATTAAACGATGCTTGCTGCCATTAAAAGTACCCGGGGAGCTCAGTTTCTCCCCGAGTTTGTGGAAGTTGAGGCATTAAAAGATCTCGCCGCGGTCCAAGAAGAAAACACTTCTGGGTAAATTACCTCATAAACAAGCTGAACCTGCTGTGGTTTAAAATTAGCTCAGTGATACAATGAAAGTGTGCACTCTTTCACAAGCTGTTTTCCTTAAAAAGATTGCTTTACGGCACATTTCTGCGGCTGTTCCTCTGAACAGAGCAACGCCACTGAATCACAAACTCAAAGGCCAAGGAAAATCCACATGTTTCAACCTGAGACATTTTAAAACGTACCCACAAAGCTAAAGTACACTGTTAGCAGTAAACAACACAAGTCTATTTTGACCAGATAAAAACACTGAAAACACAAATCACATGGGCTTTAACTCTGTGGATACCCACGTAGTTGCTTAGAAATGCAAATCCAAATGTTCAGCTTTAAGCGTATTTCAGTGAATTAATCTATCTTTTAAAAGTGGAGATGAATTTGAGTACTTCGAAAAGTGAAACTCATATATTGTATAGATTCATTAGAGGCAGAGTGACATATCTAGAGCGTTTAACTGTTTAATTGTTACAATGTTGATGACTTTGGCTTCCAGCCAAAGTTCAGTTGTCCAGAAAATTACATTAGAATATTAAATTAGACTGATAAAACAGATTTTTTTTTTTTTTTTTTATCTTTCTGTTTAATGTCCATCTATTGTTGAGTTTATGCAGGAGTGGCATAACATCTCTGTGTGGTTGCTCTTGAAGCACCGACTTAAACCAAAGTCCAGCACTTGTGAATCTAACCTCAAACTTTAGAAAAGGGATTTGCTTCACAATCCTCTGAAGGCTGCAGGTTTCTTTGCTGTTAACCGTGTACATGTTTGTTTTCTACCATACTTTTTTTCTTCCTCCAAACCTTTTTTTTATTACAATGCTCGCTAAGAGTGTTCTGTGAGCAGCAACCTACTTTAACAATTAGCATTTTGAACAATCTAAAACATCTTAAAAAAAAAGGAGCGTACATTGAGAAGATAATGTTTTTGTAACATAATCTTCTCAATGGCACTGGGGATCAAACCAGGTACTTGCATCCTTTTCTGAGTGCAAGCGCGCTGCTCTAACCACTTGGCCACGACCCCCCGACTGTGTGTCCAGTTCAACATATAGCTGTTAGATTAATGCACAAAGACAGTCAGAGTGTAAATTAACACCTCAGGAAGAACCGCAATGCTCTCTGGGTAGAGAACCAGCCTACTGCTCCTTGAGGGATAGGTTAAAGGCAGAGGAAACATGTTTGCATGTTGCAAAGACATTAAAAATGATTATTATTATTCCACATCTCAGATGAGATTTATGGTCTGTTGGTGCTCTTCGGCGGGGTTCAACCCCAATCAAGGCTGGGAGATAAAACAGTTACAGATAAAAATGGGAATGGTATAGTCAAAGACACTTTGTTAATCTGGAAGTAGGTGGTGGACAGGTACAGATTGGCGGATGTCACAGGACTCCTGATGTGGCCCTCCTGTAACTCAAACCTTCGGCCAGGAGAATTATAATGGAAATATAATGGAAATAACACCTTGAATATTAAGGCTAAATGGGAAAGGGAATTAGGAGTAATGATTTCAGAGGGTGATTGGCTTTCAATGTGTGCGACACAACAGACATCCACCAGTTCTAAAAGGTGGAAGGAATTTGGATGGAAATGCCTCATCAGATACTTCATTACATCTCAAATTACTAGTAGACAGAGAGGAAAAGAACAGCAATGCTGGAGACAACGTGGCCATCAGAACGCCAATCACCCTCATGTATTTTGGTACTGCCCAAAGTTGGCACCTTACTGGGATGGAATCTGTCAGACTACCGGGATAATTTTGGGGTATGTCATCCCTAAGGACCCCAGAATTTTTCTGCTGGGGCTCATATCTGAAGAAGTATTTCGAAAAGAAGACGAGTACCTTTTTAAAATTCTATCCATTGCAAGCAAAAAAAGCTATTACACAGTCCTGGCTAAGGGAACTCTCTCCCAAGCTGGATCATTGGCGGGAAGTCGTTGAGGAGATCCACTCCATGGAAAAACTGACCCATCTTTTACACATAAGAGGACATTTTACAATAAACGCTGGTCTAAATGGCTGACATACAAGAATAAGGAAGCATAATCAAGCTTAACATCTTGTAATATTTTCTCTTTTCTCTTTTTATTTATCTATGTCTCAGTGCCCCAAGTTCTGTGTGTGTTAATAAAGAGTATATAAAAAAAGAAAAGATTATTATTAGTAGCAGTTCCAAACTCAATTTCAGACTGAAAACTCAACCAGTCCATAATCTAATTCCGTCATCTAGTGGTTGTAAACCAGAATACAATCCCAATTAAATTAATTCTTACTTTTTGACTGCAAAACCTTCTTCTTGTGTGCTGGCTCGAGGAAACATTAAAGGAGTAATTCAAGAGCTGAATTTCTTAAAATAGTTTTTAATGGTGGAAGTTGAGCATTACAAAGCAACAAGCAGAGATCACTATTCAGTCATTCACAGATTAAATCCCTGATGAAACAATGTATTCTATGGCTTACAAGAGCATGCTTTGTGAGGATTCCTTTAAGCGTCACATCGTGGCCATAGTAAAAAGAGAACGGGTTTCTTCTTCTGATGCAAAATAGTAATGAGGCTCAGGAAAATATATTCTTCAGCAAATAATTTTGACAAAACAGTACATGTCAGTAAGTAAAGTCGTTAAATAGTTGCTTTTTATGATAAATAGAAGCACTGATTGCAATAAATTGTGTTCCCAGCACTTAAAGTGTTGGAAGTACTCGTAAATATTCCTCCAGTGAACATGCAAGCCTGGTGTACTTCAAGGCGTTCAATTTTAAGAAACATTCCAGGTGAAAATGCTCATCAAGGTTATTCAACTTTAGGTAATCCAGTGATGTATAACATTTTGTGCCAAATGTAATGTGGTAATGATTCATTCTGATGACAGGATCTCAAAGTAGACTGAACTGCAGGGAAGTTTCAGTGAACTTCTCACAAAACATATCCATAAAAACCTAAAAAAAGCTCCTACTATATACTGCATCTTGGGGTTATGCTCAGCTTGGGACATCTGTGGCCAGATTCTGCTGTGACCGGATTGTTGATTTTTGCTATCATCCGCAGTAAGAAAGCACTTGGTGTAAGGGACAGATATGCACGAGTAGGTGTTTCTGACTGTGTGCCGAGCTCAAACACAGTTGTGCAGGTTTTCACTATATTAAAAATGAGGTATGCAACCCATGACTCCTAAAATCCACAAATTAATAAACAAAACACAATAATTTTAGATACAAGCTCCTAATAGGTAGTGTTTGTATTAAGAAAAACAAATGTCCATACATATGCATAGCAGGGTCCAGTCTTTTAACTGCAGGTGCAGAAAGAGAGAGGTGGAAAATAAAGACAAAAGCTGTTGGTTGTGTTTCATTTTTCATAAATAACGGCAAAGGTTCGTGAAAAGTTGCACCTAACTGAATGCAACTCGTTCAAAGTGATCATGTAATGCACATACCCCGGCATTCCTCTGTTATGTATAGAAAACAGCAAACAACTTCGGACATCTCACACTAACTTTTGGTTTTTGTAAACAGTAACATTCAGAAAAGGTCCTCCCAGACGGACGGGACTATGTAAAGGTACAGTACACTGCAGTGCCTTGCAAAAGTAGTCCCACCACTTTAACTTTTGTCACATTTCCCATTATAACCACAATCATCAATGCATTTTGTCGGGATCTTAAGTGATAGACCATCAAAATGTAATATGGTATTATGGAAGTAGAAGCAAATTAAGACATGGTTTTCAACAGTATTTAAAAAAAAAAGAAAAACTCTGAAGGGCGTAGTTTATTTCCACCCAGTCCCCTTTACGATGACACAACAAAATGAAATTTGGTGGAAGCAACTGTCCTTAGAAGCAATTGAACTAAATGCAAAATAATATGTGGCGGAAAACAAACACTTTTAATCACCCTGAACACACTAGCCCCACAGTGAAACATGGGCCGTTTCTCAATATGCGTTCTTGAGCGGTCTCGTGTGCTCGTGACACGTCATCAGCCTCAGCCCGAGCACTGTTCCGATTGCCGAGAACGCCAGAGCGAGAACGCACCACATCCCCGGATGTTGTTCTCGCCCCACCCTCTTTATCGAGCACGCATCAGAGCAGACTTGTGCGTTCTTCAGACTGACCGCTTTCCCAGAATGCACCGCGGCAAGATCATTTTTAGGCTTTTTAGAAATTAAAAATGTTGTTTTAAAATTGTTTTCAATAAGATTTATTGTGGTGTAGTATATAAATAGTTTTGAATGTTAAAGAAATGCTAAAGAACTGTGCGTCTCATGACGTCACAAGTACGCTTCTGTTCCAATACACCATACGTGCTGCGTGCTCGCGTTCTTGTCAAGTCCGATCTTCCTGTGTTCTCGCCAAGACCGGACTTGACGAGAACATTCTCCTGATTCCAAATGAGAATCTGTGGCAAGACTTTATAAACGATGATAACAGGCGCTCAGCACTTAAGCTGACTGACTGGGAGCCATTTTCCGAACAACAATGGACAAAGATTTCAGTTTACAGAAATGGAAAGCTGGTAGAGACCTACCCCAAAGGACAACGGTTCTCCTAAAAAGTATTGACCGAGGGGGGCTGAATACACGTCAATATCAAGTTTTGAAAACACCGTATTATTTTCTTTCTACTTCGCATACTTTGTGTGTGCTCCGTTGTTGGTCTATCACAGACCATCAAACCAGAAACGCAAAACGTGAAGACGACTTTTGCAAGGCGCCGTATGCTTGATCCTTCTTCTCCAAGGATCAAGTTATATTAATGTAGAAAGCTGAATGAACTAAAGGCCTGTGCACGAGTAAATCAAACACATTTGCTCTGTACGTGGCGTTTGTGGACACACTGTTTCTCCTGCCAACAAAGCGGTCTGTAAACATTTCTTCTTCCACTGACATTTTACACCTCTTCAGACACACAGTAGCAACCGATTCAATAAATAAGTAAATAAATAATACAATTGCTAGATAAAGAATACATTCAAGTATATCAGTTCCTAAATCCTAAAAATCCACAGAGTCTGTGGTAAGCAGAACTTATGCAGCAAAAAGAACGTCATCACATGCACCTTTACACATGACCCCTCCGTTGAACTGCATCAAACTTGGCTCTGTAATGTTGAGTTCTGGGAGTGGCCCAGCTCCTAAAATCTCCAACAGCTCTGGGCTGGACAGGCTGAGGCGCTCTCACAGTGCCGTGAGGGTGCGGAACAGCTGCGTGAGGCAGAAGACGGAGGCGGTGAGCGCCGTGCACTGCTTGGCCAGCAGCTTGGTGCTCAGGTCCTGGCAGCTGCGTTTGCTGCTGGCTCGCTCTGCCGCCAAGCAGAAGTCCCTGAATGAGCGGGCAACGTCTGCCAGGCCGGCGACTGCCTCCGAGTTCCTGCGGTCGCACCTGTCGCAGCCAGAGAACCAGAGGCAGACGCCGGCCAGCTCTACCAAGGTCCGGAAACTGTCGGCCAGGAACTGAAGCATTTCTTCTGGGCTCTGCCCGCTCCCCGCCACCTTCTGGCAACCGGACATGAGCCGCCGGGCCTCCAACTGGAGCACCCTCTTGTTCTCTGTAAAGTGTGCCGGGCATGTGTCCCTCGGGTGGCGACCGCCAAGCCCTGATCGGTCAGAGCCGCTGCTACCTTCCAAAAATGACAGGAGCGTGTCGACGTCTCCACGAAGAACCTGGAAACCTTCGGGAGGTTCCGGGTACTCCTGCTGACCCAGGTGGCTGAGAGTGTCCTTGTGCGTTTGAGACAAATATGATTCGGAGGTGTCAGAGGGGGGAGAGAGAAGAGGGCTGAGTTCAGAGGTGGAGGAGGATAAAAGGATGGGGTGGGGAAATGATGGGGAGAGGGTGGAGGAGGTGGAGATGAAGGAGGGAACAGGGGGAGATGTGACGAGATGAAGACCTCCTTTGGGAGTCGGAGAAATGCGGCTGCTCTGAGAGCGGCAGGAGAACTCGTAGACCGTAAGCTCGTCGTCAAAGCTGTCTTCCCCACTGAAGCAGTTTGTGTACGACGCTGGACAGCCGCAGGCGTCCAGGGGCATCTGCACCCCCTCCGCTACCGACTCACAGCCAGAGGCAAGCAGAGAGCTGCAACCAAATTCAGACTTCAGGGGTGTGGAGGAACCTGGGTCGGCTGGAGTGCTCGTCTGGGACAGATCCTCACAGATGGTGAACACTTTGCAACCGGGAGAAGATGCTTTGGATGAATCTGAAATCTGCTCTGAAGGTCTACAAAGACCCATCAGAGGTCTGTCACTACTCGTCCTTCTCACTCTTTGGGACTGAGCCTGAAAAGCGAGCCGTGGTCCATTCAGATTCTGGGTCGTGACGACTATTGGAGACTGACTGCTCCCTGCATACCTCGGGATGCCTTCCTGGAGACTGTTGACTTTTATGTTTAGCTCTGGGACATCTTTAACTGGCCCAGGAGTGTCTGTGTTCAACCCAGAGGCATCTCTTTGGAAGAGGCTTATTATGGATGCAGGAGGCTCTGTTACAGGTCCCGGCGTGTTGTCATTAGGTCTGGAATCAAGGGTTTGATGATGCTGTCTGGGTTCAGTCTGCACAGGCAGCTGGCAGCTTGCTTCGTCTTTCTCGGGTGCCAAAGGAGATTTCTTTGCTTCTACAAAAAACTCCCCATCCAATTCAGATCCAGTCAGTGTTGCATCTGAATCGTCTGATTCGGCCGAGTCAGGTTCTAGCTCCAAGTCAAGGGTGTGAGTGACATCGTGAAAGTCGTCGCCGGGTCGTTCGTCGTTCCTGCCGGTGTCCTCGGCTGGACTCTGCGCAGAACTCCCAACCCCTGATTGACTGAGACTTTCTTGGGAGCGTGATAGATAAAGAGGCAAGTTTTGAATCTTCCCCCTTAGCGTGGAGGCAGATAAACGGCCCATGATGCTTGGTGAACAGGTCTGGAAGATAAAATGAGCTGGTGGCAGAAGCTCTTTGGAGAGGTCGTTCAGTGTGGCAGCTTTTGCGACCAAGATGGGGGGACTTCCCAAACTGTCTGCAGCTGCACCGGTCACCAGGGTGGAATCACTTTTGGGTTTGGACGTAATTGCATTTTTCAGTGCAGTTCTTTGGTTAAGAGAGGGTAGGATGTTTGTGGCTGCTCCAAGCTTTGCCCTAATGGACTTTATAGCCAGAATGTGATCAGCAGTGATGGAATGGGCCATATTGTGGACTTCGCGATTTAAAAGAAGCGGCGTCGCAATGTGTGATTCATCTTTAGCTCCCTGGGTTGGATAATCACCAAGGAAACTGTTTGCTCTTATAGTCCTGCTGTCTTGCTTCTCACCTGAAGTGTAATTTAGGGAATTACTAGTGTCCACATCATCCTCGTCCTCAAAAACATTGTCCGAATTAGAGCTTTCTGTAGATTCATGAACACCAGTGAATTCTTCTTCGTTAACGCTAGTTAAAGTCTTTTTTAACGACTTTGTGGTGTCAAAGTGGATATTATTAGCCGGTCCTTTGGGATCTAAAGCAGTAAGTTTGATTAAGGTTTCTATGTTTTTGCATATTTCTGCCTCTTTTATCAAAGGCTCACTTTCAGGCTTGGGCACAGCGGGTGTTTGAGGGAGAAGCGGTGAAGGTGGAGGGGGTGGTGGTGAAATCAACGGAAGGAAATATTTACCCACATGTGTGTTTATCTGTGCAGCGACCAACTTTTCATTCACTGTTGGTAAACTATCAGGCATCATAATGACATCTTGGGGTATTTCAGCACCCACGAGGGGTCTCTTTAAACTGGATGATAATTCATACATACTCTCTTTCTTCTCCTCTACTTCTTGTCCTTCCTCCTCAATTACATCAGGTAAAACCATGTGACTAGTGAGCAGTCCATTTCCTGTTAAACCTGCTGGCTTCTCCTTCTCTCCTTCCTCTCTCCTTTCACCCATCTCCTCATGGTCTTCCCCTTCCTCCTTCCCGTCACCTCTCCGATCTGCACTCTCCTTTCCGTCCGGATCAACTCGGCAGCGCACGACGGTGATGGTAGGAGGCACCACCTTCACGAGATCTGTGACCGATTTGGATTCCATTGCATCTGGCTCCATCTCCATTTCCTGCTTTCTCGTCCTGGAGGGGGGGTTTAGATCGTTGTTCTGCTCAGACGTAGAGAGAAAGCCCATCCCGTGGGAGCAACGCTTTGACAGGATGGGTTTGGACTCGAGCTGAGCTGGCTCTCCTTCAGAGTGAGTGAGCGAAGAAACGGTAGGGCTGGGATTTTGGCTTTGCTCCGAGGGTTCTGGATCTGAGGTCAGTATGGGGTTATCACTCGCACCCGTCAGGTTTTTCAGAAGCCTGCAAGAGTTAAAGTTGGACTCGGATTCCAGATCAGATTCTGGGTATGTGACTCTGGAGGTATAATCGGTTTCCATGAAAGAGCGTCGCTTTCTGGACCTCTTCCGGAGGAGGAACATCATTTCTTTGTTAACTCTTTCCTCTTTTTCTTGCTGTTTGTCCATTTCTGCCCCTTCACCTTGATCTGTGTCCATCACAGAAACTCGGATATCACTAAGGCTGAGAATGCTGAGGGTGTCCAGCTTCAATTCTCTTCGAATGCCTGCAAGAAACAAAAACAAGGCGAGAAAAAGCGTTATAAATATCAGTGTGCCTGTCTTTGAAAAACACTTATGCTTTATGTGCAGAAGCAACAAGTGGCATTTACAGGAGTTTATATTCCCTTTAACTGTTTGTGAAGCTTATTTCTAGTTTTATTTGCAATCCTGTATCACAGGTTAATATATGTAAAGAATTATTTCTATTAAATTGGATTATTATGGCTTACAGCTAAGGAGAACCCAGTTTCAGTTTTCCAGAAAATGTGAATATCACACAAGAACAATTACAAAGGGCTTTTTTAATAGAGAAATGTTAGGTTAATCTTATAGCATACACAATCGTGGGAAATAGCGCTAACTTGACAGATTTCCTGCAGAGAGGCACGGGCATTTGACCCAAGGATGGGCAAGCCAGAAAAGGTTATTGGTAAAGAAGCTGGCTCTTCACAGAGTACTTTATTTTTTTGCATAAGGAAAAAGTTTGGCAGAAAATGGTGAACAAGCAACAGGTCTAACCTCAACCCCATTCATGTAGTGCATGAAGTACATAGACATACTTTTCATTATGCTGACATTTCTGTATTAAATCTTTTTTTTTTACTGATTTTATATATTATTTAGATTTTCTGAAAAACTATATCCTGGGTTTTTATTAGCTGCTCGCTAAGGCTGTACAACATTAGAAACTCACACAATGAATATTATGAATAAATAATGCAATAATGATATCCCTTGTATACATTTTCTCGCTTTTTTATTTTTCTATCTGTGCTTTTGTGATTTTAGGAATCCTGGGCATGGGAATCTAGAAGTGGGAATGTTCTGCCTGGAGACTCGGTCCAACAGGAGGTAAAATGCATTGGCATGCACACACAATATTCCAATGCAAACTCGTGGATGAAGGGTTCTTGAAATGAATTGGCAAACAATTACGACTTTCCAAACAGTCCTTTTGAATAACACTTTCTCTACACTGATATTTCAGTATATATTAACATAGTAAGCTGTAATCATCAAAACTAAGAGAAATAAATGCTTGAAATGGATCACTGGATATGTAATGTATCAGTATAATATGATTTTTGAACTGAATTGCAGAAATGAATCATATTTTTTAATGCGGTATAATTTATTAAGATGAAATGACTATGTTTGATTAGCATTTTAGCAATAATTTAATTCATTAATTGAAACAAGGGTTTCCTTGATGGTTTGAAAAAGTTAAATCTCTATACAAAACGTTCTCAAAATAATTTTTTTAATTCTTTTATCATAATAATCATAATTTACTGTATACGGGTTAGATTTTATTTTTGACAACTGGCTATGACATGTGCTTATATGTGTGCAAGAAAGATTTCTGTGCTTTGTTACTCAACCATATGGTGTACTAAATGCTACAGGCACCAGATGGCAGCAAAGACACAACTCACAGTCTTCATGGTTTATCACTGGAACATTGTTGTGAACAGCTTTGACTAAAGCTAAATCACCTCTCGGGACGGCCCCTGACGTGGGATCTTCAGGTGAAGTGAAACGATCTCTTGCGTCAAAGAACTCCTCGTCAGAGCTGCTGTCCCCGAATCCAGGGGGCGGCTGGAGGATGGGAATTGGCTCAGGGTCCTCAGCCTTCGCCTCATCCTTATGGGTCCCACCGGCGTTAGGATGCTGGGGCCCCGAAAGGCTGCGAGCGCTGTCAGGGGTGATGTTGGAGCAGAGGTTGTAGTAGCAGCGAGCATCGCTTTGGTCGAAATTAAAAACAAATTCCTTGTGGGAAGATGGGGATGACAGAGAGGGGGAAAGAGGATGCTCTCCGACACTTGCTCCTTCATCTGCATTTCTCGGTGTCACACCTATGTCGCTCTGAAACTTTCTCTTCTGCCTCAGTTCTTCCTCTTCAACATCATCTTCCTCGCTAGCCTCAGGAGGGCTGGGCAAGAGGTCTGCGAGGCGGGAGAGTTCAGCGAAACACAGCGAGCTGTCCGCCGAGCACTGGTCACTTGAAAGTTTTTGGACTTTGGGGCTCTGAGATGGTGTGGAGATCAGTATGGGATCAGCTCCATCACCTGACCTCCTGCAGCCTACGCCTCCTCCTGATTCTCCTCCACAGCTAACAACTGTGAGGTGAATGAGGGGATGAGAGTGAGGTGGCGGAGGAGCGAGAAGGTGAGGCTGGATGTGACCGTCAGAGTGGAGGTGCAGCTGAATGGGGGAGTGGACGCAGACATGAGCTTGTGAGAGAGCGTGAGTCTGGACGGAAGAGGAGGAGCATGAAATTAAATCGTCTTCCTCCAGGGCATTGAGAGAGTCACTGGAGGGGCTGGTGAGGACACGAGAGTCAGTGTGACATGAATCTGATGCTTCGGATGCTGATGCGTGCTCTTCTTCTCCAGTTCCAGGACTTACTCTGTGTCCCCCTGACCCACCGTCTGTTATTTGGATCTGGATTTTTGGACCAAGTCTTGTTATGTCCACTGTGTCTTCCTTCCTTCCTAATGAAGATGTCTCCTTGGAAGAATCGGAATAATTCTGTTTTAGCTTTTTATTCTCCACAGGGGTGTCTCCCTTCACTTTGTCGTCTGTGCTCCTCATCCGGTCTCTGTCCTTCCTTTTCCTTACATCTGGGTCTGACGAGGATCTAAGAGGCGGGCGGGATTTGTCGTCTTCAGATGCTAGGCTGTACAACGGCTCCATGTCCAAGTCTGAAGAGTCTTCTGAGTCACTCGCACATCGTGACACGTAACCTGTCAGCCCAAATAGAAGCTCCTGTCAGTCACAACATGCACTTTGTTTTTGACATTCAATGCAACAACAGAGCAGAATACACTGGCTAGCACAAGTATTCACACCCTTGAGCTTTTTCACAGTTTTCACGGTACAATCACCAACTTTAGTGAATTTCACAAGGATTTTATGTGCGAGACCAACGGAAAGCAGTTCATTTTGTGAGGTGAAAGGATGCATGGTTTTCATTTTCTTTACAACTAAACCTCTGAAAAGTCAGTGGCACATGGGTATTTATTCTCTTTTGTAATGATGCTCCTCATTAAATCCTAATTAAAATCTAAATTGCCAACAGAAGTCATCTAATTAGTAAACGGAGTCCAACTATGCATTTTTATCTCAGTATAAATACATCGGTTCTGTCCCATTTGTCCCATTTCATGAACATAAACTGATCTGTGTTGGTCTATCACATTGAAACAAAATAAGCACACTGAAATTTGAAAAAGTTAAAGTAGTATCAATGCTTGCATTTGGCTGCAAACCTACATGTTTGGTAAATTTCTTGCATTTCTTTTTCTTTTCTAACTTCTGGATCAGTGCAGATTTGAAAGCTTAGGCCTTTTCATCCAGCAGCAGCACTTTTTTAAAGCTGTCACGACAAATTTAAGTGGCAGACAATGTTGGAAAGTGAGCACACACTTTCTATTGTCAAAATAATTCATATCTTGATATAATAAATACTAAAAACTAAATAATTTAAAGATACCTATTTGCGTCAAAGTTGATATAAATTGACTCTTTCCTTTTTAGTTAAATTGTTGCATGTCTTCCGACTCTCAGCTACTCTCTGTTGCCACTCAATTTAACAATGATCTGATGCTGGAACTTCAAACTTTGCTAGCACGTCTAGTATAGCGATGAGAAAACTTTTGCAACCCTCTTTACCGACAAGACAAACACAAATGTGTTGTTCAGAGAAACCTTCCCTAAAAGGCAGACAGATAAGAAAAAAAACAAAAGCTGAATGATGCCACATGCTAGCTATACTAAAAGCTAACTCTACGACACTGATGTTTGAGAGCAACCTAAAATGGTCAGTAACGCTCTTATATCTGCAGCAGTGAAGTAGTAAGCCTCCTGAATGATATAGGCTAACGCTACCAGTTTAAATATTAGCTCAATGAATGCAGCCCAATGACGAGATATGCTTCCTTACGCTAGTTGTAAAGCTATTGGAGGCTAATGTGGCTAATAATAACAATGGAGGTTATGGTGAAGCCAAATTGAAGATGACAGTTAGAGCAGAAAAAGTAGTTGATCATTGTAAAGTTACCAGAAAGGCAGACATTTTTCAGGTTTACTTTTGATAGGCCCTGATACTTTTTTACACTTTTAAAATTATGTTTGTAGATCCATGTTTGGTTTGAAACACAATTTATTTTAGCTTTGAAATATTTTTTTTGTTTGTCCCTATATATGTTTAATTATATCAAGAGAACATTTTCAGGCAAATGGAAGCACACAGTTGCGGACTAAAGATAAGCAATAAAATAAAATAATTGCATGACTGAATCAAAGGTATGTACTTCAAAAGAGGATACTGAAATGTGGAATAAGTGTTATATTGTCTGTTTTGCCAAACGAAGAAGTGAAACTTTTAAGTTATATATTTCTTTAAAGTGGGGTGAATTGTCCCATATTTACTGGTTTTGCCCCAATTAAAGACGTTAAAGTAAGGTTTGCCCTATTGTATTTCATCTCTTGACTAAAAAGAACCCTGTGCCATGGTATAAAAAATGGCATTGAGTATTTTTCTTAGTACCGGTGTCGATTTTGATATTTTTGAATATTGACAACCCTAGCATAAGAAAAACTAACATGAACCTTATGGCTGCAGTATATCTTCTTTGTTTTTTATATATACAAAATGAGCTTTAAATTTGCATCATGTGGAGAGTGCAGAAGAGTTAAGAAAAAATTATTTGCTTATGTACCTTCTTCAGCAGAAACTCTGTGTTTCTTGTCATCTATCCAGGGGAAGACGTTGAGGTTGGGGTCAATAAACACACGGCAGTAACCTGCTATGAGGCAGGACATATCCTTTGCTGCAACTGCCTCCAACAGTAAAGTGATGGGCTATGAGCAAGAAAAACAAAACAAAAGGTGGATGAAGAGGTAATGGAATCATTAGTGAAAGTCCAGTCTCACAGTTCTGCCTCTCACAGTGTTTGAAGATCATATACTATCTGTAGATCTAGAAAAACATAAATAACAATCACATTTTGTGACACGAAATGAACCATTGGAGCCATGCCCTCTATAAACAGCAAGGCACTATCATATATGGAAGGTGACATCCCAGAGAGTCCTAGCTTGGAAGCCTGTCGCTGTGGACAGAATACAGGCTGTTCTTGACAAAACACTCTTTTCTTACAAGAATATGATGAATGGAGGTATGGCTGCTTATTGGCAACACAGAAAAAGGACGGGGAAACTCTTACTTTCTCAAAGAGTTCAGAAAAGCTGAGAAATTTGTAAAAATAAACAAGTGTCTAAACAAAATGAACAACAGACTGCATAACACCACTTTGACATCCCTTACAACCACCATGAGTGCAAATGGATTTAATATGTCCAAATGTGTTGTTGTGAGAAACATAACTATACACGGACTTAAAGCTTCAAACATGTGACAAATTATGTTGTTGGAATAATGTCTAATAATTGACAGCTATATTACTGCTTCCATGCACTGTTAACATATTTTGCACAATCACTGCACAACCCACTGATGTAAAGTATTGTGGTGTCAGAGCAGAAATTATGACACCGGTCTTAAATGATTCATTAATTTTTTTTTAAATAAAGTTCTGCATAGCTGTTATTGTTAATGCTTTTTGTGCCTTTAGCAGAAAGATGTCCTATCACATCTGAGCTTTTGGAATATCGAATAAATCATCTGTGTGGTGGAAGCTTGCAAGCTAAGCAGACATCCACCAAATTAATTCACTGTGTTTTTTACTCTGTCACCATAATTTTCAGACAGCTGGGAGACCTGGAAATGACAGAAACAAACATTATTTAATGCTGCTACACAACAGAGGGTTTGGCACAAAATCCCAAGGTTTATGCTGGTGTGACCGAGCTAGAGTGAACTGATGAGTTGGAGCGGAACTGGTGGATTCATTAAAACGCCACAAATTTACGTTGAAACATAGATGCTGTTTGGCTGGGCAAACAGCACCAAACACCAAACACCAAACTTTTGTGAAACTGCAGACTAACTATTATATGCTGCTGATGTGAACATTTTTAGTTTCAGATGTCAATGTAATTATTCATATCAGCTGAGACAGACAGTATATGACTCGCTATAAGCATCCACACTCACATTGATATGACATCCTCCTATTACAGGTAGGAACACAATTACTAATAATATTACAGAACCCCATTTTTAACAGCGTGAATTAACCCTTTATTGCTGCAATTAAAATTTTTGTCACTGAGGTGATTTAATCAGACACTAAGCTTGCCTCGGAGAGCTTTTAAATCCTTGAGTGGGGTGCCGGTCTGTTAAGTCTACGTACTGTTACTCTAAGAAAGCATTTTTCCCGATTCCTTGTCCTCCCTAGCTCAATAGCCATATGAATATTTGTCCTGTAATCTCTTATTTGAGCTGCTAACTTTACTCTCACTACTTTCTTTGTAGGTAGCCATTATGATATGCATTGAGGCCTGACTTATGTTCTGTACATAGTGCCACCAGTCTTAGGCTGCCATTTCCTCTGTGTTTCTTTCAGGCCTTTTCCTGTCTCAACTAAAGAGAAAGAAAAAGGTACAGGCCTGAACACAACTGAGAAAGAAAAGCGGTCCAAATAATGAATCGAGTCATTTAAGTATGAACATCATGTAGAAGGTGGCGCACTTGTCCTCCAGGGTCTTACCTTGATGTCCTGTAGGTATATCTTGACGAGGCTGACCTTTTCTGATTCAGGCAGCAGCTCGACACGAGTGATGCTGTTGAACTCCGTAAGGGTTGTCATGATACTCAGCTTGCGGTTGACTACCTGACTCACTCCATAGCGTGCGCCAACCAGTAGACTCACAATTGACTCCCTGTCCTGAAGCTAGAGGGTGGAAAGAGAGAGAGAGAGAGAGAGAGAGAGAGAGAGAGAGAGAGAAGAAATTTGGTCAATGTCAGCATACAAGGAATGCACCACCTAAAAGTAAAGCACCTACCATCAAGGTAGCACCAAAGGATTTCCCCCCAAAGGACTTGAGATCACTCAGCTCCTCCAGATAGTTGATCCGTGCTTGATCTACTGACAAGCCCTTTTGCTTGGGATCCTGCTGGGACTGGGTTTTCTTCATGTGGAAGCCGATGGCCTTCCTCAGATCTTTTTCTCGCATGTTCCTCAGTAATGTAGACGACACAAAATTTTCTATGCCCCAAGTCTTCCTGGAGCAAACACACAAAAAAAAAAGTTCAGAGTGCCTGTTTTCCTTAAAAAGTAACTGTAGGGTGTAAACATTTAGTATCTATGTAAATCATACGAAGAACCTTGTAAAAGTATTACTGTACCATATAACAGATTTTCTCATGTTACCTCTAAATAAAATCCAGTGCAGCCAATGGCAACAGTGCCTTGCAAGAGTATTCATCCACCTTTGCTTTTTACCCATTTTATTACATTGCAACATGTAATTTAATTGTTTTCTAATCGTATTTTATGTGTAGGATCTGCACAAAATAGTCTAAGTTGGTAAGTAAAATTAGAAAAAAAAGAAATATTTTTTTTTAAATAGGCACGCACAAATGTATCCACACCCTTTGCTATGAAGCCCCTGAAAAGTTCTGGTGCAACCAATCACCTTTAAATGAAGTCCACCAGTGTGCAATCTAAGGGTAACATGACCTGTCAGTATAAACACACTTTTTCTCAAAGGCTCAGAGGCTATGTGAGGGTTGTGTCTAGGAAAAGAAAATGTGGATCATGGTTTGTCATTAGGGAAACAGGGAGACAATGGAGTATCAAAGGAATATTAGGGACAGACGGGGATAGGGAAGAACTTAGGGTCATTAATAAAGCATTGTTTTCATTTTTATATAATACAAAATTAAAAAAATAGAATATCGTAGGTGGCGGGATGCGCCTGTAAGTCATTTGCAATCTGCCAAACGAAGGAAAAGAAGAAGAAGAAGACAAAGAAGGGCCTCAGAAGCTGCAGCACTACTAAGCAAGAGGAATGAAGACCAAGGAGCTCTCCAAACAAGTCAGGGAGAAAGTTGTTGAGAAGTACAAGTCAGGGTAGGGTTATGAGAAATATCTAAATCTTTGATGTTCCCCCAGAGATTCATCAAATCATCTTCAAATGGAAAGCACATGATATCACAACAAACCTGCCAAAAGAGGGCCGCCCACCAGAACTCCCAGACTGGAGTCAAAGGTCAAATCTGAACCTTTTAGCCTGAATGCAAAAACCAACACTGCACCTTACCCTGAACACACCATTTCCACTAGAGTGGTGGCAGCATCATGCTATGTTGACACTTTTCTTCAGCAGGGACCGGAAAGCTGGTGAGAGCCGATGTAAAGCTAAACATAGGGCCATTCTGGATGAAAATCTGACAGAGGCTGCAAGAGGTTCACCCTCCAGTAGGATGCCAACCCTAAACATACAACCAGAGCTGCAAATGAAAGCGTAATTATGTCATTAAATGGTCGAGCCAAAGTTCAGGCCTAAATGAAAATGGCTTTCACTGGTGCTTAGCATCCATTGAGATTGAACTTGAGGTATTTTGCAAAGAGCAAAATGGACAAAAAACTCAGTTTGTAGACATGTAGAGCTGGTAAAGACGTACCGTGAAAGAATTTTAGCTGTAATGTGTTTTTACAAAGAAGCGACTCGGAAGGACTGAAATTTAACACATACCACATTTTTCAAATTTCTGTTTGTTGAAACCGATGAAAACCATGTGTTTTTTCCTCTGTTTTGGTCTATCATAATAAAATAAAGAAGTTTGTGGCTGTGACAAAAAGGGTACCACATGTGCGGTGTACTGTTACTGTATTATAGCTTTCAGCTCAAACCGCAAATGAAATGAAATTCAAATCCAGTTAAAAGGGCTACATTGTTGCAGCTTTACAGTAAACCATGGGAGATTATTTGCCCAAATGAAAAAACAAACATGTTTCTCCATTACTTAGTGTCATCTGCTGGTTTCTAAGGGTATCACAGTAAAGAAAAGTAGGCACTAAACTCAGTCATACTGGTTAAACCTCCTATTTGATCCTTAAGCTCCTCCTAGACACCCTGTGTGGAACTGCCTTCCCTACGTTAGAGTCAGTCTGAGTCTGGATGCTTTTTCCACATCTCCAATATTTTGAAACAAGAAACCACACACAGAGCACCTCCGTTTATTATACCTTAACACATCAAGTGTTCCTCACCTTTTCTGCTTAAACTTTTTCAATCGATGTCGTACTTAATGCTTGTGTCAGGACATCCTGTGCTAAAACCTGAATGATGATTCAGAGCGGCTAAATGCATTCATTTTTATAGAGGGCTCATTGATTTTATTCCACTCGGCAGATACGTGCCTGATAAATATAATCACACACAACATCTGGTGAGGCTTGCCTGTACAACTATAGAAGGCACACCAAAGGCAATGACCTAAATAACTTACGGTTACATCATATTTATTCTAGAAGGACATTTTCCAGTTTGTTTTTGAGTCTTTGTTGCAGTTTGCTAAATGGTTTTAACTGTCTTACGTGATCATCTTCAGGTTGGCTTTGGGGGACAGTCCACAGCTCACCAGCCTCTCCTGAATGTGCAGCGCAGCAAGTCTTAGGGCGGCATTACACCTCATCTCAACCGCGTAGCGTTCCTGCAGCACATCGTTCACCCCCTTAAACAGGGAAAAACAGAAATATACTATTTAAACATAAAGCAATGTTTTAACTACATGCATATTTTGGAACAGCAGATATTTTCAAACTTCCTTCTACCACCTTTTCAATTTCACGTATCTTATTAGAAAAATAACGCCAGCAAATATCATCAGCGTAGCATTGAGATGGCACATTAGGTTGTTTATTTCTAAATAAGTAGAGAGCAGGCGGTACTTTTCCTAAAGAAGCTGAGCTTTGTCGGTTTACACCCTACTGAACTCAACTAAATCAATCACAGCACTTCTGCAGATAACACAGTTACTAAGTCAATTAGGACTTCAGGAATCTTTTAGTAGTGAGAAGGATCTATTATTTTTTTACTGATCTGTCAGGCGTAGCTGTGTTTGTGTTTGCATTTACAATGAGTACTGTGATTTCATTAGAAACAGTATGTATTTATTAGTTTAGTTTAGCTTTACGTCAGCAAATAGTGATCAGTTTTCATTCCCCGAAAATGCACCTTCAAAACTAAAAAAAGAAAATACGTTTTGTAAAATTAATAAATCTTTAAATTTTAACATATATGACAAAATAAACATTTAGCAGACTACTGCTATGTTCCCATGTAGCCACATTATATAAGGAGCTTGTATCATTATGTATCGGTATTATATAAGCGCTGATATCTATGTCAAAGATGTTAAATTGTGCCAACAGTTTTCTGTTTTTTCAATATAACTGCATGAATATGATGATAAAAAGCTATTTTTATTTAAAACCCCAGTGTTTCAGATTCTCAAATTCGCGCACCATCTAGTGATGCGCTAAATGAATTACAAACGAACTCGCCATAAAATGGGTAATAACTACTACAGAAGCTGTGGAGTATCATAAATGTGACAATATCAACATGTCCTCCATGTATCAGCTACTGCTAATAACTAATATCCACAGTCATATTGTGAAGTGGTTTTTGGCACAGTCGCCAAGTCCTCTTGTTTTTTTTTTCTAAAGACGTTTGTAAATTCTGTGCGTCACGTTTTTTGGGCTCGTTTCTGAAAGTGCACTCGCTTATTTGAGGTCTAATATAAGCGACTATGAACACCAGTAAAGAGACCCGCTTCTCCTGTTGCACTACAGACAGTGACCGGGCCGGCTGATATCCCTCCACATACACGCATATCTCTCTGTTCAGAGAGAGAGACGAACAAACGAGCCGTCTCGACCCTGTTTCTAACATAAAGCCAAAATAAACTTCTCCGTTGTATTGAATTAACTTACCTGCTGTCCAGCAGAAATCCTGCAACCTCTGCATCCGTTTTAAATCCCCGCTCCCTCATGAATTATCTCCACCCGGTAATGATAGCCGATATAGCCTCTCTTTTTTATACCGGTTATTACTTCTTTTTCTTTTCTTGCTAACTTTCTCTTCCTTCTCGCTGGGCAAAGAGCATGGATGGTCCTCCATTTCAACAGAAAACGGCAAATAGAATGATCTATGGTCGTCTTTCCTTGTTTATACTCCTCCTCCACTGACAGCACGTCTTCATATAGGAGACTGATAGGGGAAAACGTGTATGTCGCCTTTCGCCAACTCAAATCTGAAATAGCAACGGCGTCTCCCAGTGGGTGCACCGACACCTATGTATTTATATTAGACTTTGCCAGAATCTGTATTCATAAAAGCAATACTTGATTTTTGCCAATTAAAATCCAAATTATTTACACACTGTCACTTTAAATGAATAAAAAACCCATAACATGTTCTAGGAGGAGCACATGCATCCCATATAAAATTCCTCAGATCCTTTACTTTTGGGCCGTACGTTTAAACAGACAGAATTTTCGACATAAAAAAAAAAAAAAATACGTTATGTGTCCTTTCTGTGGTGGATGTCTAAGAAAAAGAAAAAAATGACTAAATGAATATCCTCAAGGAAAATGTATTTTCCCTGGAGGTCTACCTGGAGGTAAAGGTACTCGAAGGCAGTGGGATCCTCCTGCAGCAACGTCTTGAAGTCTTTGGGCATGAAACAAACGCGGAACAGACACCTGTAGTTATGAACTTCCTTCTTCTGGACCACCTGAAGACATGCATTCATATACCATGTCAAATGTGCATAGTTGCAGAGGCAGATGAAAGCTTAAACCTGTGTCTATACCTGATGGATCCTCTCCTCGTCATGGAGCAGCAGTAGCTTGCTGCTGTTGTGCTGCTGTTCGAGCACCAGGGAAAAGTGTTCAATGCGGTTCAGAGACAGCTTTTCTTTTAGTGTCATCACAATGTCCTGGGGCGGGGAAAAAAGGCTGTCTTCAGAGAAAATCATCTTTGCTGTGATGTTCTATTCAAAAACTTTTTTTTTTAAGTTTTAGATCTTTTTCATACAAAAAAAAAAAACAACAACCTCGTTGTGAACCTGAGTTTTATATCTAAATCTTGTGGAGCTGTGATTAACTCGTTCAACACTCTTTTCAAAATACCTTGACAGTTGTGCCGGTCTCGAACTTGAAAGCCTTGGTCTGCCCGTTCTCCAGGTAGACCTTCAAAACGTTGGGCAGGAAGAGCAGTGAGTTCCCCTGTAAACCAACAAGCGCATCAGGGATCAAGGAAATAGAAAGAATAGAACAGTGTTAGGACAGACTAGCTGGAAGGAGTATACCGTACAACGCCTTGTAAAAAGTATTTCCACACCTTAAACCTTTTTTATATTTCATCACGTTACAGTTAGAAACATATTTTATTGGTATTCTATGTGGCAGCTCAACATAGAGTGTTGCATAAAGGAAAATGATCCATGGCTTTCCTGTTTAGTTTTGCAAATATACAACCTGTGTGACATGCATTTGAATTCACTGTCCTTGTGGCAATAACTTGCAGGAGCAACTCTTGCTGCAAATTTAGCTGCAATTCTTTTAGAGTATGTTTCTACCAGCTGTCTACATCTAGAGAATGGACATTTTTTCCTCTTTTGCAAAAAGGCTCATGCTCAGTCAGGAGAGAGTTGGAGAAGAAAAGGTTTCAGGTCCGGCTACTGACTTGATTTAGGTTTGGTAGAAACACATGGATATGTGTGTGCTGTGTTTCTTTCCCACTTGAGGGTAAAGTTCTCCTCCAGCCGTAACTCAACTTTGACAAGCTTCCCTCTCCCATCGGAAATGCTTCACACAGCATGATGCTGCCACCAACACGTTTCACTTTGGAAATGGTTTATTTAGCGTAACATGTACTGTTAGTTATTTCGCCACAGACAGTGTTTTACATTTTTTCACATCTCCCCATAGCACCTTCTTCCCCATTTGCTGTGACCGCTGCATGGCTTATGACAAACTGCAAACAAGAATTGTTTCTTCCCTTTCAATACTCTCTCTCTCTCTCTCTCTCTCTCTCTCTCTCTCTCTCTCTCTCTATCTATCTATCTATATATATATATATATATATATATATATATATATATATATATATATATATATATATTTATATATATACATATTGCAGGTTTTCTGTAGAACATGACTAGGATGAAACATTCACCAATTGCACTATCAATGGATTCTCCCAGTTGAGCTGTGCGTCTCTGCAGAGATACAATGGGCCTCTTGGCTGCGTCTCTGAATGTTTTTGCAGCCTCTCATAGCTTTTTTGCAAGCATTGCCCTGAACTTTCCCCCAACCATTTTTCTATCAAGTGTGGCCAGCTACCCCGTTCCGGCTGAAGGAAAAGCTTCACATAGCATGATGGTGCCGTCACTATTTTACGCCATGCACATTCCTCTTCTAGCAGAGGATTTCTTTGCATCCCATCCTCTGACCTGCTTCTGTCTTCCCAGCTTGTTCTCTGCAGTGAGTCATCCCTGTTCTCCTATGATTTTGCAAAATGTTTTTCCTCCACTGACAATATGATGCAATGAAACATTGATGCAGGGCATGTTTTTAAGTTCAAACGTAGAGCAGATGAGTTTGGACCCCTCCCATCTCCGGCTTCTGCTCTGCTTTCTCGTTTGCGTAATCTCTTCTGAATGCCCCATTACTTTCGCGTGCATAACTTAAACGTATTGTCATGTAATCACAGAAATTAAGACTGTAGAGTGGTTCAGATATTGATCCGCCTTTTCTCTGTCTTTCGTAATGGACACTCCAGCTTCAGCTTATGGGGTTTGCCTGATGCAGGTGCTTTTACATCATCAAGAGAGATGGGAATGAAAAGCAGCAAGAATGAAGGAAATAAAAGAAAAAACTTAATTTGTCAAATAATCGTGACAAATATGAATCAGTATTAAAAGCAATTGGTAAAAAAAATTAGACCTGTAAATCATGTATTTGCTTCGTCCAAGAGCCCGGTTGAAATATTTATTTAATCCCTTTCAAAAGTGAGATGAATAACAAACCCTGTAGGGTTTGTGAAACACTGTGTGGATCCCTTCGGTCTGCTTTACAAGCCTATTTGGGATCGAAGGCGTTCCATGTTTATGGTGAGATTAACTCACAGGAACAAACGATTTGTCCCACACAACACATTTAACCCAATTAAACAATGTAGTCATAAGATAACAAACTAAAAAAAAAAAAATATCAGATGGATATTTTTAAAAGTTTTGACTGTCTTCCCTTGTATTTGCTGCAGTACACGTCAAAAATGCAAAATAGGCAGATGTTCGCAGAAGCTCCTGAGATCTAAAGTCTAAAGCCTACCTGAGACTGTCCATTGACCTCCACCTCCTCGGCAAAGTGGACTTTGACAGGGTTGGACCTGAGCTTGGCCCTCTTTTCAGGCGTGATGAACGACGACTTCGGGCCCTGGGATGAAAACACATTAGTTAAAGCTTGATCTGCAGGAGATTCCTTAAATCTCAGTAACGATTTCTTGGAGGGAGAAGTGAGTTATGAATCACTTGGTTAAAGTGTTTCCATCAGCACAAACGCCTCATGAGACCCACTGAGCAGCAGTCATTTATTTACCCTTATCTAATCGAATAAATCTTGATGCAAACACACACATCAGTTTCACAGAGACAAAGCGAGATGCATTGATAGGCCATGAGCAAACGAGCAGGTATGCAGAACTGTGTGTTTTTCAAGGTAAATGTGTATATCTGCAGTTGTGGGGAAATTCCTGTGGGTTTAGCATATTGTCATAGCTAACACTGATAAAGTGGCACCATAGGGTGAATAGATTGTAAGAGGTACACCTCAAGCTCAGATGCAGAGAGATCCCGATGAATGTTTCTGCTGACTGCAGCATTTCAGAATCCCAGGTGTATAGAGACACTGAATGTCCACGGGCTGCACTGGAAAAACACTATGCTGGTTAATTTACTCTGAAGTGCTATGAGGCACAAAACTCCCCAGTATGTTAATCCTCTGCTCTATTTTAAATTGCATTTAGGGGATAAGCATTGATATCCCAGGACAAACAGAACCCAAAGAGCTTATTATTTCCAAATGACGAACAAAAGCTGTAACAAAACCTCCTATTGAATAAAACATCCCCATTAAAATGATCCTAGCCAGATTCATCGGCATTGTATGATTTTTTTTAATACCATGTATCACTACATTTGGCCAATCCTTGTCGTGTTACTGGACTACAATTAATCCTTTTTTCAATAATAATAAACAACTCCTTTTTTTGTTTTTATCTGACAAGATACTTTAAGAACACGTTTTAGACACATCAACCTTCAATCAACAAATTCAGCCTTTAAAGGGATCCATGATTAGTTCAACATGTTGCCCTAAATATGTTGAAATTTTCCCATTAACTTAAAAAACGTTTTTTGGTATATGTAAAAACTCGGACTTGCTTAAAAAATTGTATATTCTTTTTTTATATTTTTCAGCCATGGAGGTCGCCATTTTTTCACCTGCGCAACGCATGCTGGGTTAATGATGCGGTTAAGTCCTACTGGACTGGAACCTACAGAGTTAGCACACGAAGGCTAACATTACCAGTGTTTTTTTTTTTTTTTATTGTATTGCGTTTGACTGGTGTATGTTTAGACAATGCCGTTGGAAGAACACAGCTTCCGAAGGACCCATAGTTGTACTCTCAACACTTCTCTCCAGAAAACTTTGAGTCATTTTTACCAACAAACTGATGACAACAGGTGGGCGTTACACCCTCAAGTTAAAACCAGCTGCTGTGCCGACTATTTTTTTATCGCCACCTTGCAAGCAAAAGACGCTGGGAGAAACATCAGAAACAGGCAACACTGGACACCCTTTTAAATAACGAATGTAATGTCACTGCTGCCGGTCCTGAAGGTGAAATCACGGACCTGACACCGGACCGACGACCAGACCCTTAACAGGTGTTAACGGACAGAAGACTGGACCGATCAGATCCTAGGAAAATGTTACTGGACCTGACAACGGACACAGAGCACTACTTGCCGGATCATACAGTCCTACAAGCGGTACGTGTCATTCATCATTTCATTATTATTATTATTATTATTATTATTATTATTACATTGTGATCAATTTCAATGTGCTCCAGTTCAAACTAAAAACTTTAATGTTGTTCATTGCTGCTTTGGCCGGACGGAGTTAGCGCTAAAGGACCTAGCATATGTCATGTGCCCACAATGCTTTGCTCCGTAATCAATATGGCGACATCCGTGTAACAATATTTTATTTACATTTATAAAAACCAAACAATTTTTACTGTACTGATTTTACATCTAAAATAGATCTTTCTCAGATAAAGTCTATTGTTTCAACTAATTGTGAATCCCTTTAAACTACAGGGTGAGCACATTTAACAGATGTCTTTATGATGATGATGGGGAAAGTAAGTAAAGAAAGAAAAAACGAAGGAGCCAAGAAAGGAAGGATTGATGGATGGAAGGAAAAGGAATGAATAGATGGATGGATTCAAGGAAGGATGGAAGTATAGATGGATAAAGGTAAGGAAGAAATGAAGGACGGATGGTGAGATAGACGGAGACAAGGAAGGAAGGGAGAAAGGAAGGAATGACAGATGGCCGGATGGATGGACTGAATTTAGAGTTTAGAGTTTTTTGTTAAACTGAGTGAAATAGTTAATCACCTTTTTCAGGTATTATGTCGTTTCATACGTTACCTCAATGTAACATTGGCTGTTACACTAACAATTCAGGAAACTACCGAAATGAGCCCGTTTATTATAACAAGGCTACATTTTGGACCTCAGCTCTGTCACATTACTAGTCTAGATTTCAGACCTCGTATTTAGTTAGAATTCAGTAGAAACCCTGAAACTGAGAGAGCGTTTTGCAGTGAGTGATTAACCAACTCGGTTACACTGAACTTTGCAGTCAAGGTGTTATATTCTCTCAGCTGGCTTCCTCCTGCAAAGATTTTTGTGTTCATTAATATTTCACACCCAAACGCTGTGAGAAATCCGAGCAAGCTAAAAAAAAAAAAGATCCTCTTTCGGTTTAACATTTAGGGCTGCTCTTTCTGCGTTAGAGTTTGCATGTTATCCCCGTGCATCCGCATGTTCTCTCCAGGTACGCTGGCTTCCTCCCACAGCAGTAAAACATGGCCGTCAGGCTGATCGGTCCCTATAATTTGCCCTTTGGTAGCAGTATGTGTGTTTGCACGGTTTTCTGCCCTGTGTGTGTTGCAAAATGTTGAGTAGACACGATCAGTTAATACATTAACTCGTGTAAACCAGCAGACTCACATGCATGATCCTGAGAACAGTCATTGTCAGCGTGTCTTGACACTCCCTGAAAAAAAAGTGAGGATGTTATGGCCAAACCTGTTACAAGCAGCCTCCGTTAAGAGAAAGCAACATTATTCGGGTGTGTCTTCCTGTGTTTTGGATTTGCATGTACAGACCTAATTATTTCAGCTGCTTGCTCTGGGGTCAAGTCATCGACAGCGACGTCATTGATCTTCACAAGCTGGTCCCCGGGGACGAGCCGGCCATCTGCAGGACCACCTGGACACACAAAACGTCTCTGTGTCGTCATGCCTGAGGGGGCTTCAATTGGCCTGAGCTCATACAGCTCATGAGGGCTGATGACAGGCAGCAGCTTGTACTCCAGTCATTTCCTTTCATCTGACTCCAATGCATTATTTTCCATCCTGCTCTCTAAAGAGCCTGTCGTCCAACCACATGAACATTAGCAGCGCGCTAATTGAGCTAATTGAGATATCTGAGACCATTTTTATCAACAAATTTTCCTTTTACGCTTCCTTAAAGCTATAAAGCGCAGGAGGAAGAGGAAGAGGAATCAGAATGGTATCTGAATATTATATGCTCATAATCTATCTTTGATTAACTCTGTATTCACCTTTAACAATATTTAGGTGCTCATCTCTAAGGAAACGCAACAATGTTCATTTATTCACAAATGTTTGCTGACTCCAGTTTTGCATTTCCATACTTATCCAGACCGTGCATACAGAACCAACACAGTAGTGTGCAGCCGTGAACTATGACGATAAAAAACAGTACAGTTTGGTGTTTGCATGCAGGCCCCTGAACAAATACCTCTTATAACAAGCTGCAGGTCTGGTAGGTCTCTGCTTTTTAAAGACAAGAATTATTACCCGTGTTCTCGGAAAAGGTGAAAAAGAGTCTCTATAAAAGCTAAATTAAACTCTTAAAACAGCATCCAAATCGGATTAAGGTCAGTTCTGCTTCTCCACCACACATCTCACTTTACATGCGGTCCATCTTAGTTGATCTTAGCTGACCAGAGCATCTTCTTCTCTTTCTATGTTTACTGTCCCCTACATGGCTTGAGGTTAAACGTAGGCTTAGTCTTGCCACTCTTCTGAACACGGCCAAATTTTTGGAGTGCAAGGCTAACAGTTGTCCTGTGAACAGATTCTCCAGCAGGAGGTGTGGATCTCCGCAGCGCCTCCAGATTCTTGACAACTTCTCTGACTCATGATCTCTTAGCCCGGTTTATCAGTGTAAGTAGACGGCGAGCAGCTTGGCTGTTCTCCCTTTGGTCTTTACATTTTCATATAATGGACTGTACATTTGTCCATTAAATATTTAGAGCTTTGTGATGTTACTTTATAACATAATCCTGCTATAAACTCCTCCACATCTTTCTACTGCTGATTTCCTTTGCCTTCAGAAATCAAACAGTTTTTTTGGTGTATCAGAGTAAATGGGGCTGAATATAAATGCATCACACACTTTTCAGGTGATCGTTTGCGAAAATATTTGAAAATATTTCTTTCCACTTTATAACTACGCTTCTCCAGGAGTGAATGCTGCTTGTCGGGACTTTGATGCAATCAATTGGTTTTCTTATATAGGAACATTTTTGACCAATCTGTATAATCTGACCCAATCTGTATAATATGATTGAACTTAACTTTGTAAAGTGCCTTGAGATGACATGTTTCATGAATTGGCGCTATATAAATAAAATTGAATTGAATTGAATTGAATAACCATGCAGTGCTTTGCATCATGTGCATAGCACTGTGAGAATACAGTCAGAAAAAAATTCAGGGGACATAAATGTCCGCAACAATTTTCCCTTTGGGGACAATAAAGGAAATGTTATCTTAAGAACGTTTGCAAGTCCCTTTATTTAATCTAAAACATTTGGTTCATTGATTTATAATTGATTGGAAAATAGATGGGAAAAGATTTTGGCTTTAATTTTAAAGGGGGCAGATTTCTGATCTGTTGTTTCAGAATTTTGTTTGTAAAAATCCTTTAAAAATATGATTTTTAACATTTTTGCAAACCTCTTTTATAGTTTTCATTCCTCTTTACAATTGTGTGTCTGTCATCAAACAAATTCCTGATTGAAATACATTAAAGGATGTTGAAAACCTTCCAAGAGGTGCATTCACACTTCTGTAAGGCACTGTGTTAAAAACAAAACGCGTTCTGTTAAAATCCATGACAGGAATCTTTCCCTCCTTCCTCAACGCCATCATCAGCGCACATTTATTATCTGCACCGCTGTTTGTAAAATCGACTGGCTGCTCCCCTGATGAGATTTCTCGCTGCTGTTAGAGTTGCAAATTGATTACAGATACTCCTCCTGGTCGCACCTTGTTGGACATGTCTCCGTGTCCTTTGCTCAAGCTGTTCCAGAAAGAATTATGCAGCAGTGAAGCAAATGAAAACAGCAACCTGTTGAATGTGCTTGGCACTGCAGGGGCTCTAATTAGACGAGATGAAGGCGTCCAGATGCTAAAAGCGCTGGGCGCCATCGGGTTGACGATATTTGAAGATTCGAAATGGTCTGAGCTTATATCATGTGAATAAATCTATGCGTAATCCAGGGAAGCCACAGAGGGAAACATGTGGGCCCATTCTTAAACAAGAGGCATAAATTAATTCATCACCAAGGCCTTCCTCCTGCGTCTGCCCCCTTAGGTTAGTACTTTATCTAAAGGAAATTTTTCTTTCTCTAGCCTGCAACAAAAGGTACCTCTCAGACATGAGATATTACTTGATATCTTCTTTGAAAACAATGTGGGCAGATGCTGGCGACACCGATAGGTCTGAAAACGCTTTTGAACAAAGGAGTCATATTTCACTGTCAAGATGCTGCAGCACCTGTCAGAGACAAAGCAACAGAGGGAAGGAGGACTGAGCCAAGGCTCCCAGGGGCCACTGGTGGTGTGAGGAACAGTTGTGTCAACGTGCGAAACACACCGACACAACTGCGTGAGAACATGTTTTTCATATTTTACCACCAAAGTGAAGACTTTGATGTAAAGTGAGGCCATTTTTTCGTTCAGCTTCTCAACAAAAACCTTTTTAAAGGTTGGTACTAAAAGGGTTTAGGTCATATTTTGTAATTTGCCACGTTCGGACATCTTGGTGGCTGGATTATTTACAGTATCTAACCCTTTTTAGTGATGCAGTTCATATCTAGTTTGCTATATGCCAATTCTTCAAGCCTAAACTGCTCCAAAAGTACACAGTGCCTTGCAAAAGTATCCAAGCACCTCAAACTTTTTCCACATTCTGTGTGCATTTTAGGTGATAACTACAACATAAAGTATTGTACCATTGTAGGAATGAAATTACATGGCTATATATTTTTTAGTCAATTCAATTTTTCAAAAAATATTGTAAAAATGAAAATCTAAAATGTGTAGCATGTATTTGTATTTCAGCACCCCCCTGAGTCAAAGCTCTGTTGGTCTACCTTACCGTGCATCTACGTCAGCAAGTCCTTTGCTGTACGGTATATCTGCACCAGTTTCACACTCAGAAATAAATTGTTGGTTTTCCCAGGACAATTAGCCCTGACTTAGGGTGCTAAACCTGAACTGTGGATCGCTGTCAGGATCCTCCGCATTTCCCTTGGACCTCTCAGTTGCTTCTCCAGTTTGAGCTCGCCTTACCAGATAATAGGTTGAACATAGGTCTGTGAGACGTCCAAGGCCTGGGATAATGTTTTTCTAACCCAACCCTGCTTTAACCGTACTCTGCTGTTTCCCTTGGTCTTCATGATGCTGTTTGCTCAATAATGCTCTCAAAGAAACCACCGAGGCCGGGGCACTTTGTGAAGTGGAGGAAAGATGATATATAACTTTCGAATGTTCACTACTTTTCTGTTGGTCTATCACAAAAAAATCTCATAAAAAACACAAAAGACTGTGGCGGCAATGCAAATAAATGGAGAAACACGTTTATGATTAGGATTGTTACAAATGCCCGTCAAACAAAAGCTCTCTTACGGTACTTCCAAACAGCGCGGTATCCACGCTTCCTCTGACACATGTCAGTGTTAAATAATTCAGTTAGGAGGAAGCGCTTGAACTGAGTCGAGGTACTCAGGTTCACCTTCGGCTGCCTCTATCTCACAGCTAAAGAGGCTTTACAACATCTATAAACACAAACACAAAACAAGACATTAGCGCCCCACAGCACTTCCTTTTGTTAATTTAATTTTGCGCGCATCTATGCCGCATCAGCGTGCAGTAGCAGCTCCAGGTGGAGGTTTTTACTTTGTGCCGACCAGAGGCCTGCAGAGGTCTGGCACAGGTTCACGCTTCAATTTGCCGGGAAGACATTTGTTACAAATTACAAAGTGGAGACGACAGCGGAAAAAGGCTTTTTTCTAAAAAAAAAAAAGAAAAAAAGAAAAATTAACTAGCAATCCCTGTTTTGCAGCAGGGCTCTTGGTTTACACTCAAGAATAACATTTTAATCTGGAGAGGTGATTATTTGGAAAAATTATAGCAAGAATTTTGTAAATACAGCATTTCACTTATAGTTAAAACACATTTAGCACAAACAATATGAATATATTTCATGTTATAAAGCAGGTATAAGTGGTCTCCCTTCCTATACAGGGGTAGAGATCCAGGTCCAGTGCTCTGTAACTTACAAACTACAGTTTACTGATTACAAGGAACAGTGTGCTGGAGCAGAAGGTGCTGATTCAGCAAACTGAAAGACAGCAGCTCCTTCTGGGAGAAATTTGCTCCTGGCAGGTAACAGTACAGAGATAGAATATAGAGAGTAGGTGGAGAAGGACAAACTACCACAACTCCAGTAATGATGAACTGTTTCTGAACACTGACATATTTTTAAAAAAAAAAATGTTTTAAATCATGTTGATACTGCTATGTACACACAGCCAGGTTTGCACTCTATATTCATTTGCAGCTGTCAATAACTAAACCAAATCTGTCAACATTCTAATCAGGGATGCATTTCAGTAGTTTGTCCTACCTGGCGTGACCTCGTGCACCAGGATGGGGATCTGGGTGGAAAGCGTGAGGCCATGGGAATTGAGGTCCGGATCCTTTTGGAACTGAACGTTGAAACGGAACGGGTAATTTCTCTGATCGGCGCTGCTGGACTCTCCCGTTTTCCCGTCCACAGCAACACGATCTCTGCAAAGCAATCAGGATGACATCTTACTAAATACTACTGGAAGCTCTACAGGAAATTTCTGTGATTCTGTTAACAAATTTTATGATTTCTGAAGCTTCAATAAAACACGAGAACAAGGATTTAAAAAACTATAACAACTCTACTTTTTGCTGCAGTTTTATTTATTCTAAAGCTTGTAGAGATTTGGCTGCATAAAGGTGGCCCACTTAAAGCTGTGTGGGTTATCGCTGCCTTGTGCACTGTAACCCCCCCCCCCCTAATCCAGTAAAGATGTTGGCTTTTCATATTATGATTAAAAGAAACCCTCTTAACCCCGAGGTCACAGTGATTTCTGAGGAGATTTTCTAATTTTTGAGTTATTAGACCACCATTATTCTAGTCCATCTTAATTAAGCTCTGGGCCCCAGAGGGCTGTTGTGTTGGTTTGATTTTCTTTTTCTTATTTCATAATGAGGTTTTATCTTGGAGTTTATGATCGAGATTAACTGTGTTCCCGCAAGAAGATTTCAGTTGTGTTTTGTAGATTCCACACCATTTTGCTTCTTCTCTGAGTTTTATTCAAGGCTCTCCACAGGAAACTGGAGTGGTAAAGTCTTTCTTCTCTCTGAGGTATAAATAAATTCTTCAAAAAATACAGACTTCTTCCTAGTTCATTTTGATGGCTTTGAGATTAAGGTTTTGTTTTAGCAAAATTAAACTTTAAAAACAAGTATGGGGGACATTTTTGTTTTTAACGGGCATCAATAATTAAAACAATTAGATAAACAAAACTGGAAAACATTTCACAGCATTTTATTGGGTGTTGGAAGATTCTTTCTATGTACTTGTTCAGCTTTTGTTGGCAGGTTTGATTGGGAAAAATGAACACTGCAATAATGTCTTGGTTTATCAAAGAATCTGCACAGAATTCATAAAGCAGTAAAGTCCCCTCTATAGAAATGCTTTCCTGTGCCATTTGCCTTATTTTCCGCTCTGGATTCACAAAGGAAACCATATATTGTACATGCAGATGCCAACATGCCCATCATGTTCAACAGGAAGGAAAGATTTGCAACTATTTTTGCATCAAGTCACCTTTTCCTTTCTTCAGCAACAAACACAGCAAATGCAGAAAAAATTAAAGAGACAGAGACATTGCTTTACGTCTTTATCAGGTCTTTAATAACCAGAGAATCACCTATAAACCATGCTGGAGGTGTTAAAAGTTAATGGGATGATGCAACCTTTTAACTGATTTATTAAGAGATAAAAATATTTGTTCATCCTTTAACATGCACCAGGTTGTTAATTATGAAATGTATTATGTGCAAACCAACTTGTTTGCACAACACCTAGTCTTTAATTTATCTGAGTCTTTCTTAATATTTGCATCTGTATATAAAGCGTGGATATAATGAGTGGAATATTCAACAACTTTAAAGTTTTGATTCTGCATCATAAAAAGCCACAAGATGATTTTTAACATAATTATGTCAAATTATCTTCATAGATAATTGCTTTGCAACAATAATCCAAACCTGAAGTTGAGATCTACCCTCTGTGACATCACTGACCTGCGTCAAAGTTACAGCTATTAGTAGATTGTAGGTTTTCAGCCCAATATGCAAAATGCATACAGCTCTGTTCTGAGAGTGCTAAGAAATTTACCGTGGCTGTAATTTACACAAAAAAACATCAATATGGGTCGGCTTTCCCTTAAATGCATGGATAATGTCCAATTCAAATATGAGACATCTGCACACAGAGACACTATTTGCTTTATTTTCTGGAGCATTGCTGCTATCGCATCTAGTTTCAGGATACAAAGCATAAACAAACAAAGGTTTCCACACATTTGGCATCTGTAGAAACTGTAGTGAAATTGCCAGTCTGCGAAATAATACTGGCAACAAAATATTTCAACGTCAGCTAATTGTTAAAAGATGCGTCATCCTGTTATCTCTTTTCCCCATTTTCTTTAATGCTTCATTCTTAATCTGATTCTATTGGAACAAGCATAGACTTTATTAAACGGTCAAACAAATTATTTTAGACTTACAATATCTTTAATCTAGACGTTTTGCTCAATCGCACCAGGTTTTATTTATAAAACCCAGCTATTATTGATTTTTTTAAAAAGGGGTTCGGGTTTTGTTTAATGACATCAAGGATCAAATGGAGATGATTCAAGGCCCTTCCTTGCTGTTGAACAGGCCAGTACCCACATAAAAGACATTCAAGTCAGATAAATCTCATTACCTAACAATCAAATCCCAGCGAAGGCAAAGCAGAAGCTCACCTGCTCAGAGAGTGAGACCTGCTGCCCAAGTCTCTGGACCGTCTCAGCCATCGTCCAACCACCTGTTCCACTCGGCTGGTCCTGCGGGACGGGGAGCGACTCCTGCCCTGGGATTCCATTTACCTGCAAGATGTTAAAAGACAATGTTTGTACTATAACAGTGTTTAAAATAGATGTATTTCAATGTAGTCTAATTTAACCATAAAGCAAATAAATGGTCAAAGTTAGAATATCAACAAGAAAAAGAACAAATATTTGTCTTGGTCCAAGAAAAGACACAAGCAAACTGATAGAGAAGATTCTGTCTGAGACAGAAGACGCACAAATCAGCTAAACAAACTCCACAGCAATGCTAATCCTAAATGAGGAAATACGGGCGGCTAAACAGAATGGTACTGTGATGAGAGTAAACAGGCTTTGTGTCTGCAAATGAGTACTGCGGTGCTTCCTGTACTGGAGAGAAAAGATAACACCTCTGAATGGACGGGACTTTGCTCTGGCCAAGTTCATCAGCAGCTTCTGGAAGGTGTTCTGTCTATTTAAAAATAGATGTGGAATAAAGAAAAATAGAACTGAACATTTCCTGAACGCAATAATCAAACTCAAATTACTCAAATATTTCAGCGAGATCTGAGTTATTTAGGCTTTTGTTTCGTACATGAGGCCTATAAATTTACTCCATGAGGTCTGAAACAAAGGGGTAGGAGAGCAAGGAAAAAATTCTTTAAGAAACATTACCTACAAGATTTATATTGCTTATCTATCTTTTGTCAATTTGACCAGAAACGTCACACTAAAATTGAAGTGCAAATAAGTACCTTTAATTTTAGATTTAAATGTGTGAGTCTCAAAAATTGGTCCTTTCTTTCCAAAAGTTAACATACAAGTTAAATATATTCACATTAACAAAAACGCATGACATTTTGCACAATAACATGAGTTACTCAAGACAAGAATTAAGCTTAGTCTATATTTATTAAGGTTGTGACAACACCTCTGGGTTAAGCACCAGCATCATAAGATAAACCTCTGGCTCTGCTTGTGAGACAATGTATAGAAATGACTTTTAATTCAATAAATCAATTTAGAAAAACCTAAACAGATTAATTCTTCTTCTTTTGCTTTCTGAGAAAGGGAGTCATATGAGCTAGTGTTGTTTGGTGAGGTTCAAAGATCCACTGGGACATTTTTTTGGTTTCACATAGGCTGAGGCCAACAATGACATCATTAGTGCCGTGGTGTAGCCTGATGGTCTCTTAGCCTGATTTATAAACCACCTGATGCAATATTGCCTACAAGTCTCAATAACAATCAATATAAATAGTCCATCATTTTGAATAATGGCGCACTTTCCTTTGAATGAGTCCCTGTTGTATAGCCGTGAAGCAGGTGGCTGTCACAAATGAGAATGTTGAAAGGCCGTGGTGGTTGGTGGGACAGACATAATGGGCCAGATCACTGTCTGTAGGGTTTTGCTTAATGGACCATGGAGGAGCTGGGTCACATATTAGATAATGACGTGTCAGCTTACAAGAAAACATGCTTATCAAAGCTGTCGGACTACAGTCCATCCCTGGTTGAGAACAACAGACCGGCCCACTGTGGGCAGTCTAGAATCCTTTTACACAATGGGTCAGTTTGGTTAGCTTTTTATCCCTAAATACATGAAATCATCATTTGAAAACTGCTTTTTGTATTTACCCTGGCTTTCTTTGTCTGATACAAACATTTGTTTGATAATCTGAAAAGTTTAAGAGTGACGAAAAAGTTAAACCAGAGGAGATCTGCAATGGGCAAGTACTACAAATACCACACAACACTTTTTTCTGTGTTTGAGCCAAATGAAGGAGAATATCTTTGATTGCAGATACCATCAGAGCATTGTCTCTTGCTATTCAACTGCCACATGCGTAGCATAAGCTTGAAGTGGCGTTTTAGGGCCAAGTGACATTTATTGATGTGGATTTATAGATTTTGAGTTATGTGGCAGACATTACTGCAGTTCAGATAAACTCTCATAAAAAACATGAGGATTATATGGAAATTTGAGACTTGCACAATTAATTAATTAATTAATAATGTAAACCAGAGTTTTGGGAGTGATAATTGACTATAGATTAGAATGAAAGCCTCATACACATTGGTGTACACAGCAGTGTTAAAATGGTAGGTACATACAACCTGGCTGCATAAATGTGAGTTTTCCAAAGCTACATTATTGCACTACAAGTGCATCCCTTTTACAAAAAACGCAGTTGATTGTCTGGAGAAAAGTGAGATTTGCGGTGACACAAACATTGATTCAAACAATTGTTTGGGGAAAAGGGAATGGTGACACAGAAAGGCAACAGAATAAAAATGCTGGTCAGAACTGGAGCAGAAATGTCAACCTATTGGTATTAGTCAGTGAAGGTCCGGTCCTCTCCGTTTTGCCTCCGCTGCTTTGAGATTCTTCTGCTGCTTTGCAAAACTTGTTAATCAGGGCGGTTGTTAATCAGCCTGGCTTGGAGGGCATTGGCCAGTCCTCTAGATCTTTAATAGACAGCTACAGGAAGCTCACCAGAGACTCCTTATCCCTGGCCCGACAAACACCCTGTTCAATTTACTTAGTTCTGATTTGTACACTACACTGCTCATTAATATTCTGCCTGGCATCCATGTGCTGAACATTTTATTTCCCAGATTTACACTTCTTATAAAATTTTGCTTTTAGGTTTTTACTTTCAAAATGTTATTGTCTTTTTCCTTTTCTGTAAAAATCCCTGTTCTGTGGGTTTCCGTCATGGGCTATACAAGTCATAGAAGCTTATTTGTCCTCAGTCATGATTTTCTGCAACATACAGCCACTTGGAGCCCAGCTCACTGTTTTTCACTTCCTTATACCCTTTTAATGTCATCTTGACTCTACCAGCCCATAACTAACAAACAGATTCTCTAACAGCGAATAATGAAAAAGGCATGATTTTCTTATTCAATTAAAAGAGTTCCTACACTTTTTTTGGTCAGAATCGCATAATTTCTAAGACACAATCTAATTAGACTTCACAAATTTTTTTAAACGTATATATTAAATAAAATACAGACACCTCTACAGTGGTCAGGTGAAGATGAAATCTGCAAAAAACACAGAAATAAAGAAAGGAAAGAACAAGATTGGGGGGATGGGGGAGACAACTGACAAATAAAACACTGAATACAAGAATAAAGCTATGAATGATGGGATGAATGAGAGGGAGCAGGGCAGCAGTAATACTGCACTAAGAAGCAGCAAAAGGATCGATTAAATGAATGAGTGAATGAGCTCAGCAGGTCTGATGTGTCCCTCAGTGAGGAGCCACAGAAAGGAATCTCCCTCCAGACAGACGCTGCCGATTATGGACATCAGCGCTGTCCATTAGAGGAAACAAACTGCAGTCAGACGAAAAGGGAAGGAAAAGCGGAGATGAAGAGCATATACGTGAGAAATAAAGCAAAGAGGTGATGACAGACGACAAGTGTGATACAAGTTGAGAAAGGCAGAGGCGTGATGAGCGACACAGCCAGACAGCAGTGTCTCCTAGGGGACCTTTGGTTATAAGCACATCATCCATCCATCTGCCAGTGCATACCCCTCTCCTGATCTTCTCTTCCTTTCTTTTCCTCCTATCAGCCCCTCAATACTTCCTCTATCCCGTGTATTTCTTTGTCTTCTCTTAGTGGATTCCCTTTCAGTCACATCTTATGTTGCACAATGCAGAACAGGGGTTTTTAGGGTCAAAAATATTCACACTACCTTACTTTTTTTTTTTTTTTTTTTTTTTTTTTTTTTTTTTTTCACACTACCTTACTAATGAATGAAAAGCTGCCACACTCACAGATGTAACCTCTTTATTTACAGTTTTCCTCTGAGGTTACTTTCTACCAAAATCAGAACCTCGAAAATGGATTAAAACCAAACATCTGCACCTTTCAAACACTAAATATTGGGATAAGGTGATCCCTTACAGCCAGCCCCTTCTAGTTGAAGCTTTTTCCCTTTTCAGAGTGGCTTTGATTGAGTATACTGATGAAGTCAAAGCCCAGCAAATCAAATAAGCCTCAACAGCATTGCAGTTCCTGTTTTGCAACCACAGCATTCACGATCAGGGATCAGAGAGGAAATGTCAGCTTATTTTCTGAACAGGTGTAATTATAGCGCTGCAGGAAACTTTACACTTAATCCCTGACAGTTTTAGAAGCATTTTTGCAGAGTCAGAAAATAAATGTGAAATTAATCACTGTTTGCTAAATTTGTACATTCAGGTTTCTTGTTTAATTCAGGACATGTATTTATAGTATGGTTCAAAGCCTTGCTGCCTGGCCCAAAGTCCGATAACAGACCAGCAGGGATATCCTTTCATTCTAGAATGGGTGGATCTACATTATTTGAGTAAATTACCATATTTTTTGGACTATAAGTCACAATTAAATGGTAATTCATACTGACCAGCATGAAACAAGTAGAAAACATTACCATCTGTAGCCACAAGAGGGCTCGCTAGGGTTGTGAAAACGATCCTGCTCCTGTACCACTTAGAAATTAATTGAAACATTAACTTATAGACAACAAAGACTGAACACATGTATGTTGTTCCACTGTTTCGGTATGCATTCACGCATATATGTTTTTTTCCTCTTTATGACGGATTTTGTGACTGATGCGATTTATAATACGGTATGTCTCTTGTATTATTTTAGGTACTGTAACCTATGCAAATAACTGGTGTCATGGTGACCAGACGCAGTCGATGTATAGCATTATACTATGGTCATTTCAGTATGCCACAATAAGCAAGGTTAATGCCACATCCAGTAGATATAATTATTAGCATTATTATTAAATGCCAAGACTAAGCAAGTGTTCAAAATAAATAAAACTGTGCACAAGCTTTGTGTAGCAGTTGTTACTCATGGTGCCTGCAACATTTTATAAATTTAATAACAGATATAAGCCTGTGCAAATTCTCTGATTGCCTCTGATTTAAGCCTGTTTGCTATAACAAATATACACCAATTATAGCCAAACAAAATGTATAATATTTATAATGGACATATAGAAATAAGGTCAGATCTATGGTGAGGTCCAAAAGCATTTCAATGACACATAAACCCAAAGATAGTTTAGAAGAAGAAAATGTGTACATGCCATACCGCTCTTAAATATTTCTGTACACTATTCTCTATACCTCTGTGCAGAGATATAGAGGAGGATATCTAAACTCAACACTAAAGTAGTTTATATGCAACAGAGGCATGCTGGAAGAATCCTAAATGATTCAGATTAATAGGAATAAAATAAAACAAAAGAGAATATTAACTAAATTCAATACCTTAAAATTCAGGGATTTAGTAAAACTCAATTCTGCACTGATAATATGATAATATGTGGTTTGAAATAAAATAAACAAAGTATGAAGTTACAGAAAATTCTGCTCAAAAAGAAGTTGGTCATGGTGACAATATAAGTAAAAATTTTTTCAAAACGATAAAAGACATATAAAAGTGTGCTGCGGGTGCATGGTTTCCCCCTGTAGTTATACTGCAGCTCCAGCATGAAAAGTCCTACTGAGGGAGCAACAAATAAATACAAAGAAAATCACCTTTAAAAGTTCAAAGTTGAACTTTCTGTTCCTATTGTGTTTTTTATGACATGCGTGATATAAATATGGCAACCAGGCTGTCATATCTATAGGCAGCAGCTCTTTCCTGTCATCTCTCCACTGGCCTGGTAATTTCTCTCTCATGTGTCCCCTCGTCTGTTTTATTAGATTACTGCTCATGTACAAGGAATCAGATTTCTCAGACACACTCTGGCTCTCAATACAAATGCAGAAATGGAGCTTACAGAAATTTCCACTTGCTTAGCACAATGTACTATATGATTTAAAACATCATGTATCATTATATATATATATTTTGTACTATGTAGTAAATATTTTGACTATGACATCATTTCTCACTTAATTTGCAATCAAAGACTAAACTTATTAGATCTGCATATTATTAGGTTAGCACCCACACATGCAGCACACCAGCTTCTAAATCAAGTCTGCTGCCTTCTTAGACTGTTCTTTCTATCGTGACAATTAAAATCATAAAAGAAAAGCAACGGCAACCCTCTGCTGGGCCAGATCACAGAACCTCACATGCTACTGGTTGGCTTGTGGAGATCAGCGACCAGATCAGATCCTAACATCTTGATTAATAATTACAGGTTAGAGTTGTTTTGAAATATTGAGTTTCAGTATGAGAAAGAAACCAGATTAACAGAAAAATCACACAGCCACATTGTCTCTCATTTTCCTGCTGTTTGTTTTATTACCACCTATCAAACAGTGGAGGTAGTGCGGAGCAAACATGAAGCTTCAGTCAGAATCAATGTTTTCGTCTGGATTTATTAACATAGCTTCCAGCTCTGTGCTTTTCATATCACTAGCTGTTGTTTATGAATACTGCCTGCAGAAGCCTGCGTCACTATAGTGTTTAGCTCTGCTTATACAGACCCACCAGACATAAATGCCTTTCTAAATTAGGCTGGCAATATTAAGGTATTATTACAAACACATGTGCCAAAGAATGTGGTTTGTGAATTAGACTGTCTGAATAGGACAGAGAGAGTCATGAGAAAATAATGGAGGGTAAAGTTAGAAGATTGGCAGGTCCCAAAATCATCATATATTAGCTCTCTTCCTGTATGTTAGCATACATTAATTAGCTGTAGCGGCACTATTGTTGTTCTCAGTGTCTGATCTAAATGAAAAAGAGAGTCCTAAACAGCATGATTAGTTAGAGTATTGTTTATACTTATTTTGTTTTACTTTAAATTTTATCTGCTCTCATAGCCTCTAAACCCCCTTTCCTTCAAGAAACCCTGCTTTTGCCAGGCTACAGTTCTAAATAAGAGAATATTCTTAATCTGTCCTGACTGTTTAAATAAAACCTAAATAAATAAATCTTCCATCTAGTTGTATATCAGCATGTTACCCTCCTTCAGACCATCGCTTTTGTAGCATTAGCTTCATGAGACTTTTTAGGGCCAAACAATGTGTTGTGGGCAAAGTAACCTCAGACAAATAGAGTTTTAGTAGAAAATCAGATTGTAGTGCATTTTAAACTATAACACAGATTGATCAAATATAAAAAAGTAGACTATTCTGGTGACAGAGATATAGGTTTAAAAAAGCAGAAGGTATCACAGTAACAATGCTGGTCAGAACTGGAGCATAAATTATACTGAGCCTCTAAATGCAGAGTCTTAGTTTTATGTATTAGTTCTTGTCACGAGTGGTCAATCATTACATTGGCTCATCACAGACGGATTTTAAACTCCTGAACAGGTTTGGTGTCTCAAAGCTACTGCTCTCAGACAACATTTCCCTAATTTCCTCCCCCTCATTGGACAATAGCCAGGTAAATCTTCACGTTATGAGCTCAAATTGGTGCATATGGTTTTAGTTGGACATTGCGTTACGAACTGATGCCCTCATTTGGTGTTTTCAGTGTAACATGACTTATTATCAGCTTTTGGCTGCATTATCTTGTGCTCGTTTTTCTCCTTTGTGAGCATTTCTTTTTTTTTGTTTTTGATATTTCTTGATTTCAGACAGAGATTATAACTATTGTGAAATACATGGCTGAACACCAATGTAAAGGAAAAGTTGTAAAGATGATGACATATACACTTTAAAAAAAATTGGTCTGTACTATAAATGTAGAATAAGTAAAACTACATCATATGAAAAAAGGACAGATGGGAATGTTTTAAAGATGAAACATTTTTAGATCAGTCTGCCTCAGGCAGACACATATCTTGTGTAAACCCTAAACAACCTTGCTAAGTTAAAAAAAATACTCCATGTACAAACAAACATTTTCCATTAAGCCTTAAACATTAGAAAATAAAAAATTACCAGCAGTTAGCCATCTCAGTGAGAGAAATTATCTATCTGTTGTGTTTCATGTGTGTATGGGTTTTGGTTTTCTTTTGTGTCTCTGTTTTCATCATTTCCCAGGTGTGTATTTAGTTCATTTTATTTGGTTCATTCCTTGTATGTTCACTAATATGAGCAGGTCTTGCCATATCAGCTCATTCCTTATTTCTTGTGATCTGTGCCCTATCTATTCTACATTATTCCTTTTGGTCATTGTTTGTCTTTTCCCCTTGATTAAGTGTTTTCTTGTGTCTTATCTTATTTAGTCTCCCTATCTCAGTCTTCTTGCATACTTTCGGCTTCAGCTTTTCCACATTATCCCCAGATTAACACACCTGCATCCATGTCTTCCCACGCTAAGTTCTCTGTTGGTCATTGTTCTTTACTTGATCCTCCCGTTACACTTTCTGGATCTCTGCCCTTGCTCTATTTCCTTTGAGTTTTCATGTTGCCATGATTTAAGCCTTATTTTGCACATCACAGTTGGATTATTTAACATGTTCTTAAAGGGATGAAACAGAAAATTTGTGCTACTCTGATTATGTGGCTCTTAGTTGTAGCATGTTGAAATTGGAAATCCTTCAGTGTGATCCAAGTAGCAAAACAAAACTCTGAGTGGACTTAAACTGCCTGTCTATGGTGTAATGCTGTAGGCTTCCTGAGGAGATTGATTAACAAAGGTTTGACCAGAACACATCCAACAGATGCAAACTCTAACTTTATTTGGTAAAATGCCTCCAAATGTACATCAAGTGCTCCTGGTTGTTTGTATTTTACAAACAACCAGGAGCTTTTTCCTTACCAAAGCATTTGCTTTACCAAGCATGTTTTTTTTTTTAAATACATAATACAAACGTTACAGCCCGCTAGCTGAGCCTGCTACACAACTGCAGCAGGAAAGAGTCATCTCAGGCAGAAAGGTTGGCTTTTTGTTTATTGCTGAGACAGGAGCTGGGCAGTATAACAACTGCTGCAGAGAAAAACACACACGCTTTCACAACCACACAAGTTGACTAATGGGGCTGCTGCGGCACTTGCAGTTTATTTTCCACTGTCCACACTCACTCCGTTCAAAGTTACATTCAGATTTATCTGTTCCTTTTGTCATCTTCTCTCTTTCATTTTATTTTATCACATACTTTTTATATGATCACTTTAGTTAAGGAGCTGATGTTTTAGTCAGATTTCTTCCTATTCTGTATTTTTCTTTTCCATGTCCCTTAAAAACAGTGCCGAAGCTCACCCAGTGGAGCAGCACCAAGATATTAAATTTGCGATATGTAAAAAAATTGAACTTTGAAAGTTTATCAAATTTTATTTTAGATAGATTTTTCAATATTCATATATGAAATAGATGTAAATAAACACACTAAGAATTACTCTAAGAATATATCTGGCAGCAAAACATCAAACAGATCCCTATGAGGTTAAAGTTAGCTTTGTCTCATACACATGCACCTATAATACATAACCTGACTCTCGCCAAATGGATGTAGTTCCTGCAAGCGCCACACGGCTCCACACATCCATCTGGAATTGCTGCCATTGGGAGGGATTTCAATACCACATAAAATGGACGAGCCAATCAGGATCGCCGGGTGGGATTTTCCTAGATGTGACGTATCAGAGAAGTACGCAAGGAAATATGCAAAAAATATGCAAGGAATATTGATGAGGCCCCTCCTTCTGAACCACATCTCTATTGCCAATCATTCTGACGCCCACGTAACACCAGTGTACATATTCGTTCCTTGTTAGTTTCTGCTTGCTGGCTGCACATGTGCACTTCTAGTGTTTATGTATCCAGTTAGCTTAGCGGTTAGCTTCGGTGTTAGCCGTTCATTGTAGCGCCGCTGCTCTCACCGTATACTTTGAACAGGGCTCTCAACTCTCACGCATTGACCGTGTGACACACGCATTTCACTGACTTCACACGCTCACACGCAACCCATGGCATTTCACACGCATAAAAATCACAAAGCCCATCTGGGCTGCGGACGACAAAACTCCGCCTTCTGCTGAGCTGTTTCGCTTCTTTTACAGCTTGTGGCCATCCGTAATTCCTGCTGCAGTTCGTGTTAACAGAGCGATCAGAGTTATGAATAATTTTAGTCTTAACCAGTGGTGAAAGTAAGCCGGTACGGTCCTGTACTGCGTACACAGGAGGAAAGGGGGTGGGGGAAGAGCTGCTGCCAGATATTGCCTTCATTCAGAACCAGGCATGGCTGCACTCTGGATCATAAACCAGATGCAGTTTAAAACGCCACTTAGTCTGTTTGTAAGTTTCGTTTTTATTAATTCTGCATTTTTTAACTACATGCACCGTATTTCTGTGCCTCAGCGCTTGCTCCTCTCCCCCCTCCTTTTCCTCGGACCCAGTTGCTTTTCTCACCATTCAAAACGTGAATCACTACGTTTAATGTCCTCACATCCGTAGCAAAGTGTGCCAGTTAAAGTCAATAGGAGAGTTAGTAGCTGTGTTTCATGCTCTTTTGTTTTTAACAACATAGAATCAGTGGCGCTTTGGTGGGCATGCTGCCTTGCGCTTTAGTTCAGGTGCGCAAAATTATGTTACATGTAATTTTGGTGCGCACTTTTAAGGGTCATTTTAAAGAACTTGTAACATCAGGGGCTTGATCTCAGACCCGTCAGTCCCCCTGTTTCCTCTAAAGGAGCCCTTTACAGTCTTTATTTATGCATTTTCCCCACTGTTTATCCCTCGCACGCAGCGCACCAACGGGGGTAAAATCCGCCCACCTCACCACCCAGAGCGCGCTGACCAGACAAATACAGATTTGTCTGATCGACTGAGATGAGAAACCTGTCGCTGTGAAAGGTGATGATAATGGTTATAAACTGTAACAGTCTAGAAGTGCATTGAGCTGAAAAGAGGGAGACATCAGCAGCTGGATCGTGCGTAAAGACGCAGCGGGAACCTCTGTGTGCTTCAGTGTTGCTGCTGAGGGGAAACTGTCTTATAAGCCATATGCCGTATAGGCTTGATGAAACTCAGCCTGATTCACCAATCAGGTTATAGATCTACAATGAAACAAACCCATAGATGAATCTGTAACTGTGTAATAATTCGGTAAATAACTTAAAACTACTTTATTTTGTTCAGTATTATTTGAACAGTTGTGTGTTTTTTATGTTTTAATCCACTATCTGAACAATAAAGTATTAACACGTCTTTTTCTCTTTTTAAGAAAAGTAATACATGTCTACTTCAATGTCTGGTGGGATAAAAATGAGATGGAGTTGACTCCACCGGCTCTTCCAGGGTCCAGTTAGCCCCACCCCAAACAAGCCCGCCCCCAAAATTAGCATAATCTCACTCTTAACTTTTGATAAAAGTTGAGAGGTCTGACTTTGAACATGGCTGAGGATCACAAGAAGCGAACCTCATACAAGTTTATGAGAAGAAGAAGGCCTCAGTAGAAAGAAATAAGACCAGAGTGGATTTGTGAGAGTTTTTTTACGTGATCCCCCTGAGGAGCGTAAGAGCAGGTAAGACGGTCTTGTGCATGCGTAGTTATTCAAAAGGGGACTTCCGGAAGAATCACTGACTCCACTTTTAAGCAATAACAAGAACTACAGTTCTAAAAAACATGCTGCCTCATCAGCCTTAACCAATATTGTTAATTTTTATTTATCATCTATTCTTTTGGAATATTTACTAAAATAGAAATAAAGAAAGAGGTATGCATTTAGCAGTCTTTGTGCTTTTAATGATTTCCAACACCAATCAATATAGAGACTAAGAAAGAACAATTAGCCTTTTTAATGAAATCAATCCTGTCCTGATGATTCAAATCCAACCAAACTCCATGCAGAATGATATGTAGTTTTCATGTTCTCTCCATGCAGGTGTGGGTACTCACCAGGTACTCCGGCTTCCTCCCGCAATCCAGAAATATACATGTTGGATTAAGTGGTTGCTCTACATTGACTTTAGGAGTGGATGTGTGTTTGTTTGTGGTCTTTTTGTGTGATGGACTGGCGACATGTCCAGGGTGTACTCCGTCTCTCGCCCTGTGAAACCTAGTCTTAATCCAGTTTATTTGTTTTGTAAATTAAACGTCCTTTATATGGCAAGACACAGATTACGTCCGACTTTTGCATAACACACACTGACACATGCACAGTGCAGACAAATTGGATCAGAGAGTGTGTCTGCAGCCTGTGGCAGGGAGTTCGTGCGTCACTTCAGCTGAGCCAGATTAACCTGAGCTTCACTTCAACCTTACAAGATAAACTGCAAAGCTGCAATTCAATCTCCCCGTTTGTCTCATTTTCACTTTTATCCCACGCTTTTCTGATCCTGTAATGATGTATTTATTTTCTTTACACATACTGGTCACATGCACAAACCAATCAGTTTATATTAGCACTTAGAAAGAGAAAGTCAGTCACCTGCTCTCTGCCCCGTCTCTCGGGGCTCTCTGAAGGCGCTGGTTAAAGTCGCGCTCCACGTTCTGTTCGTCCATCATCTCGTTGAAGAAGGTTCGGATGACGTGTTTTCATCTCCTGAACAACATCATAAAGAAGTGAGGAGGGAGTCTTTGGACACCTTTTAGAGTCTCTAGCAACTTATAGTGCCTGGAACAGTGTATACACATACTGAACTTCGGCTTCAATATATTTTAAATTAATTTTATAAGATAAAGAGATACAAAGCAGAGCTTAACTGTCAAGTGCAAGGAAACAGATGTTTGGGTTTAATTAATTTATTTTTTGACAGACGGGTCTGAAAAGTGGGGCTTGCATTGGTATTCGGACCCCTTTACGTCAATACCAAATAAAAACACTTTTGTGTGAATTCCAGCTGCGTTGTGAACACCTTAGAGGTCTTTTCTTAGAGAAGATTAGTGAACAGATAGGATCATGAAGACACAGCAGGCAGGTCAGGGAGAAAGTTGTGCAGAGGTTTAAAGACGGGATAGGCAATAACACAATATCAAACACTTCTGACATCCCATTGTGGAGTTATCATCAGAAAATGTAAATCGTATGGCATAACTCCAACACTAGTAAGAAAAGGGTCTCATGGCTAACCAAACTGGTACACTGTTCAGAGAAGCATAGAGGTCCATGGTAACTCTGGAGGAGCTGTAGAGTTTCACAGCTCCAGTGGGAGAGTCTCTCAACATGTCAACTAAAAAAACACATCTGGTCTTTATGGAACAGTAGCAAGAAGAAAGCTGACGATCTATTTTCAGTTCACCATAAACCATGTAACTGGCACAGCAAAACTGGGGAAAAAGTTGCTCTGGGACACAAACTTTCAAAATGCTGTGTGTGGACAAAAAGTAAATCTGCATATCACTCTGAGCACAGGCAAAACATGGTGGTGGCAGAATCATGCTGTGGGATGCTGTTCTAAAGCAGGGAGAGGGAAGCTGTTGATGGGAAGATGGATGGAGCTAAACACAGGCCAATCCTGGAATAAAACCTGTCAGGAGCTGCAAAATAATTGATACCGAAGAAGAGGGTCACCTTCCAGCAGGACAGAAAACCTTAAACCTCCAGCCAGAGCTACAATGAAATGGTTTAGATCAAAGCATATTCATGTGCTGGTATGGCCAATTCAAAGTCTACTAGAGCTAAATCCAATTTAATATGTGGAAAAACTTGAATACTAACAGTCACAGATGTTCTCCATCCAATCTGACAAATACCCATAATATTTTGTATACAGACAAAAAAGTTGCATCTTGGACTTACAGGTAAACTCCATATTTACAAATCATTCATCACAATTAGAATGTATTTGAATTATTATGATCAATTTTGTGGTGTCAGAATAAAAGGGAACTGACTAAAATATGCCCCACTTTCAGATATTTGAGATGTTTGGAAAGCCCCGCGGCTTCATTTTTCTTTCCCCTGACAATCACGTACCGTTAACTTCTGACTTTTCAGTTAAAGTCCCTGTAAAACACATTGAAAGTTTTTGGTTCTACGGTGACAGAATGTGAAAAAGTTTAAGACACTGTAAATTTGTAAAATTTTTTATCCACATGTTTAACATGCTATAAGGCAAATATACAAAGCATCAAAAGCTCCCCTCTCCAGTAAACAAAATCAAACAATTCAGTAATTTTCACAGGCAGGAATAGAAGGTGAGAAAGTAAGTAAACAAGGCAAATGTTACAAGAGAGAGCCACTTGAGAGGATGAGGAGGACAAAATGGGGTTTCATAAACAGAGAAAAAACATTAAATCAGAAGAAAATACAGTAGGTATCAAATGAAAAGCGAAACAAAATAGGGGAAAGAAAGTGAAGGGAGGAAAGGTAAGATGGGGGAGTAGAAGAATCAAAAAATATAGTGGGACTCCATCACAGTGGGAAAGGCCTGGCTGAACTGTTTGTGGAGTCCCACTTCCCCCTGCTCTGCTCCAAACAGCATCCATTTTTAATGAGCCCCTCACAAAGCCCTGGGAAAAGAGATGCAGGGAACTCTTCTTTACCCCCTCTCTTCCTTCTTCGTCTGCCCCTCAGTTTCCACCACCTAAATACCCGTTTCTTTAACATCTTTATAACTTTTTTATATCTTTCCCGCTTCTTATAAGCTAATCATTTGATATCTGTTTAGGTATCTGAGCTGCCACCAGGACAAAATGTTATAGTGTTTGCATTTCAAGCAGCTTAGTTGCTTCAGAGTTGGTCAAATTCAGCATTTCTGAGACATGAACAAGCAGCAAGCATGTTTGCTACCTTTGATTTATCTTTCTGATATACAGTCATATTCCATAAATTACAATATAATTTCAAAGTTCATTGATTTCAATAACTCACTTTGCTGGTGGAAACCTCCAGCTAATAAAAGCATAGTATTTAAGACTAGAAATTGCATCAGACCAATAAAACAGCAACATTTTTCATGCAGATATGGAGGCTTAATAAAAAAGCATGTCTAATACTGGCTTAAAGGCTTTTTTTTTCAAAAGGTAGTTTTAATCTGACAAAAAAGCCTCTTAGAAATGCATATTCGGGTTTATTGACTATGACTGTACATTAACTGTAAAAATGAAATAAATAACTTATTCTGCTTCATTTGATAATGTGTGTGTCCCATTGTGTTTTATTTCAAGAGTGATTTTTTTATCCTCCCAGGTAGCGGCTGGAGATTGTATGCGTTAGTCAGTGTGCTGCTCACATTAATAATGTATGCAGATAATGCAACCGCTTCGCTGTACCAACAACTAACAAGCATGCCGATGCACACAGAGGGATACAGAGAGGGAGAAGAATCACATGAGGCTGCAAATACAATGGAAAGATGAGATGTGAGAAATATAATGCAGGATGAGGAAAATATTTGTTTACACTAAAGTCTACACTGCGAGCCAAACTATAGTGCTTTTCAGATTTTACTTGGATTGCAGCAAACTTGATTTGTGCCTTTTTGTTTTATTATAGATCACTTTTCCAGACGTCTTGCATCAGATGAATGAACTCAAAGTAAAACCTATTGATGTGCCACAGTGTACAGCTGAAACCAAATATTTACATACACTATAGAAAAAGACACAAAACATTCTCATTGTCAGACAGTAAAGCTTTCCAGTTTTAGGTCAGTTAAATGTCAATGTCAGAATAATGAAAAAGAGAGGTTTGTGAGTTTTTTCATACGTTTGCTTAGTCTTTGGTATAATTGTCTTCCTAACTGTATGATCTGAGTAATAGTTTTCTCGAATATTGGACCGTTCCTCTGAACAGAACAGGTGTAACTGAGCCAGGTTTGAAGGCTTGCCTGGTTTACAAACCTCTTTAGCTCTGGACATTTCCATGCTGTTTATACTTGCATATAATTGTTTGAAAAGATAAACGAGGCAGCTTCAGATATTTGGAAGTTTTACCCCAAGATTAATAAGACATTTTTTTTCTCCTTAATGTCTAAAGGTTTGAGGTGCTGGCATAAATGCCTTCATTTAACTTTTATGTTGCGACTCAACCAGAAGCTCACAAAGCGATAATATTGTCATAATTGAACACAATCTAAATCCTACTGTCCTGCTTTTCCAGCTCCTTCAAGCATTTGGTATGCCGAGGGGAGGAAATCTTCATCAGTCCAGACAGAGTGTCTGCATAGTGTTTCATGGGATAAAGAAATGTTATTTCTGGGTCATTGCTGCAACATTTCAATAGCACTCGCATAAATCTTAAGGTAGTGCTGCATGTGTGATGTGTGTCTAAATTCTGACAGTCAAGTAACTGAATATTTATTGCCTCATTGTTTTGCCAGTTTAAGAGTTTTTAGCACTTAATCTGGAAGATGTCACATTTTTATTGTATTTAGTAAAGTCCAGCATAGGCCACAATGTTTTTAAAGAAAACTGAAAAAAGTATTTTTACTACCACGTCAGCATTTAGGTCATCAGCTGGTTCAATTCTTGCAGATCTAAGGACACATGTATTATGATTAGTCTGATGAGGAAATTACTTTGATGTGTTCATTTTTACTGGTTGATCAAACCCTCTAAGAACGGGAGGTTAAAAAGCAAACAAACAAAAAAAAAACAATATTCCAGAGCATGAGTCAAGCCAGAATAAAAGACAGATGAAGGAATAAATACATCAAACCCACTAAAATTACCAAAATGACTGAAATCAATCATTGCAGCTCAATTCTTTAAACAGGACCTGGCACCACCAGCAGAACAGAATGAGATGGTGTCAGATAAAAACACTCCAGCCTCTTTGGTGGAAGGAGAAAACTGCTTTTAAATGGACTTGGGTGTAAATAATTCTTGGAATGAGCACATTGTGGTGACAGTGAGATGTAACAGAGGACTGAGAAAACATTTGTTTTGAGCTTGTGTGAGTAAACCGAAAAGATGTTGTACGTCAATTTGGTGGCATGATTTTATAGAACAAATGATGAGTTTTATCCCAGTTTGAGTCACCTGCACCAACAAAGGTCCTCTCAAACCAATTGCCCGAAACAACAACCAGGTCTACTCCCTAACCCCTGACCACACCCAGTATGTGCTTCGGAAAGGAAAAGCAAAGGTAGCAATGCAATTAGCAGATCACAGAGTAAACAGAACTATACCACAAATTTTTTTTTACAATTTCAAGAAAAACAAATAATAAACAATAAAATAATCAGCTTTTGATCTTTCGGTGCACAGCTGCAAAGCCACCACAGCGGGAAACGTCGCCAAATGTTTAAAAATCAGTTTCTATCCCAACATGCATATTTCCTAAAAGATCTAATAAAACTCTTGTAAAAGTAAAAAACATATTTTTAATGTACTATTAATTAGGGCTGGACGATATAGAAAAAAGCATATAGATAAAATAGAAATCACATTGATCGATATTGATAATTATCAACAAATTCAAAACATGTATTTTAAGTGCAGCCTTGGCCATTTTATGCTGTTGCTTAGCGACCTATTTTTAGATATAGAACATACAAAACTGCAAGTTTTTAAAAAAGAAAAAAGAACGCATGCTCTCTGAACTGAAGGGGGCGGAGCTTGGTGACTGAGCGTTGCTGGGTCTGCGTTTGTGATTGGTTGGGAGAATGTAATGACTGTGATATTAACCTACATGATTGGCTAGAATGCATAAGGAAGGAAAACTGTTATTCTATTGAACTTTTCATTGAACTTGTTTTTCTATCATCGATATAAAAATATACTGTTATTGAATTATTGTCCAGCCCTAATATTTATTTCATCAGACTGAATGTTTTGGAGATCCCGTAGATATTTGACCATTATTTACGGTGTCACTGTTTTAAGAGTTGGGAACTCTGATTATCTAGCAAGGTTTAACATCAAAACATTTTGAAAACCCTGAAACTATATTCTCACTGCTTAAAGGTTTTTAAGCAGTAATATAATTTTAAGTCACTGTGTTTTACGGGAGGCTTACTTGCTAAATAAATACAAAGTACAACATAACTGTGAAGTGAAAAGAAATACATACATTGCTTGTTTTATAATAGAAATATGAAAAGTGTGGCATGCTTGTGTATGCAGCCTCACATGGTCAATATTTTGGTAATAGTAGAAGAACAGTAATAGTAGAAGAAATGGTTTCGCCGCAAGTACAATTTCAGGGCTGCACAGTGATGCAGTTGGTAGCATTGATGCCTTGCAGAAAGAAGGTTCTCTCTGGGTACTCCGGCTTCCTCTTACAGTCCAAAAATATGACTGTTAGGTTAATTGATCGCTCTAAATTGCCCTTAGGTGTGTGTGTTCCTGGTTGTTTGTCCTGTGTGTATCTCTGTGTTGCCCTGTGATGGACTGGCTACCTGTCCAGGGTGTACCCCACCTCTTGCCAACTGACTGCTGGAGACAAGCCACAGCCCCGCGGCCCTACATAGATAAGCGGGTATCGACAATGGACAAATGGATGGTACAGTTTCCAATGTTTAGGGCTCAGTCAGGTTACATTCACATGAATTTTCAAGTTAGGTTCTCAGCTCTATCATATAATTATGCTTAATTGAAACCTTTCCATTGCACCTAAAACTGTACGCTGAGTATTTTTGCGTCCTCTCTCCCAGGTCAAGTCTTTTGCAGCCTCTGGCAGGTTTTCCTTCAGGACAGCCCTGGTTTCAGCTCTATCCATCTCCCCATCAAGTCTGACCAGCTTCCCTGTCCCTGAACACAAATGCATAGCACACTGGTCAGAGTTTCATTAGTGACAAAGTTTTAAACCATGTGTGCTTTCCTTCTTACTTTACTGTTTCCTATAAAGCACTGTGGTTTGCCTTGTGTATGAATACAAATAAGCTTACCTTGCCCGACTTTGTGCTGGTCATATGTTAAAGTATGTTGTTGTGACAAAACAACATGCAGAATATTTCACAGGGGAATGGATACGTTTTCAAAGTGCTGTGTATGATTAGAAACTGAGTGAAGATCATTAGACTCATTGATTTATACTTAAATGAAAAACGGAGGGAAAAGGATTTTGGTTTCAGTTCTGTGAACTCCTTTCAGTCACCATTCTGAGGGGTTTTTCTCAGAAAAAAGCCCCTGACTTTGCCATTAATAATAGCTGAGTATACAGTAGATTCGCTAACATGTGGGCAATTAGGCTGGCTCTTTTGACTCAGGCCCATCAATGACGCTGATCTTTTTTTATGACGCCCCATTTGATCTTTCCAGCACTTAACTGTTCTTGGTTCAATACACACCGTGGACTGCATGTTTATTCTTGTATTAGTCTCGCCGAGGAAAATCAAAGGTTTCTCCCCAGACATTGCTCACAAATTCGCTGCACTAAAAAAAGCATGTATGTGACAGCGATTTCGTTGTTAAAAATAGATAAATCATCAATATAACAAAAAGCTAAATTGTATAACAAGAGTGTTTTTGTACGTTATGTTGCCATATGAAAAATTAAGGAGACTTTTACGTGCCTGTGTGTTTTTTTCCTAACATAATTGGACATATGGGTATTTAATGTCCTTTTCAGCAGTAGGTGTGCTCTGACTGTTGACGTGAGAGTCGACACCATGGTGAGATCAAACGAGCTGTCTGGGGCCTTCAGAAGAACAACCGGAGCAGTTTATGAGTCTGGTGAGGGATTTAAAGAGGTCGGGATGGAACAGATAGAACAGAATTTTTGATGGTAGATCTCAGAGAGGTTATATAAAGGTTATTATTATTATTATTATATTGGGAGATCCTTTCTTAAATTTGCCTTTCCCACAAGGACTAGAAGACAAAAAAACAACAAAAAAAATTAATGCAAAGCTTATGTCATGCTCCAGATTCTGGGTGCAGGCCAGGGTTTCTCTCTCTCTCTCTCTCCTCAGCAGGGCTGGACGGGCAGGTGCTATACATCTGAGTTGATTACCTAGCCTGGGTGCCATTCCGAACTTAGTCCCGCCCACAACGTTTGAGGTCGGGAAGTTTGGTCTGGCATTGCTCAATAGTAGCGCGAGTATGCTCGCCCAATATCTGGCGGGCCAATCAAATTGTCAGGGCGGGCTTTATACGATGATGGACAGATGATCAACAGTAACCTAATCAACCACGTCACCAAAGCGCGCTTGGGTTGAATTCATTTACAACAACGATGACTGCCGCTGGAGAGTTGAGGTGTGTAGATTCTGCTATTAGGTCTGTTCTAGAAGATATCAACAGCAAATTAATTTTAAAAGAGGAACAGAGAAACGCGATCAAGGCATTTGTTGAAAAGAAAGATGTTTTTGGCGTCCTTCCTACGGGATTCGGCAAAAGTTTAATTTATCAGCTGGCTCCGTTGGTCGCTAAGAAGATGGGACACAATGAAAACCCATTGGTCATTGTTGTTTCTCCTTTGGTCGCACTCATGGAGGACCAAGTGAAAGAAGCAACTGAAATGGGCATCACGGCGATGCAACTCGGCGTGAACGACGAGGTGGATATAGCCAGCGGTCGTTGCCAGCTCCTTTTCGGAAGCCCGGAATCCTGGCTGCTGAACAACAAGTGGAGGGACATGCTAGGCTCCGATGTTTTTCAAGCCAACGTTATGGGTATCGTCGTGGACGAAGTTCATCTAACTTACAAATGGTAAGAGATCATCTGACTGTCTGACTTAGTAAATAACTCGCAATGTCGTGATATGTATCCCATGTTGTAAACATAGTAGGTAACGTTGTACGTTCTGTTGACAACAACTATGCGTCGCTTAACATACGGCGCACACTCCGTTGCTCTTATTGGTTGTAGGTCTATCCAATTGAGTGCAGAGGCATTTTTTTTCCTGGTTCGTTCGAAACACGCCCCATAATCACAGCTCTATGGAGCAGTATCAGACTCAAATTCTGACTAGAATTGAGTATGACTACGTCAGGCTACAGATTACCACCCTTCTTAAGGAGCTGGAACCAGGAGGAGAGCGTCAGTTTGTTAATGCTTCAGCGTTGGTACAGACCGATACTTTGTCCTGTTCCTGAGCCCTAAACCTGTGTCTAACCTGGCTTTTACTCCTTCCTTGCAGAACCCTGGACTCAGACCACAGACACCTTGCCTTGAACCGCAGACCTTGGATCCCAACCTAAGAAATCAACCTGGAAACCGAGTGCGACCTGCTTGGCCCTCCTCCTACGCTCACCTGCCTGTCCACCCTCAAACCACCAACCAGAGAGAGATTACCGGACCTGCACTCGGACCGCTGGACACACCCCTTCCAAGACCGGACCCTAGCCATTCCTCCCGTGAGTTTATCAGTCCAGCACAATCCTCAACAACGGCTTCCGTCTATTCACCAGTCTCCTCATCATCCCAGCAGAACCAAGAAGAACCAGACCAGACCACACAGCCTCTTGTACAGACCCATTTTCTACAATAAACTTTTTAACCTAACCACCTGCCTCCGTAGTCGCTCTCAGTCAGTCTTCTTCTTTAATTAATGACAGCTTATTTTAATGCACCAAGGTCTGCATTTGTGTAATCAAATGCCATGGGTCTTATTTATTATCAAATTAAACAGAATGTGAAATGTGTGGTTATTAAAAGATGAATACGTTCTGTTGTACTTAATATTATCAAAGTAAGATTTTAACTTAATCATTTTTGACCAAATTAAACAGAAGTTTCCATCTGCATCAGCCACCTGTGCTTGTGGATCAAATCTTTCTTCAAATGCGGTTGAGGGGGCCACCCAAAATCAGTACAGGGTTCACAAAGGACTGCACTTTGGATGTGCCTGATCTAAAGCATTAAAGCTCTGATTGCTTTTCTCCTAGAAATCTGATTGTTATGAAATTGGAGGGACTTTGACATTTTCAAAGCAGTCGGTAGCAGACAAGAGTCAGAAGATTTTGTTGGAATTGACTGAAATGTTGCCTTTATGTCTACTCTACAAAAGAAACAAAAACAGCAACCTTGGGTTCATTCTATATTACAGACAAGGAAACAGGATGGAGAATATCATACTTTGATGCCAGACCTCAAGGTTGATGCAGATTAATTCAGAGCCAGCACCAGGTGTTGCGACAGAAACAAAAGTTGAACCTTTTTCAACTTTCTCGTGTCGTGTCGCTGGCCGGCGTGCGCACGTCAACGTTTATGAGCTCGGAATTTCACATGCACGACTTTCACCAGTAGCTTGGCTGCAGGAGAACCAGCGATTATCGGCTCACGGCACAGGTTCTAAAGGAAATGAATGGAGAGAGATTGATGTCGCCTCCTGTGTGTCAAGCCAATAACACAGCCACCACCATGTTTACAAGTGTCTCCAGGCTGATGTGCAGTGTTAGCTTTCAGCCGCATCTAAGCCAAGCAGTTAAGTTATGCCCTTATCTGTCCATACTGCCTTCCAGATGTTTGCTGTGTCGTGTTAGGTCAAGCCAAGATATTTTACTGTCATTCAAACATGCAAAACATCAACCAAGAAAACTGGTAGTAAACAACCAGGACATGTTCTGAATTTCCTTTAGCAATGACTTTCTTCTGACCACTTTTTCATAAAGTTTCGTAGTGTGAGGTGGATTTTCAATCACCTCACACCAAGGGATTTTTACCACATGCAACAAAGCAAACAAATCAGAAGATCGGATGGAATATATCAATGGTTCTCCTTGTCCCAGTAGCCAAACAAACACTGATTATGTTTCACTTTATATTAATCTGCCTTTCATTCATTGTGTTGCACCACCCTAGTAACCTGCTACAAGAATAATCCTTTATTTCTCCTGCAGTTCTTATTTTGAGCTCCACATATCCACATATCTTTCAACCGTTCAACCTCAGCACTACAAAGAATTGTGAAAAGGTTGAATTGTCTTTCTGCCACTTAGCACAGAGAGAGAGAGAGAGAGAGAGAGAGAGAGAGAGAGAGCGAGAGAGAGAGAGAGCGAGAGAGAGAGAGAGAGAGAGAGAGAGAGAGAGAGAGAGAGAGAGAGAGAGAGACCCTATGTAGTGCAAAGGGTTACCTTCGCATAGGTCTGGGCGATAAACCGAAAATTCACCAAAACCGAAATTTACAACAATAACCAAAGTAATTTTCGGTATTTGGAAAGAAAAATGAAAGTAAAAGTCTTTTTTCTACACAAAAGTAGTCTACGCTGCGCTACATGTACAGTCTGTAGTCACGCGACGCCACCCAATCCAGATTGAAAGAAGAAGCGAAGGAGATGGTGAAGTTGACAAAATGGAAGCGGCGGTGGTGGTAGAGTCGGTCAAGGAGGAAGAGGAGCAGCTGTTAAATACGTTGCAGCCACGTCTGATCTCTGATTCAGTCGCACGATGTAGCCGTACATTAGTTTCACTCTGTACATTACATTAGGGACAAATGGAAACTGCGTGCCAGAGTGCTCCAGACAGCCCATTTTCCAGCCGATACCAGGGAGATGGTCGGACAAGGTTTAACCCCATAATTCCACATCCTCCGCTCCTCTACATGTCCGCTCCGTTCCAGACCGCCTCCATGAGTCCGTGAAAAGCAAAGCCTGCTACATCCGGGGTTACTCCATCCAGGTCTGCTCCAAAGTTTCTTGGGAAGAGAGGAGAGCGTGTGCGATCATCGTCATTACAAGCAGAATACAAATCTTTTTGGAGAAAAGGGGGGGGGGTACTATTATTGTCCATCTATTGTTATCATGGTGAACTGTTCAATACATCACAATATTAATTTTAGGCCATATCCCCAGCCGTACGTTTGCGTCCTATACGGGGGGACCAAGTTGCATGAAGAATGGTTACATCAAGCATACAGAATCTGTGCGTATGTGTCAGGATTTATGATAAAGAATTCACTTTTGAGTTTTCAAAACTAGGTTCTGAAAAATAACGTGGCGTGGTTATTGCTGCCCAGCAGTCATGCTGTTTTAAGTCACCTTTCTCTCCCATTTTGATGCTCGGTTTGGCCTTCGGCAAGTCGTCTTCCCCAGGTCTAGAAGAACAAATGTTGCTGCCTGTTTGGCTGACATGCTGTTTGTGTTAGCAAGCAACTGAACACTTTTCCCTTGTAAAGTTGCCAGTGAAAATGTATCAACAAAGTTTTTAAATGAAACCAAGATGTTGTGAGTCCCACTAATTCTGATGGACATGTGGATTTGTCCTACTGAGGATAAATCAGAAGTCTCCATTCAGTCAGGAGGACGCTTCGGGACCTACTCGATCTTTTCTGCTGTCAGGGAACCCTTTAATCAGGTGTTTAAGATTTTGTCTCGATAAAGGAAATTAGGGTCAACCTAAAACCTTTTGGACCTCATTAAAGGAGGTTCTCTTTAGAAAACTGAAGCCGGAATGATCAGATACTGGGATAAACCTTTGAAAAAGATCTTGCTTTTACAAACTAAATCCTAATCTGGGGAAGTTGTTACTACTTTTAATGCACAGCTTAATGCTCTGAGACACACAGCGTTTGAATGCGGTAACAGACAGCAACTTTTCAATCGTGAATAAGAACACACGACCCAGAGACAAATAAAATATGCAAACATGCATTATTTGTCACGCGTAAGCACAAGAGCACTTGTGCACAGCAGAACAAAGGGGCTGCCGCGCACACTTCCGAGTTATTTCTCAGTATTAAACGTGTTAAATAAGAAGCATCAAAAATGTAGCCCAACCTAAAAATAACATCATAAATGAGTAAAACCGAGCGGGGAGGGCTGCCAGAACACAGCCATGCTGCCTCGGTCTTCTTCTGTTTCAGCTCTTGAGTGTCAGGACTCACTTTTCATTAGCATCTGTGCACAAAAGCACAGGATGGGAATATCTCCTCTGATGGTGGGACACGCAGTCAGTGCATGGATAGCCAAGCTGTACACGCAGACCATGAGGTCATGTTTCTTATCTTGATAACACAATGGAAACAACACAGTGTATTCCAGCATGATAAAGCAAAAAATATGGTAGTAAAATGCATGTGGCAGTGCTGATATATTTATATATATATATATATATATATATATATATATATATATATATATATATATATATATATATATATATATGTGTGTGTGTGTGTGTGTGTGTGTGTGTGTGTGTATAAATGTGCAGTGATGCATTAGTAAAACACATTTCACTCAGAGTATTTACTATTAGTCTGTTCATCAATTCTTCAGCAGTGGTTGAACACAGTAAAATGACTTGATTGCTGTGAAAGCAGCCAGGGGTAAGTCTGAGACTCTTTGTATCTGATGACGGACAGATTAACCCTCAGACACCTTCCAGTGTTTTCCACACAAATACATCGATCAGGCATATAACATTATGCCATCATGTCACTCTGGCTGTTGAATAACGCCCGGTCACGTGAGCATTTCGTCCTTAATATTGACGTTTGAGAAAACGGCCAAATGTTTTGACGAGGGCCGAATTGTGATGGCTAGACGACTGGGTGAGGGCAGCTCTTGTGGGGTTTCCCTGTTCTGCAGTGGTATCTATCAATGGTGGTCCAAGGTAGGAGCAGTGGTGAACCAGCGACAGGATCACAGCTCAATGATGCAGACGGGGAGCGGAGGATTTCCATTTTGGTCTGATCACTGAAGACAGAAAAGCCAGAACTCAGTGCACCGTAGACCCATCAGGACGCCCATCCTGACCTCCAACAGAGCAGACCATGGGGATCAAAACTACACAACAGAGCATTGGAAGAAGGGGCGTGGTTTGATGAATCCTATTATCTTATTCAAACCATGGATTCCTGTTTACATGTGCGTCACTTACCAGGATAGGACAGGATGCACAATGAGAAGAGGGCTAGCTAATGGATGCAGTGGGCAGGGGCAGATGTTGGTATGGGGGTTACATTCCCGCTAGTTGAAAGTGCGTCAGAATCCACCAGGAGCTACATGCAGTCTGTAGGCAGGTTTTTACTTAGATTTGGTTAAGCAGTTAGTAAGTTTGCCCATTTGCTTAGAATGGCTAATACTGTGCATTTTTTGTTGTTGTTTTTTTGGAGCCAATGGTATGTAATTTTCTTGACATTGCAGTAAATGTCCACTCAAGCCATGACTTCACCTGCTGAGGTTGTAAATTCCCCATTAAGCAGTGTGACTCAATAATGCACAGAGGATCAGCTGTTAATGACACCTGACCATTTCATAATGGATGTTGGTGCTCTCAGTCCAAAAAGTGTTGTCTGATGGTGTCTGTGGGCTTTTTCAGTTGACTAATGCTCCCTGCCACAAATAAAAAATGGTTCAAGAATGGTTTGAGGAGCAGAACAGCAAGTTGGAGGAAGAATTGTCCGACTGATTCCCCAGATCTCAGTCATATTGAGTATTTTTGGGATGTGATCTGTGGAATACCTCACATCACAGCTTCTGAGACGTCAAGGATCTGCTGCTTCCAGTTGGGTGCCGGATACCACAGCAGACCTTCAGGTCAACACGATAAAAGAACCGGTGGCGATAAATTTATGCCACACCGGTTTATAATGCTCCTGTTATAGCAGGGGGTGGTTCCTCTCCACTGTCACCATATGCTAGTTCAGGATGAGGGACTACTGCAAAGTCTGAACATGAAACAATCTGCTGGCTTCCTCAGATAAACACAGTTTTGCTGATTAGCATTTTGTGAACAACTGAGTTCGACTGAACAGAATTGGCACGTTTTTGGATCGGAACCTGTGTGATCAGATTGATTTGGAAAGATTTGATTGGCATGATTCAATTTTGGAGCACATTGGACTGTATGCAACTAGATAGGAACTGAACCTGCTGTCTTCTTGTGAATAGGCGCTGTGTAAATTGAACAGAATAGTCCCATTGGTCAGATCCTTCCTGGGAATATAAATCCAACATGGCGCTTTTTGGATACTTGGTGCCTATTTGGTTGGAGGTAAAGTTATGAATGAGTGACAGGAGGGGTGAAACCGGATAAATAAAATAAATGATTTATTTATTGGCTGTCTATAAAAAGTCTATGTATGTTTTCTCGTTTAGTACATGTCGTTATTAGACAAACCTCTCAATTAACACATAATCACCCTATTGTGATGAGCAGAACAAGAGTGGAAGCTTCTTTTGGGTCGTTCTGTTTAATCTTAACCCTTTCTCTCTCATAACAATATTTATTCTTTACCCATGTTTGAATGATTCCCTTGCACTGAATGGAAGCCGAGACAATTTCGTCCAATTCGAATCTGTTTTTGGCACTTTCCGTCCGGTTCTTAGTGGGTCTAGTTGGCTGTATAACAACGAGGATTAAAGACCTTACCGAGGAGCGGCTGTTCCCGTCCTATAATCCTCTCCTGCGCGCAGGGCGGGCCGTCCCGACAGTCCCTGGTTCCGGCGAAGAACTTGGTGGAGCGCCGCAAACCAGCCGCACCTTCCTCGGAGTGCGAAGGATACAGTCAATCCATTTCACCTGGAGGTTCCAGAGCGCCACGTCCTGCGGGGCAAGTCAAAAGGAGCGTCTGGTAGTCCATGCCTAGGTCCCGGAGCAGGTGATGCGGAGGGACGCGGCGAGGCGCTTAAACGTCGCTAATCTTCCCAGTCAACAATCCCATCTCTCTCTCTCTCTCTCTCTCTCTCTCTCTCTCTCTCTCTCTCTCTCTCTCTCTCTCTCTCTCTCTCTCTCTCTCTCTCTCTCTCTCTCTCTCTCTCTCTCTCTCTCTCTCTAACACAAACCCAGTGAAAGTTTGAAATAAAGCAACACGGGCGGACAACCAAAAACCAATAGCGGACTCGGCGGAGTTGTTTCTGCACCTGCTCTTGTGGGAATTATACAAATAGTCTGCATACAGGGAGTGAGACTGAGTGCTTCTTTAATAGAACTGTCTGTGCCATGAACGGCAGGAGGCAAAGTAGGTTGAATTTTATATTTACAGGGCCCACAAATAGACACAACACAATACAAAACAAACGTATAATATTCTTCGTAATATGAGTCCGACGCAACATCCTGATTAGCTCACAGAAGATAAGGTAATCGGACAAAAATAGATATATGTCGCCCCCTGCCGGCGGCAGGGGTTCACTACCACTTACCGGAAGGCATTTTTTTATAGATGGTAACTCATCTATACAGTTACCATATTTATAGATGTCTTTTTTATGTTTTGTAGGGGGAGGCCAGAGTACCCGGAGAGAATTCATGCATGTACAGGGAGAACATGCAAAACCTCATAGCCGGGTTCAAAGCAAGACCTTCTTCCTGCAGGGCAATAGTGTTACAAACAGCGCCACTGCAGCCTGTAGCTCATCACCCCAGTGAGATTTGGGTTTAGAATTATTATTAGTTAGCCGAGAAGTTTGTGTAGGAATAAAGACAGCCATCTCTCATGAGACGAGGAGTATCAATTAAAAAAATAAAACGATTAAATAAAATTAAATTCAATTAAATGTTATTTATATAGCACCGATTCATGATACATGTCATCTCAAGGCACTTTCCAAAGTCAAATTCTATCAGATTATACAGATTGGTCAAAAGGTTTCCTATCTAAGGAAACCCAGCAGATTGCATCAAGTCTTGACAAGCAGCATTCACTCCTCATGAAAGATCGTAGAGCCATAGGGAGAGTCATCTGCATTGTCCATGGCTTTGCAGCAATCCCTCATACTGAGCAAGCATGAAGAGGAAACTCCGCTTTAACAGGAAGAAAAACCTCCAGCAGAACCAGGCTCAGTGTGAACGGTCATCTGCCTCGACCGACTGGGGGTTAGAGAAGACAGAGCAGAGACACAAAAAGAGACAAAAAAAGCACAGAAGCAAACATTGATCCAGGAATCCTTTCTATGTTATATGGTAATAGCGGATGATCTGTCTTCCCTGGATGATGTCACAGCTAACAGAACGCCAGACCAGGTGTACCTATTATGAAGAAAAAAATGACAGAGAACAAAAAGGTAAAAGATGAAAAAACAATCAAACAATGCAAACTGGAGAACAGTAGGAGAACTTAGAGTGAGAAAATAGACCCTGATGTCCTCCAGCAGCCTAAGCCTATAGCAGCATAACTATAGAGATAGCTCAAAACCATGTATCTGTTTCTATTCACATTTTAATAAAAAAGGCATCCATCCATCCATCCATCCATCCATCCATCCATCCATCCATCCATCCATCCATCCATCCATCCATCCATCCATCCATCCATCCATCCATCCATCCATCCATCCATCCATCCATCCATCCATCCATCCATCCATCCACCATTCTTCTGCTTATCAGGTTGTAGGGGCAACAGGTCCAGGAGAGAAACCCAGAGACCCATCCTCACCATATCTCTAAGACTGAGCCAGCCACCGTCTGGAGGCATGTAAGTAAAATGTAGAGTATTATTTACTCATATTCTCAATGATCAATAGTTTTTATGGTTAGAGCTGCTGACCAGGGTTTTTCTTTCTTTTTCTTTTCATTTTCTATGGTACTTTGATGATTTATCTTTGGTGATGAGTCAATTTAAGGGGTATGATTATGGTTAAAATGGAAGTTTAGCTGTTCTCCCACTCACCATTTTTTAAGGTACAATACAGCATATAAATTGCACTAAACATTTATGTAAAATTGGAGGTGTATTTTATTTTGAGCTGTACAACTGCAATGAAATGCAATAGTATTCCTTCTATATGAGCTTTTCCACATTTTGTGTTTGGGAGACTTTTTATGGCTACAATCTTTTGGAGACTAGACTAAAGAGGCTTAACAATTAAACAAAAGAAATGGTCTGGCAGTGGACTGAAAAAACTGTTAAAGCAGACAAACAAGCCTGAGAGAACAACATCGATCGGGGCAGTCATAATGAACAATAAGAACGTCTGGTTTTCTTGCAGCAAATCTGCACCCAGGAGTTTGGTTTCATTAATGTTCTCTCGGTAAGGCCCTGGCGTAGTTATTTTCCTTTGTTTCTTGGCCTTTTTCGTGAAAAATCTGATAATTTTCCACATTGAGTTAGTTTCTTTAATTTAAAGTCCATGAAGTGGTGAAAGATATTTTTTACAATCTTATTTTATTGTTAAGTAAAATTATCATCGGTGTCTGTTGTGTTTCATTTGTTAAAATGTGTTTAGTTTACAGTCAGTTTACCCTTCTGACCACAAGATGTCAGTGCTGTACAACTTCTTTGTCACGTCTCATAATTTTGCTGCTGTCTTGTCTAAATTTTCTTCCACCAACACACAAACACAGCCTTTATAGGCAGCATTAACACTTGTAAATCCTCTATGCAGCCTACAATAATTCCAGCCATTGCTTGATCCCCTTCATCCTCCTTAGGAAGCCCACGCTCCCACGCAAGTCCACTTGAATTAACGGGCAGTTAGGGGAGGAAACTCTTTTGTTGCTCTTGTCTCGACACCCCTGCTTTGAGGTTGGTTTGATCTCCATCCGTGGTCGTCAGATGGTGGACAGAACTATTTTGGGTGGGTGCAAGGGGATTTTCTTTTGGCCTTTTGATGGTACTGAGTCATGAGACTCAGCTCTGCTCTAGAAAGGGCAGGAAAGCTATGATTGCACTATATTCTGTATGAGTGAACGTTGGTGAAAATAATCAAAGCAACCATAATGAATGAATCGCGGAACACACAGAGATGCGCGTCCAGAACAGAGGATTTCTAAAGATGAGTAAAAGCAAGTAAAGAGACCGAGGCCAAATGCTAGAGGTCACTGAGTTGTGACTCAAAATAAGTAAGCATATGTTTTCCTTTTGTCGTTTTTCTTTTCTCTGAACCTTAAATTAGTTAATGTCAAGAATTTAGAAGAGAAAGAAATTTCTTCTGTGGACCAAAAGTTTTAAGGCAAGTCCAACAAACAACTCCAATAACTACAGAACAGAGCATACACACATTCTGGTCTTTTCTTCTTCCAGTTTCCTCTCTGTAAGGAGATGAAAAGATCTTTCATGTTGTTTCCTCTTGTTGCATTATTTATTACTGTGTGGCGCTTTATTAGCTGGTTTCATCTCAGATTTTGCAGTCTGGTTTTGGGGAAGCCTTTGAAATGTGTTTCTGACTCCAAACAATCCTTTGCCTGCTTTCTCTCACTAGCTCTAGTTGCCTCCTCTCTTATGTGAATAAAAAAAGAAAAGAAAAAAAAGATTTTCAAAGCGGATGAGCCACACTCTGAAGCCAAAATCCATTCAGCACTGTCCTGAGGAACAGAGATGTTGTTTCTTGTTTCATGGCTGACATGAAAGAAGAGATGAGCATCTTTTTTATTTTGTCATTAGCCTTTATTAGCATCATTAGCGGAGTATGGATGAACTTCAGATGACTGGCTTGGAGTTATTTGTATTGCCACAGAAGCAACATGAATTGTATTTTACGTACCACATCGCTTTATTGCCTATAAATAGGGTATGTTTTCAAGAGCTATTGTATTACAGGTACAACCACTAGATGGTGGAGCTACCCTTGATTTAAAATAAGAATAGAAGAAAGAGAGATTGAGTTACTGGATCTTATCACAGACATGCGGGTAATGTTGATTAATCAAACAAATTAAGTTAACTGATTTAAGCTTCAACATAAAACACATAGAACATTCTGCACCCCTCTAAATGGGACAAATACCAACTTTATTTCCTGTGAAATGTGTTTCAGTAGATTTAGAAAAACCTTAATTTCTTCATATGACAATGTCTGAGATGGCTTAGGGCAAAAGAAAATAGATGTAAAAGTTTAGGGCCTCCACACCACCAGGTGGCTCCCAAGAGCAAGAGAATATTAACCAAAGTCAGGTTGACCAAAGTCGTAGTCAATAAGTTTACGTAAATAAATTCCGTTTACAACCACAAACTTCAATGTCTTTTATGAGGATTTTATGGGCCTGACCAACACGCAGATAACTGCAAAATGAGAGAAAAAAACTACCGTAGTTGACATTTTTCACTAATACAAATCAGATTTGTGTCATGTATTTTTATTGAGCCCTCTTTTCATTTTTTTCCCCCCGTTTCATTCAATGCTTGCATGTTTACTGTTGTTTTATAAGGTGTATTTCATGTATGTTTTATGTAATGGTATTTTCACTGTGTCTCATCTTTGTTCTTTGGTTTTTCCTGTAAAGCCTTTTGAATTACCCATGGATATAACTATACAAATAAACTAACCTTTCCTTTTAATCTGACACTCTTAAATAAAATCTAATGCAATTGATTGCATTCAGAAGTAAAAGCATATTCATGCAATACAAAAATCCAATTTGGAATCTGAGCCAAGACTTGCTTCTCACTTGTCAAGAATGCTCTTAAAATCCTGTGAAATGACAGTGTGTCTTGCAAAATAGTTGGCTCTATGTCAAAGATGTGATCTGATTTTTTTTTTTTTTTACAGTCGCGAACATTAATAAGGATGATGTTAGACGTTTAAAGCAAAAATGTTCAAATATGGGTGATATACAGGAGATATCTGTTGAGCTGTCGGAAGGCCCCCTAATCAAAGTTAGGGCCCCCTAGAGGCTGTGGAAAAAACAAATCCAGCACACACATCAGAACTTAATATTTAATCGATTCATCTCAATTGGTCACTAACAACAATAATTTACAACAATGTTTTAAATTATTGTATTTGTTGATGATACCTCATATCATAAGATGATCAAGAAGAACTTGTCTATACATAAGGAATTTAGACTAATTTTTGCTCGTTTTATCTTGAATTTGAACTGTATAAACTTGCCTCTGCTATCTCCTGATGCCATTTTAAATTTCTGCCCCTCGTAATCCTGCACCAAAACAGTAGTTATAGATGCGCAGTGCTGATTTCCCACTGTACAACAAACATTTCACAGCAAAGCTTCATTAGGATAAAGATGAAAAGGATCCAGATGAAGATCTCACTGAAACCAAAGCGGTGTGTCTAATACAGAGAGAGACGAAACTGTTTTCTCCCATCAGGGGGTTATCCCAGATAGAGAAGTGTGCTACTGTAAATTATTATGAGGACAGACTGGATAAGAGCTCAGAGCGCCAGCATGAGCCTGGTTCAAAGGGGCCATCACGTCGGGTGAGAGATGAGATGAAGGTAAAAGGAAAGAAGAGCTAATATATTTTGGATGGCATGGGATCAGTTGGTGGTGGGGGCTGAAACCTATGTAAACTTAATGGCTGGGCATTTTCCTCCCCTCCATCTTCTTCTCCTCCACATGGCTCCTTGCATCTTTATCAGGAAGCTCAACCACTCTGCAGCTGATGGTGGATAAGCCCAGCAGGCCTGTTTTGGTTTGAACTTGTCTTTTATTCATTCCGTCTCTCCCAGTACCCACACCTCCACCATGGCCCGGTTTCTCCTGGCAGGCCTTAATCTTTCTCCCTAATCGGCTGCAGACGTGAGGCTTTGCCATTCCTGACAGGATGTGTCTGGGAAATGGCCAAGTTTCCCAAGCGACTGTGGAGGTGCTTGCCGCATTTAGGGTAAAGGCCGTTGTCACTTTTAGGGGAAGGGTACTTGCTGTTCCGGCTTCTCTTACTTTTTGAGTTTGTTAGCACAAGAAGTGCAAGATTACGGTTAAAGTGGAGCTGTGTGGGATACATAAGAGAAGTCAGTATTTAAATCCAATATACAGTAGCCTGAGTGATCTCAGTTTGGAGAAATTCTCATGGGATAAGCTTGCAGAACATCACCCACCTGCATCCTTTTACTTTTTCAAAAGACAAATGAGTAAATTTGATTTATTTACAAAAGATCGTCTGTGTTGTCTGATAGGTGTGTAGCAAATCCATTATCTCTATATCTATACTATACCATAGCTATACTTATGCCTCTTATAAGATTCTCAGTTGGATTTTGGTCTAACACATGAATATGGTTTGATGTAAATATTTTGATCATTTGTAGTTTTGGCTTTATCTTTAGAGCAGTTATCCTACTGGATGGTGAAAACTGCCCAATTCTCAAATCTTTTGCAACACCCTGGTAGGCTATGTACCAGAACTGCCATATATTTAGTTTTAGTCACATTCAGATCGACTCTTTCTATAGCTTCCATGTCCCTGCTGACAAAAATAAAGCATGATTCTACCTCCACCATGATTCACTGTCGGGATGGTTTATGCAGAGGCATGTACAGTTTTAGTTTTCCACTGTACATACATGTTTTGTGTGTGGACCACAAAGTCCCATTTTTCATCTCATCTGACCAGAGTAGCTTCTCTGCAGCTCCTCCAGAGTTACCACAGGCTTCTTGGTTGCTTTTACTCTGATAAGTCAATCTCTGTGGCCTTTTACAGATCGACTCTATCCATACTGAGATTAAATTACACACAGTTTGACTATTTATCAATAGATGGATGGTGTCTGAAGGTGATTGCTTGGCTTGTATTTTGTTTAATGATACCAGAATAAGGAGGGCTGACTACACATGAAAAGCACTTTTTAAAGATATTTTCTTTAATGCTTTTGCAAGTAACTGCAGATATTCTCCTATCTTCTCAGAAAAAATTAATGTCATCGTTTTTGCTGTCTGTAGTTGTTTCGGTATAAGACCAGGGGAGTTCTGAGTCACAGCGGGGTTGTGGCATAACACATTCAGCAGCCTGAGGTTGTCTGGTAGAGAAAATACTGACAAAATAAAGATGCATGCTCATATAAGAGTGACATAATAAATAATCTAGCGTTTGCACCAGAGGCTTGGAAAGTTTAGGGCTTGAGTTGTTTTAATTGGGGGAAAATCTTCCCTGAGTATCTGTTAGTTTGACTTCCGCATCAGAAGTTTCACCTGGTTCTTCACACTAACATCACCATCATGCTTTCAACAAAACGTTAGGTACACACTACTCAGAGCTGTTCCATACAACACGTACAAAAAAGTGAATAAAATAAACAGCCAGTAGAATTAGTAACCCCCCCACCACAAAAAATAAAATAAAAATAAAAATAATAAATAAATAAAAACAGCTGGTCTCAGCATCTGCGGCTTAAAGACAAGTATCAAACGAGTAAAACCCTTTGATTCCCTAGACAGGGGGCTCCCTGTTCTCAAATCAAGTTAAAATAAAAAAAACACACACATAAATGGCTCAGTCTTTTATGTTAGCCTCATAAAGCGGAATAAATAAGCACAATCCACTTCAGTGAAGGCCTTTGTAGAGAGGAAGCAGCTGGAGATGGCACTGGGCCCCGGTATTGTTTGTCAGCAGCTCACTGTTTGTACCACAGTGTCTTTTTGGCGTCTCCTGTAGAAGCGACAGGACACGTCAGTAACACAGAAAACACTCTGCTTACTTGGAAAAGTGCAGTGATGGTCATTGTTCATAGCACACTAAAGTTGGATGAAAGCCTTGTCTTTATTTAAACCAAACAGAAATTGGTTTAGCTTTGACGCGTATTCAAAATATTGAACAAAGCAAATGTGGACATAAAAAGAGGTTTAAAAAACTTTGCTTCAATGTTTAGTTTCAGAAAAAAAACTCAACATTTTTAAAGTGAAGTTCTCATACAAGTTTAGAATGATAAATCTATCACCTCCTTGAAAAGATCTCGTTTTTTTAAATTTGGTATAACTCCAGATTAGCTGGTCTTGGAGGCTAACAGTAACGATTATTCCAACAGAGGCCACGGCCGAAGCGGGCTTCCACCGACTTATAACCTCAGTCCCAAATACATCACAGCAGTTTATGCAAACACTTTTTCATGAACCTCTAAGATGTTGCCTTAAAGATGATGACTGATTCAGTCCTTTCAGGAAGTGATAAGGTTTTTGTGTGACTGCTACGGTCTAAAATTACTTCTTTTGCGGCACCTTAAAAAAAAAAGTAATGGTCAAGGTTGCAAATCCTGAGGAATTGTCTGTCAAACACATTTACTTTGCCATTGGTAATGCATAATTCTTGCAGACATGTGACCACAGAGAGACACAGTAGTATGGTTACCCTCCTGTAGGAAGACTGTCTGAAAGGGAGGCCAGAATCCTCCTAGAATCCTCCTTTTCCAAGGGGTGCTAGGAGTATATTTCGTACACATCTCTCCACTAGATCTAGGGTCTCATAGAATAGAATGATAACAGGCTTCTCTGCAAGATGTGCTTTATGTGATTCCTTTTTTTCTGATAATCTAAGCTCAAGTATTTTTCTCAAAGCCAATGAAATCCTAGGTTAGCTCTCTCATTGATAATATTTCCCCTGAGGAATCTTGGGATTACAGTGTGGTCACTTTGAGGGAGAGGAATGTTGACTGTGGTGCAGGTAGAAACCCAGTCTTCACAAATCTAAAAAAGAAAATATAAATATGTATATATTAAGTACCTGTAAATGCAATAAATCAGGTTGAGTTATCCACAGCACGATTGCCCTTGTAAAAAATATGGAATCATATCATAGTATGCTTTTGCTTTGCAGTATTGTATAAAACAGTTTATATGTTAATTCTTTTCTTAACATTTTTCTCACACATGATAGCAAAACGGCTGGCATAGCACACACAGTTGAAGACACAGACAACTAGGTTTCATCTCTCTATACATTTATTACATTGTCCAAATACGGACATTAAACTCACCTGGTTTCTTTCAGCACCCATGTGAATGCCAAAGCCTCGGTCATGGTAACTTGCTGTGTCTGTGGTATGGGCTTTTCAGTCATTTTCCTCCCATATTTTGAAGTTCAAAAGTACTTGTCAAGTGTCGATTTTCGTCTGTTCCTCCACGATCTCCGGTCTAAAATTTACTGGACCAATAACAGCGCCGGAGGCGGGAGTTTACGACCTTTACCCATAACGCAGCAGCGCTTTTCTGTAACCATAACAATCAAGATGGAACGTGCAAATGAAGCAATCTTTAAATGATGCCCTTTATTATGTCCTGAAGGAGCTGGATATATCTAAAAATTCAACAACTGGCTGCTCTAAGAGCTAAAACAGAGAGTGTTGCTTGGACTTTACGTCACATCCGTAATTACCTGATTGGTTTTACCCTGTTTCTGCTGACCCTGTTAGTCCGGGCTAACCGGCTCTACCAGCAGTTTTCCAGACTGATATGTCGTGTTTATGGCGTAAGTCAGTCTGGCAATCCAGGCGAAGAGTGAGCGGCAGTCCAAAACAGGTAAGAAAGTGCTGCACAGAGCGAGTGTGGTCCACACAGCCATAGAAAACTCCTGTTCCTCTGGAAATCTCTCTAGAATCTCACTAAAAGGACATTTAACTTTTAGTGTTTTTGAAAGCCATGACTTTTTAAAACCTTGGGATACTGTGATACTGACCTACCCCTACCTTCAACAGAACTTTACTAGAAAAAAACCTTCAAGGCCTGAAGCCTCAAAGTTCACTGCCTTGTCTTTCAAAATCTCCATAATTTCCGAGCCTTAATTTTGTACAATATTTCTCTTGCTGACATTCTCTGTTATGAATCAGTGTTTTTGTGCTCTCTCTCTCTCTCTCTCTCTCTCTCTCTCTCTCTCTCTCTCTCTCTCTCTCTCTCTCTCTCTCTCTCTCTCTCTCTCTCTCTCTCTCTCTCTCTCTCTCTCTCTCTCTCTCTCTCTCTCTCTCTCTCTCTCTCTCTCTCTCTCTCTCTCCTAGAAGTTGGTTTAGACATTCACAAATCCCAACTTTTTGGACTGAGCGTCCAACTCCCTTTCGTCTGGGATTAGAGAGAGAGAAAGAGAGATGGAAGGGGAGAGGGAGACGGATCGTTGCACATACAGCCCCACTGAGCACAAACTGGAAAGGATTAGCACAGAATGTCTCACACGTAACCAAAGTGTATGTTATTCATTATTGGATAAAAAGTTAAATACTTATCTCTTTTGAAGACATCTGATTAGCACTATGCAGTTACTCCAGACAATCCAGACTATGTTTTCAAAAAATTGCATGGACTGTTGACTCAAAGAGCCCTAAAAAGGTTTGCTTGGGTTTCCAGCCAGCTGGCAGTAGATGTAGGGAAACTGTAAAAGAGCCCAGCAATAATGATACAGCCAAAACTGAGGGAAAGTTATGTTTTAGGTTAAATTCGTATAAATACTCAGAGGAAAATAAGGCAGTCATTAGCACGTTAGTTTTTTTCACAAATACCGTCAGAATCTTAATCTAGTTTCCAACCTAATCTATTTATCACCATGATTCTTTCTTTTGCTCACAAGTCTTTTTTGAACAGATTTGCCTTTACAGACATAAATCAGTTCTTGCAAACTATTACCCAAATACATTTTGGTGGCAATAGTCTAACAAACAAAATATTTCAAGCCTACTGTCTCCCATCACTGCTACCACCGGCGCAAGTGCTACATTGCTCAGTGTAAGCCCATTATTTCTAACAGAGAGTTGGCCTGCCAAAGTAAACATCAATGGAGCAATAACCCCACGCACTGCTTTGATTTTCTGCCAGGTTTTGCAGCCAAAGTTCAACTAAACTGAACTTGGACCTCAGCTATGCTGACCATGAAAAGGCAAGCCCATGGGCATTCTCATGTTGACAGCAGGCCAACGTTGCAGTGGTGCTAATTTCACTGAAAGGAAGAGGCAAAAAAATAACATTAGTTTATTAGGTTGAGCATGATTGTGTAAATCTTATAACAAAGCTTATAACTGCTCTAAAATGTTCTTTTTCATCATGAAAACTCTCCACGTTTTGGTGCTAAAACACGAGTGACGGTGAACTGTTCAGTCCTATCAGGATTCAGACGGAGCGGTTTTTGTCAGGCTGATGATGTGGCAAGACATGCGATGGACACAAAGTGGTCCGCGCGCCAACACATGCAGGCCTCATGTTTGAGGGAATTTCTGCTTGCAAGCTGCGAGCTTTATGACGTGGAGAAAAGAGAGTGAGGCAAAAATGAAGACAGAAAGACTTTAATGTTGTTTGCCATCTCAAAAAAAGAGACAGTGATGAAGATTCTCTTTCTCTTTATCATACAATTTGAAATAGTAAAAAAACAAAAGCATGTTGAGAAGCTTATCATTTGAACATGGCCTACATCTTTCCCAAAATACTGGTGTTAGATTATGTGATTAGTTGGTATTATTTAGTGTTTCACTAAAGTGCTGTTCGACAGTATTCATAACATTTTCACATTTTGTCACGTTAGAGCCACAAACTCTTCTGAATTTTATTTGGATTTTATGTGATATGCTGACACAAAGTACTGCATAATTGTGAAGTGTAAAGAGAAGGAAACAAGGTTTTTAATTTTATCAAATTAAAATCTGCAAAGAATGGCATTTGTATGCAGTCTCCCTTGAGTCGCTAATTCGTAGAACAACATCTCTACCAGCTTTGCACATCTAGAGACAGAAGTTTTTGCCTATTCCTCTTTGAGGGGTACCTTAAGCTCAGTCTGATTGGATGGTATTTATGCAGATTTTCTGAAATTTGACCAGGTTGTTTTAACACGTTAATATCCTTTAAAACTAAACCATTCCACTGTAGCTTTGGCTGCATGTTTAGTGTCGACTTGCCAGAAAGTGAATGTCGAGTCTTTTGCAGCCTCATTCAGGTCTTCTTCCTTCATTTATTTAGCTCCATCCATCTTCTCATACTTTCTGACCTGTTTTCCTAACCCTGCTGTTCTCCCTTCAAGTGGCAATCTGCAAATGCTACTTTCTTTTAGCTTTCCTTCAACAATGGCTTTCTTCTTGCCACAGTTCCTTAAAAGCCAAATTTGTTGGGGAAACACTAATAGCTGTCTCTTTGACAGATTCCACAACTTTAGCAGTGGGTCTCTGCATCTCCTCCACAGTAACCGCGGGCCGCTTAGCTGTGGTTACTAAAGCATTGCCCAACAGGCGGTTGATCGGTGCTTTCCCTGCCTGGCCTGTGTAGGGTTCCTGGGCTCTTTGGGTGTATTCAGACCTGGACAGTCCTTTAGTCTGCTTGTTTTGTCCGAACCAAAGGTGGACTATACATTTTTTATTTGCTTGCTGCGGTTTGCTTTCATACTGTACATTTTACTTTTGAACTATAACTTGTAACAGAGCTATGCATGTGACGACTTTTGCTCCCATGGGACATAAATGATTAAGGCGGGATGGAGGACAGACCCAGAAGTTTACGAAAAGCAAACCTGAAAGTTCTGCGAGCTGCATTGCAATTGTGCACATTTGTCCTGTTATTACAGTTACAATATTATTCAGTGAAGGTTTGGTGACGTTATCGTAAGGAGAGGTGGCTCTTGGATTGGACCCAAGTGGAGACAGGCAAACAAAGACAGGATGGTGAATTTGAGGGGTTTTATAAATGACAAAGAAGAACTTACAGCCAGAAATGGACGTGGCAAAAGGCGTGGCAAACATGGATATATAAGACAGGCTTGGCATGGCAACAGTATAATGGAGTGAATGTAGCATATTAGTATATAAAGCACAGAGAACAGGTGATTAGCATGAATTAGATGAACAGGATAGGTGGATTCAAAAAACTGATTAGATGATTGAACTGAAACAAACATGAATGGAGCTGAACAGAGACACAAGGACATGCTCTGAGAGCATAAGCACAAAACTCCAGGTAAAAATGAATACAAGAATAAACTAGAAGGCCAAAAGCAAAGAAATGCATAAACATGGAATACATCTAATATGAGCAGGGATAGGAAAACTGATGTGGCAAGACCTTTAGAACATAATAAATGACTGACAAGCATGAATTCAAATGAAAAGCAGAACCAAACACATAAAAATCGTATTCAGACCAGAAGCAAATCGCGCCAAAGTTTGTTTGAAAACAACAACCAGACTGAGACCACCTCAAACAGTGGATCTTGGTCCGGTTGATTGACTCTGGTCTGATTGAAGCGGCACAAATGCAGCAGGTGTGATTACACCCTTCTAACAAAACTCTGAGGGCTTTTCATATAACAGCTGTAATTATACTGAGATTAAATGACACACGCCTATTTATTAATTAGGTGGCTTCTGAAGATAATTGGTGGCACAGCATTTTAAATATCCGAGTCAGACCAAAGGGGGCTGAACAGAGGTAGGTATAGTAGCAAAAAAATGTGCTTAAGAAAGAGTAGCACTACTTCAACATATTTTTACTCAAGTAAAAGTAAAACATTTTCAGCTAAGAAATTAAGTATTCAGTAAGATGGCTACTCAAGTACTGAGTAACTAATCATAACAATTGATCATGTAATATTTAAAAAAATATGTAATTGGACAGACTAAATTATAAGGTTATGTGCAAATTCTGGTGTTTTAAAAACAAAAGATATACTAAAGACACTAAAGACAAAAGAAACACTTTTCTAAATCATTATTTTCAACATAAAACTTCAAAGCAATACTTACAGCAGTTAATGTACATACAGTATGTTAGAACAGTGCAATGTACTTAGTACAATATCTACTGTTTACTGTATGTTCATTTGACCTCCAAATGGCTCAAAGAGCTCGGCAGATAGAAAATAAAATTAAAATAACAAATCTGTATAAATAAGAAGTCTCACTTTAACATAAACTCTAGGTTTTGTCTCTCTGGTGAATTTTTGGCTAAAACCAGTCTGTTCTTTATTCATGAAGTTACTCAGGGTAAATTCAGTAGCCAGAAATTTTACTAAAGTAAGAGTAGTGATACTTGAGTCATATTATGACTCAAGTAAAAGTAAAAAGTACAATGCAGTAAAGCTACTCCTAAAAGTATTTTTTCTCAAAATGTTACTCAAGTAAATGTAACTACTTACTATACACCACTGGGGCTGAATATACTTTATGTGCAGAATACACTTTTCACAGGTATAATTGTGACATGGAAGGATTTTGATCCATGGTTTCCACACATTAAACTAACTTTGTTTTGGTCATGACAAATAATACAAGATAATATACTGCCTGGCCAAAAATAATTGCCATCTGGATTTAACTATTATTACTATTAAAAACTGGAAGGATAGTGGGAACCCATCGTCTTTGAAGAAAAAATGTGTCCAGAAAAAAATCCTGAATGATCGTGATCGGTGATCACTTAAACATTTGGTGAAATGAAATAGAAGTAAAACAACAGTAGAACTCTGAGTTATGTTTAATAGTGAAAGTAAGAGCAATTCTACACGCACAATGCGAAGGGAACTCAAGTGATTGGGACTGAACAGCTGTGTAGCATTAAGAAAATCACTAATCAGTGAGGCTAACTGGAATAAAAAGCTTCAGTTTGCTAGGGATGATAAAGATTGGTCTCTGGAGCAATGGAAGAAGGTCATATGGTCTGATGAGTCCAGATTTACGCTGTTCTAGAGAGATGAGTGCATCAGGATAAGAAGAGAGGTAAGTGAGGTGATGCATCCATCATGCCTAGTGCCTACTGCACAGGCCAGTGGGGGCAGTGTTATGATCTGGGGTTACAGTTGGTCAGGTCCAGGTTCAGCAACAGTATGTGCTCAAAGAATGAGGTCAGCTGAATACCTGAATATACTAAATGACCAGGTTATTCCATCAATGGTTTTTTTTTCTTCCCTGATGGCACAGACATATTCCAAGATGACAATGCCAGGATTCATCAGGCTCGAGTTGTGAAAGAGAGGTTCAGGGAGCATGAGACATCATTTTCACACATGGATTGGCCGCCACAGAGTCCAGACCTTAACCCCAATGAGAATCTTTGGGATGTGCTGGAGAAGGCTTTGCACAGCGGGGGCAGACTCTACCATCATCAATGCAAGATCTTGGTGAAAAATGAATGCAATATTAAATCTTGTGACGTTGCAGAAGCGTATCGAAACAATGCAACAATGAATGCATGCTGTAATCAACGCTTAAGGCGGTCCAATGAAATATTAGAGTATGTGACCTTTTTTTGGTGGTGACTTTTTTTTTGGACAGGCAGTTTGTGGTTGTCACATGACAAAATTATGCTATGAAAACAGCAGGATTAGCTGCTCAAAAAACGCTTCGTCACTTTAGATAAAAAGAAAAGTGAAAGATGTATTAAATGCATTTCTTCTTTTGGAAAATGTGCCACAGTAGCATGTGAAAATACTTAACAGGAAGTTGATGCTAATGGCTCCCAAGTTGTGGTTCAGAAGAACAGATGTTGTGACAATCAACCAGGGGCACGAGGAAGTGGGTGACTGGAAGCACAATACCCAGAATGGCCTGATAAACACTTTGGATGGAGGAAAATCCAAGTGTGTGCCGGATGTGCTTTTGAAGTCTGCTTGTATTGTTTTTTTGTGTCGTTTTTTTGGCAGATAAAAGAGACAGGTGCCTTTGTTGTTGGAGGTTACAGGAATGTGAGAAAAGAGGCTTCCATCCCGTGTCATTATATCCTCTTTCACATTGGTTCCTACTGCAAAAGACACGTACAGTATTTACAGGAAAGGCAAAGCTCCATTACCTGCCGTTTTATGTTACCTTGAGCTAGCGGGGGTTAAAAAGACTAATGGCCTTTGATGAAACTGAGCAACACTTAAACCTCAGAAAACAAGAGTCTTTGATCATTTAACCTGATCTTCCTATATTTAATAGAAAAAAAGCATGGGAACAGGCTGCAGCTGCTTTGATGTTCTGCACTAAGGTCATGCACCTTCAGCAGAGGAGACATCCGAATGTTATACCGTAAATCATGAAGCCAAAAGAGGTTTGTGAGAGTTTTACTGCAACATAAACAGACCACTCTAGATTATGCTGTTTCAGGAAACGTGCTCAGTGTTAAGAAACACACATTTTTTTGTTATCAATAAGGGATTTTCCTCAGTTCTGTTTTGCTTCTCTGTTTTGCATCCTTCTATTAGCTCATTTTCTAGGCACTTCTAGACACGCAATAACTTCCTAAGAACACATAATTGTAGACACAGAACAACGCTTTTAATGGAAATGAAGAGAAAACAATTATAGTACGTATAAATCAATGAAATTAAAAGAAGATTTTAGTATTTTTAGCTTTTATATGTCTCTTTTATGTAGAGTGGTGGCCTAGTGGTTAGAGCTTGCGCTCCGAGAAGGTCGCAAGTACCCGGTTCAATCCCCGCAGACTGCCACTATGGGTCCCTGAGCAAGACCCTTAGCCCCAGATTGCTCCTCAGGCACTTCAATAGCTGCTCACTGCTCCCTAAGGGATGGGTTAAATGCACAAGACAAATTTCGTTGGAATATGCAATGACAAATAAAGATTTCTTTCTTTCTTTTAACTTCCCTCTTCTAACAACACAGCAGGGTTTACCACGTCCGAATGAAGGGAACGTGTTATCATGATCACCCTAACATACAAACATCCACTGATAAATTATTCCTAAATGTAATATTTAAAAATTAAATTCTCTCTCCTCTAACAGGTGCCAGTGTTGCTTGATGTCCGGCATAAACTGGCGACAGCTCTGCATTTTCTCTGCTAATCTTTTCAGCGTCCGATTCAAAAGCTGGTCTATGTGGTAGTGGGACGAAAGTAAGATAAATACCTCCTTTTCTTTTCCTTTTTTTGCCTGAGTCCAAAGCAGACAAAAACAATCTGTGGTTAAATTTAATGATGATGACAGTTTGTCTTTTATTTGAGCTGAAAAATGGCAGCTGCTGTTTAAAGTGCTCTTTGATGCAGCCCAGCCCTTTCTGCCTCATACCATTAAATTTAACACTGAGCTCCAACTTGGCATAAAGCTTGTTTTTCTTTCTCCTTTTCCCCCTGTTAGCTCTTTGTGTACTCGGTTTGATAAACTTCTACGTGCTAGAGTTTCAGCCACAGGCATTGGATTGTTTTCAAAGCAGTAAGTAATACAAAAAAATAATCTTCAAGCAGCATGTTACCGTAATGGTGACATGGACTGATTCTAACCGGCCTGGCTGCATATCTGATTATTGTTGGACTCACATAGTCAAAACTGGTCAAACTTTGTTGGTGTAAAGGGATAGTTGAAGGACGTTTTTTTTTACTGTACAGAGTTAGAGAGAATGGTAGACAACAGGAAAAAAGAAAAGGATAGTTCTCATCTGAACTGCAGTTAACACCAAAATGATTTTGTTGATAATCTCCTTTTTAACACGTTCTGGATATGCAGGGTTTTTATTTAAGTAGAAGAGTAAATCTCCCTTTCATAACCCCTTCCAAAAACCAAAAGTATTTCTGTTATGAGTTATAGTTAAGCCCAAAATTATTGAAACAGAATGCCACTTACAATCTGATTGGATGCAGTATTCCAAAATTAGACAGGCAGCTCTCAAAACACATTACAACAATGTACAAGAAGTATCAATTTTGCACAAAAAATGTATCTGTTTATCTTTCGTAAAAAATAACATCAAAATCACACCTTTCTTGTTATTGCTGACTAGCTTGTTTGCATGTTTCTGCTAGTATTTTGATAATTTGTCTTTTGTGATGAGTTCAAAGTCTTTTAAATTGGAAAGCCCCCCTACGATCGGCCAGTTTTTTTGCTCCCTCCACAGGTTCAAGGACTCTGGCTGGGCTGCTCTGAAAAATGTATATAGCTTGAAGTTGGAAAACATTTTATTTTAAACAACAACAACATCAATAATAATAATAATAATAATAATAATAATAATAATAATAATAATAATAATAATAATAATAATAATAATAATAATAATAATGTCCAAATCATTGATGATATGACTTGCCACAAAGATATTTTTGACAATTCAACCAGAAAGAAAAAAATCACTTTAATGATGGAACAGTTTTGTGAAAGAAGCCAATGTGCACAAAAAAGGTTTTGGATCTGAGCTCCATGCATGCCACAAGTAGGTTAAGAACTGGGGTCCGGTCTTCGTACTTTGCTTAAAACATCCAAGATCAAATGACACATCCAAGATGATTTCATCCGGCTAATTGGGTTCTTCGAACACACCTGTTGTTTATGATTAGTAACGCTGGATTGAGTTATCTGAGATAACTGCGTGTTCATGCGTTTGTTTAAAAGGGGAAATGTATCGATAGTAGAAACATTGATCAGCAACGCTGCTATTGGCTGTTCAGCATGGCCAAAGAACGCCCACAGTTTTTCTCCCAAGCAGAACAAGAGCTTTTAATGGAAGGTTATGCTGAATTTGAGTCATTAATTAAAACGACAGGGAACACCTCAAAGTCTGCTAAAGCCAGGAGAGAGGGCTGGCAAAAAGCAGCAGACAAATTATATGTGTAAGTGCTGTCCATGTTAGATGTTTCTATCATTTTCTACAGTATGTATTTTTGCATTTTAATAATTTCATATTTACTTTTTTCTTTTATGTCAGAGCCTCCACCGGACACATTAGAACATGGGGAAAAAAGTGAAGTACAAGAATATTCTACAAAATGGTAGCCTTTAATTATTATACTATATTTTAAAAAGCCACTTTTTCCTCTTTTTAAAGGCCACTGTTAAATGATGTGTTTGTCTGTTTATAACAGTCACCAAGAAAAAGCCTGAAAAAAAACCAGGTTCTTTTTACTTTTGTTGCATGAGGCACGTTTCCCTTTTTCTTTCACAAAATGACACATAGTGCCATCCGTTCCCTATATAAACGGCATGTTCAACAAAAAAATTAGTATTTTGACCTGAAAAAACACAAATTAAGAGGAGAAATTGAACTCCACAACTTGAAAAAGAGAAAAATTGCAGTAGAGATCGAGTTGCTTCAAAAGGACCTTCAGAGTAAGTTCTAATACACCATTTGACAGTAGTATTGCTGACTTTACATAACTCTCTTATTGCAGGCAAAATATGACTTGCTGGCTTTTCTTTGTAAAAAATGTTTAAATAAAACGACAGGAACTAAGCATTATTTGTTTCGTCTTTTATTAAAGATTAAAAAGTGGCGTTCCACAATTCTGTCCCGTCCTCTGCCACTAGGTGGTCCAAGTGCACTGGCTGGACAGACTTCCCTATCTCCTCCGCTTATAAACCTGCGATCTAATCCTGTTTACATGAAATAAGCCTGGTTTAAGTTTGCGCACATGTTGCTATGACAGCAAGTCCAGGATGAGCTTCGAAGAACCAAACGATCCAAGATCATGCCAAATCGTCAACAATCAAATCCAGCTAACTGAGTTAGCGACGTACGAAGAACGGACCCTAGGATGTAGCTCTGAAAGTAGCTCTGCCTTTAACCAGCTTGTTGTTGTTGCAAAAGTGTTCAAAATTTCAGCATCATTTCTTTGTCCATTGTATAGTCCTCATAAATAGCTCCCTGCCTGATCAGCAGAAAATTGGGAATTATTAGGAAATGTACAGAAGTTAAATTTGTTTAAAGTTTAAAGGAATGTAAAACCCTGCTGTTTAAATGCTGTAAGGACCTTGACCTTGACATGCTTTAGTGTCTCTGTGTATAATGTTTTGAAGGTCACCTGCACCAAAGCTTTCACCTGCAGACAGTTTTTTCTCAAAACAAGCAGTCTTTCCTGTCTTTAGTGTGTTTGGTGCCGCATTTTCAATAGTGCCCTGTGATGGACCGGTGACCTCTTTAGTGCTTTCTCCACCTCTAGTTCCTTGACTGCTGAAGAAGATCCCCAGAGCTATTATGTTTTTTTAAAGGTTTTAATGGATTTCTTATCTGAGCCGAAAAAGGTTGAAAACTTTTAATATATGCTGCATATTGCCAACAGACCAAATAATTACTGATGATATAGCAGTCTTTTTTAGTGCTAAATTAAGTGACAAATGCTTAAGGTAAGGTTAGCATTAAACATTTCTAAAATCATGCGAGATCCTTCATCAAACTTAAAATAAAGTATATTGCTGCTTACCTCATAGTGTCTGTCAGGAAAATATAAATGCTGATCAGACGGCTGGATGTGCTGATCCCCGGACTTCTGTGCCTCTGTACCAAGCACAAGTCAGCCTACAACCAGCATTAGCCAGTATTAACTTTTTCTAATCAGTGAATGCGACATACTTAAAGCTGCAGTACATAACTTTTTGAAAAACATTTTTTTTTTTTACATATTGTTAAAACTGTCACCATGTCCTGACATTAGAATAGGAGACAGAAAAAAAATCAAGCTCCTCTGGCTTCTCCCAGTGATTCTACTGCCATTTATGAAATACACCGCTCCTGGCTCTTCTGGCTACACATTGTTGCCACCTCCTCAGTAAACATACAGCAGGTTGACTTCACCTACAGTAATTTTCATAATTGTTCAAATGCATGCAATATGTATGGATGTATTAGGACAGAACAATGATTGTATTTTTTGCAATTTAAAATCATACTATTCCTGTTTTTGTTGCACTTTCATTATTCTACACACTACGAGAGCAAAACATCAGTATTACCTAATCGTTTTTGATGTTTTACATTAAGAGTCCATACGGAATAGACTAAACAATGATTCATAACAGAATAGGCCATTGAAGTAACAAGTACATTACAAATGTGCTTCGTTTGTGTGCAAACGGGCGAAACACTTAATTACAAGTTTAGGGGAAGTGGGACAGGAACGTGGGATGTGAGGGGGAATTATTTTGAAGGAGAGCGAGAAGAGAATTGGGGGTAGATGAGGGAAGAAAACGAGAGGGAGGCAATCGATGTTTTCTCCATAGAGGTGCACAGGGATTTGTTTTGAGTGATCTGAAGTGGTGCCCCGCTGTGCAAACCTGAATGCTTTGACTCAACATAATGCCATTCAATCTCAGACAGCAACGTTCTGCCAAAAAAAACAAAAATAAAAATAAAAAACTCCAGATCATTACGCAGGTGAAACAAACAGACACTAATGAAACAGAGCCAGAGCTAAAGATACCAAAAATAAACGAACAGACAGAACCCTTGCCTTGGATAGGGATGTTTTCTCTTTGTCTTTCTCAACAGTGATGTGCAGTGGAACAGCTTTATAGTCTTTTAAGAAGTTTTTTAACATAAACTTTTTTTTTTTATCTTGGTTTATGGAACATAATCAGTAGTATTCCTAATTTGTTAATATTTGGATATTGTTTTGGATTGACATTTTCTAAAATGACAAATGTAGTCAGGGAGCACAACTTCACAAAGCAGAAATGGAGCGTTTTACACAAAAACATCCCTTACTGTTGTAGAGTTATCTGTTTCGCTGTGTACAGCATGAACACTATGGAGTGCTGTCATCTCACAGTCCAAAGGATCTCATATTAGTGAATATCGTCTTTTTTATTTTTTTGGTGCTAGTGTCCTTTATTTGACAGTTAGCTAACAGTAAATGGAGTTGAGCGAGGGGGGCGAAGACATGCAGCAAAGGTCCACTGGCTGGGATTCAAACCCAGGATGCCCACGTCGAGGACTGAGGCCTCTGATGGGTCGCACACTTTACCAGTTGACTGATAACATATTAGAAACATTATCTTTAATAAATCTAATATCGTTCTCAAGACTGGGTGCAATTTGGCGTCCACGCGGTTGTTTCGTTTAAGTCGTTCGTTGAGAATAATTTCCAACTTTTTTCTTTGCTGAAGTAAAGTGTGATGGGCCTTATACTCTACTCTGGATTACAAATACTAAACAGAAAAAATGGTCACGAGTTGAGGCATGTTGTCCCCAAAATTGTCCTCACACTAAAAAAAAACTCATAACTTACCTGAAACTGGTGAGGCAATAAAATAACAAGTCATAATAAGAAGAATACATCCTGCTCATGAGACGAGAGCATGCATGATACTGTGTTCATGAGGACAAGGGAAATAAGAATTGAAGCTGATTTATTCACAAATGAATCAGAAATTCATTCTAAAACTGTGTTTACTGTTAACAACAGCAGAGCACATATGGAGTCAGACTTTAACTACCGCTAAAGTGAGATCACTTTGTACTCTGTCGACAGAAAATATAATTATTTGAGTTCCTTTTTGAAAAAAACAACAATGCCTCCTGAAATCAGAATTCTGAATTCCTGAGTTCAGTATCAAACATGTCCTCCCTGCATGAAATGTTGTGAAGGTTGCTAATAGTAATCTTATTTGTTAGGATTGCTCACGGTTTGTACCCCATTAAACCAGTGACAAACACGGTTTTGTACGATATCTATTTGTGAATATTTGTTATCTGAAGGCATAAAATGGCAAGAAATATATCGTTCTGGTCTTGCGTTGCTAATAGTAGTTAGCTACACCAAACAACAATTCTCACTGGTTTTCACATTTTCAGCTGCCAAGCTTCACCTCGGGTGTAACATCATTCCCAGAACCAAGCTCCGAGAAATTTCAAATGCAGCATTAATGTTGACAGATGATATAATTTTACAAGCTAAATCTGTCCTTTCAGAAATGCTTTTAGAGAGAGAAACCGTTGCATTGTTCACCAGAAAGACTGACAGCAAGCTAATTATGAAGATTTTACCAAGATTAAATAAAGATGCTGTAGCTGCCATCCAGGATTGTTGATGTTGTTTTCAAGCCAACCCTTTTTGTTGGTTTTTCTAAATAAAGGCGTTCTTTGTATTTAATCAATTATTTTTGAGAGCAACACTTTGACCTTGATCAATTTAAAAAATATTACACTTTTCATAGTGAAATGTTTCTGACTCCACAAATAGGCCTCGGCTTACCTTGAAGCATGTTTAAAAAAGTGCTGAGTTTGCTATCATTACTGTCAAAATCATTGCTGCCTTAGACGCAGGTGTAGCCCCCTCCAACAGTAAAAAGCCTCCAAAAGTCTGAACCAAAACAAATTCTTGTCTCTCATTGTGGCTCCTGGGAACAGGAAACCTGAAACGGTCATAGTGGCAACCGCCCTGTAAACGTACGCAGAAAAACAAAGTTAGGATAAAGATGCGATCTATCAAGCAGAACCGGTAACAAGGGGCAGCCCCTATGCAGTGTTAAAGCCCTCAGAATGCACCTGCTTGTTTCCACAACACAACATAACTCACTCCGGTGAACCAATCGTCTGTCTCAAATAAGACCCGAAAAGAATGTTAAGCACAGCTTAGGCTGCAGCCCACATATCAAATTTAAATTTTTATCTTCTGTTATTGTTGAAAACGGTTTCTGAGGTTACAGTAGGAGTCATTGCATCTTTTACCGTAAATTTACAATCCAAGTACCTGACAACAAACGGGAGCAAATAAACTCTAAGTATGCTGCCAGTTGTCGTGGACAGGTGACGAACCCTTCAACGGCACGAAATTTCCAAAACCTTCCAGCAACACATGTGTCACTAGAGGATAAAGTAGTCATGGTATTCATAAAGTCTTTCAAACCACATGAAACAGGGGCAGAAGAAACTGCATCACAGCTCTGCCAGTAAAGAGTTCTTGGTCAGTGTAAACTTTGGCCTGGTTCGGAGCCACATGCACAGATTAAAAGCCTTGCAACATTAAAGGGCTTGACCACCTGTCTCAGTTCTCTCTCTGTCAGGCCTGAATGAGACCACAGGGAGATCTTCTTCTTCCTGAGCACCACCTGCCACCACTAACTCCCCTTTAATGTTGGGCAACTCTTTAAAGATCCCACAATGGTGCTTTGTGAGAGTGCCCATTCTGACATGGAGGCCACTTGCAAAGCAACATCACACTGTGCTCACTCTACAAAGTAACTTCTAAATTTGATGCCTAAAACTAACCCCAATGCAGTTTTGTTCAGGAGAGTGATTAAACTGGAGAAGTGATTGTGACTTCAAAAGTTTTTCATAGCGCACCTCAACAGTAATTCAACTTTGAGACCAAACTTTATTAGCAATTAGATCGGACACCAAAGTGTCGGCAACAATCCCAATGGTCAAGATGGTGGCGATCAAGCTAAAATGAGGCGAGTATTTGTCACCTGTTTGCCTTTTTTGGTGTCCACTAACTCTTAAGGTAAATATTGCAAGGAGTTTTTATTGAAAAATGTATGAAACTGTAAATATAAAAACTGCACAGTAAATTTCCTGTGTGCTAACACTCCTGGCAAAATGAAAGGTTTTTGTGACGTAAATAAAATCAGTCGCTGCTAAACTGCTTCAGATCTCTTTCCACATTTAATGTGACCTTCAACTTATTAAATTCAACTGAAAAAATAACTAATTTCTTAAATGGAAAATACTTTAGAAATATTGGCAACAAGTTGGCTGCATAAGTGTGCACACATTGACTAAAGGATGCGAGCGAGCAAATAAAAAGAAAACAAGGTGAGATTTATTTATAACTAAATAGAGAAACCTAACATTTAACAAAAAATACTGTAAAGTTGAGTAAAATGTCAAAAAGTTGAGTAAAGTTTAAAATAGCATTTCAGCTTGCCTGCAGCTGAGGTGGTCTGTCAGTTCCTGAGGTTAAACTAGGTTTCTGTATCACTAACGAGTGCCTTAACTCCCTGCACACCAGTCTTAAGAAAATGTTTTACTAATCATTTTCACCCATCGAAAATAGTTTTGGTTTCTTATACTATTGTGTCTCTGGACCTTGAATCTCAGTTAAAATATTTCACTGTCTCAGTCTCTTGTTTCTATTTTTATTGTCTCAGTAGTCATATTCAGAACTCAAGATATGAATCAGCAAGCACTGAGAATGTCCTTCTTTGATATGTACAAATAATCTAAATTGGCAAGGGAAATGTTTTTCAGTTCAGTTTCAAGCCGTTTCCAGATGTGTAGATTCTTTTTGGACATTTCACACAGTAATTTGACCCCTGGTTTATATAAGAATCATCAGAGGGGCTTTAATATCACTGGTCAGTAAGATCTCAGGACTTGTAAGGAATAGGCCAGCTTAGCAGCGTGTCTGTTGATACATCATATTAATCCTACCTCCCACACACAAGCATACTGATAGTCAAGATAGCATCTTCCCTGGACTTTTCAAAGTGCCATCTGCAGAGCTCAGCCTGGGCCTGTGACATCACTTCCTCTCTCACATGGAGGCGTTTGTGGGAAATTGCACCACCATGACATCATGTAATGGTTCCAACATGCGGTGAGAGGAGCTGGATCCAACCAGCAACAGATGCTCTAAAGCGAGCTGAACTCTGCAGCAAAGTCGGTGCCTTGGCGTTGCCTCGGCCCTGATCGGGCTTCCCAGCTTTCTCAGAATCCATTTCTGCCTCCGCTTCCGAGTTGAAACGGGTCATCAAAGCCCTTCTTAATGATGTCACGGTGACCTCTGCACCATCTTCCTCCGCTGTTATTATCATGTTGCTCAAAGTCTCGCCCCAATTACTCAATATGACTCCTCGAACACTTTCATCCTGCACGAGGATTTTTACACATCTTGTATCCATCATCTGTCCCTCCCACACGCTGTACACTCCTCCACCGTTCTCACGTTAATCTCCCCGTTTCTCACTCACTTTCACTCTCCTGCAGGCCCCCCCTTTTCCTCCCTCTGACATGGTACATCAGGAACCACTGAGCGTGCGCACTGGCTGCATTTGTCTTGGCACCGGCTGAGGGTTCTAATGTTGCCACTTCAGATTAAGTGTACTGGATGACTGTGGAAAGCGGCTTCCTTCTCATGAGGCTGCAGTAAAAGATCAGAGGAGGTGGGAGGAGATGTCCACTAATCCATCTACTTATGATTCGTGCAGTTTTGTTCCACTAACTCAAACCAGCAGTTCAGGAGAATGTTGCATGGAAGTTGTTTACTGTACACAACCTTCTTTCTTCTTTTCTTTTTTTGTGTGTGGATAAGACGTTTTCACATGCATGCACTAAATTTGTTGATGTAGCACAGAAATAAGGGAAAAGTGAGTTTCAACTTTTCAACTTCTCAGCTAATTGGAGCTGTTTTGGAGCTAAATTTTTCCTTCTTGTACTTCACATGCTGTCAAAAAGGGTAATAGCTCTGCAATTTGTAATGAACTTCAGAGAAAGCAACCGCCCCCCCCCCAAAATATGTAAGCCGATGTTTGTGTATGTGTGGGTGTGCGTAAGCTGCTGTGCAAATGGGGCGGCCTTTGATGTAGCACTGCTCGGATCCTGTAGTAGTTCGCCGTTCCCAGGGTGGCTGAGCCTGTCCTTTTCTCTTTCAAGGGCAGAACGCAAAAACAAAGACAGAGAGAGAGAGAGCTACAGAGGCAGCAAATAAGTACAGGGACGATAAGTCTCACATTTAATGTTGAGTTGATTCTGTTAAATGAAAACAAGCTACTGAGTTGTTAAACATCTCTGCCTGTTTTAATGTGTTCTTCAGAGATGGGATAAAATGGATTCCTACATTTCTGTGTGGACTAGTGGATACGTTATCATATCAGTATTTGTAAATTAGATTAAAAATTGAAATTATAAATAGAAAAAGACTGAATGAAAAAAAAAATGACAGAAATTACCCAAGAATTTGTTTAAATAAACCAAAAACCATCAAAGACATAACTTGCCTTGGCCAATTAAGCTTCACACTACTTTAGTACTTCTGGAAACATCAATTCTTTTTTTTTTTTTACCTCTACAAATATATATTCAGTGTAAAGTATCCTGAGGAGGAATGTGTCTTTATTTTTCCTGAGGCACTTCAATGCAGTTTTCTGAGAGGTAGCCTCTAGTGGCTAGTAAAGAAATAGCAGTTTTATGTATTACTGACAAGTTTACACATGCGTACAGTATGATGAAAATGAAATATTAAGTGCAACACTGCTTTTCATTAATATTTCTGATTAGATTTTAAATAAAGTGGTTTACATACCTTCTACTACACTGTAAAAATTGCTGAAAGTAAAAGGGACAAAGGGAGTTTTTTTTATAGCAAATCATGAGATAAAAACCTTGATTATACTTTACTTGATGTGCATGATGACATTTACTGATTTTCATGAATAAAACGGTACTTAAGTCTTAAACATTTTTGTAACTACATTCACAGTTAAGATAAAACTTATTCATACCCCTCTCAGATTTCCTTTAAAGTATTCTTAAAGTACTTTAAAGTATGTTCTTTGTTTAGACTCAACTTATTAACTTATCAAGCATTTTTTATCCAACAGTTCACACCACTTATTTAACTTGAGAATAAGTTAGGAGAATTGAGTTATATTAACTTGAAATCTTAAACGGAATGTTTTTTTCCAGCGTGACAATTATTAATAATACATCTTGGAGCCATCCAGCCAGAATCTATACTTGAATCTCACAGAGTCTTTGAGGTTCGAAGATCTGCTTGAAATAAGTGATGGACAGGCCGAGGTCCAGCAGGGTACAGATCCGATCCAGGTTAAATCAGTCCTGTTGTTGAGGTCTCCTTCTTGATGAAGTCATTATCTGACTCTCCCCACTGCTGTGAATAGGTGAAAAGTGAAGCGAAATGAAAAGATGCCAGTCTTTCTCCTGGAGCCAGCGTCAAATGCTCAACTTTGCTGGCAAAGGTAAAGTTTTCTATGTGATGGGGTGTGTTTCCAACAAGAGGCGCTAAAATACACGTTATATGTTACAGATTTACTGCTGACAGTGGGTCTAAGTGAGGTTCCTTCTCTGTGTTTTTTGCGGGGTTCATATAAACACGGCATGGCTTCTCCTGGCTACAATCTGTAGAGCAATAAATATTTGATTGTTTTATCCTTTTCAAATTTCTGCTGGTTGTCTGTTACCTTCTTTTTTTCGCTGCTGGTTGCGTTCCTATTCAAAGTCTCATATGTTATGCTGTCACTTAGTAGTGTGTATATTTTATTCTTATATCCTGAAATGTTGAGGTCTACTTTACATTTTCATTTGTCCGCTGACAAACACCTTTTGAGTTTCCGACTGACTGGTCATCCGTAGATCAGATCCAGTAAAGCAGAAAAAGGTTCTAAATCTGTTCACCAGAAGATTACTTCTTGTATCTCTGATAAAAAACACAATTTGTACTTGTGTTTATTTAGATTTTACATTCAGAAAGTATCTGTGAACCAGGTACATCTCCCTACATTTATTTTGACTGTATCCACAGCTCCAAAATCACAGCCTAGCACTCATCCTGGGGGCTTCCTTTACAATCCTGTATAAATCCCTTCCTTTTCAGGGCAAAGGCCACAGATTTTTTTTCCCTTTCCTACACCTTTCCTCCAGCCTCTCTAAACTGCTCCTCCTATGTCTGAGCTGTGCTTTTAACATACCAGATAAAGCAAAAATCCTCTGTGTGTCTTTGTGTGTTTTGTGTTTGTATGACTGAAGCAAGCTGCAGGTGGAGAAACATCCAGTAACCTAGAGTATCTCCAGCCTTCAAAAAGCCCTTCATGTTCCACCACTAGATGCACAGAGAAAAACCAAGAAATAGTGGCACAAAGCCAGGAGAAGTTGTGTTGGAAAGATCTTTTAGCAGGTGACCGTGTATTCTCTTCTGCATAAAAGGATACTTTCAACAATTCATGCAATGTGTACGCATTTGTCCACCACGGTCAGGTTACTCAGCTGCCAAATTTTCTTTTATTCTTTTTCAGGAATTTGACCATTTGATATCTTTATTTTTAGACTGGCTTACAGACATATCTTAAAGAATTATAATATCCTTGAAATATTGATTTTTCAGTAATTCTGTTTAAAAGTGAAAACTCAAAATTTCATTGCATACAGTGTGACGCATTTCAAATCTTCATTCTGTTAATTTCATAATCTTGCAGCTAATGAAAACTCAAAATTCAGTTTCTCAGAGAATAGTATTTAATGAGAAAGTAAAATCAAATTATTTTAAATAAAGTGTGTCCATATACTTTTGAGTATATGCATTTGATACTTGGTCAGGGCTCCTTTTGACATGAATTACTGCATTAGGGGTGTGTGCCATGGAGGTGATGAACCCATGGTTCTGCTGAGGCATTCAGGCACCTCAGGTTGCTTTAACAGCAGCCTTCAGCTCATCTTAATTGTTAGCTCTGGCTTCTATCATTTTCTTTTTGACAATCATGTATAGAGTCTGTATGAGGTTAAGTTCTGGTCAGTTTGCTGGCCAATCAATTACAGTCAAGCAGGTATTGGTGCTTTTGGATGTGCGAGCAGGTTCCCAGTCCTTGTGGAAGATCAAATCAGGATCTCCAGAATGGTTTTCTGAAGAGAAAAGGCAAGGCAAGTTTATTTGTATAGTGCATTTCTGCAACAAGAATGTTTGTTCTGGCCAGGCTGACTGTGTGTCTCTGTCGGCTCCTTGTACCATACCATACCAGTTTTATTTATAAAGCACTTTAAACGCCAACAGGACCAAAGTGCTATACACAATCATAAAATACAAATGATCAATCAACAAACAATAAGCAAAATGGTATACAAAATTAGTAATAATACTAAGGAAAGTAAAATGCAGTAAAACAAAGTCAACATCTCAGACTGTGTTAAAAGCCAAGGAAAATGAGTCTCAAGAAGGAATTTAAAATCAGAAAGGGAAGAGGCCTGTCTAATGCCCAAGGGAAGGTCATTCCATAGCTTTGGAGCTACTTCAGAAAAAGCACGGTCCCCTCTTTGCTTGCGCCTCGTCTTCAGCACCCTCAGCAACAACTGGTCAGCTGATCTAAGGGAACGGGATAATAAGGATCACTAGCTGCACCAGAGCTCCTCTGCCACAGCGCGATTAGCCTCATTCAGTTCACCTGCTCATCTGCCTTCATATACTGGGCTGCCACAGGTAACCAGTGCCAGATGTTTGAAACTCGAGTTTTTTAAAAATAAATTTTTCGTAGTTTCGTTTCCCTCTGTCCCCCGCATGCGCCTCACTCCCACAAATAGCAATAAAGATGGCCCCAATGTTGCGGCTTTTGTAATGGCTGTTAGTAGCGTCCTCTGACTCTTCCTTTCTAACGAGCCCACGCTACATAGCATGTTCCCTGTGTCAGATCCCCCACCATGCTGCTGTGTCTACTGAACGAGTTTTCTGCTCCATGCATGCCTGGTGGTTTTTGCCTGTTTCTTCAGCAGTGTCAGCATCTCCAATGGACTTAACATACCCACTACAGCCTCTTCAGTCCTGATGTGTCCTCACATGTGAACACACGTTTTCTTAATCGTTAATGAATATTTACCGTGTTTATCTTCATGTAGTTTTAGTGAGGATCCGAGCAGCAGCATTTTGGATCAACTGCAGCTGTATGACGTTTTAAGCAGACCTGTGAAGACATTGTGGCAGGAATTAATTGACTAAAGATAAACACATAGATGAGATTTTCAAGATCCACCTGGGCCATTAGTCCTTTAACCTTGGAAATGTTCTTCAGGTGAGAAGGCTGACTTTGTAATTGCCTTTATGTGCCTCTGAAGGTCCAGGTCTGAGTCCATTACAACAAGATTTCTGGCTTGATGAGTTTCTAGCTGTAAAAACTCAAGTGGTGTTCTGACTTTATTGCTCCTCCTTTGGCTACTTTGAGAAGCTTGAAGTGCCCTTAAGTTTCCTGGTATACATGTTGAAGGCCATGCTCACACAGGACTTGACAAAACACAGTGTCTAAACCGATAAAAACGACTCCCTGAATCATCAACACTTACGGAACACTTACTAATTAAATTACTCTAGATTGTCCAGTGCTCACGATGAGCCTACTTGCACAATAATGAGGTAATTGAATCAAACACAGTCTGGAGTATGGAAAACACATATGAACACACTACAATCAAGTGGACAGATTGAGACAATAATGCAATGAGCAGAGTGCAAACGATGTAGGAGTAAATTTTATTTAAATATTATTTCCATCGTTATTATGTACATGTCTGGAGAGCTTCTAGGTCTTCATGGTGTGATAACTTTTGCTTAGTGAATATTTGTTTATACCGACAGATCATGGGACACAAATTGCACACAAGTGGGCTTTATTTCACTAATTGTGGGACATTTGATTGTAACTGGTTGCACCAGAACGTTTTGGGGGCATCGTAGCGAACTCCACATGCCAGTACTCAGTCTGTGTTTATTCGATTTTATATTTGTTTCTCATTTCACTTCTCCAACTTGGACAATTGTTGCAGATCCATCACATAAAACAAGATTAAAAATAAGTAAATGTCAGGTTGGACTGTAAAAAAGAAGGTAAAGCCAAAGGGGTGGAAACTTTTGCAAGGTGCTGTACCTACGTTGCAGTCTTTTCAGTTACCTTTTCCTTTCTAATCGACTTTCCCCAAATATGCTTGTGCTCTGAACGGCCAACCTTTTTGGCAATGAACTGTTGTGGCTTTCCCACAGTGTGGAGAGTGTTGCTGACTTTTTCTTGAGAACTCTCAAGGTAGCAGTCCTCCCAATGACTGCGTAGGCCAAAACATAAGTGTTCTGTATTAAAAATGTTTTTATACACATTGGTCATACGGAATCTTCAGATTTCTTAATAAATATTTGTAAAATATTTAGTTTGTCCTCTTGACTTAAATTACTTAAATAAACGAACATTTCATCTTTAGACATTCAGCCTGAACAAACAGGAGAAGGGACAACAGCTGCAGGGACACAGGAGATAAACACAATCACATCATTACAGATGATTTTCATCTTTTAACTTGGAGTTTGGACCGAGTCATCTCAGATCTCATCTTATCTGAGAGGCAGCATTTCTCAGAGATAAAAAACATACCAAGATTTATACAACAGATGGACATGACCGTGTGTGAGCTCACTCGATCATCAACTTTAGTCAAAGATGTGTGAGAGACACCCGTCTACATGAGGGTAACTCCTTGCTCAGGAAAGGTGGTGCTTCAGCTTAAATCTTCTTATCTGTCTACGAGTCGCTCACATCTCAATGCTCCAAGCTGTGAAGGTGTGAAATGCCTCCTCTGGAGATTTTCTACCTGGAAGAACAGCCTCTCCATAGGAGGGTTCCCTTAAGGACTCCATCTGTTATCTTACGCATACAGCAGCACACAAGTGTTCAAACACATGCCTATATCGATACGCGCACAATTCACTTTATATCTCTGTGGAACATCTGCTAAACAATGCTTGTCACCCATCCACCTGAACGTGAGTTATCATCTTTCCACTGAACCCCTGTTGGGGCTCCACAACTTTCCCAATGAACAGATGTCAGGCGAGCATCACACAGATTGATGCTTTTTAATAAAACCGCATCGAGGATGAAGCAGTAGAGGAGAAGGAAAGAAGAGAGGACACTGCTCGTGCAGGTAGGTGCGGAGCACTTGTGTGTTCATGACTTGGCACGTCTTAGCACAAGTTTCGCCTTGTGGTTGGCGTGAAACTTTTTTTAAAAGTGTGTTTGAAGAATCTCAGATGTTACAAGGCGAAACACCCACACATGTTTGTGTATTCTTGCATTTGTGTGTGTGAGTGTGCGTGCGTGCACGCAAGTGCACCACTGGGTGAGCACAGATTGACTTGACTCTTTTCACTTCAATCACATCTTTGTAGGTCTGCCTGTGGATCCTATAAGCAAAACGCAGGGGGGAGAGGTTGCATCGCAGAGCTTCAATGGTTTCTTTGGCTGAGCCATAAGGGATCTATAGCACCAGCAACATGACTGGCAGGCAGATGGGCGGGGATGAAATGATACAGTATCAGATAAGAATCCGTCAGAATTTTAAAACAGTGCAACCACTGTTCTTCTTCTTGTGTTTTCAGCTCAGTACCTGAACAAGTACTCCGTTTTTAACTTAAGAGAGAGAGAAAAATAGACAACAAAGAATGGAGGAAATGATTCAGCAACAAAGATGTTTTAAAAATAAAGACACAAAAGAACACTCATTTCTTTCTAAAAGGTTGTAAAGCAACAGAGATATCTAACTCTTTTAAGCTATCTCAGCCACTTTCTCCACAAATCCAGCTCAGCTCTCCTTTATAGTTGAAACATAATTTTACCGAACTGACAAATGCCTGTAATAGGCCCTTCATGGCTGAAAAAAGGACGGTCCCATGAATTATAAATGTATAGTAGCTGTACATTTTTAATTGACTTTTTACAAGTACAAACAGAATGCTGATTGAAAGGCTTTGTTTTTCCTCCTGGAGTAAGTTTGATTTTTCTCTTAAATCGACTAATGCTTTTATCACTACTGAACCTGAAATAAAATGGCAAATGGATGAGGGATGTGATGAATATTTGACAAGCAGACTGAGCAGCCTGCATTTTAACAGCGAGTCTATTGTTCATTTTTCTAACAAGCTGCTCTGTTAAAAAAAAAAATTACTTCTGTGCTTGTTTTTCAGGAAGAGATTTGGGACTCATACCATCAAACATGACTGTTTTAGTGCCTGGATGGAATAGTATTTTATTTTTTACATCACAACTTCCTTAGAGGAGCAATAAGTGAAAATCATTATTTTAGACAGAAAGAAGTGATGAACTAAAGGTATCTTTTTAGATGGAATGTGGTATGATGTAACACACCATCTCTCTGTGTTGTTCTCGAGTATCTTGTTTACAAAGCCGGACGTGCGTGCATGTACGTCCATGTGAACAGCTGCCACTCAGAGCTGAGCCTCTTCCTGCCCATAAAATACCACCATCAGAGCAGTGTAGAGTAAGAATAAAATGGCAGAGAGCACGTCCAGCAGATTGAAACATTCCCCTTGCTAACACCATCATAAAGTTATGGGTTACTTACTTCTTCACTAGACATGTTCTGTTTTGCTGTGTATTTCTCCTTTGATTTCTCCTTTGCAAATATACACATACTAGATGATGGGTGAGAAGGGGAGAAGGGGGGAAGGAGGCGAGTGTTGCAGCTGGAGTGGAGGTAGAGAGAGGTGTAGCTTGTTACACGTCTTGTTTTGGTCTACAGACAGTGCTCAACAGCCCCCTAGTGGTGAAATTTTGCTTACTGCTCCTTTAAAGCTCCAGTGTGTACGATTTACAATGCAGTGTGTAAGATTTACACACTGGCGCACCATCTAGTGGTGCTCTAATTGAATAACATACCACCCTGCCGTTCAGCGTGTCATAACTACTACTCGGAGTGTCATAAATGTCTCAATGTCAACAATATGTCCTCCGTGTATTTGGTACCAAGCTAATTGCTAATGGTAATAGCAAATAGCTGCAGTCATTGTGTGAAATGGTTTTTGGCACTGTTACCGAGTCTGCTTACCATAAGCGACTTTGGGCTTGTTTTTTTCCCCTAAAAGTCGCTTGTATATTCTGTAAGTAGCGGGTTGCGTTTTTTTGGGCTCGTTTTTGAATGTGAAGTCACTTATTTGGGCTCTAAAATAAGCGACTATAAACAGAAGTTATAAAAAGACCCACTCGCACTGCTGCGCTACAGACTGGCTGAACTATCATTGTGCTTCACATTTGACTCCTTTCTGGTACTTCTGAGGGACGATATTGTTTTGGTCAGATTTACATATCACACATTATAAATCATTTGGTTTTGCACAGCATTTAAAAGCCATACCAAATAATCACAGATGTTACCAGTAGAAGAAGAACCATATCAGAGTTATGAAATGTAAAAAATAAGTGTATTATCCGTTTAATTTATGAGCAGTTAATTATGCCCATCTTGCAGACCAGATGTTTCCTCCATTATTGTAATTTCCTTGAGGCAGCCTTTGTTGATAATAGTCACCAGCTATGTGTACATGCACAAATTGTCACAGTTGGATTTAAATGTATTCGGACTAAAAGACACAAAAAGACTCGGATTGTACTGTTTATATGGGGACACAATCAATTAATCCAATCATAATGCACCTGGCTTTATTCAGAATACAACCACTCTGACATGCACAGTTATCAAATTTCCCTACAAAAGGCAGGCTGGGCTTGCACGATGTTTTAATTACGGTTGAAACGTTACTAAATAAATAACAATTTTGAGCTCTTTTATTTTTTTGAACAGAACGGTTGTATCGAGAGCCCCGACAATTTTGCTTCCCGACACTCAGAAATGCAAAAATGCGTCACATTTATGTCAGGCGCATATGCACACTCAGGTAAGTTTGCCGCATTCCGACCCACTTGAACCTGACAAGCGTTTATATGCACGTTGATTGGATTATCAGTCGGCATAAACCACCCCTCTCATTCAGAATGCAATTTAATTTCAACTGAGTTTAATCTGATCACAATATTATGATCATCTTGTTTACATGACGCATTTCTATTCCAATCGACTCTTTATTCCGATTATCTTTGTCCATGTAAACGTTGCTATTGAAATGTTCGTAGCCTATTATAAAACTCATAATAGAAAAACAAGGGCAACCATGCCTAGCCTCTCAACACCATAACACTACATTATTTCACATTTCCCAATCATCATCATCAGTTCTTCCATTAAAAAGTCTTCAAAGGTGAAGATGAGAAGTGTTCATTGAGCTTTCAGAGATGGATATTATGCTCCTGAGTCAGCAGAATTAGCTTACTAATTGGCCTCTGCTTTCATTATGAATAATTCTTCTTGTACTTCTGAATTTAAGCCGAGGCTTGGTGCTAACCTCCTCTGATTTACATTGGCACTGCAATTTCATTTAATCATACAACCTATGGAGTGCTGCAGATAACCAAAGCATATTCTCACATAACTTAATGGATCATAATTAATAATTTAAAGTGTTGGATTTTTTAAATGTATTGTTTTTTTTCTTTTTTAGGGAAAGTTTCTGCAATAATTTGATTGATTCTACAAAACACTTTGTAAACACATTCCTGCCGTGTCGGTGATGGTTCTGAGGTGAACATGCTAATGCTGTGAAAACAACTAACTTCACCTTCACCTACACAGCAGGAGAGCCTAGCGGGCTTCAACAACAGAGGGACTAGAGGGTGGGCACAGAGGATGACGATGAAGTCCGAGGTGAAGAAAAAATAAGTAGCTGTAATATTTTATGATGAGGCTAGAGTGATCAGATGTCCCGATTTGCGCGGGACTGTGGGGCATTTTTCATTTTAGACCGGGTGTCCCACAAACTCAAAGAATGCCCCCCATTTGACTGGGTGAGATTTGGAAAAGTCAAAAACGTATTGGACATGCACTTTTCTGAAATAAAGAAGGCAGAGTTGCAGTCCTCGTCAATGAGAGCTGCATCGGCTGTCAATCAAATTATGCAGCAGCATCTCACCTCATGAGCAGCTGTGCCCCGGGATGCTCATAAAATAAAACAAAGGATGATTTTGATGCAAACACGGTCAAAGTAAAGAAAAGGCTGCTACAAGGACTGGGGAACGGTTTCTAACTGAAAGGGGATTCTCTGAGAGCTTTTTGTGAAGTTTACCACACTTATTTTTCAGTTTCACGCTGAGAAGAGCGCGATGTAAAGTTTGACTGTAGAAGAGACTCGCACAAGAAAAAAACAGCTGAAAAAGCCTACTGTCGATCTATGGGCTTTTTTTTACTCAAAGCCAAAGTAGCTGCCAGACACACAATGATCAGAAGCCATTGAACAATATTTAACTTTGCACAAAAGTTGAATAACGTGTTTCTAATAAGCTTTACAAAAGTGTTGATCTTTAAAAGCAGGCAACGTTTTTTGTTCTGATAAACTTAGAGCAATTTTAATAAACTGTTTTAAAGCTTAATATCCCAGCCATCCATGTTTTATCTATTAATCTAACAAGAGATAGATTAAGGTAATGTGCGATCTGTACGCATCCATAATCAAAGAGCAGGGCCTCACATTTGGACTTTGCACCTCACAGCCTACCTGCAATGGTCCTGGCTGCTGCTGTGGCGGGAAATTAACTACAACTGAGGCAGTATACCAAATATATACAAACAGTGTTGAGCACAAACACGTTCATAAGTTAAGCTCGCGTTGAACAATGCAGTTTTTTTTTTTTTAAAGAGTGGAATTGTTGTGCTTATGTCACAAAAATACTCCTCTATTGAGAATTTATTGAGGACTCAAGATTTGTTCAACCCACACACTAAGGCGCACACAAAGTCCAGAGAAAGAGTGACAATCATTCAGCGCCGAGATGTTTTATATTATAACAATGGATAACATGAAACAAAATCACAATGATTGTTTTTTTTTTTTTAAAGTGTGTGTGTGTGTTGGTGGTGGGGCTTGGGGTCCATTTGTTAAACTCAGGCCCCCCTTTGGTGCTGCACAGGTTAGTCCCCCTTTTCGGTGGTGATAAAGCCTTCTTTGTCTCTGCCCCATGTTAACCTCATGACGTCGCTGCGTTCTTATGCTTCTGCTGCAATGTGTGTGTGAAACCAGATGCTGCGGTGTGTTATCAGTGCAAGCTGTTCAGCTCTCACTGCCTATGGCCTTGAGGGTGGCTGCTAAAGCGCCTTCGTCTATCAGTCTAAGTTCAGTCTCGCATGAAGCAGCTGGCTGCTGTTTTGGCCACTAAACAAGTATTTGCCCCTCACTACAAGTAGCATCTCCTTCAAAGGACAATTTTTTTTCCCACCTTAGCAGAAAGTCAAGCAAGAGTATCTTATCTTGACATCATTTAAGGCTGTTCTGCTTGAGGATGAACAACAGATTTGCTCTCTTTTTTTCATTGCCAAATTTGAACATTAGACAGAGAGAAAGAAAATGCTTAATTTTCCCTAAAGTGTCTACAGATTTTACGCTCAGTGTCAACAGGGTGTCTGTATGTGTGCGCAGCGGGGCAGTTCTGCTTTTTGTGTGGACCAATATTTAGGCATCCCCTCGTTTTAAACATGACTATGCTGGCTTCAATTTCTGTTTCTATGCAAGGATACAAACTGAAGGCTAAAGCTCAATCCCTTAAAACTGTCAGGTTACACTGTGCAATAAAAGTTTAAAGGGAGAAAAAAGAAATCTCCTGGCAAAATGCTGTCTTGATGGCACTAAGACGGTTAAAAGTGACCACTATTACAAAACCAGTATAAATTGATACTTTTCGGACAGACAAATTATCATAAATAAATGAGAACTAGTTCAGGTATTAATCTGTAAACTTAATTAGAAAATATCTAGATAATGAAACATTAAAATTAATAAATTAATTTGAACCTAGCTGAAGTGACTCAAAAACTTTTGTCTTGTTAAGGATAAAATGGCGCAATATTAAACAGAATATTATACATACAGGAAGAAGATAACTATAACAAAGCAGAGTAAACATAAATAGAAGAATAACACACAAGTGAAAATCAAAGAGCCTTATTTAAACTCAAAGTCCTGAGAATCAAGAAAAATCATTTTAGTTATGTGATTGTGTCCAACTTCACCCACCCACCTACGATGTTGCAGATGTTGGAGCAGTGATGGTTCTTGCTTGAATCTCGCTTCAGGTGATCCCTTCCTTTGCCCTCTCTACCAACCTTGAAGATTTTTTTTTTTTGTTTGTTTTTTTACAAATGGAAAAAATGAATCTTTGTGTTAAATCAACCGTTTCCTGATCAAATTATTTTGGATTGAACCTAACTGCTGAAATCCAGATTGAATTAAAACAGTAAAATTTAATAAATGTCCTACTTTGGTCTAGCTATATTTTCCTACAGTGTTTACATCATTCACATCCTTTCCCCACTGAGCTATCAGGCAAGTTAGCAAAGAAAAAAGGACCATGTTTTTTTTATTTATTTATTTCATTACTTGTGCCACGCACCAGCCTGTGGCGCCTATCCTGAACCATGGGCAGTGAGCCATACCGTCTATTTCAAGAGTCGCTACTGTGCTGGAATATGTACTGTATGTTTCTTGATAGCGACAAATACTTTCTTGCAAATTAGTGTCTGTAGAACAAAATGAATGTGACTTACCTGTAAGCAACCTATCTGTATGTTCTGTTACAATGTGCGTGGCTCTATCAATTGCTTCCAAGCACATCTGTGATTTAGAAGTTTAGTCAGGGACTTCTTTACAGATCATTTTAAAAGGCCCTTATTGGGAACCTGACTCAAAACTTGGGACAGAAGGGAACATTCTCTCTTTTCTGTAATGTTGTTCCAAAATATTAACTGCATTTTTAAACTTAATACAAAAAAACCCTCTTCTTTCATATCATCATTTGAAGTTTTTTTTCTTAATGCTGCAAATAAGTCATTTAGGGGGAAATGTAATTACTTTTAGGACATGAAGAAGTCCCAAGGACCTCATGGAGGGAATCAAATTTATATTTTTTTTGTTTTTTACCATGATGTCACTGTGTCAATCATGATTCTCTGGTGTGAGTGTTTTGTAGTCCTGGAGCCGATACCACATTGAGTTTAGATGGCAAAGCTAGATGACCCTCTGACTTTCACAGTGTGCACCTTGAAATATTTCCTGGGAACTTTATCTTTAGAGCAGTAATGACTATCACAGGTCTGAAGGACAACAAGAAGTAGGAAGGACAGAGTCCTGTGTTTTCCTGATAAGAACAGGTGATCAATATTTTGAAATTTATTATTCCTGGTTGACTCCTCTTGGTAACGTTATCATCATTCACAGGCTATTCAGCAAAGATGCAATCAAAGAATGACATTTTGTCCTGCACCCCATCCCCCCAACCCTGGTTTAGATTGACAGAACAAATCATTGTGAAAGACCTTTTTTAACATTTTCAGATTGCTGGTGAACCGATTCTCACAGCATTATTGGATTTCCTGACACTGGATTGCAGCAAAACTATGAAGGGTCAGTTTGATACCGAGACGGGGGTTACCAACATTCCCTGATGATCTGTCCTACCTGTTAGCTAAGTTTATTTCTGATATGAGAAAAGTAAATGTTTAATTATATCTCTGTGTTCCTGGTACTTTGTTTATTGCACATATAGGTGACATCGGCTACTCTTATTACTACTTTATAAAAAGACAAATGCATTTTTCTTCCTTGCGAGACAATAAATCAGACTAAAATTTTCCTGTAATAGTTCAGGAGAGTGATAATTTTTCTAAATACTCCCATTCTAGTCTTATCAGAACACAGGGGGTGAGTTTTTCATGTTACTTTTAGAGTAATGGCTTCCCCCTCCCAGATTGGTCTTTCGGCCCATTTCTGGACAGGACTCAGGCACCAAAAAACAGTCATGCGTCTATTTATTTAGTGTATGTAAATATCGGCTTTCTACCATATTTCTAATACATTTTGCCAGATTTGTTTGTTTCAAGATAAAACAGAAAACTAACCAGCTTCTCAACATTGTCAGAAGCTCTTGAGTTTGTTACTGTACCACAGCTCCATTGATGCCTGGGATCCTGATCTCTAGAAACTGCACGCCACACTGAACCTGGGTTACACTGATGCTAGAGCAGCAGAAGCGTTCCTGCAGGTCCTCCGCAGTCTGTGGATTGTCACAGAGCCGGTTATGAAACAGATCAGTGTCAGAGCTCAGATTGTTCCACAGATGTGGAGCTGACTGTCTTCCAGCTCCTTTGATGTGACGCTGAAGTTTCTAGATTCCACGTCTGACTATCTGTGTTGGCTGACGATGGGGGCAGCTGAGGGTTAGATCTCGTTCACGGAGCTCAGCGTAAACAAGCACTCCCTGCCAAGCCAAGTTAAGCTGTCGTACAATGAACAGGGCTGCGAGCATTACTGCGAAGATGGGGCTCAGGCGTCTGGTATATCCGTAAAACTGCGATGGAACCAGCACAGATGTGACTTGCATAAAGCAAAAGGTTTTTTTTCTATTCTTAATGCTGTTGGGTAAAGAGTCAACATCATCAGGGGGGTCGACATGCTCCGGTGTTAGGTGACAGAAGTTCAAAGGCAAAGAAGAGGTCACGGGATGGACGAAGCAGGGAGAAGGATGGTATTTGATTGGGACAGGGCTCCTGTTGTCCCCAGCTGTCCTCTCTATGTCCACACCACAACCAAAGGGCACCCTCAGGTCAGAAGGCAACCAAGAATAAAGGAATGAGGGGGTTCAAATGCGGGTTACAGACTGGAAGAGGGGTGGGGTCTGTGTGTACGACTGAGGTTTTGCGACAGCGCACTTTGTCATCCACTCCATACCCCCGTTCTCTCACACACACACACACACACACACACACACACACACACACACACACACACACACACACACACACACACACACACACACACACACACACACACACACACACACACACACACACACACACACCCAGAGAGGGACAGCGTGACCAGACGTCCCTGTGGCCTCTGATATATTTATAAGCTTGGAGCAGTCTCTCTTCAGAGAGGGAGACTTGTGAGATGCACCTGAGCAAATATTAACATCCTCTATGAGGAGTCTTTGATGTGCAGAGGCCAAAGCTCCGGGTCGGCACCCCTCAGCAGGCTCATCTTAGAATGCGGGGTCTGCAAAGTCAATAGACAACAGAAAAGACACCGAAGAACAGACGGATCAGCTGGACAAGCTGAACATAAAGGTTCTGGAGCACATTCTGAGCCAGAAAAGCTTCATTTCCAAATTCTAGCTGATAATATAACTGATTCAAAGCAACTGAAAATAATTGCTTCAATGGCAAAGGTTGCAGTCCCTTGCAAGAGTTTTTGTACCGCTTTTCCTTTTTTCGCATTTTGTCATGTTACAACAAACTTCAAGGCATTTTATTGGGGTGTTATGTTATACAGTGGACCACTAGGTTGCACTGGACTTATTTAGGGATCAGACCACAGGGCGGTGAATACCAATGGATGCCCGAATCTCAATCTCTGTTGGTCTATTGATGGTTGTCTGACTCAAACCCTCTAGGGCCGCTGTCTTGAAACCTTTAGGTATGCGTCTGCTTCAGCTCACCTGAATCAAATAACTAGGTGGTTAACAGGACACTGAAGAGCCTGGCTGCAGGCTGGGGGGATAATTTTGGACCAGTGACACATCTAAAGGTTGCAGGACACCTGCCCTGGAAGACTGGAGTTGGACTGGGGTTTGAAAACTTTTGCTATGTTCTGTACAGTTAGCGCCCATCCTCCTGCCATTCCAGGCTGCCAGAACTACTGTTAAAACTTCATAAAACGAAACGGCTCACGCAGACAAAATTTATTTGAAAGAGGGGAAAAAAGATTAAATTCCAGAGACTTAAGTGTCTTTGCTGCTAAATCCCTTTTCAAACGTTGGGAAGAGACTTGAGGGAAATAAATATATAAAGTCATCCAAGAACGAGGCTAAGGGGTTTATCTCCTTTCATCTTGCCACTGCCGTATGACGACTAATCCTGCCTTGTGTCTTCAGTGCGCAGCCCGAGCCCCTCTGAACTACATTAAATGGAATAGATTAGCTCCTCCAAAAAGTCACGAGGTGGCATTTCACAATCTGCCTTGTTTTTTTTTTTTCCCTTTCTGGTGCCGCAAACGATGGCATGAGTCATTATCAGTGTCTGCCTTTGTCTTTGAGTTTGCAGCCCCTTTCTCAACTTTCAGCAGAGAACACGGTAAGTTTTTTTTTTTTTTTACAGGATTGCAGATTGACGGGTTTGGTTGATGTTTAGAAAGTATTTAAGGCTTGTGTGTGCAATTCACGACTAGGAAAATCACGAGCGATAAAATCCGTCATCTGCAGGAACGTTGTTATCCGGCTCCTCATCAAAATGTCAGTTCTAACCGACAAGCAGGATGGTTTTAATGCAGGAAGTGGACTGTGGGTGTGTAATGCAATTAAATGACTCCTTCATCTTGTTTGACCTGCTTCATTTCATTTGGTCTTACTAATTTGGAAGATAAATCTGATAAGGATGTGCCATCATGTGTTTTCACATCAAAACCAAGGGATGACAAAAATACTACTGTTTCCTTTTCATCTCCTCGCCCAAACTTCTGAGGACAGCAGTGATTAGATCATCTCCAGCTTTCTACACAATGAGCCATTGTGGGGAGAAGCGGTCATGAATTGGACCTGCCAGAATAACCTGGTTTCTGCTGGATCAGATGCTTTACTGAGTATAACTACGTCTCACGTAGAGAAGATTTGCTTGTATCTGCTGATTCCTGCTCTTTGGCAAAATTTTGAGGACCTAAAGTTGGGTGAAAAAATTAGGACACTCTATTAAATATAGTGTTCTTTAAAATAAATGTTCATGTATTGATGTTGAATCTCTTTTTTATTTATTTCTGGAAAGGAAAGTGAAACAACTAACCCTTTTTTTGCTCATTAAACCAAAATATATCCAAAAAAACCTTAAGAAGTTAGTTCACTTTACAACCTAATTGCTAGTCTTACCCCTTTTAGTTGAAGTAACGTCAGCGAGAAGCTTTTAGCCGCCAATCTACCGGTCTCTGACATCAGTTTGAGAAAAGTGTTCCCCTCTCCTCACTTTAAGCTGTGGGACATTTGAGGGCTTGAATATACATGCAGCCCATTTCAAGTCACCTCACAACATGCCACTGGAACCAAGACCCGGCTTTGGCTCGGCCCAGGACTTTCCATTTCTCAATTCTCAGCCTTACAGGATTTGCTGGTCTGTTTGGGTCGATCATTTTCATTTTGCCAGGTGAAGTTCGACGTTGGAAGAACATGTATTTTTCATTTATGTACTTTTATGCATCATTCTGAAGATGTTCAAACGTTAGGTTGAAAAGTGAAATGTGTCTCAGGCGTGACTCTTAAAAACACGATCTTGGCTGTCTCCAACTTGACTTATGTAAACAGGGGGCAGAAGGGTGCACCTTTGTCTTTTGGCTTAATGACATTTGTGTGGCCATGAAATCAGGACCAAAGAGAAAGATCAGGTTACGTTTATTAATTATTAATCAAGATATATTGCATAGGGCACAATCTGATGTAAGTACCATCTGTCAGGCAAAATTTAGGCCTTCTATCATTCCCACCATTCTTAGTCTAATCTCTCTGTCATTCCTCATTCTCCTTTCCTCCCCCTCCATCCATCCTTTTTGCTGCATTTCTCTCTCTTCATTCGAAGTTTGAGGTTGTCAAAGTGTCAATTAAAGTGAGCTGCGGCATGTTGTTTCATTTCATAGTACGTTTGATGTCTTGATATGAAAGTGCTTTGATTTTTACGCTCCCCCCCTTTTTTTTGCCTTTACACACTTTCTTCTGTATGCATCTGCTTTCTATCTGGTTTGCTTTTGCTTTCTTCTTATCTTTTGTGGTTGTGAATAAAAATGATACAAAAACTGTTCTGCAGAGTTCTGAGCGATGTCACAAGTGAATAATCAGGATATAAAGTAAGAGGTGTTGGAAGCAGAGGAAGTTCTGGTAAACAAGGTATTTTAATAAGAAAAACACCTTCTCAGGTAAAAGCATACTGTAATTCTCATGCAGTTAAAGCGGTTTAGCAGGAAGCGGAAACGATTTGACCAACGCTGTATTTTGCCATATTTGGAAATGTTACATCTCCAAGGTAGATGTTTTTGTGTTTGTGCTAATTCTTTGTCCTGTGCTAGGCTCCACCTTCTCCAGGATGCAGGTGTGGTTTCCAGAGTCCAGTGCAATCAACAATCACCTGTGTCCTATTTAAAGGCTGTGATCCTGCACCTCAGTGCCTCTTGGCCACTTGCCTGCCATACCACCTCTTGCATATGCTTGCCAGTGCAAAGGCCTGCCTTTGTCATGTTTTTTTAATGCACACTTGGTCAGACTGGGTTGGTAGGGGAGAGCTGCCTTTTGGTTTAACCCCAGTTTTCTCTTGTTTAAGTGATTGTTAGGTTTAGGTTAGTTTGTAGGTTTGTACTATTTTACTTTCATTGTTGTTAGGTAAGTTCTTCTTTTTATTTTCTGATTAGGGTTGTTTTGTTTGTTATGTTGGCCTCGGCTCTCCCTGAAGTTTTAACCGTCTGAATTGTAAATAATATAATATTAGAAGTAAATAAATATCTAAAAGATAACTTTGCCTCCTCAGTCCACTTCCTCATTTTATGTCCATCCCATATAACCCCTAGACTAAGCCAAGGGACGTAACAGGAAATCACAATTCACTGTGAAAGCAGGCAGGTAAGGTTCTTACGGCACTCTTACTACTTGACACAAACGTTTTTTTTTATTTTCATTTAACCAGCCTTGGCCTTCCTACGAGCGTCATACCTGTTGTAATATTTTTTTCTTGCACTCGACGCAAAAGATTTTGGCACCTACATCATCAGTTTCAGCCAAGTTTTGGAGAGAGATATTTGACGAAGCAGGCGAGAGGGTTTTTCTGCAGACGGCATCTGCAGAACATCAAATCCAAAACGAACAGACTTAGAAACAGCTTCTTCGCAACTGCTGTAAGGGCTGTCGCCCCCTGCTGAGAAGACTGAGTATGTACATGCTACAATATGACTACTGTGAATGCTTATTTTCTGCACACTCTTAACCATCAGGAATGTTTCATTGCTCAGGTTCATGCACAGTTCTGTATATTAAGGTTAAAGAATACTGCACATTAACTATAGGGTATGTTCATTGCACACTTTCACATTTGAATAGGACTCAGTTTTTGGACCTTGGTGCAAAGTCCTAGCAGACTTGGGTGCAAGTCCTAAAAACTGTTTTGTTTGCATGCTTTAATATCTTTAAAAAAACTGTACACATTGTTTGCTGTGTTATTGCCTGTTCCCACTGTTTATTTATTGCTTGTTGTTTTCAAGCAGGTCCTGGGTCCAAATCCTGGCCTGGGCTCTTTTTGCATGAAGTTTGTTCTCCCCTTGCATGCATAGGTTCTCACTGGGTACTTTGGGTTCCTGCCACAGTCCACAAACAAGGCTGTCAGATGAACTAGTTTCTCTAGATTGCCCGCATGAGTGAATTTATGTATACATGGAGGTTTTTTCTGAGCTGTATGGAAACGAAATTTCGTTCTGTATGCACTCTGTGCATACAAAATGACGATAAAGAAAGTCTAAGTCTAAGTTTGTCTGGTGTGTCCCCGTGTTGCCCTGTAATGGACCTGCCCAGGGTGTACCTCTCCTGCCACTCAATAACTGCTGACAGTTTATTAGTTGTTGCTAACTCCTCAACAAACCAACATCAGTGTAGCTCTGTGTAAATGAGTGCTCACAGGGCGCAGCGTGTATCTTGTCAAAAATTTACGGCGACTCATGGCTCCTCTGGTCTTTTCCCAAAACTGCAAGCACAGATGGATGTGAACAGAGTGTGCTCTTTCTTGAAAAAAGAAGTGATGGTCCCAGGCACGGTAAGAAATTTAGAAGGCAGAATCTGTATATTTTGCAAAACTACAGGAATGTAATGCGTCTAAAGATGTAGCAACAACGAGAAACAAGGTGTAAAAACGCTCAATATATTTGGTTTAAGTGCCCAGAAACTTTAGACATTTTGATTGATTTCATGAGAGTTTCTCCAAACTGAAATCAGTCTCAATGCAGCCACGGCAAAACACAAAACCAACAAATAAAATGTCCTAAAATACCTGGAAACATCATTGTGGCTTTATGTATGGGGCTTCAGCCTTTTTTACTTGCTGAACAAAGAGGATCTGATAATGGAAACATCTACAGAAAGCAGCCTGGTAAATAAAAAGGTTCCAGGAAGTTAAATTCCTGAGAAGACAATGTGCAGAAATCAACATGGGAAACACCTTAAGAATGTCTCTTTTCTTAGTTAGATTACTCAACATAACATTTATATCTTCTGTAAAGTTCTACTTTTTGCCTTTTCTTGCTGCTGATGCTCATAGAACAATTACGAGTTCTGAGGCAATTGAAGGCAGAGGTAGGGGGATTGGTCACCCCTGGTTGGCTCTGATCCTGTTGACAGATGCAGTCTAGCCCCAGAGTTTTCATTCGTTGGGAAGATTTAGATTTAGCTAGTTGAGCACCTGGAGCCATTTCTTTTCCAGCAGGCACCCACTGCACACCTGTTGGTGTGGCACAGAGAGGGACCGTGATGCCGCACATCTGACTTGGAATGCACCTTGGAGGATGGGCCTCCATGTCCTAAAAAACAGCAGACTTAAATTTTTGTTTTTCTTTTAGGAATAAATAGCAAACCCCAAACCAAAAATCTTCATTTTGACTCCAGATGAAGTAACATGATTCCTGTAACCCTTTTGACTTTAATGGATACTGGTAATTTGCTTTTTATGACTGCATCTGACTTCTACCTCAAGAGATTGGATACTATCTACATGCACAGTTAACAGAAGGAGACGTCACACAGCAGCGCGCTGTTTACGGACGTAATGTTTCCAGTAGTGTACAATAAAGCTTTGTTTTAAAAAAAAAAACTGCGGAAAAAGAAAACGGATACCGGCCCGCATCTCTTCTTGTTATTATTAGAAAGCTGTTGAGCAATGGTAGCTAACAATATTAAGACCACATCATAGCAAGACCAAAGGTAAGAAGAAAGCATAGACGGATAAAATGTGACATGACCATTCAGACTGTGGACACTTTGAAAAATATCTGATACATAACCGAATTTGTACCGCATAGAAGCAGCAAAATCGGATTTTTTTGGGGGGGGGGGTGAAAAGATCTGAATTGGGCTGGTCACACCGCCATGAAAAAGACGTAAATGGGTCGCACATGGGCAAAAAGATTGGATTTGGGTCGCATTTCCCTGTAGTGTGAACGTAGCCTTACGTGACAAAAGGGACATGAAACTTGACTCATTCTTCTTTTCTGACACAAACACGTACATGCACAAACTGCTTTACTAGGATTATGTGCAGTTTTTGTATAAGATACAGATTAACAAATTTTTTAATATTTCATCTGTTGCACTGCTTGTTCTGGATTTTCTTTTTTAGCAAATTCCAAAATCCTTTCAAGAGCCTTTCAACTATTTATTTTTGTAATGAAAAAGTCCTAAAGCAAACCTGCTTTTTTACTTTTGCATTCAACTTGGTGCTGAAGTTTTTGATTTTAGGCTGTCATGTCTTAATGATCTTGTACTTATGTTTGAGAAAAGCCCGACTTTTCTAAAATGAACACAAACGAAAGCCGTTGGTTCTGTCTGTTGGTAGGCTGCTTCTTTTGTTAAGGTGCAAAATATAAACACCAGCCAAGGCTTCAATACAAAGGCAGTAGAATAAATAAATAAATACAAATATATATATATATATATATATATATATATATATATATATATATATATATATATATATATATATATATATATATATATATATATATATATAATTTATTTATATATAAAGGCTTACCTTCTTCCATCAGCACTATCCCTCAACTTTAAACTCTAAATCTTTAATCAAATAGTTCTTTCATCATAAAGTGTGAAAAACCTGGACATTCTGCATTCCGAAAAAGCAGATCTGGTGTGCCTGTGTGTGTGCTTTTGTACGTTTATGCATGTGCACAGTGCTCAGTGCGTCTACATATCAACCATGTCCATATGTCCTTGCAGCACATTCCCCAGTGCCCACACAGACAGCTCTGAGGCGTCTTTGACTCCCACCACATAAAACCTAAAGCAGGACTGACAGGAACAATCTGTACAATAACTGCATTCCTGTATACAAGCACGTAATTCATCCTCAGAGGAAGAAATTAAACCAGCTGACTCATATAAAGAGAAGAAACCACACACATTGAAATGATCGCAATAACAAACAAGGGCACAATGCTTTTCTGTTAAGCTTTCCTGTTTTTATTCCTATATAGAATATACTGTAAGGATTCATTTAAATTTGTTTTTCTTTTTCTGTTGATTACCAAATAAAAAGATAGTAATGGCAGGAACTCTGTGACTCTGTACACTTTGCTATGCCCCCTGTCATATTCTTGTGTACATTATCTGCCTAACATTTCTAAGGCATATTTGAAGACATAAATTCTTTACGTAAGAACCACTGCACAGTATGCTGTACAGTTTGCTTCAGCGTCGTCTTTCCAATCTGAGGCTGCAGTCAACTGTAAGTAATTTCATTTCCAGCTAAGCCAAACAGGCACTGATATTTTTTGACAACTTATATGTCAAACATTTATTTAAATGCTGTACAAAATAGCGTAGCATCGACTGAGTAATAACTTTTTCTTCATGAGACACAGTACAGACACTCTGTCTATGCTTATGAAATATTAGTTTGCTTTTCAGCATGACGAATGCTTGAAGAGACCAACATTACAAAGCAATAATTCTGTCTTTTGAGAAGTTTAACTAATAATTGTTTAGACCCCCATAGTCACTCATAGGGTGTGAACAAACCAGTGAATATGCATTCACTAAAAATAGAAATTCAAGTAACATTTCTTTTCACTTAGTCATGGAAGTGTTTTATGATTTTTCAAATACACTACATCCTCTATATAACAGGGGTACATCATAAATTAGGCACTGTTGCCTTGCAGCAAGAAGGTCCAGGGTTCAAATCCCAGCCTGGGGTCTTTCTGCATGGAGTTTGCACATTTTCCCCGTGCACGTGTGGGTTCTCTCCAGATACTCTGACTTCCTCCCACAGTCTAAAATCATGACTGTTTGGTTAATTGGTCTCTCCAAATTGTGTGTGCATGGTTGTTTGTCCTGTGTGTCTCTGTCCAGGGTGTACGTGACCTGGCACGAATAAGTGGATATAGACAATGGATGGAAAGATATAATAAAAAATACGAACATTTTATGTTCTTGGCAGGATTTTATCTTACACAAAATGCACTTTATTTCTCTGTATTTAGGACAACATTAAATTATCCTTAAAGACGTCAACATGCTCAGCAAGATAAAGGGCCCTGTCACAGCAGCTTTGGTGATGAATAATCTCACTCATACTATTTTTACAAGCACCATTACTGTAGGATAAAGCTTAGTTGGTGTTTAGTTTTATGTTATTTATTGTTAAGATAATGATAGTTTAAAATAAATAGTTTTTATGTTTGTTGGGATTTATTTTTCTTTGGGATCTTTTTCTGTTAAAATGTTATCTTTACAGCATGATTCCTAACTCAAAATGTATTATGGTACCTCTATTTTGTACCTTTGTAGTTTCCATATGAAAGCAGGTCTCAGTATGATTAATAATATTAAATGTGAAGACTCCAACCAAAGAATACAATGAAATATGATAAAATATCTTTTTCATTTTGCTTGAGAACAATGTGGAATACAGGAACAGTTTAAAATACAATCTAGTACAATTGGAGACTAACATATATACATGTTCTAATTCTCAAACATTCTACATTGAGGTCTTTTGTAAAGGATATTTATGCAATATAATTTGTTTTCATGAACACGCTTTAAATGCTTTCCCTTCCTTTTTTACCCAGTCATCATTTTTCATTGTGCTTGTTATTTTTTTGCAGCTGTTTTCTGGACAGTTGGTTTTCTCGGTTTGTTTCTTCATACCAGCTCTGTGGTTCCAGGTTGTGACAGGAACAAGAAATTCTGGGGAAATTTCTCTTTGAAAAAGACTCGCGGAGTCACACAGTCATGCCCACATTGTCTGTCAAACACCCTCATGGTGGGAATCTGCCGCTGCAGTTGTACTCACAGGCCGTGTTTAAAAAGAAAATCAGATTAGATGTAGATTAGAGAGCATGCTCATTGTTGGAGAGCAACATAGGAAAAAACAAAAAGCTGTTTTATATTGATCAGATACTGTAAAGCCTCACATTTTTAAAGACAGCATTCTGTGATGTGTAGTTCATTTGTGTTTGGGTTTAAACTATGGCCTACAAGAAGTAAAATTAAAATTACGGAAATGATGACATTTTCAACAAGAAATCCTAAAGTTGTTTCTTTACTGGTAAGACAGAAACAAATTAAAGACATTGTTCTTCTAAGTAATACAATTTCCTAAAAAATATAAACTATCCACATATATTTTATATTTGATGTCATTTACTCACAGAATAAACAAAAAGCATGGAGGAAAAAAAGGGTGGAGAAATACATACACTTTTGTATGAAAATCATACAAACTACCATTAAATTAATCTGAATCTGAACGTGGCCACCTGTTTAGGTTCAGGTTCTTCTTGATGTGTGTATATCTAGAAGACCATTGCCTGCAAAGACCTGAGGGCCTGGGCTATTTCTTATGTTGAAGGGATGGTAATTAGGACAGACTTTGTCTGGGGCCAATAGCCTAATTCATTGGTGCTGTTAACAGCCTCAATAAAGATCAAATGCAGTGCCAGCAGATCAAAGAGAACAGCGGGCAGTTTGAAAGAGGAAGCCACAGCCTAAATTAATTAAGGCTTTCATTCTCCAAAGTCAGGTGGCTGGAGGGACAGGTATGTGAGCAAGATGAAGGCAACACCTGGTCAATGGCCAGAAAAGCAGCATCCATTAAGCTATAACTGAGAAGTGTGTGTAAATGTGTGCCTGTGCTTGCAGGAACATCTGCTATTTCGCTTGTATGGGGAGGTCTGCGATGCGAGCCCTCTGTTCTAGTATGGCTGATTTAGCAAATCTGGTAAATGAATCTGAGGTTTTGTTGGACTGAATTGAATCTTTGAGTAACACTGTAGTTCAATATTTAGAAAATCGAAATATCAAGTTGTTTTCTTTAGCTGATGTGAAGCGTCACCTAAAGACAGATTTTCATTAGGATTTGGGTGCTTTTGTCCCTTGATGTTGGTCAGTCATTTATGTTTAGGCATTTTCTGATACCAAATACCCATTGAACGCTGTGGAAATAATTGTTATACCCCGGTTACAGTATCATTTAAAAGCCTTTCATTTTAATGGCTTTGGAGGACATGATGTCATTGGAAAAAAACCTTCTCACAATGCTTTCCTATGCTTTCAACATTGTAGTGCACACAATTTGATCACATCATGAGTCTGGAGGGGATTTTTTTGGACATGTCCAAAATTCCAGAGCAGCTCTCAATAATAACCCAATAATAGCATCACTTAATCTGAGAGATTCTAAAGAGATTGTTTACTTGACTTAAAACAAGAGAACCATGACACATCACTTCCCTAGTGGTCACTTGATATTTATGCCAATTTTCTTAGCTGAAGCGCATCAAAACCACTGCACATACTTTTACAGGACTTGATACTCCACAAAATCACATCAATTACCTTGCAATTAGACCCACGTAGCATGTACTTTTCCTAAAGTAAGCATACATGACATGACAGGAAACCGTGAGACAACAGCTTAAACTTCTGCATTTTAAGAAACTCTTTCAAAAACACAGTTTTCACTAACCATGTTTAATGCAGAGCATTTTTGCTGAAGTGCTAAGATAAGATTAGCTAAGATGTCTTCTCTATGTTTTAATGGTACTTTTTCCAGTCTGGCTCATGATAGAGTTTATTGCTGTCTCGGTTAACTGTGTGCTGGCAAGAATTTCAAATTTTTTTTAGTTTTCCCACTGTATAAATGTGACAATTTGCTTTTACAGCTATAATTTTTTATGACTTGAGTTCAGTCGCTTCCCCCACATAGAGAACTAAGCACAGAGCGACTGATTGTTATTGTAAAGTGTGATTACAAGGTGAAACTCTTGTTTATTTGTTAGATCGACAGAATGCACAATGCACAGAGCCCAGTCTCAAATGTGGTTTTCAAGCCATGGACAAGAAAGCGCACCATGACTTTGAAAAATTAGCTACACAAAATGAAACCACACAGCTTGCTGTCAAAGAGAGCTTACTTTGTTCATTTGAATGCTTACATCAGGACCCCCGTGCTTTACTATGGTGTTATAATACATACTAGATATCATGGCAGAATTGTAATGAGACAAAAAAAAACAGTTTGGGTGATTATTTTGGTGTCTAAATATAAAATAAAGGAAAAATAAGATAGTAACAAAGGCCCATTCTTCTGCAGCTTGACATCCCGGACATGACCTGAAGATAAGCAATGAAAATCTGCTTTTATTCTCAGTCACTTCAGTTATTTCCTAACCTTAGACCTCTCTTGCAGAATGTACCATAACTTGCAACATAACACCAAGACAGACACAGATGCACGTACACCATTTTATGGAGACAAGCCTAAAACATTCTGGATCAGGACACATGTCCAAATCTTATTTTATCACTGACAACATTAATTTGCAGTGATATAAATATGTAACTGGTACGCTTTGTTTGGACGGAGGAATGTATTTTCCACCTTACAAAAAATAAAACTTGGTGTAGAACATATAGGACAGTCTTTTCCAGCTGTTTTATTGTGCAACATTCTGCAGGGTGAACCTTTGGAGCAAAGTGAGGTACAAACAAACTGAAGCGTATTTGCTTCACAAAGGTTTTAGTAGGCAGTGTGCCAGGAGGAACTGTGAGTTTGGCACAATTTAGCCAAATGTGCCAAATGTGTTTCTCACTTTATAAAAGGGAAGCAGGTCAAATAAAAGTGCTGATTTTCATTGTAGGACTCCTTCTGCACATGCAAAAAACATCCATCCATTTTCTTACTAGCTTTATCCCTCATGGGGTTGCGAGGGGTGCTGGTGCCTATCTCCAGCATTTCAATGGGCAAGAGGCGGGGTACACCCTGGACAGGTCGCCAGTCTGTCGCAGGGCAACACAGAGACAAACAGGACAAACAACCATTCACACACACACTCACACCTAAGGACAATTTAGAGAAGCCAATTAACCTAACAGTCATGTTTTTGGACTGTGGGAGGAAGTCGGAGTACCCGGAGAGAACCCACACATGCACAGGGAGAACATGCAAACTCCATGCAGAAAGACCCTGGGTTGGACTCAAACCCAGAACCTTCTTGCTACAAGGCAACAGCGCTACCCACCGCGCCACTGTGCAGCCCTAAAAACCCTTTGGTAATAAGATAAGATCCCAACTTCTTTGCTAATCTTCCTCCAGGCAAGGTCCTTTACTGTCTTTGATGGCTCGACTGATCATAGATAATAGAATGGTGACAAACAGCAACAATGACTGTCATCCATTGCTGAATCCCCTGCTTTTCCTGGTCTTTCCGTCCCATTGGAAAATCTGCCATTACATCACACCGCGTCCAGCTGCAAAAGTTCAGCTTTTCCAGCTCTACCATCTGCCGGTTCGGACGCTTGAAATCTCAAAATGCGTTGCGTTGCTTCAAAAACGTGCCACAGGACCTCTGGATACTACTATATATGCGTCTTAGACTTTACATGTAAACCAGATGCCCCTGACACTCAGAACGCATTCAGTGTGAATGCACTACTAAGCATTTTGTGCAACAAAGCATTTTTTGATAGACAGTTAAGTGGCATCGTGTATGTTTAAAATGCTGTAAAACCAAGTGTTTGTAAAGAAAATAGGGACTTGTTCAAGAAACATTAAAGCCTCTTCTTTGGCGGTATTCAGGAAAAAAAAAAAGTGACCGTTTCTGACCTACTTTTAAAACGTGATAAAATGGCCATGGCTCTGCTCATACCGATATGGTCCCGTTATGAGCAGAGTCACTCTCTTACTGTATGATTGAGGTGTTACCGGTATGACCGCGGCTCATACCGGTAACACCTCATTCACGCAGACTCCGTGCATTTTTCTCTCCGTATCAAATAGAAGCCATTCTAGGTGATGTGGTAATTCCTATCGGTCCCGTTGCACTGCGGCATGTCAGGCAGCACTCCTCTGTCTACCGTCAGAAATCTGGATCAAGTCTATTTTATGTCAGGTGACCGAGCAAACGTTTAAATTTCTAAAAACCAAATGAGCAAGACAGTGAGTCAGAGACTGGAAGATTAAAGTGAATTCGGAACATTTCAAAATAAGAGGGGAGGGTGTGTAGATGTGTGAACGAATCCAACACGCATCCAGTGTGGGTTTGCACATTTTGTGATGGAAGATGGAGTGAATACGATATGTAGTCAATGTAAGTCTCAACCGGCGCATCGAACCGACGAGAGTTAAAATATCCTCAAGAAACAATAAAGGAAGCCTGAAGTGTCATGGTGGGCGACTTGATGTGTTTAGCCCACATGCAGAAATCACTCGGGGAAAACAGGCAGATTCGTAAACAAGGATTTATTTAACAACGAGCTAGTGATGAGTCAGTCTCTGGAGAAGAGGACACGGGCAGGAACCAGGGGGACACGGTACCGGGAAACACTAAGGGAACGAGAGTGGTGATTAGGTACGATAAGGACACGGAGAATCGTATGATGGAGCGTAAGCTTACCACTGGCCAGACGACCTAAGCCGGGGAGATGGAGTGGACTCAGTGTGATGACGGAGCCACAGGTGTCCGAGTGACCAGAGGGTGGGACTTTCGCAGGTCCGAGCAGCACTGGGGAATCCAGGGATCCAAGACAGCAGGAAGGAAATACGAGGATGTCAGCACAAGGCGGACCTGAGAACTTATCTTGGAGGATTGCACGTAGGTGGTTCTCAGGAGAACAATTCAAGAGGGAGCACGAGGTGAAACCTGGGAGACACAAAGGTAGGATATTAGTTCTTCTTCTTCTATAAGTATCAAGGATGGCCAAGGCTAAATGCATACCAACACTGGCGCCTTCCTGCTGTCTGCGTGCAGTTCTTATAGTGCTGCCAGTGTCGCTCAACCACCTGCAGGTGTGTGGGCTCCACCCCCTAGTTAACTCAGCGCACCTGTGGAAAAGAAATGACAACAGGACCAGCAGCAAGCTGCGTGGCCCTGCTGACTGAGTCCTGACATGAAGTGATTTTAAAAAGATGCATTTAGCTTATTTTAAGAGTGAAACAGGGCAAAGGACAACAGATTATATGTTATTTTCATTCTTCTAGTACAATGTAGCACAGCTATGTGTTGGTCAATCACATAAAATCCCATAGTTTGTAGTTGTAAAGTGACAAAATCTGAAATAGTTTAAGAAGTATGAATACTTTTACAAGGCACTATATAACATGTATACTTGTCTGGATTAATATCTTTAAACTGAACACAGCTTCTACCCTAAAACCATGCTCTGCTCTGTGATATTTCGCGCTGATGTCATAGTTGACCAGATCCCTAAGATGATGTCAGTGTTTACTCCATGTTTACTCCACTCCTGTCTGAGAGATATCACACCAGGCTACCACATGGACACATGCCTGATGAGTGGATTCCAGTCACACAGCCAGGACCCTTTTAAGGCTAATCTATTTGGCTTTAGACAACAGTGACTATGTAATGAGTGATTTGGCCTCTTGTGTGAAGTATGGCACGAGATTCTGGCTTTCTTTGAATTCCACTCCCAGACTTGTCTTTGCAGCAAATATTCTGACTTTGCTTCAACTGAATTCCTTGAGTATGTCCCTTGAAAGTGCTGACATTCTGGGAATTACAGTAATTTTGTCCCCTCTCCAGATTTAGCATGAAGATTGGTTTTCCATGAATGCTTTGGGCTGCAACAGCATGAGAAACAACGTAGGAGGTGAGGTGATTCATGGCCGTTGCACATTATGGAGGCCTGTAATGTCTGAGCCCTGTGTTAACCAGAATCAGAGGGCTTTTGGAAGGTAATTACATGTCAACCTTAGAAGCACTGTGCTTCCTTAGGATATAGCCAAACCTGATTTAGTTTTCCCTTATAAACTAGTTTAACCTCTGGCTGAATCCCAATGGGTGGGGGGTGAGGGGAGAATATATGTGGTTGCTGCCAATGTTGAATCGTTTACCTTTTTCTTTCAGCACCCTTAAAGATTTTGATGTAATTCTAAATTTCTGGCACATTTCCTTTCCTGCTGGATGCCAGAACTAACAAAAAGCCTTGACCTTGTACAAATGTAATTAGATCAACTGGATTTCCTTTTAGAAAGAATAGGGCTCAGAATTACCTCATCTCTGTTTCTTCATCCATATCTGTCGTTCTCATTCTAGAGATACGCAGACCAGAAACTGACCTCCCATTACCAGTTTCAGCCAGAAGTCTGTTGCATAAGTTGAAAACCAATCTGTCTCAACAATGTAATGTTTTCAGGTAAACGAATTTAAGATTTTCCCAAAAAAATAGCATAGAGTTACAGAGCTGTTTCTCTGCATCATCATCTTCTTCTTTCTGCTTTTCTCTTTCAGGGGTCCCTGTGGTCCGCAGCGAAAATAGCAAATGCATTAAAATCCTCCAGGTTATAGGACAGATTCATTTGTGCAAAGCAAACCTATTTAAAAACAACAACAACATATCTCCTTTACTTTTTCACAAGACAAACTATAGCTCGGTAACTGCTTTTCTACAGTAAAAAAGTAATGGTTTCCAACTCTTTTCTCCAAAAAATCCATTCAAAGTAAAACTGTGTTCAGCTTAATATTAAAAAAAGGAAAAATGTTTGATTTAATGAATTTAATTTAACTACAGGCAGGAGTCTTGAGAGCCATTTTTGTCATGAACAACTAAGAATGAAGAAGAGTGTGTGTGTGTATGTGTGTGTGTGTGTGTGTGTGCATGCGTGTGTGTGAGAGCGAGATATATGAGGGTATTACACAGCTCCGCAGTCAGACAGGATTTCGACAGCTTTTTAAAACAAATATGGCATGGTTGCATGACGATTTTATTAGCAATTAGTGTGGTTGCAATGTGGTTGCAAACCTTTCCGTAACAAAGTAGCTATTAACTCGCTAGAAGTTGACAAATTACAATGGCTTGCAAAAGTATTCATACCCTTTGAACCTTTCCTTACTTTGCCACATTATAACCATAAACATTATTATATTCTAATGGAATCTTATGTGAAAGACCAACACAAAGTGGTATACAACACACAAAACATTTTCAAACATTTTTCAAACATTGTTTTACCAATAAACACTGAAAAGTGTGGTGTGCAAAAGTATTCAGCCCCATTTTCTGTGATTGCAAACAGATGCTTTCACAAGTTACTTGATAATGGCTAATGACTGAATAGAGTCCACCTGTGTGTTATCTAATCTCAGTACAAATGCAGCTGCTCTGTGATGGCGTCAGAGGTTGGTTAAGAGAATATTGGGGCACAAACGGCATCATGGAGTCCAAGGAACACACTACACAGATCATGCATAAAGTTGTGGAGAGGTTTAAAGCAGCTTTTAACATCTCACAGAGCACTAGTCAGTTCATCATCCAGAAATGGAAAGAGTATGGCAAAACTGTAACCCTACCAAACATGCCCCATTTTATCATTGTGCAGGTTTTTATCATGTTTTAAATTAAGCACCATTTGTTGAGGATAGTGGGTTGTGATTTTTTTCTGAACATTACTTGTCTGTAAATTTGTTTGTGCATAATGTGTAGTCAAAAAAACATCTTCAAGTCAGTACAAGGAGTGGAGCGGTCCACCCTCCCTATTTACATGGGTGGTATGTCCCAACCCCACAACCCCCTTCCGTATTTCATCCGGCTTGTTTGCAACCTGCTTCTGACTGTCCCCGGAATTTAATTCTACTCTGAGCACCTTTGCCGTAAGTTTGGTGATATTAATTTTGTCTTAATGTTTTGTGCTTATGCCGCAGCTTGATAGGTAAATGTGATATGTACTATGTCAACTAACATTAAGATAAATTTTCATGGATATTCGTGAGCGTGTTCTTATTAATTTAACTTTGTAAAAGTAGAACCATACGATTTCTGTCTGTTCTCAGACCTATAACTAGTACATTATTTAGTATTTGGATGTGTTTCGAAACTTCAATGAAGCAGAATCATTGGAAGACTCAGTCCGTCAAAAGATGATCATTTACTTGACAGATTGAACTGCATTATTTATCAAATCTAGATCATTTCAGTGTGGTGTTGCTGGTTTTTCCTCACGGGAAAAATGTGTTTAGCTCTTTAGCTTCTTGAGCACAAATTCTGGTCTACAAGTTCAAAATGTAAATAAGAAATTATGTCGGATATACACTCATCTTTCTCACTCTTATTTTTGTGTCTTTCAGCTGCTGTTCGGCAGTTTGACCCAAAGCTGAGTGACAAGGACTACAGCAAAACTGTACTAATCTATTGATTATTTTTTCAATTAGTCGATAAATCACAATTTTTATATGATCTCCATCATCACTTCAGTTGCTTGTAAAAATATTTTGACTCACCTGCTCTTGTGGCATGTTGTTGTCACTATCCTTTATTTACTGGCTTCATAAATGATCCTCCATAAAATATTACTTTTAAATTTAACAGACTTAGTTTATTTTTTATTTCTATCAAGTAGATTTTTTTTTACTGTATAATGTTTTTAAAACAATATTTGAACCTTCAAGCTTTTAACATTTCTTAATGTTTAAAACGATTTTGGTGTAGCATATTAACATGTTTGCAGTCAGGTTTGTTCTCTTTAATTAGGCAATATTCACAACATCAATATTAAAAATGAGCAAATTATTCATTTCCAAATAAACTCGAGCGCTCTAGTCAGACATTAAATAAAACTATCCCCTTATGTAGCCTCATGTTAATTTCAACCATTAATCTTAGTGATAAATGAGCACTAAAATAAACCCAAAAATAACCGTTAGATATCATCCGATTGAATTGCAGCGATAGATTCAAAACAGTCTGCCCCTCAAAGGCCGCCTACTCCGGGGCTGATGAGCTTGATTGCCCCCTGAGCTACAGCTAGGTGAAGCATGGCTAGAATGGACATAATGGGCATTTCATAACTTATATCTTGATAAACCAAGAAAATATTTCGGTTTTAGACAGGCACATTCTCGCCTAAAATCAATTTTATGTCAAAGAAAGTGTAATTTACGAAACTTTACTAACTTTTGTTACTGGTAGTCTCTTAACAAGGGGTTTATAATCTGAACAGAGAAAAACAAGGTTGTGATCTGATTTACCCGGAGGAGGTCTTGATTTGGAATTATATGAATCCTTGATATTTGTGTAAAACAAATCCAATGTCTTGTTTTCTCTGGAAGAGTAGCTGACAAACTGCTGAAATGTTGGGAGTGTAGCAGAAAATGAGGCATGATTAAACTGACCAGACATTGCTACAAAAGAATTGGGGTGTTGTGTCTGTATCCTGACAACAACAGAAATGATGACATCACATGCATTGTTGGCAACAGCTGAGGGTGGAATGTAAATAACCACCAAAAAATCACTGGTGAACTCTCTTGGCAAATAATAAAATAATAAATGAAAACTTACTGTCAATAGTTCAATGTCTGGACTGCAGAGACGACATTTCACACTAACGTGTGCTGGGTGACACCATCTGTAATTGAAAAGCACTGCCAATCTTCCTCTTTTCCTTTTCCTGCTGCTCTTTAAATCTCTGTCTGCCAGTATAGTCAGGAAGCCCAGCAGAGAGACGTTGGAGTTGGGGATATGATCCTGAAGCCATGTCTCTGCATTTCCAATACTCTTGCTGAGTCCTTGTCAGGGCTTGAAGTTCATCCAACTTGTTAGCTAATGATATCACATTGCCCATGATGATGGATGGCAGAGATGGTTTGAACTTCTTCCCTCTCTCTCTCTCCTCTTTGCTCTACAAGCAGCATCTCCTGATTTGGTTGAAAACAAACTAGTGGAAGCTCTGCAACCACAACGACTCATTTTCAACTTTCAATTTGTGGCTTCAGTCGTCATATAATGTCTGCTTATGCAATGCTAATCAGCTTTTCCCTGTTGTAAACCACCCTGTTGCAAGTGTTATGCATCACAACAAAAGAGCAAAATATAGAAAAGTACTGGGGAAAATAAATTCAGCCTCACAGCATCCAATACAAGACGAAACGGTTGTCCAAAAATGCATTTTTTCCAATAAAAGCAGAATTGAAATTTTGAAAAAAAAAAGATATAAACCCGAATCAACTTTAAAGAGCTACTTCATCATGCTGCCACCTTGAGCAACGCAATTGTAGAATTATAATTTGACAGTATTTGGGAAATGAGTTTTCTCCGTAGTGTGTCTGGGCTCTCCCTTAGAGATAGGGTGAGGAGCTCAGTCATCCGGGGAGGACTCAGGGTAGAGCCGCTGCTCCTCCACGTCGAGAGGAGCCAGTTGAGGTGGCTCGGGCATCTGGTTAAGATGCCTCCTGGACGCCGCCCTGGTGAGGTGTTCCAGGCACGTCCCACCGGGAGGAGGGCAAGGGGAAGACCCAGGACACGCTGGAGGGACTATGTCTCTCGGCTGGCCTGGGAACGCCTTGGGATTCCTCCTGAGGAGCTGGCCCAAGTGGCTGGGGAGAGGGACGTCTGGACCTCCCTACTGAAGCTGCTGCCCCGCGACCCGACCCCGGATAAGCGGAAGAAGACGGACGGACGGATGGACGGACGGACAGTATTTGGAAAATTTCAAGAGGTATGAATACTTTTGCAAGCCACTGTACATCATTGCCTCATTTCCATTATTGCTTAGGTGCATGTTATTGTTATGGATCCTGTAAAAGAAAGGAATTGCATTGTGGGAGTGAAAAAAGGTGAATGAAAGAATAAAAGCTGCTAACTACTGTTCAACTGGGCTAGGGGCTGGCAAAGGTGACCCAAGAGGAACACTGTCAGAGGAGGTCTGGTTTAGTTTTGAACCTTGCAGGTTTCATTTGTATATCATAATTTGTAGGGACGGAAGCTGGGAGGAGCTGCTGCTTGAGGACTCAGCTGCCTTTGAGCGTTCTGGGATGGAGGAGGGGCCCATGGCTGAACCTCTCTTAGAGAATAGTAAGCATAATACGTCAATGTCAGTTTTATTTATATAGCACATTTAAAAACAACACTGTAGATCAAAGTGCTGCACAATAGGGTAAAAAAAAATCAAAGTCACACAACTTGTACACTAAAACAGAATAAAAGAAAGCTAAACTAGGGAAACACACCACTCAAGAGATCTGATGGAACTCACACTGAACTTGAGTTAAAAGCCAATGTGAAAACATTAAGTTTTCCAAAGGGATTTACAGGACTGTACAGACCCAAGTATGAATGTCAAGGAGTAGTTTGTTCCAGAGGCTGGAGGCAGCTACTACAAAAGCCCTATCTCCTCTGTGCTTTAGTTTTACCATCGACTGCATTGAGAGCATCTGGCTGGAAGATCGCTGTGCTCTATTTGTGTCATAAGGCGCACCGCAAATTTACGTGTCTATGTGTGTCTTTGTTCACACATATGACGCACCGGATTATACATATTTTTCCCAAATGGGACAGACCCCGTCTTGGATAACCTGTCCCCGGCAAAAGCTTTCTCCAGAAATGTCCCCGATTTCAGTGTATCATAACGGAGTAAACAAAGTTCAGAGCAACAAGAGGTATTTACTCGGTCCTGCCGCTGTCCCGACTTTGTAGAGCTTTGCCGAATGCACCTTTCCCACCCCCCGTCGGCGTTGCAGTTCAGCTAAAACAAACCAACCCCCAGGCAGAGATTCTGTGCTTAACAAAATCAGAGATGTCCCCAGTTTTCATTAGAGAAATCAAATCTGGTCACCTTAAGGAGGAAATATAATGGTCGCGTAACATAAGTGGTGTGACTTACGGGGGTGTTTTTAAAAGTACAAATATATACCAGATGCTGCAAAGTAGGCTCCACAGCTGTGTGATTCTACGGTGAATGAGTAAGTAATTACAGAAAGATAAATTATCAGTATTATATAGGGAAGGTATTAAATTCTCAGTATTATAAACTATATTTTAATCTACTAAAGGTCCATGTCTTGATCATATCTGATTAGTAATCACATATTTTAGTGTGTTAGCTTGTTAGCTTGTCACAACTACATCATCCATGGCGCTTTACTTTCGGCGACTCTTATTTTAAGATACTTCATGAATGCACTTCTAGTTTTGTAGACTGCTCAGTGGACCGATCAGGTAGTGACACAGTGTACCACAATGCTCAGAATATCCATTGTGCGGAGCGGCTTTGTTGCTTACCAAAGTTATACTTACACATTTTAACAGATTTTTATCGCATTGTACCACATAAAATCAGTCAGTAAGCATAATAATAATCATATATAATGCACACCGGATTATGAGGCACATCATACATTTTTGAGAAAATTTAAGGATTTTATCGTCCGAAAAATACGGTAATTAAAATAATCTTATAACCAATACAAAAGTGAACAGTGAGCTAAAGTAAATCCACTAAAGCTGTGGTGACATGGTCATGCCTTCTGGTACCTGTTAAAAGACGTGCAGCAGCATTCTGAACTGCTGTCAATATTGGGGTCGGTTTTTCTAGGCCAAAATACAAAGGGTTGAAGCAGTCTAGAGGTAACAAAGGCATAGACAAGAGTGGTAAGGTTTCTGGGAGGAATGTACAACTTAACTTTGGCAATTTGCCGTAATTGATAAAAGTTAATCTTGACTTGAACTGTGGACACTTCTTTCTTATGTGAACTGAGGTCAGATAACCTGCTGTTTTTTTATGTTTGTAGGACTCGTTGTGAGCGCCAAGGAGAGCTTTCTGTGTTGAGGCTCCCAAACTTTGGAATGATCCTCCACTCATTGGAAGGATGTTCAATACCTTGAAAGATTTTAAATCTCTCTTAAAGACTCGTCTTTTTAACTTGGCTTTTAATTTCAATTGAGGAGAAGTATCAGGCTGGTTTTAATAATAGTTTTGTTTACTAATCTTTTTATGATTTTAACTGCCCTTATTCTGTTAGTTTTACTGTAGATGTTGTATGTTATTACTTTTTTCACGTTTTTATTTTGAATGTTTTATGGACCTTTGTAGCACAGGTCACTTTGGGTGTGTAAAATGCTCTATGAATAAAGCTTGATCGATTCATAGATTGATTGACTGATTGATATGTGCTTTCACTTCAAAGTCTCCAAAAGCTCCAATAACACTTGAAAAAGTTGATTCAGTATATGTCCAAAGTTATTAAATAGTTCTATTGGTTTGCAATGCACAACTGGCATTACAAACTCTACATATGAGGTTTTGTGTGGATCCCTCTAGAGTTAGTAAAATCTTAGTTCCTTAAAACATTTCCCAATCCAACATGCGCCTTGACATAAGCGGACTCATCAGAATTAGCTGGTGGGTAAAATTGGCTGATTTCTGCACATGAAACTCTTCCTTTCACTCCCCTCCAGTGCAGCATACGGAACAGTAAAATTGATGGAGGCTCATATGACATCCCCAAACATCTGCTGGTTGCAGTAATAAATGGAGGGGAGGAGAATACTAATAGACGGAGCCACCTCCAATCAGTTGGGACGAATGATGATTAGACTGAAGTGCTTTAGAAAAAAAAGGGAAGTCCTGCACTTCTTGCCCAGAAGCGCTGCTCTAGGAGCATGACAACATATTTAATTTCATGCATCTGCACAAACTCAGTCTTTATGCAACTCAGGACAGATTGGGGTGAATAAATTACACCATCAACAGCTGCCCAGTCTGGGAACTTGATAAATGTTAGAGATAGACCGACTGGGGTACGGATGAGCCAAGCTAATTATCAACTAATTAGGCATTCATAAGTTGAATTCGAATGGGGCTCGGGCTGTGGTTGGATGGAGGAGTTTTGGACAAGCTTGGGGTTGTAACTCCATGGATCTGGCAGTCAGCAGCATGCGGTGAAGAGCAGTGGTGGAAAGGTTGTCAGGGCATGATAATCACAGCTCCATAACCCTGTGAACAACTTCAAAGTGGAGCAAGCAGCATGCAGGGTGCATATCAAGTGAACAGTGCAGAATGGGTGCCACACTGGGGTGTTGTAGAGATCAACTAAAAGGTTTCAGAAAAGAGAAAGAGTTTTGGATGTTTTGGGCTTTCGTCTTTGTTCTTTAGCAACTGAACAGCCTTACTTGGAGGAAGTGAATGCTGTAGCCCCTATGAATTGTAGATATTCTTGTATAACCAGATAACGCTGAAGAAGGTCTGATGTTTGGCAGAGTGGGATGGGAATCGTTTCCCCCCTCTCTTAGGTTCTTCTTCAGTCTAGCTCTCTTTTTCCCCTTTTGTTTCTGTTTAAGGTTGCTGTTTCTCCATGCAAATGAGACAAGCCACATTGATCTGGCGTTCAGTTTTATGTTCCTATGGTAACTACATAACTACTAAGCGCTTAAAGCATAGCACTTTTATCCCTCTGATCATCACAGGAAATTAGCATATCGGGAAACAGGAGAGCTCGCAGAGGAAAGCTATTGTGCCATGGGAAGGCCGAGTTGGCTGCCTGAACAAAAAAAAAACAAAAACAAAAAAAAGACTGTGGTATTTTAGGGGGGACTTGGCAAACAAGTGTGTGTGTGTGTGTCTTATTAGCTGTAAGAATCAGAATTAACAGAAATAAAGGCTTGAAAGCATCCGTCTGTGTGTAAATAATCTAAATGTGTTTCACTTAGTAAAATTAGTTATGGTTAATGGTAAATTACGTGTGCTTGTATAGTGCTTTATCAAGTCCTGAAGACCCCAAAGCACCATATTCAGTCATTCCCCCATTCACTCACACATTCACACACTGGTGGTGGTGAGCTATATTGTAGCCACCGCTGTTCTGGGGCAGACTAACAGAACGAGGCTGCCTTATAGTTAGTGCCACTGGGCCCTCTGACCACATAAAGCAGGCAAAATGTCTAAAATGTATTGTCCAAGTACACAGTGACAGTCGTAGCGGGAGTTTGAACTGGCAACCTAATCAGCAACCCAAACTCCTCGCTACTGCGCCACTGTGACTCAAAATAAGTGAAATGTTGAATAATGATTAACTTTATTTAATGGATGATGTTAAGCAGAGATGGGAGTCAGTAGCTCAGTTCTTTGAAATTGTTGATCTGCCTGCGTAACGATTTTGCTTATCGGTTCCACTAATTTGTGATACATTTGGTTGCTAACAGCATGTACACGATTTATATTTTGGTTCAGAACATGTCAAAGATGGCAATTTAGGCAGAAGCGGTCCATTATTTGTTTTTTCTTCTTTTGTTTTGATATGGTTGATTTTTACAAGAAAGACTATAATACAGACAGTTGCAGTACGTGCATACATTTATTACACAATTAATTTTCAGGAATTAATGTCTTTGAACCACTCCTTAGCAATGGTAGTGACATTCAGAGGTGACAGTGTCTTCTGCATTTTAACGTTAAACTCCTCCAGGTCCTGTTGATTGTATCAATGTTAGCACCACACTGTATGAATAATCTCCATCTCATTTAGCTGATGAAGATTACCAGAGTGAGGATGGCTCAGAGATTGTGTCATACCATTTTACCGCCCCCTTTCATTGAGGCTGAGGAGAGTAAACTGAGGCAAAAATAAATGAATGTCACCAAGCTGTGATTTGTGGTGAAAAGGATCCTTTTGCCATGGTGGAAGTCCCTGAATTTCGCTAGGATTAATTCGCTGCATAATGTCTGACATAGCTCAATTAAAAATTAGAATTGTCAAAATGTTATTTTAACCAGAACAACTCTGTTTTATTTACTCCCATTCTATATTCTCTCAGGGGAGGACTAAGGAGAACTCTCCACTCAAGAATACCATCTCCCAATTAGAGACAGTTTACCAAACCATTTTATTCCTGCTTGGTACGGGGTTGGAAAGAGCAAAATGATCTCCAACCTAAACAATGTCGCCAAGGCAGCTATCACAGCTGATGCATGGACAAGTTAAACTCAAGACAATTACCTGTCACTGTAACACTGCACAGTGTCAGCAAAAACACAGGCAGCAACAGGAGAAGTGTTTAAGTGCTAATCAAAGGAGCCCAAAGAGATCGCTCAGATGTGGATGCAGATGCTGTCTCAAGATTAATATGATCCAACAAAAGATCTCTATACTGATTGATACTGAGATTTTCCTTACTTTTCCAATTCATGAGGATAGTCTTCTTTGTGATACATAATGCAGTGAAAACCATGTAAACTATTTTATTCCCCAGAGGGCTTTCCTCAAAATTACCGAGCAAGCAAACTGATGGGGAAGGTGTAATTTTATAGCTCAAGCACTTTGATAAGTCCTTACATATCTGTGTCCAGAACCTCTGGACTGGTGTGCATAACCATAACGCATGAATATAATTATCAGGATGATTGCCTATGCAGTGTGGACAGATATTAGATTGTGCCAAACCCATCTTGAATAATCTTTGTCCTGTGTAGTGTACTCTGTGAAGGATGTTGTATTGTATTAGTTGTAAGTTGGTGTTTCTAGTCAATTTGAAAGTTCTTAGACATATCTGAGCCCAGAAGTCTTGTTCAAAGCTAACTGATAAATCCTCTTCCCATTTCATAATAGGAAGACATATTGAATCATCTATTTTAGTCAGTGTTCTGTATGATTTAGACAATAGTTTGGGGGGGGGGGGGGGGTTAAGTCTAGGAACTCTAATATATTAGTTGGGATTTGTAAACCACCTTTAATATGCTTAAATGTATTTCTAATTATAGATTTAAGTTGTTCATATTCCAAAAATTTATTTTTACTAATGCCATATTGCATATTTAGTTTGGAAAAATTGATGAACTCGGTTCCGTCAAGTAAATGTTCCAGATATTTAATACCTTTATTCTTCCAGTATGTAAAGTTTATCATATTATTATTTGGTAGGATGTCAGGGTTGTTCCAGATGGGTGTACGATTGCATGGGATAAGTGATGACTTTGTCATTTTAAGAAACTCCCACCATGCTGTCAGAGTAGAGCTGATGTTAATATTTTCAAAGCATGTATGCCGTTTTATATTTGAGCTAATAAACGGCAAATCTGAAATCATGATATTATTGCATATTTTCTGTTCTATATCTATCCAGGGCTCGTCTAAAGGATTTTGCTTTATCCATTTAGCGATATATTGTAGTCTATTTGCTAAGTAGTAATTATGGAAGTTAGGCAGATCTAGTCCACCTCTGTCTTTACATTTGTACTTTTTACTTAACACTTTATTTATACAGAAACATATTTAGCCTGAAAAGGAGTGGCAAGAAGATAAACTTATTTACTCCCACTTCCTATTCATACATAAATCATATGGTAGCCACTTTAATTTGACATTTGGTAAATCATGTTATGTACAGATATGTAATTTTTTCAACCTTTTATACATGATGCATTTCCTTGTCAATACCCCTGATGTCACTCATTTCATCATCACCACATTAATAATTTCATTACACAAAATTATTTATTATATACTAAAATTGTGTGTATCCTTTTTAATTAATGATAAACATTATATTTAGTAATTTTATTAAGGTATTGGTGCTGATCATAAATAGTTTGAGTTGCGTTTATTTGTGCATTGAAAGGGCAAGGTGTTATGTGGACCTCCTGCCAGGAGTCTTAATAACAGATGCACCCTTTTTTAAAGTCCTATGCTCTGCATTAAAAGACAAGATTTTGGTAAGCCTGCCGCCAGAAAGAGGTGATCTTCGAGCTACAGGTCACCTCTAGCCAGCCCCGTATAACATTGTATACGGAGGACATATGAATACACGTAAATACTTATGTCTTTGTCTGTGTATCTATGTCTTCATTAGTTCAATTACCATCAGTACCATAACCTCAAGTTTATTTAGCTTATGTTCCTGAAATAGGGCAACGGTTGTTATATATTGATATAATAATGGTAATGACCATATATTAGCGACACAAGTAATAATGACAATGACCGTCATAGAAGTGCATGCTTACATGCACTGGAGACATCTATGCCATAAACACATTACATATACCTGTCATCCAGATTCCTACATAATTTCAAACATTCTCTTATTGTTATTGTAGAAATAAATCAGCTAACACCAACAAATATATTATAATAAAAGAGTCATATGCAATACATACAACGATATGGATTTATATAATACAACATCTTAATATTTATTGAAATATTTATAGAGACTTTTATTATAATAATACATAATCTTAAATATAAATCTGTCTGATATTATTGAGATTAATAGTACCTGAGAACACCAAGTAACAGTCAAACACCTGCATCCTCATTACTTCTTCTTTTTTAATTTAGCCTTTATTTAACCAGGAAGTCCCATTGAGATTCAGAATCTCTTTCACAAGAGAAACCTGGCCTAGGTAGCAGCTGAATCACAACAAATGCATACATAACAAACACCAAGTTACATTTTCATGATAAAAGAAATACAAAATGTTAAAAAGACAATGAGACTCTCAAGAAAACAAGAACATGTCTCCATCACAACATTCTTTACAGTAGTTTTAAATTCATTAATGGACATGAGGTTTAATAACTTTAGCTCTTTCTGTAGATTATTCTACCCCCAAGGTGCTTAATAAGAAAAGGTAGTTTTTCCCAATTCAGTTGCAACTCGAGGCACATTTCGTGGTAATCTATATCTTACTTTAAATTGATAAATATTTGGACACTGTTTTGAGCTTCAACTCCAATTGATTCCAGAGTTTCCCTTTTGTGTTTTAAAATATTTGTAATGTCTTCCACTGCTTCTAGTATATCCACTGACGTTGACCTCCCTGACCTAAACCCATATTGACTTTCATTATTTAAATTATGTTTATGTAGAAACAAATCTAATTTGCTATTAAAAAGGTTTTCCAAATTTTTGGAAAACTGAGGGAGCAGAGAGACCAGTCTATAATTAGTAAAGTTATGTTTATTCCCATTTTTGTATAGTGGCAATCTGCAGAAATGCAGAGGAAGACAGAAGAAGAAGTTGACTGTGCAAGTCTTGCTCTTTTCGGTAAAGAATGATAATAATTTGCTACACCATTTAATTTAAAACAGAACCTTGTGGATCACAAGTTGTGATAATGTATATAATTTTAGAGGTCACCCCTTAAGCAGCATACCTAGAAGATCTTTCTGATTAAGAAGGCATGGAGCTTTTGTCCATGAAGCCCCATGTCCCCTCTCTGTAACACAGACTGAAACAAGTCTAACTGGAAAGAAGTCTCCCTCTCCTTCCTACTAAGGACAATGCCACCCATTTGTGATGGATGAAGGAGGACATATTGCAAATGTGGTAAATTTTAGCTGAAAAGTATCTGTGTTCAAGCATCCTCCACTCCTTCTGAGAGGTTGCTTTCCACAGCTGAGACACCTCACGTCCTGAAAGGTCTTGTATCCATCCTGAAAAGACCCGCATGTTATTGAATCTGCACAAAAACCTTTGATGTGCAAAAGTTCCTATTTGCAGTTGTATTTCCTGTTAAAATGTTCAGCTGACAGAGGAACTCCTATTTTTTTTTTAAAAATCCATCTTTAATTTTGTTTGACTCAAATATGAAAAGTTGGTGCATACTGTAATAGTTAGTGTAACCAAAATGTTATATTATGTTATATTTTATTCCCCAACTCATGAAATTTGACTTTGTAAAGTGCCTTGAGATGACATGCTTCATGAATTGGCGCTATATAAATAAAATTGAATTGAATTGAATTGAATGAGAATTCATGAGAGAATTGACAAGGAATGAAATTGATATATAAGATCGAATTTGAAAGAAAAACAATTAACTTTTCATCTGAAAATATGAGTTTGAAAAATACATTGAAAAAGCATTAGCAATCACCTGGGAGTAATAAATCCAAAAACTCAAAGAACAGGAGGCAATAATACAGTCGTGAACACAAAGGACTGAACGAAATGTGGCAAGAGCCAAGGGTCACAGCAACAAGGACATTATTAAAATACAAACACAAAAGAAAACTAAAACACCTGGAGAACATGATATAATTGGTGATTAATGAATGACCCGAGATAGAGAAGAGAGAAACTCATGTTTACAGGTTTTTTGCTGGTACTGTTTTGTGAAGACAACCACAATCAATGGCACACACATTTCCCCCAAACTCTCGAATGAGGTTTCCTTCACAAACCTCTCAGGATTGCCTTTATAACTATTGCTTATGCTCCTTTTTATCCCACACCTTTTCCTTCCACTCAGCTTTTCATTAATATCCGTGGATATAGTACTATGTCAACTGCAAACTTCTTTAGCAAAGACCCTTTGTGTCGATGACAGTCTGCTGGACAATCGTTGGATTAGCAGTCGTTCAAATTATTGTGTAGGGGGCAATAATGTAGGAATCTAAGATAGAAAGTATATATATTTTCATATTTTTTCTTCTGTTGTCTGAAAGTTGCTGTTATATAAAACTTCAGCCTTTCTTCTTGCTGGTGATGTAAAAATAATTTTGCCTGCATCCATGATGTGGCATGCTGGGTCAAGTGGAGACAGAATCAAAAGGAGGACACCAGGTCCAGAGCACTGAAGGAGATTTGAAGGCCAACTTGAGACACATCACCTCATTAATGCATGTGGAGGTGACCCAGACCCAGCATGGATCTACACAAACACATCAAAAAACAGCCTCCAAAAACCCCCATCTTGAATGTCATCACACATAACCATGGGAAGGCTGCCCATCAGTGTCAAAGGTTTGAACTGTTGTCTTGTTTATCATGTCTCGCTGATCCACAGAAACAGACAAAGGCTGCAGACTGAGTTTGAGAAACATGGCGCTCAAAACATTTGATTCACACCATGCATTCAATATGCATTGGAGATAACCATTTAAATAATAATACAAAAAAATCATAACAACAGTCTGGGAGCCAGTACATCGGTCTGATATCAATATTGTTTTCCAATTTTGTTTGCTGAGTTCGGTGGTTAGCCACAGATAAAAAAAAATGTTATGCTTAAAAACTGTCTAACTTACTGAGTCTGTCTGCCTGAAGGCTACCCAGCATGCAATTCTGAAACAAAGAGGTCCTGTTTTGATTTCTACACAGCGTGACCTTTTTTGATTGGGTGAGATTGGCTGGCATGGAAATCAATACTGTGCTGTGTATTTGATGCAGCCTTATCTCTTCTCCACACTGTCTGCAGGTAGAGGCAAGGGAGGATTGTGTTGCTTTTTTGTGCGTCTGAGGGTATAAATGCACCTAAATAAACGTTGTCCCCGTGTGTGGAATTTAACAATGGTTCCTCTTCTTGAAGTAAATTACTTTTGTGCAGGAAAATAGGAAACCGACTGTTTTAAACGAGAACAATCAAAATGGAAACAGATATTAACACAATGCCTTCCACTCTCCTATTCACAAAGGTTCCCTTGAGCTGCTCAGTTCAGTAGAGAGGACAGATTAGAGGTATCGCGCTCCAACATAAATATCTATTTTCTGTACCATTCTAATCCTGTTTAGGGTCACAGGGGTGAAGGAGCCTATTTCAATTCAATTCAATTCAATTTTATTTATATAGCACCGATTCACATCGTGATCAACACATGTCATCTCAAAGTCTTTACAAATTCGCCAATCATCGGGTGACAGGCCAGGTCAACACAGACAAATTAACTGACAGAGAACCATAGGCCAAAAGACCAATTGAAGTTGTCAATAGACTAAATAGCCTCAGCCTTTTGGATCAAGAGGGAAAGCCAGAAAACCCATGTATACATCAAGAAACCATAGAAACTCCACATAGAAAGGCCCCAGCTGAAGTTTTTTCTTTGGGATTTTATATATCATCAGAACATATAACAATGGCAAGGCTGCTTGACTTATTTCTTTTCATCAAAGTTTATAATGTCCAGTTGCCATACAACTTATATAGATAGGACAGTGAAAGAGAAGCTGGACAGCCCATCTACCAGTAGAAAATGCCCTTGAAAGTAAGATAAAACACTTAATATCATTAATTTTTATCAAACATTGATGTTACGTCTTATAATCCGGTGAGCTTTATATATGATTACCGTTGTTCTTCCTGATTTTATGTGGTACAATGTGCTCAGTAATCTGTTAAAATGTGTAAGTACTACTTTGGTAAGCAACGAAGCCACTCCGCTCAATGAATATTCGGAGCATTATGGTACACAGTGGCACTACCTGATCGGACCCCTGAGCTGTCTAACAAGACTGCCTGACTGTAATGTCGAAACTAGAAGTGCATTCATGTAAAGGCCCCCACATATTCAGGAAGATTTAACTCCGCAGAGGTCCGCGTTTACTCGAGTCGCACTCAAGCCAGACTGCGTGGACACATACAGGCACTGTATGTGCAGAGCTCAATTTTTACAACCACGTACGCGGTGTCACACTGTAAACTTCTCGGCAGCAAGAAGATGTTACATCATAAACTGAGCTGCTCCAAGCAGGCGGTCGCAAGAACGCGAGGCATCACAGTCCCTCTCTGTTCTCACTGACAGGTGGGAGCCTGCTGGAAAAGAAACGGCTCTAGGTGCTCAGCTAGCTAATCACACATTTTACCATCCGTTCCTAGGCTTCGTCCCACTTGCAGAAAGTGCGGGTATTGTAGGAATTTGCCACAAGAAATGTAGGCCTTTACCTTTACACTGCAAAAAGGCAATTAAAAGGAAGTCACATTTTCTTGAAATTAGTGTATTTGTCCTTGATTTGATCAGGTAAATAAGACGATATGCCAATGGAATGAGTATTTCTATCCCTAAAATAAGATCATTAGATATATTCACTTGAAATAAGGTGATGGAGATGAGTGGCTCCTATTTTAAGAGCAAAAATCTTATTCCATTGGCGGATCATCTCATTAACAGGCTTAAATCAAGGGCAAATACATTACTTTGGAAAATAATTCACTTCCTTTTAGTTCCCTTTTTGCAGTGTAGGCAGCCCGCTCCCGGAGTACGTGCTAGCGACAATAAACCTAGTAAGTTAATTCTGTATAAAAGTTACATTTGTTTACATTGACCAATGCAATTTCATACTGACACTTGATTAACCAGAGACTATTATTCATTCATGTCAGGTTTGACAGATTCAAAACATTTGAAAAATAAATTAACTAATAAATTGAGTGCAAGGAAATGGCATTTTCTTAAAATGTGGAAGTTTATATTTAACTACTTTAACTATTTTTATATGTTTTGTTAATTATATTTAAAAACCCTCCAAATGTTGTGAAAAGCTTCCCAAATTTTTACAACCTGCTTTTATGTCTTTTAAACTTTGGGATTCTTTTTTTTTTTTTTGGAGATTTCTTTTCTCAGCACTGTACAGTAGTCACAGAGCCACTGTTCAGCCTGAAGCAAATAAAATGTTTTTTTGAAAAAGTGAAAGAGGTAAGATACTAATGCAAAAAGCAGTAGGAAGACCTATGCAGGGAGCATATCAAAATTTTATCAAAGAAAGGGCTCTGTTCAGATAAGACCCAACGTGAACTTCTTGTACTATAAACAAAAACTATTTGTGTGGAGGAAACAAACACTGCATATCATTCTGTATGGTAACGGCAGCATCATGCTTTGGGGAACTTATCATGAATGGATATAAGGATTACACATGAGAAGCAAGAGAGAATTTAGGTGAGCATACTGAAAGACACTCTGTTCAAACTCTGTCATCTATTTCAAGATGCTTCACACTGATTTTAAATGAGTTTCATGCCCTGCCAAATCCTGGAAAGGTTCAGTGTTTTGGCAATATGGGGGCTGAACTCTGCCTGCATGGTTTCTCTGAACCTAATACCAGCAGTTAGAGGATCCAGCTGTTTCCTTCCTGCACACCTCCAGAAAAGAGCAGCTGAAATCATTTAAATCCAAAGCACTCACAGTTTCCACTCAGCATCATAGGCATTCCAACATGGCAACTTAGTCCAAAGGGCCTATCCTCGCGCCGCATGGATACGTAGTATGAAGTTGGCACACAGCAGCACAAATATGCAGCCCACTGGTTGTTAAACTTTGAAACAGTAAAGGCGACTGACAAACCTGTGAAAAAAAACTCTCTTTACTCAGGCTTCTTGGAGTAAAACTTTTCCCTCCATCAAATGAGAACATTTCTCTCTCTTTGAATACTTTGTCTCTTGGGAAAAATAGGGAAAAGAGGAAGAGGAAAGGGAAAAATCTTTCACTAACACACCCCAACTGTTGGAGCCCATACAAATGGGGACAGCCAAAGATAACGGTTGTGTCTTCCTTACAGATGGATTGGAGCTAAGTAATTATGAATTTCCTCTGTGTTTGGATTGGACTGCAGTGAATGAAAATGGTTTGTATTGAATCAGGATTGAAATACATTCTATATAATTAGATCTGTCTTATAAAGTGCCTTAAGAAGAATTTGTTACATAGAAAAGATGGAAACTGTGAAATTATATTGCACAGTTTTTCTGTTATATATACCCTATGTAATACCCTAATATACATGCACATGTTGTATTTTTAAATACCTTACTCAGTGGCAAATTTCCTTTAATCTGAGTATGATATTTTTAGTAACTGTACAGTCTTTTTTTATTTATTTTGTTTTTCTATTTTTTCCCCCTTTGTCTCTGTATACCTCCATTTGCCTATTACTTTTGGCTGGTATAACTGAATTTCATCATTGTGGGGCAATAAAGGATATTTCTATTCTTTTCTTTATAAGGCGTTACTCTTTACTTTTTCCACTCTCTGCAGTTGTATTTCTTCTGCTGGCTACGTTTAGGCCACCAGATGACTGCAGTTGTTGACTCCACATGAGGTAAAAGCAGCCTTTTCACACCCGGTGGTCTGGAGTCATCTCAACTTTCATAGAAGACAAGAGGCAGGAAGTATCCACAGGGATCAACAGATGCGACAAGGAGGGAGGCAACTGTAAACTTTTGAGCCTCAAAACAACACATGTTTTTTTTTCTTTTCTTACTATAGTGGTTCCAGTGTTAGTTCAGGACTCTTTCAAGAGTTGATTCTAAACTGGTTGAACAACAACAGCCATGTCATTATGTGAACTTAAGTCACTTTCAGTAAATGTTTGATCCTCCCTTTGGTGTTTTCTAAGTTTCTATAAGAACCACAGCGCATAAGCCTATTTATCTCCAGAAGTTATGATTTGTCTCTTCTCATCCATGTGAACAGATGACTTACTTTGTGTGTGTGTGTGTATATGTATGTATTTCTTTATTTATTCCAAAACAGTCCAGATGTCTTTGGGATTATTGTCCTACTGAAACATACAGGTGTGTCAAGTTTTAACCATTTAGCTGTTGATTTCAGCTGACGTCGGAAGTTTTGGAGGCACTCTATTCTAAACGTAATTATTGACATTGTGGATAAGTAGCTCAACCTTTGTTTTGTTTGGTCTTAAGATGCTTCTCCAGAAGTTATTTGGTAGGTCCATATAGTCAACTGCAAACTTCAACTGAAGGTGTTGATTTTGGAGGAGCCACTTCTTTGTTAGGTTAATTTAAAACTGGACACTTAAGTTCCATCTAAAGGGGACAATTCAAGTGGGATGGCTGAAACTTTGACACAACTGGGGGCTCCAACAGGACAAATATCTCAAACACACATCAAAACTGGTTTGAAAAGGATAAATCAAATATTTTGTTTGAAGCTGCATCTGGCAGAACATTTTTAATGAGCCCCCAACATCTCTGATACAAAGACTGGTAAAAAATCAGTCTTAACATGATGGCTACAAAAATGTCGTGTTTCTGTATGGGATATGCAGAGTTTTGATTTTGTGTGTATTACAAATAAAAAAAGTTGTTATTCCCGCTTTTTATTCCTGTTTTAAGAATCATTACATCTTGATTTTATATTATCAGTTCAACCTGAAAAAAAAGAGCTGTTCAGATAAACTAGTAAAAGTTTTAGATTGTTATGATATTCATGCCAATGATTGTATGTAAACTTCTGATCACAACTGCAGATTAACAAACCAATTCCGAGTTCTGATTTTGATAAAGGAGTCTTAGAAACACTCTTGTGCGTTTACATAAGTCATGCCATTTTATTATCATATCATAGTTTTCTGCTAAACTCTATCTGGGTTCCTAGCCTTCACCAACTTATCCGCCTCTCTCTAAAAAATTAAAATTTTGTATTAAAGCTGTTTTGATGCATAAACAAACCTACAGTGAGGGAATGCATGATCTAGTGGTGAACTTAAGTTTTGTGTATCTTAAAGTAAGACCTCACACAGTCAAAGTAAGTTCTGCAAAGCAGAGGAGCAGAGAAATGATCTTGGAGTATGCAGCAGTGGAGAGGGTGAGAGAGAAAAACCTGCTGAATGCTAGAGTAAATAAATAAAGTGAATAAATGGCAGGATAATGTGTAGCAATTGTCGGGGTGTGCATAATCAGGGATTTGGAAGCTGCACACTCTGCTGCTCATCTTCTGACTACAAAACCAGACCTCACCCTCTCCAGACGGCGATAATCTGTTCCAGTACACTTGCCATGAAATGAGCGATGCAGAACTCGTAATGCACTGGACAGGGAAAGCCTAACAGATAACATAGCCCCTCCCTTCTCCTTTCTCTCAGCCCCCATCCTCCCGCCTCATCCGTGCTCCACCATTACCAGCCCTCATCCCCTTCCACTGGCAAATCAAGGCCGTTCAGCTGTAAACAAGTGGAGGAAGATTCGGTTCATTAGAAGGAGAGTTGTTTTCATTTCCCCAGCTTTAAAATCCGATTTGTAATATCTGTGGCGAGCTGTCTCATCGCCTTCTGTTTGCATCACATTTCATCTTGACTTTCGTGACCTTTGCAGTCAGACACATAATGTGAAGCGGCTGTTAGGGGTTTTTGTTCTTCTTGCCTGTTTATAGTTATGACTGCCATTGGGTGAATGCACACATGCATATATGTATATGTGTGGGCCTTAAGGTAAAAGCCTTGCAGAGCAGACAGTGGTAGTCTGTAGTGTCACGGGGTGCAAAAAAACAAAGATGTTTCGATGGCAACATGTAAAGTTTTTGTTTCCCACTTTTTTCTTTTTTTTTGCCTGAAATGTTTTCATCTCATCCCTTTGTATTTTTTCCTCAGCTGCTTTTGATCTGGCTTTCATTTAAATGTCATAGCATCTTTATGAGTTCACACTGAAGGAATCTTGCTCCCTTAGCAGATTCCATATGTTCATGTGCTTCCTGAATGATTTTCACTCCCACTTTTGCTCCATGTTAAGGCCTAGTCCACACATAGCAAGATATCTGGTAGAAAACGAGACATTTTTATGCGGCTATGCCTTTCAGCCACACATAAATGCCATTATACATCCCTTAAAACGAATGATGCTAAAAACTCTGGCCAAAGTGGAGATTTATAAACTCTCTGGTTTTGAGCCTGTATGTGTACATGAAAAGACAGATATTAATGTCCGGCGCACCACAATCTGCGACGAATATTGCTGCGCTACGTCACATAGGTGCGACCATTGTTTATACACTTGGCCATATGGTGGAGTTAAAAATGATTCCCAATCGACATTGTCTTGAGTTTTATTAACTTTATATTCTAATACGGTGTTTAAAAGAAGCTCAATGATTTATTCCTAACAGGAAGTCGTGGTTGTTTTGAAGGATTCTGATTGGCTGACCTAAGTTTTAGTTTTGTGGTACACTGCCCAATATGCGGCTGAAAGTCCTCCCGTGTGTATGGTATTATTTTTAAAAGCGGTGTAGGGGAGATATTTGTCTTTTTAAAAACCCTGCTCCGCGTGGACTAGGCCTAAGTCTCATGGTCACCTGAGAACCCCCCTTTTTTTGACAAAGTAGCCTCATATCTCAGAGCAGCTGAAATAAAAGTGGAATTAATTAGTTATATAATGTAAATTATTACAGGCAAGAAACAATTTTACACATGCATGACTAGTGTTTCTCGCTTGATCTCTGTAGTTGTGCTTAGATTGCAAACTTCTTCAATACATAATTGGGTCAGCCATTTAAAACGGTTTTTAAAGTGTTACCCCATCTTTTTTCATCCACTCTGCAGTGCCCCATTTTTCATAGTGTTGTACAGGGAAACTACTGCACAGAAGTTGTACGCCACATTGGACCTGAGCAGGCTAAGCATGCTAATGCTAACATCCTAAGGTAATTTTCAGAATTTCTAATTTCTTTAATATAATTGAACTTTACTAATTCCTAAAGTTTTCAAGTTACTCGAAATGTCTAGTTACTTGGGGATCACCAAAGCTCTAAAAAGCATTAGGGTTAAACTGGTTTCAGTAATATACCCTGACACAGTTCTGGGGGTTCTTTCAATTCAATTTCAGTTCAACTCATTTTATTTATGTGAGCTGTTTCACAACAGCTTTAATCTCAAGTAAGGTAACAGCCAATTGCTCTGAGTCTCTGACTTTGCAGTTACAAAGCTGGGGGGGGAAAGCACTTAGCAAAACCAAGATCTAGTAAGCTGATCAGGCTTAGTTTGAGTCAACTTTCTGTCAGCATGCGCAACTCACCAGAACCAGCAGCTTCCAGGGGAGGGCCGTCACCAGACAGACGTGAACTTTAGTAACTGTGCGGCCACATTGCATTACACTGAAAATAAGAAAGTTGTATTCTATTTTTTTTTAAAGCACATTGTTTAAATTAACAAGAGAAGAATCAAATGTAAACAGTTATTCTTGTAGATAAAAGAACTTGCTGGAGCTGCTGGCACATTTAAGGTTGTACTCAATCGTTTTAATGAAAATACAGGCTGAGAGTTTGACACATTTTAATCACTATTGAAAGATAATTAATATTGGATCAAGAAACCACTTCTTGGATTTCTAGTTTTTAAAATAACACTGACATATGAGAACTGCATCAGATTAATCTTTGAGTATCCCAGCATCTCTGAAAGCAACACAATTGCTTTATTGGCATTACTGATGGGCCAGGACATTTCAAATAAATCAGGCTTTACCACCATTTGTGAAAGGGACTGAATTATAAGAAAAATGTATTTTGCTGTATTGCACAACACAATGTACTGCTTCTCCAGGTTTTGTTTAATAATACATCAATATTGCAGATAGGTTTGAATAAAAGTTTATCTTTTGACTATTGTCGAGAATGTTATTCTTGCGTTGGCAAATGCAGCAGTTCCTTGTTTAGAGGCATCAGTCCTTTCTGCATTATCTACAGCCAGGGATGGGCACAAATACATCAAAATATATTTCCAAATAAAATACAAAATACCCACTTTAAAAATGTATCAAAATAAACTACAAAATACAGCAGCCAAAAAATTTATCAAAATAAAATACTGTATTTATGTATTTTCAAAATACTACAAAATACTTCATTCTAAGCGCCTTTTTCTTCTATCCCTTCACTTGTACACTATCTGGAAAAACATATGCTGACCCCTCATGTTAGAGACCCCAATATAAACCTCTGCCTTGAGAAATGTTCAGTAACTCAAGAAGCCCTTCCTTAAGTATACTTATTTACTCTATTGGTGGAATAGATTGCCCACTATGAATCAGTGACAATAACTCAAAGACAAACAATCCAAATAGGCCGTTGACCAGAATCTGTAGGGTGACTTTTCGTATGAACTGTCAGGGGGCAACTTTCTTTCACTTGGATAAGTTGCTACACATAGCAGTGATCTCAAAACACCAATGTTCCCACGTTTTCGCTTGCACATTAATAAGTTTAAGCCGATAAAAAATTTAAACTGTAACGCTCCGGTCCAAGAGGTCACGTGATTCGAGTTTTGCTGCTCAGCCAATCAGATCGCTGTATTGTCAGCTGTGCGAGTTCAACCAGTTCATCGTGGCTGCGTCTGTAAGGTGTTGTTTGCATCTGTTTCCAGACGAAGAAAGCCCAATAATAGCATTTTCTGGTGCCAGTTGGCAGAGATCTTGATGGCAAGGAAAAATAAATAGCCCAGTCCATCCATCCATCCATCCATCCATCCATCCATCCATCCATTCATTTTCTAACACGCTTATCCCCGCTAGGTTCGCGAGGTGCTGGTGCCGATCTCCAGCTGTCAATGGGCGAGACGCGGGGTAAAAACTGGACAGGTCGCCAGTCCATCGCAGGGCAGAAATAGCCCAGACTTTTGCCCAATTTACTGTGATATCACCAAGACCTGCTGCACAGGTGTCGTGCCAAACAACTTATCCCCGCCAGAATTTGTATCCCCTGCGTCGGGAGCACATTCAGCTGGAAGAATGAATTCAGTCCACTCCACCTCATTTCCAACCTATTAGGAGTGGAAATCAAGATGTTTTACTTTTCTTAATGAAATATAGCAATGATGTCGTTACATTACCGCTCAGTTTGTGGGTTAAAACTGAAAATGTAACACTTGTTAGTGCGATCGTAAGGGATTGCTATGTCAGTTAAACCTCAATTGATCAATCAATATAACACGTTCTGAGAAAGTAAACGGCTCTGTGGTCATTTCCACATGTGTCACGAAAGTATTATCTTTATGTTATTAGATTGTCGCATGTCTGTCAGCTGAAACCACAAATCCACCTTCCTGAGTCCATCACAGCTGTCTGCTGGTTCGTCTTTTTTCTTTTTCTTTTTTGGTAACTAGGCCCGCATGAATAGATCATATAAAGCGGATTTCACGTGTGATCAAGTGAACACTGAATAAAGCTACAGCCAAAATGATCAGATCTAATAAGATTTTAATTCAACCAAGAACCATATAGAGATATTAACCATATTAAGAAAACGAGATATGTTGCTTTTAAAAATATTAAAAAAATGAAGTTTAAAAAAATCTATTTCATTTTATTATAATGTGACCTTTAAAAATATTTAGACTTCCCAACTCTGGAGGTTAAAAGTTTTATTGATTTCAAGCACTCTCCTGACGCAGGGGCTACAAATTCTGGCGGGGATAAGTCGTTTGGCACGACAACACCTGTGCTATCCTAGCGCAGCAGGTCTTGGTGATATCACAGTAAATTGGGCAAAAGTCTGGGCTATTTCTGCCCTGCGATGGACTGGCGACCTGTCCAGGTTGTACCCCGCCTGTCGTCCATTGACAGCTGGAGATAGACACCGGCACCCCTCACGATCCCAGCGGCGATAAGCGTGTTAGAAAATGGATGGATGGATGGATGGATGGATGGATGGATGGATGGATGGATGGATGGATGGATGGACTGGGCTATTTATTTTTCCTCGCCATCAAGATCTCTGCCAACTGGCACCAGAAAATGTTATTATTGGGCTTTCTGCGTCTGGAAACAGATGCAAACAACACCTTACAGATGCAGCCATGATGAACTGGTTGAACTCGCACAGCTGACAATACAGCGATCTGATCGGCTGAGCAGCAAAACTCGAATCATGTGACCTCTTGGACCGGAGCACAAAATTTATATTTTTTATCGGCTATAACTTATTAATGTGCAAGCGAAATCGTGGGAACATTGGTGTTTTGAGATCACTGCTATGTGTAGCAACTGATCCAAGTGCAAGAAAGTTGCCCCCTGACAGTTCATACGAAACTTCTTAAGGAGACGTCCTACAGATTCTGGCCCACGGACTAAAATGGATGATTTATTTAGACATTTAAACTGGTAAGCATTTTAACATTTTAAGTTATTTAACACCATAACTACCACAGTGCACAACCAATTAAGCATTTCTCAATTTTGGATTAAAAAGCAAAGTAACTTCAGGTACTGAGAATTGTACCGAGTAAAATATTACTGAAATTGCATTGGTAATGCCTTACATTACTGCATTACTGCAAAAAGCAATACATTACTGTAGCCTAATTAAATTACTTTTTTACGGCATTACTCCCAACACTGATATTGTGTAGGCTACATACAGTCAACAGTAGAACATTATTTAGGTAAATTTCTAAGAAAAAGTAAATTAAAACGGCCAACACTAGTATGAGCCAAAACTAGCCTACTACAAGTGGCGGAGAAGGTCACCTGTGGTGCTGCAGCAGCAACATATTGACAATGAGATACAACAGTCCTATGTAGGCTATAGGCTAATTACATGAAACAAAAGGAAACCGTGTAACATAACAATAACTTTAAAAACGTGATTCTTTGAATGTTCACTGGTGAAATCAACAACAGTGAAACTAACACTGTAATATTTTGAGTTCTGTTCTGGTTTATGTTAGTTTTAGTTTTCCTTCTCTCTCCTGTCTTTTATTATCTGGCTGTTTTTGAGTTCTGTCTAGTCTGGATTCTTGTTTAGATTCTTGTTTACTGTTTTAGTTATGTCTTCAGAAGCTTCTTAGTTTAGGTTTGAATTTTTGATCTGTTCTTGTTTTGAGCCTCAGCACTGATGTCTGGTCTAATTACTTACTCTGCACACCTGCCTAACTCCACCCCTGCTGCAATCACCTTTCACCGGCTTCACCTGATTCCACCTCCATATAAACTGCTGAGACCAGACATCAGTGCCAGGTTGTCTTGTTGAGTTTATGGGTGAGTCGTCTCCTGCAACTTTCTTTGTATGTAGTGATGGCGAGATGAAGCCTCATGAGGCATTGAACCACTCAGCCAACTGGTTCGAGAAAAGTTTCATTTCTTGATGGTTCATGTGCACACAGCACCACCTACTGGCAAGTTGTATAATCACAGCCAGCTGTATCTTAACACGTGTGATGCATTAATTTTTGTCTATTATGGCTCTTGGGAATGACTTCACAGAAGGTGTAGGACGAAATAATTTGTCTACATAAATTTTGTAAACACATGTGTACAATAAAATATTGTTTGAATGTATTCTCTGTGTGTAATTATTCCCAAAATAGGAGTGTCATGTGATATGGCATGTTGTGTAATAATGTTTTTCTGTGACTCTACAAAAATGGCATAGCCTTAATCAGGCAGAGGACAGTGAAAGTGCTTATGGAACTAGGGAGGGGTAATTAATAGGCTGATGCTTGTGTAACATGGATGATTTCATGCATTTTTATTAAGAAACAACAATTTCTCCACAGTTTTTGGTTTCAAACGATTTCTCTTTTTTGATACTACTTCTCCAGCCTTTGAAAAGACACGCTCACATGGCACAGATGATGCCGGGGTGCATAAATAAATAAGTGCAAGTTTGTACAGATTGGGGTACAGTGACCGATGATTAGCCCAGTACTCCAGGGGGTTCTCCAGCCTGCTTATGTTCGCCTCTGAGAGGTAGCGCTGGACCTCTACGGTGGCATCTGCTGAGACATTTGGAGTCCTCTTTGCCTCCATGACACTAGTGTCCAATCTTTGCCAAAGTCTGCTACCTAAATGGAAACCACAGGTCAGGTTAGTAAGTGTTTTAATAGGAATAAGTAATCTCAAAATGTAATACAAAAGATTACCTCCACTGAATTCTTGAGAGGTGGAAGCCTGGGGAATCTCGTGAGTGTTCTCTTCTGTGTTACGTCGGATTACGGTGGCACACTCTGAAGTCAAGCGCTTCACTGCTTCAGCAGCTTTTGTGTTGCTGAAAAATGCTATAACTTTAAATCGTGGATCCAGGAGTGTAGCCAGTGACAAGATGCTCATTGACTGGAGCATGTGCAGCTTCTCCCTGAGATGTCTGATGAGCTGCTCTCCTATTTGCACTGCTTCTGCAGGTGCCGACTTGGTGTCCTCCTCCTGAAGGGCATTCTCTATCATCTTCAGGAGGGGGAGTAACGAAAAGGCACGCTACAACAATATCAAACTCACTGGCAGTTAAATAGGGAATGTCAGTGTGCAATCCAGCCAATGCCGCTCCTACTGGCTCCCTCAACTCCACCAGACGGTGCAGCATCAAGTAGGTGCTGTTCCATCTTGTTTCCACCTCCTGCATCAGCTTGGTTGCTTGCATGCCCAGCTGAAGCTGCACTTGTGTAAGCTTCTCCTTTAAAGATACAGAAGAGTAGGCCATTAAGTCACTGCAGTAGGAGTACAGACAAACTATTAACATTATATATTGGAATAAAATAAAAGAGGATACCTTAGCAGTGGTGCTGCTTCTAAAGTAGCCAACCAGCTTCCTTGCTTTGGCCCGGAGGCCAGAGAGCGCAGGTTGGTGGTCAAGCGCCCTCTTCACAATAAGATTGAGGGTGTGAGCAACACAAATGTGGTGGCGAAGCTTCAGGTCTCTCACGCATGCCACCATATTAGGAGCACCATCGGTGACCATGCATGTCACCTTGCCTGAGATTCCCCATTCCTCCATCAGGGAGGCTTTCACACAAGCAATATTTTCAGCAGTGTGAGACTGGGGGAATGGCTGCACTCCCAACAACACCGAGCTCAGCTTTTCATTCTCCTCCACAAAGTGGCATGTCACTGCCAGGTAGGCATCCATGTTGATGGATGTCCACATATCTGATGTAAGGCTAACAGCAGCCACCTTCTCTACTTTAGCCTTAGCGTGCTCCTTAGCAGACTCATATTTGGCCTCCACCATGGCCTTCAGAGCCTAAAGGAAGAGAATATATATATATATATATATATATATATATATATACACACACACATACATACATACATACATACATACATACATACATACATACATTTATATATATATATATATATTGCTGAATTGTGACACATACAATAATGTAGTCATTCGTTTCATGTATGGACCCACACATACCTGCCTTGTAGGGAGAACATAATTGGGATCCAGCTTAGACACAAATGTCTTGAATCCAACGTCATCCACAATAGTGAAAGGCTGGGTATCCTTCACTATCATGGAGACTAGAGCTTCATCCAGCTCTGCTTTTCTGGTGGCTGGTTAAAAGGGAATAAATACAGTGTCTGTTACCTATCTTTATTTGCACAACAAGCAAACATCAGCATGCAAAAATTGTGAAAGTGTGTTTTTAATATAGTAATGAAATACCTTGGCTGGGTGAAGCTCCAGTTTCATCCCTATTCTCATGCAAGGCACGGTAGTGCCTTAGCATGGATGAGGTGTTATTATTGTACCCCAACTCCTTGGAGCACAATAAACACCTCACCTTTACACAAAATAAGAAACAGTGAAAAATACAGTTCCTCATAAGCAAACCTAATGCATCTGCAAATGTTCAGTTCACCTTACCTTGTTAGGGCTTATCAAATCAAAATGTTCCCACATAGGAGACATCCTCCTCTTTCTCGCCTGCTCCATCCTACTCCTATCCTGTCCTCGCACTCCTAAATCTCCTATCTATCTATCTCTCTCCTAAACTCTCCAAACACCAAACTAACTGTCTCAAACTAAATAACCACTATCCAAACTCTACTATCCAAACTATCCAAACTCTATCCACTCTCTCAACTGACCGCAACTCTCCTACAACAACCCACATTTTGAATGGAGCTTGTGGACTTTTTAAAGCCGTCAAACCCCGCGCAACAATCTGAGCCACTTCCCGAAGCAGTCACGTGGTACAGCCGGCCAGCGAGGCTTCGGACGTCATCGTTTTCGGCTCCTCCCCCAAATGAAGCAAGCCTCGATACGCGCATTGCGGAAACGCCCCCTCCATTACTCGACACACGCCTCGAAGCCTCGGCACATAACGTAACATCACTATTTGTATGTTTTGCTTTTGGATTTTTGACCCTGTTTTCTCCAGTAACCTGAGCCATCCTGTTCTGCCTGTCCGTTCATATTTTTACCTGTCCTGTTGGAAGGTTTGTTTTTCTGCCATCTTTTGGGTTTGACGGTGTTTGTTTGGCTTTTTCCCTGTTTTTTGATTTTTGTTAATAAAAATACTCATCTGAACCTCTGCTGGTCTGGTGGAATTCTGGGTCCCCTACCTCTGATCATTACAAACACAGAGAGTTGGTTAGTAGCTAACATTCAAAAGTTAAATAGCCTAGCCTTACGAACACTGAACGTTACACTGAACAGGAACATGCGATAAAAAGAGTGATTCATGGTTGAGAATAAATGAGTTACTGAAATAAACTAGGTAAATTTGGTTGATCACCTTGTTTTGAAACAACTTCCTTGACTGATCTGGACAAAACACCAAGTAGAAGATACCTGACTCAATATAATATGCAGCACCGTGCGTTTTGTGTTGATCGAGCAATGTGCCCATAGCAAGTGTGAAACAGTGCCAAAATTCCCTAGTGGCCGAGAGTGGTATCACAGGGACTTGACTGCAAAGGTGCCACAGACACTATTTCATGCTTTATAGATAGTTAAATGTCATCACAGACTGTGTCTCACAGAAAGTATTTTACAGTATTTTGAAAATACAAAAATACACAACACTGAAGTATTTTGATACAAAATACAAAGGCATTTTCATCATCTCAATAAAATACAAATTACAAAATAGTATTTTGTATTTGAAATACGTATTTCAAATACTTGTATTAGAAATACTGCCCATCACTGTCTACAGCTGATGCATGTCACTTGTTTTTAAAAGTGACATGGAGCATTAACTACAGAGTTCAAATCTGTCTATTTAAACTACAACTGCAAGCTCCACAGTAAATACGCACCCATTGTGAATGACAGCGTTCGATGACAGCATTTACACAGCCTCTCCAGGTGGCCCAGGGCGGAAGAGGGTGGCAGTGTGTGAACTGCCATCCAGCAAAATTCGATCCAGTTCTGTTTTTGCCGGATGCCACAACCTGGCTGGAGTCAATATACACAGATTACACTGCACCAACAGGAAACTGAACCGGCATCACATCAGTATATATGTATATATATATATATATATATATATATATATATATATATATATATATATATATATATATATATAATACCAGAATAAGCAACAAATATAGCTCCTCTTTGTACCCACCCATTGTAGCATGTACCTCATTAAACTGTCTGGATTCAAGAAAGTGAAAAGTGAAGCAGTTTTAACTGTTTTAACATCCACAGAATGAATTGTTGAGGTCTGACTTCCGTATTTATGACTGGCCTGTATGGCATGATCTGCTCATGCTTCTTGGAGCACTCCTAGGCTCTGCAGTGGAGCAGCAAGCTTCCAATATAAATCACCAAGAGAACGATTTTTCAGGTCTTTTTATTGTAAAGCTTCCTGCTTTAACCACATTGATCCACATTTCATTGATGAAATTGTTTTACAGATCTCCATTGTTGGCTATTTAATAGATATCAAACATTTTTCATCTTACAGGCATTTTATTGACTTGATGTTTATGTGAAACACTGACAATTAAGTTATTTTGTTGAATTGGGGCTAACATTATGAAAACCGATTTGTTCATAATACAAGACTTGTGCAACTGTGCAAACTGTTGACAGTTGCTCTCTGTCCACAGCTAAAAAAGAAGTTAAAATCTATTGTGAATTTTGAAAATTTTTATTCAAATGTTTCAAGATATAATCCCAGTGAGGAAAGCTGTCAATGTAATGTAGTTTAGTTTTCTATGGAATCGTCTCATTCTCTGAAGAAAAAAAAACATCTAGCCTTGCAACCTTTTCATGTAAAATCTGGGGAAAGAAAAACAGATAGCAGCCTTGAAGATGGCAGAGATTATACTCATTTCTGTGAGCAATGATAACTCTTGACCGTTGATGGGGACCTCCCTGGCTGGAGGTTTGACAGCAAACAGCACCGACTGTGATCGATGGGCTCTGGGCCCCAGTCCTCCCAACTGCCTTGTGGTTTTGAAGGCTTAGAAAATCCGCCACGAAGCAAGGGCCCTCCCATCTCGTCTCAACCAAACATTGCCCGGGTGGCTCCCGCTCCCATGCTCCTTGCTCACTGGAATGCCGACACGCTGAGGATAACAGGGTTTCCTAAGATCCAACCAGGACCTCTCTAATTTGGGCATCCACTCCTGCCACTTCCCCTGACCAGAAACCATTTTAAATTGGTAGCCACGTAGAGGCTGGCATTCCCCTTTTCCTCTGTTTTAATGGTCTGTTCATTTCTGTGGCTCTTTTATTTCTATCTGTCTCTCCTCATCTCTGCCTTGGCTGACGCAGAAAGCAAATTTATTTCCGGTCTGAATTATTGTCCATAACTTTAAAAATAAAGGCCTCATGTGCACTCAGAAAACCCCACTGCCACTGTTAATGCCTCTCCAACCACAGGAACTTGCAGTGACAGGTACAGCACAACTGCAGTGTTAGCGCTCTGCAAGCTCTGTGTGTGTGTGTGTGTGTGTGTGTGTGTGTGTGTGTGTGTGTGTGTGTGTGTGTGTGTGTGTGTGTGTGTGTTTGTGTACAAGCAGGTTGTTCCAACCAGTGTGCACGCTAAAAAGAGTGACAGACCACCCACCTGCTCTGGCTCTTCCAATTGATGTCAGTTTGGCATCAGTGGGAGGGCAGCTAATGGGATTTCACTATCAGCACTTCAGTGTAGCCAGCATGTCAGCTCTCCCTCCTCCGTAGCCTTCCTAACAGTCACGCAAGGTAAAACAGCTTGGCTTGGGTTCATTGAGACACAGAAAGTAGCAGATGTTGTGCAGAACGCAATGAACACTGCAGAACATGCGCAGCAAAGCAAATTGTGAGTCAGAAGTTATAAGGGCATGGCGGTTAAATAGGTAGTTAAGGAATTTAGAAGTCTGTTACAATGGTATATACAAGATCATTTCGTAAAATAACTTTTTAAGATAACTTTCCTAGCATCTGGGTTTTGTATATGTTAGTAATCCGGGATCTTTGCTATTTCTCAGGGCTTGTTTGACCTAGGATGATCAAGGGCAACGCACCACCTCCTTGACCCAGTCTCTGTGCATCATATCACTGCCTTCTGAATAAAACAATTGTGAAATTATTTTTAAGATTGGAGGTGTTATAGAGCTGTTATTCATCATCTGCGAGCAATTAATCTGGATTTATACTAAATGAAGCCAGTGTCTCCCGCAGGTAAGATGTTAGCTAGTTGTAAACCTCACTTCAAATGTCCTGTGCTATTCTTTTAACATGTCCGTAAATCAGTTTTGTGAGAACCTTTTTAGCCCATTGTTTTCCATTTTGTTGGGCGATTTCCTACCATTGTTAACTTTTGGTCGGGGCCCCACAAAATATTTTCAAGGGTCACAAATGACCCCCACACTGCACTTTGGACAACCCTCCTGCAAATGAACTGTACGGTGCCTCACCGTCAACTGCTTTTGTCTGAAAACCGAGGCCTGAATCAATATGTTTGCAAGACATTGTGGTATCAGGACATTTTTAGTTGGTCTGGGACGTAGTAACTACTGCTAACTAGCTGTTTTTGACTTAACGTGAGCAGCTCTGATTGCATCATCTTGGTATAAACGGTGGTATGGTAAAAAAAATATCCTGTACAAAAGCAGCATGCAGCAACAGATAACCATCAGAGACTGTTGGCACTGTCTGCTGCAAAAAGGGTGATATTGTGAAGCTGCCACACTCTGTTAGAGTTATGTCACAGTATCTGTTGAGGTTTTGTGAATGGTGTTAAAGGAAGTCTAGCAGTTGAAGGAGGTGGAAGACACGAGCACCTCATTATAGCATGTAGTCAAGTATTCCTCATCCAGCTCTGTCATAACAACATCACACTATTTAAGTCTTGCCTCACCCTCACACTTCCCTACTGCCTTTTAAGCTGCCTATATCACTCCATTACTTTGTCATTCTGAGTTCACGACTGTTCTCCACAGATTCACACTTTTAGCCGGGTGACAGTGCAATACTTGGATTTTAAAAAAACAAGAAACATTTGGCCTTTTTACTCCTTCCTTGTGTTTTGCTCTGCACCAGAGATCTAAAAAGAGGCCTTTTGTGTCTGACTTTGCCCCATAGGCAGTTCTTTTGCAAAGTAGATTAATAATTACAGAGTACACAACATAAGGGAAAACAATTTCAAGATCTTTGATGTCAAACATGAGAGAAACCAAAAATTACAAAGGGAAAAAGTATGACGCAGAGAAGCCTTGAAAGATAATCTTTTTTTTGTCCCTTTCTGTCTTGGCTGTATTTCCTGTTATTGTTGCTTTCTGCTGTTTCTCAGTGCATTAAAACCATTAAGCCGGACTTGAAAGAGAGCAAGGCGACACCCCCAGGAGGACCACATTTGAGAAGTGCTATGGCAACTCTTCAGTGTGACATTGTCACCAAAAAAGAGAAGTAGCTACAAAGGATTTGGTCCATCTGTTTTATACTTTGGCAAATCACTTGGCTCTTGTTTGTTTAGTGCCACATTAAGAGAAATAGAAGCCATCCCAAATGTAGGACGACAGAGCTGTCATAACCCAGAATTATGATTATGGGCTGTAATTGAAAGGTTGGGCGTGCTGTTTCCTTTTCTTGACCATAAAACCCTTTTAACTTGAAAAAGGCATGGATCACTGGAGTCAGAGTTTAGTCTGGTCTGTCTTATGCTTTATGAATCTAGTTTTTTTTTTTTTTTGTCTTGGTTAATAAACAATCAGTGGCCGTATAAGCACACACTTTTCTTTTTCTACAATGCATGTGATGCTCAACACAGAGAAAAAGTTACCAATTTTTCTTACTAAATTAGCTCAAGCTTGGCAAGATTACATGAAAAGTGTCTGTGAACATCAGTTTTCATGTGCTGCCACATCTTAGTTGAATTTATGGTCTGAACTTTGACTGGGCCATTCTAACCAAGCTGAAATTCCAGTCTTAAGCGTTTTTCAGCCTCTTAGAGGTTTTCTTTCACAATTGCACAGCGCTCACCTCCGTGCATCTTCTCATCAACACCAGCTTCCCTATCCTTGCTGAAAAGAACCAACCCCACACCATGATACTACCACCACCATGTTTTATTGGGAGGGTGGTGTATTCAGGGAATTTCAGTTTATTTTTTTGCGGCACACAGGTTTTGCATCTAAGTAGAAAAGTAAAATTTTTGTCTTATCAGACAAGAGCACCCTTTTTAAAATTTTTCCCATGTCGAACTACAAATATGACCTCATATGACCAACAGTTTTCCTGTCAACAGATTGTATCAATGGAGCTTTGCACCTCCTCCAGAGAAACCCTGGGCATCTGGGCTGTTGCCATTATTTAAACTGTCTTAGACTTAGACTTAGACTTTCTTTATTGTCATTTTGTATACACAGAGTGCATACAGAACGAAATTTCGTTTTCACACAGCTCAGAAAGATTGCAGTAACTCTACAGGATACCTTGCGGTGAATTACAGTACAGGATAAAGTGCAGTGATCAATCGCAGTCACTTGCACTTGTAAAGTGCAGCAGTGAACAGTAGGCAGTTGAAATGTAAACAATGTAAAACAAATGTAAACAAATATGCAGTAAGGTGCAGCAGTGATTTAAAAGTAGACAGTTGCATTGTACACAGTTTTGCGGTACGTTTCCTGGTAAGGTGCAGCAGCAATTTTGCAGGATACGATACAATGTGCAAATGTGCAAATGTGCAAATCAGCGAGTCGAGTGTGGTACACAGTTTTTATACTTCAGCAGTTCAGCCCTGTCCTTGTCTGACTTGTGAGTTGAGGTGCAATGCCATGTCCTGGTAGGTTTGCCGCTTTGCCATATTGCCATCTTTCCAATATTGTATTAGAAATTAAACAGTATTAAGATATGGTTAAAGCGTAGGGTATTTTTAAAAACCCAAAGCTTTATCCCTGACCTGTCTGCTGTCTTCCTTGGTCTTCATCCAAGGTTTTTAACAGACACAGAGCATGTTAATTCATTGTAAACGTAGCTGACATTGATTGAAGTGAGTTCTAATTTTGCATAGATCTAGATTTAATCAAGGAAGAGAGTCTTTAAAAATCTCAGAAATCAAATGGTAAGACCCTGTCAAGCCAAGTTAAGCCAACTTTATTTATACGCCCTTTAAAAAACAGCACAGCTGACCAAAGTGCTGAACAAATACATGATAAACACATAAAAGAAGTTATGATCAACTACAGTAAAATACAATATAAAACACGTAATAATATTATAAGTATCTTGAATAAAACATAATATAAGAACACTTAAAAGATGTAAGAAACATGAATAAAATGAATACGGTGAGCTCTGTCATGCTATGCCAAAAGCTGATGTGGAAAGGTGGGTTTTCAGAACAGATTTAAATCAGATATCATTACCTTTATAAAGAGTAATCTGTATTGATTGTTACTTTTCTGCAGAATTTGTAAATTTTTCTACCAGCTTAGAAAAACAATACCATTAAAATACATCTCTTTACAACACAAAAACAGCCATTAAAGAAAGTCAATGTGTTTGGTTTAATTCTATGTATACGATAATCCTGTATGTTGCATTTTATGCGTTTTCACATCATATGTAAAACATCCTTAGAGCAGTTTTCAAGAAGACTTTGAAATATTTAGATAAATTACAGTGAAAAAAAGTGTTCATAGCAGTAAAATGTTTCTTAGAAATATGAATAAAGCCTCCAACACTCAAGCTGCTGACATTATAGAGACACATGAGTCAGTGTGACAGGTGTCAGCATGGATGTATTTTTGTAAGGAAAAAAAAAATCTGGGTAGTGTTATACCCTGAGCTTAACTGCAACAAGGAACTGAGATGTCAAAGCTGAGATGACACACAACAGCAGCTTCACTGTGCTCGGATTCTGACAGGGAGCTCCATGTGAAAAAGGATGTAAGTGAAATGTATAGTGAAGCCAAAAACAGTTGTCCTGTGACAACTTTGGTGCTTTTTCCATTTCTCTCATTGTATTAGTGTATGAAATACTGTAGAAATAGGACAGTGTTATTGGGTATTGAGCTCTCCCGATTACAAAGAGGTGAGAGGGTTTGATGCTGGCTCACTTAATCTTCTTAATAGAAATGACAAATTGTATCATGGTTTATATCAAATTAAACTTTTTTTGCTTTATTGAACATTGTCTTGATCTTGGGATTTTTTTTAAATTTGTAGTAGATGGTATATTTTCAGACTTAATATGGTTTTGATTTTGCAGTGTTTTTGTTATTGTTTGTGATTACTTCCTCTATGTTAGTCTGTTTGCATTTCTGTTTTTGTCTACTTTCTTTGCTTTCTCCTAAACTTTAATTTTTTAAAATAAATAAGGCCTGCATAACTCAGGCAGAATGATAATATCCCTGTTGTTCTTGTTCACCTCCACTTTACCTTCCTTGACAGCAATTGTATTGCAGAACAAAGTGCAATGTTAAGCCCTTGGTTGATGAGAATAGTAAAATTAGAAACTAAAAGTGAAAATAAAGCAGGGATGTACCTCTGTCTCAGAGTTTACTCACAGAGATAGGACAAATCTATAATACTGGCTCGAGTCAATTGCTATAAAAGAGTGAAATAAACCAAAATTCTGTAGCAACAAAATAATGGTTAGATAATGTAAATCCCAGATAATCATGCACAATGCATATGGCTGTTTTCCTCTTGTTATTTCTTTTTCTGTCTTAAATTTTACAGTACTAATTCTCATATCTTAGAGGCCCATATGAACAACTGTTGCGGAAGTGAACGTATTTTGAAGAAAAACTATATGTTCATGATTCAGACTCATTGGTGGCTAGTAATACATTTTTTTTGGGGGGGGGGGGGGTAACTGGGAACTCTTTTTTTTTTTTTTTCCCAGTGTCCTGTCTAGCAATGTGGCAATAAGAATTGATGTCTTAATGCCAAATAGAGCTCGACAGATTTTGCTTTCACAAGTGGAGCAAACAGCTTTCGCCATAGTGCTCCGCTTGATTTGTGCATGTAAATAGCTTTATTGTGATTCCTGCAGGGAGAATTTCAAATTATATGGACACTACAATGGGAAAGTGGGAGAGTAAAGGAAGAACAAGAAGAGAAAAAAAGAAAAAAAAGAAAAAGAAGAGGTGAAAGAAAGAAGAGATAGAAGGAAGAGAATGATAAAACGTCCTCTGTCTGCTCCATCACCTGGAAAGAGACACAAAAAGAACAGCACAACCAACGGACATAAAGCAACAGATACAATCGAGTAACACCTTGATACCATTGCTAAATGTATTATTATTTAAGCTGACATGTGTAATGTGATACCTTAAAAAAAGAAAGTGAAAGAAAATAAATAAACAAATTATAGGCTTTTTGTATATAAGTGAACATTTAATACCTGGGACCCAGCACCTGTGGGAGTTTGTGAGAGTGCACTAGTTTAGGTGAAAATTATCCAGAAGGAAAAAGCTCGATAGTGGTTGTGGAGAACCAAAGACCCGCCTTCCCCGAGCACAGAGGCAGGGGTCAGGGGACCCATAACCCCGGACTCCATAAGGGGCCCCCAAAGCAGTGCGCCCGAGAGGGGCCACCACAGGAAATCTGCAACCCCCCCCCCAAGGAAAGAGGAGAGACGACCCCGAGGAAATCCCCCAGCCACCGCAATGCCGACGCCCCCAAGAGCCGCGGGGACGAGCCCGTGGGCTCCGCCGGCAGCCAGCCGCGCTGAAGTGGTCCCGGCCATGGGCCCCGGGGGCCAGAGGCCCCAGGGGCGCCCCGCCCCCGCGGCGGTGGCCCCGGCCGCCCCCCGGGGGCCCAGGCCCCGCGAAGCCCCCCCCCGGGAATTGGCCGGCGCACGCCCGGGAACCCGCCCCAAACCCGCGGACCGTCAATGCGCCAGAGGACCAAGGCGCCCGCCAGCGCAGCGGAGGAGGCAGGACGTGGGGGGATGGGCTCCGCACCTATCGGAGACTTGAGATGTTCTTGGGAGAGGGAGCGGACCGGACCCATACCTGGGGGAAAAAAAAAAAAAAAAAAAAAAAGGAAAACTCATTCACACCATCCCTCCCTTGTGCCCCACTCACCACACACAGATTTAAAAAAAAAGAAAAAAAAAAAAGACGCTGTACACACATTCCCACATAACACTCGCATCCAACACTGACCAGAGGGGGGGTCACCCCAAATCTACTATACGACTGCTTGTGCCCGACCCCCAGCCCCGCCCCCAGACCAGACGCCCCCCGGACCGGGCCCCCCAAAGAGGGCGGGCCAACATGACCCGTACGAGCCACCCAGCCAGAACCCCCCCTCACCCCCTAAATACCTAATAAACCCCCTCCCTCCCCCACCTTACCCTAGCCACCCCTGCCCCCCGCCCCTCCTGGGGGTAACTGGGAACTCTAAATGAACATAAATCTGTCGACGGTCACTTGCCTGTTGCAAATTTTTTTTTAAGTCTGATCGGTCCAGTCCAGCTTTCTGCTTTTTTACCTTTTTACCTTTTTTTAGGCCATTGAAAGCCTCATGAAGCCTCTCATTTTGTAAATAAATTACCAGATTTTCATTTGCTGTGCCATTGTCTCCTGTTGTCATTCTTGTAGTCAGGCTCTTACATTTGCATCTATACGTGAGGGACAAATGCCATGCACATGCCATTAGTGTGCCTTTGATTGACAGGTATGATGAATACATCTCATTGGATGAAGAATGACAAAAAACGAGTTGATTGGCACCTATGGCCAATCAGCGAGGAGAATCATTGAGTAACCAATTAGAGACCAACATAAAGTCCCATGGAAGCCAAAAGTGTTTCGACATATATACATATATACATTTGTCTGGTGCCCGTCGGATTTGAAACATTAGAATTACACAAAAAAAATCACCTCTAATAGACCCAAAATTGAATGGAAATGCTTAAAAAAAAACAATCAAAAATCAGACACATTTTGTGAGAGCACAGATGTGATAATCGCTTTTTATTTTGTAATTGATGATTACTGTGTCTACACTCTTTTTAGCAATGTTGATGAGGGCGGTAAACAATAAACAAACAATAAAGAGCATCAACAGTGCAATAAGTTGGAATTTCCAGTGAAGATGCATTGCACATTTTATTGAAAGTTTTTTTTTTCTTTTTTCTTTTGCTTTTTAGAGCAAACTCAATAACAAAAGACTTTTGACCCCTACCTTCCATAAAACTTATAACACAACAAGATCAAGAAATTTCAAGGGCACTTTTTGTGCCTTGAGTTCACATTGTGCCTCTGGAATTTGGAGCATTTCTGCAACAGCGTGACGGCAGTAAGGGGACTTTCCGTTTAATTGGAGACAGTATCAACAATCATAACACCCAACAATTGTTTTTGACAGTCATGGAAATTAGCCACAGGTGTAAAGAGTCAAGAGACCATCTGGCTTTCCATTAGAACAAAATGTAAAAGTGATAAATAATTCAGACAATAAATGGGTCCCCATTCATCTGAATGAGATGCATCCCTCTGTTTTTAAGTGGAATACTGTGGGTGCATTAAGAAAATCCACGGGTTCTTTATGTTACAAACAATTTTAAAACAGACCAAACCTCTGGTGAATAACCACAGACACACTTGTTGGTGCTGTTAGTTAAAGGGCCTATATAAAATACAGGAGATGGAAAGGAAGTAGATTTATGGGTGGTGTGAGCAGCTGTTCACTCAGCAGGTAAGAGCTGCTGTGAAACTAGATGGAACAGGTGTGTGTCAGACAATGAGGAAGAAGACGAGTCGTGGCAGGTGGGGGGAAGAACACGTACTGAGACCTAATTTTAGGAGTGATATCAGACACAGATAGATGTGTCTTTAGCATCAAGACAGCTGTCCATACAAAGGAAAACTATGAACAATATGCATTCAAAGTTAAATAGTATTTGCTCCTATGATTTGGTTGATAAAGCAATAATAATAATACAGGACTGTCTCAGAAAATTAGAATATCGTGAAAAAGTATACTAGTAGGCTATTCAACTAATCACTTGAATCATCTAATTAACTCGAAACACCTGCAAGGGTTTCCTGAGCCTTGAAAAACACTCAGCTTGGTTCAGTAAACTAAATCACAAGTATGGGGAAGACTGCTGATCTGACTGCTGTCCAGAAGACCATCATTGACACCCTCCATCAGGAGGGTAAGACACAAAAAGAAATTTCTCAAAGAGCAGGCTGTTCACACAGTGCAGTTTCAAAGCACATTCACAAAAAGTGTGTTGGAAGGGGGAAATGTGGCAGGAAATGCTGCACAACCAAGATCTGGCACCTGCCCACAGTGCCAAAACCACCAGTAACTGGTGTACTGACCATGGCATTACTGTCCTTGATTGGCCTGCCAATTCCCCTGACCTGAACCCCATCGAGAATTTGTGGGGTATTGTGAAGAAGAAGCTGAAAGACACCAGACCCAACAATGCAAATGAGCTAAAGGCCGCTATTGAAGCATCCTGGGCATCCATAACACCTCAGCAATGCCACAGGCTGATTGCCTCCATGCCACGCCGCATTGATGCAGTAATCTGTGCAAAAGGATTCCCAACCAAGTACTGAGTGCATTAATGGACATTTTCAAATGTTTGATTTTGTTTTGCTGTTATAATTTTTTTTTTTACTTGGTCTGAGGAAATATTCTAATATTTTGAGATATGATTTTTGAGTTTTCTTCAGCTGTACGCCATAATCAGCGATATTAAAACAATAAAAGGCTTGCGATATTTCAGTTGATTTGTAATGAATCCAGAATGTATGACATTTCATGTTTTTTAATTGCATTACAGAAAATAAAGAACTTTATCACGATATTCTAATTTTCTGAGACAGTCCTGTAATAATAATAACCTCAAAATTTTAATATATTATTTCCGACAACTACTTCCAGCTTTTTTTACTTGACCGAAAAAAATAATCCTTCACAGATACATCTAAAAGAAATTATCGATATAAAAGACATCTATTGAGGACATATAAAGTAAACTTGCCTTGCCTAAATATTTAGGCTTTAATCAGGCTAAAATTGGTTTAATAGAGACATTATATATAACTTGACGTACCTGTACATGCTACGCTACCAGTTTTATACTTTGTCATAGCTCGTTTCCTAGTAGGAGATGTAATTGCAGCAGAATGTGGTTTTACAAAGTATTGACGCAGAAGGGCTGGATATAACTGTTCTCCGCACCTTTCATATTTTGATAAAAAATTGTTGAAAATCATGTTTCATTTTACTTTCACCACACAGTAATGCCCAATTTGGGTCGTCTATCACAGAAAATACTAATAAAACATACAGATGTTTATAGCTTCCTCTTAACAAAATTGTCTTGCATGGAACAGAATATATTTTCCTTAATTATTATTCTACTTGGTTTTAAGTTTTCAGATTGTATTTGTGCATGTTACATAGTGGACCACTTATACTATGTTTAGAATAGTGCAGAAAACCTTGCTTTCGGGTGCAGACTTTGTCAAAATACCAGTCTGTATAAAACAGCCAAATTGCAGATATTGAAGGTCACACATGCAAGTAAAGCCACAAAGCTGAAAACACAATGTGAAAAAATATTTGGGAAAACTGAAACATCCAACATGATTTGAAATTGCCAGATGTATTGCTCTTTATTTCTCTGTTCCCTTGACGCCTGTTTTATGGACTTGAGTTAAGTGATAATTACATTCAAATTGAAAAGAAAAACAAAGTGTGAAAGTAGCCAAATACTAGTTGGGGTCCAGTGGTTTGGTTTAGATATGACGAAGACCAAATGGAAACATGTCAGCAGTATTAGTCACGCTTTGAAGCTTCAGACTCCTCAGAAGATTAAACTGCAGCACCAGCGATGGACTGCAAGGCTGTGACATCCTTTGGCGAAGAAATTGGTTTGTGATTGTGAAATTCCCGGCTTTCCTGCAACTCATTCCACAACCTACAGATGTGAGATCTCCAAGACGAAGGGGGTGGGGGTTTACAGGACAGATGTTTGACTGAAAGATGCATGAAGCAGAAAAGCTCTGCCTCAATCCAGCAAGAGGTGGTGATGATGATCTTAAGTCTTACTCTCATTTTTCTTTTCTTAAAAAAAGCAAAAGACTAAAAGAGATGCAACAGCAACTGTGGTCAATTTCCTGCAGCATACTGTTTCTATCACAAGTCTGTTCAGATACGCTAACAGAGCTGAGGTTGGGAATGACCATGAATTTAAACCAGCCATTCCCTCTGCACTTGGCTGAAAGTAGGGATGTTCATTCCCACCCCACACCTATTGCCCCTGGGCTTTTCCAAATTGATAAGGAGGAGACAGCAAGTGCTGCTTTAATAACTTTTCATCCCTTGTGGCAAAAAGTGAAGCTTGAGGAGGAATCAATCTCATTAGCAAATCATAAACACTCTGATAATTTTGTCACTAGAGCTGTGGTAACAGAGCAAAAATCTTTGTGAGCAACGATCTATGTAGAGCTTCCATGTTTAATTTGATAAAATATAAAATAATCCGTGCTTGTTAAGATCATGTCTTCCGTGTTTTTGGTGAAACCTGGATGCTTGTTTTCGTCTGATCAGATGAAATTGCAAACATCCCCGCTTAATTTCAAAAGGCATCCTGTTTTGGAAAACGCTGCTCTGCAAAGGAAACTGAGCAATGGCAACAACAACATGCTTCCCATATGGTCCTGCTTTTCCCGTCTTCTTTTTCTTTTTTAGATCAGATCCAGGTTCCTTTTCTTTTTATGAGATCATGAAGTAAATGTCATTTAGGTGTTGATGGCAAAACGGGAATATTGGCTCTCATTTGAAGTGCTTGTGCGTATCAAATGTCTCTGGTCCTCATTAGCTGGTGTCCTTATTAAGAGTCTCCTTGCTATACCCCCGGAGAAGCCTGGTGAGTCGTCCCCCTCCCCCTCCCCCACGTCTCCCACTCTTTCCCTTGTATTTCTCTGACGTGCCCTTTGAACTTCCCTCAGTCTCCAGCCTCACATCAAAGCTTTGATAGAAGCTTCCTCCTTCCTCTTCTCAAGGTGAAGTACCGGGTACATCTGCAAGTGCGTGCTTTCAAGACTGAAATGGCCAGACCATGTGTTTGGATCCATTCTTAACCATTGCCATTCTTCATTTTTGTGATGGAGATGATTGTTCTTTCATTTAAAGGTATGTGCTGTGTAGCCCACATCTCATTGTTCTGTTTGGGAGTCTGGAGAGCCCGGAGGATTTTTGATAGACAGAAACAAAAGTGATTCTTTCTTTGCTCCATTAACAATGACTTGGCCGACGTGCTGACATTCACTGTAAGACGTTTTACGACGTTTCCTCTTTGCTGTTATTGTTATTTGCTGTTATTTAAAAAAATATAACACCAATTTCTCCAAATTTAGCTTGAAGTTGAAGGGATAGTTTGGATTTTAGTGTGGAAAGTTAAGAGGAAGACAGACACTGTTTATTTTAGTAAATTGTCAGCTGCACATGCCTGATGGGAATCTTTGGTTTCAGCACATTCTAAAGGTGCTATACTAGACTTAGATCTAGAGATTGTGGGGGCCATTAGGGTACAGTAAACTGCCAATATCATGCTGCAAGAAACCATCAGAAGATAGGTACACCGTGGTCACAAATGGATGGAAACTGTTTGCATCAACAATCACATAGACCACGATGGTACTAATGAGCCCAAAAGTGTGCTTTGGATACATCCCCACGTCATTATACCGACACCAGTTTGAACCATTGCCACAAGGTAGGATAGAGCCATGCTTTCAAGTTGTTTATGCCTACTCCTAAGCAAACTATCAGAATGTTACTGAAAAAGAGACTCATCTGAGCCGGAAACAAAGCAATCTGTAGTCCATTTTGAATGAACCCGTACCAATTGTATCCTCAGTGTCCTGTTCTCATCTGGTGGGTGTGGCATTTGGAGTGGTCTTCTGCTGCTAAGGTCCATTTGCTTCAAGGTGGCCATTTTCTCCTTTGGCATTAACAATGCATTTAAAAAGTTCGGTCTTTTTCATAGTATTAGACACAAGATATAATGAATTGGAGGCTTGGCTTGTAATGCAAAATAAGCTTTTAGGTTTGGTAGCTTATCAACCACACATTTGACTTCCATCAAAGTTTCCCAAGCACCTGCAAAGTCAGCCTCGAGTGACAGTTTGTTGGGAACAAGATCCTAAATCATTGCTTACAGTTCACTACCAACGTGCCTGTGTTTCTAATGGATTTTTCCCACTTAGTGACATGAGACACCCATTGTCAAGTGAATTCATAATGAAGAAGGGGTGACAGCGAATATTCTAACTCCTGGGTAAGGATAAATGTAAGAACTGTAAGATTGCGTTGTTGCATCCACACCTGATTTAACTAAACAAAAGTCACTAAAATCAATGTTGGTTTTGGTGGTTAACTATCCAGAAAACAGCGGCAGACTCTTTAATTTTCTCTGTGCTCCTCATCCGGCCAATGCTCAGTTTGATTAATGATGGCATGTTTAGCCACATGTCATCCTTTAACTGGTAGTTGTCTAGGTGGAGTCGGGAAAGCAACATGGGAAAAACAGCATTTCTCCCACTTTGGATGAAGCAGCTCTCATTTCAGAAAATTGGGCTGATTCATTTTCATTAATATGACATTCAGGGCCCAGACCAGGAAGCAGAGCTGTGATTTGACACCGTTTGCTCCCAAGCAGTTCAAATTACAGAAGTAAATTAAAAATATGCTCTGAATGTGTAAAATCCCTGAATGTAATCAAACTTAATAGTACATTTCTATAAGGACTAAGAAACATGACATTTCACCATGGACTGTTAAACACTAAGTCTGTGACTCCTTATTAGTACATGATTTAAGCATTGATCAGCATATTGATTTATTCTGTCTCACAGAGATCTGGCTGTAGGAGGATTAATCCGGTGTTAAATAGTCGACTATGTTTAATCATTATTAAATATGGAGCTTTACTCTCCATCCCCTCCTGCCCTGGCTGTGGATGGGGAATTATATGAGGTTACGATTCTGTACTATCTGCTGGTTTCTTTAATTGTTTTTATGGAACCTAATTTAGATTAGATTGAATCAAACTCTTTGGCTAGAATGTGAACCTGCCTGTGAGTGAGATGATGGAAGTGCCATGAGATGGATTTTACTATGATTTGCCTCCATATTTTGAAAGAGACTTGGTATGAACTTGATTGCCTTTCCATTGCTTTAAGAGATATATTGCTAAATCCAAACTTGCATGCATGCTGGCATCTTTAGATCAAATAACCCAACTGTGAAACATGGATAATATATTTCTGCATTTTTACCCTCAGTGAGCAAAGTTTTACAACCCTGTCAGAACCTATTTGGTCCCCCATGCAGCTGCAAAGTGTATGCACACAAGCTTTTAAATTACAAATGTAGAAATTACGTCCTTTTGATTCTAAAGTAAATAAACTGGCTGTGTGGTGTCTTTAGCAGCTGTTGCCCCTCTCTGATGGGAATCGCTATGAGATGTGCATGCTAAAATGAGGCTAGATTATCTTCGAGATTTACTTAGTTAAACAAATACAACCTCAGACGAGGAACATCCCATGGTACAGCATGTTTTTTCTGGTAATGTTTATGGAAGGAAATCTAAAGCAAAGATAAAAGGAAGTGTGTAAATCTAAGTTCATCCCAGTATTTTGCAGGTGTCTTTAGCAGCAGTAAGTCCATCTACTGAAATCGTCTGTATAAGACCAAATTTACTTCAAGTTAGGTCAAGCTTTTACTTTGGCATGTTACTTTGGTTTTTGAGTTACTGTATTTTGTTGGACATATACTTCTGTTTTTGGGATCTTTTTTAATAACTCAAATTGACCAAACTTTAGCTGTTGGGAAAGATGAAATGTTGTGATCACATGCATTGGTTTAAACCAACTGTAAACAGAGCAAGAGGGCTCAGGTTTCAACAATCAAAAACTTACAACACAGCAATAGGTTTGATTCCTGCCAAGTTCCACCCCAATTCACACCTCCATGCATGTGACCATGTGCGAATCCAAGCTCTAACGAGGCCTTTCTGGCAGGTCTATAAAGCTTGGAACTCCACACTACTCCAGACATTTTGAATTGAGAAAGCTTCCTGGATGGTAAACGAAACGTCTTTAGCTTCAGAATAAGAAGTCCAGTTGTTTTATTTTTTTAATCCTTTTTTTTGGATTGATCAAGACCTGGATGACTGAGAATCTTGACCAACATATAAGCTGTTCAGAATTCAGCTGCTCGCATTATTATCAAAACCCCCTCATTTCATCACATCACCCTTCACTGGCTCCCGGTTAGATTCACTATAGAATTCAAATCCTTCTGTACACATTCAAGGCCATCTACAACCTCACTCCTCCTACCTTTCTGATCTTCTCAACATCTCTATTCCCTGCTGCACCCTTAGATCCTCCTCTTGCGTTCACTGTACTGTTCCCCTTTCCCGCCTCAGCACCATGGGGAACAGAGCATTCTCCCTCTCTGCTTCCAAATTCAGAGTTTCTCTTCCTCAAGACATCTGCAATACCGACACCCTCTCAAGTCTAAATTTAAAATATGTCTGTTCAAGAAGTGCATACTATCTGTGATTGCCGTTTCACTGTAACATTTATTATTTGTTGTTTTATCTTTATTGTTCTGCTTGTTCTGTACAGTGTCCTTGAGTGTGCTGAAAGATGCTTTTTAAAAGAACTCAGGAGTATCAATTTTGGAAAAAAAAGTTTCTGTTTTTATTTAAACTTCATTAAAAAATGTCATGCCCGCAACTATTTGTAATTTTGTCAATAAACAATAGAAAAATCTTTACTGGTATTACAGGAATCAAATCCTTCTTATAATTGCTGACCAGCATTTTGCATGTTTCTACTGCCATATCCTTATGTTGTACCTTTGTTGATGAGCTCTCTGTCTCTATCAGATTCAAGTGCAAAAAAATGTTAATGCTACTACCAGCCAGAGGAAACATATTGTTCTGGCTTGCAAAGTAAGTTAAAAAGATTACTGGTAACCTAAGTCTACGAGGGGCGTCAATTGTTTGGAGTGAAATGCATTCTAGCTATTTTCCCTTTTTTCCCCAATTGTTGCTGTTTTAGGACATTCAAAGAAAACTATAAATGAAAATCAAATAATTGCAAGATACAACTAACATTGACGTCTAACTTAAACGTCCTGGCAAACATGCAAACCTGACTTGAAAACAAACACAGATTCCTTATTTGTGGGCGACATCTTCTGAAGTTGCTTGCAATTATTTAAACAGTGCTGATTACAGATGTGCAGCTCAGTATGTCTGTTAGTGTTTCATACAAGCTGAAATCTTTATCTCTTTTCTGTCTGCGTTTAAACTTGTGAGGCAGAAATGCCAACCTCATGTCAGTGCTGCAGAAATAGGTTAAGCAGACGCACGCGCGGGCACACGGATAGATGAATTACTCATTCTCTTTCATGGTCTATGTAGATGGAGGAAGCGGATGCCAATGCAAAAAGATCAAAACCCTCTCTCGGAGAAACAAGTGTCCTCCTCGTAGCAGCTGTGCGAGAGGAAGGAAGAGTCACTCAACAGGTTCGTGCCACTGTTCTAACTGCAGCTTCTCTCTTGCCTGTCCTCGTTTGCATCGTCCTGACAGGTATTTGTTTTTGGATCCTTTCGATATGAGAAATACTCTGTTATCAGTCTGAAGCCCCATTCCCTCTCCGAGCGTTTGTGGAAAGCGCAATCAAAGAGAAAAATCAATGTATCCTGAAGCAATAGGAAAGTCAATAGCTTTCATAGAATCTATGTATAGCATTGACTGAGGTAGTGGCGCTCTGTTCTGTTGGGCTGAAATTTGGAAGATAAAGCTATTTTATACCCTTGTTTATTTTAACTGTTTTAATTTCTTCAGTTTTATGATTTATAACCTTATAAATGCCATTTCTGTTTTCTTATTAAATGGAGGCATATACATATACGAGCATAGATCTGGGCAGGTTTGTGTGTGGGAGGAGTTTCTACTCACAGTCTATCAGTTTCTGGAACAGACTGAATGCTCATACCAATTATAACCTTATCAACATGGCCAGGTTTATTTCTATTTTAATTAGGTGAGGTAAATTACATCCTGGACTTATCTAATATTAGTATCACCTAATCTTGATTAATAATCTCATTTCATTTTGCTCTGTGATTAAAGTATAAAACCCTGATTATTCTGTATAAGATATGCAGACAGCAGCTCTATTGTTTGGAGATAAATTGTTTCTTTTAAAATCCTGGGTTTTATCTTAAAGCCTGTGAGGGTTTCAGTGTGTATGCATTACAGCCAAGTCTTCCTCACTGAGTTAAACGCTTTGATAACTTTCACTGCAGCAGAGAGGAGTCCTTAGCAACAACAGTACACCTGTTGGCTAAATGGCAATGCTGGCTCTCTGCTCCAAGCTGCCGATTTTGCCCCATCCATCAAATACCTCGCGACCTGATGGAGCATCATTTATCAAGTTCTCTCTTGACCCCACAATCCAGCTACAGCAGCACAGCCTTGGTGCAGAGAAAAGAGGAAAATCATCTAAAAGCTTTCAAATTGAAAAGTCCCTTTGATGGGAAGAGGTCCGGGGAGTTGTAGTCTCTTTCCAAATTATACTTCAGATCTGACGCCAGTTTATAATTTCTTAGTAATAAGTGTGTCAAATTGTTGAATTTAAGCCAAATCAACTTCAGGGCTGAATAAATCTGTGAAGATTTTTTTTTCTTTCTGCATCCAAACTCAGAGAGACATAATTTTGAATCTTTATTTATGAATATATCAACAATCAAACTTGTAAAAGTGATAGAAGTACGTGAATCATTTCTGACTAATTCATTTTGATTTATTTCATAATGATCATCTTAACTTGGGTTAAAAATATATCTTGTAATTTATCAACTACATCTTTATGCTGGAAAGGTTTGATGATTATAGTGAGGGGGTGTTTATTGAGCTTACTTTATGCATCGTCTTTGGAAAACCTCTAAGAGGTGATGATTTAGACTAATAAATAACATAGTCTTCAGTAATCAACTGTGACTGTGATCAATACATTTATATATTGTGGCTGCAAAGGGAATGTCTTTAGTTGACTGATCAAATTAGTGAAAAAGAGCTCAGATACTTCTTTTAAAGTACTGCTTTCCATTATCATTTATCTTGTTCCCTTGCCATCACAGTAATTTCCCTTTCTTTGACTTCTGGACCTGGTTTTGTTTTGGAAGGGGAGAGGGTTACTCATGTGGTTTGAAAAGGGGGAAATTATGCAGCAATACAACATAACTTATGCACTGTAGGCTTTCTGTGATGAAGACTTGCTGTTTAAGAGACTCAGAGACCAGATGAGCTACCCTGCAGCCTAAACAGTATTTGATGTTTTCAGCTCTATTGATAAGTAGAAGTGTTTACTTTTATATATAAATGAACTTTAAGGACTATGTACAATGCCTTGTAAAACAATTTATATTGCTTGAACCTTTTCATATTTAGCCCTGTTACAACCACAATCTTTAATAATTTGTTTTTTAAATTTAATTTAAAAGCAGCACCATGTAACTTTTAGCCACTAGGGGCGTTAGACCTGTAATCTTCAGGTTTAGCGCCCCTCAAGGCCACTGGCAACACTGCACTGTCACAAAATAAACAGTCTCCCTCTGTGTTTTGGAATCTGATAGCTGTCCACTTTGGACCAGTAATTTGAGAAATCATGAAGTTACTTTTAAAGATAAGGTCACACTCACCCCTTTGGATTATCCTCAGAGTCTCCCATTGAAATGGAGAGGGAGAGGACGAGGCAGAGCCAGGTGGAGAGGGAGGGGAGGGGGAGTTCCAGGAGAGGAAGACGGAGTAGACAAAAGGCTCAGTTATCTGACTATGAAAGGCTGCAGAAATTCCAACAGAAAAGAAGAGCTGCTGTGCAGGTTTGTAAACTATATTTATTGTATTTTGTAATAGTAACCATGGCCAAACTTTGACTTGAGGATGAGAAAAGTAGAAGAACTTAATGTTAGTTCTCGTGTTCAAGGGAAGCTCAGACTGCCTCTCGTATCTCAGTCCCAGAGATACGAGAATTTTCGTCAGCCTCCAATCCCCCCGACAGTACTTCACAACTCATGAATCCCTGTTCAGATGTAAATGCCCCATTAGCCCTGTCGTTGGAGAACCATTCCACCCCCTTCAGTTTCGGTTTTAGCTCAAACCTCTCTGTTGACGAGTGTTTTACCTGAGAGCAGGGGGAAAAAAATCATATTTGTAATTTAATATAACTAGGTCTACGTCATCAGTGTCGCCAAGACCGAAATAATTTCAGACAGCGGAGCCACCAGCGCAGCGATCAGCTGTATATCTGCATGTGCTGGAACGCTGTAAAGACGGCTAGCAAGAATATTTATACAGTAATGACCATCTGCCCTATTTACTGGGAGGCAAATATAACTCAAGTCGGTTCAGCGCGATCTCTCCTCCGCGACGCTGCAGCGGAGCACGCGCACACACACACACACACACACACACACACACACACACACACACACACGTATATTCTGGAGGGCCAGCTGAGTTTGCAAGCCGAAAAAACTACAAGTTGCCTCCAAAGCTTCCTCTGTTTGGTGGATATTGGTGTGCTGATGACCATCAGAGATTGCACAGTCCAGCAGGGTTGCATAACAGAACATGGCTGGAAAATGAGTGTGTATGAGCTGGTGGCTTTCATTGCAGTTCTGTTTATGAAGGCAGCACAGGGGAGTGTTGGCGCCATGCGGGATGTGTGGTCCAAAGACTTTGGGAATGCACATATCAAAGCCACAATGCTTCGAAACCGGTTTCAAGATATGATGAACAGGGGCGGATTTAGGAAATTTGGGGCCCTAGGCAAAGAAAGGCATGGGGCCCTCTGAATTGTGAAGACAACACATAACAGACCCATTATACAGATACAGAAATTTTAATAGAATATATATACATTATTTTTTCTCCTTTTGTCCCTCTCTTATCCCTTTTCTTGTTGTTTTCCTCTATGTTTTCTTTTGTCCCTATTTCTAGTAGACAAGCCATGATCTACTTATCTGTTCTCCATTTTTTATTTGAATGAAATAATAGCTGGAAGTAAATCTGCGCCCTTCTCCATTTCTTGGCATGATCCTGTTCTTCACCTGGAGCGGTCCTCTCAGTACTATTGAGCAGTGTGCACTCGTTTGGAACATGTGAAAACGGACAAATTTCTGCCATCAGTGCTTCAATTCAATTCACTGAGCGCTACATCCCTTGGGGCCATCTTCCTGACATATTCCTCTAGCTTGGAGGTTTCATCTTCAGTGGTGGCTCTGATGCTCACTAGGCCTCTACCTCCTTCTTTGCGCTAAGTGTATAGCCTGTGGATACAGGATTTGGGGTGGAATCCACCATGCAAGGTGAGTGGCTTTTGTGTCTTAAAATCAGTGGTCTGGATCTCCTCCTTTGGCCAACGTATTATCCCAGCAAGGACTGTGTCTTAGTTCTCCGTTGCTCCAGTGGTGAAATTATCTCTTGGATCCTTAGTTGTAAAGCAGCTGCCGTTTGTGGATGTTGTAACGGTGATTTACTAGCTATTTCGCTGTTAGTCTAGACTGTGGGTATCGAACTATCCATGTTTCCATGTCTTTTCATGTAGTCCCACTGACTAGGGTTACTGGAGTAGCAGCATTCCGATAGTGCCTTATTGTCTTCTCGAGTCCATTGCCTTTGTGTTCAAGCCGCCCATTTGTTGTCAAAGTATCCTGGTTATATATATATATATATATATATATATATATATATATATATATATATATATATATATATATATATATATATATAAATGGATGACACTGGTGAAGCCAATATTCAACAGAGTTACGATTTAAAAGGTTTATTGAAGGGGATGAGTCATGGTAGGTGAGGCAGGCAAGCAGAACCAGAGTTGACAGATGAATAATGGCTGAAGGTGCAGGCAGGCAGGGATGAGCAGGAGACCAGAAGATGCAGGTAGTGACAGACCAGAAATGGCGATGTGGACTGGACCACCAGAACGGGCAGATAGACTTGTGCAGCATGCAGACGCAGGCAAACTTTTATCAGAAGAGTTTAGCTGGCTGAGCACACAGGAACTGGTTGAGGCAGGGCACATCACACTAGACGAAACAAAATGAGATGAGACGTTCTGGCAGTGAGTGGATGACTGAGGCAGGTATATGCAGGCAGGTGACCAGGTGACCAGAGTTGACAGTAATTACTGGCAGCAGGTGGAGTTGATCTGGGCTAATTGACTGGTGACCGAGCTGATTGGATAGTGGCTGAGTGATGACAGGCTGATAGGATGGAGGCTGTTCAAAATAAACACAAAAACATAAATCATGACTATATATATATATATATATGTATGTATATATATATATATATATATATATATATATATATATATATATTATGTTGAGGATATTTTATACCATCCCTGACAGTTTTTTTGTTGCAGAAAGTGCCGAATCTAGTCTGTTCAAGAGCTGAGTGGATTTTGGGTCATATTTTTCAAGTAGTTCAGTTTTCTCTGTTTTCTATTCATTTTGTGGAAAAAATTATGTCACAGTATTTGTTGCAGAATTGCTCAACAAGGCGTACCGATTTCTGGAATCCACCATTTTTATTTTTTGGAGTGATCATATAGTCCATGTTGAAGGATGCTGAATCTAGAAGTGGATAGGTCATTAGTTTTTCATTGTACCATCCCCCGAACATACCACAAAAATGGTTGAACAGGGTGGAGTGGAAAGCTCTGTGACCTGTAGGGGGGCGGGGTGTGACTTAGATTTAAAGACACAACCAAAATGAGTTACTCTCAGACACACCTCAGAACAGGGGTAAAAAGGGGGAATGTGGGGGTAAATCAATGAGGAATTCAGACCACAGCATTGCAGTGCCACTTTATATAGACCACAACTAAATGTTGTTGTTCAATGTGAAAAGGAAGAAATAAAAAGCTTGACATTTCCCCTTTATGGAGAAGACTTGCTTCTTTTTGGCCTTTTACAAAGGAGAAAAATAGAATTAAAGTAATAGTTTAAAAAAAATTATAATTTATAGGAATTTAATCAAGTTGAATTTCTTTAAAGATCAATTTAGTTAGTAATACTGTAGACATACAAGTGGTTCATTAGATTCATCTACTAACATACTGAAAATTAGGTCAGTCATTGAATTAACCCTAAAAAAACTAGCAGACTTACAACACATCAAGCTCAGGAACGAACAGTACACAATGTTGGGCTGATGAGAATGAGACGAGATGAGACTTAATCATAGTTATTGAGTAACTGCTTTTCAAAAATAGATTTTTATAGTATTTATATATCACAAACTGAGTTTTAAAGAACACGTAATCATTATAATGTAGTCTAGGTTGGACTGGCGTATTGCAGTTTTATGCTTATTTACCTCTAATCTGTGCAGGGTAAAATATCGGCTCCAGCTTTTATTAGTTTATATATTCTATATTTTGGACTAGAGATTATTAAATGTGGTCCCAACCCTTTAGTTTAGTTTTAATTAGATAGTCCAATACAGATGGCAGCTTCAGTATCCTTAGCAGGAAATGGTTTGCCAGTCCAGATTAATTGCAAACTCGCTGACAAACCTCTACCAGCCCAGCAAGATGTCCTTATTAGCTCTGCCAAAAACACAGGACAGCTGAAGGCTTTCATTTCTTACGCAAACATATGGATGTCGTTGATACAATAGAATGTTAAGATGAAAAATTCCTTCACACTTCAACTTAAGATGTGTTGCTTGCTGTTTGTTAACTGACCATTTAGCTGCTGTCAAATAGTCAACTCATGTTAACCAATGAGGTTTTATGGTTAAAATGTCAACAAGTTTGATTTTTTTTAGCAGTATATCAAGTAAGTTAGCCTTCTGTACAAATTCATCCCTATGTACTTTCAAGCTCCAGTCATTTGTGGTCTTTCACTGCTAATAGCCTCACCCTAAATGAGATCCCATTTCCTCATCTCATCTGAGCGCAGCATGACCCACAGATAGACAGTTGTAACGCCCCCCCCCCCACCACCACCACCACCACTACCACATCTACCACCACCGACACCCCCATCTGGCTCCTTTTAAGTCTATGTCAGACTGTCCATAATCACTCTGTCAAAATGGCATCCCGTCACCACCCCTTGTTATGAAGTAGCACAGAGCAGGAGGCTGAGACATACCAGAGTTGGAGCAGTCTAGCGAGCCTGCCAGCCCTCATCATGTAACATGAGGAAATGAGTTTGTGTCAGGACTATTTTGGAGTTGCTTTGAAGTCTTATTTTACCCACTTTGCCTCCAGGGGGACAGCACAGAAAGCAAAGGGGGGTTGGGTCGTACAATGTGGGGAAAACTACTGAAATGTCCTGATAACCCACAGCAAGTTCTCCTGATCTGCGCTGTTGCAGTCGGTCAAAGTACATAGAAATGCATCACTATTTGGGTTAACTATGTATATATCACTGTATTGCACAGACATGTTTGAGTTACAGGTTTTATCTTTATATCGCATGTAAAACTAGTCATTTGATCAACATGCACAACCATCTCCTAAGGGAAGAGTTTCATTATCCTGAGGCCTTTTACTATTTTAGGTTTTATTTATGTATAATTAACTTTTTGTACTCATTATTTCTACATAAACTGCAACTTTTGTATGGCTTTGAAACATAAGGTTGCCTTCATACAGGCAGATGAAAATGTTAAAGGCCTCATTGCCTGTTTAAGTAAATGTTCTATTGTATTTAGCTGCTTTTGCAAAACGATTTTAACAAAGACAGCAGAGATCATGATAAAACTAGATAAACAGACACATCACAAACCCACAACTAGAACAGACATGTTGTTATTATCACATTGTACAAATTCACAGATCAATAGGCAGCAGTGGATCTGTCGATATGAGCCTGGAGCAACAGACTCCTCAGTGGAAAGTATGAAAAGGGGAATATTCCTCAGGCGCCACAAACAATGATTTTTATTCTCTCTCTGGCAAAAAGAAATGTGTACATACACACAAGGGACTGTCTTACAATTGTTTTACACACTGAGGCAGATGCATAAAAAAAGCCCAGAAGTGTCCAGTCAGCGGTGCTTTGACCTAGTACACAAGTTTACATAGATCAGTGATCAGAGTTTCTCGCCAGGGTCCGATTTGCTGCCATGCATGAGGAGGAACAACAAAGTTGCAATGGAAAACAAAATTGGAAATCACACATGCGCAGACGCCACACACAAGCACACAGACCCTTTTGCTAAAGATGATGGATAATTCGCACCCCCGTAGAATCCCCTGCAATGTTCCCGGAGCGAGGACAGCGAGCAGGGCATCCCGCAGTGCTGTTTTGGGCGTCCTTGCCAGCCTGAGACAACTTCACTATCCCTGCCCTAGCAGGGGGCGATAATCACATCAGGCTCCCCCGAGGAGAGGCATTGAATTCAACTCCGGTCCCCTGAAGATTCTGGCATCCAGCAGTCTCTGCCAAAATGCTGTTGACATTACAATGACAAGGTTTGTGCTTTCTTCCCCTTTTTATTCTGTGATTTTGCTCAACTATCTTTTTTATTCCTTATTTTTGAAATCCAAATGTATTCGGCAACCAAAATGGAATTGTTTGCCACATATTGAAAACCTGAATCGACAGAAACTGCACCGTCAGTGCCCAGTGTGAAAAGTGTAATTGTGTTGCTGTGTTCTGTTTGTCATGGCTAGCTTTTTATAAACACCTACATTTTGTCAGTTTATCCTCCCAGAAGATTGTTTGAAGATTTTTTTATCCCCCCAGAAGTTCTCATGGGAAAAACATCCGAAGGATTTGCAGATATTATTTTGAAGTCGTCATCAAAATCAGTCAGTTACTAAATGTAAAGATACTAAACTCTAAGACTTGAGATTACAATGACATTTACTTTGGAGGTTGGATTCAAGTCCCCAACACATGCTGAGCAGAGGCAAAAAAAAGAAGGGTCATATCACTTTCAGATAATTTTATCTTCATTTTCATTACTGATTAGGTCTTCTTTTTTCTTGCTATATACACTGGCAATTATTGGTTTGGTCAAAGTTAAAGTAATGTTCAAGTTGGCTGGTATTTATCTTTAAATTGTTGTATATGCTTATGTCAGATGTCTATATTTTCAAAACGACCAAAAAAAAAGGCTAAACGCATGCATGCTTTTGGGTTCTTCTAAAATCTATTAAAACTTCTAGGAATCCGACAGAAACTGGTATAAGCCTCTTTGTGGGCCTGCAGCGCTCCCCTGCTGCCCAGGGAGCCTGGCTTCCAGCAGCTATGCCCCATTCATCACCTGCTTTCAGCGGCCACCGCCAAGCTGCCTCCGGCTTGAAGGCCAGGTAGGGTGCCGGGTGGGGTACAATGTTTGGGGGATTAGTAATCAAAGTCTTGAGCCCTCTGTCCTGCATCCGCCTTTCACTCCCTTGCTGGGGGGAGGAGAGCTCTAGCAGCGGCCAAGGTCATCATCTCCATCTCGGCAGGAGGTAACTTGGAGAAAACCCTGGGAACTGGCTAGCTATCATGGGCTAGCAGGCTAACAGCACAGCGGGTGTCTCAATCACAAAACATTCATCTGCTTGGGCGGAGGATGGCATGGCTGACAACAGAATAAAGCTTTGCTTTTACTTTATTCTTACTTTCCCCCTCTTTTATGTCCTCGCTTTATTTCTTTTGTTGTCCTTGATTTGTTCCTGTCTCCTTCTGTGGGATTTAGTTTCCTCTTTATATTACTGAATGGTATGTTAAGTTAGCATGATGATAAAACCAGTACGATAGTGGGTTTAGTGATGAATAAATTGGTTCTAAATGTTTATTTAAGGGAGAATGGTTGAGTGTAGTATCAGTGTCCACCTGTTTGTTGATATTTAAGATTTGTAATCACTATTATCAAGAAAAAACTGGAGTAACTCCTAATTTCTGATTTGTTTGCATTCTTGCATGCAAGCTAAAAAGAACGAAAAGTAAATCCTTTGAACTAGTTTGACTCAGAAGCCCAGTGGTGAATTTGCGATCCACCTCCTAAATTTCATGTGACAGCATAATGATTACGGTTATCGTTTTAAGCTGATTTGGCATCCTGTGGTGCGAGACATTGGGCAAAGAAATCCTGCCGAGACAGCTGGCTGTAGACTCATAGGTTTAGAGCAGAATGGCCCGTAAATTCACAGAGATCGCCGGCTGGGCAGATTAGCTTAGCCCGCTAGGTCTGTGAAAGGGGAAGAAACCAGCGCTGTAGTAACGATGATGAAAGATGAGTTGTCTGCTTGTGCCAGTCGAGGCAAGAAGGCAAACATGACCCGCCACCCCACCCTTCTACCAGCACACCCCTGTTGGGATATCGCCAAGTTGTCATGACAACAGGGATGTTCTCCTGATGAGGTCTCGCTCAGCGCTGTCCAATCAGATTGGGGAGCTACAACCGCAGCGTGAACAGGGGAGGACGCACCTATTCCAGTTGCACAATGCTGAGAGAGGATAGGCGAAACCCTGGACCACCAACGGGAAATTGGCAATCTGTGGGAGGCTGTGAATGGGCCGCTATGGTTCGACAATCCACAAACAGCTGGGGGTCGTGGAAACAGGGGCTACCAGGTAGGGGGTCTGTGTTCTATATGAAGCTATTAGCGCTGCTACGGCTGTTTATATTTCTGGAAAGTATTGAATTGTTTTTTTTTTTTTCTTCATTGACATGGATTTTGAGAAAAAAAATCCCCCATTTGCAACGGGATTTAATGACGTTACTGGATGATGGACATAGCTATCGCATTGTCCCAGCTGTACTTCAGGAAATTGTTCAATAACTCCTGCAGGTGGTTTTTGACTACGAGATGCGAAACCTACGGCGTGTAGAGGGAAATTGTAATGCATTGGGAGGATATGTCACAAAGAATTAACTTAAGTGGAATTTTGCATTAATTTCTCTGCGGGATTTGACCTAAGTGAAGATGAGGCTAATATGGAGAAACTGCAGGAAGTGCAGGCAAGAAAAAAAAATTGCATGGTGTTTGTTTGATTCAGGCCTTTTATTTTAAGCTCCTGGGAGGATTTTTCCATGCAGTGTGTTTTCGATTGACCAAAAGGAGGAACTGAAGTTCTAAAAAGATAGGAGGCTTGGAGGGGGTAGTCCGCTCTTTACACTGCAGGCAACCATTACGGTCATTGTCTGCTAAGGCTTATTTCTTCAGCCTATCAAACTATAGCTGACCACAATTGCTATTCGTTTTCTTTACAAGTTCTAGCATGTCCATGCAATGGGCATGATGTCTATTGATTTAAACACCAACCGCCTGGCCTCTCTTTAGACCGACCTTTTCTCAACAAGAGTCCCTCTCTGTGGGACACCATTTGATAGACTGGCCCCTGGTTGAGGTTGTGTTTGACTCTTCAAACTTGAGAATGAAATGGAGGTTGTCAGCATGGCAAAACCACTTTTATTAACTCCTAGCTGGATATCACCATGTTTGTTTCCTTGAAATCCCTACGACAGTTGAATATTTTCACAAGTCTTAGTGCCAAAGCAAAATAGACACCCAAGCGGGATGTCTCTAGGGTGGTATGATGGTCAAAATATTAAGGAGATTCCAACTTTTACTGTCTTAAAAATCCTCCAATTCTTTGTTGCAGGACTGCAAGACAAAATGGTTTCATGAACCTCATTTATTGCGTCTAGCTAATTTTATTGGTGCTGTGATTAGTCATCATAATCAATGACATCAACCTTTATAGGTTGTCGCCATAAATATTTTTAGGTGACAGTTTTCATTTTAAACAAAAATTTACATTGCTTAAGTTTTTCAACAAAAATACTGTGTTTCCTTCACTTTGCTGTGTGTGCGTAGAGGCTCCTGCATGTGAGTGAGTACCTCAGTCAGACTTGACGGTCATCTCCAACCAAACTGTAGTTTCAAAACAAAATGTTTTACAAATAATTTCCTTAAGTATTAAATGAGCCAGATTATAAATGTTTTTCAAAGTTTTCAAAAGATAACAGGTGAAAAGTACTTCATATAAGACCATTTACTTCAGATTGAATCAGCAAGGTTTTTTGGTATACTGCTGCAGCACAAGGGTGATGAATATGCATCCCTCGAGACGACACCCAGGGCTACTGATGAGACCACAGAAAAGACAGTCGTCGTAGGTTTTGGAAGCCGCTGAATCCACTCAGAATTTAGACAAGTTGTTGGTCTTTTACATTTTCCACTTAAATGTTTAAGTTAACTTTCAGAATTGAATCTGGACGCACGTTTGATAAGTTGCTTATGATAGTTTGCAGACTTTATGCAACATACTGTATCAGCTGAATTTCTACCACATTCAAGAAAATGTAAAAAAAGGCTCAATTTTATTCATATTAATATGATTATGTCCTGCTGGAGCTGGCACTTCATACCTACACTTCCAGTCAAACACTTAGAGACACCTTCTGCTTCAACAATTCGTCTTTATTTTTATTTCTACCTCTGGGAACTACTACTGTTTATAAGCCATACAAGTTGATTCATGAAGCTCATTGAGAGAATGCCAACCATCTGCAAAGTAGTAATCAAAACCAAGGGGGGGGGGGGATTTTGAAGAATCTAAAATATAAAAAATGTCTTGAGTTATTTCACAATTTTCTGTAGAAAGTAATAGAAATAAGGAAAACCCATTGAATGATATGGGTGGGTCCATACCTTTGACTGGTAGTGTATATTTTCTTTACTTAAATGTGTCTTACAGCTTTGTTTACACTTGATTTTATGGTATGCTGTCAATGCAAGATAGCTATTGAAAAAACATCTGTTGATCTTTGGAGGAAAATTTAATTGTTTAGATTAATTAATTAGTTGAAAGGAAATTTTTGGTAACAACCCTAAGATAATTCAGAAAATAGCATTTTGTGTCAGATTGGTGTTAGTAGGTTCTGATTAAAAAGGAATCCGTACCAACTCAAAAGCCAAGGTACTCCAAGTCTGAAAGTTTGGTACATTGTTGTAAATGTTTCTTGCTCCTCATCAATATTTCTCCATGCCCATGAATAGAGCATTTCTGCTCATCTGAAAGAGCTCTAGACCAGTCCTTGTTGGATACGAGACACTGAATACATTTGGCTGTCCCAGATCATTTCTGCCACAGCTTAATAATAGGAAACTGGATTCGGCCTAAAAGCTGATTACTAGGCCATTATGTCATTTGTAGTGGAAATCGTCATTGCTTACTACATGGGGAAAACAAACAGTGGCTAAGATGCAAATAGTAGTCTCAACTGCTTATTGGATATTTAAATTGGAGTTTAGAAAACAACACAACAAATTCCTTGTTTGGTCTTCTTTTGCGAGTTTAGATCTGGTAACTCCTGCCAGATTGCTGGATCTCTCTACAATCTTATCAAGGTTATTGTTGCTTTGCTCAAGAAACAAAAACAAGTTTTTTACCTAACCTGAACATGAAACCAGCAAACCCAGCCAAAAATTGCTTATTTAATCAAATTATGCTCATTCGTCAATTCTGAGTTGGTGAAAAGGGATTTCCCTATTTCTTTGAAGTTACACTTCAAAAGAGTTGTGGAGAGTTTGCGGATGGTGGTGTTAGATTGTTTGCAGAACGAGAGGCTTTGTAAATTGAAAGCACAACAGAGATATGGTTTCCTTTTTCTGCTTTAGTAAGGCAGATGACTGGGATAGGATGTGGTGAGTGCTACAGCATCCTGTTTACTTCTGACCCTGAGGTTTGGGATGACATCGGCAGAAAACAAGATTTATGCAGAACAAGTCCTTTTGTGCAGACCGTATTAGCCTTCAATGGTATGTTTTGCAAAATAGTCTCTCTTTTTCATAAAGATCAGAAGTTTCAACAGGATCGGTTTAATTAAGATTTAAAAGTTAACCACAGAGGCCCTTGGGAAACCCATGGCAACTTGCTTGGTAGTCATTTATGTCATCTTGTGATCACGAGTCTCTGAATTTCAGATAAATCACAGCCTGAAACCTCCCAAAAGAGAGGGTGTAAAAGTTGATGTTTCATGGAGTTGAAATTAATTGCTAGAGACACATGTGTTAGTAGATGTCATCATACAGCTGATTGGACCACCCGGTGGCTGCCCATTTAAAGCCATGTGGTTCCCATTGAAGAAGTTCCAGAGTTGCACCCAAAAGGGTTTCTCTTCCTCCTGCACACCAACCCAACAAATTCAGATCCTGTGATCCACAGATGGGCATCCCGTATGCACATTACTGCTTTTAAAAAGGAGCAGAGCATTTACGAAAGAGGAACAAGGCCCTCAAAGTGCTCCGGAGAAAAAGGTTATTCCAGCCAGTCAGCCGGCCTTCCCCGCAAGAGCAGAACAGACATTGAACAAAACTATATGACTTCACACTTCACTTGGACTTCGGGCTCGTAATGTCTATTATGACACTGTGAAGATGGGGGGGGGTTTGCACAAATTAATTGCCCATCATTTGTCAGTGCAGTGCAGATTAAACAAAAGGCACTGCGAGAAACTGTCAGCCAAGGACAATAAATGCATCACATTTCTTCCCCACCCACCTACATTTGATCTAATCGAGATGGACGTGGACCACAGACAGAGCTGCAGCAGAAATATGGTCAGGTTGTAAACATCCAGACATGAAGAAGAAGTGCGGGATTACAAACAGGTTTGATCTCCTCGGGGCTGTCCAGACTGGCTGACAGTGGGGAGGAGGGGTGGGGAAGCAGGGGAGAGCTGATTCGAGCTCCGTTTATTCACTTCTCGTCAGCCGCCTCTCTCTCGCCGACAGCGTTGTCATTTGGGCTGTCCAGATTTAACTGAGAGTTCGACATTGAAAGAAGCAGTACAATGAAGCTGAAGACATGCAAACAGGCAGGCGAATGTACCTGCAGGCTGAAGCGCTGGAAAACAGCTGAGACCCACCAATTTGTTAACGGCACAATTTTCGGTGGAGTCATAACATTAACCCTCCCTCTCCCGAACTCTTCAGTTCACTTTATTGTTCATTATTTTCAAACACTGAAAGGGAAGCTCCATCAAGGCCTTCCCACAGATTGGTCAGACTATCTGCACCAAACTAATCAAATTGAATTCCTCATTATCGCTTCTCTTTTTAAAACCATCAAACGCTTCATTTAATTCCAGTGAAATTAAGTTTCATTATATCTCTGTCCAGTCGTAATCTTATCCTCTTTGTTCTTGTCCTGGTACAGGAATGAGCAGGAATAGGCAGATCATGAGATAACGATGGGACGAGCCTTTCTTCCCGTAATGTGCTGAAATGTGAGGAAGACACGGTCTAAAGATGAAGAAGCGTTCTCTCTGGCCAACTTAGACGAGGGGAATTAAAGGTCCAGAAAAGTTAGAAAGTGAATCACGTCCTTCACATTAATGTGTGACTTCTAATATCACTTGTAGCTTTGAGGCAGATGTCTCATCTGAAAAGAATAATTGTACATCTGCAGGAGGAAAATGACCCATCGGTTGAAGCTCCTTTAAAGGATTTGTGAAACCAGAGCAGAGTGGGGATGAATTTTTATTATTCTTCAGCACTAAACTCAGTTTCAATGTAATATTTGGTTTTCCTGTTCTCACAAGTTTCTAAGCAGTTATTATCTTACCTTCTGTAGTTAATTCTCTTGAGGTCTTTATTGATTATAGATCCAGATTAGATTGTTTTTTAGGACGAAATCAAGGGATAAACCCAGTGGGGGCAAAAACAAAACGGACTGCTGCTTTCATGATCGTCCTATTAAACAGTACTTAGAGCTGGATATGCAGCATTTCTGGTCAGACAAGGTTCCTGATATAAAAGTAATAGTGTCTATAAAGCGAAAGAATTTAATCTATTCAGGTGAACGCTTTTTAAACTGCATTAGCTTTGTATAAGTTATGCATGTACATCGGTATAAGCCTAATTTATACGTGTGTCACACAGGAAGGTCATTGGCTGGTGGTGCACTACATCCTGCCTTATATTGTTCTGCAATTAATCACTGGGCTCCGTGAAAAACTAACAAAAGTAAATGTACCCACATTAAGCATGTTTTGATGTATTTAACATTAACCACCATTATGTTTCTGAGATAGGAGGTTTTCAACACAGCACAGCCTCGATTTATTTCAGACAACCCTTATTTTCAGCCGGCAGGACTAATCTTAACTTTGTATTAAACAATGACAATACAAGAGTTTTCTGCAACTTTTTGAAGTGAAGTTGTGTTAAATTCTACTAGCATTTAATGTCATACCTAAAAAAAGATAACTCTCCAAGTCTTTGTTGATTACGAATCTAGTTTACTTGGATCCAAAGGCTTAAAGGAGCATTGCACAAGTTTAAAAGTCACATTTCTTTTTCCTTTACCATACATATCCTAACAATTGCATGATGTGTAAAGTGAGTTATCCTCTATTTACCACAGTTGCCTCTATAGGCTGGATTAGTCAGTACATGAGAGAGTGATTTGGGTTGTATCCTCTGGGCGTGTGCGTGATGTGCATTGCGCTCTTGTTCACCCTGCTACTTTGTTGAGTCTCCGCCGCCATTGATACATTAGTGAGAGAACATGGGCTGACTTCAATACTTATAACTTTCTTACCTCAAAAAACATTACGACTCTAAAAAAAGATGTGTGCAGTCGCAGCAGGGTTTGCTCTTGTCCCATGCACGTGCACAACACTCTGTGTCATTTCAACTTGTCGCCAGAGGGGGCACACTTCTGCAAAAACTTGCACCTTTAAGCTAGTTTGAGCGGGGCCTTGACCAAATGGGTCTTCGACCTATTTACGTCTTTGTGCTGAGAACCAAGCATGTAAATCATTTCCAAAAAGAGTAACTGCCTCATATGGAAAAAGAGATTTGAAAAGTAAAATTATGATAACTTTTCAAATTAAAGGTATTTTATTGATTGCTACACATCCTTACTTTTTTGTAGTTACTGTGACAATAAATGCTTCACATGTCTTGTAATTTAGTCTAACAAGGTGGGGAGACACTTCCTACCAAGGAATACCCTCCCAATTCAAGTGTGGAGATGGTTTAAATGAAAATAACATAACTAACATATACCACTGTGACGTTATTGGGATTGGAGCATTTTAGGACTGTAAAGGTTCACTTTGGTCATGGCCCTTTTTAATTGGCTGCAAGTTTTAGTCTATTCAATTCAATTCAATTTCAAAGTCTATCAATCTGAATTAGGGTTAGGGTTATGTGCCATGTTTTGCAGAAAGGTTATGTTAAGAGCACATGATTTGCAGTAGATAATTGCTTGGTCTTTTCTTTTAATATAAATCTAGATTAGCTGGTCTCAGACCAGTCCATGCCTAGCCTTAGAGTAGCCAGAAACAAAGCAGACTGCTTCTGTCATGATCTTCATCAGTGAAGCAGTGAGAACAGAACATGTGACCCAGAACTGCCTGATTATGTATAATAATAAGAATTATATTACTTAAATTACTTTATTATAGTAATTTAAGTTAATATAAAACTATAGAAATTATAGTTAAATTACTATAATTATAGTAATTTAAGTGAATTTAAATTTTTTAATCTTTACGCAGCCTTATGTTTCTGTTAAGAAGTTACTTTGACAGAAAATGCTTTACATGTTCTGGTCTTTGTACATGTTTCACATAGTAAGATTCTTTGTGGTCGTACCACCTCCTGCCTCCTTTTCCAGTACAACAACTCATCAGCTTCTGTGTAAATAAGTGCCCAAAGCAAACATGGCGATTGCTTAAAATTGTGAGAATCTTTTTGAGATTGATGTTCCCCAAGAGGGTAGACGCCCATTATGGTCTTGGCCCATCGCAAAATAGTTGTTAGCTTCCGTCGCTGGTTCCAACTCTCCAGGATATATATTTATGTAAGATGTCAAGAGTTATCTTGAAATGATTGGTCTCTTAAAAGGTTCTGTGCAGTTAATTTCTTACCTGCATTTGATAATTCCTTTGTTGTCTCGAAGGAGTTCCCAGAGGCCAACGCTGAAAGACGGGCCCAAGGCAAAACTAGTATACCTTCTTAAAACAACTTAAAAACGTAAAAGTGGTTTACATGGCTGCTATTTTCAGAACCTTTATATGGTTGCAGTGGAATGATCTTCCTGTGTATGGCAACAGCTAGGGAGCTTCTGGCCTGGGTAACTACTCCATTAAAAGGTAATGCAGCATAAACATCAGTAAAACAGATCACTTTTGCAGCTATAATATTTTTGCTTCACTTTTGTATCAGACAGTCACTCTGACTGGCTTTAAATGTTCTGTTCTCATGATGTGCTTCGCAAAAGAGCAGGATGGCTGAAGTCCGCTTTGGTTTTGGTTCCTCTCAGCTATTAGTGTGAATTTCCAGGACCAACTAATGTGGATTTACTGCTTAAAATCCTGTAGCAGAACTTCAGTGCAAAATCTTAAAACATTTTATTTATTGCTGAAAATTGTAAATGTTTCTATAAATGTTTTAGGACTTTAAATATATAATGATTTAAAAGGGTTTAATGTTGAAATAATAAAAGATGGAATAAATATTTATGCATATCAATTTGATCCCAACAGATACTGGGGAATCTGGATTTATTTTGCAACAAAAAGCTCTCTGATCATGCAGCAAAGGATTTTTGACCATTTCACTGAAGGAAAGGCAAATTGAGGCCTTATGAATACCAGAGCTCATGATAGGTTTATGTCTGTAAGTACAGGCTTGATGGATCTCTGAAGATGAAGTAGAGAGGGAAATAAAACAATAACGTCCTGCCTGTCAGTGCAGACACACAGGCTCAAAGCAGTGTGTTGAGAAACACATGGGAATGCAGAAGCGCACATCAAATGGAGCCGGAACATCTGCCAGCCACCGGACCAGTGGTTTAGTTAAAAGATGAGGAGGGGTCTGGTGAATGTTCTGCTATTCATTTATCTCGCATTGCTGCCCATTGGTTTTAATTACGGTTGACTCTTTTATGTTGGAAACAGGCAGGCTTCAAAAACCCTTCTTTTTTTGTGTTTCACCATTGTTTCTGTGACGACTCTGCACATTGGAGGGGGTTCACGGTGTTTGTGTTTTTACACGTGTCTGTGCATCTTCCTGCCTCCCTGCACACCCATCTGTCTGGTTGCATTTGAACACATGCTGCGATTGATGAGCATTTCTTTTTGCATGTGCATGTTAGCTCTCCGCCATGTGTGTGCTGAGTTGGACACGCCGTCTTTTCCCGGCACAGCTGCAGCAGGACTGGATTGATGTGTAACCCAAGCCGGCACTTTAAAGGGCGAGAGGCCTGGGCAGACGTGGTCTTGCTAGTATACCAGATGGGGCTTTATGATGAAAAGAGCATAATCCCCATCCAGGCATCACTTCCATCAGTTGTGAACTACAAAGCAATTCACAGCATTTTATTGCGAGAAATAATCTCTTTTTTTAACCAACAGCTCCAAACAGAGCACATCTTTTTACTTTTTTCCCCCTCTTGCTTTATTCTTATCTTCTTCTTCTTTCCTCGTAACACTTTTTTCTCCATCTCTTATCTCCCCCATCTCCCTCTTATTGCCCATCCCACCCCCACCCAGTCCCTCTTTGCTCTTGAAGACTTGCAAATGTGGCATTAGCTAATATTCTGAGAGCCAGGCAAGCAATCCCTTTTCATCTGCCAGGGCCCGTCTGATTGAGCTACAGCGTGTGCATTGGAAATGAGTGCTGCGTCTGGACCGCCAAGCCCCGGCGCCCCTGATTGGTATTCACCATACATGTCACTGCAGGACTTGCTGGTTTTTGGAAATGGATTCATTCCATTTCTCTTTTTTGCTTTTATGTGCTGGGTCTCTGTGTTTCTCTCATCCTCTGCTAATTTCTGCGACAGAAAACATTTTTTCTCTTTTTGCTTCTGTCAATTATAAAGAGGACAGCGAGTAGTAGGCGCAATTAGGAGGCTGAGCCAAGCTTGTGCTTTGAACATGCTTGTGATAATTCTTTATTTATCAAGACTGACAAAACAAACAGTAACTCACTGATGAAATTATTGTAACAAATTGCAGTCTGTCATTTGGTAGACTTCAAATTATTAGTCTGGTAAAAAAATCCACCAAATTTTAATGCTAAAAATTCACTTATGTGAATTTGTGTTAAGTTGTATTATACAGGGGTCCAACACAGTCTCAACAATTTGCTTTGATCATTTTGCACATATGGGCCAAGTAAGGGAAAAAGATTTTGAACCCAGAAACATTCTAGGTTTGCTAGACATATTTCCTTATTTCATTTTCAAAAAGAGGAACAAATCTAACAATTCATAATAAAGATAATGTTTTTATATTGAAATATAAGAATCTGGCTTGCTTTACCTTTCATTTACCAAATCCCACCTTAATTATACCATTTTATATGTAAATATGTGTTTTTTGACATGGTAAATAATCACACACTCACTTGAAAACCCAAACTGTGTCACTATATTGAGGTGTCTGGATTTTGGTTTTCTTGTGTGTACATTTTTTTATCAGTTCCTTGTTATATTCTCTAGTTTAGTCATTTTCAGGGTTCTTTATTATTTTGTTGTCTGGTTAGTTTATTTTCTTTGATCCTAGTCTACTACTTTATTCTTTTTTCTTTGTTCATTTTAGGAATGTTCATGTTGATCTCTTCTCCTTGTTTGATGTGTTGAATGTTTCTGCTCATTACAATCAAGCGTATTCCGTACATCTGTGCCTGCCAATTATGCTCATGCCTCTCACCTGTGCCGCCTACTTCTTAAGCTCACTGGTTCTCTTTGCTGGAATGTTTTGTGTGTTTTATCCACTTCCATGTCTACTGCTCTGGTGCTTATGCTTCCTGTTGGTTCCCTTGAGCAAGAATCTTTTTAAAGTTTTGTTTTTTTTCCCTATTAAGCACATGAACTGACACGAGTCCTGCTTTACATATTTTCTAACCAAATGATGAGAAAAAGGACAATTTTACAATTTGTTTTGTCTCTGGAACACCTAAAATCCAGGCTGAACTGCATCTTTGGTTCTTAAAGTAGTTCTAAAATACCAAAAAAGGATTGAAGAAGGGCCTTTTTGGGAGATATTTGCAAACAAAATAAAGGCACTAAATATTTAAACTAAATAATTTGTAAAGAAATTGCTTTGTCATTCCTTATTTGACAATACCAAAAGTGATATTTTAAATGGAGCTGGAATAAATAGGTCCAGGGGCAACAAAGGCAATTCAATATTCTTAAAAGTCTGAAACCAGATTAAACAGTCTTTGTGGAATCTGCAGATAATAACAAAGCTGCCCAAACTATTATTCAGTCAAGTTTAAAATTAATACTTTGTTCTCTAAGAATATGTTGTGGAAAATATCAAATTTCATCTAGAACATGTGAAGGAACCCTGAATATAAAATGAAAGCCTAAAAACAGTTGAGTATGGTTCTCATTACTTTGGTACATTTACTTGTTTTTTTTTTTGTACATCTTTTTTGTTGATGAGTTTTAAGTCTTTGATGTTGAAGGCCTCCTTACCATTACCTTATACTCTTTAGCTCCCTGCACAGATTCCCTATCAGATTCAATTATATCGACTGAGCCAGTTAAAAAAAGTTTACATTTCTAGTCAGAAGGAAAATGTTTGTAAAAATAAAAGGTTAAATCTAACCTGCTAGGAATATGACTTATTTTGGGCTTAACTACACCCCAAAAGACTGTAGCTGGAGTGAACAATAGTTCTACAAAGTATAGACACAAGAGAGCTCAATCCTACTGCACACCACACGTTTGATATGTTCAATTGTAAAAATCTGTCATGGATCTCATTTCTTTTACTACACAGAAATGTGTACTCCTAAACCGATCAAATCCTAATAAAACACACATTTGTGGATGTAACATGATAAAATGTGAAAAGGTTGAATGATTTTGAATACTTGAGTGTTTTCGGTTTATCTTTGCATAACGCAGTAGGAACTGAAGGCAGGAAAGATTTCTACTCATAACATACTCCACAAAAAAACTACTTTGGAGGATCCAAAACCCAAAGTATCAAGAGGCTTGGGGTGGACTTTCTTTATCCACACCTGAGCCTTACATCGACAGATCAGAACAGTCTCCTTGTGGCCCATCTCAGTTACAACAAATTTGGAGCACAACTTGTACCAATTCACTGCTGAATCTTCACCCACCTTACTATTACGTGACACAAATCTGCTTTTCCTGATTCATCAAGTGAGAAATACTTCTCTGATTTGCTAATCCAGGAATTTGGGGCAATCCCCAAAGAAATCACCCACTAAAAAGCAAGGATTTTTGTACCTCTTGTGCCAGTTTTGCATTTCTCTCTGAGAGTGGAGCCATATACCTCTCCATCTGTGTTTTTTAGCTATAGTATTGTCTTCTGTGGTATAAAACTCACAGTATCTTCTCTTTTTCCTTCAGTTGTTTTTCTGCTTCTGAAGAATTCCCTGTGAGCAGCAGGATTGCTCTTTATTTCTGACTTACATCATGCTCGCTGAATATGTCAAGAGTTTTTACTTGAATGTACATTAGTGAAAGTGTGCCTGAAACCTGCCAAGGCAGAGGAAGACGAAGAAGTAGTGCTGCTTAAGACAAGTTAGTGATCATATCCTCTGTGGGAATCTGATCTGGCAGTGACGTAAACCAGAGCACCTGCACGTTGGCTGCTTTGATTTCAAGCAGCAGATTGAATTTATGGAAGCCGTAATGGTTTTAAATAATGTTATTCACATATGTTCCAAACAGAGAAAAAGTTATCATTCGGGATTTTTCCATTGATCTGTTTTAAATTAAACATTTGATGTCCCTCCCCCCATTTCTTTAGAGTAAAAAATAAATTAAGAGAATATGGGAGACTTGATACTTCAGATCAGTACGCAATCAGCCCTCTCGATCTGAAATCTATAGGCCTATCCTGCAGGTTTCTTGTTACGGGCCACGGTCCAGGTTCAGCTGGCCCTGATCCCATTGTGGTAAGTGAAGTGTAAACAGTTTACAGAACTGCTGCATCTGGGGAGGGTTGAGGGCTATTGCGGGGAGAAGTGAAAGCTGAACAACGCTTCACAGGCAAGCAGCAATGCAAGAGGGAGCGTTCATGCATATTGTGTTGTGAACCAACAGGAAAATGACCCAGCAGTTCAAGGGAAAGTTGGCTAAAAAGAACGATGGAGGATGTCAGCGATCATATGGGGGCTTTCTGGCAAAGGCATGAAGTTTATTTGCCATTTTCCCTACATGCACTTACTCCTGACACATTGTGGGTTATTATAAAACTAATGTGGGTTACACATCTATCTGTTGTGCCGTTACACATGTTTTATGTGATTTAATGTTTATTAAATAACTCTTGGTCTGTCAGGAATTGTCCAGTGAATATCATCCCAAACAGATGATATTAGGACAATAGTTGAGAGGGTGGTTCGAGCACTAGCGTTCTTTTAGCACCAAACTCTGCACACTTATAGAATAAATGAGTGACAACTTCTCTTCAAGTTCAAGAATTTATTAATAGAAATAAATAAACATCCAGGGAACATCACTACAGAATGCTGTTTATCTGAATTAACACTATATTTCAATCAGAAAATAAACTTTTTTACTAGGCTAGTGAAATTTAACTAGACTACTAATTTAACAAGATTAAGATTAATGAAACTAAGGAACTAAGTACACACAAAATAAAAGGATAAATAAAGATAGTTGAAAACCATCATAAGATTGATTAAGTGAATCCTGGTTCACTGCAGATTCAAGTTAGAGAACCAAAGTTCATCTTAAAGAATATGGAATGAGGATAAATTATCTTAACTAATTTAGAACCAATGTGTTCAACCCATTCACAATGCAACTCCCGGTTAGATAAAACATTAGAGGAAATAATTAAGACTCAAATTGGTAACTTAGGAAGCTAGAGAGCATTGTGGCGGACAAACGGCCAGAAATGACCATTACCTTGATGAGTTAATCTTTAATTACACAAAAACACCCTTAAATTGACATTAACGTTCCCCTTTAATTAGGGTAAACAAACATCCCCGATTTACAGGGACAGTCCCCGGAAATGTTCCTGATTTCAGTGTATTATGATGGAGTAAAAAAGTTTAGCGCAATTTACCTGTCCTGACGCAATAGAAGAGCTGGGCCGAACGCGTCTTCCCGCCCCATCGGCTGTGCAGATCAGGCAAAACAAACCAACCCCCAGACAGAGATTCTGCAGCGGCGTCTCCCCAGTGTAGACCTGTTCCTCGTGAAGGCCCACAGACAAGAGGGAGAAAGCTTAGCTTTGTTGCAGTGCCACCCTGCTGTGAGGGGCAGTTCCTTGGTGCCTGTAACTTACAGCTCCAGACACAGTCTGAAGGCACAACATATGCAAGAAACTGTTAGTTCCTCAACTATAAAACAACAATAACCAACAAATGTATCCCAAATGTGAATCTAAGCTTATTTTTATGACTTTTGATCACATTTTCTAAAATGACTCACATATGTTGTCCTTTAAGCAGGGCTTTTATCTGCTCATATTAATCCATAAAACATTTCCCCCCTCAGATTTCTGGAAGGCTACCGGATGTCAGGGATGCAATCATACTCAGTACCAGTATTAGGTTTTGTTCATACAGCACTGTCAATATTTGTCATGCTTTTGGTTGAGGAAGGACCCAAATGCAGGCAAACTGGTGAGTGTAGAATTTTAATCAAGAAATCAAGAAAAACTAAAGGCACAGGGAACAGGGCAGGAAAAATAAGCCATAAGGAAAACTGCCAAAGCAACGATGCAACAGGAAGAATGAAGCCAATGGAAGAAACCAGCAAGGAAAAATAATCAGAAAATATACTGAAGCAGAAACAGGTAAAGGAATTAGGAGGAGATGAGAAACAATATTACGTTTTCACAAATCAGTTTATCCAAATCTGAATGAAATATGCATTTATATTTACACCTACAACCAATTTCTGTATGTGTTATGAGATCAGTTACCTTTCCCGTTTCCATGAGACATCAGCAAATTCAAGAAACTAGAATGGGTTGCAGTCAGGCTTGTTTATCATTTTAAATAAACCTTTTGATAATAACAACCTTGAAGGAGATATTAAACATACTTTTCATTAGGCGACCATTTTGGGTTAAAAGACGTTTTCTTTCTCTGGTTTGTGTAATATTCTAATGTCAAATGTTGTGTTTTCATCAACTGTAAGTAGAAAATCATCATAATTAACAGAAATAAAGGCTATAAAACCGTCTGTGTGAAAATAATCTGCATAACAAGTTTGACTTTGTGAATCGAGTTACTGAAATAAATCAAACTCCTCAATAATATGATTTATTGAAAGTGACTGGATGTTTTAAAATATTAATGTGCTTATTGCATTCCCTCTCTGACAGTGTTGCAGAATCCACAGGCAGTTTGCTTGTATGTTATGTTGTGGCCAGAAGAACAAGAAAATCCATTTGATGTTGTGTTTATTGGAGCAGTTTGGTTTTATGGCTTTTGTTGTTTTGCAATGAGAAGAGATTGGAATGTATCCCAGAAATTCACATGCAGCTTTTTAAGTTTATTAATTATCATTTCAACGTTTAAAGCTCTAATGTAATAAGAGAGAATTACTAAATTCTCTGGGAGACGGTGTGATAGACTCGGGAGGTGACAAGAAATTACCCTTTAACTAAATATATTTCAAAATTTTATATGAAAAAGTAGATGAAACCCTCCTAATACACAGTCAGATCAGCTTTATTGGCCACATTTGTGCCCACAAGCAAGGGTTCTGACTTTGTTTCCGCATGATCTAAGTGTACACACAGTAAAGTAAAAACGTATGAACTTGGAAAGAAATTATTAAAAAAAATTCACCTTCGCATCTGTTTAGAACTATATCCACAGGAAATAACTGTGTGTCAAAGCAGGGTCATGAACCATGGGCTTGTAAAACTACTTCTAACCTTTTACCTTTAACCTTGTCACATTACAGCCACAAACCTTAAAGGAGTTTGTTGGGATTTTATGTTTTATACCAACATAAAACAGCACACAACTTGTGTAAACAAATGTTGAAAGCGTGGTTTTAAACATTTTTCGCACATAAAATAGCAAAGGTGTTTTGTGCATTTGTATCAGAAACCCTTTATACAGTTGAATCCCTAATTAAAATCCAGGGTAACCAACTGTCTTCAGAAGTCTGGTAAGGTCAGACTAAAATCTCTGTGTTAAGCTAAAGGCTGTGCATCTCTACAGCAAAACATGGTATTGGCATCACCATGCAGTGAGGATGCTTTTCTTAAAGGGGACCTATCATGCAAGATCCACTTCTTTAGCCCTTAAATATTTTTTTTTGTGTACTTTCTTAGGAGATTATTGGCCCTCCAATTTTTTCACGAGTGCACCCAAGATCACTGTTGATGACTGCTCCATCCACTGCACATGCTGAAGCATCCTCTCATGCAGTGTCCAAAATTAACTTCCTGATTCACCGGCCAAGTTGGCCGGTAGATGTAAAAATCAACCGGCCAGGCATATTTTTTACCGGCCAAAATATTAATCCTCACCAGACCTCTCAATTTTTACCAAAAATTAAGAGTGAGATTATGTTAGTTTTTGGGGGGCGTGACTGACTGGACCCTGGAAGAGAAATCTTTGTTTCCTACCTTTAGATAGGAAAATATTAAGTTTATTATAAAAGGCACAATATGAATTATCAGATTCACATCCAGGCAATAGAAACACTCCAGATTATCATTATTCTTTCCATGTTGGTCTCATTTGTGAACGAGGCAGAGTTTCATCAAGCCTATACAGTCCAACATTTTTCCCTCAGCTGCAACACTTAAAGCACGCAGGGGTTCGCGCTGCGTCTTTACGCATGATCCAGCTGCTGGATAAACAGTGGGGAAAATGCATAAATGAAGACTGTAAAGGGCTCCTTTAGAGGGGAGAGAAGGAAAAATGGGTCTGAGCTAAAGCCCCTGATGTTACAAGTTCCTTAAAATTACCCTTAAAAGTCCGCACCTAAATTACATGTAACGTAATTTTGCGCACCTGAATTCAAGCGCAAGGAACCACGCCCACCGAAGCACCACTGGTTCTGTGTCGTTAAAAACAAAAGAGCATGAAACACAGCTACTGACTCTCCTATTGACTTTAATTGGGACATTTTGGTACGAGTGGAAGCAGGATCCGAAATTAACACTCGCCACTCGCCAATTGCGAGTAAATTTCCCGTTTGGCGAGTGAATTTCAGAGGGCTAGCTGCCACATGGCGAGTAAATCTGTGTACCAAATAAATAAAAAATAAATAAATAAATAAATAACAAAGCCCATCTGGGCTGCGGATGATCCGTTCACAGAGCTCAGTCTAGACCCGCCTTCTGCGGAGCTGGTGCAGCATCACATCTTATTTCTGGGGAGAGCGGCTCCCAGATAAAGCCTTCATTCAAACCCAGTCATGGCTGCACGCTGGATCAGAAAACAGATCTGCTAACCAGATACAGTCTAAAACGCCCGTTAGTCTGTTTATAAGTTTCTTTTTTATTAATTCTGCATTTAACTACGTGCGCTCCGAGGGAAGGGAGGAGAGAGGCGCTGTTAGTGCCTCAGCGCTGTAACTGCGCCTCTCTCCTCCCTTCCCTCGGAGCCAGGTGCTTTTGTCAGCGACCAGCCTTCGAAATGTGAATCACTGCGTTTAATGTCCTTCAACTTGTACCAAAATGTCCCAATTAAAATCAATAGGAGAGTCGGTAGCTATGTTTAATGCTCTTTTGTATTTAACGACACAGAGCCAGTGGTGCTTCGGTGGGCTGCTGCCTTGCGCTTGAATGCAGGTGCGCAAAATTACGTTACATGTAATATAGGTGCGGACTTTTTAAGGAATCAGGGGCTTCAGCTCAGACCCATTATTCATTCTCTTCCCTCTAAAGGAGCCCGTTACAGTCTTTATTTATGCATTTTCCCCACTGTTTATCCGTCGCGCACGAGGGTAAAATCCAGCAGCTGTATCAGCGTAAAGACGCAGCGCGAACCCCTGCGTGCTTTAAGTGTGGCAGCTGAGAGAAAAATGTTGGACTGTAAAGGCTTGATGAAACTCTGCCTCATTCACAAATTAGACCAACACGGATAGAATAATGATAATCTGTAGTGTTTTTATTGCCTGAATATAAATGTGATAATTCTTATTGTGCCTTTTATAATCAACTACAATATTTTCTTATTAAAGTCAGGAAACAAAGATTTCTCTTCCAGGGTCCAGACAGCCACGCCCCCAACCACGCCCCCCGAAAATTAACATAATCTCACTCTTAATTTTTGACAAAAATTGAGGTCTGGTCAGGATTAATATTTTGGCCGGTAAAAAATATGCCTGGCCGGTTGATTTTTACATCTACCGGCCAACTTGGCCGGTGAATCAGGAAGTTAATTTCGGACACTGGGTGGAACATCAAACGTAGTGATTCACGTTTTGAAGACTGGCCGCTGATAAAAGCACCTGGCTCCGAGAGGGCGAGGGGGCGCAGTAAGAGCGGTGAAACACAGAAACACAGCGCACGTAGTTAAAAAAATGCAGAATAAGAACGAAACTTATAAAAGGACTAATTGGCGTTTTAGACTGTATCTGGTTAGCAGAACTGTTTTCTAATCCAGCGTGCAGCCATCACTGGCTCTGAATGAAGGCTTTATCTGGGAGCCTAAGGTCCAGAAAATTTGAACGTGGTCTGTCCAGGAGCTATGTAGACATCTTTATATTTTTAGGTCATATTTTTTCAAGCTGTTCTGTGTTTTTATTTTCTATTAGTTTTTTATTATTATTATTATGTCACAGGACTTGCTGCAGAACTGCTAAACAAGGTCATGTACTTACACCCTCCCCCAGCATACTACAAAAATGGCCAAACGTTGGAGTGCCCTGTGACCTGCAGGAGGGGGGGGGGTGAATTGCCTTAGATTTAAAGAGACAGCACAAAAACAAGTTGCTCTCAGATGCAACTCAGAACAGGGATAAAAAAGGGAGGACGTGGGGGTAAATTAATGAGGAATTCAGACCAAAGCATTGCTGTGCCACTTTATATAAACCACTACTGAATGAATTCAATGTGAAAAGGAAGGATTTAAAAGCATGATACGTCCCCTTTAAACCATGATTCATCAGGAAACACTTTGTCTAACTTGATGGGGAAATGGATAAAGCTAAATACAGGGCAGTCCTAGAGGAAAAAAACAGGGTAGAAGCTTCGAGTTGGAGGGCATTTCATCACATAACAGATGACCAGAAACATGCAGTCAAAAATAGAATGAAATAGCTTAGATCATGAGTTACTTGGTGTTGGTCAAATCACACAAAATCTTCCAGGGAACTTTCAGGTTGCATTCTAGCAAAATATGAAAAGAAATATAGCAGTATGGATACTTTTTCAAGCAACTGTGTCTAACACAAAATACACACTGTGAATTCAGTTCTGAGAGGATACCTTGATGTTCTGCATATTTAGCATTGCACATGCTTAAAGCCTCCTGGTGTCCCATGATGTGGCTGTGGCGTCTCTGTTGTCTGAGCCTGAATGCAGCAGAGTCTGCTGCTGCTGTTGTTCTAAACCTCAGCACAGGAAAATGAGGTGCTTTGAGGAAGTAGACACATATCTCCAAGGACACATACCACCAAGCAGATCAAAGGACTTTAGAGGGCACGTTTGATGGGGAAACCACACTGGCTTTCAAAGCAATACAGTCCTGCATCTCACCAGCCCATCAAGGCCCATGAAAGAAATTATAATACGTCTGCCTGTCAGTTAATTGAAGCCCTGTTCTGTCCCTTGAGGGGAGATAGGAGGCTGGTCGTTAGGGAGCATCTTTGTCCTGCTGCATAGTCGCCATTAATTATTATTCCTCATTCACCTCCTCTGCAACACTGTTTATTGTCTGAGCATGTTTGTGTGCCTTGTCACCAATCTCTTGTCTTGTGAAAACATACTGATGTCTGACAGAGAACAAGATCATAGCTATCCACATATTCACTCGCATCATATCAGCCTACCTTTGGGGGAGTTGTGTGTTTGTCGAGGAGATGTTTGGTTGTCAGCACTGTTGCATTTGATCATGAGATAAGGGATTTCAAAGTCAGTAATGGTGTTATTCTGCATCAGGATAGCAGTACACAGTAGAGGACAGAGGCCTATTTGAAAGTAATCATAGCTGGCAAAGAAGGACCACTATACAGTTCGCTGTAGATTGACAAATGCACACAGACAAAAAGTAATCCTGTCAATCCAAAGACCTCTTCCCCGGAGAAAGGCAATCTGCCAGACAGGAAGTCAGTCTTTTCTGTTTGTGAAGCGCTGAATGTGGGAGGAAGTGATGAGCGATGGCAGCCGATCTGAGCTCAGCCATGTGTCTGTGTATGGCTTGTGTGGTATGTGGTTTAAAGTATACACTTGATCTGTGCAAAAATATACACTGCTCAACCAAACAAGTGTGTTTTAGAGTTATCTTGTCAGGGATCACATTTGATATGCAAACTGGTGTGTGTTTTTACAGCTTAAAGTTTATGTTTAGCCAATGATGGTGCATTCCACTGACGATCCTGACAAATTATATCTTAAACCCTGAATAACAGCATTAGGTTTTAGTGATATCATGGTGTGTTTGCAGCTGTGACTGCCTGGAGTGCTTAAAGAGTTTTCTGTGTTTGTACAACAACAGTTACTTTTCATACACTCATCAGCATTAACATTATTAATGGTTCCATATCATGCTTATTAAGTCTTCCAAAGTCAGCTATAGGCATTTTTATGACGGAACATATTGAATTCTGTACAGCAGAGTATTTATTTGTTATGAAATACTATTAGTTGCTTTCTGGTGCTATTTTTCCAACCCGGAAGAAAGACACTTGCATTCACGTCTCCCCGTGTGGGTGCTGCCCATTTCATGACGTCGCCCTAGAACCGCTGCAGCGTGGTATCAAAAAAGAGCAGTTGCTGTCCCTGTGCAGATCAGGTATTTTAATATCAATGTCCTGTTGGAATACAATGTTTTTGTACAAAATTAGGTGAAGCTGAACCATTTGAAGGTTGTTCTCCTTCTTGATTGGATAAAATAATTTTGCTTGTCCAATTGTGCAATTGTTTTTGAAAAGATAGATTGATATCCATTTTGTGCAATGCACCAGAACCAGTAAACTAGTCCCTTGCCACGATGCTGCAACTACCGTGCTTGACAGTTAATGCAATGTTTTTAATTTTGTAAGCCCTAGTTTGACTCCTTCAAACTAACTTCTTGTCACAGCGGTCAAACAGCTCATTCATTGTTTTAATTGATCCTTTGAACCTTTCCTCCAGAGGAGATTTGGTTTGTCCATGGGATTAGCTGCAAACTTTATTTGTTTTCTACACCCACTTATCCCTTTAGGGTCATGGGTAGGGCGGTATCTATCTCCAGCAGTTAGTGGGTGAGAGGCAGTACACCCTGAGCAGGTTGCCAATCATCTACAATGGGGCAACACAGAGAAACATAGATCCAACAACTATGCTTGCACACATTCATCCCAAGGGAAATTTAGAGGGACCAATCAAGCCATCATGTTTATCTTTGGACTGTGATAGGAAGACAGAGTAGAGAACCCACACATACATGGAGACAACATGCAAATTTCATTCAGAACAGCCACGGGTAGGATTTAAATCCAGGAGCTTCTCCAAAGCATTGGATTATGATGGTGAAAATTTTTTAAAATAACAAAAAATGGTTCTGAAAAACTATTAACTATTCTAGTGATCTTACTCCTGATTTTGAAAATGAACTAAGACACTTAGACGGTGCATATGCTTACACCCCCCCCCCCCCCCCCCCCAGCTTGTCTCCTCTTGAACTCCTCAATACAATTTACTAGCTGCAGAAGTATGCATTGTTTTGCGGATGTTTTGCACACTGCCAGTTACTGTTGCTGGTGGTGAGAGGACTTTCAGTAAGCTTCTTTAAAAAACTACTAAAGGCCCACTATGTCTCAGGGAAGGTTTTGCACTTTTGCCATGCAGTCCATTGTCAGTTGGCCAGTAGGCTCGACTTCAATGACCTATCAGTGACTTTGCTAGTGAGAAGGCTCGATGTTGGGCTCTTTGTGAAAAAGACTGTGCAAGGGCCAGTGAATGTAAATGGAGTTGCAAGAGAAAGTTCAGCTTTTTTGCATTTACACCTGAGCCTATTTTACTTAAATGTCTGCTGATAATTTTATTTATTATTATTTGTTTTATTCATTTTTATTGCTTGCCTGTTGCATGCTGTTCAATACACAATAATGCTCAAATTGCAATAAACTATAATAGGCAATTGGTCATTTTCTTATTGATGATGTTATTACCTGAGATGGTAAGGGGGAAGGCTGTTTGCTTGATGGTGTCCTGTAATTGGAGAATATGAATTATGTAGAAAAATAACCTACAAAGAAAGATAACACGATTTCTTATCTGACTGTTTTTGAGCAAAGAAACAAAGCAGACCGCCCTCGAGCAGGGCCTTTGGTAGCCTCGTGAGACCATCCTGATCTCGCGAGCTTTCAAGGTTTCACTCGCAGATCAGTCTGGCTACTCTCCGTTAAAGAAAATTTGGAGCCGTTCACCAAACGAACGTCCAATCAGCGTTGGCTTTGAGGCGGGTTGAGGTGTGACGCAACGAGAAGCGCAACAGTTCAGTCTAAAGAACATGGCGGCTTCAGCCGATGAAACTAGCGTTAGCGTGGCTATCGAGCAAGTTTTATCGGAATTACAGAGTATTTCTTTGCTGAGCTAGCGAGCCTTTACCTGCAGCAGCAAGAGTAGCCTGGCTTGTGGTTGTGTTTTCGTCGTCGCTGTTAGTACGTCATATGCTTCGTTGATCTGATTGGTTTATTTGGCCCGTCTATCACCAACATAGGCCAATCAGCTAACCAGTATTTTCGCCCCTTCCCAAAATTACTTCAACGGAAGGTTTCCAGATGGATATGCTGAGCAAATCCATCTGGCGGAGTCAGGTAAGGCCTTTGGTACCCAGTCTTGACATTCACATGTCCTCGTCTGTATATAACAGACCATATTATACCCCCAAAGCCACAGAAATATGAAATTTGTTGTCATGGCCCCATTATATGTACCCTGGCACATCTGATAAAAAACCTTGAACTATCCTACCAGATATTTGACAGATTATTTGTCATGGTAACAAAAGGTGTGGTGACTCTGTCTCTTTATTTTTAGTGGCATATTTTTATTTAAACTTAAGATAAGAAATGCAGGCGTTACAATGGATAAAAACCCACAAAGAGTTGCATATTAACTCACTAATGGAAAAACAAGTTAATCTAATCTAAAATTAGTGGAAGGAGTAACAAAAATAATGTACTCAAGTAAAAGTACAGTAACTTTGATAAAATTTGACTTAAATACTAGTAAAGTTACAAATGTAAAAGATTACTCGAGTAAAAGGTACCTCATTGAAATATTACTTTAGGTAAGTAAAACTTAGTTACTTTTATATGCGGAACGCGGAATCAGTTATATCTGATATAATATATCTGACAAAACTGTTTTTATGACCGTATTTGTTTTTTGAAAAAAATAAAGCATTTTTAATGCCACAGATAATCACATTTAATGACTTTTAATGCCAATTAAGGCCTTAATTTTAAAAAAAATAATTTAATGACTTTTAATGACTTTTAATGCCCCGCGGAAACCCTGACAATTAATACTAGATTATGAAACTAGTCCCAATTAAAATCGAAATATTATCTGCACTAAAATAGGTGAAAGCTGCTGAGTGCAGTTCTGAACAGAAGCAGGAGAGAGTTTTGATTTGTGGACCTTGAGAAATGTAAGTAACCAATGTTGGCATCTCAAAATAGCATTTAATTCTGAAGTATATAAAATAAATTTTATCAACAAAAACCTAATCTGTTTTATAAAACTAAATATTCTGTGCCAGGGAGTTCTGAAGACTGCTGGAAAGATGGAAAAACAAAGACTCTAGGCTATTTAAAAATTCAGATACTTAGCCACAGCCGTCTGAAAAAGAAAAGGTGAGGGTTTCCTTTTTAACAAAATATTTTGTTGCTATTATTACTTTCATTTACTGTCGACCATTTCAGGCAGTTCAGGCATAAATAGCAGGTGTAATTTCTTTTACATAATATACAGTATAAAAACACTAGATACCACCTAAACAACTGCTATTTTTTTATTTAGACTTTTGCTTAGTTATAATAGCATGATTAGGGTTCCAAAAAATAATAGTGCTATTTATTTGACTATTTCTACTTCTAGAATTAGGATAAAGACAAATAAAACAGAGGAACAATATTTACATTGGTTTAATTGTACTTAGATTTCCACACTGTCCATTAGTAAAGTAGTACAAACCAGGGGCGGAGCGAGACATTCTCATAATCAGGGGCTTAGGTCATAAAATATTACTTCATTACGAGGGTAATTTGGTACACCAAAAAGTAAGAAATTATCTAATCTGTTGATGTGGTCGCAAAATGTATTTAATATAGGCCTTTACATATCTTAAAGTTTAATCTGCTGTTCTTTAATAGTCGTACTAGTATATACCAATAGTAAATTAATTTGTTCTCATTTCAATGATTAAATGGACAACCACACATGTAACAATTCAGTTTTGGTGTCACCATCTTACTCAAAGTACAGTATTGGGTCCTCCATGCTCCTTATGTATTAAGATTTACTTAGGGAAAAAAAAAAAAAAAAAAAAGATTTACTGCACATTTAAACATTGACAACTCACTATTGTTAGGGAAATAATTAGTTGTCTGAGAAGATGTAGGTAAGGAGAAGCTGTTATCTACACTTCAGATATATGATGTAAGAAATGTGTTTGGAATGTTAAGATAAATTACATGAAATGGGCTAAAGAGAGCAACTACAGCCAAGTTGTACATTTTTTGAAGTTTGAATTTAATATTTGAAATGCTGTTAGTATCAGTTACACTTCTACTTCCGTGCAGAGTAAATACAATAAATTTATTTGCAGTCCCTTGAATGTATAATTTTGCTGTGTTTTGTAATGCAGACAGAGTATCTTAGATAAAAAAAAATAAGCGTGGGGTTTATCTCTGCGCATTTCTATATCTTCAAAAGAAAATACAGGATAAATCTAGACAACAGACATATTTTGACTATATTTGGTTTAATAGGCATATATTTACCGTCTGTCTCTGTTGCTGTTAGTTCAAATGGAAAAAAGTCCCAATTCGACAGTCACCAGATCCTGTGATGCCTTAACATTAACAAACAGCATCTAGTGTGTGTCGTGGTTATAAAATTTGTATAAACGTAGCAAGAAATACTGCTTTTCTCTTTAGACAGACGAAACGCGCCCTGAAGCTCAAGTCAAGCATCAAAAAATAGGAGCATGCATATTGCGTAGGACCAATGACGTCAGACCAGGGAAGGTTTGTTTGTAGGTGTCCCTACCAAAGTTCAAATCAAACCTACGCCCTTGCATCTTTGTTTTACAATCAGACCATGATGGGATCACAAATATTTTTAGTTGCTAAAAAAAGCAGAGCACAGCTATTCTTGCCATTTGAATCTATTTCTATTGGAACATTTTACATCTGCAGCTATATTCTTTTCTGCACATGTGGCATCTGTGTCCGAAGCGCTTCAGCTGTTCTAATTAATTGTTTCTAAACATGAGCTCAGTAGATGCAGTCGTGGATTCAGAATGCCTGTCTGAAAAGTTAAATCTGAACTGTATGTTTTTCTTTTTCCTAATAAGAAAACTATTTCTCTTAATCTGAGTTAAAAAAACAACAACAAAGATTCATAAAGGATATGTGTAGGGATTTATTAACTTATTAGCAATTTGCTTGACAGAAGACATGGACTGGTCATGAGACCGCCATAATCCAGCTGACAAACACTGTGCAGCAAAAGGTGGTTGTGGGCTACCATGATTTGCTCTGTTAAGCCAGAGAAAATTGAATTTCAAGAAAGCTAAGTTAGTTTTGTGTCTTTAGGGAAATTATTCCTCACTTTTATCAATATAGCTAGTCTAACTATTGCCATCATGCAGGTTTTACAAATGCACAAGGTTTTATCGAGTGAAAACATTTCAATCTGTTTGTCACTGACTTTGGATGGGCCTATATTGTAGCTTGTTTCACGAGCTTTAGCTCAAAAATGTGTCAACTCTAAGAATCTTACATCTGGACTAAAAATGGAAAGCCTGTTGTTCATGCCAGGAATCAGTCAACACTGGGGGCTGAGCACCCCTAAATGTCAGATCCTAGAATCGCCCCTGCAATTAAGTAATGTGTAATTAATATGCAATATAATACATAAATACCCTTGGAGTCAGAGGTATGCTGAAATTATGGTTGGAATTTAACATATGCACAATTGTGCAGGTTTAATTGCAGTGTATGCACATTAACCGAGGGTATGCCATTATGATATGTATGGTGAACCATCAGAACACCAGTAACTACATTAAAACTTAAAAAAAAACACTAGCATGCACCACTGTCCAATAAAGATGAGCATATTTTCACCAAACTCTTAAACCTTTTTTAAGCAATCTGAACCAGTTAATAAACCATTCATTGAGTGCTGCTCCTTCCAGAGTTTGGTCTTTTAGCCAGGTCTCAGTGAGCATCAGTAAGTGGGCCTCTCTACACATGTGAATACATATTTACTGATTGAAAGTAAAGAACAGTTTAATCTAAAGTGTACTTAAATAATAAAGTTTTAAATTATGTGCTCTGACAAAAATAGATGTTCTGCACATTATCAGATATGCCGGTGAGTTTAATAATTGTAATTTCCAAGTGGAGTTACACCAAATAGTTACATAGTGAGAGAGAAGGTAGCTGTGATCAAAATTGATCAACATTTAGACTTCTAATAAACATCTACAAAACATTCTAGAAGTCTAAAAACACAGTTTAAACCAAATTTCTGCCCTACTTGTCTGAGACATTGTTTAGACATATGTACAACAAAAATGTTTACTGGGGAGCACAGGGAGCTTTTGGATAGATCTTTGTCGGTAATTGCCATGGCGTGCAGTGATCCTATGGCTCCCATTTGTTTCTCTGTGACCTCCTATCTCCAGACCAAATGACCAGTTTGGATACTGAAAGGGAAATAGCTTGCATTCCTCCATAATCCTAAGAGGTAGTTACATATGCTCTTTACATGATTATGTGGTCCGGTTAGGAGCATCCAATGAATTTTTGACAAAAGCACTTTCTGCTATTTACATTCCCAAAATATAATGTGGTTTACTTATGCTGCTGGATGGGCCAAATCAAAGCATTTGATCCCAGGGAGCAGGCAGGAGGAGTGGGGAAAAAAGGAGAACTGGAAAGGGGGCCTGAGGAAAAAAAGTTCAAAGCTAACAAGGTCAAGCTTAAGGGTCAGCCTCTCAGCACTGTTTCACAGTCTGTGTGAATACATAACCGACAATTGACTTTCTAATTGTGGGGGTGGGCTCATCAAATATACGGTTTAATAATAACAGTTATCGTGGATCCTTTTATTCTTTCCACTTTGTGTTTTGCTCCTGAAGCATCTAAAGTGACCCACGTATTAAATAATGATGAAGCAGCAGCTGCTGCTGGCTCTTGATTCTTTTCAGCTTATTGTTGTGGCCCTGAAATACAAAATGACAGCCAACCATTGTCCTCCAGCCCCCCCCCTCATAAAAAGGCTCTCCCTGCTGGATTCTGTCTCTGATTGGATCAAAGGTTTGACCTGTGTTGCTGGGTGACCTTTCACGATTCCTGCTGTCCCTCCACAGAGGGGACCTTTGCCAGGGCACCTGAGAATTACCTTGACGGCGGCGTTGTCGGTGGCTATCCCAGAGCTGCTGTCTGTTTGATGTCACCTCTGACATCGGCCTCTGTAGCAATCGTCAGGAAGATCTGACGGTCATGCTGGGCTGTGAATAATAGAATATATCCAGCAGCCTGAGACCACTGCTTTCACTGGTGCTCACCTATGATAAAATGTCCCCGTACTTACCTACAGGGGTGATGTGCTCTTCCTGTCTCTTTCAGGGTACAAAGCGACGCATCAGTGGCCAACCATGGGAAAGAGCTGTCAACACACTGGCCCAGCTGGCAGTGCACAAGGTTCCCACGGGACCCACAGTCGACTGAAGTGGAGAGTTAAGGATGCTGAGGGATGATAAGGGATACCGGCAGGAGCAGCCAAATCTTGACTCTGATGAACCTCTGTCGACAGTGAGAGACACCAAGAAATGTTCATTGTGCTCTGTTTTCCCATCACTCAATCACTAGCCTCCCAAAAGACTCATTACAAGTTTGTGCTCTCATTTATTTAAAAATATTGGGTGTACAAAGTGGGTTGCATAAGGAACTCCTTGTGTATGACTCTTAAATTTTTTCCTCTGTTATAATCCTGATTTTAATTTGTTTTACTTATTTCCCAGGTTGATCAAACAACACATGCTTTTATAGTTTTTTATCTTTTAAGTCTATCAACCTTTGAATCCTATTTTCTAATATGGTCTTAAGGTAAAACACAAAGCACAAACACATCAGTGAGTTTATTTGCATTTGACTGGTGTTATAAAGCAGATTATTACAGAGCTGCATTAGAGACAAGACTCCACACCAAGTAATCTTTTTATGTGTTAAGAACAAAAACTTTTATAAAATACATATTAGACACACCTGATTGTCTAACATAAATGGACACCCTTATAATTTTAGTAGCAAGGGCCCCTTGCTGAGAACAGCAATAGTTGTGAAATTTTGGTTCGTGCTTCCAACGAGGATAAAGTAGTGCCATCCGGTGGTGAAAGCTCGTAGTCTGAAATGAAATTCTTGCATAAAGAAATTTAATAGTTGATAAGAAGCTTTTTCTTTGTGTGTGTGTGTGTGTGTGTGTGTGTGTGTGTGTGTGTGTGTGTGTGTGTGTGTGTGTGTGTGTGTGTGTGTGTTAATCTGATCTTAAAAAACTGTCGACAATTTTTAAGTAGAAATCTGGCAAATTTTAACTGTAATCATTAAACACAGCCAAAAAGACTTAAAACCAGCATTGACAAAAAAAGATGGCCCAGAATGTCCCTAGGCTTTCATTATGGTTACAATGTTTTTAATCCCTAAACTGATACTGATGCCTTAATCAAGACTTAAATCCTTCAATCAGAACCAATGTAGTGGGAAACAAAAAAAATTGTTTTAATTTAGGCAAAAGATGCTCGTACTCAACCCGAATCTCTATTTGTAGTGATGGAGTTCAAGTATATGGGTGTCCTGTTTATGAATAATGGCAGGAAGGAATATGATATAAGTAAATAGATCAGGCCCTTGTCTGCTGTAATGTGGTCATTGAGCTGATTTGTCACATGAAGAAAGCTCAGCTGAAAGCCAACACTCTCAATGTACCCATTGTCTGAACTTGTCCAATGACAATATTGATCATGTCAGAAAGAATGAAATCCTGAATATAAAAACGAGCCCACCAGCCAGCATGGCTAGGCTCACTCTTAGATATAAGGTGCATGGCTCCGTCGTCTAGGGAAACTTAAAGCTTAGCTGCTCGATTCCTTCCTTTGAAGGTTTTTCAGACTGAGAGGAAACCCTTGGGGGAGACCCAGAAATCACCAGAGGGACCGTAAATCCTCTTCTACCCAAGGTATGCATTGGGATATCCTGAATTAACTGGAGAGTGTTACTGAGGAGATAGTTGTGTTGGTTTCTCTTCAGCACCAGACACATTGCACTGCACCCTCCCTCCCAACTTTTATTTTGATAGGCAGTAAACAAAGCATGCATGGAAAATTACCCTTTGAGCCTCAAATATGGAAATTTCAAATCTGTCAGATCCTTCATGGTAGTTTTCCTAAATGCTATGAGACAGCATTCCTGGTGAAAGATCAGTTGACCTGTCGGCGCTTTCCGTCTCAATAGTAACACCAGTATTACCGCCATAGTGAGTCCTGATCACTCTGTGTCAGCTACTCCACACAAAAAGAGGTAGCAGGTGTGACCACAAGTTACTATTGAGGAAATATAATAACCCTGCCACCCTTATCTGACTCACATGTCAAGGATTTTATCTATGGTAGCTGAGGTAGACAATGCTCACAGCCTTCCTACACATCGTACACTTGTGGCATATATGCTACTTAATTTTCAGATGAATTGTCACAACATTATTACGTTCAATAGTTAAACCAGAGTTAGGGCAGCATATTGAGGTTGACATGCATGAAATCTGCTGATGTCAGGGAGAATGGATAGAAGGGACCACACAGTCCAGAACGTCATTGGTGAGGGACCTATGTGCTGCAGTATCAGGATACTAAAGTAAACATTGTAATAATGATGGAAGGTCATTTATTATCACATTGCATACCTTCTCCATGGAATTTATTTTTATGATATCAGACAGAGACTTAGTAGAAGAAAATGGTCAATCTTAAAAGACTTTTAAAGTTATCAAGGGTAAAAAAAGAAAAGAAAAGAAAATCAAAATTTAGACATATGTACCTTTTACTAGGTGTGTTCTCCTGCTATCAGGATGTTTTTGTTTTCACAGTCCATGGCAACCACACATGTATCATAGACACAAACACAGTGAATCAGTACAGGAAAATGGTGATCATGTCTGCCTGGACACAATCTATCAAAGTCACTGTCCTTGTGGAGAACACGTGTGTCAGGCATCATCTGCTGTGGATTACTCAAGTCTGGGAATGTCTGTGGGTTCTCTCCCACCCCCACAACTTCACCATATGTGAATCTGAAACTTACATCCCTTTGAATACTTTGGATATACACGTTGCCTTTCAAAAACGTTCATACTAGTAGAGCATTTTCACATTTGGCCATAATACAGAAACAAATTGATTTGGATTCCGTACAACAGATCAACACTAAACTGAAGTAAAATTGAATTGATAGTGTGTGTGTGTATTTTATTTAACATTATTTGGTTGAATATCCCTGAATAAATCCCAGAGCCACGTTTTGCCTTCAGACATTATTTAACATAATCGAACAGACAGCATAGCGACAGATTAGGGAAGTTAGTTGCAGGGATGGGTTAGAAAATAACAGTCTTTGCAGACCTCATAAACCAATTTTCAATTTTTCATCTAAAAAATTAAGAGTTTGACAACTGCAAACCTACCAAGATATGGCTTTCCACTTAGTTTGAGAAGTTGACCATAGAAAGCTTTAATCAGTGAAGCGTCCAAGAGGCCCGTGGTTCTTCTCGAGGAGCTGCAGAGATCCACAGCTTAGGTGAGTGAATCTTTGTCAGGACAACTATTAGTTCACAGGTCTTTTTTTATTCCTGTTTTTTCATTGTGAAGCAAACAACAAATAGGACAAAAGTTTCATCTGACAAGAGCACCTTCCTCTATATGTGTGGGGAGGTACACGCTTGCCTTTTAGCAAAAACTCAAAACACATTTTCTTATTTTCAGCTCTAAATAACAGTTTTTTTTTCTGGCCACTCCTCTATACATACCAGCTCTATGGAGTGTACGTCTTATTGTGGTCCTATGGACAAGTCCTCTAGTCTCTGCTGTGGATCTCTCCAACTCCTTCAGGGTTACCTTTGGTCTTTGTGCTGCTTCTCTTATTAATGCCCTCGAGTTCTGGTGGGCGGGCATCTCTTGATAGATTTGTTGTGGTACAATTTGCTTTCCATTTGAAGATGATGGCTCAGATGGTACTTCAGGTGGAGATCAAAGATTTGGATAAATTTTTATAACCCACCCTGACTTGTACTTCTCAACAACATTGTTTCGGACCTGTTTGGAGAGCTCCCTGGTCTTCGTGGTGTGATGCCTCTGGCTTAGTGGAGCTGCAGCCTCTAGGGCCTTTTAGAAAAGGGGTATTTATACTGACAGATCATGTGACACTTTGGTAGCACATAAGTGGACTTCATTTGACTAATAATTTTTAGGGACTTCATAGCAATGGGGGTAGATATATATGCACATACACATTTTCTGTTTTTTAATATTTTGAAATTCTATTTTTGATTATGTAGTACATTTGTGACAAGCCACAGCAAAACCAGGAACAAGTCTCCGCAGGGCCGTTTTGAGTTATTTACAGATTCTGAAAGAGTGGAAACTAAGCTTTCCAACCCAATGAACAAACCACTGATGAATATATGATCATTTGAAAGTTGGTACTCTTCAAAGAAGATTACTGAGAAAACAGGCCTCAAAATCACCACCAGCCAGAGGGGTGTTTACAAAAGCTGTTAATTTGAATTACTTTGCATACCTTGCAGCAACACCTTCCACCACTTCAATGCCTGTCCAGAGGAGCTCACAGCACTATTTTGTTCATGTAAAGTTAATTTACAGCTCTGCATTACAATATTTGTGTTAGATCTGCGCATTACACACATACAAAAAACTAAGTAAAAAACGTAAACACTTGTCATTTACAAAATTGGTAAATTTCAAACAGTTTAAGTTTTTTTTTAATCTCTGCATATTTTTATGTCTGCAAGTTGCATCATGCACAATGGTATTGATGCTCTTAAATAGCTCTTTCTGTTTTTTATAGGAACTATTCTAAAAAGTGTTTTATGGGCATTTGTTAAGATCACATTTCTCATTGCTATTACAATACAAAGAATTCCCTGGAACAATCTTCCAGGTATAGCAGCAATCAAGCATATGAAAGAAGAAATTATGCATTTCTAGCTCAAAGACCACAGTTTAGGTGTTGGTGATGTGCGTATCTGCTGATAATGCAGCTATGAATGGAGATGCTCTCACCTATACATTTTCCGTACTATTGAGCTAAGCCTAAGGTTGAAACACAAGAAATATATACACATATTTGTCGTGTTAGGTTAAAACACAACAAAATAATGTGCCACTTAAATCACGTTTGGATAGTAAAAATAAGAGGTTGAATGATACACGGCTTTAATTTCAGTATGATGCATCACAACAGTTTCTTAAAACTTCCCAAACTCACCCCATGTCCAATGATTCCCATGTTCTGCCGCTCTCTTTCTGCTGCTACATTATCCATCCATCCATCCTCAGGAGAAATTTTACGGGTAAAGACTGTGTCCGAAGTGCACGAATGCATCGTGATTTCAAAGCTGTCTTCGTCATTCCTAGTTCAGAGCATTCCTAGTTTCCAGCTGATGTTAACCGAAGATATTATTTCTGCTGATCTCTCCAGATACAGAATCTAAAGTGAGCCCAGAGTTATGGCGTCCCGGTGAACATATACTACCACCGCGGAGTGCTGTAGAGCAGCGGCTAAGTTATTTCCGAGGCACTGTAAACATGGAACAAGGTGCCCCTGTCAGTTCAGACCAAAATGACCCCTTTCGGCCTACATTTTAAACACTATCTGAAAAGTGATACATGATGGTGGTGGTATTATGCAGTTGGGATGCTTTTCTTCAGCATCGGCATGACTATATATACAAGAAGATCATGGAAGAAAGCCCTGGAAGATGGAACAAAACACTTAGGTGAAGCTTCAACTTCCAGCAGAACAAAGACCATCAACATTTAGAGTTACAATGGAAGGGTATGGATGTAACTGCAGGGAAATGTTCTGCAAATAATTGACTCTGATAGGCCAAATATAAATGCATGCCATATTTTTTTGTTTTTCAATTGCAAAGAGAATGTAAATGCACGTATCATTTTCCTCTCATTTCACCATTATATACTACCTTGCATTGGTCTGTCACATACAATCCCAGTAACATACTATGAAGTTTACAGTTCCAGTGTGAGAAAATCTTCAAATGTCAAGGGTAGGAGCATTTTTGCAAGATAAAGAAAAAACTTAACTTCTCCACTGACCAGTGAAAGGGCAACTACAGAAACACCATTCTCTTTCTCCCTTAAATTTCTTTCTCAATCCTCATCCATCTCTATTTTCTGTCTCTCCATCTTCTCTATCTTTACTCTTTCCTTCTCTTGCTGTCTCTCTGTAAGCTGGGATATAAATGCATTCCTCATTCCTGGAATGCATATAGAAATGCTGGGTTTTCTAGTGTCAGCTCTTCTTAAAATGGGCTGCTACAGCAGACGCTCCAGCTGAGGCAAGATGGAAGCAGAATGAAAATCCGCTCAATCTGCTAAACTCAGGAATGTGTTTTCTGTAAAACAAGTTTGTTTGAAGAGATTGAGAAGGTAGAGGATACAGCGATGGCATGGCAGAAGTAATCTGACCAAAGCAGGGGATAAGGATAAACTTGGTGAGGTGTTTCCTTGGCTTGGTTTGAAGTTGCTTACTGTATGTTACTATCAAGGTAAAGACAAAGTGCAAATCTAAAATTAGCATTATTTTGCTATTAAGAAGGAAGATTGAGAACAGGTGTTTCAGGATGTATAAGAGTTAAGGTTTGTGAGCAGGCAGTTGTCCTTCAGCTAAAAAAGAGAAATGAAAACTATGATATGATAAATCCATTATCTGGCCAGCATATGCCTGAATTTGTTTCTTGCCCGGGTCAGTGTTGAGGCGAGGGAATTACCAACCAGTGAAACATGGGACTACCTGGAAGAGGCTTACCAGAATCCACACACTGTCCATTGTCTTGAATGTAGCTTGAAAACAGAGATTGACAACATAAACCCTGTTTCCATCAACATTTATTTAAGCGCATTTTGAAATATCGCATTAGAAAAGGTCGATGGAAACAGCTTCTGATGAAATTACACTTTGCGTAGCCTGGTTGGTTTGCTCCAAACCAGTAGATGGAAACACAGCTAATTTGCATTTTCTTTTATTTTATTTTTTTGCACCTTTTTGAAATTTTGCTGAAAATTCGCATGACTATTGGCTAGAATTGTAGCTACAGATACATTATTCCCTTATTACCCTGAAAAGTTTGGGGACTGATTTCTCTCATGCTCATGTGGCAGTTTAAGTTTCATATTGTACCAGTAACCGATAGCTTAATATCAACTTGTGTTTGGAAGTATGGTCATACATCCATCTCATGAAGAAGAGGTGATGCGTAATTTTATGTTCAAGGGAACATGATAACACAGCAATTTAGAAATATTTTTTTGTTTTTAAAAACAGAGTAAAGTTTTCACCAATCATAAGTTTAGAAAATCTGTAATGATCAAGTCCAAGTTTACCGAGTGTTGGTAATTCTCTGTTTATCCCTAAGTGGGGTCCCACACTAAAAATATTTCCTTTGTCCTTTAAAATATTTTCTCACAGTATTCTGCCCAAAAGGAAAACTGTGATTTTTGGTCCGTGAGGCAGACACCCTGTCTACTTTTAAGACTAATCTTAAAACTTTCCTTTTTGACAAAGCTTATAACTAGAGTGGCTCATGTTACCCTGAGCTACCTCTATAGTTATGCTGCTATAGGCTTAGGCTACTGGAGGACATCAGGGCCTATTTTTCTCACTCTACTGATTTCTACTGTTCTCCAGTCTACTGTTCTCCAGATTTGCATTGCATTACATTGAAATGACTGTTGTCATTTCAGCTTTTAACTTTTTGTTCTCTCTCTTTTTCCTTCATAGTAGGTACACCTGGTCTGATGTTCTGTTGACTGTGAAATCATCCAGGGAGGACAGATCACCTGTTATTACCATCTAATGTAGAACAGATTACTGGATCAATGTGTGCTTCTGTGCTTTTTGTCTGTCTTGTTGTGTCTCTGCTCTGTCTTCTGTAACCCCCAGTCGGTCGAGGCAGATGACCGTTCATACTGAGCCCGGTTCTGCTGGAGGGTTTTCCTTCCTGTTAATGGGGAGTTTTTCTTCCCACTGTCGCTTCATGCTTGCTCAGTATGAGGGATTGCAGCAAAGCCATGTACAATGCAGACGACTCTCCCTGTGGCTCTACGCTTCTCCAGGAGTGAATGCTGCTTGTCCGAACTTTGATGCAATCAACTGGTTTTCTTATACAGTATAGGAACATTTTTGACCAATCTGTGTAATCTGACCCAATCTGTTTAATATGATTGAACTTAACTTTGTAAAGTGCCTTGAGATGACATGTTTCATGAATTGGTGCTATATAAATAAAATTGAATTGAATTGAATTGAATTGTGATAGAGGTTTCTTCAGTGCTTCTGCAAGAGAGCATTGTTGGCCTACTCAACTAGCAACCTTAATTAGCTGACTCTGCCAAGAGAATAACTTCCTCTCTTACTTCAAAGTGAGAGTATGGGTACATTGGTACAGACTGTCAAGCTTAAAGTGCTCACCTTCATATCTAGGGCTCCTTCACAACAATAACTGGTTAGCCCTTTGTAAGACAGACTTCATTTAATTTGACTAGAAACATCAAAACGTTTTAATATCGTGTACCCTTTTGCACAAGATTTAGTCCCACCCTTACTTTGTTTAGCATTTATGTTGTGTACTCGCCTACCAGAAAGACATGCACTGATCAGGTTTTTACTGACAAATCAATATCTGTCAGTTTCCCGTTTTCTTTGACATATGAACTGCTGAGTCTAGTTTTAAACAATTCAGTTTTAGTTTATTTTTGCTGAACTACATTGAGTACATGTACAAGTAATTCAACAAATACATGTAATTGAATAACAATTCTGTTTTGAATCCTCCAAAAAAATGAAGAAATTATCATCATTTGTGCAACGAAGCATTTGTCCCTAACCTTTATTTGTCTTTCAGTAAACCTAAAGCAAAATGCACAATTTTCCTCTTTGTTGGTGCATTTACATATCAAAAGTCGTGAGTTTTTAATTATGGTGCATTCAGTGAAAAGGAGAAAATAGAGGTTTCTTTTCTATGTTTTGAAATTTCTACTAAGGATTTCAATTAAGTAGAGTCTAGGTTTATGTCTAGATTCATATGCAGAAGCTCAAACAGCACTGGGAATGTCAGCAGCAAATGCCACATCTCTCAATGCCCGGGCAGCAGAGAGAGGTGCATAAGAAATTGGTGTAACTCCTTGTTTATCACTAGTTCTCCACCAGCTGCTTACCATGCATGCATGGTAACCAGTCAGTCAAAGTATGATTTCTATTACCGTTTCAAATCTTAGCTCAGAGTTACACAACCAATCTAAGACAGCCAGGCAATGTAGCAAAAGCATGTATGAAAGGGCATTAGCTCCCAACATTGCTAATCGATCCAACCCCTATCAAGATGGTCAAAAAAAGAAATAAAAAAACAGCAATCTTACACTTGCAGGTGTATATAATTTGTTTCCCGCAGCAGTAAGAAATGCCACCACGTCTCAAACATGAAAGGCAAAAAAAGCAATAGTCTAGTTGTTTCCAGCAGTAGATGTGCATCCAGCTTCTTTCTCCAAGCACACCACCTTCTGAGTCCTCAGCTCAGTCAGCTGGCAGTTTACTCTGCAGCTTGACCAACTCTCTGATATATTGCAGATATCAATCATTTGGGTAACAAACAACTGTAATGTTCAGTATGTCATTCACTTTTCTTAGACATATTTTCATGTTCCCTTCCTTTCACATGATTAAATTTTGATCATATAATTTCTACTTGTGAGCAAAGATACAGGGCAATGAGTTATAAAGAGTTAAGGAATAGATATTGCACAGATCATAAACATGAACATTTTTTAAATACCAAACAAAAGGAATATATGTTTTTTTTGTTCATTTTTCCCCACTATTGCAAGTCTGCAGCTTTATTTGAAGGAATAATTTTATTACTTGCTAATCTAACAGCTGAAACTCCTTAAATAAAACCCAACAAAATGTAATTTATGATGAACCAGACATATTCTTTAATACACAAGCCAGGATTAGATGTTGTCATTTCACCACGGGGCATAAACATCCGTTCTTGCATCATGCCTCTCGTTTTCTGTGTGTTTCAGCAGTTAGTTATCTGTCTCAGATATGTCCCTCAGGGTGTATAGGATCACCTAACAGTCTGCAATGAGGAAGAAAATTATCAATCAATATCATTTTGTTCTTTTGGTAATCCCTGCTTGTGTGTAATAGCTTGGCTAAAATCCTCTTTTTTTCCTTCCAACAAGCTGACTCAGTCAGTTGAAGAGACCCACCAGGCCTTTCTTTCCCCTGTGCTCCTCCCAGGATGGGATGCACATGGGGACCACCCCCGGATAAAAAGAGCCCATTGCTTCTCTGATTAGTGGGGATGAACTCTTGTATGCTTCTAATCATAGGAAGACACATAAAGAGAGCTACATGTGAGCATGATTACACAAATGGAATGTCATATGGAAGAATAATGTGAAACTAGTTTGATGATACTAAAGACTATACAAATGGAAAAGAGCTATGCGCCACCCAATTTGTGCTCACATGATTCCTGTATGCAAAGAAAGATTCAAATTTTCATATGTCAAAGAGAGGGAAAAAGACATGCAGGGGCATCCCTCCTTAAAGGCAGTCCAGGAGCATGTCTTTTAGTTTCTTAGATACATTCAACTATGCTAAGGTAGCCATACCCTGGGAGCCTGGATATATCAACACAAAGCACATGCACAATTATGAAATGCAATAAATTATATATATATATATATATATATATATATATATATATATATATATATATATATATATAATGTGAAAAGGACTTTGTGGGCATCTGTATTCAGTCCCCTTTAATCTGATGCTTGCTGGATGCCATCATAATTAGTAAACAGATTCCATCTTTGTGTAATATAACCGCAATATAAATCCAGCTGTTCTGTGAAGGGCTCTGCAATTTGTTTGAGAACAAACGGCATCATGAAAACCAAAGAACACAGCAGACAAATCAGGGAGAAAGTTGTGGAGATCTTTAAAATACAGTTAGGTTAAAAAAACATTATTCTGCAATTTGAACATCTCACAGAGCCCCGTTCAATCAATCCTCTGAAAATTTAAAGGAGATGGCTCAACTGCAGACCTAAAGATCATAAAAAAAGAAAACAACATCAGCTACCAAAACTACGCAGACGACACACAGCTCTACATCACCATGTCACCAGGTGACCATGAACCCATTCAAGCACTGAGTAAATGCTTAGAAGAAATCAATGCATGGATGTGCCAACATTTTCTTCAATTGAACAAAAACAAAACTGAAGTAATAATTTTTGGACCAATAGAGGAGAGATCAAAAGTTAGCACACAGCTTCAGTTGCTTTAGCTAGAAACCACTGATCGGGCCCAAAATCTGGGTGTAGTGATGGACTCTGACCTGAACCTCCAAAAGCATCTAAAGACAATTACAAGGTCGACCTTCTATAACTTGAAGAACATTTCCAGGATTAAAGGATTAATGTCTCAGCAGATTCTGGAAAAAACTAATCCATGCTTTTATTTTTAGTTGAATTGATTACTGCAACAGTGTTTTCACAGGTCTGCCTAAAAAGTTGATACAACTGCAGCTGATCCAGAACGCTGCTGCCTACGTCCTCAACTCTACTCTAAGAAAGTAGAGCACATCACCCCAGTTCTAAAGTCCTTACACTGGCTCCCTGTATCTCAGAGAACAGACTTTAAAATACTTCTGTTAGTCTATAAGTCACTGAATGGCTTAGCACCTAAATACATCACAGACTTGTTATCAGTGTATCAACCATCCAGACCCTAAGGTCTTCTGGCTCCAACCTACTCTGCATACCTACCTATGCACCTTTAGTTCAAATTCAAACCCAACTTTTCAGACTTTAATTTGTAAAAACCATGTGCTACTCTTATTGGTCTATCACATAAAATTAGAAATAGACCTAAAATTAATTTTGCAACTGTAACATTACAGAATGTAAAAAAAAAATAAAATAAGGAAAGAAAAAGAGTTCAAGAATAAAACATTTTTTGCAAGGCGAGTGCCTTGATGCTGAGATGCCGCTGCAATACGCGGGCCAAATGAGGTCCATTTGCTCACTGTCACCATGTAGAGTAACTCCCACAAACTTTTCATAGAAGTAAGCTGTCAGTGGATCTCTGTCTTCCTCCTCCTCACTCCCTGTCTTGACTGTTGCCATGAGGCTCAGAAGGGTGATGATGAATGTTTGAAGGCTGATGTAGAGGGATAGTGGTGGTTGAGAATGGGGGGGTTTAAAGAAGGAAGCGAGCAAAGAAACACAAGGATTGAAGGAAAATCTCAGATAGAGAATGTAATTATGAGAGTATTGGAAAAATTATGATTCAGGAATACCAAATAGGCTAATGATAATTGATGTTTTGTCTCTTTATTCTTGCATCTTTGTAGAATTTTTCACAGTCTCTGTGATTGGCTGATAGCATGGCCACTGGCACATGAACGCACATCATGCACGTGTACACACACACACACACACACACACACACACACACACACACACACACACACACACACACACACACACACACACACACACAAGCCCCCTTTGCTCATTCTACATGGCAATCACCATGGCAACAAAATGTACAGAACACAGTCAGGGTAGGATATTTTTAAGTTTCAAAGGAATGGAAACAACAATGGAGACGACAAAGGAAGGAAAAGACAAGAACAGTTCACAGTGATGGGAACGAGAGTGAAGCTGATGAAAGTGCGAGCAGATGCGCGAGTGAGTGTGTTTCTGGGAGTGTGTGTCCAAGGTCATGCAGCTCAGAGCCATATGTACCCAAGAAAAGAGGAGGATTAAGCGTGGTGTAAACGAAGCAGAGGAATCCTGACATTGACTGGTGTTTCGTGGTATTTAGTAGTTATGTCTACCTATTCTTTACAAGATATACACATGCTAAGTATAATGGCAACTTTTGATACATCCGGATTTTCTAATGTGATTTCGGTCATATATAAAGTTTTCTGACTGTGTATTATTATTTTTTGGACTGATTGACCATTTCCCTCAATTCTATGCTTTGCTCTCCTCAGCCATTGCCAATCAGTTCCACCTGTTGCTGCTAATTGGCCCCAAGTCTTTGCACCTGTGATTACTCCGGTTTACAGTGTTGTATAGTAACGAAGTAAAAATACTTCACTACTGTACTTAAGTATATTTTGGAGTACTTTATACTTTTCTCAAGTATAATTTTTTTTGATTACTTTTACTTTTACTTCACTATATTTCCGTACTTAATTGCATACGTTTACTCCGATACATTTTCAATGTTTGGTTTAGTTACTCGTTACAAAAAAAGTGTCGGTTTGGCTCAGCCAGACGTCGCCCGGAGCGCCTCCGTTTGAAGCGCTCGGCGTGTCATTTCAAAGTTGCTGTGCGCCAGCGGGGGCGAGGCCTTGCGCTCCACGCAGCCAATCACTAACGCGCCTGGCCTTTGATTGACATGGTAGAGACCCCCCTTTAACTCCGCTCTCATTGGTTGTGCTGTCTTAAATCCCGCCTTCCTTCTTCCTGATTGGCTGTTTTCTATTACGTGTGTGCGTGCATGTGCGTACGTGCTTGGAGCACGAGATTTCAGTTTTGATTTTAACTGGGATACTAGACTACGAAACTAGTTCCAGTTAAGAAACTAAATATTATCTGCACTAAAATAGGTGAAAGCTGCTGAGTGCAGTTCTGATCAGAAGCAGCAGAGAGAGTTTTGAATTGTTGAACTTGAGAAATGTAAGTAACCAACGTTAATATCTCAAAATAGCATTTAATTCTGAAGTATAACACATCTTATCAACAAAAACCTAATCTCCTCTATAAAACTAAATATTCTGTGCCAGGCAGGAGTTCTGAAGACTGCTGGAAAGATGGAAAAGCAAAGACTGTAGGTCATAAAAATTCAGATTCTTAGCCACAGCTGTCTGAAAAAGGTGAGAGTGTCACTTTTACCAATATTTCATTGTTATTGTTGCTTTTAGTGATATTACGTGATGTGCCAAGGCTTCGAGGCGTGTGTCGAGTAATGGAGGGGGCGTTTCCGTAAAGCGCGTATCGAAGCTTGCTTCATTTAGGGGAGGAGCCGAAAACGATGACGTCCGAAGCATCGCTGCCCGGCTTTACCACGTGACTGCTTCGGGAAGTGGTTCAGATTTTGCCAGATGACCGGTTCATTCAGAACCAGTTATGGCTGCACGCTGGATCATAAAACAGTTCTGCTAACCAGATGCAGTTTTAAACGGCACTTAGTCTGTTTATAAGTTTCGTTTTTATTAATTCTGCATTTTTTAACTACATGCACCGTATTTCTGTGCCTCAGCGCTTGCTCCTCTCCCCCCCTCCTTTCCCTCGGAGCAGGTGCTTTTATCACCGTTCATTTATTTTCAACCATTTGAGGCAGTTGCTACTCTTGTTTAGACCTTTGCGTAGTTATAATAGTATGATTAGGGTTCCACAAAATAATAGTGTTATTCATTTGACTATTTCTACTTCTAGAATTAGAATAAAGACAAATAAAACAAAGGAACACAATTTAAATTGGTTTTATTGTTCATAGATTTCCACACTGTCCATTAGTAAATTAGTATAAACCAGGGCCGGAGCTAGCAGATTCAGAGGGCAGAGAATTCCCAAAGTATCTAATATATTCTACCTCCTGCAATGGAAGGGAAAAATTGTTATGGGCTGGCTGATATACAGCAGGTCAAAAAAGGCCATATTTTGGCTGCAGTGCTTTCTCTTATGAAGAAAAGATCATATAGTGCACTAAATTCAATAGATGGGTTGAAAATATCCAGTATAAAATACAGAGATTTGTGTGTGTGGTGTGGTGGCGGCAGGTGTAGAGGGAGGGGGGGGCAAAAAGACTGTGTTGTCCCGGGCCCTAGCAAAGCTGTCAGCTGGCCGGCCTGCAGGTGTATCTATTAGCAGGTTTACCACTTCCTGTAGGTTAACTAAGCCTGGTTTATCACTTCACCATGTTCTTAGTATACACCCCCTTTGCCTGCACTTGGTTGTGTGTTGGTTTCTTAGCACTGACCTTGCTTGAAGAAGGAAAACTGAAAGCTTACAAAAAGGTTGTATTTTCTGTCTAAACTTGGTCTAAATTTCTCCTGCACTTGGTTGTTTATATTATTTTAAGTGAATTTGACTTTCCAAGTTTACCAAAATATAAAAACCGCCATTCAAACTGCATGTGCTTTGTTTTACTTTTTACTTATACTCTTCATTACATTACTTGAGTACATCTATTTTTAAAGTAATTTTCATACTTAAGTACAAGACATTTCAGATACTTTAAGACTTTAACTCAAGTAACATTTCAGTCAGCTACTTGGACTTTTACCAAAGTCATATTTTGGAGAGGTACCTATACTTTTACTTGACTCCGAGATTTCAGTACTTTATACAACACTGCCGGTTTATACCTGCCCTTCACAGTCACTCACTGCCAGAACGTCTTGTTAGCCTTGCCTGTTTGCTGCTCCCAGCTTTGTTTGCTTAGCCTTCCAGACCTTGTGATCCTGTTGGTGGCCTGGCCTCACTGATGGATTCCTGTCTGTGATTGTGTGCGACATCCTGCTCTGTTTTCCTGAGAGGATCTGTTGCTAGCTCTGTTCTTTCTGGAGAGCCATCAGCCTGCTATTCTGGTCAAGTCTCAGATAGTTTTCTCTGGTCAGTGGAGTCAGTTATAATCACCTGGTCAACCTGTCTCTGCCATCACCTAGGCAGCGTGCCTCAGTCATCATCATCGTTTTCAGCCTGTACTGCCTGCCTTCTGCATCTTTTACAATAAACTTTTTAAACACAAAACACTGTGTCCGGCTCAAATATCGGGTTCCCAGAGATCCAGTCATTACAGCTTTCTCAAAAATAGTAAAATAATTGCAAATTTAGTGAAACTAGCTTGTAACAACCATTAGAAAGGAAAGTCATTTCATCTTTGGGGTTTTACAATGGAATAATTTATGATTATACTTCAATGATTGGGCCTTTTTTAAGAGGCAAAAGAATATCCCCTAAAAGCCCATCTGTGTCAGAAATACTTTAATAATCCCAGAGGGATCAGTGCCCAGAAAAAAGCATTTACACCCCATTAACTTTTCTACATGTCGTCACATCACTCTCTCAAACTGAATCTATATGAATCTGATTTTATGTGCTAGCCCAAGACAAAGTACCGTATTTTCCGGACTATAAGTCGCAGTTATTTTCATAGTTTGGCCGGGGGTGCGACTTATACTCTGGAGCGACTTATGTGTGAAATTATTACAAATTTTTACCGGTATATCATTACACCTGTTATTTTCACACCAAACAGAAGTCAAGCTTTGCGCGGACGAGCGGGGGGTGGACCGGCGGAGCGGGGGGGGGCAGAAGACAAGCTTTGCTATATGCACGCGCGAAAGCAACAACAAAAAACGCATGTTACCGTCAAATAAACATGCAAGCATATCGACTTAGGGTTTTTTTTTTTTTTTTGGAATGAAAGATAGCGCTGAAACACTGGCACAATTATTCAGCCTGTTGTTGCCTCCGTTCTATTTTTATTTAAAATTGACTTTCAAGATGACATGTCTGTTCTTGATGTTGTATATTATCAAATAAATTTCCCCCAAAAATGCGACTTATACTCCAGTGCGACTTATTTATGTTTTTTTCCTTCTTTATTATGCATTTTATGGCTGGTGCGACTTATAGTCCGGAAAATACGGTAGTTGATAATTGTGAAGTGGCAGAAAAAGTAAGTCTTACATATCATTTTAATTTATTTTTTCAGAAATTACAATCTTTAAACGGTGCATATGTGTTCAGACCCCTTGAATTTTTAGTCAGCAGATTGTCTTAAGCGATATCTTGTCAAATCTTGCCACAGATTCTCATCTACATTAAGGACTGGACCTTCACTGGGTCATTCCAACACACAATTTATGCTTTGACTGAAATAATTGCACTGTAGTGCCTCTTTTTACCAGGTTGACCCTGCACTTAGCTCCATGCATCTATTCATCAAGTCTGACCAGCTTTCCTGTCCCTAATGAAAGCATGTCCACCATGTTTTACTGTGGACATGCAAGATTCATGATGGTGTGCAATGTTAGTTTTCTGGCACAGTGTTTGCATGTAGGTAAACATTTTTGTGTCAGATTCTCAGTTGCAAGATCAGGACTTTAACTGGAACATTCTAATGCCTTACTATGATTTGATCCTAATCCTCTATTGCAGCTCTGATTGTATGTTTAGGGTCATGGTTTATCCTGCGTAAAGATAAACCTCCATACCAGTCTCAAGTCTTTTGCAGCCTTTAACAGGTTTTCTTTCTGAATGGCCCGGTATTTAGTTCCATCTCTCTTCCCATCAACTCAAACCACCTGTTCTGTCCCTTAGCATCATCTTGCCACCATGATGTTTCATGGTGGATTCAGATAACTAACACGCATGGCGTTGTGTAAGTAGACCAAAATGTTGGATTATGGTCTCATCTGAGCAGGGCACCTTCATCCAAATGTTTGTGGTGTCTTATTTACATAAAACCCATATTGATGTAGTATGTAACTAATAGTGGGCCAGGCAACAGTTTCCAAGACCTGATCTGTGGATTGCTGAAGCTGCTCTAGACCTAGCTTGGACCTCTTGACTGTTTATTTGATAAATGCTCTCCTGGCAAAGGCCTGTCAGGTTAGGTGGATGGCCATTTCCTGGTTGATTTACAGTTGGGCCATTTCCATCCAATATTTGGATGATGATCAGTTGAACATGAGATAGTCAAAGCTTTGGATACTATTTCATGACCTTATCTTGCTTTATACTTCTCCACAACTTTATCAGCTGACCTGTCTGCTGTATTCCTTGGTCTTCATGATGCGGTTTATACACTGCTTCTCTCAAACAAACCTGGATTTATATTGAGATTAAATTACACGCACAAGGACTATGTTCACTGTGATAGACTGGTGACATGTCCAGGGTGAACCCCGCCTCTCGCCCATTGATAGCTGGAGATAGGCACCAGCACCCCTCACAACCCCACAAGGGATAGACATGTTAGAAAATGGATGGATGGATGGATGGATGGATGGATGGATGGATGGATGGATGGACTATTACCCCGTTTACACTACCCCTTTTTAACCATGCCGAGACCAGTCCGAGCTCGGTAACCGAGATAACTATCGAGTGTAAATGGAACGTAATCTGTACTGAACCGAGCCAGACAAAACGGGACCGCGCTAAATGCAGACCAGTTCCATGTGTGAGCTCGGCCTGGTTTTTTTCTGGCCCGGTTCTCAGATAACAAAGAGCGCATGAGCAGACCGCGTCATCTCCTTACAGCCAGCTGACATTTCAGACATTCATACAAATACTAGCTTCCCTACCATGACACACGATTTCCAGTGATGATTCTGCTTAGCAGTGTGATGAACCTCAGCGTCTGTCGTTGTTTCCTGCATCTGTAAATCCTTATTAGACGTTCGTTTGTCTTATCCACTTCTCAAAAGCCGACTCTGTCAAGTAAATTCACCAAAAGTTGCCGTCTTCGCCTGACTCTCCGCAAACAACGAAATATAACCAAACATAACTTCCTGAATGTTACGGGCGCCGCCATTTTTATTTGCTTGATTTCCTCCTTCAATCCCAGAGAGCAGTAGTACCGCAGATCGTCACAAGGAGGCGAGGAAACCAAGGAACCGAGATAGCTTGATGTGTAAACAGCTGTCAGAACCAAGCTCAGCTTGGTTAACTGATCCAAGCTTGGAACGAGCTCAGCATGGATCGGTTTAACAAGGGTAGTGTAAATGGGGCTTATGTTTACTTAATAGGTGACTAATGAAGGCAACCAGTAGGTATCAGGTCTTCACTGAACTGCTGTATTTAGACTGTGTAAATTTGTCACAGCTTAACCCTATTAACTAATTAATAGGTCTTCTGAAGGCAGTAGGTTGCACAGGAACTTCATTTAGGGGAGTCAGAGTATAGGTCGCTGACTCCAAATGCTAGACACACTTGTCAGATTTTCCTCCATAAAAATCTTGAAATCCATGCATTATTTTCCCTCTACTCGCTAATCATACATTACTTTGTGTCACATGAAATACCAGTTAAATTTGGGAGTTGTTACAAGACCAAATGTAGCAAAGTGAAAAGGGTGTGAATACTTATGCAACGTACTGTACCTTTTCATGCATAAGGACACAAGTGGTGGTCTATGTGAGCTTTTGTTGAAAACCAAGTTCTTGCATCTGTAGGCCTGTGTGTTTGGGATCTCACAGCTCATCCCTCTTGTCTGGGTGTGGATTTAGCGGGGACAGCTGAGTTAATTTCAGAAGTTGAAGCAGGTCAGAGGTCAATCCCCGGTGTAGGTGGCCTCTTGTAGCCAGACCACCATCCAGCAGATGCCAAATAAATCACAGTCGTGCTGAGTCGTTTGGCAAGCATCATCACATGCCTCCCTCGTCACTCTGCCTGTCCGTAAGTGTGCCTGTCTTTCATTTTTAGGCTAGCCTTTTTTGTTAAAACACACACACATAAACACAGACACACAGACACACACACACACACACACACACACACACACACACACACACACACACACACACACACACACATACATATATCCAAGTAGATTAGCAGCAGCAGCTCATAAAGGTACATCTGGTCCAGAAATCCTCACTGGACATGATAAACAGTAACCTTGAGCAACTTCCTGTTTAGTGTCTTGGCATCTCTCCAGACCAGAGTTAGTTTTCATTTTCCAGTTTTTCTGTGATAAGTTAGGATTAGGTTTACTGTAGTTTTATTTAATTGTGTGAAAAATATAAATATCTAAATATCCTGATTAAATATAGGATGCTTGCATTGAGATGTATACATTTGTTGTTTGTCCATAATGACACATATTAAAAAACAAACAAACAAACAAACAACATGGTTATCTCTCCACTGGGTAGTCACTTCTGTAACTCTCCAAAGAACCTTATTAGTTAACCTTGGCCAACAATTATTTTTCACTAGATAGAGTTGAGTATGCTTTGTTACCAGAGCAAATGAAGCTTGTCTTCCCTTTTTTCTTTTTCTTTTTCTTCGTCTTATTTTCACATTACTCTGCAAGTCTTTTGTAATTGTTACAAGAAGAAGATCAAGAATGAAGTAATGCTTTGAACACCATACTACCCTTATCCTTAACGTGACATAGCTTTAACATGTTATTACATTACTATTGACAATTTTATTCACATCATTTAATTAATATTTAGTAATCTGGCATTTTCAAGTTTAAGCAAAATAAAACTGTGACACACACTTCCATGCATGAACAATCATGTGGCAGAATTTAATTAAAATCTGATAACACAATACGCTAAGTACAGTAATTGAAATTAACTGAAATTGGTAAGTACAACTCAAATGGTAAGTACAATTTCAATGAAATATGTACTAAACATAAATGAATACTATAAATCTGGATAAAAATAAAACTATTGTTTGACAGGATGCTTGGAAAAACTGAGTTTAAATTTCACTAGAGTCGAGCCTGACCTGTCATTTGATGTCTGCCACCTTGAAAAACTCCAGCAATGAAAATCCCACAGCGGGTTGTGTCAGTGCTTTTTAAAATGTGTTTACATTGCTGTCACTTTTACATTAAATGCATTTATTGGAGTAGTTGTTCCACTCGAACCGCTTGTTGAAAAATAAACCAGGATGATCTTAAATGGGAACAGTATCAATTGGATAGAAAAGTAAGACGGCTTAAACTAAACAATGATGATGTGAAGCAGTAAGTCTTGGTTTTTCAGTGCTGTATCATTCATGTTACACCACTGTGGGTTTGCCACTGTCACACCCGAATTTCCTCATTGAGGGACATTATTCTTATTATTAGATACTATCTGGGTACCAACTGGGCAGTGACACCAGGTCCTACCATCTGTCCTATCATCACAATGTAAACATGTGGACTTCCCTAAATACTACTGGGACTTTAACTGGAGTCTTTGGTGTTGGTCAAAGGAAAATAAGATTAATAACATTTTTCAACAACAAACACTCCAGGTTTTCTGGCACAATACACTGGATGAACAAGTGAAAAACAACCTTGGATCGATCTATGATGGGCCTGTTTCTCCTCCTAAGGTTCCAGGAACCTTGTTAGAGTCCATCGAATCATGGACTTTTTAAATTACTAGAACATTTTGCATGTTGCATTTCAGCAGTAAACTGTAAATGGGTGATTGCTGCGCATTTCAGCAAGATAATGATCCAAAACAGATGACTAAACTGAAACAGATTCACCCAGACACAAAGCCTTCTTCCAATGACATTACCATCCCCAGGCCTTAACCCTATAGATATCCTTAAGATAAGACCTGGGACTCTAGAACCCCATTCCCACCGCCTTGGTTCGGCACGGTCTACTCTGCTCCACTCGCTTGCAAGCATTTCAGCAAGTCTTTTTCAGGGACATCCTGGGTTTCTATGGCCCTGCTCAGTAGCAGGGTCAAACCAAGTGGACTTGAGTGGAGGTTTGACGTGAAAACACTGCTTTTCAGTGATTGGCCAGGAGAAACGAGAAGGTTTTTCTCAGAGGAAGTCCAGGAAAAACTGAAGAGCGACGGCATTAGGATCATCATGAACGGAGTGGGTCAAATCCAAATATAATTTTACTGTGTAAAATTGAACCATGCCAGAAAGAAAAACAGAAAAGAAAAAGGACACTTCAGCTCTCTATACACAAACTCACTGAGTCAAATCCATGGATTTACCTAAACAGTCTTTCATTTTTGCATACACTGAAAGCCGTTAAGTTTGGTCTCTGAAGACTGTGTGGTTCAAAAACATGTTCACGGCCAAGACAATCTTGCTTATAAAATTATACAAACATTTTTATTATTTGTCATTGTTTACCATTTCTCGTGGATTTCCTTAAAGTGTTATGTTGCAAACAAGACAGGGTTCGGGGACCTGCTGGCTTCCAGAAAAAAATGTCCTTGGTTTGAATCCTGGCTGGAGGCTGCTCTGTTTCCAGATTGCACGTTGAACCTGTGCAATCTTGATCAGTCATTCTAAAGTTGCCTTACATAAATTTAAAAGGAATGTCTAAAGGTCTTGCTTAAAACCCAAACACTTCTTCTAGACACCTCTTCACCACCTCTTATTCAATAGAGGCAGATTGCTGTTTAAGGGTGATTGTTACTGTCTGAAATGAGAACTGCTGTTAGTGTAGTGTGCCTGAAGCAGCAGTTTAAAAGGCTACACCATTCATCTAGGTGACAGAACCCACAAAAGGACCCACATTTGAGCATAACCTCAGCTTAACTGCTGTCCTATTGGCAAAAGGGGGTTGTATAAAGTACAAACAGCAGTATTACAAATAACTGTCAGCAGCAATTTTGTACAAAATTGTGAAATTTTGTTTCACAATAAAATATCAATTTGATTTGAGACTATTTCCTCCATCCATCCATTTTCTAACACCTCTATCCCTTGTGGGGTCGCGAGGGGTACTGGTGCCTATCTCCAGTTGTCAATGGGCGAGAGGCGGGGTACACCCCGGACAGGTCGCCTGTCTATCGCAGAGACTATTTAATTTCTTTCTTGTTTTTACACGAGATGCCAATAAAATTGTCTGTGTCTGTATCGATTGGAAGATAAATACCTACGAGTGTCAGTGTAAGTGTTTGCTTACTATATATTTCACTCCTTCTGTAATCGTTCTGGTATATGGTGCAACAGGACCAGTGGTCTAATTTGTTCCAGTCTAAGAAACTATAAGTGGCAAAACGTGTCGGTTCACCATTCAGTAATCAGGACTCCTATTGTGCTCTGAGCATGAAGAAAGAGACACCTTTGTGTAGATCTGGGATGATCTGACAGAAACCTGGCACTAGGGTCTGCACAGGTTCTCTTACGACATCAGCCTTTTTGTTTGCAGTGGTGATCCAAACAGGAGACGACAGACCAGCACTGTGTGCAGCTGGAGATTGCGGGCAGGTTGTGCTCTGTGTGTGCATGGCTTTTACCATGAAGGTATGCCTCATAAGATAATTTGATGATCTCTGTGTTTTGCTGCCAGGTTAACGCGTCGCCTCCCCCACGACCCCCTCCTTCTTCCGATTCCTTCATTGCCGCAGTAACTTATTAATTTCTGTCATCTGGTTTTCCTGCCATTTAGAGATACTACCAAATCCCATTATGTTTGTCATGGATGAGGTGTATGGGCAATGCACCTCCTTAAAGAAGAATGGGGAAACGGGGATTGCATATGTGCTCACAATCACCTTTAGTGGATATGGGAGGAAGGAACGCAGACATCATGCATCATAATCGGCATCTTCTCTGTTTCTTAACGTATTTCCGGTTGATCACTAAACACTGTTTAGAGATCTGCGAGTGAAAAACTTAGAGGTCATTCATGGCGGTTGAGAAACTAAAATAAACAATGATGTTAAAATGCCAGACGCCATAAAGCCACAAACACTATATCTGCTGGTGTGTGCATGTGTGTTGTTTGTGTGGCAGAGGATTTAAAGCTGTCACTTTGTAATTACCTCAGCAAATACAGGCTTGGAGAGAGTTGACTGAAGTCTACCAGTAAGACAGTCCTGGGAGAAAATAAGAAGTGACAAGCCACATAACACAGCGTGGGACGTAAATAACTTTTAGCCCCTTCTTTCTCTCTCTCCCAGTCTTCTTCATAGAAATGCGGACGATTCTTCAAGGATTTTAAAGGAGTGAGTGAGGGAGAGCTGAGCTGAAATGAGAGAATATCCCTCGCTTTCATCTTTAGAAGAAATCTCTGACATCCTCTCTCACTTGCTTTGATGAAAGCCTTTGGTTTTTTTTTTTTTGGGGGGGGGATTTATCCTCTTACAGTATAAAGTGTAGCTTGCATGCTTCAGTCTGTGCTCGACTCACACATGCATTCATTGTGTTGTCATGAGGACCGGGACACACCTATCTGGTTGCACTCACTATGAGTTGTGTAGGTGGCATGGCAAGTCTTGCCTTGTGTTTTTATGCATTTGAAGGACTTCTCAGAGCCAGCTCAAGTTGTAGGGCTGGACTTTGGTCAGACCTGTCACCCATCCCTTGGTCTGACTGTGAACGCCCTGCCAGATAGTTTTCAAACATTTACCAAACAGGAAAACAAAAAAACATTAGGATTACTTTTTTGTTTAGGAAAAGACAGATTTGTAACAACAGCTATATATCCTTATTTCATTTTATATTGTGACAGGGTGTTTTTTTTATCATACTGTGTGATATCTGCTCTCATTCTATGTTATTGTACACACGTGTAACTCTGGGATTCTTACATTATAAACTCATCGGGAACAAGGCAGAGAGGTGTTTATTCCTTTTCGAATTATGTTCTTAGGTTATTTGGTTTTTATGACAATTGCAATTTATTAGAAAGCTCAAAAACAAATTGGTGCAAATAAAAATTTTCTTTTTTTATGTTGAAAATGTGTTTTTCCAGAAAAAGATTAAAACCATTTTGCCCATCATTTTTCATCAACTTCATTAGATTTTGTTGCGGTTCTTTGTGACAGCAGGCCTTTTGGGTTATGAAGTTTGAAGTTGTAATATGACAAAATATTGAACTGTTCAAGGGCTGTAGAGATGGTTTAAGACACTGTGCACGTTTTCAGTCTTAGATTTTTTTAATATTCTCGACAAGGACCGACATCTCGACTTTAGTGGCTCCGGTCTTAGTCTACTTTCTCATGAGCTCCAGCTGGGTTGTTGCTGTGAAAGGACCGCTGTTGTTGCTGCAGCATGGTGTGAGCATGAGCTCAGCACTAATCACTGAAAAGGCCCTTACATGTGCATGGGGAGTAGTGACATGTTTTCTAGCCTCTTCCAACTCTTAGCGTGTACATTTCCACACAGACATACATTGATTTGCATTATATCCTTTAAGCTTTACTGTTTGGCCTCTAGCGCTACACCACTAGCAGCTTTCTGTTTTTTTCCCCTTCTTCTCTCACAGCTTCCACCACTCCACCTGGCTGGAGTCCAGCAATAGATTGTTAATTATGGTTTGCACGTGATGCACGGTCTTTCCCTCAAATTCTGCAGCAGCGTTCTTTGGCAGACATCAAAGTGTCGGTGTTTCATTCCACAGGGATTAGTGATGGGAGTGTGATAATGCCCTTGCCTGCTAGGCGAATTAAACGCCCATGGCTGGGTGCAGGTACTAAGAATCAAATGAACACACAATTCATACCGGCAGTCATACACAGTGCATACGCCCGAACAATGGAGGAAAAAAAAAAGACATGGGTTTGACAGATTCAGACATGTTGGAAACACAGCTAGACCAGTAGCCTAATTCCAGGGAAATACACGGTGATTAAACTGCGGACTAAACATCCAAGCAAACTCTCGTCTCTTTCATCTAATTCCTTTTAGAGAAAAAAAAGCGTTACATTAGTCAGTGTGTCCATAGAGAGAGTCACAGTACATTGACTGTCCTTCACTCATCTCTCATCTCTCCCCCCATGGCAAATTGGATTTTTAAACGGCTCGTTTTTTTCATCATTCCCCCGCACTCATAATTGACAGCAGTTTTCTTTCCTGCTGTCAATTTTCTTCTACTTGTTTCTCTATGCCTTACCAGAAAACTTAATGAAAAAAAAAATTGTTGAAAACGTGAAAAAAACAAAGATTTCAGAAGTCCAGTCTCTAGCAACTCTCACCATCATTCGCACAAAGGACAAATGACAAGTGTTTAAAGGGCTGCGGGGCATTTTAATGTTCAGTTTGTTTTTTTCTCGTCGTACGAGTAGGTCTCGGGAGACGGGCAGGAAAAACAGCCATGAAAGGGAAAATAACGGCGTCAGAGGGAGAGACACAGGCAATAGAAGCTCGTCCTTGGTGATCAATGCAGGCGCTGTTGTCTGTTCTTACTACTTTGTCCACAAGGACGAAGGCGTAGGAGAAAAGGCAAGTGATGCATATGAGCATTGTTTATAGGCCTCATACCAAACACCTGGCGAAACACACGGCGTAGGTGTCTGTGCCCTGCTCACACAGCAAAATGGACATTTTCAGGCTGCTGGAACACAGGCCTGGTGACATCAGACGGACATGCATCTCCAAAAGGACAGAAACCAAAGCAGAATTCATCCAAACAGCTGATGAACAAATTTAGTATTTATGAACTGATTTTCAAAAAATGTGACCCCGTGTTATACAGGTTGGTTGCAAACATTTCAGCTGGTTTTGGATTTTTTTGTTCTTGTTTTCATTCTGTTGAAATGCCAGGGTTTCAGTTTCATCAGATTTCTGCTGAGGCCTTTGTGATCCTTTATATCATTCTCTGAGACTAATGAGTAAAATATTAGTACATTCAATGCACTGGAAAAATATGTGGTGAAAATTCAAGCTGCCGAGTCTTTGCTCCAGCCACCTTCTTTGTGTTTAGTCTATTTCAGTGACTGCACAGCATCACCCCATTAAGGCGTGGCACAGTCACTTTACCAGGTCTTGTTTTTGCATGGATTAAGACATTTCTAGAAATGATGCCATTTTTATAAGGATTATTTTTAAAAGAACAAATACAAAGATCATTTTAGAAAACTCTTTTTACATGGACAGGGCTAAAAAATCTTGCAGTCGATATATGAATCGACTGCAGGAGTCTTCAACTCCAGTCTTTGCAAGACACTTTTCTGCGACTTTTAGATGTATCTCTGCTCTGAAACAACATGCTAAACAACATGTCTTTATTACCACTTCAGCATGTCATCATGTTCTGAAGTTTCTTAGTAATCAGCCATTCATTTTATTTAGATGTGCTGAATAAAATGAATGGGATGCGTCTAACAGTTGCAGGACAGTATGCTCTGGAGGACTCAAATTGAAGATGCCTAATCTAGTGAAATTTGCATGCATTATAGCTACTTGTCTGTAGCTTAGTGGGTCACCTCCTACTAATTTCAGCCCAGGAGATCAATCCAAATGTTCTTCACACTTTGATGTGCCGTTCGGTACGGATCCAGACCGGAGTCTGTGCATTGATTAAGACTGGGCTTTATTATGGTTTCTGCAGTTTAAACTTTATTTGAGTAAATTGTAACCTCCATTTAGCACAAACACTAAAATAAGTCCAAAATAAAAGTACGACTAAAATAAAATGAAATGATTGAGGTAGGTAAATGACCCTACAGATGTTTAGGATTTTGTACCTTTCTCAACCAAATGTTTTTTCTGTATATTAAAGCTTAGATCTACTTTATAGTTTAGATCTCAGAACATCTAGGAGAAAATAGTTGTGTTTCCATTAACGTTTTTTAATGTGCATTTTGAAGTATCGCATTAAACGGGGTCAATTTTGAATTAACTCACTAAATTCGGCAAAAACGTTTTTACCCCTGCTTGAGGTGGTTTTTTACTTTTTTGAAAAACACTAAATGCGCTACAGAGGAGATGGAAACACATTTGTTGAATCAGTTCTGATGTAGCGAACGTTTACCTCACATGACTGATCAGGTGTTTCTGCTGCTAGTGTCTGCTCGGTTATTCCCATAACCCTCGAAAACAGGACTGGAAGCAACAACAGGTACATGTGGACCGACACGTTCACAGCCTATCTCCTTTACTGATCTGTGGTCCGGGCTAGTTAGCAACATGTACTTCCTGTTCATTACGGCCAATGTCAACGAATGACAACGTTACGCTGTGCGTCTCCCGGTTAATTTGCTACAAACCAGTAAATTGTAAGCATGTCTAATGTGCATTTTCTCTTTTGTGCTATTTTAAAAGTTTGTGCTATTTTAAAAGTTTGCTCAAAATTCACGTGCAAACCATATATATATATATATATATATATATGTGTGTGTGTACGATATACCAAGGTAACGTGTGTACGAGATACCAAGGTAATAACATCAGTCGTGCTTTGTCGCTATTAGGGCAAAATAAACATGTATCCCTCCAATGGTGACAAAATATGAAGCAGATTTTATAAAGATTAATACAAGTAAACAAAATAACAGATTGTGCTTGTTAGGTAAGTCAAAGTTGTTGCAGCGGTGTAAACCTGCAACATTTATGTGAATATTTTTTCTCTCCTTGTTCTGTAAGAAAAGCACTTTCCTCACTGACAACACTTTAATGCTCTGCCCTCATTGTTGTCATGTCAAGCTTCTTTAGATTCTATGCTGTCACTCTGTGTTTTCTGTCTTACTTGAAACAGTATAAGACTGTACAAACTTGCAATTGGGCAATGTGACTTCCATATCAAATAAAAAATAGCAAGATTACTAAGAGCTGATGCAACTTTTAACTATTCTACTCATGAACAGTTATACAAACATGCTTCACTCTTGAAAGTTTTTTTTACAAAATAGGAAGAAAATCTGAATCTGATCACACAAACACAGTAGAGAATCTCTGATCATTTAGGCATATGAAAACTTGTACAATAGAGCCTCTTGTATCTGTAACTGTTGTGAGAAGGTTTCAGAGGTTTGTCAGAGAACATCAGTTAACAAACAGCACCCTGAACAACACAGCAGACAGGTTGGGGAAAGAGTTGTGGAGAAGTTTAAAGCAGGGTTAAGTTATAAGACAATAAACCAGCTAAATCTCACAGAGCACTGTTTAATCCATCGTCTCAAAATGGAAAGAGTATGGCAACACCTGCAAACCTACCAAGACATGGCCGTCCACCTAAACTGGCAGGCCGAGCACAGAGGGCATTAAATAGAGAAGAACATATATTACTGACACATTCCAAAAATCCGGACTAACGGGATGAGTGGAGAGAAGAACAGCTTTGCTAAATAAAAAAAACACACATATCTTTCATTTAAAGTTTGCCACCAAATACGATGCGCGGAGGAAAACTAACACTACACTCTGAACACAAGATCACCAGGAAGAAACATGGTGGTGGTGGCAGCATCATGCTGTGAGAATCTGTTTCCTCGGCAGGGACAGGGAAGCTGCTCAGAGGTAACAATATAATGATAGTGTATAAGATAAGAAATTGTAATCTTTGGGCCAGAGTCCTCAAAAAATAAACTTCTTAACCAATCACTTAATCTGGATGACATTAACTTGGCCTCTGGTAATAAAGTAAAAAACCTTGGTGTTATTTTTGACCAAGACATGTCATTTAAATCCCATATTAAACAGGTTTCCAGAGTTTCCTTTTTTCACCTCCGGAATATCGCCAAAATTAGAAACATTCTGTCCAGGAGTGATGCTGAAAAACTAGTCCATGCATTTGTTACTTCAAGGCTGGACTATTGTAATTCTTTACTATCAGGAAGTCCACAAAATGCAATTCAAAGTCTTCAGCTTATCCAAAATGCTGCAGCAAGAGTTCTGATGAAAATCAACAAGAGGGATCATATTTCTCCAATTTTAGCTTCCCTTCATTGGCTTCCTGTTAAATCAAGAATAGAATTTAAAATTCTTCTTCTAACGTATAAAGCCCTTAATAATCAAGCTCCATCATATATCAGAGCTCTGATTACTCCGTATGTTCCTAACAGAGCACTTCGCTCTCAGACTGCAGGTCTGCTGGTGGTTCCTAGAGTCTCTAAAAGTAGAATGGGAGGCAGATCCTTTAGCTATCAGGCTCCTCTCCTGTGGAACCAACTCCCAGTTTTGGTCCGTGAAGCAGACACCCTGTCTACTTTTAAGACTAATCTTAAAACTTTCCTTTTTGACAAAGCTTATAACTAGAGTGGCTCATGTTACTCTGAGCTACCTTTATAGTTTTGCTGCTATAGGCTTAGGCTACTGGAGGACATCAGGGCCTACTTTTCTCACTCTACTGATTTTTACTGTTCTCCAGTCTACTGTTCTCCAGATTTGCATTGCATTACATTGAAATGACTGTTGTCATTTCAGCTTTTAACTTTTTGTTCTCTCTCTTTTTTCTTCATAGTAGGCACACCTGGTCTGACGTTCTGTTGACTGTGAAATCATCCAGGGAGGACAGATCACCGACTATTACCATCTAATGTAGAACAGATTACTAGATCAATGTGTGCTTCTGTGCTTTTTTGTCTCTCTTGTTGTGTCTCTGCTCTGTCTTCTGTAACCCCAGTCGGTCGAGGCAGATGACCGTTCATACTGAGCCCGGTTCTGCCGGAGGTTTTTTTTTTCCCGTTAATGGGTGGTTTTTCTTCCCACTGTCGCTTCATGCTTGCTCAGTATGAGGGATTGCAGCAAAGCCATGTACAATGCAGACGACTCTCCCTGTGGCTCTACGGTTCCCCAGGAGTGAATGCTGCTTGTCGGGACTTTGATGCAATCAACTGGATTCCTTATATAGGACATTTTGACCAATCTGTATAATCTGACCCAATCTGTATAATATGATTGAACTTGATTTTGTAAAGTGCCTTGAGATGGCATGTTTCATGATTTGGCGCTATATAAATAAAATTGAATTGAATTGAATTGAAAAATACCTTTACTGTCCTACAATTGGGAAATTCAGGCATGGCAGTGGCAAAAACACTTAGAAAGGGTTACACACTAAATTAGTAATGAATAAACAAGCTAATCTAAGCTAGAGTTTATTCTAAAACAACAGAGAATGAAGTAATCAGAAAGGCAAATATAAAACCAAGCAAGTATTGCACAGTACATTTAATGTGTAAGTGAAATATCCAAAATAGTGAACAAGGTAAACATAGCAAATGTTTACGCAAGACCAATTAACTTGTCGTATTGTCTAAATAATTTTATATAGAGTTTCTCTCAGCTATGAAGTACAGTATGTTTGTGCTTGTTGGTATGGTTAGTGCTAAAGGATTAAAGGATAAGTTGCAGACAGACAGATCAACACAGACTGAAAGTTGACCTTTATTTCTCCTTGTACTCTGGTTTAACAGCCCATAGTGGCAATGGAAAGAAAAGTAAAGATAAGGGTGGCAACAACAAGGGGAAAGAGGGAGTCTGAAAGAGATTGTGAAAGAAGTAAGGGTAAAAAGATGAGAGCATATAGGACCAAAAGAAAACACAGCAATAACAAAAAAGGTTAGCCTTAGCAACAGACAAATATATCTCTCCACCTGTAATCGCCTCCTGCAGGTCGGCCTCTGCCTTGCCTTGACTTGCCACAATCCTCCTACTAACACCAAACCAAGCCATCAAACAGCTATCGCTTCTTCTGCCCCCCCCCCCCCCCCAACCCTCCCTGTTTTCTGTTTACGCTCACACAGAAGACCTTGATGTTTTTCCAATAATTGGCAGCAGAGGTTGACTTTTTCTTTCTCTCCACTCCTCTCACCCCCTCCCTCTTTTTTCTGTTTATCTTTTTCTCTTTTTTTCTGCTCTTCCTCTTCCTTTAGAGATGAATAGTTGGCCCTGGATCAAAGGCAGACTCCAGCCGGCCATTCTGACCACCACAAAGGGGCGTTGGGCTCTGGCGTGGGGCCAGGTGCTACACATGGTCACATGGGGACAAGCAGTGCAGATGGGCCCTGCGGAGGCCTTGTCGCCCTCCACCCCCCATGGCTGCATATGAGAGGTCAGCGGCTAAAGTATCAGAGCGTGTGCTTCCTGTAATGTGATCTGGTTGTGCAACTGATTCTCTTTTGTTTCCATCTGTTTTTTTTAAACGCTTTTATCTCTCTTATTCTACTTCCTGGTGCAATGGTTATTCATACATATCTTTTTATTCTTCCTTTTTTTTCTTCTTTTTTTAGGTTTTCCAGTGTACAGATCTAAGACTTTGGCTGCCTGTGGAACAGAACCAGCTGAGGTAAACAATTTCCACTCATGGACAGACCAGTGTGTGTAAATGTTAGGGAAAACCCGGCTCCAGTTTAGTCGAACATTTCCCCCTACCTTCAACAGTCCTTGTTCAAATATATAATCAGAGCAGCCAAGACCTATGCGGCTCGGGCCAGTACAAATAAATCTATGTGGAGGACACAAGAATGTGGTTAGATAAAACAAATGAACAAGTCTCTGTACTCCAAACATATATGTAATATCAGGCCTGGTTTTCAGCTCCTTTGGCTGATGCACTTGGAGAATTTTTCTGTGGATGGCAGGGATGAAGTTACTGAGTCAATCTTGATTCTTGATTTGAAAGCAACTTTTAGATCCTCTACCTTAAACATACAGTCAGATCAATGTTTTTTTCCCCCTTGTATCAAATTTGGGACAACTACAATTTTTAAAACAAAAATTAGAACTCATTCCAGATTTGTTTATGCCTGTCCTTTGCTTTACGTGTGTTTTTTTATCTACAAAGTTGCTCTTTTTGTAGAGAAATGCACATACATTATGGGTAGTGGTGGCCTAGTGGTTAGCGCAGGAAACGCAGGAAGGCTGCAAGTTCCCCGGTTTGAGTCCCACAAATTGCCATTCTGGGATCTTTAGCTCCATAATGCTGCCCAGGCATCAACACAGTGATAGTTTACTACTCCCTACGGAACGGGTTATATACAGAGGGCAAAGTTCACTGCAATGTGCCAAAGTTGCAATTACAAATAAAGCTGATTATTGATACTTATTAAACAGCATCACAAAGAACAGCAGAGGGCAAGGATAGTATTAAGTTGAGATGCAGCCAACAAGACGATGGCAACTCTGGGGGATCTCCACAGAGATCCACAGATCAGGTAGCAGATTCTGTTGACAAGACAAGAGGGAAGCTGGCCGAAGTAGATGGGAAGATGGATGGAGCTAAGTACAGGGTCATCCTGAAAGAAAACCTGTCAGATGCTCCAAAAGACTGGATGAGGAAATTCACCTTTCAGTGGGACCAAGATATACAGCCAGAGTTACAATAGGCAAGGCAAGGCAAATTTATTTGTATAGCACATTTCAATACAGAGACAATGCAAAGTGCTTTACATGATTAAAATACTGGAAAAAAATAAATAAAAGCAAGTAGGAATAAAATGTAGAAACAAAAAAGAACATGGAAAAATAGAAACTAAAAGCAAACATTAAAAACAGTTGGACTACAAAGTTGAACTAATGATGTTTCAGTAAAACTGTTTAACTAGAACAGTCAAAGGCAATTTTAAACAAATGTGTTTTTAATCTTGATATAAAGGAACTCAGGCTTTCAGCACTTTTACAGTTTTCTGGAAGTTTGTTCCACATAAGTGGAGCATAGGAACTAAATGCTGCTTCTCCGTGTTTGGTTCTGGTTCTAGGTATGCAGAGTAGGCTGGAGCCAGAAGACCTGAGTGGTCTGGAGGGTTTATACGGTGATAACAAGTCTGTGATGTATTTAGGTGCTAACCCATTCAGGGATTTATAGACTAACAGAAGTATTTTAAAGTCTATTCTCTGAGATACAGGGAGCCAGTGTAAGGACTTTAGAACTGGGGTGATGTGCTCTACTTTCTTAGTCTTAGTGAGGACGCGTGCAGCAGCGTTCTGGATCAGCTGCAGCTGTCTGATCCACTTTTTAGGCAGGCCTGTGAAAACACCGTTGCAGTAATCAATTCGACTAAAAATAAACGCATGGATTAGTTGACAGAAGATAGGTATATCTAAAAAAAAAAAAAAAATGCGTAAAAGTGCAATATTTTTTCCAGTTAACTCAGGAAGTAAAACTCATGTCATATAGAATCATTACACATAAAGTGATATGTTCCAAGCCTTTGTTTCTTGCAATTTTGATTGGAAAACTGCAAAAGAAAATATTATCGAAAACTCATGGTGTTACACCATAACCAGTAATCAACTCAAAACACCAGCAAAGGTTTATTGAGCCTTTAAATGGCCTCTCATTCTGGGTCAGTAGGCTGCACAATCATGGGGAAGACTGGCTGACTTGGCAGATGTCCAAAAGACAGTAATCAACACTATTCACAAGGAGGGTAAGCCACAGTAGGTAATTGCTGAAAAATATGGTTGTTCAGAGTTCTGTATCTCAGGATTTTACTAGAAAATTGAGTGAAAGGAAGAAGTGTGGGAGGAAAAGGTGCACCGACAAAAAGGAGAACTGCAGCCTTGAGGGAATTGTCCAATTAAATCCATTCAATAATTTGGTGGAGCTTCAAAAGGAGTGGACTGACGCTGGAGTCAGTTCCTCAAGAGCTGCTACACACAGACAAATCCTACACATAGGCCACATGCATCTTACCTGGGCAAAGGAGAAAAGGAAGCGGACCATTGCTCAATGGTCCAAAATACTAATTTCAGATGAAAGTAAATTCAGCATTTGATTTGGAAATCAAGGTCCCAGAGTCTGGAGGAAGAGTGGGGAGGCACAGAATCCACATTGCTTGAAGTCCAGTGTGAAATTTCCAGTCAGTAATAGTTTGGGGAACTATGTCATCTACTGGTGTTGGTCCACTGGATTTCCCTGTCCCCTGTCAATGCAGCCATCCACCAGGATATTCTAGAGCACTTCATGCTTTCCTCTGCTGACAAGCTGTATGGAGATGTGGATTTGATTTTCCAGCTGGACTTGGTGAAACTGGCCACAAATGCTGGTTCAGTGACCATGATGGGCCAGCAAACTTTTCTATGAAAACCCATAGAAAATCCATGGGCTGTTGTCAAGAGGAAGATGAAAGACACCAGACCCAACAAGACAGATGACCTGAAGGCAGCTATCAAAGCAATCTGGGCTTCCATTACAGCTACACAGCACCAAAAGCTGATCACCTCCATGCCACAACGCGTTAATGCTGTAATTCATGCAAGAGGAGGCCCTATCAAGTATTGAAGGCATAAAATTGACAAACTTTTCAGAAGCCTGACATTTGTGGTTAACACATAATTTTTGATTGGTCTAATGTGATATTCTAAATTTCTGAGACACTGAACTTTGGGCTTTCTTTATGTGTAAGCCATAATGATCAAAATTATATCAAATAAAAGCTAGAAATACTTCTCTCAGTGTGTAATAAATCTCTAAAAATAACCGTTCCACTTTCTGAAATGACTGGGAAAAAATATTGCACTTTAATGTAATATCATTTTTTTTTTAGATATACCTGTTAATTAGATCCCATCATGATGATGTGTTAGAATGGCCCAATCCAAAACCAGATCTTAATTTGGAAATGTGAGTTAACTCACTCTTTATTCAATCTGACTGAGTTTAAGCTATTTCTTTTTAAATAAAAACGTCAGAAAATAAGTCTGTAGACATGAATAGCTGGTAGAGACATAAACCAAAAAGTTTAGCTTTTATCGCAGCCAATTTGAATCCAAATGCATTCCCCAATTTTTAGTTTACACTGACAAAGAAACTTCTGCACACTTCACAAATTTGCACTCCTTTTTCTCAGTCTATCATATAAAAATATTGATAAAATAAGTTAAAGTTTGCGAAACAACAAAATTTTAAAAATGTTGGTCTTGCAGCTTTTGCAGCTTTTTTTGTGGGAAAAGAACAATTGAAACAGGGTGTTAAAAAGCAGACATGAATTTCAGTCTTATCGATAAAAAGAGGCAACAGCAGTGTTTCTCTGTACACTGCCTGCTGACATGCATAAATCTTCGGCGTCAGCCACATGTTTAAGATTAGATGTACTCCTCCGTGAGATGAAAACACAGTCAACAGAATTCAGGCTGAATCCCTGCTGTTTATGAATTAATTTATTCCACACACTCTCTCTTTTGGGGTTTACTTAGGACTGATAACAAAACATTTACAGTCTGAATCATGTCCATTTTTGTGGAGAATGATGTAGCAAACTGAGTTCATGGAAATAACAGGATGTGGTAACTTTGAATTAAGATTCTCATAATGCAACACAAATACGGTTTCCATGTCCAAAACACACAGCCATTTTTTTAACTAATTACTTTTTAAATATTAATTTCTGTGAAACGTGTTCCTGTACTCCAGTCAAAAACAAATTTAGATCTATTTTTTCCACAGCTCCTCTCTCTTGTTGGGAGATTTACAAACTTTGTCTAACTTGTGCAATTTCCCGGGCACGTCTCCAGAATTTCCATGTTTTGCTCCTTCAACATTGATTGATGAAGCTTTTAAGAGATATCATCTTTTTATTCTCAAACAGTCGTCCTTTTTAGAATTGGTCACATCTAATAAAAATGGTCGCCTTAAATTTATGTCCCCTGTAAAGGATTTACACTGGGGGGCAAATGGTTTTGAGGAAATGGTTATCACAATATGTCTACATGTCACCCCTGCAGCAATGCTACAACGACTTGTGTGCCTTGCTGGAAAGAATCACTGGTTTCCTTGGTGCTGCTGAATATCTTTTCTGTTCTTACAAATACTTTTAAGGATTTAATTTAATAAATATGGATCCTACACACACACATTGCTCTCTCTTCATTTCAGAATTGCCGCTCTACTGATTTAAAAGCTAAAGCAGAAGTTCACTTTGTCTGCGTTACGTTTTTATTGGTAATTTGTAATTCTAGGCTGTTTCAGTCATTTGTTTATTTAAAGTTACCTCATAGAGGCAGAAGCAAATAAAGGCTGAATAGTACGGTGGCCGACAGGTGCAAACCCCCTGCAACTTCAGAAAACACGTGCAAATAGGCAAAAACGCGATTCAAAAAGAAAACCAACTTCATCAATTTGACAACACCTGTGCGGCATTCAGCAAACGCGCTGCATATAAACGATCAAAAAGAAAACCAACTTCATCAATTCGTGTACAAACGAGTACACAAGTATACAGAAGTATACTCGTGACGTCATCACACCCACAGCTCTTGAGCATTTCTTTAACATTCAAAACTATTTATACACACTACACCATCATATCTTATTGAAAACGTTTTTTTTAATTAATTTCTAAAAAGTCTAAAAAATATCTAAAATTGCAGAACTGTGGGTATAAAACCAGCAATAGTGGGAATTTATTTGTTGGGAGTTGTAATTGTAGAGGCGATTGAATATTTTTTTTTTTAAAAATCAGCACTTTGTAGAAACAAAATTAGTTATACGAGCAATATTGCTGTTGCTTCGGTTGTTGGTCAGCTTTACCAGCAGGCTGAAGAGGAGGTGATGCAATTAAGGAGGCAAATCCGAGCAAGGAGAAGATTGATGCGGCAGAGGAGGCTCAGAAGGCAGGATTTCCTCACCCATCTATTGCCAACTGGTAGGCATTTTAAGATTGACAGCCTATTTCCTACTTTTATCTTTAAAAAAACATTGAGGATGGTATTAAAAACGTGATCAGGTTGAAATTGTGACTGTTTTTCTATAAATAATTAAAATGAAGACCCAATTTTAACATTAGAAGCAGTATGACAGTAGAGTAAAGCTACTTTATTGCACCTACTGACCTTCACAGCATTGATCATTAAGAAAGGGGAAAAAAACATTTTTTATGTCTGCCCACCTTTACAGTGATTAATCTATAAATTATGTGCAGTTAGTTCAGCCCATTTTTTCAGTGAAATGTTAAAAATACCAGAGAAGGGAAGCCATTTGCTACATTTACTATACATTTTACCTTTTCTTTCTTGAGAACTATAATAATCTGCATGTTAAGCAGGTATAGTTTTATGCTGTGAAAAGGTGACAACTGAAAAAAAAACAATTATGGTAACATTTGGCATTTTTTATTTACAGGAAGAAACAGAAACAAAATATGTGAGGATAAACACCTCTGTGCCGATCCTCCAAATATTTTTTTAATGAAGGGGACCTGAAACCAGCCTTCTAGCTAAACAGGGCCACCATCGTCCTCCTCCTTCAGCTGCTGCCCATCCAGTAGGTCCATGGATGGCCACGGGAGATAGAGGTGCTGGTGACCCTCTACTGGCTGGCCTGCGGTGCATCCTATAGGGAAACAGCTTGCCAGTAAGATCTCTTACCTTCTTGTCCTTAAATAGAGCCAACAATGACACACAATTGATACATAGATTATATTAATTGGACAGAAGATTAAGACATATCAGCATATTACCTAAATTACAAGTTAATTTTATATTTGGTACAGGTCAAGGGGAGGCACGCTACAACAGACACCACACCAAGGTGAGAAAATCGTTGAGCGTGCCTTTGGTGGTCTGAAGACACGGTGGCGTTCCATCTTCTTAAGGGCGCTGGAGGTCTGCCTGACGTTTGACCCAAAAGTAATCACCGCCTGCTGCATCCTCCACAGTATTTGTATAGAGGCAGGGGACCAGCTTGACTTGTAGGATGAGGAGGTCGACCCAGAAGAGGATGACCATCCGGCGGCTGAAGACAGGGAGCGGCTCCAGCTGGCTGCATGTTTAAGTTGACATGACTACACCTGACCTAACGTAGATCAGTTTGAGTCATGTTCACATGCTGCTTCATTTCATTTTTTTCACTACCTGTAAAAATACATAAAATAATCAGTAAATTAATTTCCATTCCCACTATTTTTAATTGTAAGTTTATAGACGTTGTCTATTTGTATAAGATCTTAATGAGTTATTTCTTTGTTTTAAACCATGTTAGTAACTGTTAATTTGTTGAATATATTACACCTTCATTCTGTTCCAAAGATAAAACATTTGTATAAAATAAATGTCTGTTATTTTCATATACTATTATTACTATTGTTTTCTTTCCCTCTCTCTCCTCTCAATTATTCGTGTCCTTACTCAGAAGAAACTGAGATAGGAAAAACATTTGTAGATTTTATTTATTTATTAATTTTATATGCTGCTGTCGTCCTTGTGAGACATTTACAATTTTTTCCAACAAGTATTGAGTTAATAAAGCAACACACGTCAGTCAGATAAACACAAAACAAATAAATCATAACCAGCGGTACTACGCACACTATCTGGCCGACAGAAGTGTATTAAAAACAGACTGGCTGCGGGTTTCCCTCGGAGGTCTGCTGGTCACTCTGCTCCGCTCAACGTCGGACTTTTTATTAAAATTACGCACTAACTCTGTAAACGGGCCACATAGGGAAGCTTAAAAGTATAATGTTCTCGCCTCAAACGATCTTAAAACGTACTTTTGAACAACAACAGCAACAGAAAAGGGAATTTTTAACTTACCGCTGTGAGCTCTGTTTGTGCTGTCTCGAATCAAGCTGCGGCCGCGGTGCATTCTGGGCAAGCGGTCAGTCTGAAGAACGCACAAGTTCCGTGGGGTCTAAAATCAGCTGTTCCACTTAGTGCTCCCCCTAGAGGCCTGGAGCACTTCCGTTGTGGAGTTGGTTTTCTTTTTGAATCACGTTTATGTACATGCAGCGCGTTTGCTGAATGCCGCACAGGTGTTGTCAAATTGATGAAGTTGGTTTTCTTTTTGCATCGCGTTTATGTATATGCAGCGCGTTTGCTGAATGCCGCACAGGTGTTGTCAAATTGATGAAGTTGGTTTTCTTTTTGAATCGCGTTTTTGCTTATTTACACGTGTTTTCTGAAGTTGCAGGGCGTTTGCACCTGTCGGCCACCGTAGAATAGAGTTTTAAAAGAAGACTTTAAAGTGTGGCTTTAGCGCTGAGGTAATGTTTTAGCTCGAATTCTAGCTTGAATTTTGGTCTTTTTTACCCTTATTTTAATCAGTTGTTGATATTACGATCTTTGATGCCGTTAGTATGTGAGGAGATGCTTGCTTCTCTCTCACACAGTAACTTCTGGGTTAAAACCCTTCTGAAACCATAAACAGAACAAAGAAATTAGGGGACATAAATGTTTTTATTTGATCTAAAAGGATTTAAAAACTATCCAGATTTTTTTCAGCGTCCAATCCTCTTCACCCTCGATACAGATTTAGCTCCAACCTTCATGACCTACACAGCTAACTTACATCCTAACCATTTCCGAAACGCATCTCATCCCCAATACCTTTATCAAGTTTTATAAATGAGCAGTGTTTCTATGAGGATCCTAAAACGTGAACCTGTATTGCACTGAGATGTAACTATTTGCATAACTATTCTCATGACCTCATGAAAAGCTGTTGAATTAGCATGTTTATGAAATGAAGGTCTCTTAATGGACCTTAATCATTTAGTTTAGTTTAATCTAGTTTATTAGTTTAAACTAATAAACTAGACTATTAGTTTTTTTTTCGCATATAGTGCAAAAAAAAAAAGAACATTTTAATAGCATAAATGCAATAAATGAATGTGATAGCGTGGAAAAAAATCTCATTGGTTTATGTGAACCATTTAAATAAAAAAATAAGAAATACAGTATACTGATAATACATACATTTCAAGTATAAAACAGTTGTGTACAATCAAGCTCTAAAGTGAAAGAAAACATAAAAATTTACAAAATCCTAAAATTATTTTGACAACAAGCATTTGTTTATTAATTTTTTGAATACCAACAATGAGACAAGTGTTCCATAGGATGTAAAAGAAGACCTCCACGATACTTTTTTTAAACAACGGTAGATGGAGAGTCTCAGCCTGTCTAGTTGATTAATTAAGAAATGAAGGATCATTTACAAAATTATTACCATACAGAAACCAATTGATAAATCCGCCATCAAATATCTCACCAGTGTAAATTGTAGTAGTATCAGTTTAGCATTTCATCCCATGATGCACAGCCAGCAATGCTGTTATTTGAATCTGCTAGTGTCTACTTTCCCCTAGTAATTTTTTTGTTTTTTCAATAAATTAATAAATGTACACCTTATTCCTAATATAATTACACAAAAAGTAATTGTTCAACTCAAAATGTACTGTTATTGGTCTATGCATATTAGGTCATTAGTAACATTAAAAATCAAACAATAAACCAAAAGATGTTAGTAGGCGTTTACTTAATTCTTTCTGATAGTTTGCTAAAGGCAGCGTTACTACAACAGCAGAATTAAATCCTGAAATTATGACTTTTTGGTGTGCCACGGGCCACGGCAAGAGTTTGTGGCCCCATCTGGCCACCCCTATGAAAGGTTTCTGGAGGCGCCACTGTCCTCATCCCTCTCTCTACAGTCTGAGGCATTGCAGGCCCCAAACCAGACAGAGATGCAGCTGCTTGTCAGTGCGCCCTCTATTGTCCCGCTGTAGTAAATGGTGAGGATGGGACCGGGGAGGTTTGCTCTTCTCATCTGATGTAGGAAGTGTAGATGCTGCTGTGCTTCACAGGAGCAGAGGTGTGGGCGCCCCTGATGAGGAGGGGTGTGTGACTTTCTTACATCAACAACGATTTCTTTTCAAATGTGTTTTTGAAGACTGCAGTTGTTCTGAGTTTGACAGAAAGGCCTTCAATAGACTATTGCATGTGTTAAGGGAATTAGAATAGCTGATGAAGAAGCAAAGGTGTTTTCAATAAAGTCCGGTGTTACACTATTTTCCACAATTCTAGAAGGGGTTGTTTTGCTGACTCGGGTGCACAAAATAGGTAATCTCATAGCCCCAAAAGGAAAAAAAACTACTATACAAACCATAGGGCTCAGTGACCTAACAACTGTTAACGGAAAGAATAGTATGTTATTTGACATATTGTCGTCATAAATACATAATCGTATTCCATACCAGATATCCTACATTAGCTTCTTTCAATTTGTTAAATAGTATATGCTTAGTGCTTTGAATACAATCAATATTTGTACTAATTATTAATGCCATTATTAATATCTGATATGAAGTGAACATTGTTTTGCAAAGGCTGCCTGCTGAAAATGTCTTATCCCTCAATCCAGCTCTACTGCTTCAGGAGTTATGGAAGGCTTTCTTGAGTCTGATGTGTTTCAATTCCTCAAAAGGCTCCATCAGCAGATGTTGCTTGTTTGGTGTTAAGATTGCCGCACCCAACTCATCCATTTTAGCATCAGTGAATCTTTGATCAATCTCATGGTCTTTTGTAGACAGCCAGGGGTGCACATTTAGCTGGATTACTTACACCTGGCTTGACATAGTCCTGTTTCCTGAGCCTTGATTGGGCTTTGTGAAACGGATAAAGCCAGGATGTGCTGATCACGCTATGTCAAGCCTGGATTTCCAAATTCAGGTTTTGTGAAATAGGCCTCAGGTGTTCATCTCCCCTCTGTTGGCCAGTTTGAGGTTGTCCCTGATGAGACCCACCACTGTCATGTTGTCCGCATACTTGATAGTACGGTTTGTAATGAACCTGGCATGGAAGTCCTGGGTCACCAGGGTGAAGAGCCGTGGCCTCGGTACGCAGCCGTAGGGGGAGCTGGTGCTGAGGGAGATGATTCTGGAGGTGTTTTTGACTGGGATCTGTCTGTGAGCAAATCCAGCAGCCAGTTGGACAGGGGGTGTTGATACCACGGGGGTGGGGGGTACAATACTCACACACGTTAGTGTTGTTCTTCTCCAGTCGTTCCAGGTTCAGATGGAGTGCAGAGGAGACAACATCCTCTGTGAAACGGTGGGAGCGGTAAGCAGGCTGGAGCAAAACAATAGAGGAGGGGAGTTTGGAGATGATGTGGTCCTTCACCAGACTCTCATGATTGGCGTGAGTGCGACAGGGCGTTGATCATTCAGTGATGAAATTGTGAGGCTTCTGGATACTGTTATGATGGTTTCAGTCTTGAAACCATCAGTCTTGATGGCTTCAGCCAGCTGATCAGCACAGTCTTTGAGCGCCCATTCTGGTATGTTGTTGGGGCTCACTGCTTTCTGTGCATCAAGTCTTCTTAATGTTCTCTGGACACCAGCTGTGTCAAGTGTGAATGCCTGTCCACCTGGGTAAGATGTGGATTTCCTTACATGAGTGTTGTTGGGAGCTTCAAACTCACCAAATTAAGTATTGAGTGTGTTGAGAAAATCTTTGTTGTCCTCACAGAGGAAAGGAGCAGCCTTGGTCTCTGTGATGGTCTGAATGCCTTCCCACATGCTTCTGGTGTTTGCTGGCTCATGGAAGAATCGCTGGATTTTCTGAAAATAGGCACACTTTGCTGTTTTTATGGCATTGTTTAGGTTGGCTCTGGGTGAAATGTGTAGCTCTCTGTCGCCACACTTGAGAGCTGCATTTCGTGTCCTCAGCATTATGCATAAGTCATCCTGGTCATCCCGGGTTTGTGAGTTCCCCCTGGAATCAATTAAAAGGGGTTGATGAAACTTTGTTCAGTTTAATCACATTACATGTACACATTACATCGTTCCTTGTTATATACTATATTTTGCTAACAGTAAATAACACGAAGTTGGATTTTTTTAACATTTGATCAATTGTTGAGAACCATTTGGAAGAAAAATACATAAATCTAGATTTATTTATTTAAGTAAATTACCATTAGTTTCAGCTTTACCTTTCAGGAAGAACTTCCCTCAGCATTTTAATGATTAAAAAAGGGTGTTAAATACACATGCATGGCATACTTTTCAGATCCTTGTTTGTAAAAATCTTACCATTCATCATTTCCCCTCCCACTTCACAATCATGCACTATCTAGTTTTTGTTTTTCTTTTACTCACCATGGTTTTTACAGTGATGACTCTTAAATCAGTCTGTGTGAAGCCCTAATTGGTAGTTTTTAAATAGTGCTGTATAGATAAAATGACTAGAGTTTATGATGGTCTGTCTATTAAAATCTCCAGTAAAATGCATTCTTGTCTGTTACTAACATGATAACATGTGAAAAAGAGACATGAATACTTCGGCAAAGTGTTATATCTCAACGTAATGGTTAGTCCATTGTGTTTTTCACAAGCCCCCCTGAGATCTCATCATCTGGCATGAATGGGGAGTAGCATAAAGTCCATTTTTTTATTTCTTTATTTAAACATAAAGCCTCACTGAGATCAAAAATCTGTTTTGTAGGGAGACCTGGTTACAAGGAAGACCTACAAAAAGATAATAAAAGTCGGGGTTAGGTCCTGCTCAGCAGAGAGAGACAAGCAAGGTTTCCCCGTCTAAGCTGTCTGACACTAAAAAACTGGCTGTGAGGAGTCATACCTTCTTTTGCAAAAGTCCATTGGAGGTAAGATAGTGACTACTCATAAATTCATTACACAACACCACTTACAAAAAAATCTCTTAAAAAATATACAGTATAGATTCACTATACAGTTCAGCCTACCGCACAGAGGTTAATAAAAAAGTAAATTAACCCCCAAAACGGGCTCAACCACAATGAAAAAGTAGTTCCAACTTAGATAATAGCTCGCTTACCACAGAGAGCCTCCTAATTTAAAGAACTGGGGGAAAAAACTAATGAAGTCACCTAAATAGGGTCAAATATTTGGTTGTTTAGCATCAGAGGTAATGTCTTTGCCGTTAGAAAAATTACAAGCAAAACCAGGCTGGTGTTGTTTTTCTGTTATAATGGGCATTATTTTCACTTTTATGTGTTCCTCCTACAGAGAAAATAGGCCTGATCTCTCCCTTTGTGGTTGCTCCAACTGTTCACTTCCACCTCCCACACAACACATTTTCCCAGGCAACAGTGTTCTTCCAAAGTTTACACACAATAAATAACGCTATGCCCAAAGCAGTTAGCAGTGGCCCCGCTCTCTCCCGTTTCCTGGCTGGAGTTGAAATGAAATGGTAATTTTGACTTGAGGAGGATTTCAAAGGGATGGCCTCCACTTTTCATCTTGATGCATACCACGAGCTCGCCGACACATTCACGCTGGGATTTGAAAAAGAAAAGAAAACTAAGAAAAGAGAGAAAAAAGCTGAATTTTAAGGGTTCTTTTTCTATGAACTTCCTTCTTTTTTTCCCTGCCATCTCCCCAAAGATAGAGAGATGTAACGTTGTTGAGATCTCTTCCCCTAGATGGACGGCATTTATATAAACAACCACCCCCGGTTCAGGGATCGTTTGATTGATGTGTCATTGTCCAAAGATTGTTTCCAGGCATTTGAATAGATAATTCAGCATTTGATGTAGACATTTCCCTTCAAAGGGCCAGGGGGCAGATGTGGGGGTAGAGCAGAGGTGTCCTCTATCTCCCATGCTATTTTTGCATCCAAGGCTTCAACCAGCTTCAACCGTCTGCTTGTCACTGGGGAGATTGACTGACACTTGAATCATTCTGTTCAAGATTGTAGTGCCGTTTCCAAAACTCCATCTGAGAGCTGCCTGAACACTCTGTTATGCAAATACCTTTGTCTCAAACAAAAGAATGTAACAGTGTAAAGATGCGTGTTGTGCCTGTTTGTTTTCCAGGATTGCCTCCAGTCGGATTGCAAGATTGGACCAGGAACAAAAGGCGCTGCAGAAGGATTGTCAGAAAATTCCAGTATCTTGGCTTCCAGGAGTAGGAAATCGAGTTTAAACATCCAAAACAAGGTGTGCACATCCTGCACTACAAAAGAACCCTCTAAGGTTCTCTCGTCAAAGTCTTATCAGGCTCATCCAGTTGGCACTGCAATACCAGGGGTCCACTTCCTCGGTGCAGGCCAATTACAATCCATTGTCAGGCAGTCATTAGGGACAAGTCAATATGACTAAAGCTTGGTGTGGGAAAAGAAAGCAAATAAAAAAACCATGTGATGTCTTCATTATCTCCCAGCTCTGCGGCCTGTGTAAAAAGGGCCAGGGTTAATTACTACTGATTACACGTCGGCGCACCAAGGCTCAGCGAGCATACAGATCGCACAGAGGGGGCCACAGAGACCCGGAGAGGAAAGGATGAGGTCGTTTGCAGACAATGATGTGAAATGAGTGTCAAGTGGTCCTCCTTGGTGGGTTCAGCTGTTTGGGAAGCAGATGAGGAATGTAGAGGAGGCACCATGACAGTGGAGTTTATCTGCCTGTGTATGCGTTTGTATCTCTCTTCTGTGTGGACCTTGCGGGTCGTTGCTGTTATTGTTGCTTAAAGGACTATTGTTGGGGAGTAAAACTTGTTGTGATCTTCTTTGTTTTTAAGTCCTGCTCTTTTAATGTTAAGGCAAAACTCTTATTTCCCTTTTTATTCTTTTGCAGGGGCATGAGTGGCATGTTTATGATCATGATATAGCATCTCAGTCTGATTTAACTCTTTTTTTTTTTACATGGCCACTCCAAAAAAAATCATTTAGCTTTTTAAGCCATTCATTCACCATCTGCAACTTTCTTGGATTATATCTTTTGTACATCTTAAGACAGATAATGCTGCCCATACTTCTTTGCAAAATGGCTCAAGCTCAGTCAAACTAAACAGGGAGCATTTCTGAAAATCTTGCTGCAGACACATTACTCTGACTGGGCCACTCTAACGCATGAATTCCTCCCCATTGTGTCCCAGGCTGCATGTTTAGGATTGTCCTGCTGAAAGGTGAACCTAAAATCCCAGTCTAAAGTCTTCTGTAGTCTCTAACAGGTTTTCTTCCAGGAGGGCCCTGTATTCAGCTCCACCATTGTCCCATCAACTCAGACCAGCTTTTCTGTCCCGGCTAAAGAAAGTCCTCCCTATGATTCCATCATGAGGTTTCACAGTGAGGATGACATGGTGTGTTCAGGTTGATGTGCAGTGTTAGTTTTTTACACACAGGATTTCCATACAAGCCAAACCGCTTAACTTTGGTTTTCTCTGACCAGAGTACATTCTTCCACATATTTGCAGTGTCCCCTACTTGGCTTGGGCAAACTGGAAAAACACTCAAATTGGCTTTCATCAATGGTTTGCTTCTTACCACTCTTCTAGAAGTTGAAGTCCACAACTAATAGCTGTCCCGTCAACAAAATACTCCACCTAAGTCATAGATCTCTGCAGCTCCTCTGAAATTACAATTGAACCCCTTGGCTGCTTAGTAAAGTAGCATTTATGCAATAACCTTTTCAAGTTATGAAGACTGACTGATCAGCTCTAGTTGACATATTCAAAGCTTGAGATATTGTTTTACAACCTCGCCCTGCTTTAAACTTTCACACAACTTTATCCCTGACTGTGTTCCTTAGTCTTCGTGATGCAATTTGTTCACTAATGTTCCCTCTCTGAAGCCTTCACAGAACAGCTGCATTTCTATCGAGATTAGGTGACTTCTAAAGGCAAGCAGTTGCACTACATTATATTAAGGGCTATCTGTTTTAAAAGCGCTAAAGAATTGCACATTGCACCTTTTTTTTTTTTTTTTTAGATATTTACTGATGTAATATTATAATCTTTGTTCCTCTTCATAGTTATGTGTTATTTTCTGCTGATTTATCTAATAAAATACAAAAAAAATTATTTAAGGTGGTGATTGTAACGTGGTAAAATTTGTTCAGGTTGTATGAGCACTTTTTTGTCAACATCCTTAGCCATACAAACTAAAACTTTGACAACCTGATCATAGGTGCTGTACTGAAAGACAACTTGTAGTCAATATGCAGTACTAATGTCACATTACAATAGTATTGCTGACACGCCACAATTAGAGCAAAAAACAGTTTTAAGCTTAAGACATTCTTTGGGGAATACATAGAAATAGCAAACCATTATGGGTAAATTTCAGGTTTCATTATTTGAAGTTAGCGCCTTTTTTGTGCCATTTCACATACAATGCCAGCTTGTTGGGATTAGGTTGACATACTGAGCAGTCCAAGGAGTCATCCTCTCTTTGTACATTGCCCAAGTCATCTAAGGCTGCGTCCACACAAAGAAGGGTTGGGCTGCATCCGACAAACTTCTTAGTCAGTTTGAAACCGGCTCCCAGACTGGGAAAGTTTGACTTTCCCAGTGCGAGCCAGCATAGACCTCACCTCTCCCTTGACACTCCTTTCTCTCTCGTGTTTGTTGTTTTCTCCATGCTCTTATTTAATTCTGTGGCAGCATTCATCTTCACCCTCAAACCTTTCTGTGCGGATACAGTATTTGGCTCCGTGTGTATGGTGAATGGTAAATGGCTTGTACTTGTATAGCGTTTTAACCAGTCTGATGACCCCAGAGCGCTTTACACTCCCTAAAGTCATTCACCTGTTCACACGCACATTTACACCATGTTAAATCTTTTCATAATTGGGTCCGTCAGTAATCCGGTATGGATAGCTAGTTGATTAATAAATGAAATAATCAATGAAAACTGCTTTTTGTATTTATTTCTGCAAATTATGTCTAAATTTAAATTTTGCCTGATCATATGGAACATGTGAGTGTTACTAAACAGCAAAAATAGAAGAAAATAGGACAAATCAGTGATTTCACAACAGTCTCAGAAGTGTTTTGCTCACTGAAATTATGTCGGAGACCTGAACTTTTGAGGAAATAGAAATTACTGCAGTAGGTGGAGTTTTCTTAGGTCCTATTAGCTTAATCATAGAAATAGTCACCACAAAGGCTCTATAGAGACAAAGTCTGTACATTACTCTTGTGACAGTACAAGAGTCTGACTCTGCCGGCTCTAAAATACAAGGCAAGGAGCTAAATGCTTCCTCTCCTTTCAGATGTTAGCCAGCGTGTAACAAGACAGTTGCTGATGGGTCACAAAAACAATTTCTATCTGTCTTTTCTTGTGTAAAGCATTAACAAGAACTCAGGGCAACCCTGGGTTAAGTTTGTCTTTGAGTGAATTGTATCGCTCTGTTGCTTTTGTAGCCAAAATAACAGCAACGATAGTGGTGTTGGAGACGGGAGGCAAAGTGAGAGGCAGGCAGCCGAGGGCACAACATCGTAAACCTTCTCACCGTTTGCAGAGCGAGAGCTTGCTTTGTTTAAATTTCCCCAGATCAAAGGGTGCAATGCAAATTCCTCCAGCTTCCACAACGCCATTTGATGTTTGAAGGAGCCAAATTATTGCGGCGATTACAGTAGCCGTGCACAATCGATGGAGCAGTCCAAACAAGCTCTTTATTGTGGCTCTCAATTAGCGGTGTGACATCTCAGCACCCAGCGTCTGAGAGGCGTCCTACAATAAGAGAGGCTGTTTGGGCTGATAAAGTGATTTGGCTTGGTGGGGTCCTTTCATCTTCACTGACAGCGGGGTATTCGAGGCTTCTGGGTATTCTTTCTCCACATCCTCATGCCTCCCCGTTATTGTGACAATAGCGCCACTGTGTTTAGTGTCTCAAAAATGCCACAAGCCTCCTGCTCTGTGAACAGCTCCAACTAGTTGTCTCTCAGATGGGCTGTTGTGATGACGGACATATTTAAGGGTTTTAATTATCAAGCATATCCTAAGATGCATTTAAATAAAAAATAAATACAAATTTTTGGTACAGCAATATACCAATATGTTCACAGTTGGCAGCGGCATTCTGATAACATCCATGATGTTGTTGTTGCTTGTGTGTTACTGAGAAGTAACTGTGAGTTGAAAGGATAACTTTGCCCGTGGGAAGGACGGAGAACCAGAGGATCAGGTTCAGCTGATAATACTTTGCATTCTGCAGGCACCAGTGACGGCTCTGATGCCTCGTGTTTGATTCTCTCTTTCATGTTCTCCCTTCACTCTCAGTGTAAGCAGCATGGGTGAGGAGGAGGTGAAGCAATGGTGAGATGACTACAGAGGTTTACAGAGACTGGGATTTGATGCTTCTCTGTCAAGCTGACGGACAGAGGACTAAAGGGATGTTGGTTTTAAAGCGCTTCAGGCTCTCTCACAGCAGGCTGCATCATGGACAATAATCCGAAGAAAGTTGTTTGTCTGCAAATAAACGCTGCATAACTGTCCTAGTAGGCTGAATAAAATGTAAATAAAAGCTTGACAAAATGGATATAGCTAGAAAGACAAGCCGTAATCATAAGGGTCACACTGGTTCACACATATAAGGATTCTTTTTAAAGGTTCATACAACCTAAAACATTTTGTATGTCTTTGGGATTCTGTGCTATGCACAAAAAAGTAGTGCATAATGGAAAAGTTGAGGTATAATGAGTCATGGTTTTCAACATTTTATGCAAATTCATTTGTGTCCAGCACTCGTGATTCAGTGTTTTATAGAACCACCTTTAACTTGCAGTGATTTGCAGTTATAGCTGCAAGGTGTTTCTTTGCCAGTTTTGCACATCTATAGGTACCACAGTCATCTTGGATGGAGAGCAGCACTGCACATCAATTTATAGTCTCACCTGAAAATTCTCAATTAGATTTAGGTCTACGCTGTGATGAGACATGAACATGTTTTCATCTAAACCATTCTACTGTAGTAGTAGCTGTATGTTTAGGGTTGTCTTCCTGCTGGAAGTATTTTGCAGCTTCTAACTTTTTTTTCCAGGATTATCCTGTATTTAGATTCCTTTTTCTTCCTATTACCTTTGACCAGCATCTGCATCCTCTAAAGCAGGGTTTCCCAAAGTGGTCAGTATTATACTAGGGGGGGGGGGGGGGGGGGGTGATGATCATGTGATGATTTTTTGCTGGTTTGCTAAAAACATTCAGTATTTCCTGCATTTTTGTTAGAGTACAGATATGACTTTATTACTATTTTCATAATATTATGACTTTATTCTCACAACCCCCCCCCCTTTCTAACAAAAGGAATCCACAGGCAGCTTTTATTTTATTTTTTTATGAGTGGAACACTTTGAAAACATGTATCATTCTTTTTGCTTTAAAATTAGGCCCTACTTTATGTTGACCCCTCACATAAAATCCTTTTAAAAGACATTTAGTTTTTGTGGTTGAAATACAACAAAATGTTAAAAACTTCAACAGGTACGAGCACTAAGACACCGGATGCAACTTGTTATCATGTTTTTCTTTCAGTACACCGAATAGGCACTAAAAGCAGTGGGTAAGTTTATTGAACATAATACGGTAGAATATTTTATCTTTAATCTTCTCTAGAAGATATTTACAAAAACAAACTAAAGGAATTGCTCGCTTTTGCTCATATCTTGTATGGGACTTGCATTTCAGTGCACACAATTTAATGTCAAAACTTCAAGTAATAAACTGAAGCTCTGGCTTTTAGAGCGAATGCACAAACTGCAGGGTTAGTGCTGATTTGTCAGATTGTCAGAGCTAGGGTTAGGGTTTAGAGCTAGGCTTTTGCTTTATGATACGTTAGTGTTGACCTGATTGAAGCTGTTCCTTGCAATGCTACCTCCTTGCTAAGAGAAACATACAACACTAATAGATTTAGTTTAATTGCACATCGGCTAGCAAAAGGGCCTCTGTTTTCTTTCAGCAGTAAAAAGGCTTTGCGTTTGTTGCTGGTTCAAGGCTCTCTAAAGGATATGCTGGCATGTGCAGGGTTCTGGCAGAGAGGAAACCTGCAGTGGTGGTGGTGCTGCTGGTGCTGGTGTTGGTGGGTGAACTGGTATTTGTTTGAAAATCGTGCAAGCAGCCCTCACAATGCCGCATCCATGGAAATAACGCAAAGACAGAGCTAAGAGGGAGGGAAACAGGCAAAAAAATAAATAAATACGAGGCCAAAAAAAGTGTCTTGTGAAGCTTTACTGACGACGTAACAGGCGAAACCAAATGTGTCTTTTGCTGCAAGATGTCAGATGCCTTGCCAGTGAGTGAGGAAGAAAGATGGAAAAAGCACACCACAGGTGTCTTTTCTCGCCCTTCCTTTTTCTCTTCGGGTTTAAGACGGCTTGGTGAATGTGAAAACATCAAAGGCCTAACACTCGGAAAGTACACCGTTGTTCCAGTAACCACATGAAACAGAAATGGAGAGAGATGGGAGAAGGCTTGGAGAGATAGAACTGTTTTTCACGGTCTTGTACTTAAATAAGGACTTAATGAAAGAAATCAGTTAAGAAACAGCAGATTAACTCTTTTATCCCCTCATTTCAAAGTCCACTTTGAGGCTAACCAACGCCACAACAAAAGCAGCGGTGGCTCGTCCTATGTAACAACACGTCTGACTCCTCCACAAGTACAGCTGATTTGTGCAGAAATAGAGCTGGGGAGGTTTGTGTAGCTGCAGCTCTGACTCATTGTCATTAAGAGCAACCCTCTGTAATGGATGCTATACTTAGACAGGAGCAAGCTCTTGCCACAGACATTCCTCACGCGTTTAAAAGAGGAACAAAACGAAACAGTCCCAAACTCAACAGGCTTTATTCCTGCCTGCTCTTATCTCCATACAGAGACCACCCAGGAGCAACAAGTCACTTCGCACCTTTAGTGTGAGTGTGTGCAGGCTTTGCACTTCATACGTGTGTGTGTGTGTGTGTGCATCTGTGAATGACTCCGTTCTCTCTCTCTCTCTCTCTCTCTCTCTCTCTCTCTCTCTCTCTCTCTCTCTCTCTCTCTCTCTCTCTCTCTATGTGTGCTTCCAACTCCCACCATCTGGGTCCTGTTTGGAGAGATTTTCAGTAAAAATCACAGTCACGCCGTGGTAGGATTACCACTGTGAAAAGCAGCACCTGGAAGAAACTCTGTGCTCCTGCTCCCTTTTTTCCCTTTAGATGCTCAAAGAAGTTTCTGGCTTCCCAGCTTGAGGCGCGGGATTTGTTTTTGACCTACATGGGCGTCCTCGGCCTCGCGTACTCCCCCAAAGAAGCGAGAGAACGCATCTGAAATTCGCACTCAGCTGCATCCAGCAAGGTTACAGCATTTCAGAAAATAAACAAGTCCATGTCTGTGCGTGTGTGTTGGTGGCGAAGCGCATCAGGATATGTGCTTACCCCATATATATACGGCACATATCATATTTTCATTTTTTATTATGGCGAGCCAAGCCAAGGATGATTATCCGCACTGAGATTTAAGCCGATGAAAGAAGGAGTTGAGTAATCCCAGATGGAAATTGAGTCGGAGCATCTCCACAGAAGATTTCCCATTAGAAATAATCTTAGTCCTGGATTAGCCACAATTAAAACTGTTTTTGATGTACGCCCCCCCCCCCACACACACACACACACACACACACACAACATGAGTAGTTTATTTATTTTAAGCATTCGAGTTATACAGTTGAGGAAATTGTCTGAGCATTAAATAAAATATTGGACTGAAGATTTACGCCACGGCTATGTTGCATTTTTCACTTTCAAATTCTCAGTTGCAACAATTTAAAGGATCTAAGACCTCTATAATCCCTTTAGTAATTTTAAAAAAACAGGATTGGTTTGTATGCATCATTTTAAAGGAAAAGCGTTGATTTATAAATAATCCCAGTAAAGAAAAAGCTCAAATTTGACAATTTAGTAGCTTTTATATAATGAAAATAGAACAATTCTATAACGTAAATATAAGTTCAAAACTATTCATACCTCTGGCAGATTTATGTCAAAAGTAAAGTGTTGGAATGATCCAGACAGAACCCTGACTTGAATTTAATTAAGAATATGTGGAAGGAGCTAAGAAAATTAGGGTGATGACAACAAGGTCTTCCTACCTCAAAGATTTGGAGCTCATCATTAAACATAATCCCCAAAATACCAATATAAAGATGTAAAGACTCTAGTCCAGAATTATAAAAAGGGTTTAATTGCAATAATACCAAAATATTTTTTCAATGATTATTGAGAAGGATATAAATAATTATGAATGTACCATTTTGCACAGTAATATAATGCAAATAAAAACAGAGCCGAAGGTTGTGCTCCTTTTACATTGCTTTATCTTTCTGGAGATATTTAATTCCTATTCATTATTGAATAAAAATAGAATTTAAATACCCTATATTGTCCCGCAGTGGGGAAAGTCAAGAAATGTGCATCAAAACTAAGAACTTCCACCAGTTCTGCCTCCTAAACGCATCAGCCTACAACATGTACTTTAGTGTAGTTTTTTTTTTTTTTGAGTTTAACACAAATCAGATAAAGGTTACGACCATTCGCTTTGTTGGATAACTAGGGATAAACGTTCTGACTTGCGCTACTCTCTTCAAACCTGCAGGATAATTTTCTCTGCGTATGTGCCTTAAAACATAAATATAAAAATGGATTTGGCAGGTAAAATAAGAGAAATTACTAATGATCAGGAAAAACGTGACTATAGGATTTTTACTTGAAATACACCTTTTCATGGCCAAAACGTTGTCCTCTTATAACCAAAACTATAAAAAAAAAACATTAGCCTACTCTGATGTTATCAGGGTCACGATAACACTTGTTGCAATAGGTTTGTTCTTTAGTGTGGAAGCTTTGTTCAGAGTTTGAAAATGCTGTTATTGTATCATAGTATAAGAGCATAGCTGTCCCAAGGCACAAGCAAAGTAAGCCGTTGCTTGGTCCCCCAGTAGGGGCCTCCCTCAAATGCTTGAATTTGAACACTTGAACACATAGTAGATTCAAAATTTGTATATTTGTTATATTAACAATGAGACTACTATTAAATGAATTAAAAGATTGTCTGTTTAGTATTCAATGTTAAATAGTATTTAAATTGAATATGTAAAGGAATTGGCAGGCCAGGCCTGCTGGAGAGAAAAGCAGTTTCTTTGTTTGGAAGTCTGAAAGGTCCAAAACACAAATGAGGGATCGGGTAAATATCAGCTGATCCCTGATGCCATGTTTCTGTCTTTTAAAAACCCAAACTATGCCTGTGACAACAGGTAAGTTACAGTCACATGCGGTTTTCTCAAGCTTGCTCATTTTGCAAAACAATATTTACACTCAGACTGTTAAATCCTTCAAAAGAGGTACAATTACATCTAATCAGCCACTGTGGGGACTGAGTCTGAGTAGAGCCTCTAATATAAACCTATATAGAAGGCTATTACGTTTGATTTACAGAAAGCATTATCTTATTAACAAAGGTTTGAAAGTCCTGTTGTACTAATACAGCAATATTTGAGGAATGCAGATGAAAATATGCATCGCGTGGAAGCTGATGTAAAATAAGTGTGACTAGAGGGCTTTAAGTTATAGAGGGAATAAAGCAGTGTGGGAAAAAATAGTGAAGCGTAATTGTTCTGTGCAGGGAGACATGAATAGCGTGACACATTATTCATCTGTAATAAAGGCTGTGGGTTCATAAAATACTGGATTATGCAGCATTTACAAGTCCTATGATTGTTTTTATCAGATACATCAGAGCAGTTCAAAAGCTTCTCCTTTGTCCTTTTGGTCCCGATTTTTGAATTCCTCCTTTTCATATGAATGAAAGTACATTCTTTTGCTTATCAAGTCTGTGTTTCGTTTATATCCATGTTGCCCAACCCCTCAACGCCCCGCATGCCCTCCAATCTTGACCTAACGACCATGTGCTCCATGCCTGGCAGCGTAGAGTCCCTGATGTCGGTGACATCGCTCATCGCAAAGTGTCCACTGCCACCTCGAGCCCTACTGTCCATTGTCAGCCCAACTGTGAGTGTCCTTGTTCTCGCGAAGGACGAGCGCTGGCGTGGCACGCTTCCTCTGTAAATGATGAAAGAGGGTGGGGGAGTCGTGCTGAAAGCATGGGCCTTGTTCATCGGGTGCGCTGGACGCCGAGCTGATCGGAAGGCGCCTTTCTCCCCTGACAGTAACTTCTGTGATCTGTCAGATAAAAAAAAAGAAAGAATGCGTTTGATGTCTCGATTTGAATAAATACCCTGATGTTAATCGTTTTACAGTCTTAGTGGGAGTGTAAGCGTGTGTACCAGCACATTTATTTTGTGTTTATGACTGTGACCTAATTATTAAAATGCAAGGATTTATTGTTACATTCTAAATGGCATTTGGGGCCCTCAGGCTGAACAACAAAGACCGGCGTGGCTCCTTAATCTCTTGCACTGGCTTGAAATCTCTTTGACATCATGTACATCTCTTTGGGCAAACACACAGTGCACATGATTCAATCACATGCAATAACATCTATATGGCGTATTTCCCAGAAATACTGTTGATCAGGCCACATTAAAGGAGAAAAACGTACAAAAAACAAGAGTGACACATCTTCAGCCGCATTCTCCTGATATTTTACGACCTAAGTCATGGTGACTTTTGGTTTTTGATGCGTGAGGCACATATTCTGTAAGTGGATGAACAGATCTGTGTGTTTCCTGGAAATACACAGGGATTCACATCTGGAGCATTTTTTTACTGCACTCTAAAAAGTCTGGAGGGGGACGCTCAGTTGATGTGTTTGTACCCAAACTCTGCTCGTAAGTTAGCCTAAATACCATCTTCAAGGTGAGTTACAGGGCCTTGCAAAAGCATTCAGACCCCTAAGACCTTTTCACATTGTACCACGTTACAAACACTAACTTCAGTGTATATTAGAGGGATTTTATGTGGTAGACCAACAGTAAGTAGAGCATGCTTATTAAAGCTGCAGTAGGTAACTTGTAGTTTTTACATATTTATTAAAACTGTCCCTATGTTCTGACAGTAAAATATGAGACAGATAATCTGAGAAAAAAAGATCAAGCTTCTCTGGCTCCTCTTAGTCCGACTGCCATTTGCAGAAATACACCGCTCCCAGTCAGAAACAACCAATCAGAGCCAAGAGGAATGTCTAACTCTGATTGGTTGTTAGCAGAGTCCCTCACTCTTGTGTACCTGTTGCTCACAACCCCTCCCCTGCACAGTGCCACTGTCATTCAAGCTCAAGATTGACGGTGGGTTGCAGGTTTGTGGAAGAATGGCGGAGAAACAACCTGTTTTACAGGAAAACTGCCAATTTCTGAAGTGACACCTGCTCAGAAAACAAAGACTGTACGGCAGGCTCCAGTCTGGGGGGAGGAGCTGTGGAGGGAGTGCCCTGCTTGGATAATTTATAAGGGAAACGCTGCAAGTGAGTGGAAGTAGCATGTTTGACCGCTTAATCCACCAGAGTTGAATACATGTGTACTACAGTGTTTAGTACAGCAGATGCATGAGACAATTCCACCTTTCCAACTTAAACACTCCCATATGAATCTTGACCAATGATAGTAATGACAGTAGTGGGATACTCCGCGAGAAAAAAGTTCAGCCCAGAAGTGTCAAGAACAAGCAGTGAGCGCCCCTGGTGCAGGCATAAAAGAGTTGTTCTAGCTCATACAAATTTGATGGAAAGCATTTGTGAACATCAGTTTCAAGTCTTGCAAAAGACTCTTTGATGCATTTCGGGCTGGGACGTTAACGTGGCCAGCATACTCTGATATAAACCCTTCCACTTTTGATCTGGCTTCGCTATCCACACAGAAGAAAAACCTTTTCCCAGCATGAGTCTGCCACCACCATGTTTCAGGATGGGGATGGTGTTCTTTGAAATGATGTATACTGTTAGTTTTCAGCCGTGCATTGAGTGTTCCTTGAAGGTCCAAAAGATTCATTTTGGTCTCACCTCACATAGAGCATTTGTCATGTCACACACAGGGATTGTGGCAAACTGCCTTTTAATGGCTTTCTTTTACCAGTAAGTCTCTTCTTATCGTTCATAAATAAATATGAGATTTACAAAGGCTTCTTGGCAGCTTCTTTAATTAATGCTCTCCTTGCCCTGGCAGTCAGTATGGGTGGAAGGCTATGTTTTGGTAGTTTGCTGCTTTGCCGTACTCTTTACATTCTCAAATTATAGATTGAACATGATCTGTGAAATGTCCAAATCATTGTTTTATATCCGAACTCTCCTTTAAACTTTCTCCCCTTATTTATATGTTGTATATACTGTTGAGATCTTCACAGAACAGTTGCACGCATAAGCATGGCACATTTTTAATTTGCAAAAACTGCTGAAAACAGGTCTGATTTCCCTTTTGCTTCCCAATAGTGCACCACATTGTGTCGTTCTATCAAATAAAATCCAAATTAAATTGACTTAAATTTGCGGTTGTACTGCGGCAAAGTATGAAAATGTTCAAGGGATATATCTACCTTTGCAAGGTGCTGTACTGGAGACCATGCATAAACTGGAAGAAAAATAATACTTTTAGCTTATATTGAAGCTCTTACAAAAAATTATTTGTCCATCTTCTAGCTTATTTGTCATTGGTGTTTGATATATTTGATCCAACATGTTTGTTTGATCATATGATTTACCTTAACCGACTGAGACAGTTGGAAGTCTTTTGTCATGTAAATTCAACATTCTGTGGCCTGTTTCCTTTGAAGGATTGCAAAGGCTCAGAAAGACCTAGACTGAGACTTTTCTCAGAAATTCACTGTAGGTGTCACACACACAAAGCCCGCTCCCTCCCTTGTCAAAAAAAGAACCTATCGTGTTTCCACACCATATGGAGAATTGCCCCAATTTCTTTTCCTTTATATCAAATGCAATCCTTTTCAAGTAAAACCTTTTGTAGCATATACCACATGCGATTTAGGCTCTTGTGCAGCGCCGCAAACTTTGTGACTTTTTGATATAGCCGTGAGTTGTGTCTGACAAGTTTCCGTCGCTCACTCTTTTTCCCCCCCTCTCCTTTCCTCTCCCTCCACCACAAAAGAATATTTTCTATTCCATCGATTGATTAGCATACATCAAGCCCCCGTCGTTACGGCAAAGCTTCATTTGAATCTTCTGTACTTTCCCCGTGTCTTTCAACCGCCAGCTGTCAGCCACATCAACGCCGGCGTGCTCTGCACCACACAAAGTTAAATTGAAGCACTCTCTAACACTATATATAGATAAAATGTCACTTCCATCAAGAGACGAGGCACCTTCGAAGTCGTCAATACAGAGCGCTTCATCACGGGCAAAATAACTTTGAAATCAGAGAAGAGAGTAGAGATGAAACGACTATTCTCTACTTTCCACTTTGTGCTTGAAAGAGGATAAAAAGCGAGATTATTTTCTAAAGTGGGTAAAAGCGTTTTAAGGGGCTTGTTTTTTGATCTGTCTGTCCGTCATGGAAAACAAAGAGCACCTCCTGACGCTTCTGATCGTTAGGTGTCCTCAAAGTGTCTCAAAGTCTCTTTGTTATCGCTGAGTGCATCGATTAAAGGGAGGAATATCATTTATTCATTTTGCCATTGAGCAAAAGGGAGAGATCCGAGAGCTTAGCGCTCATTTTCGTCAAACTCTTGAGGTGAGGTGATGAAGTCAGCTCTCTTTTTGAGAGACGAGCCAAGTTGAGGTAAAAAGTTGTTGAGTGAAAGTTTTTGCTCTGCAGATTTTTAAAAAGGTCTCTGTGATGTTTTTTTTGTACAAAGTAAACGCTGTTCAGACTTTATTAAACTGTTGAAGTTGAATTTTTCCCTAAAAAAGTTTATTCAGTCCTTGTAAAAACACATAAACACATGCCCAACACACAGGAAAATAACAGTGATTGAATATGTTCAAAAGGGTCATGAACGTGATTTAAGGCTTGCAGATGCCTCTAAATACACAAAGAGTTAATTTATTTAAGTTATTTAGTTCAAAAGGTAAAGCTCATCAGCAGTTGCATCTAACATGAATCGACCTCCAGTTTAATAGCTCAACAGAAATAATAATACAATACAAGTGGTTTCTCCCATCAAACAAACAAACAAAAGAAAAACATTTTTAATTAACTCTGCAAGCTCAAAATTATTCACCCGCTTAGCCTCTAGCATCTTAAGTGCATATCAGAACATCCCTCTGTTCTCCTAACCTGCAACGATAGCCAGACACTAGCTTCTGGCAGCATTCCTGATTAATCTTAGCCCAGTCTTTATGGTCAATGGCCTCCGGTTCTTGGGTTTGTGTGCAGCTCCCACTCTAAAGATCCCAACTGAGACTTGGAAAAGAAGTTAATATCAGAGTACTATGAGGACCACGATAGTATCTTTCAAAATTTCATCTGAAATCAAGTTTTTCAGGTATGCTTGGGACCATCATCGTTTTTGACGGTCCAGGCTTTGGCTTCAGCTTCTCCCAGGATTTCCTGACACTTGGTTGGTTCTATTTTGCTCTCCGCATGCTGGAGGTTTTCAGTGCCAGAGGAAGTGGAGCAGTCCCAGAGCATCAATAAACCATCACTGTGCTTCGTTGTTTGCATGGTATTCTTTTCAGTCATTCTTTCTTCTGTCAACACATTGCGGATAAAGAGACCCCAAAATTTTCTAAATTTTGTAAAGGCGTTAGCACATTGGAGCTTACTTTTCTCATGCCTTTGCATCATTAGGGGTGTACTTCTAGGAGCTCAGGCTTGGAGTCCTCGATCCGTGAACGTGTAGCGTAACCTGACTCTCACCAGATGGATGTAGTTCCTCCAAGCGCCACACGGCTCCACACATCCATCTGGACTCGCTGCCATTAGGAGGGATTTCAATACCACATAAAATGGACGAGCCAATCAGGATCACCGGGCGGGATTTTCATAGATGTGACGTATCAGAGAAGCGACTGTTTGGATTCAGACAACAATGGCGGCTCGCAACATGATTTTTGATAAGGCCCCTCCTTTTGAAATACATCTCCAATGGAGCAATCCCAGATGGATGTGTGGAGCCGTGTGAGGCTCGGCGGAACTACGTCCATCTGGCGAGAGTCAGGTTACATACAGTATGCTTTACTGAGGAAACTGAAACGTCAGTGGATACTGCTGCCAAACCTGAGGGTTTTTGCAGTCAGTCGAGGGTTTTGACCACGTGTCTCTTCCGGTATCTGGTGACAGCCATTGATTGCTTTCTCTTTACGGCAACTGGGGGTGTAGCCACTGTTCCTTTAACTTTAAACTTTTAAAAAGATGCTTCCCACCTTATCTCCATGAACATCCAGGGCCTTTACCATCTTCTTGTAGGGTGTGTCCATGACATGTTAGCCAAAACACAACATTTCTGTATAATACATATTTTACTGGTCTCACATACTGTATTTTCAGAAAATTAGAGTTTGGGTTTTTATTAGCCGTATAATCGTCAAAACTGACGTAAATATACAGTTGAAATCCAACACGGTGTGTAATGAACCTATTCAAGTTTAACTTTTTACGTCAAGTTAGTGAAATGAATTGTATATGCAATGATATTCATATTTATTGAAAAGCACCTGTACAAGCACACAAAGCACGGCACAATCAGCACACCCTGCGTGCATCTGGTTCATCTTCACACAGCAAAGACGATGCCACAATCATCTTTGCTCCATTTTCAAAACATGCTATCTGATTCTCTAACGTGCGTCTAAGATTGGAAGTCCCTTCCATTCCTACTGTTTCAAGGTTTTTTTCTTCTTCTTCTTCCTTCTTCTTTTTCAAATGCTCAATCCTGTTGCGAGGTTGTCTCTTAGAAGTTGAAAAGTTCTTTTCAAGCCCAAAGTTTTTGCCGTCTTCACTTTTTCAGCTGGCAAGATGAATATCGTCGGGACAAAGCTGAGAAAAAGGAAAGGCTTTTGACAAGACTTCTAAAGGCCCAGGAGCTCGTCCTGTCTTTTCCCTTTTGCGGTTTCTATCTGTTACCGGCTGCTAAAAAGCCTCACAATCACATGCAAACTAAGAAGTTGGCCTTTTTAGATACATCAGTGAGGGCCTTGTCACAAAGCCGCTCTGCCTGGGTTTTTGCACAACTTTTTTGAAAAATTGAGAGATCGGTGCATTCTCTTTTCTGAGCTGCAGACAGTAAGTTCATGCTCTGTATGTGCAGACAAGGTGTTGTGGTGAATACATGTTCCGGAGAGCCCTTTTGCTCCAGGTGTTCTTACTTGCAAGAATTTATCTCGCACAGAATGTGATTCATGTTTTCTAAATGCAAGTGTTGGTTATGGTAGCATGTGAAGCAGACCTCCCTCATTCATTTTAAAGCTGCAATGTGGACGCGGAGAGCCACGAAGAAAGAAGGCCAGTGTATAAAAGCAACAGAAATATCAGATGGTTTATTTTCTTTCAGACCGGCATGAGTTGCTCTTTGTAGCTTGTGCTTTCTGGTCAATATGTGTTGGATATTTGAAGTCTAAACAGTCAGTGTTTTCTGCTTCACTAGGGGTGGGGGGGGGGGGGGGGGGGGGGGGGACGTTGTGGTTTAACACGTTCAAGAATCACTTAACGAGGCGGCATCACAGGCCGGCCTCAAGTAACCTGAAATAGCTGAAACTAGACCTCTGGGCAAATAATCACCTTGGGCCTGTGTAAAGCGTCGTGTTCATGCATTGTAAATTGTGAAAGCGAATACTTTAACATTGTGTGGCATATGTATTTCAAGGCTTTGAACATTGGATGCTATCCGAATTTCACCCACACAACCACAGTCTTTCGCTCTAGCCCTCTTGACTGAAATATCTTTCGCATTCCAAAAGGGACAAAAAAAAAACAACAACTTTTTTTTTCCTCTTCTGAGGCTGCTTAAAGAATGTGTCTGAAACGCTTCCCGTTCTGCTACCAGGCATCTAGCTGTCACTGCTGCAGGGTTACAAACCTTCCTCTGACATCTTGCGTTTTTTGGCAATTATCACCCAGAAATTAAAAAGTTTGTGTGTAAAATCTAAAGATAAAGCACTAATTCAGTTTTAGCAAAAAAAAACTCAACCTAAAAGGTAACAGCAGGTCTCATGATCTAAACAACAGGAAATATTTAGATATTTTCAACATCCTCTCTTCCTTCTTTGAAGAGGTTTATAGGAAGGATTTTTGGCAGGAGAGCAAGCTGTCACAATGGTTGTCTATTCCTTGCACTGTAATTTCCTAGACTTGTAACACACCTACTCCTTTGATGTGGCTTTTGGAAACCTCATGCTTCAACCTGTTTACCCTGCAAGCATCTCAGTACCAGTAATGCACTTAATGATGTCACGGCACCCAAGCCCCGTTTTTTTCATTCATTGCTTCATCAACCAGTTGGGTCAGGTATGTCACCGACTCAAACCTTTATAAACGGGCGTGTGTGGCTGTTTTGTGCTGCTTTGTTCTCAGGTTACACAACTACTCCGTCTGTGGAGGTGAGCTTAATCATCACATTATCTCTGAAAGATCAACATGACTTGCCTATGGCTCAAACATCAAAGAGTAAACAGTTTCGTATTCATGCAGCGGCTGCCCTCTCATTCAGGACCTGTGGTGTGAATGTTTTTGGGCTGTTTTTTTTTTTTTTTTTGCCAGTCCTTCTTCAAAAAGAAGTTGTTCTAAATTCAGTTCAGCCACATAAAACTGAATTGATTCTTGTTCATAGTTCAATAAATAAATATTCTGAACTAAGTTGACAACACCAACTTGATCTGGCGCTTGCTCATTTACTATAATTTGCATAAGATGAGATAAACAAATTCTCTCTCTCTCATATATATATATATATATATATATATATATATATATATATATATATATATATATATATATATACATACAAGCATGACCCCCACCTGTGGATGTGGAGCCCTCATACCACCCTCATGGAGTCTGTTTCTGATCGTTTGAGCAGACAAATGCACATTTGTGGCCTGCAGGAGGTCATTCTGCAGAGCTCTGGCAGTGCTCCTCCTGTTCCTCCTTGCACGAAGGTGGAACGGCCTCCTCCACGTCTCCTGATGTACTGGCCTGTCTCCTGGTAGCACCTCCACGCTCTGGACACTACGCTGACAGACTCAGCAAACCTTCTTGCCACAGCTCGCATTGATGTGCCATCCTGGATGAGCTGCACTACCTGAGCCACTTGTGTGGGTTGTAGACTCCGTCTCATGTTACCACTAGAGTGAAAACACCGGCAGCATTCAAAAGTGACCAAAACATCAGCCAGAAAGCAGAGGAACTGAGAAGCAGTCTGTGGTTACTACCTGCAGAACCACTCCTTTATTGGGGGGATTGGGGTCTTGCTAATTGCCTCTAGTTTGTACCTATTGTCTGTTCCGTCTAAAGAACAGCAGGTGAAACTGATTCTCAATCAGTTTTGCTTCTTAAGTGGACAGTTTGATTTCAGAGAAGTGTGATGACTTGGAGTTACTTTGTGTTGTTTAAGTGTTCCCTTTTTTTGAGCAGTATAGATATATATACCCTCCCAGCAGCTGTTGGACTTAACTTATAAACAACTTTCACGGGCATTTCCGGATCATTTCCGCAATTAAGTTAATTCTTCTAGTCGTTTCCGATAGAGTAAGGTCTGTGTTTATTTAACATTGGATGGCAATGGCTCTAAAATGGGTGAATTCTCATTTAGAGCCATTTGCGTGGCATGGGGAGGGGAGCCAGTTTACGACAGTGCTATTGTTAGGAGGTCCTGTAGGGGGAGTTTGGTATGGCTTTAAACTTGTCTTGATAAATTCAAGTCACTTGTAAATTCTAGCCATAAGGAAGTTAACCCATCACCATGCTTCTGTTTAATAAGATCCTGATTATGATTGCATTAGCCGAACAGAATCTTTAATCATGAAAATTAAATACAGCTCTGTGGATCTTTATCCTGTTACCTACCCACATGATGGTTGGATAGGGGAAGTTATCTCTGTGTTTTTACTCCAGCTTTTGTAAAAAAAAAACAGAGACAAACAAAAACCATTGAGTGTAACTTGGTAGTTTTAAGGGTTGGAGCTTGGATCTTCAGTTAATATCCTTACATATGAAGTGAAGCCGAAGGCGGCATAGTCAAGTTTAAAGCGAAATGAGCTGTTCAATTTCTAATATCAGTAAGCAGGCACTGAGCGCACGCCTTGAGGCGAAAGGCTGCTTTTCTTTCACTGTGAAATACACAACGTTTTCCCTCTAAAGAACACGGTGTCTTTCATTCACCCTAAACAGAACGGCGTTAAATGGCTTCAAGATGAGCTGTGTTCCCTTCATGTCCACACCCTAAAAACAGCACAGTTCAGTTGAAAGTTCTCAATAATGTGAGCTCAACTAATGAACTTGTTCATTCTAACAATCTTCAGTGTTATACTGTACAAAAAGAATTTGTGCACACCTAGCAGAAATGCCCGTTCTTTAGCTAAGTAAATCGGAGAGGGATATCATTCACAAGTGCGAACTGGGTGACTTCTTGGAGTTCTGCAGCTTGGCGGGGACTCTGAAAGGAAATGTGACGAGTTTTGTCTGTGGAATGTCTCGGCAAGAATGTGCAAAAATTTTGAACTTTCACCTCATGTGTAGTAGCTCAGGTCTTAGCTGGTGCATTCCTGTTCTTTTGACAGCTTTCAGCTAATGGCTCCACTCCATGTGACATTGAGATTATACAACTTCAAGAGCATTCAGTGTGAAACGATTTCAGTCTGTTGATGTGGTGTGTGGTAAATTCAGCATAAATGTAGTTTTGTGTTTGTTTCTTGCAGGAATTGGTTAATATACGGAAGAAATCAGTAGGACATGCTTCGATAAGTAACTGCACTATTGTATGTGTCTGAGATGTACTGAGAAGACTGTAATAAAACTTTGCTTTATCTGAGATATAAATCAGATATGGAAAGCTGGTCAATTTCGAAGACATTTTCCCCACTATAACTTAAAAAAGCACACTGAATTTGCACCAGTGTGCAACAGATATAGATTTGCACTTTAATATTCCTCACTAAAATGCACAAAGTTTTAAACGACTGGATTTTGATTTTAGATTCTTTGTCATGTTTTCATGCTCCTTCTTGTTTTTTGATGATCTGGGATGCTTCTTCTATACCAGAAAATGGAGAAGTGACAGGAAGTAATAGAAAACATAAAATAAGGTTTTTGTAAAAAATATCATAACATGATGAACGGTTAACCAAAGAAAAACATAAGGAGATGGATAAAATGTCTTAATCAAAGTCAGTCTAATGTTATCTAATGATTTTATTGTCAACCTTTGATATACATTGTGTTTTAATGTAAAACAAGCCTTTGATTTTCAAACTTGATTTTTAAACTCCTGTCTCCCACCTCTATTAAAATATAGTTTTCTTACAGATTACAGTCTAAACAGTTAGTTGTCTCACAAAAGAGAGAATATTTTGGGCCAGTGTGAAAATATTGTATTTCGATCACTGAATGTACATTTAAGATCTCCATCCGGCTAGAAGTGGAATCACTATTTCCGTCTCGAGTCATTTTGCTGCCTCTAGATTTCTTTCAGGTATTGCTCTGTAGCGCCATCTGTATCCCATCAACACTGATCAGCTTTCTTGCACCTGCTGAAGTAAAGCATTCCCGTAGCATAATGATGCCACTACTATGTTTTGTCATTTGGATGGGGTAATCAGGATGATAGTCAGTATTAGTTTTTTGTTGCCACACAGTGTTGTTGCAGTTTATGTTAAACTTCCCTTGGGGCATCCTGTGGTTTTCTGTCAACTATGCCTCTCATCCTGTCACTCCTTCATCAAGGCCAGATCTGTGGAGAACACATGACTTAGAACTGTCACCCCCCCAACACTCTGACTGGCAAAAAGAGCAATGTTGGGAGAATCAGCTCAAAGCTCAGTGTTTAGGTTTAGGTGGAGGGTCATGTCTTGGAGTTTGTAGTTTTGCACTTCTCTTTTCATTGTTCATTGTTTCATTGTTTAAATTATAGGTGTATTTATGCTGAGATTAGAATTACACATGTGGACTCTTAATAATTAGGTAACTAATTAGATAAAGGCAATTGATTGCACTGGATATCCAAAAGAGTAAAGGGAGTTATATAGGGTAACTTTTTTTAGATTTGTATTGCAAAACAGTTTATATAAATCCTTCTATGTGACTATTGTGTGTTACTTTGTTTCGGTATATCACACAAAATCCCAAAATACGCAGACGTTTTAGCATTAGAAAGTTTGGAAAAGTGCAAGAAATCTGAATGTGTTTGCAAGGCATTGTAAATCACACCACTGGGGTAGCAATGCGTCTCAAACCACAAGCTTAAAGGTTTTTAATAAAGACAGCAGAGTCCAGATGCTAAAAATGTTCTTTTGTATGTCATGTATTTGGCAATGTTGACTTCATCGCCACCGACTGGCCTGGCATGGTTGTTGCTGCTTCTCCATTCTCAACTGGACTGCAATAATTTTTTTAGAAACTACCGGAAACTTGTCTACAATATATGTGGAGTAGTTTAGGTGAGTAGTTTAGATGAGTGCTTGCGCTTTTGGGGTGAAACTTGGCAACCCCAATTCACACCTCCATGCATGTGACCACAACATTTCTCCTGTGAGAAAATCCAGGCAAACAATGAGCCTAATAACTCTCCATTGAGAGGGGCGATCAGTTCCAGGTGAATCTACATGCGAATCCATGCTCTAATGAGGCCTTTCTGGCAGGTCTATAAAGCTTGGAACTCCACACTACTCCAGACATTTTGAATTGAGAAAGTTTCCTGGATAGGAAGCGAAACGTCTTCAGCTTCAGAATAGAAGTCCAGTTGTTTTATTTTTTAACCTTTTTTTTATTGATCATGACCTGGATGACTGAGAATCTTCACGTGCAAATAAAAATAACTCAAACTGTATTAAAAGTGAAATACTGGAATTCAAATATGAGGTGGAAAATGTGCAGGGGCCCTGATTAAAAGGGCTCAGCACACACTCACACACCGTTAGTCCCCAGAGCTCCAGCTGCCCAGGATCTCTAAAATCACGTTGTCCTGGTGTGACTGAAGGTCCAGCTGGTAGATCAGCCCTTTTGATCCCTTTCCCTTTTATGAGAAAGACAAACAGCTCCTCGTCGTCACCCACACTGGAATGATTGATGGACCCCCCCACCTCCCCGGCACACACACACAGACAGGCAGGCACACGCTAACACACACTCAGATTTTCTTAATGGATGCCTTCTCTACCACTGTAATCACTTTGCTAATGACCTGCTTGAACTCTGAATAGAACCCAGAGTGTGGGAGCAAGAGGTAGAAAAGGTGGCTGTAGCTGAAAAAATGCACCGTGTGAAAATGGCTTACTGGATATCCAGTCTGTAAATATCCCGGTAAAGAAAGTAGCTTGTGATGACCTGAATGACTAACAGTCTGTACCCTTGGAATGAAAAAAAAACTCTTTAATTTCAGGTTAAAACTTTTTTGTGTGTCAAGTTGGTGTCTTTTTATTCAAATTCTTCTTCTTTGGTTATTAGCAATTTTTGTGACCCACTTTGCACTTTTGCAATTTTGGTCTTTTCATACAAAATATCCCAGGGCAGACGACTTCTTTTCATTGCCGCTTTGACAGTCGGTGTAATTTCAAACAATCTGTTTACAGATTGTTTACGTCTCAGTAAACTAGAACATGTGCTCCTCCGAGACTCGTTTGTCAGATTAAAAATACATAAAAAAGGTCTTAAACATAGTTTTCATTAAACCCACATTTCTGTATCAAAATGTTTTTATTGGTCTGATGTAATATTGTAATCTTAAATGCCTTTTTATCATACTTTCTAAGCAGGAAATCACCAAATAATGGCTTGAAAGCATCAGTCTGTGTTTAATTAATCTATGTACTTTGATTCACTTAGTTACTGAAATTAGGTTTTTCAAAGATGTTCAGATTTATTAAAAGGCACCTGTATAGTCTTCCGTAAAGAAATGTGCTGATTTGACTCCCCTTTCACAAATTTCTACTCTTATTTTGTGACCATTTAGAGATGTCACAATTTAGAGGCATTCAACGTGTTTTTTTGTTCTGTAGTAATTATTTTAGGAGCAGTTGCAATGTGCGCACTGTGTTTATGTGGGGGAGCAGTCACTGTAAAACTGTTTCACTATTTAAAAAAAAAACTAAATGATTACCACTTTAACTTTTCAAACGGTCTCACACTCACAATTAGTGCTGTTAGTGCAGTTTCCATGTGTATTATCTCGTATTACCGGGGGTGTCCAACTCCTGTCGTCAACAGCTACTATCCTGCAATGTTACTTGCACTCCTGAATCAAATCGCTGAATTCCCTCATCAGTGTTCAGTCATTTGGCTCTCCAGAGACGTGATATAGAGCCATTAATTGAGTTGGAGAAAGGATGTATCTCAAAGTTGTACGAAAGTATTTCTCCAGGACAGGAGTTGCGGATCCTTGCCCCACAAAACGACAATCTTTTGTCAATATTTCCAAAGCCAGCATCTTCCATGATAGAGATTAAAAGCACCGATACTGAAAATATCTGACTTTTGAGTTAACTTCAAGCAGCAAAACATAGCAACATAGACTTTGCTGTCAAAAAGACCTGTTAGCAATTATATATGGTGTGTCCACAGGTAACAAAAAGACTAGATTTTTAAGTTAGCAACCAGCAGAACCTTAGAAATCACTCAACATGGTTTGCGAACCAGGCTGAAAACCAACCAGCCTCCTGGTGTACTTCTAGTAACCACCTGCAGCTGTTTTGTTCCAACCCAGTTTCATTTCAACCCTGTAAGCAAACCATTTGGTCCCCATATTATTAATTATTGCATACCAGCTTATTTGTAAGGCTAGTTGGGTATAAACACTAAAGACAAATGATCATATCCAGGGTGCGATTTGCTGGGGGGGATGGGGGGGATTTTCCCCCCCTCTGGTCGTGATGTCCCCCCTCAGGTCATTCATGTTTTATCCCTGGGGGGATACATTCCTCCCCCCTCTGATCTGAATGAGTAATATCATCAGGGGTTAAAGTTCTCCGTCGCTGCGACAGATTTCCGTCATTTGGAAAATGAGCGCAAAATGTTCTGTGTAGACTTTTTATTCAAGATTTTAAACAGAAGCTCCGCTCAACCAATGAAATCTGGCAGAGCCAGGACAGCCAATCAGAAAGAGAGTAGGGCGGGTCTTTGCAACGCGGAGGTCTCCCATCTGAGTTTTATCGGTGTTTAATCATTTTAACTTTTGGAAGAACATCTCAAACTGACCACAGATGCTATGAATGAAAGTAGTGATGGTCAAAGATTTTCTTTGGATTTATGTGAACCAGCAGGTCAGAAAGTTCAGCGGATAGAACAGCTGACAACAACTTCCCTCGGTAAGTATGTCTGTTGCTGCTCCTGCAGCTAATTAATGAATTATTTCCACCTGTGGCCATGTCGCCTGTCAGTGTTTATTCCCTCGCTTCCAGTACTTTGGCTGATAAACGCAGCGACTAAGCAGGGATCTCCTCATGATTCACTGTTATGTTTTATTTAAAACTGAAAGAGTAACGCTCTAGTTCGGCTAATTTAGCATGACGTGCTTTTCTGTAACAAAGAAGGCAGAGCTGCAGTCAGAGCGGCTGTCAGTCAGTATGCAGCAGCCTCCACCTCATGAGGAGCTGAACCAGGACACTCGTTAAATAAAATGACAAGGATTTTGATGCATACAGATTATTAAAGAAACTACATCACAAATAAAACTAATAAACTGCAGCTACAACATGGACTGGAGAACGGGTTCTAACTGTGTGAGACCAGAGAAAGGCGATTCTCAGAGTTTTTGTAGTTATTTGTTATTTTTACACGGAGTGGAGCGTGATGTGAAGCGAGTCGCACCAGAAACATGTTAAATAGACTCCTGTGAATCTATGGACTCATTTTACTCCAACCCAAAACACCTGCCAGACAGACAAGCTAAACCAGCCAAGATTACCTTAAACAATATTTAACTTAGCAGAAGTTTAATAACATTTTTTTAATGTTCTTTGAAAGCAAGTTACGTTTTTTTCTGATAAACTCTAAGCAATTTTATTAAACTTTTTAAAAATGGAACCTCCCATCCATGGATTTTCTATACCTGCTTTTCCGTACAGGTGTTACGTCATGCCGTATCTGATTGGAAAACGCGGCTTGACGTAACACAGGATCGTGGAGGAGCTGGTGACCATCTCCAGCAGTCAACGAGCGAGAGGTGGGGACACAGAGTCCATCCTGGACATGTCACTGGGCTAAAATATAACCGTTTTTATAAACTTAAAAAAAAAGTTAATGCCTTTTTATAAACTCATGAGTTGTGATAATTAATTGGTGAGCAATAACGGGCAAAGCAGAGACTGATTATTGTAATGTGCGATCTGTGTCGTGTTGGTTTTGTGTCCCTCTTTGTCCATGGCTGTTGTTGGCCTTGATCATAGGATTGATTTATATTGAATGTGACAGTGGAGTTAATGTACAGGTGTGAAGAAGATGATGTAATGATGCAAGCTGCTGTCTTTTGAATTAGCTGCAGTTTATGGAGGGTTTTGAAATTGTAAAGTGGAAAGGTGAGTGGACAGTGGACCAGTTTGGCAAAAGTGCGAAGGAAGAACTTACTTGATGCAAATATGAAAGTTAACCAGGTGATGTTATGGATGTGGAAAGTGAAGGAGATTATGGAGAGGGCTGTCCAGGATGGCGCCAAGGCTCTGAAGCTGAAAGGTGGGAGAGATACAGGAATTGTCAATGGAACTACCAGATTTGTTTAAAGAGGACTTTGCACAATTAGCAAATGAGGTTATTAAGGTGGCATGACGTCCACGGCCCGGGAATATATGGGCTGACTAGAAAAATGTTCAGTCAAATTGATTATTTTTGCTTTAACCCCTGAATATTATGGATTTATATTAATACATGTCTTGTGTCCTTCACATTTGTAAATTAATTTTTTTGTTTGTTTTTAAAGAGTATTATTACCTTTTCTGCTCAAAGCAGTTAAAGTAAACTAATACCCACTCCCGAGTCCCGACAGTAGATGGCGCAAGTTTAAAAACAATAGTCTAACCTACTGGACCTAGCTAGCTACCTGAAAGAGCACCTGCTAGGTAACTTTTGAAATGATCCCCCCCTCTGTTTTTTTTGCAAATCGCACACTGATCATATCAATGCTGATCTCACATATACAGAGCTCTCAACTCTCACGCATTGACCGTGTGACACACGCATTTCACTAACTTCACACGCTCACACGCAACACATGGCATTTCACACGCAAACATGGCATTTCTCACGCATAAAAATCCCAACGCCCATCTGGGCTGCAGAAGACAAAACTCTGCCTTCTGCTGAGCTGTTTCGGCTTCTTTCACAACTTGTGGCCATCAGTAATTCCTGCTGCAGTTCGTGTTAACAGAGCAGCAGGAAGAGTGATCAGAGTTATGAATAATTTTAGTCTTAACCAGTGGGGAAAGTAAGCCGGTAAGGTCCTGTACCGCGTATGCAGGAGGGGAGGGGAGGGGGTGGAGCTGCTGCATGGCTGCACGCAGGATCATAAAACAGTTCTGTTATCCAGATGCAGTTTAAAAAGCCACTTAGTCGGTTTATAAGTTTCGTTTTTATTAATTCTGCATTTTTTAACTACATGCACCGTATTTCTGTGCCTCAGCGCTTGCTCCTCTCCCCCCTCCTTTCCCTCGGAGCAGGTGCTTTTATCACTTTTCAAAACGTGAATCACTACGTTTAATGTCCTCACATTGGTAGCAACGTGTGCCAGTTAAAGTCAATAGGAGAGTAGGTAGCTGTGTTTCATGCTCTTCTTTTTAACAACATAGAATCATTGGTGCTTCGGTGGGCTGCTGCCTCGCGCTTTAATTCAGGTGCGCAAAATTATGTTACATGTAATTTTGGTGCGCACTTTTAAGGGTCATTTTAAAGAACTTGTAACATCAGGGGCTTCATCTCAGACCCGTCAGTCCCCCTGTTTCCTCTAAAGGAGCCCTTTACAGTCTTTATTTATGCATTTAACTTAAAACTACTTAATTTTATTCTGTATTATTTGAACATTTGTGTGTTTTGTATGTTTTAATCCAATAACTGAACAATAAAGTATTAATACGTCTCTTTCTCTTTTTAACAAAAGCAATACATGTCTACTTCAATATCTGGTGGGATAAAAATGAGATGGAGTTGACTCCACCGGCTCTTCCAGGGTCCAGTTAGCCCCGCCCCCAAACAAGCCCTGCCCCCAAAATTAGCATAATCTCACTCTTAACTTTTAATAAAAGTTGAGAGGTCTGCATATAATTCAAACTAACTTTAGCTTATAGTTAGAAGGTTCTAAATTACACCTGATTTCCATTACCTATAGCTCTAGTTTCAGTTTTGGTCACTTGACTTATATGAAAATCTGAGATTTCCGCTGGTGATGACTGAGTGAGCTGGAGGTGGTTGAGCAGGCCAGCGAACAGTCCGTAAGGCTAGGCAAAACTCCAACAAACCAGAGAGAGTCTAGGTTGTGACCAGAGTAGGCAGCGGATGACTCCCCAGAGAGGGCAAAGCGAGCACTAAATCCACACAGGAATGCAGGAAAAGCATGCAAAGTCCACAAATACTGGTGATCAATCATGCAGGCACCAAGACGATCTGGCAGGGATTGGCTGTGAAGAACAGGTATAAATAGGCAGAGTCCCAGGCGAAATTACTTGTTGTTAATTGAACAGCAGCAGGTGTTGCAGATTGTGTAATGAGTGGAGCGGAGCATGAGGAGAAAACAGCCTGCCAGCCCCAAAAGCAGATTGCATGACACAAAGGGGTTTAACGTTATGAATTTGGTTTTAATCAGAGGGTCATAATTTGTCATAATTTCCCAAACACTGACTGGTACAAATGAGGATTTTTAACAAAGCACATATGGAAAGAAGGTATAATTGTAAATGTTTCAGAAAATAATATACATTGAAATAACATTTTCTGTAAAATCTGTGTATATAGACATAAGTCATAATCTAATAAGCATTGGTTAATCAACCAATGCAAAGGAAAAATCTGGTGCGTGGCTTTCCTAGTCTTTATATAAAATAAAGTGAAGGATTAAAATAAGAGTTTAAACTTCACATGGTCTGAATGAATCACTGAATACATAACCATGATTCATTCTGTGATTTGTAAGCCAATATTCTACCTGCATTCTTGAAGTGGGGTTTTCTAGAGACAGTCCTTTCAAAGCTGCTTCCCTGCTCCTCTCTCACCCATTCGGCAAACAGCCGTTAACAAAAGACGGGACAACAGGCAGACAATAATAAAGACAGAGGAGAGGGAAGAAGGGAATGAGCAGCCGGATCTTAATTTCCTGGGTGTCTGCTGGCCCCAGAGGCATGTCAGAGCAATTTTTACATGAGACTTAACCGCACACCGGGATTTCAAATGAGAAAGGAAAGCGGACTTTGATGGGCCTGTCCAAGACAGTGACAAAGTCATCTGGATTCACAAGAGGGTAATAAATGATTTAAATTATTGTCAAAGCCTTATTTAATGATCCACGCAATTTGACATGTTTTTCTGTATGAAATTATCTGATTCTCTGTAGGACAGGGGATTTTGGGAGGCCATGATGTGATCTTTGATTTAAGTTCAGGGCTGGAGTTTGACGAGTCTGGAAATGTGACATCGAGGAACTACGGTGGCCGAGACCCTAGTGGCCCGGAGCACTTTCTGTTATGCAGAACTAGTTTTCAGTTTTTCTTAAATTGCAGTTGTTTTTACTCCTTGCAGCATTTTGTCTTTGCATGTGTGTTTGTGTGTCAGCATCATCTGTAGTTGGAGCATGTTTGCACTTTGTGTGTCTAATTTCTGTGATTGCAGTGTCTCTTTTGCTGCATTTTTCCAGAGCATGTGTTTGTGTGTTAGTCTCTTTTTTTGTGTTTGGGACACTTTTTGTGTTTGCAGCGCATTTATATATTTGCAGTGCTTTTGCACCATAAGGAACAGCATAGTTATCTGCAACATCAATCAAACTGGACGAAAAAAAATACAAATAAACGTTTTTTACAACTGCATGCTATTCATGTAAAAAACCAAAACAATATTTATCGTATTTTTCGGACCATAAACTGCCCTGTTTCTAAAATAAGGCCAAAATAAACATAACTTTTGTATTGAATTAACTTACTAGGTTTATTATCGCTAGCGTGTACTCCTGGCGAGGGCTGCCTCAGGCTGCCTCAGGCTCCCACATATTCGGGTGTACTGTGCGAATACTGTGAACTTGGCGGACTCCGCGCTGACTCTCCCCTTAGACGTTTTACCCTTCATAGTCGAGCATACTTTTGTCTACATTTCTTGTGGCAAATTCCTACAGTTTCCACACTTTCTGCCAGTGGGAGGAAGCGGCGGAATGGATGGTAAAATGTGTGATTAGCTAGCTGAGCTCACACCGCCTGTCAGTGAGAACAGAGAGGGACTGTGATGCCGTGGGTCCTTGCGACCATCTACTTCAGGGGTGTCCAAACTTTTTAGCTCATGGGCCGATATTGTCAAGTCAAACGCACTCGAGGGCCAAAAAGTGAATAAAAATAACTAACATAACCAAGAAAAAAGTGTTTTTTTTAACCTGTGTGTGCTGTACCTAACATTAAATTCAACATTTAAATTTAAGACATTAACTTACTGTAATAATTTTGCCCTAATTAAAAATAAAATGTTTTTATCTGCACTAGCCACCAGTGCTGGTCGGCATCATCATTCTTGAAATGCAGTTGGGGGGCCACACAAAATCAGTACAGGGGCCGCAAATGGCCCCCGGGCCGCACTTTGGACACGCCTGATCTACTTGGAGCAGCTCAGTGTATCAAGCTCGTTGTCACATATAAAACAGTTCAATGCAAAGACTTCTTACCGCCGAGAAGTCGTAAAAATTGAGCTCTGCATGTACCTGTATGCGCGGACCTCCACGGAGTGAAGTATGCCTAAGTGTGGGGTCTTTACATGAATGCGCTTCTAGGTTAGACATTACAATCAGGCAGTCTTGTAGACAACTCAGGGGTCTGATCAGGTAGTGACACAGTGTACCGTAATGCTCTGAATATCCATTGAGTGGAGCGGCTTCATTGCTTACCAAAGTCGTACCTACACATTTTAACAGATTTTTGAGCACATTGTACCACATAAAATCCGTCGGTAAGCACAATAATCATATATAAGGCGCATCGGATTATAAAGCATCGGATTATAAGGCACGATTTTTGAGAAAATGTAAGCATTTTAAGTGCACCTTATAGTCCAAAAAATACGGTACTATAATAGAAACAGCGTATTGGTTCTGATGCTGTTTTCATCTTTTTTTGCCTCATCTGTGGTCACATTGATTTTCCTTACCTTACTATTAAGCATGTTTTTTGACTAGTAAACTGTTACTAGGAAACTATAAATCGTAGCTAAGTCTCTTATTTTGAAATAGGAAAGGAAGTAGTTCATGATGTGATCTGTGGTATTGACATGGTCAACTGATTGAGGGTAGGCTAACATTTCCAATTTCTAATGAGTCTGGATTGCATTTTCTCATCTCTCGTTAGAAATAATAATAAAAAAAGGTTAATCAAACCTGAACAAGATACGATTACTTCAAACAAAATTAATATACCTGGCAGATTTAGTTTCAAAATATTATTTTCTTTTTTAGATTACCAAAACGCTTCTCCTGCCTTAAAGTAATATCAGCTTTTTAGAGAGGCTCAGCACAAAGACTTGTAGCTCATCACCCAAGATACATATAAAAATATAAAAATATCAGTGGAAAAAGCTGTTCAGCAATTGGAAAAAGTCTTTGAGTCCTGTAACACCAATAAGGAAGTGTCCATTCATTATTGACAATATATACAACATTTTTATCATAGCACTGTTTATGAAAATTAAAACCTATCCATTTTACATAGTGTTATTGTCTTTTAACCTGTTTTTTTACTTATCAGTAATAATAATCTTGGTTGAATAAAAAACTGAAATCTGAATCTGCCTGTGGTATAAATAATTTTGGGCCTCAAGTTTGTGAATCAAACCTGAACTGAATTATTCTCCACTGATTTGATTCATTTAGACACAGTTTGAGATTTATGAAATCTTTACTCTATTTATGAAAACAAAAATTAAGGATTCTTATTGTCCCCAGCTCAGAAGAGAAATCCACGGCTGCTAATAATAGGGACAAGGCTGGAGCTTAGAGGAAATCAATAACCTGAAAAGGATTTTATGGTAATGATGATTGGAACATAGCGTAGCCTAAACCACAGGGTTTAACATTCAGTATGATACATCTAAGAGAACGGCACCATTAAACGATGGTGAATTAATCGAATCAACACCACATAATAACAAAAGGGACAAAAAGTGAAATGAAAAGATGAGATGAATCAAGATCATAGATCAGTTTCTACAACATTTGAAGGGTGCAAACAATTCTTTAATGTGGCTGACTCTTTGTTTCGTGAAAATTGGTCAGCTTGTTGTCAAACTCCTTCATAAATCAGCGCTTGTATGAAATACCAGCAGGAGGCAAAGGTCAAAGGAGAAAATTAGCAGCTGTTCTCTTCTCTTCTTTCATGTTAGCCGCGGGGCTAATCACCAAGTCTGCCATCAGCCTCATTTCCACTTTAAAACAAAGTCGCCGACAACGACAAAGTGGGTGGTGGTGGGGGGCTTTTTCCTCTGCTCACATTTTATGGCACCAAATTTTAATCTGTGCTGAGGGTAGGCGAGACGTAGAGTTTGAAATGAGGGGGTGCGCCTTTCTTTCAGCTTTCATTTGTGCACATCATTTTTGGGTTCCACGGCGTGCCCCTTTCATGCAGCTCTGTTGACACATTTCAGCTGCTCCGGAGCAGCCATGATGACTGCTGAACTTTGTTGCCTCTGCTCAACTCCAAGGTGGTTCTGCTTGTTAGATGCTAAAGATGGTGAACTTTGATGACCTCCTCACTCCCACGGTGTCTGTTGTTCTCCTACTTGTGCAACTTCAAAGTAGCTGAAATACTTGTAACTATAGGCCTACACCTGTTACTTCTAACTGTAGAATGAGCGTTGTGGAAGTGTTTCCAAAGGGAAGTCAATCACCTTTTTCTTTTTACCCTATTAGACATGATTCAATTCAATTCAATTTTATTTATATAGCGTGTATAACATGTCATCTGAAGGCACTTTACAAAGTCAAATTCAATCATATTATACAGATTGGGTCAGATTATACAGATTGGTCAAATATTTCCTATATAAGGGATGTCACACTCTGAGGGCTGGGTGTAGGCTGGGTTCTCTCTCTCTCTTCCTCTGCAGGGCGTGACGGGCAGGTGCTCTACATCACCACTGATTGCTGCTCTTCTTAAGGAGCAGCTTTCCAGCAGGAGGGCATCAGTTCTTACTCGCTTCCAGCGTGGTACATGACCAACCAAGTATTTTTCCCGAGTGTTCTTTCCGAGTCTTGCCTAACCTAGTTTCTACTCCTTGCTTTCATCCAGAACCCTGGACTCCCGAGCTACCGCACTTCCGAGTCAGATCTCCTCGTGCCAGGAACAGAAACCCAGACGCCGCTCCTGCCTTGGTCCTCCTGCTGTGCTTACCTGCCTGTCCACCCTGCAACACCGCAGAACCCAGAGAGAGCTCACCAGTCCTGCACCTCAACCTGGACCCCGGACATCACCCAGCCTGGAACCCAGTGGGTCCATTACTAACATCAGACACATTAGCTCCTGCTTCTGCTCACCAGTCTCCCTGCTATGTCTCCAGTGGAACCCGGACAGACTGACCAGCCAGAACCACTCCCGAGCCGATCACCATTTCTTCTCAATAAAATTTCTAAACCGATCACCTGTCTCCGTGGTTGCCCTTCTTTTGAGTCTCAATCCATAACCATGACAAGGGAAATGTAGGTTTCAGTAATGCCTCCGTGAATGCGTTTCCATTCTCTTTCTGATCAGTTTTGCCTTAACATTCCTCACTCTGGCTGCATTCAGGCATGTCTGACAAAGTGAAAGCAAGTGACACTGTGTGCACAATGCAGTGGTTCAGTTGAGCTGTAATAGGACACCGTGCTTTCCGAAAGTATTTACAACCCTTGAGCTTTGCCGCATTTTCTCGTGCTGCAACCGCAAACTTCAGTGCAGTTGGTGAGGATTTTGTATGATACACTAGAGGTGCACAAGATAAAGAATCACAATTTATATCAGTGTTGGAATGTGTAATATCAAAAAGAGTTTGGATACAATATAAGGAAGGCTATTATTTTTCAAGTGCCATGTATGTGCTTTGTGCTAGAAATATATTTGGCTAAGTGGCTTTGGTCTCATAGCCCCTTTTTTTCACACCTGAAATTAAGTATGACTAAAATGCTAAAGCTCAGATATTGTGGCAGGAAGATTGTGATGTTGATGAAAAGAAATAGAAGAGAAAATAATACAAAACAATATATTTTAAGATTAAAAATCTAAACGGTGGATTGAGCATTTGTATGACACCCTTTACTCTGATACCTCTAAATAATGGCAGGATGACAACCTAGTGCCTTCAAAGGGCACCTAGCATCATCCTGTGTGTAATTTAATCTCAGTATAAATCCAGCTGTTCTGTGACGGCCTCTGAGGTTTGTTCGAGAACCAACCACAGGAAGAACACCAGAAACCCAGCAGACAGCTCAGGGAGAAAGTTGTGGAGAAGTTTAAAGCAAGTTGTAAAAGGTTGTTATACAATATCCCACGTTTTGGCCAAATGAGTTGGTTGCAAAGGTATCAGAATAAAGGGGGGTAAATACAAATACACACCACACATTTCAGGTGTTAATTTGTAAATTCTTTGAAAACCACATGCAATTTTACTGAAAATAATGCACTACAGCATCTTGGGCTATCACATGAAATCCCAATGTACTTTGCTGGACTTTGTTGCAACGCGAAAAAATGTGAGAAACTCCAAAGGGCATAAATATTTTGCAAGATACTGTATTTCACTCTTGTTTAGTTATTTGTTCTTTAAGGTTTCCTGTCTGCAACCTATTTGTCACTGCTGTGCATGGCATATCTGGTCTCATTTGGTGACAAAATGTGTCTAGAATGATTTCAGAAGCATGTATATTTCTAAACTGTGCTTTAATTGACATCGACAGCAAGTGATCTGAAAATCACTTCTTTTTCTCTTTTTTCCATTTATCTGCTTCTTGCCACTTCTCAGGACAGAAGTTTCACTGGTTTTCTCACATGACATCTGTTTTCAATCCCCACATTCAGCGTGGTTAAACTACATGAAAAGGACATTATACATATTTTTCTGTCCTTCTATAACTTCCTCTCTATTCTTTGACCCCTTTCTCTCTTTTTTCTGTACTTTCATTTTACATCTCTCTTCTGCAGCTCTGCACCCTTTCTCCATCTTTTTTTCCTCTCTGTGGGAAAGTTTTCCCTATCGGTTGTCAGAGCAGTCAGTGAGGTGCAAAGCAGCGGAGCTTTGATGATGTTCTTCTTTGCCTATCTGCTGTGCAATATGTTTTGAGACTCCCCCTCCCCGCTGCACACCTGCTGCGTAGCTGCATGACACTGGGAAACATTCCACAATAGGGTCAGAACACTTTTATCTTAGTTTTAGTTATGGATTTGGAAACTCTTTCAGGATTAAAGGAACGCTATGCAGCTGGCCGGTGCTGAGCACCTGTATGATTGCTCTTTTTTGCTTCATGTGGGACTTCCTTTATTCCCAGTAGGTGGGTCTGGCTCGCTATTTGGCAAAAAAAAATACCATTGCCTTAAAGAAGAAAAAAATTGTTACACAAAAATGAAAATCAGTGTTTCATTCTGGAGTCAAATATTCTGTTTTTCTCCGACCGTTTTGTTTGTACATTCATGAGTCATTGTGGTTTGAGACTAAAAATGATTGAATGCTACAAATGAGGCTTTTAGGTGGTTTTGCCCTGTAACTTCACTTTGTGATTTCATACGAGATACTTTTGGAAACTTGTGCGTGAAGCATGGCCTAAAGAGACTATGACTCACACTGAAACCATGGAAGTCTGCTAATTATTAGTTAACTTTGTCACAGAAAAGTGACGGGTGTTGTTGTTTGGTTCTTTGACTCTACATCTACAGTTTGACTGGGTGATTTTGATTTAATGAGCAAATAAACAGACATGCTACTTTTATGCATACCTTCACACACAAAAACCTTCAGCGGGTACTCAAGGAATAGACGGTTACGGTGCACATTTGGGATTCACTCGTTCAATGCCAATATTTTAAGAATAGCTCCAACGTTTAACTCATGGGCATTTGCCCTTTAAAATTTGGCATTTACCAGTACTGAATCCCAGTCCAATACTTTTCCATCTAAACTTATGAGTACTCACTAGCAAGACCACACAACGAAGATATTAATTTTATGGTTTATTGACAGAAGGGATCAAGGAGATGGATGGATTGGGTGTGATGACGGGTCATCTGTGGGGTCCTGATGATGAAGTTGTGGGGGGAGCCTCAGCATCAGAGTGCAGGATTAAAAAAAATCAGAAATCAAAGTGCAGTCTTGAGGAAATGGCTTTTCCCGAGCCCAAATGGAATCTGCAACAGAGAGCAGTGGATGAGGAATGAAAATACAAGTTGAGGGATGAGGGTGATGGGATGAAGAGGAGAAAGATGAATGGGGTTGAGATGGGGTTGAGGGTAAACGGAGGGTGGGGTTGAAATAACATGGCCCACTGTAATGGATGGGTGAAGTGGGTATAGGTAGACTGCTGGGTAATGGTTGTGGGTGAGGCATGGCCCTGCTCCCAAACCTAAGTTAATATATCAACTTAATAAAAATACAACATTAAATCAGTATTTCAGGGTCTGCTTTTGTGTTGTGATTGTGATTTGTTAGCTTTTATACACAGTGCAAGCAAGTAACAACCAGACTGGCAGTTCTTCTTCTGAACTAGATTATAAGACTAAACCAAGTTCGTTAGATAAACACAAAGATGCAAACCACCTACAATAACATTTTGCAAACCTCTGTTGAGCAGTTGATGAATTACAGGGCATAAATTCAGGAACCCGAACCAAAACCTGGGATTGGATTATGATTTCCTTAATGTACAGTTCCAAAATCCAGACCGACAGGCGATTTTATTATCTTAGCTTGACAGCAAATTGGAGAGACTTCTCTCTGATAACTCAAAGCAGTTTGTGTCCATGCTGAGATGATGTGCATGTGACAAATTTAGCATTACTGAGTCTCCCCTTATGCTACCATCTCAAACACCCTGTATATTCAATTCAATTCAGTTTTATCTATCCATCCATCCATTATCTAACACGTCTATCCCCAGCAGAGTGAGAAAAATACATCATGGTGTCCTCCAGCAGCCTGAGCCTATAGCAACATAACTACAGATAAAGCTCAGAATAACCTAAGCTACTCTAAGTATAAACTTTATCAAAAAGGAAAGTTTTAAGTCTAGTCTTAAAAGTAGACAGGGTGTCTGCCTCACGGACCAAAACTGGGAGTTGGTCTCACAGGAGAGGAGCCTGATAACTAAAAGATCTGCCTCCCATTCTACTTTGTGATCCTCTTTTTTTCTCTCTTGGTTGTGTCTCGTGTGATTTTGGCTCTACATTGTGATTTAGAGTTTGCTCAGTTTAATTATGGTGCATGCGATGTTGGTGCACACAGTCTGTGGTAATAAAATATCAGCTGACCACATGCACCCAAGATTTTGCCATTTTTTTTCTCAGAATAGCTGGACCACATAACTTTTTGACAAGAATTAGCAATGCGAAACAGCAAGAGAAAAGGAGCGCTAACATTTCCCTGCCAAAGCATCATAACCTATGCTATAAAGGCCAGGGTTTGCCGTTATCATGATTTTGGCACAGAAATATAGAACATGATTGTTTTCCTTTTTCTAATACAGAAAAGAAACAATTATGTAAAACTTTGTGACTATGAGTTAAGTAAAGTTTTCTACTGTTGATCCTGATATATAGACTTACCAAAACTATAGAATAAAGACTTGCTAAATTGAATTGTAATTTTTAGTTCCTATTGGGCAGAATGTATTGTATTCAAAAAATATTATATTCTATATAATATTTTTACTGTTCTGCTTTTTATAGAGTAACACAAATACAACAAGCTAATATTAGCTGGTTAATTTGTCTGTCTCTCTGGTAGCTTGACTTCAAACAACTGCTTAGCTGGTATGTCCCTTCTAGCATGCAAACTGTAGTTTTAAAGCAATGCTACCTTAATAATCCTTTAGTGTCTACACCATGACTGTGTGTTTTGTAAGACCATACATATTTCCAAACAACCAAAATTATGTTTTTGTGTGGAGTTAAAAAACACACTAGCCTGTTCAGCTGAAGTATGATGCCACAAAATACGGCGCTTGGCTGAATTGTGAGCATCACATTGTTTATGTTCAGGTATGGAAAGCATAATGCTCTTAGGTATTTAGGTCTGTCTCATGGCATTCCCATGAATCAAATGCAGAGCTTGGTCCCTTTTTTTTCTTTTCAGGTCTGTGTGCTGCAATAAACAACTGTCTGGCCAAAGGGAAATGAGGTGTGTACATCTTTACAAACACAACGCAGAAGGCGGAACACACCCTCAACACCTTCTGTTAGTCCTTTCTCTGGCTTCTATTTTCCTATCCTGTTGCTGTTGCTGTGGCATGGCGGAAAATTTCAGTGAGCGTGGTTTATCTTGACATCTGTAGCCAGACGTTGATTAGTTTTGTGTGGTAAAACAGTGCCCTCCTGTACCATTTGACTGTTTTAAGTCAGTGCAGTTTTAAACATCAGACAACTATACAATACAACTATAATGAGAGATGATTACTTTAAAATAAAGCATAAAGCAGTGGTTGCTTTTTACTCAAAAGGTACAAAACTTTTTTACGGGATATTTGATTTTTTTTCTCTCCTTTTTTGTTATTGCATCCTGTTAAATGCTCTGAGTCCAGCAGCAGGAAGCAGCTTGATGTTTAATGGGCAAAAATTTAAACGAAAAACAGGTTTGAACATGAGCCAGTCATTTCCATGACGATGGCACTGGAATATTTGATTATTCCTATGCACACAGATGGTTTGTTTTCCCTCTGAATCTGACACTGTGTTGACACAACTGCGCATCATCATGTCATTCAGTTGGAACATGACAGAAATGACAGTGTGTTGATGGGCTGATGTCACAAGGACCATCTGTACCAGCTGTATTGTAGACAACCAGCCTTTGTCACCTCTCTGTTGGTTTTATGCCGTCCCTTCTGTTTCTTGCTGCTGTCATGTAAAGAGATAAACAGTGGAGCTGTGCACCATTCAGTCCATAGAGCTCTCTCTGTCATAATGATGCATAGACTTGCTGTCCAAATTAGCCTCAATCCATTTGCTTTTGTCTTTCCACGAATGGATCGGTCTGTTCAAAGTTATGTTGAACTCTACTAAATTGTACTGCTTTAAAAGAGCTTTATCAATATAATATAACTGTTCTTTATAATGTAAAGTTAAACATTCTTAACCTTACAAAAGGATACTCTACAACTGATGTTCATAATGTAAACAACTGTGAATGTAAATATACTTTTACATCAGTCTTTAATGGATCTGTTTTCCCCTTCTGTTTAACAAGATGCCTAAAACCTCTACAAACAACAAACACTATGTGCTTGCTTTGCCAAACTAATAGCCCTCTAGCATCTCTTTTATTCAGTAATCCTCATCATTCTAGTAAAATTGTTATCTAAATTATCCAAATGATCATAACCATAATCACTGGTATGTTTCAGTCTCAGTTCTAAACCAAATCCCTGGTATCACTTTCAAATAGGTCATGTCGTCCTCACACTAATTTTATGTGTTGAAGTACAACCGGGTTTAAATGCAGCCCAATACAAATGGCTTACATAGAGATTTAAAGCAGGTGGTTGAAGTTCCCTAATTTTGAGTCCTGTGGGTTCAGCAGTTTGTCTTTTGTTATTTTAGTGCAGTCATCTAATCTCTCACTGAGGGATTAAATGATTAGATGACGGAAACAATACTGTCGGTAGATTTTTTTTTCAAGCTTTTGTGGCACTAGTGGCCTTTATTGTGCAGTATTTAGACAGAAAACATGGTGGAGAGAGAAAGGGTAGACAGGCAGCAAATGGGCCAAGCCCAGCCATTAAACCTAGGACTGCCTCTGCATGTGGTGCACCTATGCCACCAACTGAACCACCCAGCTCCTAATTTTGTCCATAATAATTTTGCTTCTGGGAACTGGAAATGTTTGGCCAAGGAGCCAGTCTGAGCAGTCTTTAAATCACACCTGCAGGAGAATTTCTCTCATGTCCTGAGGGAAGCTGGGGACATGGAAGTGGAATTAATTTTGTTCAGGCCCTTTATTGCAGATACACTTTCCAGGAGCTGTGGCCTGAAGGTTATCGGTGCTTCGTGAGGTGGCAACCAGAGGATCCGCTGATGGATACCAGTGGTGATAGAAGCCATCAAGCTGAAGGAGGCCTTTAGGGCTTAGTTGTCCTTGGGGATTCCTGGAGCAGCTGACAGGTACAGCGTGACCAGAAGGACCGCAGTGCTGCAAAATACCTTACACTATAAGCACTATGATACAGGCATGGGACTGCTGATATATTCAGTTTGTCTATGTTATTGTGTGTATGTTCCTATCTAATTAATAGAAAAAATAAATAAGCTTCTGTGGCTGTTCAACACTCAGGCATGGGAGGAGTTTGGAGAGACTATGGAGAGAGACGTTCGGTTTGACTCAGGGAAAGTCTGGGAAACTGTTTGACAACTCAGAAAAAGCAAACAGGGCTCATACCTTGCTGTGTATGCTTTGGGAAGGGAACTGCAGACCTGGACTAAGGACATCGTTTGGTGGTGGAAGGAGCACTTTGCGGATCTCCTCAATTCGGTCACCATGTCCTTCACAAAGGACGCAGAGCCTGAAGACTCGGGAGAATGTAATTCCATCACTGTGGCAGTGGTCCCTTGGTTAAAAAGCTCCCCGGTGGCAAGGCACCATCTGTGGATGAGATTTGTCCTAAGCTTCTGAAGGCTCTGGATATCGGAGGGCTGTCATGGTTGAAATGCCTTTTTAATGTTGCATGGAGGACTGGGACAACACTGCTGTAGTGGCAGTCTGGGATGGTGGCCCCAATTTTTAAGAAAGGGGACCAGAGAGTGTGTTATATTTATCAAGGGATCACACTTCTCAGCCTCCCTGAGAAAGCTTACTCTGGGGTGTTGGAGAGGAGGTTCTAACTAATTGTTGAACCTCGGATCCAGGAGCACCTGTTCACCCAGCAAAAAAATTAGGTGGAGGTTTACCCTTCTGAGCATCAACAGGGTCATCATGAGGAAAAGAGAGCAGAAAGACTTTCACCTGAGCTACAGTTAAAGTTAAAAGGTCTGCCCTTGACAGAAAACAGTAGGGTAGACTACTACTACTACTACAGCAGGGTTAAGTATAGTAAATCCAGAAGCTCACCCTCTCTGTGAACTTCTGGATTTGCATCATGATGTAAAAATAGCTGGTCCTTTAGTTCAAGTCAAAGTAAGTAGCTAAACACATTAAATAGTCCTTCAGATCGCCACGTTGCAACTCATTGCTGCAGCCGGTCCAATTCTGCATGTAGACTGAAAAAAGTGTTGCTCAATAAACCAGGAAAATATAACGTATTTACTGGTGCCAGCAAGACATATTAGTGTAGTAGTAAGATAAGCCCCCGTCTTCGCTTCCATATTTTCTGTAATTAATCTAAACATACAGCTCTGGGTTGTTTAAAGGTGAAGTATTTATAAGAAATAAATCATAGTAATTAAATAAAAGTGGATACTTGAATAGTTAACTGTTTTATTTTTCTGAATAATACATGTAATATTATATAAACTAAATGAATCAAACAAAGATACCGCTTTGCTCAATGTAATACATACATACCATTTTAAGTATGCAGCTATTGATAACCGGAATGTTAATACTTATTTGAGTTAACTAAAATAAATTAATGTGTTTTTAGGACCTTAATTGATATTAACTGAGACTTAAGGAAATCAACTGGATTAAGCTTTCTCATTCATAATTTAAAATACAAGAAATTACGACCGACGAGCCTCAGGAGAGGGACGCTTTGATGAGCGTGTAAAATTTAAAAAGGTAATTTACGTAGATGAGAAAAGAAGCACATTTATTTGATCCCTAGTAAACATAGTTCTTCAAAATGCCATTATCTCGTAAGAATTTTTTTTTTAATCAGTCATAAACGCCATATGAGAAGACATAAAAGTTTTCTCATCCTTCACGTCAATTACTAACAAAAAATGACAACCATGTAAATTTGTTGTAAATGCTTTTTGTTTGATTCACAATAATTTACATTCATTCAAAACCCAGCTAAGGCAGAGAACTGACACAAGTCCTACATTATTTCAAATTACTAATGAATTGGACTTAAACAATTTTGGACCTGGGCTAAAGTCCCCAATGTTTCAAGATCCTAAAAAATGGGGTGGTTTCAATGTGCTTTCTTTGTTCTTCAGCTCAGCCTACTGGATTTCTACAAGATCCACAGTGGTATGAAAAAAGTGTTTGTCCCCTTCCTGATTTATTATCTTTTTGCATGTTTTACACGCTTAAGTGTTTGCGGAACATCAAACAAATTTAAATATTAGTCAAACACAAGACAAGTAAACACAAAATGCAGTTTTTAAATTTGATTTTTTTTTTTCATTATTAAGGGAGGAAAAAAAATCCAAACCTACATGGCCCAGTTTGACAAAGTGATTACTCCCTAAACCTACCAACTGGTTGGGTCACCCTTAGCAGCAACAACTGCAATGAAGCGTTTGTGAAAGCTTGCAATGAGTCTTTTCCAATGCTGTGGAGGAATTTGGGCCCACTCATGTTTGCCGAAATTTTGTAATTCAGTCCCATTTTCAAGCCTGAACAGCAATTTAAGGTCATGCCACAGTATCTCAATAGGATTCATGGCAGGACTTTGATTAGGCCACTCCAAGGTCTTCATTTTGGGGTTTTTTCAGAGGTGGACCTGCTGGTGTGTTTTGGATCATTGTCCTGCTGCAGAACCCAAGATGGATTCAGCTTGGAGTCACGAACAGATGACCGAACTTTCTCCTTCAGGATTTTTTGGTAGACGGCATAATTCATGGGTCCATTTATTATAGCAAGTGTTCCAGGTCCTGCAGCAGCAAAACAGCCCCAGGCCATCACACTACCACCACCAGTGTATTAGGTTTAGTGGGCAATCACTTTGTCACACAGGGCCATGCACGTTTAGATTAGTTTCTTCCTTAATTGTATAAACCTTCATTTAAAAACTGAAAGTTGTGATTACTTGTGTTGTCATTGACTAATATTTTAATTAGTTCGATGTTTTGAAACACTTATGCGTGAAAAACATGCAAAAAGATAAGAAATCAGGTGGGGGGGAAACTCTTTTTCACATCGATGTAGCTCATGAGACTGGCGGAGCCATGGAAAAAGCTGCACTTTGTGTTTGGTGAATGATTTGGAAATGCAGTATGTTTACGTTAATTACCTTGCTGAAAGATAATAAAAATTCAGTGTTGTGGCTGAAGTAGCCAGATTTATTTTCAAAATATTCAGATATAAAAAAAAACTGATTTGTGTGACAAATTCATTTGTCGGTTTGACCCCCTTCTCTGACCATTTCAGCCGTTGTGTCCTTGGGCAAGACACTTCGCTCACATTGCCTGCTGGCAGTGTTCAGAGGGCCCGGTGGCGCCGATGTATGGCAGCCTCGTTTCTGTCAATCTGCCCCAGGACAGCTGTGACTACTAACATAGCTCACCACGTCAGGGTGTGAATGGGTGAATGACTGACTAGTACAAAGCGCTTCAGGGTCGTCGGACTTGATAAAGCGGTGTACGAGTACAATCCGTTTACCATAACCAGAAATGCTTCAGTTACGGACACACGGGTCTGCTTGGTGAGACTTCTGGTTTGCAATCAATCTCCATCCCTCTGCTGTTATTTTCTGTCTGCTGAGCTTATTGTACCCCGTAGAGGTCCGGTGAACATACAGTAAACAGGAGCTATTCTCATTGGTAGTACTTTGCACTCTTCTAACATGTATGCATAACGTACTGTAAGTATTGGTTTCAAAAGTTTTATGTTGTGGCAAATCGAGATTTCAATATCTGTTTCTTCTGTTTGAATTTGTCATTTAATAATAATGTCAATCAAAGAAAGAACGTCCATTTTCAGTCTATATTAAAATGAATATGATGTATTCTCTTAAAAAAAACATGTAGCTTTGATATTCAATAAAATACCACTTTACATTTAGTCAGTAATTCTAGTTTCATATCATGATTGTATCCCACTTAACTCAGCCACCAATAATGTTCATGACACTGCAATGTTTGTTTTTTTTCTCAATGCTTGGTATTTAATCCCAACAGTTCTTTCTGCAGGACAATTTAATGTTTCTCAATACATATCTTACTCAGACTAAGCGGCTGCAGTTTTAAACAGGGTAAGTCTACTTCAAAATGCCATGTAATGATGTTCTCATCATGTACATCTTCCGTAGGAATAAATGTAGGGGGATCATCATAAGGTGATTAGGATGGCATGGACAAGCAGAGGTATCAAAAGCATTCACATCTATTAATCAAAAAGAAGTATAGATAATAGGGTTTAAAATTACTTCTGTACAAGTACAAGTATGAGCTCAAACCTTTTACTCAAGTAAAAATATAAAAGTACCAGATATAAAACTACTTAAAGTTTTAAAGTACAAGTAACAGATGTAAGATTTCAATACTGGACATGAAAATGAGTGCATTACCCTCTTATAACAATTACCCTTGTATGGTTGTCTGTATAAAGTAGGCAGTGTTGTCAAAATGAATGATTAATCCTAGTTAATCAAAAAAGGAAAAAAGGAAAGTAACAAATACTCCTAAAATGTTCTTCTTCTTGTTCTTCTTAAGTTTTGTTGGGGCATTTGCAAAACAACTTGGTGCAGTACTGCCTCCAACCACAATAAATAATCACTCTGTTCGGGTAGTGCTCTTTATCTGAATATTTTTTTGTTTTTGTTTTTTATTGTCAAGCCAGAATGAAAACAAGTTGAAATAAAATAGAGGTAATGAGACTATTTTCAAAATGCAAGGAGTAGAAAGTACAGATGATTGCATGAAAATGTAAGGAGTAGAAGTAAAAAGTAGGTTAAAGATATAATTACTCCAGTAAAGTATAAATAACCAAAATTTTTACTTGAGTAAGGCAATGAAGTATTTTTACTTACTAGACACCTCTGTGGACAAGCGAGAAATCCTGTAAGTCACAATGTAAAATATACTGAGGCATTGTGGAATAATGCAAGGATGCAGTATAGCAGGACAGAGATGTTTTTTATTCCACCTTAGAAAGACAGACATGCTAACACACACAAACTCCGTCTGTCTGGCTTGGCAAACATTTACTCACATTAGATGACGTTTCAGTGCAGCTAAAATGGATTAGACAAAGCATCACGGGCATTGTTTCTACACATTATTAAACTTTTAAGCCACCGAAAAACAGGATTGTGAGAAAAAAGGGAGGGAGAGGGGGAAGTTGGAGAGCTGATTCATCCCCAGTGCTCACACATTCACACACCCACAGTTTTATGGGTGAGTCCATCAATCGAGCTACTGAAGATGACCATAAGGTTTTGCTTATTTTTCCATCTGCAGACAGCTTCACCTGTATATAATCAGTGCCGATTTATTAAAGCTTGCCCTAAAGTTGAAATTAGAGTTTGTTTTCCTCAAATTGGGTCTTTAAAGGGGAATGCTACTCTAACAAGCCATAACAAGCGGATGAATGGCTGGCTTCTCAAACTTTAAGGGTGTTATGCACCATGTCCAACTTCAAAGCCCGTCTTAACTCCACACTTTAATTGTATCTTCTTCAAGCCCGTCTGCCTGACCGCCATCTGATTCTGCTGACAACTGCACTCCTCTTTCTTCTCTGCACTCATCCCTCTATCTCCCCCTTCCTGCTTCTCTGTCTTTCTCCATCTGTCAGAGCAGATAGATACCCCCCCAGACCTCATTCCTCACAGTTCCTTCAGCTTCTCCAAACTCTCTGCTACAAGTGTCAGCTCTAAATTACTTTTTTCTGAGAGTGTGTTGACATCTGCAAGGAGAATTATGCTGTTTACCACTCTTTTTCTCTCTCCCTCGCTCCTTTCTCTGTTTATTTCTCTATTTTTTTTGCCATTTCTCTCAGAGCCTACAAACAGACATTCACGCTCCTCTCCATATGGGCTTTAATTTGCTATTGTCCCCCAAGATATTCCTCGCTCAGGCTTGAGATAAAGGGATAATCACTTCAAAGGGAAGCTAGGGGGGAGACTGCCCCCTCCCTCCCAGCTGAAAGGAGAAGTGGACAATACGCTAATTGAGAGGGGGAACTGATCACAGGGTCTGTTCAAAGGGATGCCTGGCCACGCCCCCTCCTCCCCACCAACGCACTTAATTTTATTAGTGTTTATGGTGATGCTTCAGCCAAAATTATCACTCCAACCCTCCGCAGCCTTTGAACATCCAAATCTCGGGTTATTTGCAATTTTCCACCCCTTCCTCTGTTTTTTTTTCTGTGCTATTTTACTCCAACTATGGGGATTTTGTGAAGAGCAAAGAGTGATTAAAAATCCCCCCCCCCCCCCCCCCCAAAAAAAAACAAGCTGTATGGGATTTATTGTCCGCGATGTGGGAACACTGGCTGTGGGCTGTGATGTGATGCAAATCCAAAGGTTCTTGTGAAAAAGTGACAAAAAAGGGGTTGAACACAGGCCTTATGTTTGACTGATGCAACTAATGATGCACCATCAAAGACTTCCGCAGTTCTGCAGCGACGTCTCTAAAAAGGAAACAGAAAAAGAAACAAAAAGGGGGGAAGACAAGTTCTTTCAAACAAATCATTCCTTCCATTCCAGTGTCATCCTTTAACTCCTCTGTCTATTTCTATGCATCCTGATGACACCTCTACTGACAGAAGTGAAATGAATACTTTCCCTGGCCATATAAGGCAGGCTTTAATTAAAGATGAGTTTCATTTCCAATCTGCGGTGGCCCTACCAGATGCCTTTAATTTCCCCCAAACCACAAGCTCTCAATTAGCCTTGAGGTCACCCTGTTTTATTGGGAGGGGGGCTTTATAGCCCGTCAGTGGCAGCACTCTCGTTCCTGTATTGTGCTTTTAGTGCATTTGGATCCCCCCAGTGAGTTGGTTAGGGCACCAACAAAGGGGTCAGGGCGAGGTCAACTTCAAAAAGGGGCTCCTTGTGGATACTTTACAGCACCCTTACTCTTTTGTTACTGCTTAACACAAGAGCGCACTCTCCAGGGTCAACAGGTGTGGTCTCTGGGGTTTAGCATCTCACAACAATTAAAACAAGAATAAAAGAAGGGAGTATCTTGCTCAGTCATTACGATAAAAAATATTCATTTTTGAACATTTGTTCAGGTTTTGACATGTTACATCCACAAATAATGTATTTCACTGGGATTTTATGGGAGAAAGCGACACAAATAAGAGGCTACTTGAGAAGGAAATCAATTTTATTAAAGGGTCTAAGGGTAAAGGGGGGTTAACTAAACACAAATATGTACCACATTTAGTTAAAAATACTGACATCCCTATGCAATTTCCTTCCATTTGAAAAAAAATGCACTACCCTCTGTTAGTCTATCACATAAAATCCCAACAATAAATCCCTCTGCAGTTTGTGGTTGTAACTTGACTAAATATGAAAAAGGTTAAGGAGTCTAAATACTTTTGCAAGACACTGTGTTTTTGCTGGGTTGTGGAAAACCGTTATAAAATAAAAGTGACATTCTGAGCCCTATGGATCATTAAAGAAAACTGAGCAAAGCCAGTCTACCAAAAGCTTTAACTTTCTCTGGACATGTTTTGGAACTCATGTGTGCAGCAGTAATTTAATTTGGGTGAGGGTACCATCTTATCCCACATTTGGAATATCCCTGTTTTAAAATTATCCTGCACTTCAAAAATGACATTTTATGAATCATGTATATTTCAATTCTCCTTTTAAAGCTTACTTTAAAGACATTGCCATGCAGAAAAGTGCAACGATATTTCTGAATAACAAATCAGCAGACAGCAGCTGAAACATTAAACTGCAAATGCCACAGCCACACATTGTGAGATTGCGCTCTGTATGTCGCAGTACGCTCTTCGGAAACTTCTCTGAGTAAAACCCTGGATGCTTTTTGTGTACTTTGAGCATTAGGCGGTGCAATTTGTACAAAAAACAATGGATTTACTGTTCCCTTCTGTATAAATCATTGCTTTGAATGACCTCTTGATTTTTTTTTGGTGTCATCACGTGCAGACAAACAAGAGACATAGAGGAGGAAGCTGTACTGTTTGTGGTTATGCAGTCTTCTGATAGCACCTTGCAGTAAATACTTCCGATAATGGAGGAGTGGTTGGGACGATCAGTGTCAGTAAAATCTGCTGTACCCGTGCTGCACAGACAAAACAAGAAAGACCTGTTGCATGCATTGCTTCTTGAAAGCTAGAGCATGTTAAAGATATTATCCAGCGGTCTGTTTTGTTTTACAGACAACTGTACTATGAGAATAGAAACACAGCTGGGTAATGAAGTATAAACTCCTATGGTAGGATTGTACAAAATTAGAAGTAATTTAAAAGCATACTGAGAAAAAAATCTAACTAAAAACCATGCTTTTAGCTTTTGCGGTGGATGTATCACAACAGGCACAGGAATATAACTGATTAGCTGGCATAAGTACAAGCAATGGTGGAAAAGCGACTTTTGACATGATTTTGGATTCAAGTTGTGATGGAGTTGCAAGAAAGGTTAGAGCCAGAGTTGAACTGCTCTGACCTTCTTGTCTTCTTGGAGGATCTAAAATATGGATCTAAACAGAAAACAAAGAAGCACATTCTGCGGATCCAGCCCTGTAATCAAGCCCTGTAGTTAGAAAGAATGTTGAAATGCATGATTTAGAGCCTCTCCAAGCATTTGTCATCCCATGGTGAGCACATCTTCCTCAGTACTGACAGAACGTTTGCATAGCATAGCATGAGAATATCATCATTAGGTCATTGCTGCAAGAGTTGAGGCTGGCTTATGCATGGCGCATGTAGGTTCCACGTGACAATGAAATGTGTGGTCACGTCTGCAACGTTTATGCACCATTCAGCTTTTCTGAAGAAGCAAAATTCTCCTACACTCTAGAGTGCTCTTACGCCAAGCGTACTACACCCCACCACACGTAGATGTAGAAAATGCAGTTGTTTGCAACATTTTAAAGCCTCTTACTTTCTTCTAAGAGTGACAGCGATTTTTGTCCACAAATTGTTAACAATTTGTTGATTACGGTGATCTTTATGGGCCATAAGTCTATATTTACCAACTTCCGTCATATGGAGCTCTTTCCCATCCATCATGTTTTTTGGCACGGGACTGGCTGTGTATTTAGAAATTTTTTTCCGAGGTGCGTGGAGCAAAAACATGTAGCCTCGTGGAGGGTGTGGTAGCCAAAATGACGTAATATGGCTACGTGGACATCACGGATGTGTCAAGCATAAACCAGGCTTTAAGCAGCCCTTGTGCATATGGGTGTTAAATATTAAATAGTCATGCCACTTAATTTTTCATGTCCCAAAAAAGAATATACCATCCATAGCTGGAGATCAAATTATGTATGCTACAGTATCTAAGAGTAAAAAAGCAATGCTTTACCAAGGGCAGTGTATGCTGATATACAATAGTGTGATGGTACCATAGAGCAAATAGGGACAATGCCAAAGACAATCTTGAGAACTTTAAGTGGTACAAATGTGTATTCATTCCTGTGTGAATTTCGTAACTGAATGGTTTCTGTAGATTTTTTCCTCTCACAAAATGAGTAAACGCTGTCTTCTATTAGTATCATCATCAATCCAGTAGTTGTATGATTTGCACACTGGCACTGCAAGGAGGCAGAACTCATCCTACCTTAACACACTCTCTCTTTCTGACTTTCAAGCAATTACATTTTTCCTACTGAGGGCTGGTAGGATTTGGGTCTTCGCGAGTCAGTCCTGGCAATCTTTTTTTCCAGAAGTGTATGTGTGAATACAGAAGTTCCACAGAAAACATGTTTAATTTTAATGCAGAAAATCAGCCAGACCACGTACTCCTATATCAATTTCGTTTGTAATGATTGCTGAAGAAAAGAATGGTTGTTTATACCCAGTATGATGTCACAAAAAGCATTGGGCTGGAGGGTACATGTTGACTAGATCAAAGAATGACTTACAACAAACTAGCCAAACAAATAAAAATAATACCATCACATGTTGTTGCATATGTGACAAACTATATATGAAATGTGTTTGATTGATTTTTCAGAAAAGTCCGACTAATTACTTTAAAATATCTTACCAAAGTAAAGAAAAAGTTAAACTATAAATTCAATACATACACTTAAAATCATCTGCTGTTTTTCATAGCAAATAACAGAAATAGCCTAGGTATACATATATATTTGTCAAATTTGGGAAAGTGGGGAAAAAGATTTTACATTATTTTAACCTCCCAATGGAGCTTCTACATTGTTTTCCCTCTCTGTCTTTGCAACTCTGCATGAATTAATCACCATTTAGTGACCTCAGAGAAGTTGGATTTCATTAGCTGTCCTGTCCTGTATCATCATGGGAGTTTTGTGAATTTGAATCCACTGACTTATATAATTATATCCTCCTTTAAAGTTGATTTTCAACATCAAAGGGACAATATAGCCTTTGAAGTACCATGGGATTGGATCACTGTCTAACCCACTCTTTAAGATTCTGTCACAATGACATTAGCGAAGTCATGTGAATTAAAAGACTAGAGAACTGCGCTTTGCCTTTGCTCTGTGTCCAATTTCAATCAAAATGTCATGCTGTGCCATTTTCCCTGAATGTGGAACTGGCAAGTGTGTTCCACTCACATCTTTGTGGCTAAAATCCTGTGACTAATATGTAAATTATTTGACAGTTACACTCCACAGGATTACCATATTGGGCCCATAACTTAAAGAATAAGTTTTTAAATCATTGTGTACACTAGTGCCGAAGTCCAAGGCTGCATGAGGGCCTTAAAAGGTATTCAGCTCAGTTAACACCCCCTTTTTATGATCCAAATGTTTATGCATTATACAGCTAACACACCCTGTTTTATAGTTTGTCTTTTGCAGTTTTGGTAATTCTACTGTGTGGAAAAAATGAAGAGCAAAATCAGCAGAGCAACAAAATATTTTACGAAAAAAAATAGTGTGACTGCTTTGAGTTAACTTTTAAATGTCAAATATCACCACATGTGCTTTGCATGATTATGATAATACGTAACTCCTACGTACAAAGAGCACATTTGTAAAACCTGATTTGTGCTCTTAGGGGCCCCCTGATGATTCTGGGACCCTACGTGCCTGCTTACTTTGCGTGTGGCTCTGATGTTCTGATGTACTGTCTATGAAAACATGTTTAAACAGCCAATCTGCTTTCTTTGAAGAACCTGGTATTTGGGGAGCACATTAAAAGGGTTTCCCTAAAGGTCACAGTTTCCCTATATACCCATGAAACATAACATTATGACCCCAGACCAAATTGTGTGTCGGTCTCCCTTTTGCTGCCAAAACATCTTGGAGCCACCGAGGCTTGGACTCCACTAGACTCCTAAAGGTGTGCTGTGGTATCTGGCACCAATATGTTAGCAGCAGATCATTTAAGTTGTGAGGAAGTGCCTCCTTGGATTGAACTTCTTTGTACAGGACATCCCACAGATGCTAGATTGTGGGTTGATATCTTGGGAATTAGGAGGCCAAGTCCACTCCAAAAACTCATTATTGCACCCCCAAAACCATTCTTAAACAATTTTCACATGTGGTCTTGCTGAATGAGGCCAGATACATCATGAAATGCTGTTTCCACTGTGTACTTGGTCAGAAACACTTCTTGTTTCCACATTATTAGCACTTTCTGTGGTGGACAAGGGTCAGCATGGGGCACACTGATCGTTATGAGGCTATCCATTCCTATGCAAAAAAACCTTTCAGGCGTGGTTTCTTTACCTTTATATCAGATCCAGCATTAACCTTTTCAACAATGTGAGCCACAGTAATGCGGTACCGCGCACGTGACGTCACGGCCTTAAGAGTAACGCCCCTTTTGCCGCACCGGTAGGGCAAACAGTCGTAGAACGCACATACAAACCAGCCATTACAAGCGCAACAGAACCAGCGATATGTCCGACTTTGCAGCCATTAAACTTACCCAAGACGATGTCCCAGGCGCACGGTTTACTGGTCGCACTGCGGAAGAGCACACCAACCTTCAGCTGAAACGGTGGCTTGAGTGTCGAGGGCTCAAAAAAACCGGAAGACGGGCCGAGTTGATTCAACGGTAAGCTTTGTTTTTTTCCCTGCTCGGCGTTCATGCCTTTGTTATGATTTCCACCGTGCTCCGTTCACGTCGGCCTTTTTTGTTTGTTTGCAATCAACGTCCAGGAATCTGTATATCTTGCCAATAGGTAGCTACAAAACGATTGTTCACATCTCAGAATCTTTCGCTTAAGAGATTCAGGGCGTTTGTTTTTGAGTAAGCGATCCCGGTAGCAGGGTACCATGTTAGCGCCTGCTAACATGCTAGCCTATATGCTATCATCACCCTTTCCACCGACAAAATGCTTGCTACATATGTAGGTGAATTTGGTAACTTTTTCCGGGTTGAAATGTTGTGTAGGCCGCCCGCACAAGTGTACCCAACGCACACACTTCTCCTTGGCACTCTTGAGTTTCGGGAAGAAAACATCCTTCATATGCGGCCGATCAGCGTACCTCGAGTCGCTGTTGCACGTCCCATAGCAACAATGTTTATAAACCATGGTCTTAGATGTTGGAAAAAGCAGTCGTTTACCGAGTAAAACCTAGGCTAACGCACGTCTCTTCCACAGCAAAACAGCGGCGCGTTTGGGAGTTTGCCCTACTGCGTACCACGTGATGTGACGTCATCGTGACGTTGTGTTTCTAAAAATAGCTCGCGCGCGGTACCGCATTAGCATGTTTAAGCTTGACGCATCCGCGAGGTTTGTGTGGCCATATTACATAATTTTGGCTAACACGCCCCTCTGCGTGGCCAATAGTTTCCGCACCGCGCACCTAGGAAGATTTCTAACTACTCAGACAGTCCCTCACAGAAAAACATGGTGGACGAGCAAGTGCTCCATCTGGCGGAAGTTCGTAAATATAGACATCTTTATAATTCCGCCCAAAAAGATCACTGTGATCGACAAAATGTTAACAATTCCTGGACAGAAATCGGCGTCGCTCTTGGAAGAAGGTAGGAGGCTTAAATGTTGGAAACAACTGTGTTTTCTACCTGTACATGTAGTGAGATGTAGTACGCTTGGCGTATCACGCTTGCTGTAGGAGCTGCCCTCTAGAGTCTAGGAGAATAGTGCTACCTTGGAGGAGCATGAATGCTGCAGACTGTCCGCACGTCTCATTTCCGCATGGAATGTACGTGCGTCAAGCATAACTCAGCCTTTACTCAGACCACAGTCTTTATACCCTACCCACATGACTGGTTCACCAGTGTTCCTTCTTTGGAGCTCTAGAACCTACATGTTTTGAAGATGCTCTCACCCAGTCATCTAACCGTCAACATTCAGCCCTTGTGAAACCCACAACCTTCCTTTTCACCTTAAGCCAGCCCTGGCTGAAATGATACACACCATTTATTTTTGATGTGGTATACATTACATTCACGGTAATATGGTGGTGTCATATATATGGAAGTATGGTCATATACCAGAGGCTGGCTAATGAGAGGTAGGAATATGTTTTAAGATAATTTTTTTTAATCAAACAGCCATTTCACAGTTTTAATAGGATCTGGACTGCATTTGATTATATGTTGTTGAACTTTCTTCTGTATAATTCCAGTTTAAGATTTTTAAAAAAAATCTTTATTCTATTTTTAAAAACACAAAAAGAGATTTTTAAAGACTCTTTACACATCAGGACTACCTTAGATTGAGATTAGTGTGAAAATTATCCAAGATAGTCAAAGTGATTTTAGTGTTTACAGAACGACCTGTTTGTCTAACTTTGTTGAAAAAAAAGCTAATTTTTCACTTCTCCATTATTCTGGTAAGTTTCAAGCAAAATCGACTTTTGGGTGTTTTTAGCGATCCATAATAAAGGGGCCTTTGCCCGGGCCACCGTTCGTGCAAGAACCGCCACTGTCCATTACAACTACAGCCTATCTCAGTCTTAATAAGGCAGGTGGCGATCATAGCGCAGACAAAAAGCAGGCTATTGTAAAATAAAATGCCACGGCGAGTGCTAATCCTTCTCCTGTCACTTGAGCAGGTCACAGTCAATCAAAGTGTTGCTTTTGTTTTCTTTGTGTTCCAGTTGAAACTTTGTGTTGCAACAGAGGGACAGTGAGAATAATAGTGCTGGTGGCGCGGTGGATCACTTACTTCTACGCTTCAAAGCCTCAAGGGAGTTGGCTGGAGATTGCTTTCTTTGATAAGGTCCTGGCAGACTACTTGGTGCTTCCCCGTGTGTAAAAGTTGTCATTAAACCCTCAGAAACGTGTCACTGACAAACTCCGATGGTGGGATTGAAGTTGTATGGAAAACAGGTTAATGTATTAATAATAGTTGTAGTGCGTGTTGTTATTTTGCCCCCCGTTGGTTAATCGTCGCTTTATTTCGCTTATAAGTGTGAAGACAGGGTGCCGCGTGCTTTTTTGTGTCTCTTCCGGGACCAGGCCAGCGGTTCTTCACTTTGAAGTCCGCACTTAAACCTTTAGCCCAGTTGTTGGTGCAGAAACAGCCGGGAGGATTTCAACCGCCTGCCATGACTTCTTGAAACAACTACCTGCGGAGACAAAAAGACGGATAGGGGGGCTGGCAAAAAGAAAAGAAAAGAAAAAAAAAGTTTTATTTTATTTGTGGCCGAATCAAACTTCTCCTATGCGAGGGATGGGACAGGGAGCGAAGCCAAGACTGCTTGTTACGGACCGTACTTACTTGACTTTTACGTGCTCTAATCAGAGCGGCAACATGGATGGTGAGTTGTATGGGGAAGCCGTTCCACAGGCCCCCTCTCTCGGCTGCTTTGATGTGCTGCTGCTGAGCTTTGAAGTTGAGAAATGCGGGCTGTGTTTCTTGTTTGTGGGCGAGAAATACGGTATGATAGATAAGAAGCTTATGTGTGTGTGTGTGTGTGTGTGTGTGTGTGTGTGTGTGTGTGTGTGTGTGTGTGTGTGTGTGTGTGTGTGTGTGTGTGTGTGTGTGTGTGTGTGTGTGAGGGAGAGAGAGAGCGCGCATGAATGCACGAATGTGTGGCTAAGATAAAAAAAAACCGAATATTTGTCGGGTGGTGCTTCTTCTTCTTTCGACTGGGTTAAAAAAAAAACGTGCGCGACCCCCCCCCCCCCCCCTTCTTCTCCACCCTCTCAGATTTTTGACACCCCCAGCGATCTACATAGGCGAAGAGCCTGCCTCCTCTGAGGTCAGTTGTTGAATGGGACAGAGTGCGTTAAGGTACCAGCGCTTGCTTGATGCGCATGTGGCGCGGCGGAGCCTCCATATAAGTCCGCCCGTCGCTCGTCTCTTCTCTTTTTTGGGGGGACTATATGACGACTCGGAGAGTTTTGGATTGATCAACTAAAATGGGACTAAGAACTCAACTTTTTTTTATTTATTTCTTGTTTCACTCTTTATGGGTTTTACTCTGATCTGCTCGTACCATGGTATGTTTGGCATGTTTCATTTTCTTCTTCTTTTTTTTTTTTTAAACGGTGTTTGGTGAGTCCGCCATTCATTTCCACTTGTCCTTCTTGAGGTTTACGATCTCTTAGAAGTTCCCGATCCTAATCGCTCTGCTCAGTCTTTGGCAGTTCAGACGCGTCTCCGGACTATATAAAAAAAAGAATTATAATCGGGGACTCTGGCTGATAATAATCACCGTACGCCTCTTGCCTACACCGTCCCAAGTCCGTGGCGGCGCAGATCAGGAGTCTGCGCGGACAAGTGGAAATGAGTGTGCGTGCGTGTGATTGGGAAATAATTGAAGCTGAAGCCTGTGACATGGACTCGTTAGGAGAACACGTGTAAGCCACTACAGTGTGCGATCCTGTGAGGAGAGTGATTATTCTGGTGAAATGTTTTTGATGTGGCAGATCAATGCACGTAGAGAATGTGGGCTGCAGTTGATCTCTCATTTAGGTTATAAATAGATAAATGAAACCAGGAAGGGGAAAAAAGGGCTTTCATTTTTCCCGTTCTCTGTGAACCCTTTTAGCTTTTTTTTCATTTCTTTTTTACTATTATTATTATTATTATTATTTGAAAGGGACTGTTTACTTGATGTCTATCTCTTGAAGTTCAGGCAGGATCTGGCTTTGATTAGATCAATACTTTGTGTTTCAGAGTGAAGAGGAGCTGAGAAGCTCCCCCGCTGCTCTTAGAGAGTGAGTGAGGAGTATTTCTTTCTTTTTTTTCCTTCTTTTTTTTGGGAGGAGGAGGGGGGGGGACTTGGAAGCTGGAGCGGAGGCACCACGGCGGCACTCTCACACAGGCAGCCGGAGCCATGAGCAGGGCGCTCACGGAGCACATCAGCGGTAGCTTCCGAGAAGATGCTCCTCGTCCTCCGGTGCCGGGGGAGGAGGGAGAGGCGTCATGCTACAACCCGAGCAGATCAGGCAAAATGAGAGCCCAGAGCAAAGTTAAAGACCTCCCCGTCGCCGCTGCCGCTCTCGTCGGCTCCACGCCGCGCAGGAACGAGGATGGACTCGGGGAGCCGGAGGGCAGCGCGTCCCCGGACTCGCCGCTGGTCCGGTGGACCAAGTCGCTGCATTTCCTCCTGGGCGACCTGGACGGCGCTCACCTGTTCAGGACCTTCTTGGAGCGAGAGCGCTGCGTCGACACCCTGGACTTCTGGTTCGCCTGCAACGGCTTCAGGCAGATGGACTTAAAGGATACCAAAACGCTGCGAGTTGCCAAAGTGATCTTCAAGCGGTACGTGGAGAACAACAGCGTGGTGGCCAAGCAGCTGAAGCCGGCCACCAAGACCTTCATACGGGATAGTATCAAGAAGCAGCAGATAGACTCGGCCATGTTTGACCAGGCGCAGACGGAGATCCAGTCCCACATGGAGGAGAACGCGTACCAGATGTTCCTGACCTCTGACATATACCTCGAATACGTGCGCACCGGCTGCGAGAACGCTGCCTACATGAGCCACGGCGGGCTGGGCAGCCTCAAGCTGATGTGCGGGTACCTTCCTCCCCTCATGGAGGAAGAGGAATGGAGTTGCAGCGAGCTGAAGGCAAAGGCGTTGGGCTCTGTGGTGGGACTGTCTGCAAAGAACCTGAGGGCCACCGCCACTATCCGGACTGCAGCCGAGGTGCTGGAGAAGACCTACAGGTAACCTTGCTTCCTGCTCACCTTGCATGTGACCACACTGTTTGATGCTTTGGAGGTGCTGTAGTCAGGGTCCCTCATTAGAGTGGCTGGATCTCTTTTCTACAGATGCACCCTTCAGGCTTTTCCTTTGCTGCTTTCACGTTGTCTTTGAGGTGTCTTTATTTTGGCTCCAACGCATAAACCGGGGGAATGTCCAGCAGGATGTTTGATAGAGGCGGTAGATTTGAATGCTGTCGAAGATGGAAAGGATTACAAGATTTAGGAATCAAGAGTACATGCCTCTGACCTTTTTATCTGAGTTTTATTCAGCTCAACAACAAAAAAAAAGAAGTACAGCGAAGTAGCTGTTGTTTGGTCGGTGCGTTTATAGGCCAGAGATGATGGAGATTCTTGGTTCTGAAGCGTTTACCGAGTGAAGCCTTTGACCTGCCGTTAACCGATCAGAGTCGATGGAGAGGAAACTGGCCGATTCTGATCTCCGCCTCGACGGGGATTGCTGCACTTTTTGTTTTGAAACGACTGAGGGGAGAAAGTTAAAGCCACATGATCAAAGGGGTCTCGGAGGAATATGCCTGTATATTTTTGCCCTCCTGCCTCGCAGTTAGTCAAGAGGTTGGAGGGGTGGGGGGCGGGGATGGGTACAAAACATCAATGCATCTGAGCCTTCCTTTTAAGTAAATGGTGTCTTGCAGGCAGCCCTCTGCTGGCTTGCTCAAGTTTCCTGTGCTTTGAAACCGTTCCTCCGGTTCAGGAATGAATTCAGACACCAAAACCTCATGACTGTTACAGCTACATCAAGCAGATGTTAGGTTTTTAGTTTTTTTTTTTATTATTATTCATTCTGCCCTCTCTGAGCCTTTATAAAATGTGTTTACTGCTACAGAATCTACTTAATGTCTGGAAAGGCAAACAGACTTTAAAAGAGAGCAAAAAAGAAAAAGAAAAAAAAAGGCAACTTTTGCAGATATGCTCTTTTGGTCTGAGATGAAAGAGGAACTGTTTGTGGAAAGCGTTTGCGTTTTATCTCAAGAAGGCATCCCACACATTGTCCAATAGCTGCAATCTTTTGAGGCCAAGAAGATTTTCCCAAAAACTTGGATCGTATGCGCAGGGCTTCATCAAAGGATATTCAAGAAATCCTTTTTTTTTTAATTTATTATTATTCCTCTAAATCTGTTGTCTTGTCTGCAGGCGGTTATTGCTTCATGCTCTTGTTTGTAGGAAAACGCCAAGCTGGTAGATCATCCTTACAACTTTTATGTCAAGTCAGGGCTAGCAGGAGTGGGTTTGTTTGCGGCATACAGGTATACTGGGGTTCTGAAAAGTTCTTCTTTATGTTGAGACGCCACGGCAGGTGCTGTACCGAGCGTAGAGCAGTGCAGCGCGACCCTTTCCCCCTACCTGTTGCTGTTTGCTGCCAGCCAGGTGGCTTTTTTTTTTTTTAAAGGCAAGTTTGTAGCTAAGTTTTAGCCATGTCTGAAATTGTTTCCGGTATGATAAAAAAAAATCCAAATCATATACCAAAATGTTAAAGAAGTTTTAAAACCGGCAATGTTTCCCGTGCTGTGCTGCCTCAAACTGTTGCTGCACACTGCTGGCCAGCTGATAAGGTGCTGCTACATCTCCTCCCCCCCCCCCCATACTTATAGAAAGGACCAATTCGGAAAGTTGAATCGGTTTGATGACTTTTTCGCTCAAGGTTATCAGACTGTGAGAATCTCGCACTATGAAAGATTTAGTGTAATGATAGCGATTGAGCTTGTCCCGTGAGAGTTTTTTTTTTTTTTTGCACTTCATGTGAGCAGATGTGAGATAACAACAGTTGCTCATTTGCTTGGAAGTGGCCATGTGGAGAGCGAGGGAACCAATAAGTGCAGGGTTTGTTGACATGTGGGCATATCCTGCTTTCCTGGTGTGATCCCCTGTGTTCTTGTTTTTCCTCTTTAAAAAGAATAGCGGGAGGGAGAGCGAGCGAGCGAGTGATCGCGAGACAGAGAGAGATAGAGCATCGTTCCACCCTTCCGTCCCCCTTTCCCACTGCCCCTCGCCATCTCCGCGGGTCAACCAATTTCCATCTCAAACATGTGGAACTAATTTTGCCACTGCACAGACTCCCCTCGTCACTTTTCCGAGGGACCTCCAGTGCTCCCAGACTCCAAAGCGGTGGAACGACACGACAAAACATCCTCGTCTCAGTTCCGCCGCTCCGACCACAGATCCCGCTCTGCAGTGCATTTGTGTGCGTCAGTGTTTTTCCCTCCTCTTTCATTTCTGTCCTGCGCTTTTATCTCCTCTGTTTGAAAGAGGAAAGCAAAAAAAAAAAAAAAAAAATCCGTCTGACAGAGACTAAGCACGCTTTGGAAGGAGACAGAGAGACAAGAGGAGGGGAAGAGGGAAAAACAGGAAGAAGGGGGGGGGGGTCTTGAAAGAAAGAAAGAAAAGAAAGATGGGGGGGGGGTGTTCAGAGAGCCCAGCTGTGCTAAATACCTGACTCTTTGCGTGGACCCTCCAAAGGTCAGATTTGTGCTTGGGGCCTACGGCTTTAGTCATGCTGGGGTTCTCCTCAGCTCTCCCGGCAGAAGGCATTCTCATAAAGAAAGGGGCCCTCCTACCCCCTTTTTCCCCTCTCTCCTTCTCACTCCCTCTCTAAAGCTCAAGTTCCCCCTTCCTCTCCTTGCCTGTCCACCCCTTCACTCCTGGAGCAGGAATGCAACACAGCAGGATAGAGAGCAAAGAGACAGAGAGACTTTAGAAAGGGAGGCAAGGAAGAGGTTTTGAGGGAGGAGCGGGGTTTTGGTGGAGGGGGGGTGTCAGACTGGCTGGTAGCGAAGAGAGATGGAGGAGAAAACTCCCCAGGAAGGTGAAAGTGGGAAAGATCAGGAGTCTGAGCCAAACAAAAGGCTGGAGTCCTCCTTACACGTTAGAGAGGGGAAAGACATGAAAGGGAACAAGGACCCGTGGAATAACGCTGATGCCACATTCCTGGGGCTCCTGGACACCTATGGCACGAGCCCCTGTAGAAATCTGCAGAGGACATCAGCAAAGCCAACTCTGGGCTGTTTGTTTTAAAAACCTTACAGGAGCAGGAAAGCGAGCAAATAAACCGCGTCGTCGCCCCCTTCCCACCCTGTCTCGAAAAGTCTTGAGATGTGACGGCGTTTGCTTTGATCGTCTTCCAGCTATTGACAAATATGGAGGAAAAAGGAACCTGAGGAGGAAAGCATGTTTGGGTTTCTGTTATCTGGAGCGCTGGTCCCCAAGCCGCCTCAGCTTTCCACCCTCCAAAGAACGGCGGAAGAGACCTCAGATCCCAAATATTAAGAGGACGCAAAGCATTTCTACCAGTAAACAGGGCTACGAAGAAAACAATAAACACCATCAGCAGCTGTTAACATGCTCTTAACCATTTAAAAATAACATTCATAGTGTAAATATGACTTTTTTTAATAACCCCTTTTTGTGATTCAGTTATATTTCTAAAGTGGATTACAATACACTGCACTATTTAATTCTTGACCCCAACTTTGGGAATCACTGATCTGGAGGATACAAAATGCTGAATTTGTAAAAAAAAAGAAAAGAAAACATTGAGTTATGTTTCAATGAAAAGATTTATCTTTGATTCACTACAACACAACTCCCTTTTTAAAAATAAAAGTACATGTTTTTTTTTAAAGAATAAACAGAATAAAGGTGGCCAAATGTCCTAAATGGATTCAGATTAACTGGGGTTATTCTGGAGGCCAAAACAGCAAAGAAAAATAGTGAAATTGCCCCTTAAAATGCCAGATCAGAAGCCCATTTGAGAATTGTGCTCAGCATCTGTAAAACTCGTAGAAAATAAAACCAGAAGTAGGTAAATGTGTTTTACCTGGATTTCCAGAATGTTATAAAAACTGATAGGGATCAAGCTTTTCCTGATTGATACTGGTTTCTGAGGTCTGACTCTCCAACCCTGATTTTTACTGCTTGGGATCTTTTTTCCCCCCCTGGGGGGGGGGGGGGGCAGGATGCTTGATTCAGATAGTAGTTTTAAACAGAAAAGGAGAAAATTAGATGCGTTGGTTGTGTTTATTGGTCAAAAATTGGTTGGAATTTTTGGCTTAACGCTTATAACGAATAAAAGAAATTCTCAGCATCTGACTCGTCGGTCATCGATCAGAGCCGATCCAGGGGAAAAATCGTCCCAGCGGACTGCTTGGTGCATCTGTAGAAATGGTGTCTGGAAGATGTGGCGTTATGAACTTGAAAATGGGTAGGAACCCTTGTTTGGAGCCACATCTATCGGGACCCCATGTTAAAACCGTTTCCTTCCACCTCCCACAGGTCCCACCGACGAGGAGACCCCGCCAGCCCGTACTTCGTCAACTCCGGCTACGTTTTCGCCCCCGCCACCAGTGCCAACGACAGCGAGATCTCCAGTGATGCAGCGACAGATGACTCCTTGTCGATGACCGACAGCAGTGTGTAAGTGTTGAGCTTTTATTCAAATCCACCCCCCCCCCCCACAAAAAAAGGAAATAAAAGCCCAGATGAGTCTGGATTTGGAGCCGCAGCGTTTTCAGGAGGCTCCTTTCCATGCAGCTGAATGCAGCCAAAGCTCTGCGCAATGTTATTACTTCCATCGTATCTGAATGAGCACGAGCCAGATTTCAGTCAACACCTTTCCAGGAAAAAGTCCAGGGGTGTAAAGAAAAATATTTGGCCTTGTAATCCAACAAGCTTGGCTTCTCCTCGGGGCCAGGGGACTGCATTGCCGAAGAATAATGGTGTGTAATGTATTTTAATTATCCTCTGTGATTGACTCCAGGTAATTCTATTAATGTGCAGTTGTTACTACGGCCTCGGGGGAGATAACTCTGGGAAAGTCATTACGTCTAAAGGCCTTTTGAAGTTTATTCTGATGTGTTGCAGGCTGGAAAAAAGGGGGGAAAAAAGGATGTCTTGATGTGGGTGGAGGCGTTGCCTCATTTTCCTCAAAGTTGATATGTATCCATCCCACCCACCCTTCTGCCACCAGACTTTTTTCTTCTTTTTTTATATTATCTAATCGCTTTTCCCCTTTGAAGACCTGCAGGAGTAAAGGGGTGGGGGTGGGGTGGGGGGGGGGGGGGATGGGGGGTTGGCCATTCGGGTCTCAAGACAAACTCATTGAAAAATGTTGGCACCAAATGAAAGGAGGCTTACTCACATGGTGGGTCGGTTTCCTGCCACTGGCCTCTGCGGCGTGCTGAGATCATGTGTCTGCGAGGCTTTCACGGGGGTTACTCATTTCTAGACCCCGGGGCAAGACATAAGGAACAGCCCCCCCCCCACCCCGCCCCCGCCCCTCTCCTCCCCTCCCTTTCCCCTCCTGGCCAGTCTAGTCCACCCATACAGCTTCTCTTCTCCACCTTCCAGAGTTGTAAGCAAGAGTGGTGAGGATCCAAGTGCAAGGGAGTGAGAAAATAAAGTGCATGGAGTATAAAGGGCTTAACTGAATCGCTTTCAGCCTATTGTTAGGTGAGGGGAGCTTAGCGGGATAAGAGGGTGGCTGGCTGCTTTGAAAATGACTTGCACCGCTGAACAGGAGATCCCCATAAAAGTGAGGGCCCATGAAACCGTGAAAGGGTTCACGGCTGTTTTCTTTTGCTGTCCAGTCACGTGGTCGGGGACGGTCCGTATTGACAAACAGCACAGTCGCTCAGGGAGGAGTTGGAGAGCTTTGTTGGCTGCTAAGCGTTGGGGTTCAGTTTGGCTCTTACTCTTGAAGGGTTTCCTTGTAGCTGCTTCCTGTTCTTTCTGGGGTTACGGCCCGTAGTCTCAGGTTGTAGCCTGCGAAGCATCAGAGGTAGAATGTAGGTCATGTTGTCAGCCGTGCGTCCATTATTACATCTCCCTGACATTACATGTGATAAAGCTCCCCAGAGGAAGCAAAATGGGCTAACTGCTGAACAGCATCATTTGTCAAAGTCATATTCTTTAACTGTTCTGTGACACGTCCTCGTCTCCTTTTCATTTTGAAGGAACAGTTTTATTAGCGCTTAAAAGACTCTCTGCAAATATGAATCTAATTTCCCAGATAAAGAACAAGAAAAGAAGGATTTTAGAAAGAGGATCTACAAGAAAGGGTGGTGGTAGTGGCGGTGGAGGGGTGGGATTTTTTTTTTTCCTCTTTTTGCTTATATCTTATTTATGGATTTACTTGGACGCTGGGGAATGCTGCTGCACCAACTTCAAACATTACCTTATCTTACAAACCAGCCTTTTGATGTTGCCGAGATCAGAGGCTCGCTGCGGAGCGCTTGCCAAACGAAGATGGCAGCGGGTGCATATGTGCATGAGTGTGAGATTTCAAAGAGGCAGCAGAAAAAAAAAAAGTAGCATTTGGGCTAGGTCATACACTTCTGAGCGGCCAAAACGGCCGCAATAATTGGCCGAGTGTAAGTGGCAGCTGACTGGAGGAAGCCGGCAGACAGAACGTGGGGGAAAAATGGAGGACGAGATTCTCCGGAATAAATGCCTAATCGTCCAGAGACTTTTAGTGTTGCTTGCTAAACATCTCCATTTCTACAAGCTGTTAAGGAAAGAAAAAAAAGAAATCGCCATTAGTCAAGCTGTTTTAGTCTTTTGTAGCTCCAAACTAACCAGATACTGAAAGTTGAAACTGTTTTTTTTTCTGTCTGTTTGGATAACTGCTACCAGAGTTGATTAATCAGAGGTTCTTTTGTAACTCAAATTTAACTCCTTGCCGCATATTTTCTATTCCGGCCATATGTTCGGTTCTGCGTTTCTAGATTCATCTTGGCTTTAAGGGTTGCCGGAACATTTGATTCTAATATTAATGTTAGCGATGACCTGAAAAATCCTCTGCTGAAGAGAATTCACCAATTTTAATGGACCCTTATTTGTGGCTTGTCTGAAAATCTAAAATATGATAATTCTCTGATCACCGAATGCACCATACATAAGTAACTGATCAGAAATGCAGAAATCCGACTACTTTCCAACCAGTGAATGCACCATAGAGTACATAAGCACTAGCAGGTCCTGCTGACAACAACACCCTTCATTGTGGAAGCTGTTACCGAGTGAAGACGGAACATCGCTATTTTCAGTGTCAGTAAGATGTTGAATGAAAAATGAATCACTCTGGAGTGAAACTTGCTTAATTTGGAACTTTTGCCAGCCTTTAAAAAAATCTTAGAGTAACAGTAAGGGCCTGTATTCTCCAGGGAGTACGCATGGAAAGTAATATTTCTAAATACTAACTATGCTAAGAGTGAATATAAGATACTAAAGACAGTTTATAATGTGAACACAGATGATGTCACACTGGGTGAATGACATCATAATCTGTGCTCCTGATATACATATATATAATCAAGTGACTGATCATAATGTTTTTCTTTTTGTTTCATAGTGATTAAAGTGGAATTAGACTGGACCAAAATAAGTATCAGCAGGTCAAAGCATGATAAAAACTGGAGATCGGTCTCCAGACACAGAATTCTGATCGGTTTACATCTCAGTTATGTCCCTTGTTGTTTATCACATGTTGGCGCTGACTTTGTAATTTGTTTTTGATACAGCTTCCTAACATTAACACACTTGTTGCAGAGAGACCAAATTAATGATGACAAAAAGAAATAAAAGTTCTGTAGCTGGTATTTTTTATGGTGTTTTTTTCCCCACTTTTTTTTACAAAATTAAATGGTATATCTTTTGTTTTGTTTTACAGAGATGGAGTCCCTCCTTACAAGATGGGCACCAAGAAGCAGCTCCAACGAGAGATGCATCGTAACGTTAAGCTCAATGGCCAGGTTACGCTACCGCACTTTCCTGTAAGTCATACTTTATTACAACCTACGCTCTTTTACACACTCACAGAAAAACAGTCTCGGTTTCATTGGGGTGGAATATCAACAATTTAATTCCTTATGTGTTAAAATAAATACATTTGCTTACTTCTGATGTGTAAAGGTCTCTCTAGCTTCCCATCTGAGTTAGCGCCATAGCGGATATAACAGAAATAGTTGCGTTCGTCCATGACTGCGTTTCAAAACGGATCACAATGTCAGATTACAGACCTAGCATCCCTCAAGCACGTGTATCTGGTCCCATTTCTTTTCTCTTTTTTTGTGTGCGTGCGCTTCAGACAGTGTCTTTTGTTTGATGAGAGATGTTTTCTGACCTGCTAAAGTTGCAATGGGGTGGTTTAGAGAACTGGGTCAAACAGGTTGACACAGATGAGGAAACAGGAAAATAAACACATTTCTTTTGTCTCTCCATATCCAAACACAGGTATGTGTTTATGGAAGGGATGTGTTTGTTTGTGTGTGTGTTTGTGCGAGCATTTTTCTGTTTCCCCCAGTTTTCTCTCAATCTATCCCTTTCTCCCTCTGTCTCTTTTTTTCCACTTGCTCTTCTTTAATGTCTCCCTCCTGATTTGGAGATGGCTCTGTCTCCCATGATGCATCAGCCCCAGGCAGCGGGGGCCCCGTGCAGGGCTGGCGCTCCTTTGCCAGCAGCCCCGCTTGCCTTTTTTCTTCTTCCCTTTATCGTATCTACAAAGAGATGAGAGGAACAACAACAAAAAAAAAAAATCAAAATCAAGAAAGCCAGTGTGCCAAATAACAAAAAAAAAAAAAAAGTATGAAATGGAGAAAGAGAAGCCAGCGCACATAGTTAAAGAAAAAGGAGGATAATGTGACTAGAGTACCTCTGAGCTGCCCTGCATGCAGCCTGGAAATAAATTACTGCTTTCCTTCAGATCTTCCCAGTATTTGACTCCTCTGTCTTCTCACACTGTCTTTCCTTCAGTGCCACCAATGCCACTCCACAAACACACATCTCAATCTTCTTCCTCTCTCTTCCTGCTGTTAATTTTGTCACCCCCCCCCCCCCCCCACACACACACACACACACACACACACTCTTCTCTTCTCCGTCGATATCTGGCTTTTATTCGGAGATTTAAAGCCGTGTGTCCCTCCCACCCCTAGTGTGCGTTTGATGTTTGACAAGGGCCCTTTGAAGTGTGCTAACTTCAGAGGCTGCCTTGCTGATGGTTTGGTCGGGCTACAGAAGGTACAGGCAGGGGGCCTCCCCTCCAAGCGAGACCAACTGCTACCCCGCTACTGCAACCCCCGTCTTTTCCCCTCGCCCGGCGGCTTGGCACCGCCAAGGGCACTGGGCATGAGAAGATCTGGGGCGGGATGGGCAGCAAGAAAGGTTCAGGTTAGCTTGAGGGCAAGGGCGTGTGTATGAGGTCCTTTTTTGGAAAAGTAACAGGCTTTTTTGGAACGAGACAGGATTAGGGCAAGGGCAATGGATTAATGCGCCATACTGCATCCATCTGAAACACCAAGTAGCTACACTTTTAACAGTCTCCCTCCCTGTGCTGTTTGCCCTGCAGAGGACACACCGGCTGCCTAAGGAGATGACCCCAGTTGAGCCCTCAGCCTTTGCTGCCCAGCTCATCGCCAAACTTGAGAAGCTGAAGCGAGAGCAGGACACGATGAGCTCACTGGAGGAGAGGCTGCAGCAAATTCAGGAGGTGAGCGTCACCAAATACAGCACCGTTGCAAAAGTATTCACGCAGCATGAACCGTTTCACTGTTTTTTGCATGAAACAAACACAAACGTTACTTTATTTTTGTGCTTTTACGTGATAGACCACCGAGAAGTAGTGCATAATTGTAAAGAGGAAGGACAATGACGCCTAAATTGACGTGTACTTTGCAGAGTCAATTATTCTTTTTCAAATAAACTTGCTAACAGGTCAATTTGCTTTGATTCGAACTACATCTAACGGTGGGGGTGGGGTGTTCAACATATTTCTCTACCGCAGATAGCGTCTTGCCAGCTGGCTAAAAAGTTTTACTTTAGCCTCGTGTGACTTGAACATCTCCTTCCACATGCAAGCTGTGTCCTGTGGAACGGCGAAAACGTGGAACGTTTAAGGAGTGTGAATATTTCTGCCAGTCTAACAGCTACTTAAAGCATGATTCCCACTTTGTAAATTCCAAATTGGATCCAATTTATTTCCCGACAGTAGTTCTAAACTTCACTACAAATGCCTTTACGCCAGCTATGGCATGACTAAGAGCAGGGTATGTGCCGTGGGATTGCAAAGTTTGCCTGGGTTTAGCTGCTTCTTCGCGTTCCCCTTTGTTTTCTCCCCCATTTCATTTGGAAGGAGGAACTTTCAAACTTATGTTTCTAGACACACTTTAAGTGCCTTCACATAGCACTTAGTTACTCTCCAGTGGCACATTTGCTGAATATGTGTAGTGCCAGTTTCTTTGTGAAGCGCAGGCAGATTCTGCATTATAGATGAAGCGCACCCAAAGCCTGTTAGCGAAGATAACAGTGCAGCAAAGGAGAAAACTCACGTCAAGTTATTCATGCATTTGCTCTCTCTGACTTCACAGGACGACTGATGGAAGTTGATGGAGGCTGACACAGAAATTCCTCAACAATATGTGATTATTGATGTTTTGCCAATCGCCTTTTCTTTTTGGTTTGCAGGAGGACGAAAGAGAGGAGAGCAACGACCTCAGCAACGGCAGCTCCCTCCATCACCCCCTGCTCCCTTCCGCAAGCCAGGGCGAGGAAGACCCCCAGGCCATCTTAGATGAGCACCTTTCCCGTGTCCTGAAGACACCCGGCTGCCAGTCGCCTGGCGTGGTCCGGCACTCGCCACGTTCACGCTCCCCAGATCAGACAGGCGTTCTGGTGTCCTCCGGCCACGGAGCTCTTTTTGGTGCTTTTCACGGACCCGCTAAGGTTCTGATGACAGGCAGGCAGTCCACCAAGCACATCCACCACCACTACATCCACCATCACCACGCTGGGCCCAAGACTAAGGAGCAGATAGAGAATGAAGCGGCTCAGCGCGTGCAGTGCCTCTGCCCTCAAGGGGGCGCCAATTACTCCGACTTCACACCTGCGTGAGTGCAGCCTCCTGTCTTTCCCTTCCTCTAATAATGTTTGCTACTTAAAAACTGCTGGGTCCCAATGGCTCCCTGTTTGCCTCTCTAGTTGCTGCAGCACTTTGACCAGACGACCAGTGAAGGCCTCCGATGAGGGTGCGTCTTCACCATGCCTTCCCATGGTTTCCACCGACCGCTCTCAGAATGTCTGGCAGTGGATCCTGGAGAGCGAGAGGCAGGGCAAGCACAAGCCACACAGGCAAGTGTCACAAAATCACCTGTACAAATAGAAGGTCTAAGTCAGGGGGCCGGTGTCTGCGGCCGTCAGGATCATTTTGTCTGCTCACTGACCACAATTGAAGAATGGTGGTTATGCAGGTATACATGTAGAAGAAAATAGTAGGTATGGTAAAAAAAAAAAAAAAAAAAGATCCAGATGAAAATAATTTTCAAGTATAAAATATTAAGTGCAACACAAAGTACCATGTTTTTTTTTATTTTGATTTAATCTGAAAGTAAGACTAGCCTCAGGCGCACCCATTTATTAAATGTGGCTAAATAAAGCAAGAGTGAACCATATCCTGTCCTTGTTGATGAAAATCCACACAAGCTGATTTACAGAAATCTGTCTAAACTATGTGTTTAATGTATTGAGCAGGTAAATATGATTTTTTTTAAGTTATTTTTGCTATTCAAATAAAACTATTCTAAACATTTCGTGAGCCTCCAAGTACTTTCAACTTCACACTTTTGGCCCCTGTGGCAAAAAGTTTGGACACCCCTGGTCGAAGTCTCGTCCTGTAATGACCCTCATTTTTCTCTATTCCTTCAACAGCACTCAAGGCCTAAAGAAGCCCAGCCCTCTCGACTCCAAGATCCTGCCTGCTAGGACCAACACCTGGGGTGGAGCTGGCACCTGCAATGGGAGTCACCTCCGTGGCCATCACCCAGGCCATCCTTTCATCCAGGATCCTGCTATGCCACCCTTACCCCCTCCCAACACCCTGGCACAGCTTGAGGAGGCCCGTCGCAGACTGGAAGAAGTTTCCAAGCCGCCAAAGCAGAGGTAGTGCTCTTACTCCTAAAGAGAATCGCACTCTTTTTAAAACATCTTAATCATACCAGAACTGATTGATGGGTTAGGTTGTAATGCTGTTTATCTTTAACAGGCATTCAACAGCATCTGGCAGCCTTCAGAGAGACAGGAGCCACCCACCTGCTGGAACTGGTGCAGGCACTTCTCCAACTAACCCTGAAGAGTACGTATCAGTTGTCTCTTATTTTGGTGATCCCAACTCTGTGTCTTTATCTTGGTTTGGTTGATGTTTACTTTCTACACACTTGCTTTCTAGTTTCCCAGATAATGTCAAGTTACATTTATTTTGAGAATTTCCTTTTTGGTCAAGGACTGTGGTCTTGTCCAGTTCCTCCTAGATATTTTTGCATCCTTCATGTAATGAGTCATTAAAGTTATTTCCTTGACTCCTCTTGATTTTTTTTAAACATTTAAGATTAAGCATGCTTAAATACAGCATCCCTAAGTCTCCCCATTGTCCAAAGCTCTCTCTCTCACACACACACAAACAAACAAAGAATAACTTTTAAGTAGATTTTGGCTATATTCAGTATCAAAACACTTTTGTTTTTAAATTGGCTTATCTAATGGCAAGATCTCTTTCTTGTATTTACTGCTTGTCTAAACCCTCTTTTTATTCAATTTTCAGGTCTAAGGAGCTGGTTGTAACATACTTTTTCTGTGGCGAGGAAATTCCTTATCGCAGCATGATGAAGACCCACTGCCTCACCTTGGGTCACTTCAAAGAACAGCTCAGCAAGAAAGGCAACTACCGGTAAATATTTTGCAGTGACGCCACAAATAAAACCAGAAAAAACTTTGGATAGAGATGCACTGATCAGAAATTAGTGGGTGACTTATATTTAACAGTATTTGGTATATGTTTTATGGTTTTCCTGTTGTGAGATTTTTATTTTACTGTATGGAGTACAGTAAAATAATAGTATCTGTGTGTATATTCTAGAGAATGTATAATAGATTAGAGTAGGAATAGGATGGAAAAAACAACACAGATAATAATTTTAAAATCTACAACATTCAACACTACAAACTAGAAAAAATGTATAGTACAGAATTTCTAAGAGATTGAAATGGGAACAAGTATATACTTTAACGCTTGGATTTTCTAAAAGTTGCCAACATTTCCAAATCCAGCTTATTCCATGAGATAAAGAAGTTGAAAAAAGATAACACAGAGCAACTTTACTGTACTTCATTTAGCCTTCCTGTTATCTGCAGAAGGTCTGGCTCTCTCTCACCCCCATAGCCTGAATGAACCAACCTAGAAACACAGGTTCCTTTCAAACTGCTTCTTACACCTAATTTCTTCTTCTTTGACACTTGGCTGTTATCTGTTAAATTGTTAAATAATTAACATTAAGTTAAATAGTAATAGACAGTAATCGAAGATTGTTATCACAACCAACTGGTTAATGATTGGCGTGTTCACCAATTGTTCACAGATTGGAAAAAGATTATATTTTTTTTGTGTAAAACGTACCAATGACCAGTTCCAGGCAAGGCCGAAAAGCAGCCAACAGCTGATCTCTGGCGAGGATTTTTGATGCCGCTCTAACTTTGAATAACACCCGCTGAGATAGGACAAGAGTCGCAGTAGAAGGAGTTAGAAAAGAGTTCAACAAGCTTTTTGTTACTGTACCTGTTTGTACGTGTGAGGCACTGGAGCCTCACAGCTGACAGAGAAACAAACCTGGGCTCATCCACTGTATTCCAGAGCTTTACAGAAAGAGGGGGGTGGGGGGGGGGGGTTCTGGAGTGAATTTTTCTCACATCTGGTCCTGATTTCCATGCTAAGGCAGCCTTAATAAATATGGCTTTGAAGCTAGGGCTATTTTATTGTGTGTGCAAAGACCATCTCAATGCCTTCGAATTCCTCCACCAGACTATTGCATCAGGCGTTGAAATTGAATGCCACGCAAGCACCTTGTTCTGGAAAGAGGATTGGGCACAGCACTAATACCGCCTGTGTCAGTGTCCCATGATGAGGCCAAAATCGTAACAGTAGGACTTCCATAGGTAACTTTGCACATACGTACTAACAAGTTCTCATAATCAACAGCTGAAGCTACCGAAATACCTGTTTTAGGGACGAGCCGGTGGTATCCCAACAAGTGAAGCCTATGCAGGCCCATGTGCAGTCACATCTGTTTGTTAGGCAAGAGAGAGGAGAAGGCCCGCAAACAAGCCAACGCTCCCCCAGCTATCCCATAACTCTTCAGTGAGCCTGTGAGAACAGGGGGTGGGGGATGAAGCGCCTGGCTTCAATGGCAGCAGAATGTGTGGAGTTGGTTAATTTGGACATGGCAGCGGTTCAGCAGAGAACAGTACTCCGCAGCTCTGCCAGACAATATTGGTGCCAGATGTTGTGAGGAAAGAAAAATCCTGCCACATAAAACATGTTCCAGTGGAAAGACTCCTTCTGTCGCTCTACCTCTGCAGCAAAGTGATGACTTTGAACTATTTGTGAGCATAAAATGCAGTTTTATTTAAAAAAAAAACAAAAAAAAAAACATGGCAGCCAGTTAGATTGAGATGGGTAGTGCGGTTGTTTTGTGAGAAAAACGAGACCAGAAAAATAAATAAGCGAAAGACTTTTAATCACGCCCAGAAGAAGTTAGAAAACAGATGGGATTATTTTAGCGATGCAGATTGATTATAGGCAAAATTCATTATTTTTTCTGTCACATTAATGGTGCTGCATGTTCTGCAGCTGTGATGAAGCAAACCTCCTTTCACATTCATTTGTGATTACAATCAAAAAAACAACGCTGTATGTGTATATTTATATGTACGCCCTCCGTACATGTGTTGTTTGAATGACTCTGAGCTTAGCTCATAAAACACTCGGCTCCCCCTAGTTTTTTTTTTTTCTTCCCTTTTCTTTTCTTCCTAATGCAGGCACACATGGACAAAATGAGGCATTTTTCCATTACAAAGCTTATCATTAAATCCCCTCCTGCTGATCTTTTTGCTGGGTTTAAAGTAGAGAGTAGAATCATTAGGAACACCAAGAGACTTCACAGTCGCTGGGACTGAGCTAGCCCTGGGATTTATCTCTGCTTGTGTGAAGAAGAAGAGCAGCGGGTTAGCGAGGTGACCCGCAACCTCAGAGAAGACTATCTGAGGGCACAGGCCCTTCACCCAGACGGTTGCATCCATTTGCTGAACTATTGCTTGAGATGCACAGAATTTTGTGGCTTTCGTCCAATCTCCAGTTTCACACTGCTCATAGAGATTTTAGTTAGGTATGACTTCTTTTTAAGAACTATACAAAGATATAAGAACAGCATATTTGTTTCTATCCTTCCTGCAATGAGTGCTCATTTAAAACAGAAAATAAATTCAGAGCTGAGTTTTTAATCCCGACTTTAGCATGTTACATTATTACAATAGGAACAGCTTTTATTCTTAAACATATTCTAGTGAGGGTAGATGACCTGCACTCTCAGACTTCCAAAACACTGCCAGGATTTTACGGCAAACAAACAGAGGCTAAAAGCGCAAAAGGATGAAACTAAGCGACTTTGCTGTACTGCGTTCAGCCTTCCTGTTGTCTCTCTCACAGCCTGAGTGAACCACAGGCATGCCTCCTCATGTCATAGAAAATACAATATCTTTTAAACAGCTTTTGAGTAAAGCAGCTTTAAAATTACTTGACCCTGATCTGAATGTGGTCATGTCATCTGCTTTTGGTGTAAAAACCTCAGTACCCTGATACAATCGAACCATTATGTTACCATACAATGAGAATGTCATACTGACCCCGGCCTACCTCGCCCATACCGAAAATACTGAGTCCACACTGAAGAGTGTTGTTTGTTGTCAGTGTGAACTGATGGCACATAGAGTGGTAAAAGCCTGGATGTTTGAGTTTCCAACTGACCGGTACGTCTCTGCCTCTGCTGTTGATAGAAAGCTTTTGGCAGTATGTGTTTGGGTCTGAAGAACTTAGTTTTTGAGGCCACAGGCAGACTCTCGGGCACCTGAAACGTCAACCTGTGCGACAGAAAGGCCCTTCATTTGACAGCAATTAGAAGCCATGGAGACACGGGGGGGGGACACCACAGAAGGAGAGAAAGAGGGGGTGGGAGGTGCTTAAGGACAGCCTCTAATTAACCCTTCAACTTTAATAAGTCCTTGCAGGACAGATCTGCAAACGAGGAGCCGAGCGCACACGGACAAGCCGTTTTTAGCGGCTCAAATTATCACAGGGTGTGTTTAAAAGAGAGGTTCAGCTGTGTTTGCGCAGCGGTGCGATGTGGAGTCAGGCTCTACCTTTGAAGTGTTCAGGGATGGCATTGAAGGCTATGACTAAGTTGTTTTGTACAAGATCCATTTCTGGCTCTGAGAGAGTGTGAGTGTTTGATTTGGACTAAAGGGAGCGTGTACACGTAAGTAGTCTTGTAGGAGCCTCAAAGCTGTTTAGAACAAGATGAAATGTATCAGTTGCCCTCCTGCTGCCGTTCTGTCAGCTATCGTTTGAGCTTAGTTTTTTTTTTTCTTCTTTCCTTTTCTTTTCCAACACTCACCTACGCTTTTTCTAATCACAAACTTCTCTCTTTGTGTGTGTTTCTTTTTTTCTCCTCAGGTACTACTTCAAGAAAGCGAGCGATGAGTTTGAGTGCGGAGCAGTGTTTGAGGAAGTGTGGGAAGATGCCTCTGTGCTGCCCATGTACGAGGGCAAGGTCCTGGGCAAAGTGGAGAGGATGGACTAAAAAAAAAAACAACAACAACACAAACAGCCAGTGCCCTTTCCCCACCAAACCACAAGCTAAGCTTTCCCTAAAGAACTTGAGCAATGGACTCAGAAAACAAACAAAACAAACTCTGGACTTCTTTTTTTTTTTTTTTTTTTAACCTATTTGTTCTTATTAAGCTAAACAGAGTTAATATATCCAGCACAAGAAAAAGCGATTGAAGGAAGACGAGCCAATGAAGTATGCCGAACTCAGAGGAGGAGCCGCCCCCTCCCTGACTCTCTCAGCCAATCAGCCTTAGAACACACAAGGGAACGGAACTTTGAAGACCAACGCAAGAGTCGGAGGCTAGGCGGGAGGAGCGACCCCGACTCCTCTTGGACATAACCACTGAAGATACAGATGACCGTTGTGTTGTGACGTGACAGCGGACTGATGGTGTCCTGTGCAGAGGGCTAAGCAGGCGCTGACAGAAACGCCCATACGTGTGCATATACATACATGCATATATATGTATATATACATGTATTATATATATAGATGCTTTTTGTCTTGAGTTTAAAGTTTTTATTTAGTATTTATTAAAACAACCCTTCCCTACCATGTCTTAAACCTGTGACCCCGCCCTTTTCCCCCTGTTTCCAGCCAATGATCAAGCTGCTTTGAATGTTGGGAGAATACTGTGGCAATGCTGTTTCATGTTTTGTCCATTTTTATGTTCCACAAAAGTCGTCACACTAGCCTTGGTGCCACTTCCGACCCAAAACAACGACCTGAGCGTGGGTCCAGTCCAAAGCTTCGTTATGCTAATGGTCGATCCCAGTTTTATATGCTGCTGATAGTTTGTTTAAAGTTGTCACACTAGGATCTCCCAGCGCTCATCGTCTCTCTCCCTACTCCTCCCTTTCGCCCTGTCTTTTCCCTCTTTAGCGACAGAGCTCAATCTTTTTTTTTTGTGCCTTTGTTTGTAAACCAGGCATTGCACAGGGATGGGAAATAAAGAGGGGGGGGGGCAGATTCACACAGAGAGAATGCCTAATAAAGACAGTGTTTACAGCCCGCACACCGAAATAACTCATGCTAACAAGAATCAGTTTGGGTCACTAAGTCAGCTGGTGTGTGCCGTGAAAAAAAAAAAAAACAGCAAGAAAAAAAAAAAAGTGAAGAATTTCCGCTCCAGTATCTTTTGAATGTTCTTACAGTAACACCGAATATAGCAGAGCTCCTGCGTATATTGTAATTATGCATTCTGAAGTTTGAATACTGAAACACAGACACAAACACATGACTGCTGGTGTTTCTTGAGTACAGCACCTGTGCCTACATGGATGCCATACCGTGTGCTACCCTGTTTCAGGGTTTTAATATATATCCCTTGGTTTTCAGAAGGGTTTTATGTTGAGAAGATATTTTTATGCTTTTAATAATGTCCTGTAATCATGTTTTATTTTTATTTTTTTTTTCGTTTTGGGTTTTTTTTTTACACCACAGCCTTTTTTGGTTGTTGTTTTGGTTCATAATATCTAAACTGTAAATTATACATTATATACAGAGTTTCATTTAAAGATTTACATGGATCTATAATTATTGTAATTATTGAGAGATGTAGCCTTTATTAAAGTTTTATATTTTTCAAATGAAAGCTGATGTGGCTGGACTTTTTTTTTTCTCGCGGTATTACGAAGTGACATGCAGAAGTGTTCATACACTTTCCGATTGCAAGATAACTCTACCTACTGAGCCACAGTGGGAGACTACCCAATATTAATTAAGGACTATTAATTGTACAAAAACTCTCCCACATATCGGCACCTACAACCACAGGCTTCATATCATAAATGATATACAACACAACATAGTGCATAAATCGTGAACTTGAAGGAAAATTGTTTATAACATTTTTCTTTTATTTCACAATTACCCAGGTGATGTGAAATGTTGTTGCAAACTTATTACAGCTTTCTTTCAGCAATAACATTCTTCTTACTTTTACTCCCATAAAGACATGATTTGTAGAGTGCACAACTATATAACAGTTATGTGGGCTGTATTTATAAAGTGCTTTTTCTCATCAAACTGACCACTGCTTTACACCAGAGCCACATTCACCCAATTGTGCACACAATCAACTTGGGGCAAACTGCCTTGCCCAGGAGCACTTTAGCATGTGATGGGGGAATCTGGAATTGAATCACAACCTTGCGATTGCAAGACTACTTCTCTACCTACTGAGCCACAATGGGATTGTCAAAAAATGAAAAACAGTTATTTTAAATCAAGGTTGAAAAACCTTGTTTAGAGTCGCCTTTGACTGTTCTGTTTAAACTTTTAACTGAAACCTCATTCATTTCAGTCTGTAGTCCAACTTTTCAATATTATGCCACTGTAATATACTTTTTAATGTGTTTTCTTTTAATAGAATATAATTAATTTATTTTACACAGTTGTGATGGGCTGGCGACTTGACCAGGGTGTACGCCACTTCTCGCCCAGTGACCGCTAGAGATAGGCTCACAGAGCCACCCCCACAATCCTGCGCGGATAAGCGGGTATAGTCAGTGGATGGATAGATAGATTTTCACACAATGAAAAAAAGTTTCACAGCCTTTGTTTTGAATTGTGAATATCACAGACACACAAAATAAAGCACAAACCAAAGCTAGCAATAGTCCACGATATTTACTACATTCTGTCCATATGGTGTCTTAAAGTGATAGGGGTGATTGATTTGACCACACCAGGAACAAATGTTTTTGAGTCTGCTGGATTTAGTTTTTAAGATGCTTTTCCAGATGGAAGTGGAAAGAAAAGAAAGCACTTTGGTAAGTGAAGTATGTTGCAGTGCTGCTAGCTTTTTATTTGTAGGTTTTGTAGGTTTTTTCTGTAGGTTTTTTTATGTTTTCCATCATGTACAACACTTTAAATTATCTTGTTGCTGAAATGTGCTGTACAATTAAACTTGCCTTGCCTGCCAGTTAACAGCGTCTCCCATCTGGGATGTGGATCTGTCCAAAAGAAGTTCAGAAGCATTGAATACTGTTTTATAACCAAACGCTGGTTTAAAACTCTCCACAACTTTCTCCCTGACCTGTCTGGTGTGTTCACGGTGCTGGATCTTCCCTGGTGTTCTCTAACAACCTCTGAAAACGTCATTTAACAGCTGGAGTCATACTAGGATTAAATTACATACAGGTGGCCTCTGTTTACAAATTAGGTGGCTTTTGAAGGCAATTTTTTCCCCACTAGACTTTATTTATGGGTATCAGAGTAAATGGGGCTAAATTTGATAAATGCTACATTTATACATTTATTTAAATCTATGTATCGTTTTCCATCTGCACAGCTTTCTGCATTACTTTTTGTTAATTCACCACATATATTCTGCCAAACCCTGTGAAGTGGTTTTAGTGTGGCAAAATGTGAAAAAGAGCAAGGGGTGTGAATTTGTACTTTCAAATAACATCCCTATATTTGACGTTCTGCACACAGCAGATTTTAAAAGTTTGTAAAAGTTGTTTAAAGTTGCAGGATGCGATGATTAAGTCGATATAAGATGCTTAAACATATGCTGTTTTTGCACATTTTGCATTTGTTGCCCCATCTTTGCTTTGTGAGCAACATATGTAGTTGATAGTCGTCTGTGGAGCTTATGTAAAGTTTCAATATTAAAATCTAGTTTGTAAAATTGCATTGGAATACATTTTGGACAAGGGTGTGTATGAAAAGTAACACATATTTTTGCAAATTGAAAAGATTCTTTTATTCCCATGTTTCTAGTTTTTATTGCTGTTTTAGTTGTAGAATACCGGATTTTAGGTAGAGCCACCTTATTAGAAAGCGGTTGTGTTTTAGAAATCCCTAAACTTGCCTGAAACTTGACTGGGATTATTTTCTCACTGAAACTTTGGCTAATTCAGTCTGAAACAAATGTTGTGCGACTAAAACTAGCAACTGTTGTGCTTCATTATTTTAGCTGTATGTATGAGATAAAGACAAAAAATGACTTTTTGGCAGCTTTTTCCAATGACTGTTTAGTCTAACAATGAGAATAAGTGCACTTATGTTTAAAAAAGTCCATATGCTAATTTTAACCAAGACCAAGAGGTGCTTTTGTTTCAGGCTTTGTAGTTACTAATTCACTCCCTATAGTTTTGAATCAGAATTTCTTGGAATACTTTATTTCCCACATCAGGCACCCTGAGGCGTATCAATGTCAGCCCTCAGACATTTAGATTCCTATCATTGGAGCACACCTGCCGTTGTTCTGGTCAGAGACTTTCTTTGATATAACCTTGTGTCTTATCAGGCCAGGTCAACAGTCAGAAATAGTCCTCCCCAGTGTTCTGCTCTCTCCTTAGAAACACAGCTGTAGCCACAGAACCTTCCACGATTTCCAGAGCCTTTTGTAAAGATTGGGAAATCTTGCCAAATAATTTTTTTATTGCAGTGGCATGAAATAGCAAAAATCAAACCTTAAACTTGGAAAAAAAAATCTAAGTTAAAAAACAACACCAAAAGACTGTGATTTTAACTATTCTGCCAGAGGCCCCCAGATTTTACTTTAAATATTCCAGTTTTTCCAAAACATAAGAGTTGTTTGAGAAACAAAACAAAATAATAAAAAGGATTTAACATCGCAGAAAACAAGACGAAAGCAATCTCACAAATTAATCAAACTTTAAAAAAAATATATAAAGTAATCATTCGTAGCGTATGATGGGATGCTGAGTCCTAATTCCCTCCACAGTGTTTTGAAAATAGGAAATGTAAAAAAAAACAACAACTGGTAACTTGTATATTGTACAGTTCATTATTCAAGGTTTCCAAGAGCCGTTGAAAGAGAAACAGCATCATAGATTCTCAACTGTAATTAGCAGTGGAAATATGGTGCTTTTCTAAATATTCATCCATTGTTTCACACTAAACCCATTTGGAGTGATTAGTCCCATTTAATCAAAGAACACTGTACCGGTTAAAGCTCCTGTAGAGTTTAGCAAACTCAATATGTGGACATTTGTGATGGTAGGCTTGTCCTAATGTGCCTCACACACAACCAGTCGGCATGTTGCTAGATTCTATGGTTTTCACTGAGACTTGGTAAGCCACACTGCAGCTCTTTGCAGATGTTCTTGAGCAGTGAGATTTTTTTATATGTGTTTTTACCCCCTTACTATCTGTTTCTGTGTATGGTGACAGTATAAATACAAATAATTATCCAGCCTAATAGCTTGTAGCAGTCTGTGTCACGTCATATGTATTCCTCAGATAAACAGAAAGTCATAGATTATTAATTAGAAGACCCAAAAACCCAATCGTAACTGTAATCAAATACTTACATTTAATCTATTTTAAATGGATTTTAGGGGTCACCTCAGAAAAATGTGTTTCTTAAAGGTACAGTGGATGATCTTTTTCAGCTTTGAATTCTCAAGGGATCACCTCATCTATTGGTTGTCCCACATGCCAATCATGGTGATGCGCTCTTCTAGTGTTAATGTATCCAGTTAGCTTCTATTTCAGCCATTCATTGTAGCCTCGTTGCTCTCGCTGTATACTTGGCTGAGAGTCACAAGAAGCAAACAAACTGTCTTACAAGTTTATGAGAAGAAGAGGAAGGCCTCAGAAGAAAGAAATAAGACCAGAGTGTATTTGGGAGATTTTCGTCCCGCGATCCCCCTGAGGAGCGGAGGAACAGGTAGGATGGTCTTGCGCATGTAGTTATTCAAAAAGGGACCTGGGTGTTTCTTACCTACATTTCCGGAAAAATCCCCCACTCTACCTTTTATGTTGGATGCTTTCCCCACTGAATAAATGTGAAGGTTGGAATAATTTGTTTCTAAAATTTTTCAGTGTCAGATTTTGCTAATAGAATAAAATCTCATTTTATTTTAAGGCTTTGAACAATCCCTTACCATGGGTGTCAATTGCTGCAAATTATAGTTTACGCACTAACAAGCATACCAAACAACATTCAACAACATAGAATATAGAATATCACAGCTGCAGAAACTGGTAAAGCAAATTGGGAGCATTGAACCTGCTGAAAACATCTTTGCGTAAAAAGACAAGGAATGAATGGTAAACACCCAGTGCCCCTCAGTGATTTACTCTGCAGGCTCACTGCTCAGCACGTAAACGGGAGACATTAAGCATGGAAATGAAGCCACGGTGCTAATTGGTGCTATTAAAGAGCAATGAGGGCCAGCATTGCTCTCTGTAAGTCAACACAAACATTAATGAAGCACCCTGCCTCCCGTATCAGAGGGCCTCCCCATGTTCGCTTCAATTATCTGGCTTTATATCAGCATTGGGGAAAAGAATAATTTACTACCATGGAAATAATTCAGCGCCGGGGACTGTGATGCTGTCTGCAGCATGCAGATGCACTTGCTCACGCATTTAAGTCCAAACTGTTTCCATAAAAAAAGGGGGTTGCCGTTGATAAAAAGCAGAAGTTGCCACATCATAGGATTCAAACAACCATTACTGGTGAGCTTATGCTTCCCAGAAAATATTTTTTATTCCACGTTTCCTTCTGCTGTAAGTGGGAACACTTGGAAAAAACTAGAAAGAAAACAGTCCTATCCAAGATCTTTAAAGACTCCCTAAAAACAAACACATTTTTAGCAGCCAAACAGTTTCTTTTCTCAAAAGCAATACTAACAGATTAATTTTCCAGGCTTCACCAAAGCTCAGAGCGGCGAGACGTCACTACATAAGTCTTGCATTACATACTCCACAAACCCTGAAATCAATTTCAATGTGGTTTTAACTTGACAAAAAGGAGGGTTTAATCAGGCTGAAGCAGCTAGTTGCTCTTGAACTGGCAGGTTCAGCGCAGGTGTATCACTACACCCCCCCCCCCCCACCCCCCTTCACTCACACTGGCCCTACCCTCCTACACTCTTCCCAAATATATTTTTACAGCCTCTTGGGGTTCAGTTTTTGAAAGGCAACCTATCCAGAGAAATTGCTCACATTTGTATCCATTGGTGCCTTGATGGATGGACATTGACGCCCCCCTCCCATACGACATCTTTCCGCGGTGCCTCTACGACATTCCAGCCCTAATATGTGCTTTGTTGAGGTGCAGAGCAGGTTACATACCGGTTCCTGCTTTCACAGAAACCTAACTTACGCTTCCAACCCTTCAAATTCAAATTTGAAGCACACAATTCCTTGACTTTTTCAGAGTAGTAGACATGTCATACATTTGAATTGGGTTTCTGTCTCTGATGTCCCAAACTTTGCAACCATCATTGTTGTCTTTTCTCCTAATGGTGGCTTTTATTTCTCTTGCGTTGCCTTGTAATTGGCATAGCATGGTTGAGGCTATTGTAAACATGGCCATGTGAAACGGGTATAAAGAGGCACCAGACGCTCCCCGGGCTAAGCCAGTGCGTGAAGCAGGCAGGGACTGCTGCCTATTGTGCTGCCGAAGCCTTTGTAGATTTGCAGTGGGCCCCCTTTTTAATCGCCTTCTCATGCACCGCCTGTCGCCTCACTTTGCATATTTAATTGCCAGGTAAAATCATTTGCTCGACAATCCGTTTAATTATTTGATTGTACAGTAAACTGTAAAGAGTGAGCAGGGGGAAGTGAAAGGGATAAAGGGGGATAGGGAGAAGGAGGGAGAGAAAGAGAGAGAGAGCAGCAGGCAGCGGAGAAAGAAAGAAGTCTGTTGCCAGAATAGACATCAAAGCTGTGCCTTGATGTTGATGTTGAATGGGCATTAATGGTTTCTGAAGGCAAGAGATTGCACAGGGGAAAAAAAGGAAAAGAGCAAAGAAAAAAAATAAACCTTCCTTTTTCTTTGACAATCCCGCCAGCCATCTCAGTAAATGCATAAACATTGGAAGCCGGTACAAGTTAGAGCATTGAACAGAGATAAAGAAAAAGAGACTGAGGGAAGCTAGTTAGATTATTCACTTTTATTTCCTGTAATAACCAAAGAGTGAGTAATGGAGAAGAGATGGGTCAAATGGACTGGTCTGAGGTGATTAGGTTACAACATTCAGTTGTTTTGTATCAGTCCTGAAGCATTTCATATTGTATTGCACATTTATTTCTGTTGTACTACAATAAAGATAATCTGTAATTCAAAGCCCTGATTGGTGAAAGGCTTCATTTTTTTCAAAACAGTCATCATAGTTTAATACAATGTTATCATCTGTGATATGCTTAGTTTCAAGGTTTTCCAGTCCATCTTGTAATAAAAGTAATATCTGCTTTTTGCTAGACATCCTGTGTGTGTGTGTGTGTGTGTGTGTGTGTGTGTGTGTGTGTGTGTGTGTGTGTGTGTGTGTGTGTGTGTGTGTGTGTGTGTGTGTGTGTGTGTGTGTGTGTGCTGTGAAGCGCAGCAATATCCAGATATGACGAGTAGTCATTGTTTGGTGCTGCATCATATGTATCTAAACTTGAAGCACCCAAAAGGAAACCAGTATAATCCAGTGATTGATGAGTTTTTTTAATCAGGAATCAAGAGAAATGTGGCACCAAAAGCTGAAGCAATTGCTACACACCCTGCACATTTACTCCCTTCAGTTGGTTTTATAAAAAAGGCTATGGAGGAAATACCCCTAACAGCATCATTGATGACTGGTTATAGACCAGTTCACGCGTGACGTCACGAGCTACATCCGGGTCACCGTGACAAAACGGGTGATTTAGAGCGTACTTTTAGTTCGTTTACTTTTGAAATCTAAACAATGCCTACGACTTGTTGTGCTCCTGGTTGCACACAGAGGCATTCCAAAAGAAAGACGAAAGAAATGGCTAATTTCAATGAAAATGATGCAGGCAGACAATCCCAATCGACTGTGGGAGCCATCATACCACGACAGAATTTACAGTCTACACTTCATCTCCGGTAAATACAACTTAATTTTGCACTGGTCATTGTTATACTTAAATCATTATATAAATAAAAAATTAGGATATATACTTAAGTCAAGACGTAAATGTTTGTTTCGTAATAATATACGTACATGTACAATGTATGCAAACCCTGTGGCATGAGTCTGTGAAAAGGATTAATAAGACAAAAACACCAAAATAACCCTTTGTGAACAAATTTTTTTTAACCTATCGGTGGTGGGTTTTTCCTTTTTGCTGAGGCGCTGTCTGTGTCCGACTCCACTTTCATATGTTACATGTCTGAACATGTCCCGATATGAAATAATTGTAGCCGTCCAGTGGTTTCATGGCTTCCATGCTCTCTCGTGTGTACTGGCCTGGCGTGTTGATAAGGTAGCTGTATATGTCGCCCTAAGGAACACTTGGCCAGCATTTCACAGACTCGCTCCATCCCTTCAGGCTTTTGCTTTATAGAAGTGGCAATCGGATACCACCAACCATCAACTTACTCTTATAACGATCTTGTAATACGTTATCTAAAGAACAAAAATACGTCGAGAACTCCTCGCGTCCTTTGTTTTCGTCCACCATTGTGTTCGCCTTTTGCCTACCAGTCCGGCGCACATGCGCGAAAAACCCGGTTCAAAACAATAAAAATGAATTGGTCTATAAAGGACAGGAGGGCATAGTCATGAGATAGCAACTTGAGTACGAGACTCATGCTCAAGACATGCTTAAGTCACAAAAACAGACTTCAGCCTCGACAAGCTTGTGCCCTAAAGACTGGTGAATAGACTCAAAATTGTGGCGCTGTTACCAACCTTTATTTCTTGTGATCAGCAGGGAAAGGAAGAACGGAAGCTACAGACTGCAGCAGACCTGGCAGTAGTACATGGTTTCCCAATATTAAAAGCACAAACCCTATGCAGTATAGGGTAAAGGATTGGAAGGTATGAACACAGGAATGAACGGGAGTTAACTAATGCCTTGTCTACATGGAGACGAACACAGTAAATATTCATAAATGGTCAGGAAAAAATGTGCGTCCACACAAGAGGACGCTGCACATCAAAAAAGGCTGTAGTAGATATGTCGGTGCCCATTGGTGGTGCTATGACAGTACTAAAGAAACATGTGGGCATGCACAGACAACTCATGTGAAGTAAACAAAGCACCACGACCTTGGAGCTGACATGGGACATACTGTGTAGAGCGGGCTCATTGGAAAGAAAGAGTCCGGGGACACCACTAACAGCCATAACAAAGCTGCAACACAGGACGGCGCCATCTTTCTTGTTTGTGAGAGTGAGGTGCATGTCGGTTACAGAGAGAAGCAAAGCTACAACGTCATCGTTTGCGAAAAGATGCAACTCGAAATGTATTCTCTCTGGGAAATCATCGTCTACCGTCTCCCAAAACATCATATCCATGTGGACACAGTCTAAATGACAAAATACCTTTTCAGACACACCTAATTTCATCTCCGTGTGGAAGGGACCTTAGGCCCTGTTTACGCAATGTTTTCTGGTGTAAACGGAACAGTTTGGTTGTGTTTGTACAGATCATTTACACCCTCAAATGTTTTAGAGAGTGTCATGTAATGTGGTACAGCAATTCAGACAAATTACATCATCTTGACAGTCAAACGTGATGATGGTAGTGTGATGTGGTAGGACTGATTTGATGCTTGAGGAAGTGGATGATTTGCTATAACTGATTGAGCCAAGACTTTTGCTCTCATTCAGAAACTCTGAATCTCAGAATGTACAGTATTAACGAATTGTCATGACAGCTCCCAGAGAGGAGGAGTCACAGCTCGAATCCAACTGATGACAATCTCTCGGTGCCAAAGCGCTCTTCCGCTTTGCTTGCAACTCTCCACAAGCTGCAACAGGGAGGACACATGCCTGAAAGTCTTGATCTCACTGACCGAGTAAAAGACTTCATCTTTGAAGAAACCTTGAATCTAATGTAAGGTAAAGCGTGCTATTTGTACATCTGATTACCATATCCTGGTCAAAAATAAGACTATTCGTCTGAACCTGGCTGTGTGATCTACCACAGAAACAAATCTGGCAAGTCCCCAAGAAGAGACGGCATCTCTGATTACATCAATAAAACAGTTTTACCACACTGCCTGAAGAAGATGTCAAGATTCAGCAAATAATCTTTTTATTATCCTTCCTGCTTTGCATTGCGAACTGGTTGTTTGCATATCTAACAACTGCAGTTCTTTGTTAACTTTCAGAGCTAATTTGGCATCATTTAACAATTCTTTAAAACAAACCTTGGTTCTTACATATACACGTTCACACTGAACTGTGTCACGACTGTAGCATTTTTTGTTTATCTTTATTAGTTTCTTTTCATTATTTTTCGAACTATTTTTTCCCTCTAGTTTGTTAGTTTTATTTATTCTTTTAACTTGGACTTAGTAGTTTAGCTGAATATTACTACCCTACAGAGTTCTTTGACTAAATTATTTCAACTTGAAAATTAAGTATTTTGTTATTAAATCCTTGAATTTTGGAGAGAAGTAGTTTGTGTTTATCTGTGTGTATGTATACACACAGTGTTTTACCGCCACATGAACAGATCACGTTTGTATTTCTCAAATGCCAAAATAAACAAAAATGTAGACTGTACTTGTTTATGTCATCATGCTATCTGAATATTGCCTCATGTTTCGGGATGTCGTCAATGGGACTTGGCTCGACTAGTCCAAGCTCTGAGCTTAAACCACAGCTTACCTCTGAAATTTATCCAAAATCACCTTGATCCTCTTTCGGCTGGCACTGCTGGAGATCTCCCTCTCTCTGTCTCTCTCTTCCAGTCAGGCCATCTGTGTCTTCTCCTCTTCTTTGTTGTGAGCTGTACTCCTGCCTTTCAGAACCAAATCATCTGTGGCACAATACTTATACTTATTACTTATACCTTTGTTGTTACTTGGCACAACCTTCTCCTGCTGAAAATGCATAATTTCATGTGAAATGTTAAAGCATTCCTTTGCTTTAACATTTATAAAGATTGGAGAGGAATCTGGGAACACTCATCTATACAATTTCCCAGAGTCCTGGGTTCCACCACTCCTCTTATTTTTTAATAGGAACCCCCCTTCTACAGAACAAATGTACTTAAGCAAATGTTTCTACATTTTCAGCGTGAGATCATGCTGCTATATACATATAAAATCTCTCTACAAGAATTATCAATAAAGTTTGCAAGACTATAGAGTTATGCCTATAATAATTCTTGACCCTGGCAGAATTAGATTTGAAGTGATCTTTTATTTTACCAATATGTTACTCCTAACCTGAAGAAATATCATTTTGGAGAGATAGGATCTATCTAGAGGGAGCTAAAGATTAAGGTCATGGCAAGAAGATGTTCCGACCTCAAACACTTGGACATAAGCTTCACTGTCAAATCACCAGCGGAAACATGCAACAGCTGGTCAGCAATGAGAAGAAATAAGATTTGAATTAATGCCAATAAATTTTTTTCCGCTGATTATGGAAAAGGGTACACATCATTTATCAAATGCCAGATGCAAATCGTCTTGGTCTAATGAAAATAACTCAAAATGTAAATTTGCTTAGTAGTAAAATAACTTTCTCATTATAATTTTATCTGTAGCTGCGTTAGGGTGCTGCATAAGAGCAAAAATTTTACCTTTCTTCAATATCTGTCTGTACAAATAACACTGAGGCAGAAATATTTTACGTACAAAACTCAAAATAACCTCCTCAGCATTAGCATCCTGCTATTTGTCTGGTTAACAGTTTTTCTACAGCTAATCAGCAGGTATATATGACTCAGTGGTCACCAAAGAATGAAAAGTTGGATTTTTAGAAGATTGGGGCCTCTGTCCCTACACCATCATTCCTTTTTAGTTGTGTTTTGTTTTGTGAAATGCTGGAAAACGCTGTTTATCTTACCAAGAGATGCTCTGTATCCCCAGGAATCCTAAACACAGAGGAAGGAGCGTATTGGCTCGGCTCTGATATAAAAGTATTCTTTTTGGGCAGTTGTTCATTTTATTTTGGGTGCATCCATTCATCTCTTTCCCTTCCTCTTTTCCCCTGCCAGTACTCTTTCAGCTTTGGATAGGCATTGTCTATTTAGTCTAACTACCCCCTGTCGGGGTTGCAAACCACCCCCCAAGGGAAGCCTGTGTTCTTTGGGCAAGACTCGACCTAAGGCCAAAAACCGCTGTCAACAAGGGGAACAATTTGGCTGGCAACAGCCATATTTACAGATTGGTGAACCACAGCTCCATTTAGCAGTGTTTTTCGTCAGTAAACACCACAGGTCAGAGTCTTAGTCTGATCTCAAAAAGAAAAAAACAGAGATAAAACTATGCAATGTGGTTTGAGATTGGTCTCCACAAGCCACTTCTAGGATCACCATTGTTTGAAAGTTGAGAGCAGTCAAACGTATTGATAACGCAGGGTTGTCGTGACACACACTCCGTCCACATACCTTGGTGACCAAATGGAATGCAGTTCCTCAAAAGACTTCGCCTGTGGCCTCTGTTTGGAAGCTGTTGTTATATTTTCAATGTTGTCTTTTCTTGTACAGTCCTTTATATTGGATGGGGCATTTCTAAATTACAGTGATTTAGCCTTTGTGGTAATTCATATAAATGGCTCAATCAAACTATGCTTGCACCATGGTATAAATGTGCCCATAAATTTCAGCCATGGGTCTAGCTAACACACCGGCCCACATCACAGTGTGGGCAGCTTGATATGCGGCAGAACACATTTGAAGTTAGGGATCAGGAACGATTTTAACACTCTGCTGTAATAAAGTGAATATGGGACAGAAGAGACCAATGAATGCGTAGTAGATGCCTCAAGGTACTAATTAATTGGGAGCACAGACAAGTTGGGACACTAACATCTATTACTAAAACTACTTCTTCAATTCTGGCTGTCTTTTGGTCACAATATGTCCGTCAGTAGAACTAATATCTTTATGGGTGGGTCACGGATCTCTGTGTGACACACACACACTTGTTTAAAGTAAAAAAAAAAGTGAGGACTGTGACTTGAGTTCCATAGACTTTCATTCATTTTCAAGCCTAACCCCTAGGCCAGAAAAATCAATTATTAATACAAATATTGTTTGCATTTAAAACACTAAGCATACTCTAAAACTAACTGACTCTAACTCTATGTTACGTGCTGCAGTGCCTGAATGTCAGTGGGTGGCTCCTTGCTGCCCCTGAGTTCTGTGTCCTTCTGCAATTAGATTCCAGCAGCATGGAGGCTGCAGCTGATTGCAGTTTGCCTTAACGAGCAGAACATAAAACTGGGAGAGGAGCAGGGTCTCATGGCCGTCTTGGCAGCATGTGTGCTGTCCGAGGCTGGTGAAGACTTGGTTGGCACGGCAGTGCCCAAATTGATCGTAGTCAAGGTGATTTTTGTAAAAGTGGTGTTTTATTTTCCTGGTGAGAAGAGTAGTTTTGATTTGTGTGGAGGTTAAGTATGTGGCTGATGTGGAGGAGGGAGTTTTAGATTTTGGTCCTGGTAAATCTTTTAACCAGTGACTTGTTTTTTTTTGTTGGCTTTATTGGAGTCCAGTTAGCTTAAACCCCCTCTTTTATTCAAGGTTCTCATTCTGTTTTTTTAAGTCACTTTATCTTTGTAAATAAAACAGCATTTAAGTTATCCACCCCCATATGCCTAGACTGCCTGCGGGTAACTTAACAGTCTATTAAAAGCGTTTCTGTCAAACTCAGAACACCATTCTTCAAAAACACAGTTTAACTATAACAATGCTCACATGGATCATAAAGTTAATGTAATAGATTACCTACATAATTCTAAAATAATACTTGACTCATTACCAATGTGTATCAGTTATCAGACTGATTAAAGAAAACACATAAGGAAACTAAATCCCTGATAAAACTCATTGATTCCTAATCAGTATGACCAATGATGGCTGTGAAGGTTGCTACACACTCCATGAGAACAAAGAGTTTTTTTTTTATTGCTTTGTTCGTCCTTTCGTGGGGGAAATTACGTTTCAGTACAGCCCATCAAGAGAAATTCATTTTCAAACCTTTCAATGGCCTGATACCTAACCCCTAGTCCTCACTTTACTGTTAAAATGAGCAAAATATGTTCTTGCTCAGCTGCCAGTACAACACACACACACACACACACACACACACACACACACACACACACACACACACACACACACACACACACACACACACACACACCTGTATTGATTCAAAGTGAGGACCATGCCTTGACTTCCATTCTTACGTTCATTTTCAACCCTTTGTATAAACCAACCCTAATCAGTATCTCCCAAAAAAAGTGAAGACCAGAAAAAGGTCCTTACTTTACATCAAAGTCCTCACTTTACTAGTGAAATGAGCAAAAAAAAATACTCTCACTCAGCTGCAAGTACAAGAACACAGACAAAGTCTAGGAAAGAATTTCAGGAGTTATATTGAGTTCCCATAGAGTTGCTTATAAAAGACAATCCCAAACTTTCTCTCACAGCAATTTTCATTCCATCTTCTGAAAATGGAAAGAGTGTGAAAACACTGCAAACCTACCAAGATGTGGGTGATCACAATCAACCACTGACAGGCAGGGCAAGGAGAGCATTAGTCCAACAAAGAATTCAAGAGACACATAGGAAATCTGGAGGAGATGCAGAGATCCGCAGTTAAATTTGTCCAGTCAAAGTCTAGAGCAAAATGCAACTGAGAATCTGTGGTAATACTCGAAAAACTGAGGTTACCAAACACTTTTGATGAAATTTGAGTGAAATTAACTAACTTTGCACAGAAGAATTTCCAGAATTGTCCACAATTTCTAGATGTGTAAACCAGGAAGTCATACCCCAAAATACTTTGCTGTAATTGCAGTACATTCTACAAGGTTTTGAGTCAGAAGGGCTGAATACATATGCAAAACACCCATTACAAATTTCCCTCCATCCATTTTCTATACCCACTCTTCCGTGCAGGATCTGCGGATAATATAGAGACATACAGAGCAAACAATCAACTCACTCAAGTCTAAGGGCAAATTAGAGTTGACCTAACATGTTTTTAGACTGTGGAGCCAGAGTACCTGAGCGTAAAAAAACTGAACAGGTCAATATTTTATCTTTTATAATAATAATAATATATAATATATTTTTAATATATTAAATGAGCCAAAAACCCAATTGTGGCTCTGGAACTGCAGGTTGCAGACCCCTGATCCTATCTCAATACGGCTGGAGCTAAATGTGAAATGGCTTAATTTTTTAATTATTGTTAGACTAAAACTGTAAAGGTAAAAAAAAAAATACAATTGGTCCAAGTGACATATCAGTTACAGTATCTTTGTCAGCATATAGCATCATAAGAAATGTATTTAACATCACGTCTTTAGTACAGGTGCCATAACAGGGGCAGGACCAGTTCTACAGGGGCAGTGGCCCCTGTTGGCCCCTGTCTGGAACTGCCCCTGTGCCTGGGGTTTGAACCCAGCAGGGTTACTGTTGGTAACTTTACAGTGCTACCAAGTGCACCACTGTGCAGCCCCATTACAAATTTGAATTTGGGAAAATTGTTGACACCTTACTTTCCTTCCACTTCATAAATAGTGACTGTTTTGTGTTGCTCTGTCACATCAAATCACTATTGAACTCAATGAAAGTTGTGGCTATAGCATGACAACCTGTGAAAAATCTCACTGGGAATGAATACTTTTGCAATGCACAAAGGTTATAAAATGGTCCTCATACAACAAAAGAAAAAAACAAACAAAAACACTAAAAAAACAAACAAACAGTAACTGCTTTTGGGGGGATTAAAATGAGCTAAAATGTACCCACAAGCAGCAAAAGGAAGAACCACACTAATATCCTTTCATTTGAAAGCAGATGAGTCATAGTTAATGTTCAGTGGCCCTGAAAAAACAAACTGCAGCAGCGACCAACGTTGTCCGAACATGTTGTATTGCTTGGGTGTGGCCGCCACCGAGAGTATTGAACTGAGATTGTATTTAGAAACTGGGGAATTTCTCTGCACTTTTATCTTAAGACGACCACAGTGCTTCAGTGTTGTGCCTCAAACATACCTTCAGCTCCGCAGTCCATTCCCCAGACAGCTGTGGGAAATGTGGTGAGGCCATTGGATTTGGATGTCTCCAAGGCACGACAGGGATAAAAACTGGCCTGGTCATGTGACCCTGTCATGTGACTACTGGAAAACATGTGGGGAGTCAGAGTGCTAAACATTAGAATTTTATACACCCTAAACAGTTTAAAACTGTGAGTCAATAACACTTTCTAACTAGAGTATTGGTGATTCACATCCCCAAAAACTCTAAACCCTCGCTAAGAGATTACACATGCATAAATGATTCTCAGATAATCACCTGGGCTGTGAGCTCTTACTGTTTCCCATCCAAGAAACAGGCAAAGCTTGGGGTTTAGCCGCCATTGTTTACTCTTTCCCCACAGATCCTAGCACCTGTTAGAGATTGAGCTGCACATAATCCAGCTGCAAGCCATTTTCGTCTAACACTCAAGATGATAACAACCCCTCAAGCACACGCCATTAGGCTAATTGGTCTTGATGATGGGAAGAGACAAAGTCGGATGAGAAGGTAGAAAGTTTGTGGCACAAAAAAAGGTGCAGGGGGGGATCTGTTCAAAACAAACAGTCATGTGTGCATCAGCCCAGTTGTGTTTTAAATAATGAGCACTGACTTTCCTTGTTTGTGTTCATCATCTCTTGTTCTGCTTTCTGATGGACTGACATGCCCACCCCGGCACAACTAACCACTATAGTGGTTAAATGGCTGTGCAGATCTGTCTGTCTCCTTTCTCCATTCTGTCGCCAGCTTGTCAATCTTCTCATTTGCTTTTCATACACAGGCAATTAAATCAAGTTTCCCAATGCCCTAAAACAGTTTTTGTTGTTGGTTATTGTTGTTGTCCCGGCTCCTGGCCTTCTTTTCCCCCTCTATCTTCTGTTCTTGCTGGTTTGGTCCGTGAGTGAGGAGGTCAAGGCCGGAGGCGTAAAAAAGAGAGAAGGGAGTTGGTGGGGTGCATTTCCAGCTTTATGACTAACCACATGTGGTTATGGGTCTTAATATTTATATGTTTCTCATGGAAATAGGGTGGTGAAAGAGGATGCCGGGAGAAGAAAGACAGGCATATGGTTCTTGTTTGCTCGATTGTGTTAAGAGCCAGACTGTTTGTTTCCTGCGATGAGCAGAAGGAAATGCATTGTCCTAATCATCTTCTAACTTGGATGTTGTCCAGGCAGACAGTGGATACTGGATATAAACAAAATGCAGTTTGATAAAATTTCCAGATGCACTTTAAAGCTGCCAATTTCTTTTTATTAAAATCAGTTAGATTGCATGTGTCCACATCTGAAGGGCTCTTGCTTAAGTTTTGTAGTGAAGCAAATATGTTAAGTGATTAAAAAGTATTACAAAGTCTCCTTGTTTCACACGCTAAGGCGTCTCTCTCCATGCATGAAGCACTGCTGCTTCAACTCTTTCACTCGCCTTGGGCAACATAACTGTTGGCAAAGGTCTGATTAGCTTCATGAGAACCAGAACCAGGTACTTTGTTCCCACTCTCTTCCTTTCCTGTCTCTGAGACCCAACCACGCAAGTCAGCGGTGGTCCAATTGCCTTGTAGGGGGTGGTAGTGGAAGTCCAGGGTGCATTCCATTCTTTTTTGCGCACCTTTGTTATATAATTTTCTCAGGATCAGACTTTATATATATTACGCTGCTAAGATCCTTTCCACAGATTGTGGGAAGCAGCTGTTTCATGTGCCTCATTTCATATGGAACTCCACCCCTTAATTTAGTGATTTAAGGTGTTACTTAGTAACCTGACTCCGCCAGATGTATTTCGCTCCGCCTAGCTCCACTCACATACATCTGGGACTCCGCCATAGGAATTGCATTTACAGAAGGCTGGGCCTTATCAAAAATTCTTGCATATGATTGGATAAGCCACTTGTCTGTCATCTTTATTGACGTGCTATTTCAACCACTCACACCGAAGCTAACCCGTGACGCTAATGATAGCGACGCAGGAAAAAAATAAATAATAATAATAATAATGTGTTTGCGGCTCTAGTGGCACGCGTTTTATTGACAGTGAGCTGACAGGAAGAGGGGGGAAGACAGGCGGCAAAGCGCCGCGGGTCGGAGTCGATTCCGGGCCGACCGCGTTGAGGACTAAAGGCCTCCTAACATAGTTAGCGCTAACCGCTAACCGCTCCGGGGCGCGTCCGCGTCTGCGCGTCCGCTGGCCCCGGAAAACAAAACTTGCCAAATCCGGTCGGGAGAAGGGCGAAAACATGGTTTCCACCAACAAAAGCCTTCAGAGGCGTTCTCTGATGTTCTTTTAATGAAACAATATTAGGTAGATTGGACAACACGGTAGAAATAGCAGCATCAATGCTAACGCTTGCTTCCTCGACGAGCCGCCATTGCTATCAAAACAGTCTCACGTCATGGTCGCGTCTCCAGTACGTCACATATATGAAACTCCAGCCCTGCGTCCTGATTGGCCAGACCATAAAATTGGTTGGAGAAATCATTCTCTATCGGCGGTGTTCCAGATGTATGTGAGTGGAGCTAGGCGGAGCGAAATACATCTGGCGGAGTCAGGTTAGTTACTTAGAGGTACAGGATCACTTTGAAGGTAGCATGATTTACTGTTTCTTTTTGTGCAACTGCACTCTATTTAATCTGCAGTAACTAGGCTAATGATCCAAAATTCAACCAGGGCATATTTTTTTGCTCAAAATATCTAACTTTTTTATTTGTTTATTTTTTTTACTGGATCAATTAAAACTAAATTCTTCTAGATTATTTTAGCCTAAATGTTAGGTTTATGCTGGTGGAACAGAAGTTAGATATCATTGGGTTAAAAATTGTTGCCTAGTTAGTTGAAGTGTACCCCAGAATCAACTTTTTTGCAAATAAACTGTATAAACTGGGCCCAAGGGTGCTACTTTAATGTTACTGTGCAATTTCTTACATTTTCAGGTGAACTTGTTTCGTTCTACAATATTTGTCTTAAAGCCATCCTAGTGCTGCCCTCTTAGGGTTGAACAGTGGCTATTACAGTTGAATTTTCCTATTGGTTCAAATGGTACACACTTTCATCACCACTGCCCTGTGTTTGGGGGGTGAAAAATCTTCCACCTTAAAAACAGCTCTGGGGCAATACCCCAGATACCCCTGGTGTTTCAACAGGTTACTTTCCATTTTGAACTAATTAATGGCCTTATCAGACTTAATGAACCTCTTCCGGCGCATGAAAAAATAAATGGTTACTTGATGCAGTGAGGCAGTATAATAATGTTGTTGCCAGTGGACTGTGTTGATGGCTTTACCACACACTAGAGAACAATGTTGTTCAATATGGACATCTCTATGGTTCAATGTTCAATACCTGCGAATCAATAGTGCAAGATAGTACTAGTGAAGGTAGCAAGATTTATTGTTTTACCTTTTTTTACTGTATGTTTTAAATGTACAATAATTGAGTTTGAGATTCATGACTCAAAAACAACAAACCACTTTCTTGCTAAAATATATAATTTCTTTTCTTTTTAAAGACCAACTACTATAACATAAGAAATAAGATGGTGAAATTAAATTTAGCGCAGACTTCCAAAACCATCATTAACTGTTTTTCTTTGTCTTACTGTATTTTGTCTGTTAAGACGAACAAACTGGAGAACAGCACATGAGCAGCAACAACTAACCGGGCATAAAGAAACAGGTGGAACCAGCGAGAACATGAAATTAAACTGCTTAAATACTGGGAGGAGAGGGAGCGACTAAGCATGAGGACCAGGTGGAGTTAATCACAAGACAATTTTTGGAGACAGGGAGAAAACAAATAAAGGCAGATGTCTCAGTGAGAGTGAAGCGTGGTTTTTGCTTGATGCATCCGCGAGGTCCCTGCGCCCATGCTATGACATTTTGGCTACCACGGCCCTCAGCACGGCCAAATGTTTAATTGTCACGCACCTGGGAAATTTTTTAACTATGGGACAGTCCCGCGCAGAAAAACATGTGTAAATATGGACATCTTTATGATTCGGCCCTAAAAGATTACTGTGATCAACAAATTCAGATTTCCTGGACAGAAATCCCCGTCACTCTTGTTTTCTACTTTTATGTGTAATAAGGTGTAGTACGCTTGCCATAGGGGTGCAACGCTGCCCTCTAGAGTCTATGGTGGTACTTTGGTGACACATTCAACAAAGCAGACAGAATAAAACTAAAGTGGCTGCTTATTTTTTAGGGAACATTTTTACGAGCGAAGGTTAAGTTATTTTAATCAGGGCATATATATATATATATATATATATATATATATATATATATATATATATATATATATATATATATATAAAAATAAAAAAAACTCTGTGTTATTAAATGTACTCATCGTTTGTTGTTTGTTGAGTGTACCCTAAGCCGGTGTATGTCCTGAAAAACATTTCACCATGGTAACAAGCAGTGACAATAAAAGATTCTTGATTCTCTAGGTCACATGACCCATCCAGCGATTGATATGACCCTCTCAAGTGACATAGGTGAGTTTTTGAGAAGGGGAGCTGGCACAGAGCATCCATACACTCCAGGTGCTGTGTATTGACCTGAAAAATCCTTTATAGGGTAGTTCACACGTGACGTCCCGCGTGACGTCAGCGCAACATCCGGGTCCTGCTGGTAGGCAGAAACAGTACTATTCCCGTCTACTACATGACAAAACGGGTGATTTAGAGCGTACTTTTAGTTAGTTTATTTTTGGAATCTAAGCAATGCCTACGACTTGTTGTGCTCCCGGTTGCACACAGAGGCATTCCAAATCGTTGGATGTACATTTCTGTCGTTTACCGAAGGAGGAAGGACGAAGAAAGAAATGGATATTTTCAATGAAAAGAGCGCAGTCAGACACTCTCAATGGACTGGGGGAGCCATCATAGCACGACAGAATTTGCAGTCTACACTTCATCTTCGGTAAATACAACTTCATTCTGCTCTAGTCATTGTTCTACTTAAATAGCGGCGGAGGGGAGGTGGCGATCGGCCACCTCCCCTCCGGCGGCGGAGCAGGCAGCGGCTGCTCCGCCGCCGTTGTCTGAAGCAGCAGCAGCCGTTGCTGCTGCTTCAGACGGGCTGCGTAAACACTACACGGGCCGGAGAAGCCGCTGCTGCTGCTAGCTTCTAGCTGCTGCTGCTAGCTAGCTGCTACCTACCGGGCAGGTCTTCCTCTGCTGAGACGCGGCCTGTGTCCGACGCCGCTTTGTTCTGTTGCACAAACATGTGTGAACAACATCCATCCATCCATTTTCTGACCCGCTTAATCCCTCGTGGCGTCGCGGGCGTTGCTGGAGCCTTTTTCCCGATATAAAATAATTGTAGCCGTCCAGTGGTTTCAGGGGCTTTCGTGCTCTCTCGTCTGTACTGGCCTGCCGTGTTTATAAGGTAGCTGTAAGTTATATGTCGCCGTACGGAAAACTTGGCCAGGATTTCACAGACTCGCTCCGTCCCTTCAGGCTTTTGCTGTGTGGATCTGGCAATCTGATACCATCAACCATCAACCTACTCTTAAAACGATCTTGTGATACGTAATCTAAAAAAGAAAAAATACGTGGAGAACTCGTCAGTTTCTCTGTTTGCGTCCGCCATTGTGTTCGCCTTTTACCTACCAGTCCGGCGCGCATGCGCGAAAAACCCGCATCAAAACAATAACAATGAACTACCCTATTATATCAAAAATTAAGCTGATACTTGGGTAAAAAGTTACACAGTGCTGCTTCAAGTTTCTTTTAACCTAACAGTCTTTAGAATGTCTCTTTATCAAATTATTCTGATTATGTAATCAAACCATCGCAATCAACAAAAAGAATATAATTTGGAAAATGACATTAGTTAACTTTTTCTCTGATGGTTTTAATAATCAGAAAACTACCCGAAATTTTCTCAGGGGACTCCTTGTGCCTCAGTAAATGACTAACGGTTGTTTATTAGAATGAAATACATCAGAAATATAACCATTAGTGTAGAGAAGGAACTGAAAACAAACAGATAGAATAGCAACATGTCTCAAGAATTTTTCACTTCAACTCAACTCAAGTCTTGATAGGCTTGTTCTGGCAAGTTGGGCTCCACCTGTCTTTGTTGACAGCGTCAGTAAACACGGTTCAAAAGAGCCAGCTCCAGGTAAATTATTTCCCATGTGGAAGAAAAAAGCCTATCATAGTTTTCCTGTCATTTCTTGTCTCTCATGTCAGAACTGAACTTATTGTATTGTAAAATGTCTTTTGAGAGAAAATAATGAAACCTAGATGCAACAGGTTACTTTGATAAAAGAATTCAGAGAAGTGGAATCAAAATAAAAGTGTTCATTTACAAAACAATGTTTCCACTTGTATATTAAGGACCACATGACCCTGGAAATTATTGTTAACCCTCTATTAAGTTATTTTCCAACAATAAAAAGATATGGGTGTATTGACCAGTTCAGTTCAGACATACTTAATAATGTAAATTTTATGTCTTCTATCAACAACAGTCTGGTTAGCCATCTAAATAAAGTAAATGCTACTAATATTAAATGTAAATAATGAATTCTAAAAAAAAAAGTTAATTTTAATCACATTTACTAATTTCTTTTACTGATGTGGGTTTTATTGCCCCAGATGGTTCAATTTAGTTTTTGTCTTTTTAAAATTTATTTAAAGGTAAACAACCTATACAAAACAAGAACAAAGGCAATATTTCATCAACTGAAAAATGTTTCTTAAGATTTGTTTCTATAACCAGAATAAAGAAAACAGAAATTGCATATGACATTTGGATTCATTGCAGTCAACTGACTTCCAAAGCTAATCATCTTAACAGAAATTGGCATTTTATGATCACTAATTTACTGTCCCTGACTGCAAGGAAATATATATCAATTGGATTAAATTTGAATAAGTGGTCTTGGAAACAAAAACGGTTGCACAGTGAGTGAAAGGGTCTGATGACAAGCTTGCATAATATTTTTCATTGTAGAAACTTTTAAAAACCATCTCTCATCATCCTTATATTCTACAATCATAAATTTTATTAATAACAAAGCGAACTAAAGTTTGTGGTTGTAATGTGACAAAATGTGAAAAAGTTTTCATAAATCTTCAATTTTTTTTGGCTCACTTAATATATTAAAAGATAAAATATTGACATGTTTAGTTTTTAGAAATGGTTGTTTTTAGTAATGTAAAACGGAGTGTACATGTGAATGAAAAGCCAAAAAGCAAAATAACTATTAGTTTTCCTAGATATCATGTGGACTATGCCTGACCTGAGCCCTGGCAGCATATATATATATATATATATATATATATATATATATATATATATATATATATATATATATATATATATATATATATATATATATATATACTTTGTGGAATGTATTAACTTTGATTCATTTTTTAGTACACATTTATGAAGGTATAACATGCTTTTAATGTGCAATACATTTGCTTTGAGGCCTGTCTGTTTATTAGAAGAATAGAATGTGAATAGATTAAGGTTAAATGAGCTGTGTACGAGCAAAAGTATCAGGAGAGAGTTTCAAGGCCAGTCCTAGGCAGTGGGAAAGAACAGAAACTCCGGTTCACATGCAGCTGGAGGAAACAAGAAAAGATAGTTATTAGGGAGGAAGATAGCAATAAGATGTGTGCTCCATTCATTGTGTGACCTTGTATAATCTATGTTCTAACTTTAATAAAACGAGCCTGAGCTGGGAGTTGGGCAGAGTTGCTGCACGGAGGGGCTGAAAGGTGCATCTCTCCCTTTGCAAAGGTGAAACTGAATTATGCGTCCATGGCTGAGTTTTTGATTTAAGTCCTGCACACGACTTAACGAACCCGGGGAAGCACAGACGGCTTCAACAATTTGGGGGCTCGGTCCGGGATTCGGGGTGACAGGCAGAATTGGACTTCAGATTGGATCGAAAGGACGAGGGACACTGGCTGGCCACAACAAAACAAGGTAGGCAGAACCTGAATCTGCATTTTCGGCTTAGAAAAATAGTCTAAATTAAGTGTCCCAAGTCTCAGTAGAACTAAATCTGCTAAATTAATGCTTTGGAGTGCCTTGGAGCAGTACTGAAAAAGTGTGGTTCAGAAATGTATTGAGAAAAGAAAAGAGAACGAGACCAGGCAAAAATAGTTCTGACATACAATAACAGAAATAGAGGAAGACCTGTGAGTTCAGAAATCTAAAGGTGTTTCTCGAGCGTGGCGGCTCACTGCGGTTCTCGACGGGGAACCGTCTTTTTGCTGGGTTAGAGGCCCGAGAAGTTGAGAAATCTCGAATTCTACATAAAAGGTTGAGCGAGATCAGGCAATACACATTGAATGGATGCGGAGATAACAGAATGACTCTGTGAGGCTCCGATTACAGACGAAATAAAGTTCTGATATAACATAACAGAACTAAGAACAGAGTAAAATATAAGTTGTGCGGATAACACAACAAGAAAAAGTCCTGTGAGCTTTAATTTTTTTTTTAAGAAACCGTGACCTGACAGGGAGACCGGTTTATGAGCCGTGAGCTGGACACACACACACCCAGCGAGAATCGGACAGGGAATAAAGATAAAGATAAAATGAATGAGCTGTGAAGCTGAACACACAATCAGCTATTACAGACTAATTTATTAGGAAACAGTGTGAATGGTGTGAGCGTGACTGGGGAAGACCCCGAGCGCGAGCGATTCCCGTGGCAGCGGGGTTTGCATGAGCCATAATATTAAACAGCAGGACCCACTCTGATAAAATTAAACATTTAGCTACATGGGTAAAATAATACAATTCAGGTTTAAGAGGTGACTTAACAAACAGAAAATAGCTAAAATTCCAGGAAGCTATCATTAATAAATCGGGAAATCTAGAGGGGAAATACAGAGCAACACTCTGGGAGTTGTTTAGAACAAGGAGGTTTCGTATATAAAAAAAGAGAGAGACGTCTCGCAGAACACTACGCGCAAGCTGTCTGTCTGTCTTGTACAACATATTGTCTGTGGAAATTAGATCATTTTGTTTGAGTGAGTGGGGGAGAGACTGCTTGGATCCGCGGAGATTGATGTCTGTGCGCAAATGGGTTTTTGTGTGTAAGTCTGCGTAAGAGATTTACGGTGCATTTGATAAGGATATTAGTGAAAATAAATAGAATTGTGCAGCATGGATATCAATGGGATGACAGATCGATGTATTTGTGGCTTTTTTTTGGCGCAGCAAAGCGTTCTGAGTGCAATCAGCAGTTAGTCACGTTAGTTGCATAAAAAAAACGGAACTATAGAAGCGCAGCGTTTCGCGGGGGAATCATTTTAGTAACGGACCGGATAAAATGATTTTCTCGGCTAGCGGGGGAAAATGACAAAAAAACGTGAAACGTAATGAGATAAAAGATGACAGGCGAGTGGCGAGATGTTGAACCTTGTGTCTGCGGAGGCGAGGCGTCGGACAGCCGGTAAATTGAGCGGTTACGGCGGTGCGGGGCAGATTTGCCAGCTAAACCTCCCGGTGAAGTGACAGAGGCGCATTGACCAATAAGCATAATATTTCGGCAAAATATATTTCGGCAATCTAAACTTTTCAAACATGATCAGTGAAAAACACTGTTAAAAAGGAAAGAAATGTGTGTGTGTTTTGTTCATCTAATTGTCTTGTTGTATGTGTTATTGGTGTGAAAGCTCTGTTCGTCTTTGGAAAAAAAATCCAGATTAAAATCCTAGAAAACCACGGTTTCAAAAAGTGTTTATTTGCGCTGAATGTCTGCAGCATTCAAAACAAATGCACTTTGGAGACTTCCATTAAACAGAAAAGGTTTAACTAAACGGTTGTAAAAAAAAAAGACTTAAGAATTAATAATATAGAAGTTTGTCTAGCCCAAATTAAATTTAAACACGTAGATATTAACATAACTTCAATAAATATATCTCAGGATTGTTACAAATGATTGAAACTGGGGATAAAGGTTTTTGTTTTGTGTTATTTGGGTGCCTAATTATGGAGTACAGTTAACCAGAGCCGTGGGCAAAGTATTCAGTTACACTATTAATGCAAGAAGCTTGTATTTGACAATGGATTCAGACAGCTGTAAAAATAATAGAGTAGGGTCTTTTTAGATTGTAATGTTATAACTTTATTAACTTGGCAAACAGCATATGGGGAGATTATATGGGAGAAGTGGAGCTGGATGGAATATGTGTAGGGGAGACTCTTTGCACTGAGCTGAGGCGAACCTCGGGGGGACAGTTTGACCTAAAGCAGGACAATAGATATGATAAACAAAACTCCCACCCCCAGGAACAACACATTAGAGACACCCACCAGCCATGCGCGTCATCTGTTGCTACACCTACAGCCCCAACATGGCTAAAAACAGCCGAGGATTGGTCACTGATAGTTGGTATGTCCCGCCTGCTGCTCAGGGCGCAGCCCTCCCCTCTAGAGGCAGACTTGCTGTCTCTGCATTTGACAAACTTTGACTAAGGGACCGCTCAGGAATATGTGTTTGAGAAAGAAAGTAAATAATAAATGAACAATAAAACGTATATCTGTGTTTAGGAGTTAAAAGAAATATTTCAGCATGAAATATTTATTTATTCACACATTTGTTTATACATTGTGTAAACATCAGGGCGTAATAATTTGTGATTTAGCTCATTATTGGCTATAGTTTATCATTTTATGGCACCAGAATGTTGTCATTCCAATTCTGAAAAGTACCTAAAAAGAAAAATATTTTTTGTATAAGCATAATTTTAACTCGTGTGGTTTATTGCAAAAGTGCTTATTAAAATTCCCAAATGAGCTTTAATACTTTCAGAAATAAAAGAGTTAGAATACAAGATTAATTGAAATTAAAATTTTAATAATTTGAAAGCCCTAGTTTGAATATAATACACTAGACTTAAATCTGGTTGATCTAAGGAAAGCAGGAATTAGCTCACTAACAACTTCTGCTAATTGTAGGTCTAGGAATCACCAGTTAGCAGAACTAAAAGTTAAAAGTTAAAATGGACCTTACAGATGTTTGGTAAAAGTACAACCCGGTGAATTAGATAGATTTTATCAGCCCTAGGTCTAGTCATGTATCAGTTTTACAGTTATCCTCAGATGGAGTTGCTGATGTTTAAGAATTTATGAAGAATGCTACTGGTTTAAATTGTTTTACTACAGAAGTTAAACTTTGCAGAGCGACAGAATTGAACAGGAACAAAAAAAAGGATTTGGAAAAATTAAAGGGCAGATCCCAAAGGATTTCTTTAATTTAAACACGTTCTCTAAATTAGATAATTTGACTAAAGGCACACATGATTGTGTGCCCTCTTCTGCTGCAAATTATATTGAAAATGATGCTTCAATGTTCCACGTGCCAGATGTGACTTTGTTTTCTTTACTAATTTCTTACTTGGAAGATGGAGTTATAAAACATTCTCCCTTAACACCCCAGCAGTGGTTCTTAATTTGACTGGGACCCACAACAGCGGTGAATTATTCAGAGAAATGATCTTAAAAGGTGTGTCCTCTTCAGTATTACGTTATAGATCTGATTGTGATTATGCTCGCTGGGACAGAACATTTGGTACATCATTTTCCAATGTGGCTCAGGATGGGGAGAGGAAGAGTAAATAATAAAAAAAAAAAGTATTACAAGGTCTATTATTTAAATTGCAATTACAGGGAACAAAACAGAAAGTGAGTAAAATAAAAAGTGAACATGTGATGTCTCAGCAGTTGGATCTTCAACCCTGAAGGTGTCATCTCAGTTTAATTAACTCCAAGGAGAAGGCTTGCCTATTGCCTCCTTTTCTCTATTCTTTATTTATTTACAGGTCTGTTGGTTGCTGAACGTGGAAGCAGATGGCTTGGTGGTCAGTGTGGCGTCGAGTATTGAACCCAGGGCGTGATGGATGAGTGTTTGGAGCTGATATGGAGGACATGTTAAAGCACCAATCGACATACAATCATGCTGGACCAGCAGGTCAGCCTGGTATGAAGCAACCAAGTCCTGACATGACCTCACCTCCATAAGGTCAGTACCCCTGCAAGGGGATAACTCGTCTGATGACACACCCCTAAAGATGTCGAGCAGCATGAGCACTGCAGACTCTGAGCTGTCAGCGGAAAAGACTGCATGAACTCCGAGGCTGGACACTGGAGCCACGTATGGGCCTCTGAGTTGTGGACTAAGACTGTCACTGAATATGATACTGAGAGAAGAAACAGTGTCTGCCGTTGTGATCTGAGGGGGAGAAAGCATTGCTAGCATCTATGGAGGACTGAGAACACAGCCTGCTACAACTGGTGTTCTCTCCAGCTATGGAAGATGCAACGTCTGGGTTCCTGCTCTTCTTCCCACCTGACCCGCCACACGTCACTCTGTTCTACGACAGCAGCCGCACAGACTGGTATCAGGATTCTTTAAGGTAAAACACAGACAGTCATTCTAGAAATATGTATGTGGCACCTGAGCGTTTGGCAGCTGCTACTGCTGAATAATTTATAACGATATATGATGTCGGATGAAACGATTTCACACATTTCTCTTTCTCTCCATGTTGAGCACCAGAAAGAAGTAGGGGCGTGGTTAAACATTCCCTTCAGGCAACTGATTGGGCTCCTACCAGCGTGCAGGTTTGTTGTTTTAAAATATACTCATACCTTTTAAATTGTCTGTGATGTAACTGATAAGTTTATTTCAAACATGAGTTTGAATAGTTACCATGGCCGGGAACGTACTGATCATCATTAAGCAGCAGAAGGTCCATGGAGGTGGGAATACTTTCATGTGTTCCACTTACATTTAAGGTTAGTAAAGATAAAATAGCAATTTGCCAGGGAACGTGTCTTTCCTGGGCTGTGTTATTTTCCGCAGGAACAACCAATGTGTCCTCAATAACAAGCAAAGCGTTCTAACAAACCCAAACTACAGCGCGTGGAAGACACATTATAGTTTTGAGACTAAATGGCTGCTGTCACAACTACATGGTGGGTACGTTGATCTCACGCAACCTTTGAGGGACCTCGGAAAAATATCAGGTATGATAAAGTTGAATAAGATTTGGATTTTGATTCAGGATTCGAGGAATTTTTTTATTTTTTTTCTTCCTACTTCACCAAATATTACCCTATGCAGTTGATTTGACTCTTATTGACGGCTTCTTATGTAATGATGGGTGTGGAGCAGAACCCGATATTCTGCGGAACACAGTTAATCCTTTAAACTGGATTTAATGGAAGACAGGTGAACATAAACAGGATCCAAATAGAGGTATGGCAGACATCCAAACAAGCTGGACGGGAACTGGCGAACAGACTTGGCAGAGTAAATAGAAACAGGTAATCCAAAACAGAATCAAGGTGCCGGGGCTCTTACCAAAACAGAGAGAGTAAACGAGGAGGAACAGGAGCACGGGCATGTGAGTGTGACGGACCAACAAATAACTGAGGAGCAAGTGAGGTTTAAATAAACAGGCGAACAGGTGAGCAGAGGGAACTAATTAACCATAGGACGGTGGAAGCAATAACGATGCTGACAGAAGAACAAACCTAAGACTGAGGATAATACAAAGCACAGAACACAGATAAGGACTAATACAAAGACCGGAAAACTTAAAACCATACACAGACTAAACAGGAACCTAAAACAAGATAGAACCTACAAAAGAAATAAAACCAGAGGCAGGAGAGAACTAACTTCACCAAACAATAAACCTAGACCAAAACAGAACGTTACATTTTACTGTTGTTTCTGGAATAAAACTAGTTTGATTCCAAAAGGGGGATGTTCATATCAGTAAATGTTAGATAAAATAGAAAAACATAAAATAGAAAAACAGGGTGCCGGATTTTTGACATGAGAATGGCATCTATCGAAGAGGAACTGAGAGAGGAACTAGAAAAAGCTGTTCCTGCGTAACAGCGACTAAGAATGCTAATCTGCAGAATGATTGAGCAGAAGATCCAGAAAACATTGAAATCAGATTTGAAGAATAAAAAAAAAAATTTATTAAGAATTTAAAGGGATTTGAAGAATTTGAAAAACGTGAAGAAATTGGGAAATTTTTCAAATTTTTTTTGAAGGAATTTGAAGATTAAGAACAATTAGAAGAATTGGAAGAATTTGAAGGAATTCGAAGAAATTTGCATTGATTCCAATGGGAACAGCCAAAAAATCGCACTAAAAGTGAAATATTTTAAAAAGTGTAAAAGTTAGCATAACCATGAGATATAGCAGGCATGCCGGGAACGAGCCGAACATTTTGACACCAAAATTGTTGAAATTGGTTGAAGTATGCTGGAGTAGTTGGACGCCGACGGAATAATAATAATAAAGAAAAACAGGAAAACAATAAGTGAGAATGTTGTATAGCATTCTCGAGAGAGAATAGCATTCTCAGTGATTAATTACAAGAAGAGTGTTGGTGGAGCAGAGCAGCTTCAGAGGTGCGTTAGAGTAGAACGGGTGCTATAAAACGACCTGATGGTGTTTCCTCCAGGATTAAAACAGGAACTTTTTCTGAAGCACCCGGAGTAGAACATCTGGGGTTATAGAGGTTACAGCAATGTTGTGTGTAAAGTTGTGTGTGTGTGCGATGTGTGGTCATTTTAATCCAAGGAAGATTCGGACATCGTTATAGGAAAAATTTACTTTGATTTCAAACCACAATTAACTAACTTTTGATTCCACAGACACGGTGATCCACATCAGAGGTTTAAAAGTGTTTGTGTGTGCGTGGATTCTTTTACAGGACGACCAGAGGCCTGTGAAAGGAGAGAACAGAGAAACTATGATAAAATGTCTCATTAACTATTACATTTCTAAAATAGGTTTCCTGACAGGATGAAGATAGAACAATAAAAGGTGGCAAGGATTAATTAGTATGTGAAAAAATAATTGGCTGAAATCTGTGCACAGACTAAATTGATATGGGGTAAAGTTTTGTTTCTTGTTGGAGTGTTCAGTTAATTTCATTACAGGATGCATTCTCTGACTGGAAGGAGTTTTTCGGGGTGCGACGTCAACCTCCCAGGATTCACAGGTTGCACACGAAATTTGACATCTAAAGATTATTGTGTAGTTTCAGATTATATTGGAGATTCCTAAGGAATGTGAAGGAGGGTCCACAAACCCCCAGACCTCGGCTGAGTGCGCGCTAAGGTCAACGAAGAACAGGGGTGGGGGTTGTGATTTAGGGTGCTCTGACCAGAGTACGGAGCCGTGAGGTCCCACCACAGGGTGCCAAAGGAAACACCGAGACCAGTGCAGAACCAGAGTGGGAAAGTCATCAAAAGAAAGTGGTCAGAACCAAGGTGGACCGGCCCGTACCAGATGGTGGAACGCACTTCGCACGCAGTCAGGCTCAAAGGAAAAGGCGACACGTGGTACCATTGGAGTCAGTGTGCAGCCACTGAGGAACCTCAGCGCTCTCAAACATCAGGTGCGCCAGGATTTACAGGATAACACCACAACGCAATGAAAAGGAGCCTACCGGTGAATCCTCTACTCAACCACGGTCATAATAAAACCCGTAGAGAGATTCAGGGACCATAAGCTCACTCACAAAAATTGAGGAAAGGAGACAGAGCAGAAGAACAAAGAAGAAGAGGCGGAAGCACGGTCAACTTCCGACCAGAAAAGACAGTAGCATCAGTGCTACAAGGGGGACAGAAGAGGCGGAAGAAGTGGTTTTTCCCTGACCACAGGGTGTTGGAGCAACTCTCACACCCAGAGGGAAGAGGAAAACCAAAAGAGACTCAGAGAACTGAAAAAAAAAAATGTTTTTACCTTTGTGTTTTTGCATGTCTTGTTGCAATTTGTGTGTTTCTCCACAGGTGTTTTTCCACAGGGGCACTAAAATAGCATAAAGCAGGTGGGCAGGAAGAATTGTGACCAGACCCCCTAAGGGTTGGGTAGCAGGAGGTTTATTATTGTCAGTTGTTTTTGCGACCTTCCATTCTAAACATGTCCAGCTGATCCACCTAAAAAGACCACAAAACGCGCCATTACAGCAGCATCCAATGACTGGTGCTTAAAACAATATGGTGGAGTGGAATTAAATTACACTCTGGGGCGACAACTACCTTTCAGGTCGACCTATGTGATATTATAAAGTGCGGTAGTAAAAATAATTATGGACAGTGGAGCAGATAATTTAAAACAAGATGAGTTGGCAGACACCCCTTCTGCATTTCACTTCAGATTTTCCTGTACACAATTAAATAACAAAACACACATTAGAAACTAACACATCGGCGGATGCGCTTAGGAGAAAATTTTCAGATTAAAAGCAATGAGGACTGCTATTATTAAACCCCTAGGATGTTAATTGTTTTAAGTCAGAGCTGTTATTAGTGAGCGATAAGAGGGTCAAACGCATTCGGACAAGAGGTTCTGGTCTGAACACAAAGATGGTAGAAGCTCGCTAATGTGAGGGTTTTTCTTTTACTTTTCTAACAAAGTTTTCCTTTAAATCATCTAATACATATATAGATATGTTTTGGGGTTTATTGACCCCACAAGGGGTTTGAATAAGATTCAAATAGGTACCTTTAAGATACAATTAGCTTTGCAACATACATGCGTGAGAAGAAATAGGGGACACCGCTAAAAGAAATTCATTTTGCACCAAAATGTAAATTTACGTGATGAAAGCATAGAGCAGCTTAAGAAATTACTTAAATGGCTACATCTGGATTCTACTATTATTGTGGTGACCATAGGCAGTAATAAAAGCATTAGAAGGATTGCGCACGCTCTCAGAAACCATGCACGAGCACTCCGGAATCTCTAACCCGTTCGAGGAGTGGATGACTGGTGAGTTTGGCAAGTGAAAAAGTCTGATCATCTCTTTTTATCTCTCTTGCAGTATTTGTAGCAATATTGATTACATGTGGTTGTCGTTGCATTGCATGCATTTGTTCATTGACAGTCCGCCTCATATCCTCCACCATTGAGGAACGGGACCCCAGAGTTATGATGCCTTTGTTAGTTGCAGCACCTGAGGAGGAGAACGAGGACACTGGGTTTGAGCTGATGCATGTGTAAGGTTTAACCTGAAGTATTACTGTTGTTTGGGAATGTATGTGTTTTTTCTTTTACTACTTATTGTCGTTACAATACAATCAAGTATTTATCATAGGTGTCATGACGAACCAGTAAATTTAGGGTTTTCTACTGCAATAGTTTATGGGTGAACTCTTAAAAGAGTTCAAAAGGGGGAATTGTGGAATGTATTAACTTTGATTCATTTTTTAGTACACATTTATGAAGGTATAACATGCTTTTAATGTGCAATACATTTGCTTTGAGGCCTGTCTGTTTATTAGAAGAATAGAATGTGAATAGATTAAGGTTAAATGAGCTGTGTACGAGCAAAAGTATCAGGAGAGAGTTTCAAGGCCAGTCCTAGGCAGTGGGAAAGAACAGAAACTCCGGTTCACATGCAGCTGGAGGAAACAAGAAAAGATAGTTATTAGGGAGGAAGATAGCAATAAGATGTGTGCTCCATTCATTGTGTGACCTTGTATAATCTATGTTCTAACTTTAATAAAACGAGCCTGAGCTGGGAGTTGGGCAGAGTTGCTGCACGGAGGGGCTGAAAGGTGCATCTCTCCCTTTGCAAAGGTGAAACTGAATTATGCGTCCATGGCTGAGTTTTTGATTTAAGTCCTGCACACGACTTAACGAACCCGGGGAAGCACAGACGGCTTCAACAACTTGTTCCTGCAATTGCATTTTTTCTGGGGTTTCCCTCATACACCCAACTAGTTTTTAAGCAGAACTATTCTCAGATGCAGTTTCTTTGGCGCAGAAATCATTTTAAAACAGTTGAAAAATGGGTATTGTCTTCATGGGTTTAACAGAGAGACCCGGCCCAGGCAACAACCACAACAGATAAAGGTTTAATGATTTATTAAAGTGACAAATGGAGAGAATTATTCTTCCAGAACCGGGACCAGGTCTTAAAAGGGCAGTGAGGTGAGGTAAGTAATTATTTCAGGATATTATCTTAAAGTATGAACAGAGGGTTACTTGTCAATGGAGAAGTGAAAAATATGGAAACAAGATGAGTATATCCACCGGAGATGCGTTTGGCAGGTTGGATGTATGTGGAACGGATTATGATTATTTTTGTTTCCTAATTTCAGGAATAACTGAGGAAGCGGCAGTAGAGTGGCGGATCGTTGGAGGGTGGACTGGATAGCGAGGGATGGTTTGTTTGTGTTTGTTTGTGAGACCTGGGTGACAGATTCAGAAGAGAGCAACCACAGGAGCAGTAGTGAAACAAAAGAGAAAAGCTCTGATTGCCACTATGAGAGTGAGAACTATTGGTGTCTTAGGGAACCCACCTCTCTTTATTCTCCTCCCAGTTGGCCTGAACGAGCTTCAGCTGCAAAGACACACCTGCCAGTGACACACACACACACACACACACACACACACACATACACCACGCACCCACAAATACACATGCACAAACACACACACACACACACATACAACCCTCAGGATATACCTGGTACTGCAAAACTGAACTGTTGAGAATAACTGGAAACTGGCTATTCAATGCTAAAGTAATGTAGGTTGCAAAAAGGAAACATGCAGTCTAGAAATGGTGTAAAAGTTCTAACATAAAATATTTTTATTTAACTTCACATTGCCTTATACTTTTCTACATACTCTCTGACCAGCTGTCAGATTTCAGTTTGCAGTATGATTTTTCTCCTGGGCAACCAACACGATATTGAGAGGCAAACCTCAGAATAATATGTAAAAGAAGTGTATTATGTGAATAAGATGGCGGTGTAATGGTTAAATGTTCACAAGAACGACTATGAATTCTTTGAGATTGCAGCTGTTTCATGTTGGAAGAAATCCACTTGGGAACTGGTCCCATTTTATAGCCGTTAGCTCATCAGTGTGGTCTGATTTTATTTCTTTTTATCTGACTAACTTAGTTAAGACAGCTTCACTGCCTTGCATAAGTATCCTGTTTAACTTTTTCACATTTTGTTACGCTTTAACCGCAAACAATTAATGCGAAACCCATATGTGTTAGGTGGTGGGAAAATGAGAACCGGTTTTTAAAAATCTTTTTAACATAAATACCTTAATATTGTGTCATACAGTCAGTCCCCTTTACTCTGATACTCCTGAATACCTGAATAAAGTGCAGTGTAACTAACTGACTTCTGAACTCTGGTGTCTTAGGAACATTTGGTGAGATGATTGGGTCTTGTTAAAAAGAAAATGTATGGAATACAGCAAACATTTGAAAATAGATGCTATGGTCAGATCAGATCAATGGCAACTTCTTTGATTACATACAAACTGTTATATGTGGTGGAAACCAACATTACATACCAGCCTGAAGACACAATCCCCACAACATGGTGTTGGCAGCATCATGCTATGTGGAGGCTTCTAATCAGCAGGAATAAGGGCAGCTGGATGGAGTAAATGGATGGATTCAAATCGATGGAGTTAAAAACAAGGCAATTGTGGGGAAAAATAAAACTGTTAGAGACTGCAAAAGACTTCGGACTGAGAGGAAATTTCAACTTCCAACAGGACAACATAGAGGCGGGGCTATGATATAATAGTTCAGATGTTCCATGATGTTAAATGTTCCAAGACAGGAACACCCGCCGAGGGAAGCATCCAAGAGGCATTCAAAACAAATTCCTTGGGCACCTGAGTTGATTGCTCTTGATGTGGAGGAGCAGTGGCTCTACCCCGAGCTCCTTCCAGAAGACCAAACTCCTCCCCCTATCTCTGTGTGAGTTCCCGGTCACCTTGTGAAGGAAACTCATTTTTCTATTTAATTCAATTTTATTTATATTTTATATATTTTGAGAGGGTGCCTGTCTCATCAAAAATGCCATTATTGCAACACACAATGACAATAAGGGTTCTTGATTCTTCTTAATTCTTGAGGACCTTGATATTAAAAGTAATTTAAAAGTAGAATTAAAAATCTATCTGTGTAAGTGGAAAATAAACAGAATTACCTGAAATAAATGCTTGAAAACATCCGCCTGTATGTAATTAGCCTATATGATGTTTCACTTCTAAATTGTGTTACTGAAATAACTAACTTCATTATTAATGTATTGAATATGATCATATATTGATGAAATACCAATTGATAAAAAAAGATATTCACTTTAAATAATGTCTCAGTACGAATTTCATCTTTGGTCTTGAAGTTTTCTACAGAGCGCAGAGCACTGGGCTATAAATAAAATCCGTGAAAAAAAATAAGAAAAAACATTTACATTTCCGTATTATAACCAATCAAATTGTCATTTCATGCAGTTTTTGCCTTTGGTACATTTCTTCGCTTTTCACTCTTTTCAGCGAGTACATTGTGTCCAAAATAGCATTTTGAGGAACAACAATAAACAACTAATCAAAACAATATGTGTTACTTCTCAAGCTTGCTCAAGATATAGCCTAATTTAAGATGGTGGATAATTACCATACAAAACAATAGGAATATCAAGGCATGTCAGAACTCAGTTGAACATCAAAGGGATGTGTTCATTCAAAACATTTGAGCACCAAATGAGTCACAGACATCTTTCAGGAGGGCTGGCCTGTCGTTTGTTGAATTGGGACACCGAAAAGGCAAACAGATTATTTATTCATGTGTTGATTTGATGGTTGTTTTTGTCCTTCTTGTCACACTTCCATTTCAAATGTCAAAGGACCTCATTTAGGCTGTGTCAAAAAAAAAGTGCCAGAGACACGACCGAGTCAGCTGCGTTCGCAGAAAGAGGCGGCACTTTTCAAAGGATGCAACGTTAGCTTTAGCCTTAGCTGCACACTCTTTGGAATTTCCTCATGAATATGGATCATATTGTTAAAAAAGTGTAAAGGATTCTGCTTCACTGATCCCATCTCCTGCTTGGGAGAATATGAAGAGGATAAAAAAAAGAAGACGAATCAGAGCTATGAAGTGAGGGGAGGTGGAAGGTCATGAGTGACAGCGGGATGAGTGCGAGCCAGGAAAGTGAAAGAGAAGGATATTCAGTGCTGCTTTATTTTGCCAGGGTGTAGGCTGATGTAAACAAACACAGAGCTTATGCAAGCTTTTGATCTTATGATCCGTGAAATCTTCTTGGAGAAAACAGGAAAATTAGGCCTCACTGAAGGGAAGGAGGAGGGGCACAGTGGGCAAAGGCTCATGGGAAAAGATATTTAGTGGGAGATCTGGAGTTTCAAGCTATTTAACAAACGTCCCCCCCTCTGACTTAATTTGACACAGCTTAACACTGTTTTCCCCAAATGTTTAACCCTGAAGAACTCATAAGGATTGGTATCGGTTGAATTATTGTTCTCTGATCAAAGTCGAAGAGTCATAATCAAGCCTTTTGTACTTAAATTGTCTTCATTGATTGGTGGGTCCTTATGGTGAAGGACCATTCAGCAGGGGCACGCTGTGGAAATCAAGGCTCCAATAACCAGGCGATTAGTTCTGTTTCACCCTAGACTGGGCTCATAAAGGGAGATAGGGGAAAGCTTTTAAAAATTCTTTCTTAAAGTCGATCTTATTGAGCAAAGCTGATTTTCATCAGATGGCCACATTCGTAGAATTTTGTTGACACTGCACTAGTGGCTCAAGGGGATTGAGGAGGGGGTTGAACTGCTGGGTGATAAAAGTAGGATGGGGAGAAGGAGGGGGAGACTACTTGAAAGACAGAAAAGAGGGAATCAGTTTCTTTGCCCACAAGCTGCACTTTTGAAAATTCTTTCCCCTCACATTGCTCCCTGGTAGGATATGTGAGTTTGGTACAGAGTTGAGCAAGCTATCCCCCCCCACCCTGCGGAAAACTCGTGCCCGAGAGCTATTCATTTGAACTTCAGTAAGAGGCAGCCTTCTTGTGAGGACTTGAAACAGGCATCTTATGGAAGTTGTTAGAAGTGCCCAGGCATGCTTTCTTTATCTGATGTGATGTGAGGCTCACTTTTGTTTGATGAATCCATACATGGATACAAAACTGGTATCCTAGGATGGAAAAGAGCAAGATCAGGAGCAAAGAGAGGAAGATGGGAGGATGACGACCCTGACAGTAGAGCTGCACCACACCTGCTACAGCGTACAGAGTATAGTGACAAAAGGCAAACCAGAGATTCTGCCTTTATAACTTTCTTTATGTACTATGTTTTAGCTATCTTACATTTTGTTTTTCTTTTGATGGTTTAGTTAATTTTGAATCTGTACCTACTGGTAATGGATGTGTACTTGTCCTGCAGATAATACCAGGATACATATCTTAGAACATAAGACACAATACAACCCAGATTGCAAACTAATAAGATTTTTAGAAGGGGTGGAAATCTTTTGGTACTTAACGGTTTGATGCAATCATAAATTAAATATTGGTTGTGTTCCTTTGAATAAGGTCTTCTGCTGATGTTTGCAGAATACAATTAGCTGTTTGAACTGTGCTTCCAAGTGGAAATTGGCACAATGGTTCCCCGTGTTTGTTGCTTTTAAAATTATTTCATCTTTGCTTTACCCAACGTTCATATAGTGCAGCCCCGGAATTTCCCCATTGTGGGACAAGAAAGGATTTCTTATCTTATCATGTGGTGCATGTGACCTTGTTATGTGATCACAACTGTCACACAAGGGGTAGTGGTTGTAGAGGACCCAAATGCTGGCAAAAGGAATGCAGGGGTGAAGCAAAAAAAGTTTAATAGTGCAAAAAGAAACATAGAAAAACAAAGGCCCAATAATCCCAAATTGTAAAATGAAGGCCATGGAACTAAATAAATCAGAAAACAAACCAGAAGTGGAACAAGAAACAGATGTGACTAATGAGCAGAGTGGAAGCATCTGAGAGTGCAATCAGAGAACACAGACAGAGTGAATCAAGGAGAATGAATGGCAGAACAGGAAGCGAACCCAGACCAGAAACTCAGGCTCAATCCAAATACACTTAAAGAGTAAGGACTCTTTTGCCAAGCGGAAGTGCGTCAGCGGTCGCCAGGATAAGTGCTGTCCAAATAGTGCAGTCAGTAGGGAAGGAGGTAGGAAATGTAGCCTGTATGCTCCCTCCGTGTTTACAAACACACGAGAATCCATCTTGTCCCACTCCCGCCTCAACCATTCAGGACAGAACCAAAATGTGTTGGCCCAATCACGTTGCAGAGTTATTGTTGAAGGCAGGACATACAGATGTGACGAAAGCAAGAGCTGCTATCATCATAATCGTTGTAATGAAATGGTTTGTACCAAACTTCTCTACTTTTGTCCAAAGTTTCTTTGCTCTTACCATCAAAATAATCTTGTTTATTAAATAATTGTCAGAAACAGACTTGAAGCCCCAAAGTAGTGATGTTGTAGGAGACATAAACACATGAGAGTGTAGATGAATTTTCAATAGGTATATACAGTGATTTTTGAAAAAAAACATTTGACACTCTTGATCATAAACAGTTGTTGGAAAAACTAAACAAGTACGGGACAAGAGGAACAACTTATTCTTGGATAAAAAGTTACCTGGAAAATGTGTCCAACTGGAAAATACATTATCTGGATTTAGGACAATAACATGTGGAATACCACAAGGCTCTGTCATTGGTCCAGAACGCTTTATTATTTTTTAATAATGTCATTTGTAACATTTCAAATCAATGTAAATTTATTATGTTTGCAGATGATATGACTATAGTTTTCTCTGGTAAAAATAAATAAATACGCGCTTAACTGTATATAGTCACTCAATATTGCAAAAACCAAATTTATGTGTTTTGGAAGTTTCAAGAAATAAAACTTATAATTAATTAAAAATTGAGAGTTTTTTACACAAAGGTTTTAGTTCACACAGATTGAATATTTTTAAAATCTAATCTCTCTCTCTCTCTCTCTCTCTCTCTCTCTCTCTCTCCCTCTCTCTCCCTCTCTCTCTGTGTGTGAAGGTGAGATGGGATCTGAGATTATGATGGGATGACTGACTGAAACTTTAGAATAGAAGCTGTTTTTAAGTCTATTTTTTTGCAAGAAGCCCTATCATAATAAAAAGCACAGGCCTGTAATAATATATGTATATATATTCTTTTTCTTAGTATTAGCTGTAATTCTACACGGATTCAACAGGTTTCTTCCTCGCGTTTGATTTGTTGTGAGAGAGGAGAGGACATCCACTCCTATCTTTCTATTAATACTGCTTTCTTTCTGTTAATTTTGAGGCCTCTACATTTCAACCAATGTTTAAGCTGTTCTTTGTTGTGTTTCTTGATTAAAGCATTTTGAAATGAAGCTCTCGGGACGTCCTCATCTTCCAAAATGATTGGTATTGTGAGTGTTACCACTGTAGTTTGTATTCACCAGCCAGGAAACCGGGCTGTCTACGGGCAAAAGTGACATCACTTGAGAAATGTCCTGTTCAGTCAAAATGTGGGTGTTTGTTGGGAGTTGCCATAAGTTAAGGTTTTGTATAGAGTTTTGATAGTTTGTATAGTAGATTTTGAATAGAGCTTTGATAGTTTGGAGATAGTTTTAATTTTACGAGAGAGAAGAAAAAATAGCTTGGAGAGCGAGAAGAGGATAGAGGATGGAACCAGACAGGAAAAGATGGATTTCACCTATGTGGGAACATTTTGACTTGATTGCTCCCAGTAAGGTAAGGTAAATCTAACATATTTAAGATTCAGTAGATTTGCTTATCAAGAACTATATTTTCCAATAAATTTATTTATAGGTGAGGCGCATTAGCTGGCCAACAAACTGACATCCCTTCATAAACATCAAAGGAGTTAAAAATTGGTGGAGGGTGCCTTTCTTAGCTGTCTCCATTGTATGAGGCCAATGTTAAACTGTCTCCAGAGGAAAATGCTTCTGCCTCCAAAGTGGTTACCCTTATGAAAATGTTGGTGCAAAGCCTTCAGGAGGACATGACAAAGCTAGCATCAGCAGCAGCATTAGAAGTTGGTTGGAGAACACCTTATCAGGCAACAATGGTAAAAGCTTAAGATTTTGCTGTTTGTGTGCATCCTACCCTAGTTACCCTAGATTCAAAGTCATAGGATTTTTTTTCAGCCAGACTAAAGCCACCGAAGCAATTAAGAGGCTGACCTCAAAGTGTACCACCAGTATGCATTCTTGGAAGAGCTCAGAGGAAATCTCCCAGGCTTTCACATCTCCTGATATCACTGGAGGAAATCTATTATTTTTCATTTTGAGATCAGTTATTACTATTAAAACATTTGCTAACATGATCTGCCACGGTTTGCTACCTAAGAGAAAACAGCATTGTTTGGACATATGTAATGGATACAGAAAAACACAACATGTAACCCGCAGATCTCACAGTTGAAATCCACTGTACTGGGAGAGGCAAAAACTACTGTACCTCAAATTACACAAACCTGCACTTGCATTTTTGTGCACACCAGCATCTTTAGTGCCCTATGAATGTGTGTTTTCAAAGCCTGGATAAGTATTGTCAAAAAATAAATAATAATAATTTGATTAAAACCAAAAACAGGTGAAAAGCAGTTATTTCGGTGTAAAATCTTCCGTTTTGCACATCATAGCCCACATTGCACAGGAATATCCAGTGCCTGGTTTTGCTGGAGGTTTTTCCTTCCTGTTAAAGGGGAGATTTCCTCTCCACTGTCACTTCATACGCATGAAGCATATGAATGTAATGTCCACAGCTTTTGCTGTGATTCTGTATCTCTACTGTTGACTGTTTACGTAACTGCCTGCTACATGTGCTGCTCTAGCAATTATCCCCTGATTACCGGCACATGGGACTGCTCTGATTACTGCCGCTGTCACACCTGTGTGGAGCACTATTTATACCTGGCTTCCCCAGTGTGGAGGTGCCAGATTCTTGAAAACCATTAGTGTGAGTAGACCTTCCATCATTCCTTGACTGCCTGCCTGCCTGTGTGTGACTCTGTTCGTCTTTGTAGACTTCCTGCCTTTTTGCCTCGCCCCTGTCGGACTCTCGTTTTGGTCTTCAAATTCTGGACAAAAACCTGACTCAACCGCTCTGCCTAGCCCTCTCTTTTACCACTGCCTCTCTGTGTTTGTGGAACAAGACCCTGGACCAGATTCTGGACAAAGACCTTAAGATTGCCCCTCTGTTACTTCTGCCTGCCTCCAAATTATTGTGTATGACCCTCGACTGTCCCCGAACCATTCTTACAGCATTAAGCAGTGTGTGGGATACAGCTTTGGCTTATAAGAAGCCATCTAAAACTCAGCACCACCTTCCAGATTCAAGAAAGGTTAGTGGCTCACTTTCAGTGCACGTCATTCCCCACTGATTGTTTAAAAGGCACTAACCTGTCACTCTCCTTCACAGTGTTCCCAGTGCCAGCAGCTCACCAGACCGGCTTCACCTTTTGCTTCACTAAACCTTTTAAACCTGCTCTTTGTGTACGGGTGAGTTATTGGGTCCTAAACACAAATTATTAGATGCTCAGTATGAGGGATTGCTGCAAAGCTATCGACAATGCAGACGACTGTCCACTGTGGCTCTACGCTCTTTCAGGAGGAGTGAATGCTGCTTGTCAAGACTTTATGCAATCTGCTGGGTTTCCTTAGACAGGAAACCTTTTCACCAATCTGCCTTCGTAAATTGCTTTGAGATGACATGTGTTGTGAATTGGTGTTATATAAATAAAATTGAATTAATCGTAAGAGAAATTAACAGTTATTACTTATCAATGATAATTTCCAAGGGCTGTAAAGGATAAAAATACAGGGAAGCATTGCAGATTATATATTATTGCTAACAGTGAATATGCACTTGGCCAGTAGGAGGTTTCATATGCATATTAAGATACAAGGAAAGCTAGTGCACCTATTCCGCTCCCTTCATATACTCAGCTTCTACAGTCCAGCCTTTTTCCCTGACTGATTCCTTGTTTTGTCCTCGACCATATTTTCACAGCTTGTAGTTCCTTGCCTAGCCCTTGTCTGACATCTACTGCGGCCTTCTTTACTTTGGACATGACCGGGACTGAAAAACAACTTTGAACCTTACCAAGCCCTTTGGATCTATCTGCAAGCATGCCATGCATCCTGCCCAGAACTGCCAGAGAATTTCTGCCCAGAGCCACCAGAGAGTCCCTGCCCAGAACCATCAGTGTCTACCTTCACCAGGGCTTTACTTTATTTTAAGTAACCTTTTAAAGCGCAACACAGTGCCTGGCTCCAATATCGGGTTCTCTGTCTACTCCACCATTACCGTATAGTCTGACCAGTATGAACCCGTCACCAACATGTGTTTTGCGCTCAGATGTTACGATCTTGGATTATGACTTTTGGATTCAGTAACAGAGGGAGAGGGCCATGAGACACTTACCATCATCTCAAGGCATTTTACAAGTCAATTTCAATCAAATCCTCCAGACAGATTGGTCAAAAAGTTTTCTATGTAAGGAAACCCAGCAGATAGCATCAAGTCTTGACAAGCACCATTCACTTCTTCTGAAAGAGCGTAGAGCCACAGTGGACGCTTGTCTGCATTTTTGATGGCTGTGCAGCATTTCCTCACTGGAGACATCTTCTCTGGAATATGCTGCATTCGTTGTTGGATGGGGGTACTGTTCTTTAGACGAATATCAGATACCAAATCTGTTGCCCCTGGTTGCTCTTTAAAGAGGTCTGGAGGAATAATGGCTTCCAACTCATGTTGCTTCGTGAAGGGGAGATGGGAGAGATCAAGTGACATACAGTCTTTGACAGATGGTAACTCACCCTCTTCATCATCTTCCTCTTCCACAGCCCAAACAAAATACTGCTGACTAAGGGGTAAATTCCTAGAATTACACTCCATAAGAAGATTAATATGAAAGGCCTGTTTACAGTTTCTTCACTCAGGCATCTCAAGCTCATAGGTGGCATCACTTAGCTTCTTCATAAGAGTATAGGGCCCCTGCCATTTTGCCAAGACTTTATTGTCAGATGTTGGGAGCAGTAAAATAACCTTTTGACCTTGCTCGATGGATCTGCATCTGGCTCCTTGTCATACCAGGTCCCTTGCTGCTGCTGAACCTTTTCCATGTGCCTTCTCACAAGGTTAGTGGTCTCCTCCATCTTTCCTCTCATCTTTAAGATGTAGCTCATGATGTTGGTTGACTGATCCTTCCTGCCAACCCAGGACTCTTGAAGAATATCCAGAGGGCCCCTCTGCTGCCTGCCATAAAGAAGTTCAAATGGCGAAAAGCCAGTGGATGCCTAGGAAACTTCACAATAAGCAAACAAAAGATAGGGTAACCACTTATCCCAGTCTTTGCCATTGACAGAGATAAACCTCTTCAGCATACTATTTAATGTCCTGTTATACACTATATATCCAAAGGTATTTGCTCACCCATCCAAATTATTGGAATCAGGCGTTCCAATCACTTCCATGGGCACATGTGTATAAAATCAAGCACCTAGGTATGCAGACTGTTTTTACAAACATTTGTGAAAGAATGGGTCTCTCTCAGGAGCTCAGTGAATTCCAGCATGGAACTGTGATAGGATATGAAATTTCCTTGCTCCTGAATATTTCAGCCAACTGTCAGCAGTATTATAGGAAAATGGATGTGTTTGGGAACAACAGCAACTTGGCCACGAAGTGGTAGGTCACTTAAACTGACAGAGCAGGGTCAGTGGATGCTGAAGCGCATAGTGCGAAGACGTTGCAACTTTCTGCAGAATCAATCACTACACACTTCCAATCTTCATGTGGCCTTCAGATTAGCTCCAGAACAGTGCGCAGAGAGCTTCATGGTCTAGCAGCTGCATCCAAGCCATACATCACCAAGTGCAATGCAAAGCATTGGATGCAGTGGTGTAGAGCATGCCACCACTGGACTCATGTTCTCTGGAGTGACAAATCACGCTTCTCTATCTGAAAATCTGCTGGATGAGTCTGGGTTTGGCAGTTACCAGGAGAACGATACTTTTCTGACTGCATTGTGCCAAGTGTAAAGTTTGGAAAAATCCATGCTCCCAACCTTGTGGGAACAGTTTGGAGCAGGCCCCTTCCTCTACCAACATGTTGGTCCATAAAGACATGGATGGTAATTTCAGGCAGGCCAAGAGTTCAGGTGGGCAACCTGGAGGTTGTCCAATGCAGACATGTAGGTCTGGAGGCCCGCGGAGCTGGAGCAAAGATCTTGACGATGTAGAGGAGGTAGAGACTTCTGGAGAACCACTGCTGCTAACCAGACTTGAATCCTGGCATGTGTTTGGCAGGCTTGGTCGCTGGGCAGAGCTTGTAAGTAAAGTAGGCTAGGTTGCTGAAATAAATGCCGACCTAATTAAGAAGCATCAGAGTAAGAAAAAAGACATGTTAAACACATGTTTCATCAGCTAACCCAAAACAGACTTATAAAATATAAAGCAGCTGAGGGAAACATTGTTTCTCAACTATCACTCCTGCTTTACTGTCAATGACAAAAATATTAAATTTGTGATATTTTCACAATACACAATGGGTTCTTCTTCTTTATTAATGCATGGTATTTGGCCATAAATAGCTGAAGATACAGGTTGGTGTTAAACGTTGTTTAGTGAATACTTTCCTCAATCAAAACAAAAGTTCATCCATCCATCCATCCATCCATCCACAAATACACTCCTAAACTTTGTGGAGTGCTTCCCAAAAGGGTTGAACCTATCATACCTTCAAAGTATGGGCCAACATATTAAACCTTATGGATTTAGAATGGGATGGCACTCAAGTTCATATATGTGTGGATGCAAACACAATAGTGGGAATATTGAAAATAATCATATCAGTCCAATCAAATAGATTAAAATCAAATCCCACATATATTCCAGTTTGATCCTGTCAGGGTTCTGTTTGTGTGCCTGCTTTGATTGCCTCCACAGGTGGTGGCTGAGGGGGCGTGCCCCGCACCTGCGGCTCATCAGAGGCAGCTTCCTCTGGCTTCTTAAGCAGAGCACGGACAGACGGAAGATGCCAGAGCCTTAGCCAGTCGTGGTACGACGTGGCCCTGTCCAAGCCTTAGTTCCTGATCATAAGTCTTCGTCTTTGCTTTGGACTAACTTTGGTTCTCCTTAGTGATGGTGAGATGAAGCCTCATGAGGCATTGAACCACTTGAGCCAACTGGTTCGAGAAAGGGTTCATTTCTTGGAGCTTCATGTGCACACGACACCACCTACTGGCCAGGTGTATAATCACAGCCAGCTGTATCTTAACACGTGTGATGCATTGAATTTTTGTCTATTATGACTCTTGGGAATGACTTCACAAAAGGTGTAGGATGAAATCATTTGTCTACATAAATTTTGTATACACATATGTGTATAATAAAATATTGTTTGAATGTATTCTCTGTGTGTAATTATTCCCAAAATAGTAGTGTCATGTGATATGGCATGTTGTGTAATAATGTTTTTCTGTGACTCTAGAAAAATGGCATGGGCTTAATCAGGCAGAGGACAGTGAAAGTGCTTATGGAACTAGGGAGGGGGTAGTGAATAGGCTAATGCTTGCGTAACTTGGATGATTTCATGCATTTTTATTAAGAAACAACAATTTCTCCACAGTTTTTGGTTTCAAACAATTTCTCTTTTTTGACACTACTTCTCTAGCCTTTGAAAAGACACGCTCACAAGGCACAGATGACCACAGATTGGGGTACAGTGACCGATGATTAGCCCAGTACTCCAGGGGGTTCTCCAGCCTGTCCTGAATCCAACGTCATCCACAATAGTGAAAGGCTGGGTATCCTTCACTATCATGGAGACTAGAGCTTAATCCAGCTCTTGTTTTCTGGTGGCTGCTTAAAAGGGAATAAATACAGTGTCTGTTACCTGTCTTTATTTGCACAACAAGCAAACATCAGCATGCAAAAATTGTGATAGTGTGTTTGTAATATAGTAATGCGCCAGTCATCCGCGTGGTTACTGGCGGAGGGGGGGGGGGCGTCGGTGAAGTCGCTTCTCGCTTCAAAGTATCCATGTATTTTTGCCTGTCTTTTCCCTGCCATTCCCTATATGTACGCGAGAAAGCAACAACAAAAAAACGTGTGTTAACGTCAAATAAACATGCAAGAGTTAGTTTTTTTTTTTTTTGGAATGTTGGCGAGGCGGTAGCGTGAGTTTGGCGAGGCAGCCGCCTCGCCAACATAGTGCTGCGGGAAAACACTGCTGTGGGGTTTCTAAAGCTGTCAAACCCCGCGCCGAAATCTGAACCACTTCTCGAAGCAGTCACGTGGTACAGCCGGGCAGCGAGGCTTCGGACGTCATCGTTTTCGGCTCCTCCCCTAAATGAAGCAAGCCTCGATACGCGCTTTACGGAAACGCCCCCTCCATTATTCGACACACGCCTCGAAGCCTCGGCACATAACGTAACATCACTAGTTCTCCTGTTTTTGTCACAGTTTTTGTGTGCATGGATGCACTCACCCGTCTCGAAGCTCCGAAGATATTTTTGAACCTGTGGAATCATCAGCTCAGATTTTGCTCTGGCGCTCCCCCTCGTACTCCCTTGGCGTTACCAAGACGGGCTCGAGGTTCCCCCCTCCCGGATTCCACAGGCTTCTCCAGGATTCCTGAACTCTGGTTAATCCGTCTGTCGCTCCCGTCAGTTGAGGTTTGCTTCGGATTCCTCGCCAGCTCCATCTGCCGCCCTCCAGTCACCACCCCACCATCTAGAGTAGGCACACAAGGTTCCCAAGGCGCTACTCTTCCCCAGTTAGGTCTCTCCTGCTACATGGTAAGCAGCGTATGATTCGGCACGTTCCTGGTTCTTGCCTTCAATTCATTCTCTCCCCTTCTCTTACAGTCAACCCCGCTCTGACGTTCAGGCCTCGTCCAGGCGATTATATTCTTGCTTCTTTTACTGCCTTCTTCTTAATAAACATCTTAAAACTGTGCTCTGGTCACCCGTTCTTATCTGCATGTGGGCTAAGCATCTCAAAAACATGACAGATCCTAGTTATGATCAAATACAGTCGATTCAGTTTACAATACCAAATGGTAAAAAGGTGTCTATTGAAAGAAGTTCAAGCGATAGCACTTAGTTATTGACAAGCATTAGGCAACAAAGGGCCGTTTGCTGCATTGAGTTGTTAACTTCACAGCTGTTCCTCAGCCTGAGCAAGCATGTGGCAACAATAGAAATGAACACCTCCCTTCTAGCAGCAGGGAAACAGATAATCAGATTCATCTGTCGTCTGTTTGTTTTCCTCCACACTTCTAAGTCAGAGCTTGGCCACTTGGAATTGTCATGTTTTTGAGATGTTTAGCCCACATGCAGATAAGGACGGGTGACCAGAGCACAGTTTAAGGTGTTTATTAAAGGAAAGTGCAGTAACAAAAATACGACAACAAGTTGGCTGAACGAGGCCTGAACGTCAGGGCGGGGTTGACTGCAAAAGGAGAGAGTAGAAAATGAGTTCAAAGCTAGAACCAGGAATATGCCGAATAGTACGCAGCTTACCATGAAGCAGGGTAGACCTAACCGGGGAAGGGTAGGTGCCGAGGGAACTGAGTGCCTACTCTAGTTGGCGGTAGTGGCTGGAGAGCGGCAGATGGAGCTGGCGAGTGACCCGAAGCAAACCTCAGCAGGCGGGAGTGATAGACGGATTGACCAGAGTCCAGGAGTCTTGAGAGTACCAGTGGAATCTGGGAAGGGAACCTCGAGCCCGTCTTGGTAACGCCAAGGGAGTAAGAGGGGGAGCGCCAGAGCAGGATCTGAGCAGATGATTCCACTGGTTCAAATTCTTCTCGGGACTTCAGAACAGGTAAGTGCATCCATGCACACAAAAACTGTGACAAAAAAAGGAGATCCAAAATTAATCCAAGGCTGAGAGACGAAAGACTTACTAGCAAGTATTCCAAGGCTTGGTCGGAGGCCACGTCGTACCACGACTGGTTTAAGGCTCTGGCATCTTCGGTCTGTCTGCGCGCTGCTTAAGTAGTCAGAGGAAGCTGCCTCTGATGATCCGCAGGTGTGGGGCACGCCCCCTCAGCCACCACCTGTGGAAGCAACCAGAGCAGGACACAACAGAACCCTGACAGGAATCTTATTTCAGTTGATATTTGGTCAGATCTCTATATGTCTATATATCATAATCCATATTCCATGACCAGTAAACCTCTTTCCTCACTGTGACAGACCAGAGCAAAGCCGTCATTATTACAGACAAATCCATGAATCCATATCTTATTCTAACCTAGCATCACTTGGAAAAAAAAGTCCCCAGCCTTCTCACCCTGAATCTGCATTGAACATTCCACTTTTTGTAAGTTACAAAATAATTTATTTATTTATTATAAAAAAAAACATGTGAAAGAGGTGCAATGTGTGGAAGTTATTATGTGTTGTACTGGAAAAGAAAGTGTGCAGTAAAAGTCTGTAATTTAGCAACGTGCAAAACCACAGGATGTCACTTAGGAGCGGACAAATATAACTTGAAGCTAAAAATAAATACTAAATCCATATAATATTAAAATAAATCCTTGTAGAAGTTTTTCTGAGTAAAGGTGAGGTATTTAGAGTAAAAGAATATAAATTTGGCCTTTCCAAAGTGTATTGTGTGCTTTTAGCTGTTCTTAATTTTACTTTTTCTATCGCTTATTCTTATTCGTTGTAGTTACTATTGTCGGAGTCTTTTATTAGTTATTTTCTCCTAGTTTGTAAAAAATAATAAAATACAACTTCATAACAGTGAAAATTAGGGCTGCACAGTATCTGGAAATCCCATAATTCAAATACTATTGCAGAGTAATGCAATTAATTAGTAAATTACAATGAACCTAGATGTTCCTGTTTCTTTACTTTATTTGTCTTCAGGACAATGTTCCACCACTCTCTTTTTTTCCACTTGTTATTGAGAAGTGTATTAATACTATTGGAAATGCAATTTTGTTTTAAATAAAATTCAATAAAATAAAAGATACATTTGTTGTTCAATTAATATTGTACTTTTATTATTGAATTATCTTTTGAGAGATGTCTAAACTAAATAATATTGAGTTTAAATGTTCATATACCTTCTTTTTTAAATGTAAAGAGCTGCAGAAAGTCAAAAATGGCTAATCCACAGCGCTGCCCACTTAGACCTGGAAGTTTTCCACAGGATTTCTCGTGCCTTGCAAACGTACTCACATCACATAAACATTTACACTTTTTGTCACATTACAGCCACACATTTTGTTGAAATGTATTGGGACTGTATAGGGTTGAAGCAAACTAAGTAATTTATATTTGTAACGTGAGAGAAAAGGGATGCAAGATACCACTGGAAAAGTGTGTTATGCACTTGTGTTCACCTACCTGCATCAATAGAACCACCAATGAGGAGAGGGGTATGCCAGTCAGACTGGATAGAAAGTTTTTTTCTGATTTTCAACTACTTTAACATATACTCTATCACATTTAAGTCTGGATGTGCATTTAATGGAACATTTTTAACTGTGCCACAGTCTTTCCATTTTGAGATGAAGTGAAGGATATTGGTTGGAGTAAATGTCATTCAGGGCTATGAAAGTAAAGCAACATACTGCACATCTGATGTTCCAAGTTTTACCAGAAAAAAAATTGAAACTCATGTATCATTTTCCTTTTAAACATTTATGCAGTACAATGGGTTTGTCTCCAGTAAAATACCTTGAGTGTTGTAATAAGACACATTTTGGTGAGGTGTAAATGCTCTAAATAATTTTTTAGGTATATATGTCACACAAACCTGCCTTCGGTGATGAGAAAAGTCAGTAAAAACAGAACCTATCTCTTGATGTCTTGATGTCTTGTTCTTTATGTCACATTTGAAAAATTGTAAAAACTTTACAATAGTTCAAACGGGTGTTTCAAGCTGGTAACTTTCATGTTTACCTCAGATAGGAACATGCTTTTCCACCAACAATGCAGCAAATGTCTCAACACTCAGCGCTGAATATCTAAAATGCCACAGCACATTTCAGGTTTTATGCCCTTTTGTCTGCATTGCTCGCCGTTCAACTTTGTATGATAACGAATCAAAGCTTTCCCAATCTAAGTTTGTTTTCCACTTGAAATGCAGTCTTTTTGTGTTTGTTGCGCTTTGAAAACATTTCGTTTTGAAAGCGGAAAAAAGGAGCCCCAGAGATGACAGCCATCGAGTTAAAATGGCCAAGTAGCACAAATGTCACCAAAAAAGCACATTCTGCATTACTTTTGATGGAGATCCGCCTTTTAACAAGTTCTTCTTTAGAGATCTTTTCAAATCACAAAGAGAGAGAGAAAGGGCAGAAGACAGAAGACAAAAGAACCCAAACGCAGAGACTTCACTTCTCCCTTGAAGATGTTAAAATTAGTGTCTTAAAAAAAATCAAAGGCTCAACATTAAACGCTGAAAGATGCTTGAAATGTCGACACTGCAGTGTTTTAGAAAAAAAGACATAAGATGAGAGATACTTGCAACAGACTTTGGTGTCACTTCAAAGCCCTGACTTTAAGAAAGTGGGCTAATATAATACTGATAGGAGAATCTTTACCTGGCTCTGTTGACCTCGTCTTAAGCTTCTGACAGTCCAACCACACATCTCAGGACAATGCCTTCACACCAGGAGGTAACGTGTGGGCTGAGGGGTCTGTGGGTCGAGGGAGGTTTGACGTGTAACCCTTGAGGGCGTCTTTGGTCTCTTACTTTGTGAAGGCTTCTGTCTTTCTTTTGTTTTTTTTCTTGTTATGCTTGGAAAAAGATGGCCGCCTTTGAACTCTGCAGCAACTATAGAAACGGCTGGAGTTCCTCCACTTTATGGCTTGGCTGTCAGTGTCTGACTGGGCAATCGTGATGGGCCGACATCATTAGAGGCTGCCGCACACAGGACACATATTGACACATTTGCTGACACAGAGTACATAAACAAGGCTCTGTGGAAGTGTGCATGTGAGGTTGTGTTTGTCTTTTGGGGGGTGTGGGGGTCATTTTAATTGGCTTTGCCCACAAAGTTACGGACATCAAAAAGCCTATGAGCAGCAGAGGCCTGATGGGTTTGGACTAGTGAGAACCCCCCTTTCATGTCTTGGATTTAAGACTTTGTGAACAAAACAAACTTTTACATGTCTCGTTAGCTTTGAATCATGCTGAATCAGAAGGAACAAGTCATGACAGCCGAGTTAAATCTTATAAGGTTCACCAAAAAAAGTCTGTACTGCGATAGGTAAAGGAGCTAAGTTTACACAATTGCAGTGCCTTGCAAAAGTATTTATACAGTTTTCAATGTATTTGTTGGGATCTTATGTGAAAGACCAAGACAAAGTAGGGCATAATTGTGAAGTGGAAGTAAAGTGATGGCTTGAATGATTTTCTGCTTTTTAAATTATTTTTCATAAATAAAGGTCTGTAAAGTGTAATCTGCATTTATACTTTGCCTCTGTAAATACACCCCTAAACCAAATACAGGGAAACCAATTGCCTTCAGAGGCTAATTTGATTACTTTCGATCTCCTCCCATGTCTTTTTAAGGCAGGAATATGAGTGAAGGCATTGGTGCGTATACTGACTCTCCACTGTCTCCACGTGGTCTTTCAGGATGAGGGATTCTGATCCCTTGTCAGTGTCAGTGATTCAATGTAATCGGTTGGGTTTCCTTAGATAGAAAATCTATATACCTGCTTGAGTAATACACTAAACCAGAGGTCACCAACATGTTGCCCCAGGGCACCAAGTAGCTCCAAAGGACCATATGCATTGCCCTCAAGACTGTTCAAAAAAACAGCACCACCCTCCAGTGAGCTGTATTTAAAATGCTATTTTATTCAGTTGCTCTCACTTTTTGATCATAGTCGTATTTATATAATTAGAAAATGACAACATCATTAAAAACACGTTTATATCACATAAAGTTAAGGTGAGCTCTGACTCTTCTAGTTCAAAGGTCAGTATAGGTAGCCCTTTGTATGACACGGTACCAATGAATTAACTCTCAGTTTCAAAAGGGTTGGTGATCCCTGCACTAATCCTAACTGCATAGTTTTATAAATAGGATTGAATTAGAATATATGTACTTGACTTTGAATCTGTCTGTATGATTGGATTAGTTAACTTTTTCTGTATATACATGTAATTTTTTTTGTAGAGTGCCTTGAGAAATTTGTTGTGAAGTGGCTCTATATAAATAATTGAATTAAATAAAACATAGCTAATTTAATTTACACATTAGTTTGAGATTAAAAACATCTCAAACTAAAGTTTTTCAGTATTGCATAATTATTCCTGCTGTTGAGGTCATAATTCTTCAGTCTTTGATTTTGGATTTTAGTCTGTGTTCTTTTTTAAAAGCATTTTCCTGATCATTGTGTTCAATAGTTCTTGCTATATTCTGTTGTTATTTTTGGCCATTGGGGTTTGCCTTACTAGTTCATGTTTACTACTAGGAGGTGTTTTTTTTTAGCTTACTTAATTTCTTGTGTATTTCTTAGTATTGCCATTTAGTTCATGGTTTTCTTATTTATTTATTCTGTATTATTGGATAAGTTCTGTTAGTTCCTTCCTTGCTTTCCTCCATGTCTGCAATGATTCATAATTCTCCCTCAGCCTCTACCTTACCTGATCCTGTTCACCTGTGTCTCCTCGTTTTGTCCAAAGCTTGTACCTGTTTTATTCAATGTTTAAACCTTTAGTTTGCCTTTGTTTGTCACTGGGTTCTCTTGTTTGCCTCCTGTCTCCATGCCTGGTTTTTCCGATCTATAAGTTGCTGTTTATTGATTAAACATTGTTCCAGAATTACAAGCATTGACAGAAGAATCCTGTCAAGAACAAACTTACTAAAGATTTCAACCTTGTGTGGAGGTCAAGGTTGAGTACTACACTAACCTTTAACATGCAGCCAGAGCTACAATCATATGGTTTAAACCAAAGTATGTCCACATGTTAGAATGGCCTGATCAAAGTCCACACCTAAATACAATTGAGATTCAGCAAGACTTGAAAACTGACAGTCACCAATGCTCTTCATCCATTCTGTTAGTGCTATTCTGTGAAGAAGAAATGACAAAACTTTCTGCCTCTAGATGTGCAAAGTTGTTGGAGACATACACCAAAAGGCTGAATAAAAACACATGCAACGTTTTAGAGATTTTATTTTTATTTGCAGTTAAAAATATATATATATTTTTCTTCCAGTAAACAATTATGAGCTACTTTGTGTTGGTCTGTTACATAAAACTCTAAATTGAGGTATGTGGATGCAATATGCCAAAATCTGAAAAAAGTTTTAGAAGGATGAAGACTCTTGAAAGCCACTGTGTGAAAACAAAATTATGAAATTGTTTATAAGAGGACAGTTTTGGTACTTCACATCTTTAGCCTTATGTTTCCTCACAAACCCTGTAAAATGTAAAGCCTTTCTCCTCCCCAAATTTTTTGTAAAGACTTTAATTTTCCAGTCTCTGTAACTTCAAAGAACTGACGATGTTCGCAAGTCCACATCCCTGCAAGCACTCTGCTCATTGCTGCTCTTTCATTTCGTCGCCCCTTCAGTAAATATGTGCAATGGCTCCTCTTTTCAAACAGATTCGTTTTCCATGTATTTATTTTAAATGAATATTATTAGCTGGCCAGGCAAGAAAAGGTTCTTATGCTAATCCACTGGAATCGCAGAGGCATTTCCATTTAATGCCTACTTACAGGCCATTCTTTAACGACTATTTGCCTCACAGTCTTAGCAAATGAGCTCTGCACCCCAGACCCCTCTGCACTCATAATTTCGTTGTTAACAAGAAGATACCCCCCCACACACACACGCCCCACCCCTTCCAAGCACCCCCACACCCATCCCTACTCCCTCCTTTTTTTACTTTGATCCCAGAATGTGTTTTTGAATCTGCTGGTTGTGTATTCGAACATCAATGGAGCCATGGTTGCAAGTGCTTGCTTTCATTATTTTTCAAAGAGATAAAACGAAACAACAGAGGGATGGGAGGAGACGCAGGGTGTGTGTGTGTGTGTGTGTTGGGGGGGGGGGGGGGGGGGGTTGATGGCTTGGTTGGGGGCATGATGGGAGGAAGCACAGTGAGGCTAGGTGACAGTCCACGACGGAACCTCTCATTGCTGCAGAAACAATGTGCTTTAACATGATGTCACATCATTATTAGGTTGCATGCCCCTCTTGTTACAATAGCCGACCTCCCCACCATCACAGCTGCTTTTTACATGGTCGTTTCTTTAAATGTGGCCTTATAATTCCTTCTAAACAGTATTTTTTTTTCTTCCAGGTCCAAGTTTCACCTACCCCACTAAGTCAAAAGTAGAGTAAAGGTTTTTAGTACAGTAGCAGATACAGGCATCTGTAAATAATGAAAAGAAATGTGCAATGACACATAACATGAGCATATATTAAGAAAAGTAGCAACTTCATCAGTCACCTCAAATACGCAGCAAAAACACACATGACATCAAAATACAAATTAGGAAAGCACTACAAATGATTACAGCAAAGCCCGATAACCAGCACTATTAAAACAAGAACAAGAAATGTAATACAAAAAATATGCTAGAAATAAGAATGGTGAAAAATCAGAAATAAAATATGATGTCGGCTGTCATAGCTTTTGTTTTGTGTTTTGTGGACTGATTGATCACTCTCCATTTCATGCTCATCTCAGTCACCTCCCAGCCATCACTCAGTACCATGATCAGCTCCACCTGCTGCTGCCACTAATTATCATCAGATCATTCCACCTGGTACTCTGTCTATATATACCTGCCTCACTCAACTACTCCCTGCCAGAAGGTCTTGTCTCATTTCATGCCTGCATGTGTTTTCCACAGAGTTTATGTCCCTTTGTCTGCTTACCCTGTGAACCTGTTTTTGCCCTGTCCCACCAGTTCACCATACTAGTGCTTGTGTGTGCGCTTGCTTCAGTGTGTTCCTGTGGGATTTTGTGCTTGCTCAGCCCTCTCTAGGGACTCATCGGCTGTTCACTCGGGTCACATCCTAATCTGTTCTGACAACGGATTTTCTGCGAAACCCCTTGGACTGTTTCCTCAAGCTCATTCATCTGGTCAGCCATCTGTTTCCACCACCATCACCTGTTCTGTCTGTCTCTGCCATCTTCACTGGATCCACTGCTGCCTTAATCCTCTAGCCTACGCCTACTGTCTACATTCAGCAGTTGTTGCACTGTCCTGTCAGTCACCCCTTCACTTCTGCCAATAAACTTTTAAGTACATTTATGCTTGTCTGCTTGAATCTTGGGTTCTCAGCGAACATTTATTATACCCAGCGACCAGGAACTCCTGGTTATAAAACTGGCCCTTGAAGAGTGGAGGCACTGGTTGGAGGGCACAGGTCTCCTCATCATCATTTGGACAGACCACAAAAACTTAGCTTATCTCCAGTCCGCCAAGCGAGTCAACCCGTCAATCCAGATGGTCCCAGTTTTTCTGTCGATTCAACTTTACCTTAACTGGAACGTTGCATCGACAGGTTACTGGTCGATGAACCAGATCCGATAGGAGGACCCCCTGTTCGCAAGTATGTTCCTTCATCAGTCTGTTCCAAAGACTTGCAGTGGCCTGGCTAGCCAGACTGGCTTATGCCATGTGTATTCAATACACTTTTTGTCAGTCTGGACAGACTCAGACTCTCTGGTCTAAAACTTACGGGACCAATCACAGCGGAGGAGGAAAGAGTTTACGATGTGTCACTCTTTACCCATACTGCAGCAGCACTTTTCTGTAACTGTAACAGTCAACATGGTGGCCACAACAGAGCGGTGTTTTAATGAGGCCTTTTATTATGTCCTGAATGAGCTGGCTATATCTTATCTTTGTCTCAGTCTGTCCCTTCAGCCATTAACCATCCCCAGCAGACCTTGATCCCACATAGCCCTGTTTTTTGTCCTTGGTCTTCAAATAGATCTCTTTTACAGCTGCCACTGGGACCACATTTGAGAACTGCTTTGTCCATTTACAGATAAACATTTCCTCACACTGGAACCAAAGCTAAGTACAGTTTGCTTTCTGTAAAATCATTGAAGCAGGCAGCCAGCCACCCAAGAAACAGGCTGATTGTGATTATTTTCTCAGCTTTTGCAAAAAAGGCTGACTGGAGACCACTTCAAGTAGCTGAAAGCTGAACCTCCTTCCCTGTAGGCTGTGCAGAAGTTCCCTAGAAGCATCTAGCGAATACTGTCACTCCATCACATTGCAAGTCGCTTGACCAATATGAGGACAACGCAAAGTGCATTCCCACTGAAGACCCGGCAAGGCTTCCCCCCGAGTGCCTGATTCCAAAACGAGAGCCTTCTTTCAACCGGAGCGCTCCCTATGGCCCATGAAACATCTCATCTCCATTGGATGTCCCCCAGTTACCAGAATGAGGCTCAATAAAGGATCAGGTTTGGCAGAAAAAACAGGGAAAGTTGGTTTGAGATGATATGATTTGGGTATTGTTTATCTTTCATTGAGTTTTACTGTTTTTTAGCTAACACCTGGAGCTAAGCTACCTGCTAGCGCTCTTTTGAGCCTGATGCTAATGTGTTTTGGGTTGCGTTTTAATGTTATGACAAACTTTATTTACATGAGGGTTTTTAAACACATTAACGTCTGTGTTTTCCAGTCCACGTTTTACACTGAAATGACTAAAAGTTCCCTTTAACTTTTTAAACCTGTCTGGCCCAATCTCGGTACTAGCAGAGCCAAGCCTATTTGATCACGCTTTAAAAGACGGTCAGAAACAATCATGTTTCTTTCTTTTCTAAATACCTCTAAGGAGGAGACTTTAATGTTTATAAAAAAAGTCCCATTTTCTTACAAATACTTAAGTTTCTAAAGCATTTTAAACACAAAAATGGCATTTAACTTTCTATTAAACATTGCTGACTCTCAGAAAAATCAAGGTCGGTATCATTACAAACTAGAGTCCTACCTTTTAAACAAGATACAGCGTGTCTCTGTCACAGCTGTGCCAGTGTTGTAATCTCACTACGTAACGGAGCTGACAAAACTCTCCCTCGCTGCTGTGTGCACTGGGACATACTGGCACTTTCTCTCGAGCTGAAGCTGTGACCAATTAACTATGTAACTTTCTGCAGCACTGTTTTTTTCTCTCCTCTCTCAATGTCTATCACCATAACAATGCAGAGTAGTGAACAGGCCCTTCTAGCAGTATTTTAAAAAGAAATGGGTCATGATTTATGTTTTTTCTCTTTATTTTATTGATTTATGCTGTGCATAATGGTACATGTTGATGAAATACAGGATAAATCTTATTACCAAAGGCTTTTTCATGTGCAGAATGTGGTCCTACAATGGAAGTTAGCATTCGTTGTTGATCTGCTGCCCTTGTCCAAGGTAAAAAACACATTTGTCACAGTTTTGGCATAAAATGTGACAAGATCAGAATTCTTCCTGTCACACTGCCCACTAAAACCTTTGTGAAACAAATATGCAGCTGATTCAGTTCAGATTTGCTGCAGTTATTGTCAGGATGTGGATATACAAAGTCTGTGGCTTCTGCTATATTTTCAAAAGGGTGTATATGCAGTGTATATTTTGTAAAATATTTAAGTGAGACTCCAAAAAATTATATATTTTCTTTGTTTAATCACCTATAGATTAGTCACAGTTACGTTTGTAATAGTGGGTCCACCTGAAAAATAATCTTTAATGACTTACTGTCACACAATACAAAAATTCACATTTACACTTTATGACTTTGGAGCTATCCTTGATTTGTATCAGACATGTAATTTTTATGTGGAAATTGCTCCTAAAACCGCCTGGGCTTGACGGGTTAAACAAGCTCCCCTTAAAGCATTCCTCCACCACCTTAACGTTACCAATTCAAATCTACTGGAGAAATAATTACATTACATAAAAATCAAGTGTGCTAAAGGTTCTCTAAATTATAGATCCTCACTGAACACTATGAGTTCCTATTTGTTGAAATGTTTTGTCTCTTCTCCAGACTTCTTCAGTCTGAGGGGTTACATGTGAACTCAACTTTATAAGCTGTACCTTCGCATAGTAGATCAACAAGTTTAACAGTGACAATCAAAACTAGTTGTTTGCATGCAAAAGAGGACCATCAGGCTACCAAATGATCGTTAGTGCTCTGATGGCCATTTATTGTTCCCCGAGGGCTGAGTCATGCAGGATTTTTAGAGAGGGACAAATGGACCAGGCCACCACCCCTGTTTAATGACCGGCTGTTTCTCTTTACAAAAAATGGTTTCCTTTATGGTGGACACCAGCGGTGAGGGAAGCCGTCAAGCTGACGAAGGAGTCCTATCGGGCTTTTTTGGCCTGTGGGACTCCGGAAGCAGCTGATATGTACCGGCAGTCAAAGCGGCAGGCGGCTCGGCTGGTCGCTGAGGCAAAAACTCGGGCGTGGGAAGAGTTCGGAGAGGCCATGGGGAAAGACTTCCGTACGGCTTCGAAGCGATTCTGGTCCACTATCCGGCATCTCAGGAGGGGGAAGCAGTGCAGTACCAACACTGTTGGCCTCGACTCAGGAAGTCGTGCGTCGGTGGGCAGAATACTTCGAAGACCTCCTTAATCATTCCATTGCAGAAGCAGAGCCTGAGGACTCTGGGTCGGGCTCTCCCATCTCTGGTGCTGAGGTTGCCGAGGTTGTTAAAAAGCTCCTCGTTGGCAAGGCCCTGGGGGTGGATGAGATTCACCCTGAGTACCTTTTAGGCCCGTTTACACTACACCTAAAAAACCGAGCCATGCCGAGACCAGTCCGAGCTTGGTCCAGTTACCAGGCCGAGCCTCGTTTCTGACGACCGTTTACACACAACGCTATCTCGGTTCCTTGGTTGCTCCTCGCCCCCTAGTGGCGATCTGCGGTACTACCGCTCTCTGGGATTGAAGGCGGAAGCAGCGAAACACACACAGCTGCGCCCGTAACATTCAGGAAGTTATGCTTGATATTGTGATATTTCGGTGTTTGCAGAGAGTCAGGGGAAGAAGTCAACCATTGGTGAATTTACTTGAGAAAGTTGGCTTTTTGGGAAGTGGATGAGACAAACGAACGTCTAATAAGGATTTACAGATGCAGGAAACAACGACAGACGCTGAGGTTCATTGCGCTGCTAAGCAGAATCATCACTGGAAACCATGTGGCACGGTAAGGAAGCTAGTATTATTATGAATGTCTGAAATTTGTCTGAATGGAGTGTGAATCGGGACGTGCAGCCAGACACGCCGGAAAACCCGCGGACAGTCAGCTGACTGTAAGGGAATGACGCCGTCTGCTCATGCGCTCTTCGTTATCAGAAACCGGGATAAAATAGAACCAGGCTGAGACCTACCCAAGAGCTGGTCTGCAGTTAGCGCGGTCCGGTTATGGTTAGCGCGGTCTGGTTCAGTCTGCTGACCGTTTACACACAAGAGTTATCTCGGTTACCGAGCTCGGACTGGTCTCGGCTCGGTTAAAAAAGTGTAGTGTAAACGGGCCTTAAGGCTCTGGATGTTGTGGGGCTGTGTTGGTTAACGCGGCTCTGCAGCATTGCGTGGACATCGGGGGCATGCGCATACTAAGTGCGCATGCGCGAAAAACAGCATGCTGCAGTTACATCGCTCCGTTTTTGCTTTTTAACTTTCTTACTTTTATCTCTTTTTGATTGCTCTTGTTTTTTCACGGTAACTCTGTGAAGTATTGTCCTCACTAACGAGGTCGTTCTCAGAGTTTTCGTGATTTTTCGTGTTGTTTTTATCATGCCGCGCTCACCGGGACACGCTGCCTTGTTTACTCCAGAGAACAGCTGATCGTTCTAATGCCGACCGGCGTGGTAGCCAGGCCAGCCGAAATACTACCTGAACTCTGGAGAAAAACACGCCGAGGTTGCAGAGGAGGAAAGCAACATCGGGGGATGAAAGGAGGGTCGAGACGGGACGGGCTTATTGAAAGGAGAAGATTTAAGCGGTGTCTCCCCTCTGTTGTTATGGGAAATGTGCGGTCCCTTAGCAACAAGATGGACGAGCTAACGGCACTAACGCGGAACCAACTGGAGTACCGGGAGTGCAGTCTGATGTGTTTCACAGAGACATGGCTGCACAAGGACATTACGGACCAGATTGTCTCCGTGGATGACTTTCACACCGTCCGGTAGTGATGGGTCCGGCAACACCGATGCGTCGGCGCATGTGTCGAGCTCATAGAGCAAAACCCGTGTCGATGCGCGTATCGACACGGGAAAGTCACGTGACTGATACAGGAACTGTTTCGAACTGACTGACGCGCCAGACTGTTTCTGTTCCCTCTAAGCTGCACGTGTGTGCATTCGCGCACAGCAAAGCTATGCCGCGCAGTAAATAAAATCCAAGCTGAACTGTAAACAAAATAACGGTTAATAATGGTTAATTTTTAACCATTTAGCAACTCTGGTGTGATGGTGTACCACAGTCTTGCTCTGTGAGCGCCATGTGCTGATCGGAGCGCACCACTGATGGATGGGTTGGGCAGACGCCTTTATGGTTGGGCGGGTTGCGCTGTACTGCGTCTTTGTTCTGAGCGTCGTTTCATAAAAAAACGTCTGATCTACCCTTAGTAGAAAGCTGCTACTATGAGTAGTTCTTCATTCCTATTGTCACACTCAGCATTTCCGATTTCAGAACAGATTGAAAGGACATGGCAGCAAAGAATTTGTGAAAATAAATAAATAAAAAAGCCAGTCCACAAGCATCCTCGTTCACATGTTTACTTAGAGGTTATTATATTATGATACAAGTTCACATTATTTATTGACTGTATCTAAAAAAAATCTAATATATGTTTAATTCAAATGAAAATATAAAATAATACAATGCAACATACAATGATTTAAATTGTATTGTGTATACTTGGTCATCAAATCAGTGTCAGTTAATTCTGTCAACCAGGTTGCCTGTAGGGATTTTTAAGGTCCAGCAGGTGTCAGTATTCAGTGACACAGTATCGGCACAGTATCAATACAGTTTGGCAATGTGTCGAAACGCTTCATGAAGCCTCATCGACCCATCACTACCGTCCGGGCTGACCGGGACACTAAGAGCGGTAAGCGGAAAGGAGGGGGGCTTGCCATTCTAGTGAACAGCAGATGGTGTTACCCGGGTCACATCACCATTAAAGAACAGCTCTGTAGCCCGGATGTTGACATGCTGGCCGTTGGACTCCGTCCTTACCAGTTGCCTAGAGAGATCCCACATGTCATCGCTGCTGTCCTGTACATCCCTCCGTCTGCTAACCCAACATCTGCCTGCAGCATCATACACACCACCATCTCCAAACTACAGACCCAACAACCTAATGCCCTCATCATCATGTCGGGAGACTTTAACCATGTCACCATGAACAAAGTTCTGCCGACCTTCAAACAGTATGTGAGCTGCCCTACCAGAGAGGAGAAGACCCTGGACCTGATATATGCTAACATTAAAGATGCATACATATCCTCTTCTCTCCCCCCTCTGGGCAGATCAGATCACAACCTGGTTCACCTCAAACCCTGTTATGTGCCTCTGGTGAAGAGGAAGCCTACGACCACAAGAACTGTGAGGAGGTGGCCGGAGGAGGCTTATGAGGCACTGCAGGCCTGCTTTGAGGTGACTGACTGGCCTGCACTCTGTGAGCCCCATGGGGAGGACACTGATGGGCTCACAGAGTGCATCACGGACTATATCAACTTCTGTGTGGACTGCAATGTTCCAGCTCGGACTGTCACCTGTTACGCTAACAATAAACTGTGGATCACCAAGGACATAAAGACCATTCTGAATGAGAAGAAGAGGGCGTTCAGAGATGGCAACCGTGAGGAGGTGAGGAGAGTGCAGGGGGTACTCAAACGTAAAATCAAGGAGGCTAAGGACAAATACAGGAGAAAGCTGGAGAATAAACTCCAGACCAACAACTTGAGGGATGTGTGGAGTGGGATGAGAGCCATCACAGGGTTCCAGAAGTCCACTGGCATGGAGTTGGAAGGTCGCGTGGACCGGGCCAATGAACTGAACCTATTTTTCAATAGGTTTGATACTGTGGCCCATCCTCCACAACTCTCTGCTGCTGGCTTCCCTACAATGACCACTCCACCTTCCCCCACTCATCCTCCTTACAGACCCCCTGTCTGCTCCTCACCACCTCAATCCACATCCACCGACTCCACTCCTCCCCCCTGCTTCACATCAGGTCTTCCACAACCTGAGGACCTCCCCCCTCCCCCTACTGTTACCTCTATAGTGTCCTTCACTCCTGTCCTGGTGAGAAGACAGCTAACCAGACTCCACTCCGGCAAAGCTGCTGGCCCTAATGGTGTATTCCCCAGGGTGCTGAAAGCTTGTGCCTACCAACTGTGTGGAGTACTTAGCATAGTCTTCAGCCTGAGCATGCACCTCCAGAGAGTCCCCGTGTTGTGGAAGACGTCGTGCCCCCTTCCTGTGCCAAAGACGCCGCGTCCTAGCGGCCCCCAGGACTACAGACCGGTGGCACTGACGTCCCATATCATGAAGACCTTTGAGAGGCTAGTCCTGGAGCAGCTAAGGCCCATGGTCAGGCCCTTCACCGACCCACTACAGTTCGCCTACCAGCCCCACCTGGGAGTTGAGGACAGCTCTGTTCCTGCTGAACAGAGTCTACACTCATCTGGACAAGCCGGCGAGCACTGTGAGAATCATGTTCTTTGATTTCTCCAGTGCCTTCAACACCATCCGTCCGGCTCTACTGGGTGAGAAGATGACGGCGATGCAGGTGGAGGCCCCCATCTTGTCCTGGATTGTTGATTACCTGACGGGTAGACCACAGTATGTACGCCTACAGAATTGTGTGTCTGGCAAGGTGGTCAGCAACACTGGGGCCCCTCAGGGGACTGTCCTCTCCCCCTTCATCTTCACCCTTTTCACCTCAGACTTCAACTATTGAGTCCTGCCACCTTCAGAAGTTTTCTGATGACTCAGCAATAGTTGGCTGCATTGAAAAGGGTGATGAGAGTGAATATAGGACTGTGGTGGGCAACTTTGTCACTTGGAGTGAGCTGAACCATCTGCAGCTAAACGTGACAAAGACTAAGGAGCTAATAGTGGATCTGAGGAGGACAAAAACACCTTTGACTCCTGTTTCCATCCAGGGGGTCCCTGTTGACACTGTGGAGGAGAATAAGTACCTGGGAGTGTACTTTAACAACAAGCTGGACTAGACTAGAAACACCAAGGCGGTCTACAAAAAGGGCCAAAGCCGACTCTTTTTCCTTAGGAGGCTGAGGTCCTTTAACATCTGTGGGACGATGCTGAGGATGTTTTATGAGTCTGTTGTTGCCAGTACGATCTTCTTTGCTGTCACATGCTGGGGCAGCTGAGGATTGCTGACAACAACAGACTGAACAAACTGATCAGGAGGGCCGGTGATGTTGTGGGGGAGGAGCTGGAAACTCTGACGACCGTGGCAGAGAGGAGGATGCTGTCCAGGCTCCAGTCCATCTTAGACAATGCCTCACACCCTCTCCATGACACACTGGCCCAGCAGAGGAGCTCCTTCAGCAGAAGACTCCTCTTACCCAGATGCACCACAGAGCGCCACAGGAAATCATTCCTGCCCGTGGTCATCAATCTTTACAACACATCCCTCAGTGATTCAGACACCCCCCTCTGTAATTGACATTTATTCATTCTTTACACTGTTCTTGCACAAGTCACTATCACTTTACTTGGATTTATAGTTATACATATGTGTATATATATATATATATATATATATATATATATATATATATATATATATATATATATATATATATAGACTTATATATGTATATATTCATATTACTTGTGTGGAATGTTGTAAATATATATATATATAAAAATGTGTGTATATCTGGAGCATGTAACAAAAGTAATTTCCCTCTGGGATTATTAAAGTATGTCTGATTCTGATTCTGGTTCCCCTGGATTGGCAGACTGGGGTGGTGGTCCCCCTATTTAAAAAGGGGGACCGGAGGGTGTGTTCCAACTACAGAGGAATCACATTCTTAAGCCTCCCTGGGAAGGTCTATTCCAGGGTTCTGGAAAGGAGGGTCCGTCGGATAGTCGAATCTCAGATTCAGGAAGAGCATTGTGGTTTTCGTCCTGGCCGTGGAACACTGGACCGGCTCTACACCCTCAGCAGGATCCTGGAGGGTGCATGGGAGTTTGTCCAACCAGTCTACATGTGCTTTGTGGATCTGGAGAAGGCATTTGACCCTGTCCCTCGGGGTGTCCTCTGGGGGGTACTCCGGGAGTATGGAGTACCGAGCCCTTTAATAAGGGCTGTTAGGTCTCTGTATTACCGGTGTCAGAGTCTGGTCCGCATTGCCGGCAGTAAGTCGGACTCGTTTCCGGTGAGAGTTGGACTCCGCCAAGGTTGCCCTTTGTCACTGATTTTGTTCATAACTTTTGGTGGCCTTAGGATTGCGTCTCTGATATTCGCGGATGACGTGGTCCTATTGGCTTCATCTGGGCGTGATCTACAGCTCTCACTGGAGCGGTTCGCAGCCGAGTGCGAAGCGGCCGGGATGAGAATCAGTGCCTCCAAATCTGAGACCATGGTCTTGAGCCGGAAAAGGGTAGAGTGCCTTCTCCGGCTTGGGGAGGATGTGCTGCCCCTAGTGGAGGAGTTTAAGTATCTTGGGGTCTTGTTCATGAATGAGGGGAAGATGGAGTGGGAGATCGACAGGCGGATTGGTGCGGCGTCTGCTGTGAAGCGGGCGCTGTACCGATCCGTTGTGGTGAAGAGAGAGCTGAGCCAAAAGGCAAATCTCTCGATTTACCAGTCAATCTACGTTCCTAACCTCCTCTATGGTCATGAGCTTTGGGTCATGACCGAAAGAATGAGATCCAGGATACAAGCAGCCGAAATGAGTTTCATCCGTAGCGTGTCTGGGCTCTCCCTTAGAGATAGGGCGAGGAGCTCTGTCACCTGGGGAGGAATCAGAGTAGAGCCACTGCTTCTCAACATCAAGAGGAGCCAGTTGAGGTGGCTCGGGTATCTGGTTAGGATGCCTCCTGGACACCTCCCTGGTGAGGTGTTCCGGGCACGTCTTACCGGGAGAAGACCCAGAGGAAGACCCAGGACACGCTGGAGGGACTATGTCTCTCGGCTGGCCTGGGAACGCCTTGGGATTCCCCTGGAGGAGCTGGCCCAAGTGGCTGGGGAGAGGGACGTCTGGGCCTCTCTACTGAACCTGCTACCACCGCGACCCGACCCCGGATAAGCGGAAGAAGATGGATGGATGGATAGATGGATGGATGGATGGCGGGACGTACAGCTGTTATGAAAGGAAGAGGTGCCGAGCTCACCGCCAAACCAAAATAAACATGGCAGCACAGGAGGACGTACGCGTAGCTGCTGCCGTCAAATCTGTTTTGTCAGAATCCTTAGCAACATGATGACATCAGTGACACTCTCCAAAAAATCGTGCCTTGACAAGAGTAACTTCTTGTGGTTTCTCGTGGTGCCTGCTATTTACGACATTTCCAATCAGCTCACAATGTTCTGCTGAATGTACCTCCTTTCCCTGTACGTATTTGATGGGAGCAGGCCGATTATTAATTTGTAGAACTAAACCAGCAATAATGGATAATAAATCCTTTATTTTCCCACAAGAGGGAAAATCAGGCATGACAGTAGCAAAGACACATATACTTATGCACAGATTACAGTAGTCAAAAAAGTTAATCTAATCTAAAGTTAGTTCTAAAGCTGCAGAAGATGAGCCTCTGCAGCTTTAGAAAATAAATACCAGATTGAATATTGCACAATTATCGATAATATGGCATACTCAGGTAAAAAAGGTGAAATATTCAACTTAATAGTGGAAAAAAATAAAAATAAAAAAGCCTATAGAACAGTAAGAAATAATATGCAGCATGCATGATAGTAAAGCAGCATTTCGAAGTAGCTAAGGCATGTGCAAGTGTACATTCGCGTTACAGAGTCTGTAAATGATTCATGAGCAAATCAGAACCTGTACAACCATGTTGTGAACAGTTATTGAGTCTGCTGTGAGCAGCAGAGATTGTAATGTCTAACAGCAGCAGGGAGGAACGATCTACGGAAGCACTCCTTAGAGTATCTGGGATGCAGCAGTCTCTCACTGAAAGAGACAGACTGCTGCAGACTGCAGACTCTCCAGGTCTGCAATAGCTCCATGCATGGGGTGGGAGACATTGATACATTGCAATGCAGCACATTATCAATCTGACTTGCCGGGTTAGGGTGAGTTGCTTGTCGAAGCAATTTACCCTTGTCGAAATGCTTTGGTTCCGCTGATTTGTCCATCCATCTGTGAGTTGTTGTTAAGCTTGAGATAGGATTGAAAGTATTTCTGTCTAACTTTGTTCATGTGTTTTAGATTATTATCCTGCTGAGACACCCAATTAACACAGAGTTAATGCATTTTCTGGTACAGTCCATAACAATTGCAAGTCCTGATATCGTAAACAGTTCATAATGTGATGCACTTAAACAAAGTTCCCAGGCCCTTTGGAATAGAAACAGACCCAAAGCGATACAACCCCCCCCCCCCCTCACTCTACATAGCTTTGGGTTTGTGATGCTTTGCCATTTATTCTTCATTTGGTTCTCAACAGAGCCACCTGAAATGCTTATTGCTTAAGAGCTCAACCTAATTCCCGTGATCCACTTTTGCATGAAGGCCTTACGTTTTTGGGACGACATGCTGCCATAGGAAAATTACTGCTTCAGCTTACAATTCATTTCACACTGCAGTATACACAACTTGATCACCAGATACACCAGGTTCCTGAAAAATTTCTGGATGTGTCAAAACATGTGCTTGATCGCTGCATCTCTTACACAAAATGTATACTACCTATGTTGTGCCACTAATATAGAACTGATGCAACTGTGACTAAGATGTTGCAACAAACACCCAAAAAGTATGCTATTTTTATAATTGTACATTTTATGTTCTAAATTTGACCTTGCTCTACAGTTTCTTATTCTTATTCTTTTGTTTTTATATGTTTTCCCTATCTGCATGCTCCATTTGCATTTTCACTCTACTGCTGGTACACCTGAATTTCCCCACTGTGTGACAGTAAAAATCTTTCTATTCTATTCTAATAACAATAATTAATCTCATACTACATTATTCAATATACTATACTCTGTATCGTATATTTGAAGCAAAACTGAAGGGACTGATATTAAACCTCTTGAACCTCTTGATACAAACTTGCATGCTTCAATGTAAAAAAAAAAAAAAAAAAAAAAAACTCCCATAAATACTAAGTCTGTTGTGTCTGTGTGTCACGTATTCCGTGTACATCCTAAACAAGTGTCTGCCTCAAAAGATATTTCACCATGGTAACACATTGGTACAATAAAAGATTCTTGATTCTGTCGTAATATTTTGGCTAATGATTATCTGACTGCTTGGGGGAACTCATAGAGCACTTAATTTTTTATTTTCAGGTGGACCTTTGACTCTTCAATAGGAAAGCATAGACTTGTCAAAAAAACATTTAAAGGAGTTGTTTCCTGCTGTATTAATAATTATTAATACAGCAGGATTTCATTTTATCATACCTGTTCTTATTAACACAGAAGTGGTTAGTTATGTAAACTACATATCTATTTTACTTTTCCATTGAACCACTGAAGAAACATTGTGTCTGATATCTTAGCAGCACACTACTTTGTGCACTACTGTGTGCAGCTAAGATGTACAAATGTAGAAATACGATGTACAAATAAGCATGCCCAGCTTTACCTTGGAGGACAGAGCTGAGAAAAGGAAGAGTTCAATAAATCTGAATGTGAAACCATACCATATTCTACTTTAGACCTTGGCTGTGAACTGTATGTCTTGTACCCATTTTGGTCATTTACTTTCCAGCCAGGATTAAATTCTCTTTAGCCTGAAAATTCAAATTATAGATAAGCGGCTGTCTGTTTCAAAGATTGCAATAAGTTTTGACCTTCACCTTGAATCCCTCGTCCACCTATTGTGGCACCCATTGCTGCAACTGTGGTGAATAGGGATTGAAGTTTCCTACCAAGGTATAATGAGTGACGGGGCTTCTTTGATTCCTTGAAAGCTTTCATCTTCAGTCAAGGTCCCCACTGGTAGACTGCACTTTCTCTTTTCCTGTTCTTCTTTGTCTCTTCCCTTGATGTCTGATGGCAAAGACGGAGGAAAAGATCTTTAATATGCTCCCCGTTCGATTACCACCTTTCTGTCTGCAATGATATATCATGCACCCTTTATCACCGGATTCATGCTTTCATAATTGGGATACCATCACTAAACCAAGGAAACCAATTTTGCCTTTTGTCACCATATGTTAGAAAGTTAGCTAGGCAGTCTTTTGCTTGTGCTGCATCTCAAAATCATTACTGCCTGAGCTTGTAACATCCCTCTGAGAGAGGGCTTTTGGAGGGCTTTAAGAGCACAGCAAGTCACTTGGAGGCAGATTTTTATTTTTTGCTAGATTTGTGGTGGAAAAAGAAGGAAACTTGAAAGGAGAACAACAAAGAAATCATTTGTTCTTTCTCTGTGCTTGCACCCTAAGTCTAGGGTTCTAATCTCTTATTGTTTCAGACCCAAACAGAGACAAAGGAGTTACAGATCAAAACAAATGACTATCAAGCTATCAAACAAGCACCACCCTGCTATGATTCCAAACGCTGACTGCGGGAGAGCGAGAAGAGAGTCAGAGTCAGACGGGTCGCGCATTGTTTCCAGTCACTTTGATGCAGAACTTAAAACGCTTGGAAAAAAATATTCAAACATCCACCATGAAAGAAAGGAAAAGGAGAAGACAGAGAGGAGAGGAGAAAGAGGGCGTGACACGAAACATGCTAACACCCTTTGCATATGTGCACTCCTCTTTGTTTCATTAGTGGTCCAGCTGATAACCTTTATGAGGCCTGATCTGGAATTAAACTCGTAGACCAGCCGCGCTTTGAAGCTACGGCGGGCTCTTTTCCTGTTTGTGCTGTAAATGCAGGTTGTGGTGTGGAGATAAAGCACTTCTGAAGGATATTAAGACTTGAAAGTCCCTTGGCTATTCTTTGGTACATATTTGATGTTGTTCTTTTGCTCCTTAGCTAAATTAGCATATCTCTTTCAAAGCCCTCTCCCCAGCCTCCCTACTGATAAATGTAATCCTCTGCCATCATGTGTTCACTAAAAAGTCATAAATGATGGAAGTACATTGTGTTCACCGCTGACACATCAAAGTGCGATAACACGATTAGCAATGATGACTAGTTTGTTTCCCCCCTCCCCTCTTCTCCCTTTCCTCCTCATCATCAGCAGCCATTTGCTCCTTGCTGTATTTTTGTCTCTTTCATTTTGGCGCACATCACAGTCAGTGTTTCAAAGTCATCGTACCAGTTGCAGCGGGGTGACACAACCTTCGCTTCAGTTTGCTTACTTTCATTCAGTCGCTGCAGAAAATCTTTCCATCAGCTAATTTTAGTTCGGCTCACATCATCCTCCCCTCTCACTTCCTGTGTGTGACAGTCTCTTTTCATCCTTCTTTTCAAATTGAGTCATGTTTGCTGGGTTAGAGGGCAAATGTGCCGCACCACTGTAAATGAGTCTGTAAGTTAAACTGCAAGACACACTTTTTGGTTCATCAGAGTGCACACATCAAAACAGAAGACAGTGACAGCACCATTGTGATCTATTATTTAGCCCTTTCAGAGCGTGTGCCAGAGTGATGATCATGCAGATTAAGCCTGTTACTTCCAGTCACTGTGCTAAATGGCTTTGCTTTTCTTGTTTTGAAATTGTTCCTGTTTTCTAAACATTTGCAATTGTAAATATGAGCTAATGCAATGATTTGTTTTAGAGAAATTTAATAAACATTATCAGGTGTTTAACGGAGCAATAAGATATTTACTGTAAAATCAACCTAAATCATTCTTATTTGTCACCCAGGATGGAAGTAACATTCCCTATAAACAATCGGTCCTCTCCATCAACAATGCCTTAGTCACCTTTTTCTCCTTTTAAACCTAGAGGTACGGTCCGAAACTGCTTCGGTTCAGAGTGTAGCCCATGTTTACTTCTTTGTTCCTGAGCCAATCATATGATAGTTCCTAGGGTTCAAAACACAGAGCGCAGCATTTGGTATTTTATTTCGGCAAAAGAGCAGCAGCCTGCAAATATTGAAGTCAGTAAGAGAAGCGGACCAGAAACAGAACAAAATACAACATCATATACCTATCCTGTGGAAATAAAAATTCAGTGCAACGAAGAACTGTTGAGTAAATGGCAGGTCTCCATGGGCAGCATTGTGTTTGTGTTGTCCAGATTATAACCACTAGGTTTCATTAATACTTAATGTTCCTTTAACATCAGCAAATAATGCATAACTGCTTAAAATGGTCATGAATCAGATTTTTATATCAATCAAAGACAGCATGAGTACAAACAAATGATGATTCAGTTTATTAAACCAATCTGGCCATACCTGAAAAAGCAGTTGCCCACTAAACCTAATAACAGGTTTTGTGATTGCTGCCAATGAGTTTTCTATCTTGCAGTGGCGACATTTTGTCACACAATCGTTCTTAATGAATTGGTTTAGCTCTGCCACAGAGGGAAGTGCTTGAGCATGAACTGATTGCATAAAATCATGCTACATCATGTTAATTAGATTTAAGTTTAAGCTTTGACAAGGCCACTCCAGAACCAACATTTTAGTTCTTGGAGCCATTTAGAGGTGTACTCGCTGATGTGTTTTGAGCCATTCTCCTCCTACATAATCTAAGTGTGCCTAACTAATTGTCAGACATTGTCCTTCAAGATTTCTTTGTCAGTGAGAGAATTTATGATTCTATCAAGCATGGCAAGTTGTTGCATCAATAAGCTGTTGTTATATGGTAAATACTTAGGGTAACTATTTAACTAATTTACTAATTCTGAAAAGATTTTGCTTAAACAGGAGTTTGGAACAGGATATCTTAGCATCTTAATTATCCACTGCTAGTTTTTATTCATTTCATTTTCCCTTCTTTCAAGCTGATTCCGAAACATGAAAGAGGCAGTTCAGGTACTCTATTAGCCAAATTATTCCTGAGAGGGCTGAAGGGACACACCAATCAGAGCTAATCTCGTTTGATTCCAAACATGAACGCTGTTCCCTTTAACCTTAACCACTCAGCTGTGCAATTGTTCACTCAGTAGAGGCAGAAACTCTGTGCGTAATTAGCGGAAGACCCCTTCATGAATTGAATTAGCATCATCTTTGTCCTCTCACTAGGAGTGTAGCCCTAATTATCCATCTGCATGTTCCGAGGGGGGCAATACACAACACAGATGAGGAAAATCGCATACTAGACCTTCTGGTGGTCCTCGTTTTGTGATTTGCAAGACAACAAAGTATTCAGAAAGAAAGCAACAACTTTTGTTCTGAAAATGAGGGCGAACTCTCGAACACTAATTGAAGTCTGACTGCAGATGGGTCTCGTTAATTTTCCACCATAGGGTCAAACCATAACCCCTTTGACATGGCCCCTTTTATTTGTGTGTGTTTTTTATGTGAGTGTAGTGCATAAAGTGTTTTAGGTGAGATCATTTGGAGGGGAGGGGGCACCTAGAGAATAAAGTAACAATCCAAACGCAGGGTGTCTGCACAGCATCCGGTCTCGCCTCTGATTAAAAATGCTAATGTGTCTCCTTTGTGCTTTGATGTGGGTCGAACAATGGGGACTGCGTTTTGTGGTGGTGGGGAGATGTTACCGTTAGACGGTGTAATCCTTTACTTGTCGCCCTGCAACGACATCCAGCTGAGCGCTGTGACAGTCCAAATCAATCATGTTGCAGGGAGCCTCCATCAGTCCGCCAGCTAACAATCCCCCCTGCTCCTCAACATCCAAGGTTGCACAAGTCTAATTAGCTTCCCTCTCTCAACATGCTTCAAAAGAGAGGAAACCAAGAACAGCATAAAGAGAATAAGGTCTGAACACAGCCAGACAGAATATGCAGGGAACATGGCAACATGCCTCACATGTCACCATCATGAAATTTGCTTAGATTACATAGAAAGATAGGCAGAAAACATAAGGAAAACCTTCCCATAATTGTTTATTTTCAGTAAAAGTTTTAGAGGTGCAGTGCCTTGCAAAAGTACTATTACCAGATGCACTTTCCTACATTTTGTCACATTACAACCACAAATAATTGAGATCAACTCAGAGAAAATCTATAATTGGTTCTCAACATTGTTCCAGCCATCCATTGTCTATACCCACTTATCCATGTAGTGTCACAGATGGTCATCGGGCAAGTGACAAGGTACACCCTGGACAGGTCACCAGTCCATCACAGGGCAAGATAGAGACACAGGACAAACAACCATGCACACACTCACATGTAAGGGCAATTTGGAGAGACCATTTAACCTAACAGTCATGTTTTTGGATTGTGGGAAAAAGCCAGAATACCTAGAGGGAACCCATGCATCAATTGCGAGAACATGAAACTCCATGCAGAAAGACCTCATGCTGGGATTTAAACCCAATACCTTCTTGCTACAAGGCAGCAGTGCTATCAACTGTGCCACTGAGCCGCAGTGTTTGCCTATTAAAATCTGAAAAATATATCTTAAATGTGTATTCAGCTACCTTCAGCAGGTCCACAGACAGGGTGGTTCCTGGAGACCGGAAGTGATCCACAGCAGACACAGTGTTATTGAGGATATTGAGGATGGTGAGGGCAGGCAGTGTGGGGGGTGTTCTCCAGAAGTCCATCATGATCTCCACTACCTTGAGAAGGTTAAGCTCCCGGTGTTTCTGACCACACCAGTTGACCAACTGATCCACCTCCTGTCTGTTTGTAGACTCCTCACTGCCCGCGATCAGACCAATGGTGTCACCTACAATCATCAGAAGTTTCCCAGACAGATCTGCTGAGGTGCAGGCATTTGTGTACAGAGGGAAGATGAATCTGGAGAGAGCACACTCCTTGGGAATGCCGGTGCTGATGGTCCTTGTGTGGGAGAATATGTTCCCCAATCTCACCTGTTGGCGCTGGTCTCTCAAAAATCTGTTGATGGGAATGCACTGTGAGCTGGGTGAGCCAGTTCAAGACCAAAGAACAAAGCAAAAAAAAAGGCAGGAACAAAGCTCCAAAGTTCTAGAACAATATCCAAAGCTTTGGTAATCTCTGTTCTATCCATAATATAAAGCCTTTGGCACAACTGCAAGGTTGTCCAGACATGGCCATCCATCTAAACTCGCTGGCTAGAAAAGGAGATCAGTATTCAGAGAATCAGTTAAGAGGCCAGTGGTAAATCCAGATGAGCTGCAATAAGGCTCCAGCTCAGGTGGTGGAATCAGTTGACAAAACAAACTTTTAGCTGTGCACCCCACAGATCTGGAATTTAGGAGTGGCCTAAAGAAGGCTTCTGCTGGAAGAATGCTGTAACATTTTGTGTTGGGGAAAGGTAAGACTGCAAACCAACCTGAGCACACTGTTTCAATGGTAAAACATAGTGGTGGCAGCAATATGCAGTGCATGATTCTCTACAAAAGGGACAGTAGAGCAGGTCACACTTGATGGATACTATTGTGCAAAAATCATAAATCCTTGGAGAAATCTTGTTAGAGGCTGCAAAAAATCATGATACTGGGGCATGGGATAATCTTTCAGCAGGTCAGTCAACCTAAATATGCATCCAGAGCAGCAATTTAATGTTTTATATCAAAGCGTATTCAAGTTTTAGAATGGCCAACAAATGTTCAGTCTTAATTCCCTTGAGAACCTGCGGGAAACTAATGTTAGCAGATAGGTTTGTTCAGTCTCTCCTAGCTTGAGCTATTTTGCAAAGGAGCATTATCACAGATTCTTCCTGCCAGCAGCTGTTAAACTTTATAACCATCACTGCTCCCAACAAACTCAATGAGTGTTTACATCCCTAGTGTTTTTGCACATTTCTTAACCTTCTCAGTTACACTTTTTTATTTCTTGAGTATGCTATTTTTAAAGGGATCCACAATTAGTTGAACATGTTGGCCCAAATATGTTCTAATTTTTCTATTAATGTGAAAATTACTGTTTGTGATGCGTAAAGACTAATAATTACTTAAAATTTTTTACATCCTTTGTTATATTTTTCACCCATGGAGGTCGCCATTTTTTCATTTGCACAATGCATGCTGGATTGATGATGTGGTTAGGTCCTACTGAACGCAAACCTACTGTCGTCCTTACTATTTTTAGCCATAAAGCTCCTAAACTCCGCCGCCTTGTGAGCAAAAGACGCTCGGAGAAACACCAGAAGGTAAAACAATTAATAAAAAACTCGGAGTACTCAGAAGGTACAGGTGCAGCCACAGCTGCTAGTATGTAATGTGAAATCATGGACCCGACACCGGACTGAAGACCAGACCCTAAACAGGTGTTAATAGACCAAAGACTGGAATGATCAGATCCTAAGCAAGTGTTCTTGGACCTGACAGCGGACAAAGAGCACTACTTGCTGGATCACACAGCCTTACAAGCAGTGCGTCTTATTCATTGTTTCATTATTATTATTATTACATTGTCATCAATTTCAACGCGCTCCACTTCAAACTGAAGAGGTTTAAGGTTACTGATTGCTGTTTTGTTTGGATGGAGCTAGCACTAAAGGACCTAGCATACATAATTTACCCAGAATGCATTGCAATGTAAACAACATGGCGACATCAGTGGTACAATATTTTATTTAAATTTATAAAAACTAAACAGCTTGCAGGATTTTTACTGTATTATTTTTAATGTCTAAAATAAATATTTCTCAAATGAAGTATTTTGTTACAAGTAGTCATGGATAGTTTAAAAACTGCATTTTTTCTTCTTATGTTGTAAATTAGCTTTTTGCTGCTGGTACATCTGAAAAGAATCAAAACCGATATGATCTTTTTATTTTCTGCACCAAATGGTGGTGCTGACCAAGTGTATATTTAAACAATGACAATACAATTCTGATGAAAAAAACTGCTATATAATTTAGCCACTAAGTTTAGTTATTACTGACAAATATGTGCAGTAATATAAAGAGATATAAAACCATTTATAAACAGTTCTGAGACAATAATCCAACAAAAATAGAGACTGGAAAAATATTTTTACATCACTCTCAGGCCTTGTCCACATGTAGCCGGATATCTGGGAAAACAAATACATTTTTATGTGTTTTGGTCTTTCATACACATGAAAACTAAATTTCATATCACTAACACTTATTATTTCTGAAAAATATTTTTTTTGCGTTTATGTGTGTACATGGCAAAACAGAGTTTTAGGGTCCCATCACAGTCTGTGACAAATAATGCGGTACTGACATAACACTGCAACCATTGATATTGATTTGGTCATGCAGTGAATGAATGCTGTCAGAGAGGTGCTGATTTTTATGATGGTGTTGTGATTGACTGTTAACGACATGTGTCTAATCAATGAACTGGACAAATTCAATGCAACAAAATCAACAGCATTGCCAATTATTTCCAACTGACATTAACCCGACAACCACACAGCATTTCCTGTCTCCACCTGGGTATTGAGACTACAAAGTTGAAGCATAAATGCAAAATATAAACATGCTGTCATGCTTTTACGGTCTGAGCGTTAATACATAGGCACAATGCCATTCAATCTTGCCATTGTTTTGAAGACTTCTGACTGACTGACATAGGTTTCAGCTTTGCGTTACACTGCCCTCAATGTGTTTGGAATGTTTAAAAAAAAAACACTCAGTGGTATATTTGTGCAGGTTCCTGTGGAGGAAAATTTTCTGGAAACGATCCCGCGTGTACAATATTATTTTTTAAAATAATATGGGGGAGATATTAGTTTTCATGAAGACTCGGCTATGTGTGTACTAGTCCCAAGTTCACCTCCACAGCAGGCCAAAAAATAATTACAGACCCTAGTTAACAAGATAAATGTTTACATTCCCTTTAAATACAATGAGCGGAGGAGTGATTGAGTGTAGCCCGGTAGGTTAGCTAAGTTTCAACTGAACAAACTGAAATACTTCAGTATTTAAAAAAACGAGACTGAATGTAATATGTTTGGTCAGCGAACAGTTCAGAGAAATTAAACAGCATACATCCGGAAAAAATAACCAACCTTTAAATTTTGTGAAGAAGGGCTGCCAATTTGTCAGTTACAGGATGCTCATGATGAGGAAAATCTGGCTCTTGTGGAACAGACAAACAGCTGCAGCTCAGAAGAAGGGCAATCTGAGCTACTGTCTCTAATCAAAAGCTGTCAAAATATGATGAACATAATTTGTTACATATGGGGCTGTTTCAGCAGGACAGTGTCATGGACTGGTGCATTCTGCTGGTCTAGTCCTTTCTGTTTTATATGCTATTTATTCCTGTTTGCTTTCTCTCCTGTTTCAGAGTTCCTTTGTATTCTTTTTTTCTTGGTATTTGAGTCATACCTACGTTGAGTTGTGTTTTGTTTTCTGGTCTCTGTGTGCTTGGTTTCTGCTCAGGTGTGCATTCCATTAGATTCCTTCTTTCCCTGCTCTCGGGTTTCTCACTTAGCTGCTCTCCCTCTGCAGAAAAACTCTCACACCTGCTTCTTGTTCCATTTATCTCATCTGGTGTCATCCTTTTTTAAGTCTCTGGATGTGGCTGTGCTTTATTGGTCTTTGTTGCAGAAGGTTATCATTAAATCCTTATTTTTGCAACTACTCTGCCTGCCTGCATTCAGGTCCAACACATGAAGAACTGACAGGGGAATTTACACTGTCACAAAGCAATAATAGTTCAGGATGGTTCAAGGGCACAGAAGTAAGTTTGAATTGTTATTTGATCTGATAATCAAGAAACAAGAATTCATTGGTCTGCCTTGACACGAAAACAAATTTGAGGGTCAAGCCATTCTTAACCCATAAGGTCATCCATTTTGTTATGGACCTTCTTTTGTGTGGTGGTGCACAGTCATGTTAGGTGGGAAGGGGTAATCTTCAGACTATTCCTAAAACATCAGGGGCAAAAAATTTCCAAAATGTGTTTTCATGCACAAGCATTAAGAGTTCCTTTCAATGTAACACGGGAGTTGAGCCTGACTCCTCAAAGATTGCCTCACCCCTTAATCCCCTCTGCACTGTGTCACAGTGCAGTCAGGCAAGTACTGTCCTCCTGGCCACTGCCAAACCCAGGGTCATCCAATTAATTTGGTAGAAATGGTTAATTACTCCAGAGAACACATATTCACTCCTCTAGGGTCGCAGCATGCTTTAAAAACTGGATCCAACCCTTATTCAGTTTGTTCACCTTAAGTTGTTTAGTTCCCATCCATCCCCTGTCACAACTGGCGTGCTCCAGGTCTCTGTCCCAGGACCCCTACTTTTCATTACTTACATTCTTCCTTTCAGCAATATCTTCCAAAAATGAAATATCTATTTTCACCGTTATGCAGATGACACCCAACTCTATCTTTCATTTAAGCTAAGTTCTACACTCCCACCTTCTTCCTTTACCTCCTGCCTATCCAAAATAAAATCCCGTGCCCATTTTCACAAAGAATCCTAGTGCTAAAAGTAACTTGGTGAAGTAATTTTGGGAACAATTTATAGGAATTTTTAGGCTAAGATAGGAGCTCTCTGAGAGGACTCTGAGAATCTTTTTAAATACGGGCACTGGTTTACTTCCAACTTCCTTAAACTGAACAGTGATAAAACTGATATCCTCCTCATATGAACCAATTCTATATATTCCAAAGCTAACAGTTTCTCCCTTTCACTTAATGGTTCTATAGTCTACCCCTAACCTCAAGTTAATAGGCTGGGTGTCATCCTCGACAGGCACTCTATCATTTACCTCTCACATTAATAACGTCACTCATTCTGCCTATTTTAATCAACACAACATTAATCGCCTTCGTCCCTCCCTTTCCCTTCACTGTGCAACTTTTCTTGTCTATAGCCTTGTCACCTTCTGAATGGATTACTATAACTCTTTTCTCTATGGCATTCCTCAAAAATCCCTCCATAAGCTATAAGTTGTTCAGAATTCAGCTGCTCGCATTATTACCAAACCCCCTAATTTCATCACATCACCCCAGTCCTACAGCAGCCCCATAGGCTCCCAGTTAAATTCAAAATATAATTCAAAATCCTTCTCTAAACACTCAAGGCCATTCACTAACTCACTCCCCACCTACCTGTCTGATATTCTTCACATCACTACTCCTTCCCGCACCCTTAGATCCTCTTCTTCCGTTCACTGTTCCTGCTTCCTGCATCAACACCATGCGGGAGCAGAGCTTTCTCACTCTCTGCTCCCAAATTTAGGAATTCTCTCCCTCCAGACATCCACAATACTGACACCCTCTACCAGTTCAAGTCTACACTCAAACCCCAGCAGTTCAAAAGTGCATACTCTGTGATTGCCAGTTCATTGTAACTTTTATTGTTTGTTGTTTTATCTGGTTGTTTTTTACAGTGCCCTTGAGTGTTTTGAAACCCATGAAGCTCTCATTGTAATGTTCTCGAGCTATTTGGAAGGCCAGGAAATTTGGAGGTCTGTAGCCACTGACTTTGCAGCAACTTGACCTCTGATGACTGTGATTGTAAGTGGCCTTCAACTTTGTGGCTGAGAAGCTGTTATTTCCAGTTGCACTTTGTTATACTATAACTAACAGCTGACTGTGTGGAATATTTTGAAGTAAGGAAATTATCTGACTTGACATAATGCAAATGAGGCATCCTAACATGGTACCACATTAGAACTCACTTAGCTTCTGAGTGTGACCTGTTCTTTCTCAAAGCAGTCTGCATGCCTAGGTACTGGATTTATAGATACCTGTGGTCATGGACAGGATCGAAGCACTTAAATTTGATGAGTTGGAGTGGAGAAATACTTTTGGCAGTTTAGGGTATTTATTTTGTTTTGAGTGCCTCTGCCATCCCCAGACACCATGTCACCCCTTGTGATGAGCCATAACCCCCGTGTCAAAACCTGCTAATGAGTGTTAAAGACAGTTTTCATTTGTTGTGTATTTTAGTGTTTCGTTCACTGAATCATTACAGTGTAAAAGTATTTTATGCTTTTTTTAAAAGTAGAAACTTTCTATTACTCCCCAGTTTAAACTTCTGGCACTAATAATTTGATATTTTCTTTAATAGTACACTATGTTTAAAACAATCCCATTTAGCCACAAAGTGCTCAATACAGGCAGTGTCACTGTCAGCAAACCACAGAAAGAGACTGTCACTTGTCAGACACTTGCCGTCCTCCCATTGTATGGATTACTATTAGATATTTTTTTTACCAAAATTTCCTGGCATGTTTACCATGTTTACTCTACTTTCATCCCATCGCGATCAGGATGTGACACTGCCTTGACTCTGTTTAAAGAAAGAATCCTCAGCTTGAAACCATCATGGTTGTCACACCCTGGCGATCTGTCGCTCAGCTGCATGCACACAAGGCTTGATGATATTCTCTTCAGTGAGATATGGGTGTGTGTGGTGTGTGTGTGTGTGTGTCTGTGTCTGTAAGACAGAGAAGGGGGTGCAGGGATATGAAGTAGAAGAGCTTTTATCAGCCTCTGAGTTGGAAGTCTTTGAGGGCCTCCTCAGAAGCTCAGCATTTCTTCCATTGTTCTATTTCCATCCCTCGCTTCACTCCTGTCACATGTAAAATCACAAAAGCATCCTTTACCCCCACACTCATACCCCTCCCCTTCAGTCATATTCCACCCCCCCCTTTCCCCCATGTTCCAACGTCAGAGAAGCTCATAACCCACTTAGATTATTCTCAAAATACTTCACAACTTTACAGTGCTCTCGGTGCAAATTGGAGTTCAGGCAAACAAGTAGAAGTGGAAAGCTGAGGTTATGAACCTCTTTTGGTTTGAAGCGTGAAACAGATTTTCTAATTTAACCCCAGCCATATCCTCACCCAAAAAATGGTAACACTCCTGTATTCTGCAGTGACACTCACGCTGTGCACACATAACAGCGTTGTTGTTCTTGCTTCCGAGTCAATTATAGAAAATATATGGTGCCATATCATGATGTTTCCACCTCCCTAACCTTTAGGTGGGAGGGGAGGGCCAGACAGAGTCTACCTAAGGTGGCACCTCATCCTCCAGCAAATCATGTGTTTGCCATATACAGCAAGGTGAAATCCAAACAACATGTGAGCAGACTCTACCTTTCTCACACAAATGTGCCCAGATTCAAACACACTGATATCTGAGACCTGGAAAAAGCATGCCTGCAGGCCTGCACCCGTTAACAGGTGATGGCGATGTGACATCTCAACTAAAAGAGCTCCTTCCCTTTTCTTTTTCTTTTCTTTTACCCCCCTCCCCCTGTTTTTGTCTTATCCTCCCCGCTGCATTCTTTTCTGCTGCTTGTCCCCTGACTGCTTTCATTCTGTTCTTTCTCCTCAGTCCTTGCTGTCATCATCCCTTCACCAACTTTCTGCCCTTAGGTGCACACTGACTTCAGGTTTCAGGTGATGAGAGAAAAGGAAAACAGAGATTACTTGTCTATTTCATTCAAAATAAACCCCATCAGGTGCACTGGAAATCCCCTGATGTTGCTTGTTTTGCACAGCAGACACCATCACTGTTTTTTGAGATGCTACAGTTGTTTTCAAGAGCAATAGTCAGCGTTCAGTTTTTTTTTTTTGCATTGTGACCCATCACAGCCAAGAATTCCATACAGTTTATTCTATTTGATTTCATGTGAGCAATTGCTGTTTATATCTTTGTGTTCTCTTCCTCTACATAATAAACCAATCTCTATCCTAGACACAGCAACTGAAGGAGCCATTGCTCATTGACTTTAACGACTATAGTCAAATTGAAATACACCGTGGAAGAGGAAAAGCATCTGCCGCCGCGACTGCACAGATACTTTGTTCAGAGGTGTGATGCCTTCTGAGGTAAGAAAGTAATAAATATTAAAATTAGCCCGTGTTCTCTCGCCAATGCTAGGAGACTCAACAAAGTAGTCAGGTGAACAAGACAGTATGCCCTGAGAATTTGTCTGTAATCACTGTCTCATGAATGGAGCCCTTAGAGGAAACTGTTAAACATGTGAATAGCTCCACCCTTTCGACTTGACTTAAGATCAATACAATGCTAGCTGCCTCTCTGGTGAAAATGGTTACAAACAAAAAAGTGTCTAAAGTGTAACTTGCATTCTGGATTCCTAAAGAGACTTTATTTAAGCTCAAAAAACATAATGTCATCCAAATAAAATGGAACCCTTGTAGTATACTTAAGTGCTAAGCTACACTCTTCTTGTTTTGTTTTTTTATTGCACAAATTAACACAAAGCCATTAACAAATCCACAGAAAAGAACTCAAACCAAACTCTCCAGTTCTGATATGTCTATGCAAGTTTGTGGTGGAAGGTGCTCTTAAAGTTATTTTCATCTCACAGTGAAGGCGCTCTGCTTTGATACTACTACTACTAACACTACTACTACTAATAATAATAATATTAATAATATTTCCCTTTATAGTCCCACAGAGGAGAAATTTGTCTCTGCGTTTAACCCATGCCTTAGGGAGCAGTGTGGCAGCACACTGCTCCCTAAGGCATGGGGAGCAACCTGTGGTCAAGGGTCTTGCACAGGGACCCAGAGCGACAGACTGAGTTTCGAACTGGCAATCTTTGTGGCCTCTTCAGAACACAAACACCCAGCTCCCTAACCACTAGTTCACCACTTCCAATACTTTCTCTGTTGTTCCCAATATCCTTAAACTGCAGGCAGATGCCTCACTTTCAGGTGTCACACATAGTTATACTACATGATGATGCATTGCACTCAGACACTCTCATAACCACAGTCTGTTGGATCACTGGCATTGAAGCGCCTGCCCCTCTTTCTGTTTTCAAATAATGGTATAACCTGTATACTCATATGGTGGCCAATCAATATAAAATTCATGTTAACATATGTGAGGTGTTTTGCTTAAGCCATTAAATTTATTGTTGAATGTAGGCCTATAGAGCAGAAAATGAGGCAGAATCGTGTACACAAACGTCCCGGCACAGTTGGGATTTATAGAGGGAAATTGCTTGCTTCTGTGCATATGCAAAGTTTTATAAATAAGGATTTTTTTTTACGTACACCATTTTCGGCTTTTGGGTGCATGCAAACTATTTGTGTTTTGTCAGTAAAATATGCTTTTCTTATGTTCTTGTGTTATGTGAGTTAATGATAAATGAATTGGTTGCAAACTGTCACGTGGGTGGGTCGTCCCTTTCAGTGGGGAGTGTGGGGGGGGGGGGGACTGTTTCACACACTAGACTCTGTTTTCTGTTAAGTTTAAATGACTCCATACTTTTTAGTCTGTTGTTTTCTCTATGCTTTTTTTCTTTTCTTTTTTTGCTCTTTGCCTTCTCCCTCCATAGCTGATGACCACACCTGGCTTTAATGTATCAGCAACACAGATTATTGTTGAAGTGAGAACTGAGAGCATTGTGCAACACAGTGCACTCTGTTCCAGCAGTTTTGGCTATCTGACTTGATAAAATTGTATAAATCGAAAGACTTGAATTACTCGCCACGTTCTTTCTCAGTAAGAGGAATTGTATGAAGGTTATTTTGTTCCAAAACTTCATAGAATTGCTGTAAAGTAAATGACTCAGTGCAGTCAGTTGAGCTTCCTTATTTTTTCATTCCCTAAACTTTTAACTACTTTCAATAGCAAACTGAACTTGACTGCATTGTTTATTAACAAGGACTGATTTGGAATATACTGTAACTGACTTAAAATTTGTCTATATGAATGATGAATGAATTTTTTTTTTGTTAAATCCCTTAAAGACGAGGCTACGTAAATAGCATTTAATTGAAAATCCTCCCAAGTCATATACATCTTGTTTGCTTCCCTTTTTAAAGCTCTCCCTACCCACCCTGTCGGCTTAGGTCAGATATTAAAAGCTTTGGATACTGCATTATTACTTTACCCTGCTTTACTTTTCTCCACAACTTTCTTCCTTACCTGTCTGCTGTGTTCCTTGGGCTTCATGATACTGTTTGTTCACTAATATTATCTAACAAACCCCTAAGGCCTTCACAGAACATCTGTATTTACATTGAGATTAAATTACACAATGGTAGACTCTAAAGGTGGATTTTGAAGGCAGTTAAGTGCATTGAATAAAGGGTTTCAGATTAATGGAGGCTAAATACAAATGCACACAGCGATTTTCAGATATTTTTGTACAAAATTTGGAAAACCATGCATCTTTACCTTTCACGTCACAATTATGATTAACTACTTTTTGTTGGTCTATCATATAAAATCAGTTATAAGGCATTCATGTTTGTAGTTGTAATGTGATAAACTATTTAAAAAATAAGGAGTATGAATAGTTATGCAAGGGAATTTATGTTTACTGCCATCATGTGCTTAACAATGAATCTGGAGTGTTGTTCTTTCTTCCATTTTGCAGTGGAGTGCAAACTTGGCCGATCCTTTGTCTCATGTAATCAAAAATGACACCAGTTTGTGCAAACTACAACTGAGCCATGTAATTGGTTGCATTTTCCTCCCCTGTCTTTTTCTCTCCCATACTCCACTTTTTTGTTTCTTCATTCCTCCAAAAGAGAAAACTAGAGTGATTTTAAACCATCCACATTCACATATTGCCTTATAGCGTGATCCTCCCCACGTCGGCGTGTTTTGTATGGGCTCATGCGTGTGAGGGTGCGTGTGCACGTATGTGTAAGGTGAATAAAGGTATCATTGTTAGCTGCAGGTGTATGCTTGTGCCAGGCAGGCTTCAGCAGAGGTTCTCAAGAACAATGGCTCTTTGTTAGAGAACACACCTGAGTCAGAGGAGGGAGGTGAGAGGGCCTGATCGCAGTAAGATTACACAAGAGCAGACTTCATTAAACCTGGAGGTGGGGTGGTGTAATGGAGAGAGAGATAAAAGTGTACAGGAACGTGAAGAGAGGAATGGTAAAAGAGAGGAACGAAGAGGGAGATTATGGAAAGCGGAAAAAGAGCTTGAAGTGAGCTGAACGTTGAAAGAAAGCTAATGTAAGAGTACGAGGACAGAGGAGCCAAGGTTACAGAAGTTGCACAGCAGGTGCAAGTTCACATGGCAAGCACTTTGACTCTAGTTATTTTCAACAAGAAGCTAGCTGCCGTGTATGCCCTGTGCACATAGCTCAACAGATACTTCCATGAAAGCAGTGGGGCATAAAAGCAGCCATTCAATTTGACCCAATGCTCGTCTCTGTCGGGTTTTGTTGTGCAAGAATTTGGGGTTTCAATATGTATTGTTTTATTCTTCTTTGTTTTAAACTTACTGTATGAGTACAATCCAACATACCCATCTGTATCAATGACCTTTTCTGGAGGAAATATTTTTTTCTAAACGGCAATTAATAAGTTGTGGTAAATAGATGCAAAACACTTTCTAGGGTGTGATTGCTGATTTGATAAACTTTACACATTCTATTTCAGATCAAAACAGTGTTACCAATGCTCCTGTGACTATGAAATACAAGTTATTGTGTGGGTTTTGGGCTTTACTTACGTTTTAAACACAAAACATTAGAATATTATTTAAGAATAATTCAAAAAAGGATTTCCAGAAATGTTGACTAAGTGAAAAGTAAGGACATGAAAAGTATGAGCAGGTACAGCACTCAATACTCCTTTTTGTCATGGTACAGTTTTGGCTTGCCTCTCTCCCCATGAACTTTTCAGCACTTTCACCTCTCAGGCAGCCCAGCTCTCACTCCACCTCCTCGTTAGTGCCACCTGCCGTTCCTAATTATCCCGGACTCAGTACACCTGCCAACACCTCTACAAAAGGCCTCCTCAGTCATCTCTTCCCCGCTGGATTGTCTTCGCTCAAACCTGATCTGACAGAGATTTTCCCACGTCTACCTGTCAGAGGCTCCTCACGTCTCTTTCAGAGATTTTCCCATGTCTGTCAGAGAGACCTCCTCACGCCCGCTAGCCTGAGCTTCCCTCGCCTACTAGCCAGAGTTCCCTACGTCAGCCTGCCTGCCTGCTGGTGACCTCAACTGCTGAGCTGCCAGCTGAACCACTTCCCTGCGCTACTACAAGTCACTCTGCTGAGCTGCCGGCTTACATCCAACTTCAAGTGCTCCAGGAACTCACTCTGCTGTGCTTCTGTTTCTCCTACAACTCCAAGCGCTCCAGGTACTTACTCTGCTGTGCTGCCAGCTTACCTGCAACCCCAAGCGCTCCAAGTACCCATCTGTTGTGCTGCTGATCCTGCTGCTATCTCCAAGAGCCCCAAGAACTCTCTCTCTCTCTCTCTGTCTCTGTGCTGAGCAACTGGCTCCTCCTGGACCTCAGCGCTCTCACGCCTGTCCTGTGTGCTTCTGGCTCTTGGCGTCTCCCTAGGTGCGCAGCTCAGTACCCGCAGCCCTCCAGCTCTCTCCCTCCAGTCCTCCAGCTCCTGCAGTCCTCCAGCTTCAGTCATCTTCATCCTCCTGCTCCTGCTCAGTCAAGACTATGGTTCGTTCTCTGTCCACAACTCATCCTCACTTCAATAAAACTCTTAAAGACTAAGCTTTGTGTGCGGCTGAATTCTGGGTTCATCTGAAAAACCGTGACACTTTTCCCTGGATTACTGCAGCAATGCGGTGTGGCATGGCGTCGATGAGTCTGTGGCACTGCTCAGGTGTTATGAGAGCCCAGGTTTCTCTGATAGTGGCCTTCAGCTGTTCTGCATTGTTAAGTCTGGCGTATCACATCTTCCTCTTCACAATGACTCATAGATTTTCTATGGGGTTATGGTCAGGCGAGTCTGCTGGCCAATTAAGAACAGAGATACAACAGTTCTTAAACCAGGTACTGCTAGCTTTGGCACTGTGTGCAGGTGCCAAATGCTGTTGGAAAATTAAATAAGCATCTCCATAAAGTTGGTCAGTAGCAGGGAGCATGAAGTGCTCTAAAACTTCCTGGTAGATGGCTGCGTTGACCTAAGATTTCAGAAAACACAGTGGACCAACACCAGCAGATGACATGGTACCCCAAACCATCACTGACTGTGGAAATTTTACACTGGACCTCATGCAATGTGGATTCTCTGCCTCTCCTCCTCCAGACTCTGGGACCTTGATTTCCAAAGGAAATGCAACATTTACTTTCATCAGAGAACATAACTTTGGACCACTCAGCAACAGTCCAGTCTTTTGGACAACAAAACCAAACTGAACAGAAAGAAGAGCCATAAATAAATAATAATGCACAGTGACGTGGAGGGTAGCTCTGTTGCCATGCAGTAAGAAGGTCCTGGGTTCAAGTCCTACCCTTGCCCTGGGCCTTTCTGCATGGAGTTTGCATGTTCTCTCTGTGCATGTGTGGGTTCTCTCCGGGTACTCTGGCTTCCTCCCACTGTCCAAAAAAAAACATGACTGTTAGGTTAATTGGCCTCTCTGAATTCTCCTTAGGTGTGCGAGAATGGTTGTTTGTCTCAGTGTTGCCCTGTGATAGACTGGCAACCTGTCCAGGTGTACCCTGCCTCTCGCCCATTGACAGCTTGAGATAGGCACCAGCACCCCTCGAGACCCCAATAGGGATAAGTGTGTTGAAAAATGGATGGATAATAATAATAATAATAGTAATAATGATAATAAGAAGAAATGGACATTGCAAGATTTGAGATTATTTTATCTGAATGAGTCAGAATTCATTAAGACTTGCATATGTTTGCTGGTGATATAAAGAGACATAGAAGCAGATATATCACAAACGCTTGAGAAAAGCAGAGGTAATGCAGAGGCTTATGAGAAATATGTTCCATCTGAAAAACAAAATCAGTTTAATTCTTAATGTTGATGTTATTTTGTTAGAATAATTTTCACTCTTTTAACATATAAAGATAAGAGAAAAATTATTTCTTGGCATGTTGAAAATACATCAAATGGTCTGAGTGCCACTCATCTCACTTGAGTTATAGACAAGCCTTAAAAGCAAGAAAAAAATTTTGTGCAAATTCTTTGGCAACTAATTTATGACACTAAAGCTGAATGTGAAGGAGGAGATGTGTAACAAGATGACAAAATATAATTGTATTGAAACTTTGAACGTAGTTTACCCTTAATCTTCCACCTTCTATCCTTCAATCGCCCATTCCTCCTATATCCTTCTTTACAAAAGTTCAGAAAGTCAAAACGTCTCTACGTTCACATAGGATGAACGCTGCTTCTGTCTCAGCTCCTCAAACATGAAACGCAAATGGTATGTAAATGTCGCCTTTGATTCTGTTTAATGTATCCAGGGTACAAGGTGCAAAGAATAAAAGAGGCTTCTCGTCTCTGCCTATAAAGCATTGCAGCACACCTTTACAGGCCATCGGGGCTCCCTGCTGTGAGGATAATAGGAAGAAATTGTTTTGCAATGAGATGAAGTGATAAAGGAAAACGTAGGATTTTTTCAAAGACTTTTCAAAAACCCTCTGCGCTCTATTCCGGGAGTGCACAAGAGAAAAAGTAGCTGAGCGCTAATTGAGTGATAGCTGATTGCTGAAATTTTCATCTTTGATGTTTTTACTCTTTTTTTTCTGTCCATGTAAATGAAACATCAAAAAACGCCGGATGTTTTGAGAAGAATTAGGATGAACTTAGAATTTGAAGAGGATGGTATGCTGCGATGTGAGTTTGTGTGTGATTTTGTACTGATTATGTCTGTTTGGACATAACTGGACACAGTTAATACACTAACACACTCTCTAGCAATAGAATCTTAATGAATAGGGTTTACCTTAGTTGTTATTCGCAACATATTGCAACAGAAAGGTGGAAAAGTGTTTTAATTGTTTAAAAGAGACATTAAGAGAAGCATGTAGGGTCTCTGGAAATGTTAGAATACATTCAGTTCAGGAAATAAAATAGTACACAATACTGGGTTTGTGAGAATGAGACAAAATAGGATTTTGGCCAAACTTTGGGGAAAACTTATTTCCATTTTTGTTTTTACAAATACAATGAAAGATGAATCCTGATAAATTCTGACATTCGTTGTAACTACATTTTCTGAGAACAATTTCAAACAAATAATCCAATTTGTCAGATTATTTAATTCCTAACGGTGTCTATTCCTTTCATGCAAAAAAATGTCTCACATTAAGCACATTTTAGGTGACTTGTTTGGTACATTTGGGCACAGTTGTATCTGAGTGTATTCCTTTCAGCTCTAAGTGTAAATATAATTAATGGTCTGCAGTTTGGCAATATGTTTTTCGTTTTCTATGTGACCTTTGTGTAATATTCTGGGTTCTGTTTTGGTTTATGTTTATTATTTGATCAGTTAGTCCTCTCTCCTGCCTCAGGTTCTGTTTCGGTTTTGGGTTCTGTCTTGTCTGGATTCTTGTTTAGCTTGTATACTGTTTTAGTTATCCTGTCTCTGTATTAGTTCTGGTTTCCATCATGTGCTCTGTTAGTTTTAGCTTTATTTTCTATCTTAGGTTTGGTCCTTATGTTATTTTGGTTCTGTATTTGTCTAGCTTAGTTCCTGTCCCCTTCCACTGGTCCTGTCAGCCTTTCACTCACTCCGCCGTCCTTGATCACTTCCACCTGTTTGGCTTAATTAGTTTTCACTCTTCTCACCTGTTCATCTGCCTATTTATACCTGCCTCAGTTCCCTGCTCCTTGCCAGAACGTCATGTATCGTTTCTCACTCCTCCTGTTCACTGGTAAGAGCCTTCCAGCATTCTGCGCCAGCCTGTCTGCCTGATTGCTTGATCTGACCGTTTCTCCTGTTTTTGAGTCTGCCCAGTTCCCGTCGGTTTTTGGTTTTGCTTGGACGTCTGCTCTGAACTCCGCTCTGGATTGTTTTCTGTATGCCTGCCTGATCCTCCCTTCAATAAACCCTGTTAAGCATAAGCTCAAGTGTCTGGCTGAATACCGGGTTCATCTCCTGCAAAATCATTACACTTTGAACCATCATTGGAGGATATATTTAGTAATATCTTATGCTCGAGCAGTGTCCTGTCGTCTTCATTGCTCTATATCACTCCATAGCTCCCTTCTCACTGGTGTTGTAGTCAACACCACCTAAACCGGGATCAAGACACCAATAAAGACATTGGGAACAAATCATTGTGAGACCATTATCAAGACATATAGCTGTAATGACGTTGTAGTTGCTGTTGTAAACAATCTTTTAAATTTAAAAGCTCTGTTGCATTTGAATGGAGCCAGGTGTTTAATAATAAATTACAGGGAAAAAAGGCTGTTGCAGCAGTGGCCTTTACCGGTCTTTTGAATAAATCCAGACACTCTCATGATTTTGTCTTGGATGAACCCGGACACAGCACGCACACACAGAGCTGATTTTAAGAGAGTTTATTGCAAACAGTGGATGATGATGACATGAAGAACCAGAGTCTGTTATCTGGCGGAGATGAAGGATGCAGGAGCTGGCTGGCAGGAACAGAGCGGAGAGACTGACCAGGAACCGGGAGTGAAGCCAGAGTTCATGAAAACGGGAACGGGGGTACAGAGTCCATGAAACGGAGGAGCAATAGTCCATGACACAGAGGGGAGCTGGGCTGCTGCAGAACCAGGAGCGTAACCAGAGACCATGAAGACGAAGACGGAGGAACAGAAACCAGTAGCGCAGCAAAACAGAAACTAAACTTGATGAGACAGGAACCAAGACGGGAGGACAGGAGCAGACAGGCATGATGTAGAGTGACTGAACACTACGAGCCGGCGACAAAGAACAAACAGAGTTGAGCTTATAAAGGGGTGAGAGCAGGTGGAACCAGTTATGGGGTGATTACAGCCTGACAGGTGCTCCCAATCAAAGCTGCGGTGGGAAGGGAGGAGGCAGGAAATGTTCAAGATGCAGCATTCAGGGTACATCCAGACACAAGACCAATTAATAATGTAGCTGAGTCTGAGACCAGACCAAGACCTGAAAACTGTGTTCCAAGACTGGTCTTGAGACTAACCTCAGATTCATCTACTGCAACACTACTTCACACTGTCTCCAATTGTTCTACCGCTTACAAACTAATTTTATCACTTGTCACACCCAAGATTTTTTTTAATCACTGTCTTTGCACTTTGTTCTTCTATGTGTCAATAAAATTTAGATGGATGAAAATATATATATAAAAAAAGTTAAAACATTTGACCTTGTCCATAGACTGCTACACCTGCATGTATGTGTAGCAGTCTATTTGAGAGTGGCTTCTTCAATGTTTATGCAACCAAGTGCTGAGAACCAACTAACTCTGTCACCTCAACAGAGCAACTATGAAACAACTTAATTACTTAATTAAGTGTAAAGCAGTCACGATCATATCCTGGGCCCATTATAATAGGCTTATACATAGTTCACCACATGAAGTCACATGCTGACAGCAACTGGACAGGGCTTTGAGAGACAGACTTAATTTTGATGTGAATCATTTGACATTTGAAATGTAACAAGTTGCAAGGCTTTGTTATGCCCCTTGTTTTCACATATTTTATGCTTGTACTTCGCTCATGTTCCTCTTTTTTGACTGGTTTTGGGTCCGTGCAACCATAGTGTTCCACTCAGAGATACTGTCACTAAAAATCTATAGGGGTTGTTCTAGAAAACCTCAAATCAGTCTTCAAAATATAAAGTTTTGTTGGTTTGTTGTTGTATTTGAAACAAAATAATGAAACAAAACTGTTGCCCTCAGTTGTATTCTCCAAGAAAACACGGCCAAGCATGAAAAATGAGAATATATCTATATTTTTCTGGATATTTTTAACTTAATCTGTAACATTGAAATAAAAAGCCTTTTAAAGGGCATGCATTTTGGGGGTTTACCATCAGTGGCTTAGCGTTGCTTGTTTCAACACCAACAAAGACAGCATGTGAGTAGACTGGCAGGCCTGATCCAGCTGGGCTTGACAGCAGAGCACACATGAAAGAAAGGGATGGAGGGACGGAGCGGTGAGTGCAGGGAGAAAAGCGAGGGATGAACAGAATCACACACTGGGATCCTGCTGTTCACAGCGGCAGGTGCAAGAGCTGAGGAGAAAAGGGGGGTGTCAGCGACAGGCTGGAGTTCATGGGGTGTATGAGTGTTTTAATAGAATTGAGAGAAAAGAATGAGATGGAATTAGTGGGAGAGGGGTGACACATGGGTGGCATTAAATGAATCATGAACAAATGCAATTTTTTGTTTCATTTTGAGCTGTTGCAATGCCTTTTAGTGGCAATCCATCAAACTTCTGATGATGCTCTAGACTCAAAGCTGCAATAGCCTGACACTGAGAGCAGGAATACACAAGCTGGACTGTCTACCACTCGCTGTGGGAAGATGCAGAAAGAGGCAAGAGGCTGCCAATTGCAAAATAAAATCAATAAATGTGGTATGAATGGGTCCAGGGACTGTTCCTCTGTGAATGATGCCTTGGGTGAGTTCCTTCTTTTACAGCCTAACACACAAGCACAAACCCTCTCCCCACTCCTGTTAGGAGGAAAATATATATTTTATGATGCAGCTTATCAGAAATATTAAGAGCTGACTGCCTGGAATGTATGAACTGATACCAATATTTGACCATATCAAAAACCATGACTAAGCGGGTCAAAAGTTCTGATTTTTTTTCCATCAATCTATTGTATATGGTCACTTATACTTGCACAGATGTGGGGGAGGCTGGTGCCCATTTCCAGTGGTCACTGAGTGAGAGGCAGTGTACATCCTGGAGAGGCTGCTAGTCCATTGAAAAGAAAGTTTTTAAATACATGCTGTAATTGCTGAGTTATACAGCTGTTTGAAGAAATTAAGTCTGCTCTTAGTATGAAGAGGTTCCAGCAAAAACAATCATGGGTGACTTCTCCAGTGTTTTTTATTCAGTTTTTTTTTTCCATTTGTGAGACTGAACCAGCATCAGCTTCTGTTCTTGCACTTTTATGAGCTAGCTTGTAACCTAACAAATATGGTTTTTTTTTCCCAAAAAATAAAACCAAAAGTATGAAATGGAATAGGGGAAAGGGAGACATTTCAGATTACAGAGCATGAGTCTTGAGGAGAGGCATCTTTTTTGAAGACTGGGCGTTGACAGACAACAAGAAAACCGCAAGGGAGGATAGCAGCAGATCTCCTATGATGAGACATAGCAATATCCAAATCCCAGACCGCCTCATATTTAAGTTACTGAAGACTCTAAAAAAAGGGGAAGTTCTTGCAAAGTCGCTCAAAAGCTTTTGCGTTTTAGGTGAGAGGGAGGCAATGGAAGGAGCAAGGAAAAGAAGGGTTGGGGGGGTGGTGAGGGTAATGTTTATGCATTAGATTTTCAAAGAGCTTTTTTTCTGCAAGGAAATTCAGATTCAAAGGTGTACTTCTTGCAGGAAGATCTAAAGGATTCTTTCTCTCTCTCTCTGTTATTGCTTGAGATACAAAGTCTCTCTGTAGCTTAGCCAAGACTGCATGCACATGGTAACTAAGCGTGAGAAGGCCTAACATAGCTACAGTACATCCAGTACGGGAATTGAATGATGTGTCACTGTATATTTCATATATAATATTCTCTACGCTCAGACTAGACATTAGACATCAAAGAGAGAACCAGCCCTAAAGTAGCACCTTGGTTTGACAATTCAAGGCTACAGTTACACCAAGTCAAACACTCTGCCGCCCACCAGCAATGCCACTGTGCTCACTATTGAGTCTGAATTGAATACAGAGAATTATGGCTCCAACTCCAAACACGTCGGATCAACATTTAACGGAGAATTTTTCCTGAGTTTGAACTTGAAAACTTCACAGGAAGAACACTGTGAAAGAGCTGAAGGAGCAGAGATGTGACTGAAAGGGTGTGTAGGCGCATGCCTGCGTCGGATAGTTGCTGAGCACAGCACTCGTACATATGTGTGATTAAAAATTGAAATGAGCGCCTTTAGTAGTAGATGGAAGGCTTTGAGCCTCCGTAATGAGGCTGATATATGAAGTTTAAACATTCGAAGCTGCTAGAAGTGCCACCACAGAAAAAGAGACAGAGAAATGCGGAGGGAGGCGAAGAAAAAAAGGGGTAAAAGATTTGTGGCTTTGATGAAGCGATATCACCGTGGGGCACGGCTGGTGTGCTGGGGCTGGCTGGTGCTGGGATCCGGAGCGCCTTGCGGAGTGTTTGTAACGTTCCCTGGGATACCATTTCCAGCAATCCCCTGCCAACAATCCAGGACAAACTGGGAGAAAAGAAGAAGCAAAGCAAAATAAGTTAAATTACAGAGTGAAAGGACTTGGAAGAAAGTAGGAAAAAATAGTGTGGAGTGGAGGTGGATTGGAGGAAACCTTGGGAGTGACAAAGAAGTGACTGCAATCGATTTCCCTTACACACCTGTCAGTCACACATACACACTTTCTCACACAATACAGCGGGTAGTACGGGAGGATTTGGTGTGAAGAACCAGGACATAGTGTGAGTGTGTGTGGAAAGAAAGACCACATGTGGCTGCGGTCACACTCCAACTGTTCCTGTTGTATCTCTGGAAGCAGTGGGAGTCTAGTGCCACTTTGAACTTGCCTACCATTAAAATCCTGACAGAGTTTTGAAGAGGCCTATTGAAAAGAAACCTGTGCACTTATGATGTAAATGTATTTTTCCCAACCCTTTCTTCTCCCCCTTTCCAATCTTTTTATTTTGACAGCGTTTGAAATTTGTCATATGAACATTCAATTTAACAGCTTCTTCTTCCTCCCTTTTTTCTGTTTGCAACGATCCATCTTCATTTGTACTTGAAAGGAACTGGGTGAATATTTTAACTGGATTTTCTTTAATGTAATCATTACTGCTTCAGTTATTTTGTTTTGCTCTGATAATCATCTTTCCTATTCACTGCAATAACCATTGCTTCAAAGAGAGCAAACAATTTCTTATAAAAGACTACAGCATCCATCTTAAAGTGGTTGTTCTATGTGGCAGAAACTAAAATAAAGACTTAATTTCTTTAAATAACTGATGTTACCTTAAGGCCACATTAGTGACAGTAAGGCTAGGCAGGGCAAATTTATTTATAAAGCACTTTTCAGTGACAAGACGATTCAAAGTGCCGTAATGGCCATATTACTGTGTTCGTCCTGCAATTTAAGTCGGTCAGAATCGAATAATGTCACAACACATTATAGCTGACTTCATTTTGACATCTAAAGTAAAATGAAAGCAGTCTATTCTGCTTTTGTGAGCATACCACAGATGCTGTGGATGTGTATTTGGTATACAGTATATTGTAGTGGTATACAGAAGAGTCATGGCCTACTGGTTAGAGCAGGGAGCTTGCGTCCTGTGAAGGTGGTTCACAGGAAGCAAGCTCCGGTTCGAAACCCACAGACTGCCACTCTGGGTCCCTGAGAAAACCTTAACCCAATAATATTCCCGGGCAAAGTGACAGCCTACTTGTCCCTAAGACATTAAAGATTAAATACAGAGGTCAAATTTAATCAGAACGCACAAAATGTCACAATGACAAATAAGAAATTCCTTTATTGTAGCACAATGGGGAAATTCTGGCATGACAGTAGCAAGGACAAAGAGAGATTAATTACTAGATGCAAACTATTGTAGATGTTTGAAGACTAAAGGCCCCCACATACTTGCGCGGACATGAGTCCACCTTGAGAATGTGCGGACTCCGGCGCAGAGCTAAATTTTTACGACCACGTATGTGGTGTCACACTATAAACTGCTCGATCAATTCAATTCAATTCAATTTTATTTATATAGCGCCAATTCATGAAACATGTCATCTCGAGGCACTTTACAAAGTCAAGTTCAATCAGATTATACAGATTGGGTCAGATTATACAGATTGGTCAAAAATGTTCCTATATAAGAAAACCAGTTGATTGCATCAAAGTCCCGACAAGCAGCATTCACTCCTGAAGAAGCGTAGAGCCACAGGGAGAGTCGTCTGCATTGTACATGGCTTTGCTGCAATCCCTCATACTGAGCAAGCATGAAGCGACAGTGGGAAGAAAAACTCCCCATTAACGGGAAGGAAAACCTCCGGCAGAACCGGGCTCAGTATGAACGGTCATCTGCCTCGACCGACTGGGGGTTACAGAAGACAGAGCAGAGACACAACAAGACAGACAAAAAGCACAGAAGCACACATTGATCTAGTAATCTGTTCTACATTAGATGGTAATAGCGGGTGATCTGTCTTCACTGGATGATGTCACAGTTAACAGAACGCCAGACCAGGTGTACCTACTATGAAGATAAAAGAGAGAGAACAGAAAGTTAAAGCAGAAATGACAACACGTAATGCATAATTGAAGAACAGTAGAACTCTTTAGAGTGAGAAAATTAGATCCTGATGTCCTCCAGTAGCCTAAGCCTATAGCAGTAAAACTATAAAGGTAGCTCAGAGTAACATGAGCCACTCTAGTTATAAGCTTTGTCAAAAAGGAAAGTTTTAAGATTAGTCTTAAAAGTAGACAGGGTGTCTGCCTCACGGACCAAAACTGGGAGTTGGTTCCACAGGAGAGGAGCCTGATAGCTAAAGGATCTGCCTCCCATTCTACTTTTAGAGACTCTAGGAACCACCAGCAGACCTGCAGCCTGAGAGCGAAGTGCTCTGTTAGGAACATACGGGGTAATCAGAGCTCTGATATATGATGGAGCTTGATTATTAAGGGCTTTATACGTTAGAAGAAGAATTTTAAATTCTATTCTTGATTTAACAGGAAGCCAATGAAGGGAAGCTAAAATAGGAGAAATATGATCCCTCTTGTTGATTTTCATCAGAACTCTGAACACTGATCAAACAAAGTAACTGTGCATGTACCCTTAGGTAATTCTTCTAGCTTTTTTGAAATAAAGTCCTTCGACCTGACACCTTCAAGTCATCACCTTCCCTATAACATTTGTTTTACAGAAAATATTTGATTTGAATATCCTAGTATTATCTACCCAGTTTTATAAGACACAATGCAGTGTCTGCTTAGAATGATTTTTTTCAGTTACAGACAAATAAGAGCTTGTTCTACATAGATTTACAAGCACATTCGGATCTTTAAAAAAACGAATAAATAAATCTTAAAATCACTTACAAACACAAATGTCTCTTAATAAACATTAGGTCCCAGCACTATGATTGATACTGGCTAATAGTACAGCGTTGTCCATCTGTAGTCCAGAAATTCCTCCAACAACTCTTTCAGACACTTTTAGACACAAGATACCTATTACAGGTTATAAGAATCTTTCTTTACTGGCAGACCACCTATAGGTTAAGAAAGATACTTTGTGATGCATCCTTCACCTACATGTTGGGTTGTTGTGCCAGTGACTGGTGGTTGAGTCTTAATAAAGCCTAAACCCCGCCGCGCTTCCTCTCTCTGTTCCACAACTCCTGCTGCTCGTCTGTCTCAAGTGTACCATAATTTACTGTCACAGAACTCCTCAAACCGGCCACCACACAGCGCGCAGAGGGGGAGGGGAGTGAAGGTAGTGCAGATCACCGTCAAAAGAAGGAAACAACTATACCAAATCCCCATTCTGCAAAAAAAAGGAGAAAGTAAAAAAAAACAGAGGGGAGAAACAGTTTTTCAGAAACTCAAACTCACAGCGGTTCACCAAGCCTTGTTTGGGTTTTCTGCTCTTTTTTTCAAAAAGGGGAGAGAAGGAAAGGAGGAAAAATTGCTAGGTGGTTGTCAACAGTTGAAGCTACAGTCGCACCTGGTATCGTGCAACTGGTCTTTGATCACTTGTCAAGTGAAATTCCGCCACTGGATTAAAGTGAAGGAGGGGGCATCCAAGGGAGGGAGGACTAGCAAGAAGGACAAAGAAAGATAAAACACAGAGGACGGCGTTGCCTGAGACATAGCCCTGCGTGTTTGGTGTCTTTAATGTAGTGTGCACCACCTTGTTGGCTGTAATTAAAATCAGCGTGAATTGTTGGGGTTGTCTCAAGCCAATCATCTCTATGACTGCCAAACATGTCACAGAAACCTTCTGTTTGGCATGGCAAAATAAGTAAAGAACACTACATTTGTCCAACTCCTACACAAACAGCCAAACTAACATTAAATGGGGATTTTTCTACAGGGGCATGGTAGGCAATTAATGTTTTACCATCTTTTGTTTTTCAGTGAACCAAAACCAAAAAATAAAGGTAAAATATGTACTTAAAAGTTAATTAATTTCACCTGCATGACATTCTGAGTTTAAGATAAGGTAAACAGAAATACATGTCACCATATTAAACTGTAAGCTAAATAAAAACATTACATTACAAAATACAAGACACAAGTGAAGCTTTGAAGGATATCGTGACACCCGATGGCATAAGCTGCAAATTGACTAAAACTGAATATTTTTGGCCACAAGAAGGACAAAATCTGAGAGGCAATGTTAAATATTTACTACCCCCATTAATTTACTATAAACACATTATATAATTACATAGTCTAAATGTGTATCCATTGTATGTAAAAGAACAATCTCTATTAGAATAAAAAATATCAAATTGGACATATTTGGGCATACATTCAATACCATGCTTGGTATGTGTGGAAATTGCTACAAACAGGTTGAAGTGAATTTGTGAGAATAGTCCAGAGAGGGTTAAGTGTATATAAACTACTTTTGTAAATATCTTCATAACATGGGGAAGTACAAGAATGGGGCCTTGGAAGGGCTTCTCATTATAAATTCCTTAGTACAGGGGAAAGAAACATTGCAGAATAAAACTAAAGTGAGTTTAGTTCTTAATGCTTAACCTGTTTTAGAAGATTAGTTAAATTCTTAATTCATACACTGAACATTTTCTGAGGAATTAACAACCTGAAATGCAGAGAACAAATCAATGCTATAGTTTTCCTCAGTTAAATAAAGACAAAACTGACATAATAGATTTTTTTAAGCAAAGTAGGAGCGATCAGTTATTACAGTCAAACTCCCTGGTAAAAAGGGGTACCCTCCTTGCCTGTGATGGCTACTGAAAACATCGACTACATAACGGCAAATAAGGCATCTATACCATTTATCTTAGCACTGAACACTATTATAAAGCTAGACTAGCATATTACTGGAAGTTTATCCTATATGCGCATCCTGTTAATCTCCTGAGATTGCATTATGGCGTTTTGCGTCACTTCCTGTTTTCTGTTGCTGCGGTGTGAATTGTGGTTTGGAGTTCCAGGCTTTCTCAATTTTATCTTAAATGTCTTTGCTGTGACAACTCTCTGTTTCTAACACATAAGCACGTTTAAAAAACATTCTCTGTTGCTGCACTTCATGTTTGGGAACTCCTTGTGTTTCACACGGTTTAGTTTTCTCGGCATGGTAAGAGGTCGCTAGCCTAGCCTAGATTTAGCTTTACACGGGCTTCCTCCCCCATGCTTACCATTAGCTTATCCTTCTCTATCCACCTCTCTCCTGCTCTCTGTGACTGATGTTTAGTTATTCCTCTGCCTCCTTTAGTGATAATGGTATGTGTAATAAATACAGTGTTTTTGTAGCTTTGGAGACGAGGGTGTCAGAAATGGAGGTTCGGCTTGGCACTGTTGAGAAACCAGCAGATAGCAGCCCCTTAGCTAGCATGGAGCCACATAGATTAGCTTCACGTAGTGCCCCTGGGTTACCACCAACCTCTCTGCGTTTCTAACAGATTTTCCCCACTCAACGACACATCCGCTGAGAAGCCTACTCTGATAATTGCCAGCTCCATAGTCAGAAGCGTGCCATTACAGACACCAAGGACCATAGTCAAATGCCTGCCAGGGGCCAGAACAGGCGACATCAAATCCTAACTGAAACTGCTGGCTAAGGATAAGCGTAAATACAGAAAGATTGTTGTTCACGCTGGCGGTAATGACATCCGGTTACGCCAATCGAAGGTCACTAAAGTCATTGTTGCTTCAGTGTGTAAGTTTGCTAAAACAATGTCAGATTTCAAAATTTTCTTTGGTCCCCTGCCTGATCTGACCACAGATAACATGTTTAGCCGCATGTCATCATTCAACCACTGGTTGTCTAAGTGGTGTCCTGAAAATGACGTGGGCTACATTAATAACTGGGAAAAACCTGGTCTGATCTGGAGAGACAGCATCCATCCCACTTTGGATGCTGCAGTTCTTTCTAGGAATTTGAATGGATTTATTATGACTCCAAAATGCTGACAACCCAGGGTCCAGACCAGGAAGCAGAGCTGTAGTTTAACACACCTCTCTGCAGCTTCTGTACTGTTACCCACCCATTACCCCATTGAGAGAGTGTCTTTCCGACAGGCAAAATTAAACAGATTAAAAACTGATCTAAAAGGAGCAAATGATAAAAATCTCCTAAAAATGAATACTACTCTATTTGAACTTGACATATGGCACTGACAGTATTTCCTCACAACCCTTTCCTATCTGGCCATTTTTTTAATAACCTTTGAGTTCTCCAACACTAAAAGAAGGTTTCACTATAGTAGATCTTTTTTGGACAATCTAACTGTATCAAAGAGTCTGTCGCCCTTTTTTTTCCAGTATCACAGAAATTCCAAACAGATTGGCAGCAATGTTATTTCTTCCCATTCACAAATTGATGCTTTCATTGATGGTGTTACTTCCTCGCTGCATTTTGCATTAGACAACGTGGCCCCCTTGAAAAAGATGGTTATTATTCACAGGAAGCTGGCTCCCTGGTTTAATTAAGAGCTAAGTTCTTTGAAGCACATTAGGAAATTGGAGAGAAAATGTTCTGTCCTCATTCTAGAGCAGGGGTGTCAAACTCATTTTGGTTGAGGGGCCGCATACAGCTTAATCTGATCTCAAGAGGGCCACACGAGTTAACTCATTGCAAGATTAAATAGAACTAATAAATGTGGACTTGTTGATTTTTATATTAAGTTAATTTCACTTTTACACAATATATTATGAATAACCTCAGCGTTTTTAAGAAAAGTATGTGCAATTTCAACAATACTTTTACTCAGTTAAACATTTACTTGTGCATTATGCATAAGAACTGATCACAGTGATTATACAATGTTGAAAAACATTTATTCACATTTTTTGGAACCTAAAAACACTGTCCTGCATGACAAAATACATCAAACAGATAAAAATTAAGAAATGATTTGAAATTTTCCACACCTGAAGCTTAATCTGCTAATTAAAACACAGCGCCCCTCGTGGACAATATAGGAACTGTATATTTTCAATTAAACAAAGTACATGTTTTTTTCAATAATTGTTTTATCATTCTTTTCCTTTTATCTTGTCCACTTGTGAAAGTCAAATCTGATGAGCTCTTTGTGGCATCTTATTGCCACATTGCCAGACAGGACACTGGGGAAAAAAAAAAACCTTTTTTTTTTTTTTTTTTTTTTTTTTTAATAATGATAATGCATTTAGCCACAGGGCCGGACTAAATTGTTCGGCGGGCCGGATCCGGCCCGCGGGCCGTATGTTTAACACCCCTGTTCTAGAGGAATCCTATATAATCTGGAAAAACAATCTACTGTTGTATAAAAAGATCCTTCGCAGAGTTAGAGCTCATATTTTTCATCATTAATGGAGGAGAATAAAAATAATCCTAGGTTTCTCTTTAGTACAGTTGCCAAACTTATCCAGAGTCATAGCTCTGATGATCCACCCATTCCCTAAGCTCTCAGCAGTAATGACTTAATGGGATTCTTCATAAATAAAATTGATTCTATTAAAAATAAAATAATTGGCAAACAGCATCCAAAATAATTGCCTAACATGATTACCTCATCCTCAGTAAGTGAGACAACATTGGAGAAATATTTAAAACCTGATCAGTGTTTGGACTGTTTAGCCCCAGTAGAGCTTTCTGAGTTATCTAAATTTAAATATAAACCTTCAACTTGTATGTTAGACCTAATCCCATCCAAGTTATTTAAGGAAGTATTCAATTTGATTAATGCCCCCATTTTAGACATGATTAATCTATCCTTAGTAAATGGATATGTACCACAGGCTTTTAAAGTAGCTATTATTAAACCTTTACTTAATAAATCGTCTATTGATCAAGATGACTTAAGAAATTACAGACCTATATCTAATCTTCTTATCTTCCTATCTAAAATTCTTGAGAAAGTAGTTGCTAATCAAGTATGTGAACACTTACAAAGTAATTACTTATTTGAAGAGTTTCAGTCAGGTTTCAGAGCTCATCATAGCACTGAAACAGCTCTGGTGAAGGTCACTAATGATATTCTCATGGTGTCAGATAATGGAATCGTGTCAGTTCCCATCCTGTTAAATCTCAGTGCTGCATTTGATACAGTTGGTCACAATATTCTCATAGAAAGACTTAAACATACTGTGGGGATCACATGAAACGCACAGGGTTCAGTCCTTGGGCCAATTCTCTTTACTATACATATATATATATATATATATATATATATATATATATATATATATATATATATATATATATATATATATATATATATATATATATATATATAGTATGCTTCCAGTTGGTAAAATTATCAGACAGCATGGGATTAATTTCCACTGTTTTGTTGATGACACTCAGCTATATTTATCCATAACTCCTGACAAATCCAACCCAAATCAGTAATGAAGTCCATCAATAGATGAGACCAGGGGCGAGATGGAACAGGGAGCGACCCCGACGGAGGATGCCTGGAAGTCTTTGTTATGCTGCATGTTGAACAGCTAGAAACATAGTCCTTAACATCTTGAGTCAGAGAATGCCACCAGAACAGCACCGATACTACCTGCAGGGTCTTCTTCTGGGATGACAGAAGAAGCGAGATTTATGACAGACCTCCAGATTACATCACATCACCCCTGTCCCCCAACAGCTTCACTGGCATTGGACAGGGACAAACTTCTTCTCAGTCCTTTCATAATATAGCCCCTCCATATCTGACTGATATCCTGAAACCCTAAAGCCCCTCCCGCTCCCCCCACTCTGCAAACACCAACCTCCTCACACCCATCACCCGCACCAAACACCGGACCTTAGGGGGCTGAGCCTTCGCTTCTGCTGCCCCCACCCTTTGGAACTCACTGCCCCAAACCATCAGGAACTCTGACTCATTACAGAACTTCAAATTACATCTCAAAGCCCACTTATTAGTGTGATTTTTCTGCAAATTTTCAGGTTTTTTTTCTCCCATAGGAAATGAATGTAATTCACTAAAATTCCGTTCATTTCAGCTGCTTTTTGACAGCTTACTGCTTCAGCCTACTTTCAGCTAGAAACGCCATTCAACTTTTAAAATGTAGTGATATCTTTCAGCTATTATGGTATATTTCAGCTTTTTCATATATTTTACCATTTTCATATAGTACCTCCTTAAAATAATTTTGGCTTTTCATGAAATTCAGCAAATAACATGCGTTGCTATGGTCGTCAAGGAGGCAGTTATAGAGTGCACACTCTAGAAATTCAACAAATTCTTCTTCTCCAAACAACTTCTTCTCACTCGCTCAATTTTCAACCTATCCACATAAATTATACATCAAAACGTAGGAATTTTTGTCTGGATTCAGGAAATGTAACCCTCATTGGTGTGGCATTTATAGATTTTTCGCAAATCACCTCAGAGCGACACAAACCCGAAACCTCCCCATTCATTTCCTATGGAGCGGTTTTGAAAAATGACGTCTGAAAATCCAAAACATCACACGTTTTCGCATCGTCGCTACTCCTAAACCGTTTGATGTACAGGCATGAGACTTTCACACATGAATGTCCCAACCCTTCTGGCACTCACAAAAAAGGAATTATTTGGATAGCTGTTACGGTTTTGCCGCAGGAACAATTTGTTTGGGAGTAGCGAATGTGCAAAATCCTGAAAATGCTTTAGAGCTGCATTTTTCCACATGATCCACTATTTTACATCGTCGCTGTGCCTACACCGATTTTTGTACAAACATAAAAATGAGCAACATAGTCCTCAAAAGCCTGCTGATACTCACAGTGAAAGAATTATTTTGATATCTCTTATACTTTTTCAGCTAGAGCGATTTGTTCGGGACCGTTTTTAGAGGATTTTTGAAATTCCTTAAAAATCCCCTTTATATCATGATTTTTTACGCCTTTATTAAAATATTTCCAGCAAAAACCGATAGCAAGTCTTCTTCCCCTATCCGTTAAGAAATAAACGCAGAAAAAATTACGTCTCTACCATTTACGGATCAGGAGATATGAAGTGTTGTGCGAGGCAATGTTCTCCATTATAATCCTATTGGACATAGTCTGAGCAAAGTGTCTGCACTTCAGTAGAAGGGCAAGCTGCAGGTGTGAGTGAGTTTCCATGACGATGGAACTCTGCTGGCCAGAGGTTACTAGGTCAGGGACAGGCTCCATTCGGATAGAAGGGCAACTTTCCACGCCCACTGCAGTGGCTGTGATGAATGTAGGAATCTGAAATTCGCACAGTCACTTCCTCTTAACATTTTAAAATTTTCAAGTGATTATGAGGCATGTGTGACTTTTCTGTCACTTTTTGGATTTCACATGCTTTCCTATTGGGCCTTTGCTTCCAACAGGACCTGGCATGATGCCCAGAGACGACCCAATTGGCCAATACAGCACCACCCACCAGTGGGAAATGGCGCTACACACCATTTTGGGCCCAGATTTGGTGAGGCTGAGTTGCTAAAGGAGGCCAATCTGACCCATGACCTTTGGTGACCTTTGGTGACATTAAGTATAGCCCTGTTAGCGGCTAACGGTTAGCATGTTGCTAACCGGAAGTAGCTCTAGGAAGGTCCTACAAACTTCTGCTTTACAGAGTCTGTACCTCCTTTATACAGAATGCTCCACAATAAATCTGGGCCTCGTCGCGTAAAGCATCTCCAAGTTAGGAGGTGTCAAACATCCAATGCTTTTCAATGGGGGCGAAACCCCTTATACTCCTAGAAATGCAGGCCCACATATGGCTACAGTATATTCAAGTTTGAAAGTATGACCTTTCGTATATTTCTGTTTTTAAAAATTGTTTTGTAAAGCGTCTTTAAGTGTTGTTTGTTTGTATAAGTTTGATGTATTGGTATAACATTGTACACAAAGTAAAAATGACAGGATTTCAGCAGTTCACAATTGTAACTGTAGTAGAACTCACACACAACAGCTTCAGGACATGGCAGAGGGAACACATGGGCTAGGCAAAGGCTTGGTCAAAAAACAGATCAGGAGATTGATGTCCAGAATTCAGAGGCCAACAGGAGAGTCCGACATGGGCAAGCCAAAGAGGGAATCCAAAACACAAAGCAAGATCAATGACCAACAGGGAAGTAAGGAACACTTGATGGTCTACTCCCACAATGTCTTTCAAAAAGCTGGCGGGGACTTGCTGTGAGAGGCAGGAATATATAGTGAGGTGCACATACTGATCAGGTACTCAGAGTATCGCAGGTGACGCTCCTCCCACTAATTAGTGGAGTGGAGCGGAGAAGAGAAGAACAGACAGCTGGACCAAAACACAACAGAGCATGAAGCACATGGTTGCAAAGCAGCACATCTTTTGGATTTAAAGAGAATGTTCTGGGAAAATATCCAGTTAAACGTGGTTTTGTTGACAAAAAGTCCTTCTTTTATTTCAGAGGCCAGAGGTGAATGGGCAGCTAACTCAAGCTGATAAAATGGCAACCGTAGTTGTAATAGTCACTTGTCAAAACCAATGTGTGCTAAATACCATATCTGAATGAACAACTCATCAAATCTTGAAGTAGATTATCTACAGTGGCAGATGACCGCATTCTTGTAAACTGAGAACATGATTACCAAAATCTTAGCTCTGACATTCAGACAATAGTGTCATAATTTGGTATAAAATACATGAAATCATGGATCTGCACTGCCTTGTGACGGTCTGGTGTCACAGTATTGGTACATTCAAGGAACACTTAGTACAAACTTAAGACTGTTTAAACTCCACAATCTACCTGAGTATCACGGCTGACCATTTGAGTGTAACCACAGTGTACTCATCTGTTGATGGCTCCTTCCAGTAGAATGATGCACAATGCCACAAATCAAACCATGTCAAAATACTTTTTCAACATAAAGTAAGTTCACCGTACTCCATTTGCCTTCATTGTCACCAGATTTCAAGCCAATACAGTACCTCTGGGATGTAGTGGAACTTTATCATCATGGATGTGCAGCTGACAAATCCACTTCACATGGATGATTCTATTCTCCCAATATGGACCAAAGTCACTGTGGAATGTTTCAGACACTTTGTTGAATATATCTTAAGATTTAAGCAACTCAGAAGGCAAAGAGTGTTCAATTTACTTACAAGGTGTACCTAATAATGTGGCTGGGGATCATATTTTCACAAGGTTTTTGGTCATCATTAGAAAATCGATGTCAATCCCATTTTGTTCTCCATATAGAGAAGTGATTTCCTTTCAGGGCTTGTGGTGGAACTGTGGAGAAGCAGTAAACTCTTTTTAAACACACCAGGACATTCAAGCTAAACTGTTAGCATTACCGAGTTAACACCTACCGTGGGAGTCATGACAAAGCACCATTGCTCTGAATGGTGAGAGCGACCTTGAATGAAGCTCCAGGAATTCCCTTCACTTGACAGCTGGCTCTTGTGTACGCCCTTGACTGAGCATGTGCTAATGCTGTTAGCACATGCAAAGATTTTAGGGATGAGAACTGCTGGAATGCTAATCTCCGCTATGTTTGCCACATGGCTGAGAGGAGCTGTCTGTGGCATGCAATGGGATGTGTTGACAGTAGGGCTACCAGTTGTTCAGTCCTGCACACTGAGGCGGTCCTGGGAGATGAAAGGGACCAGAGATTTCCCAGGTTGCTGTGGACAACTACAGCAAATGCTTGATTTGATGGTAGGAGGTATTCATGGCAGCTGGTGTCACTGTGATCTCACCATGGGGATCCAGCAGCTTGCGGCATGCAAACTAGACTAATTTAGTCATCTGCCCATATTTACTGCATATCAGAAGATGAGGGTCTGTGTGTAACACAAATGTAATTCTTATCTTGCAAGCACATATTAAGTCCCCGACTCAATAGCTGTCACTAAGATAAATGGGGCTCCGTAACAAGTGGCAAATAAACTACATGGTTATATAAAACTGTTCTCAGTGCTGTTAATACAGCTGTCATGAATGAAAGCATTTTGCTTCAGCAGGGAAACCAAGAATCAATTTTTGCTTAGAAATTCACAGTATATCTTGTTGGATACACCTTATCGCTTGTGTGTCCCACATTTTAGCTAACTTTAGTTGATACAGTTTTCTGCACTGAAGTGTAGTTTGTTTCTATCAGTTTTACAGTAGAAAGCCACCATGTTTGTAGGTTTTCTTTACTCTTCTAATCAGTATAATGACCTTTAAAATATACAGCAACATGATTGATGTTAAAAAATAATGTTATACAAGCAGTTTTCAATCAGATCATATCCTTGTTTTTTGTAACCAAAAGCTACATTATATATAGTGTGTGTGGAAAAAAACCCTGTATATTCCTTTTCAGCATAAATCCAGAATACAGATTTTGTGCTTTCGTGATAAGTGATTATGTTTAGTCATTCAGAGAACTATTAAATTCACTCAGGACCACGTACCTTTTTATCTTGACCAGCAGATGGCAGCATTTTCCCCTCAAGAACCGCTACACTGCAGGAATTCTAGATGAAGTCATGATGTCCTATTCAGGGAAGCCGTTTTCTTCACCTAAATACAATACATGTGTGTTTATTATAAGTATTTAAATTAATATAAGGCTTCTTTAATGTGATGCTTATTGAAAGATAAAACTACTTAAATGGTTCATGTATAAAAGTTGAATTAACCTCTTACAAAAAATCTACATTCACATTTTTCCCAAATTATACTTATTTTTATCCCACCCTGCCTATACAAATTTCTTAGTCAAACAAACAAGCAAAAAAAATGTTTGTAAAAAAAAAAAAAAAATATTATTATTATTGGTCATTATCTGCTGTTTATTGGCTGTTAGTTTGCATTAAAGGAAACAATAATTCCTTTAAACCTCCTGTCTGCTAACAACTGAACTATGGAGGAAGAGAAAGGACTAACATTAAGTGAAGGATCCCTAGAGATTTTAACATGAGATCCTACATGTTTATGCTGACTATGCAAGCATTAAGTTATATAGACAGCATTTTATTTTATTTTTTTGGTACAAAGATAGTATATTTCTAAAGTGACATTCAGTTTCTAGATGTACATGTTTAAAACACAAACCGTAGAAGTAGGTTGTCATGTGCTTTTTAATTTATTTTCCAAATATATAGACCAAAATTTAGAACAGGGTAATGTTGAGTACATTTTGGGCATAAATTAAAGTAGCATTATCTCCAAAAACAAGCCACCAAAGAAAAATTTCTTTCTTCCAGGTTAATTTAACTTTTATACATGAACCATTTAAGCAGTTTTTGTCTTTCTTCCCTCGGATGAACACTTAACAGACTTCCCAGACTGATGTCTCTGGTGCCTATCTCCATCTGTCAATGGGTGAGAGGCGGGGTACACCCTGGACAGGTCGCCAGTCTATTGCAGGGCAACACAGAGACAAACAGGACAAACAACCATTCTCATACACACTCACATAATTTAGAGAGGCCAATTAACCTAACCTAGAGAGAACCCACACATGCACAGGGAGAACTCCATGCAGAAAGACACAGGGCAAGGGTAGGACTTGAACCCAGGACTTTCTTGTTGCATGGCAACAGCGCTACCCACTGCAGTTATATTTAAAATGTCTCCATTGAGGACACTGGGATGCAGGATTATTGAGTTTTATTTCAGTTTGCCTAATTAATAGTCCTTATCCCCATACAATTGAATGAGTTTTTTTAATATTTCAGAGACAGAGACAGTTGATTGCATTTCTTATAGAATTCATGACTAAAACTCATGTGTCATTTTAGATACAACTTGTTTTTGCTGTTGGTTGTGGGAGTCCAATAAGAAAACAAAAATGGTTAAACACAAAAAGAAATCATGGCACAGCAGTAAATGTCTATTGTAACAAAAGTGACCTATATGTTGTTTTGTCTCACAAGTGTCATGAATGTCTTTTAGGCATGTTTTTTGTGTGAATATAGTCTTGCAGAGGTGTGGCAGTTCATATAGTCCTTTTCACTTCATCTTGGTTTCATGGGAACCTGGAAGCAGCTAATCCTCCTTTTGGGTCGAGAGGGCTTCTCCAAACAAATCATCCAGTTTTAAAACCCGCTGCTCCTCAAGTGGGATCCTGGCTCTCTTTGCAAAGTCCCACCATATAACACACACTTATACAAAAAGAAACCCTCTTTTTCATAAGCTACACATAAAACAGCAACCTACCGTGCGGCAAATCCCTTGTCTCTGTGTCTTTTCTTTCAAGAGCAGGGGAAGGAGAAAGGAATGGGGTGTGGATAAGCCAGACCAGCAGGAGACTGTCAAGTTGAAGGACTGGATGACCTGTTTTGGAATAGGGGCTGAGTCTGAATAATGGGCGCTCATGAAGGGGTCATTGTTTGATTGGAAGCTCAAGGAAAGCGAGGATAAAGGCATGGATCTTGATACTTTGATGTGGCTCCATCTGCTGTTCTTCATTATACTTCAGAGGGTGGTTGTAGTGTACAGTATCAACACTTTTGCATCTGTTTACAGAATCACGGTGTACCAGCTTCAGTTCCTCTGCATTGCCTGTTGTCATCTTAGATCTCCTCGAGTCTGCCATGTTTTGCCATGTTTGGGGTTGGATTTTGTTCTTTAGATTCTCAAATAGATTATGCTCTTCATGTTCTCTATTTGTTTTCTTCAACATTTATTTCTGTCACTACTAATTGTTGTGTAAGGAAATTGTATATTTCTGAAATCAGTATCAGTGTTCTCTGGTTCACTGGCTTTGTGAGAGCTTTTGTATTTACCAAACAGAAAATCTGATTTAGTTCTTTCACCTTAAACAACAGTAAAAGGGGTGCATTTTTAGAAATTAAGACACTAAAATTAAGAAAAGCTCAGAAAAAGGGTGTTGTACTTTCAAGAGAAGACTTGAAAGCTTCTTTGAAGTAAGTCATGAATATTGCATTAGAGTGTGTGTGTGTGTGTGTGGGGGGGGGGGTCTTTTTTAGTATATTTGTACCTTTCCTTTTATTGGTCCTTTAGAAGTGAAATCAGGTCCTTCAGTTTTTCTGGTTTTATTTTTTATGCATGCTTTTTGATTTGTGCTACAAGACTGGAGGTTTGATCCAAGCTTTTTTCTTGGCAAGAAAAAAGTCAGACAAAAATATGTAAGACATCAAGTCCTGTCATGTTTATGAAGTATTAGTGTTGATTTAAATGCATCCCCTTTTTGCATTGTGCTTGTGTATCAGGATAACGGTTGTAAAATTCACTGTGTTCAGCTATGTCAGAGTGGGTCTATGACGCTTCACGTTGATGTCGTTTCATTTAATTACTTTTTTGTTCGCTATTAATTCACTTTGCCTGTAAAGTGAATTCTTGCAGTATTTGTTCGTTTGCAAACACTTGAGAATACATTTGATAATATATTTTTGTCATTTAACAAGTCTGTGATGTATTTAGGTTCTAAGCCATTCAGTGATTTATAGACTAACAGATGTATTTTAAAGTCTATTCTCTAAGATACAGGGAGTCAGTGTAAAGTCACTGGGGTGATGGGCTCTACTTTCTTAGAGTAGAGTTGAGGACGCAGGCAGCAGCGTTCTGGATCAGCTGCAGTTGTCTCATCGAATTTTTAGGCAGACCTGTGAAAACACTGTTGCAATAATCGATTCTACTAAAGATAAACACATGGATTAGTTTTTCCAGATCCTGCTGAGACATTAATCCTTTAATCCTGGAAATGTTCTTCAAGTTATAGAAGGTAGACCTTGTAATTGTCTTTAGATGCTTTTGGAAGTTCAGGTCTGAGTCCATCACTACACCCAGATTTCGGGCCTGATCGGTGGTTTCTAGCTGAAGCAACTGAAGCTGTGTGCTAACTTTTGATCTCTCCTCTGTTGGTCCAAAAATTATTACTTCAGTTTTGTTTTTGTTCAATTGAAGAAAATGTTGGCACATCCATGCATTAATTTCTTCTGAGCATTTCCTCAGCGCTTGAATGGGTTCATAGTCACTAGTCACCTGGTGACATGGTGATGTAGAGCTGTGTCTCATCTGCGTCGTTATGGTAACTGATGTTGTTATGTAGACACTGAATAGGAGGAGACCCAGGTTGGACCCTTGGGGAACCCCACATGTGATTTTTGTAGTCTCTGACGTAAAATGACCTACTGACACAAAAAGTCCCTGTCCTTTAAGTAGGATTTAAACCAGTTGAGTGCTGTACCAGAACGGCGCTCTAACAGAATGGAGTGATCAACAGTATCGAATGCTGCATTGAGGTCCAACAATACCAGCACTGTGGTTCTTCCACAGTCTGCATTTATATGGATGTCATTAAATACCTTGAGAAGGGCGGTCTCTGTACTGTGGTAAGAACAGAAACCTGACTGGAAAACGTCAAAGCGGCTGGTCATTGTGAAGAAGGTATTTAACTGTTGAAACGCAGCTTTTTCAATAATCTTACTGATAAAGGGGAGGTTTGAGATGGGCCTGTCGTTCTGAAGTAGTAATTTGTCTAAATTGTTCTTTAGGTGTGTTACAGTTTATATGCATTTCAAATATTCTACTGAAAATGAAATTTACATCATAAGAGTATTCTTTGATGATGGGTTACTAGCAGATTTTGCTGTATGGGCTGTACTATGGAGGGAATTTTAAAAAGACAAATTTCCCTCCATATGGTACAAAGAGAAGAACATAAAGACTGCAAATGTGTCATACTCTCAAGTCTAGGTTCAGGTCTGAGTTTCTCTCTCCCTCCTTCTCTGAAGGGCGTGAGGGGCAGGTGCTCCACATCACCGCTAATTGGAGCCCTTCATAAGGAGCAGAAACCAGGAGGAGGGCATGAGTTCTTTAGCGCTTCCAGCTTGGTACTTGACCGACTCACACTCCTGTTCTTGTAAACCTCCTAGCCTGGACCTAACTCAGTGTTTCTGTGTTCCCTCCAAGAATTCTGGATCCAAGCCAGACAGACTCCAAGCCACCGGACCTCCGAGTATCTGAGAAAGCACTCGGGTTGTCGATCTGTTTAGTCCTCCTACCTGAGCTCACCTGCCTTCCACCCTCCGATGTCACCTTAACTGGAGAGAACTTGCCAGACTTGCACCTACAGCCTGGACCCCTGGACACCACCCTCCCAGGATAAAACCAAGCCTCGACCTCTGTGAGTCAAACGCCTCTCCACCATTCTCATCGACACCATCCCTTTGTTCACCAGTCTCCTCGTCTTTCCCCAGCAGAACCCAGACAATAGCAAGTGATTAGCAAGAACAAAATATAAGGACAGAGGCTACAATATATTACAAAATTATAACTTAACTTTATCACTAATCAATATGCATGTTTGAAGTGCTTGGAGTGCTAACTTTTTAAGTGACATGCATTGTCTCTCTAGTCCTAAAATAAATTTGGTAATATTTTTTTTGTCTAATGCAGCATTAAAATGTTTCTGCCAAGAGGTGGTAAGCTGGAAAAGTATTTATGTAACTAAAACTAACAGCTGATTGTGATCCAAATTATTTGTTTTATTTGTTCATTAGTTAGACTACTACTCATTATCTGGTGTAAATATGTTTAGTATTAATCCAAAGCAGAAAGATAGGGACATATCTGCAATATTACATTGCCACATTGTCATTTGATTTTATATCATTATGTCTACTATCCTCTGTAGTAATTAGAGGAAAAATAGATGTGACCTCCAGAAAGGAGATGTCTGACTAGGAATTAACCAATTAACAAGCTTGACAGGTGTATACTTTAAATGAAAGGGTTATGAGTTGAATCAGTATACAGCCTGTGGAAGATAAGATAAGATAAGATAAGCTTTATTGATCTCACAGTGGAGAAATTCACTTGTCCCATCGGCTCAATAGTCAAAAGTCAGAAGAAGGTGTCAAAGTAGGTAAGTAGAATCAGTTAGATACAGTTATACAGCTATATACAATATACAATTCTGTACACTCCTATGTATAAATATGTTATTGCACATATGTTATTATACAGTTTATACAGGACTATTGCACAGGCTTATTGCACAGTTTATACAGTTTATACAGGATTATTGCACAGGCTTAATGCACGGATTATAGCACCTTGTTTAAATAGCTTATTGCACATAAGTTATTACAGTTATTGTTTCAGCTATGGTGCATGGTTGCAGTCGTTACTCTAATAGTTACACTTATAAAGCAGCGAGTATGATCAGGTGGCAGCAGGAATGGAAGCAAGCAAACGCTGACAAAACAGCAAACAAATACAAAATCCAAGCAAAACAAAATTAAACCTGAATGTTTTAAGAGGAGGGCATTTAAAAAAAAAAGATTAGAAACAAGACCGAACTTAAACTGAACACAAAACCCACCACATTCACACTTTGAGAAATGAGACTGAAAAGGTTAAAGATCTGACCTAATTTGTTCAGTCTCACTTGATCCCGATATAGTACAATAATCTATGTGGCACAAATATTTTTGTATAATTCAGATTTTTTTATGTCTGTGAATCAGATAACCATTAATCACATCCAGAAAGCTCCATTACTAATACAAATAATCAAAAATAGGCTTGTAAAATTGTTGGATCTTTCAATACACATATCTGTATATTTACACTTTAAATGACGAAAGAAATATTTTAAAACGTCATTGATTCACTTTGTGTTGATTGTTATAGTGGATGTTAGAGCAGCTAATACCATATACAGTACACCGTTGCTTCTGTGAGAAAGGAAAATAAATCTGGCACTACTCTCAAACAATATAGAGACATTTTCTCTGATACTGTGATTACATATACAACTTTCCATTCATCTATTAGCTTTGTTTATCCATACAGTGTCACATAGGGGCTTGTGCAACACAGTTTCTGTCACAACCAGACAAAATAAAAACCTTGCAGAATTTTCTGCAGCGCCACATGGCTTCGGTAACCGGACCCGCACTCGCAAATATAAGAATATGTCAGGAAGTTAGCCCAGAGGGATGAAGTACTCAGTGAATTTGTCAGAAAATCGAAATTGGAAGAAAAGGAACTGAAGGAACCATCATGGGAGGAGAAACCCTTGCATGGTATGTACCATGACAGATAGCGGAAGTGGCTGATATGACCAAATCCTACCAGAGCCAAGATCCTGTGGGACTTCCAGATACAAACAAACAAATTGGTAATGGCCAACCAACTGGACATTGTGATAATTGATAAGCAGCAAAGCTCTCTCTCTCTCTATCTATCTATATCTATATATCTATATATATATATACACACACACACACACACACACACACACACACACACACACACACACACACACGTCCCTGTGTATGCCTCGGCCATCCAGCAGATGGCAGAATATATTCAGAAGGCTGGCTGAGGTCCTGCAAGATTGCAACCAAACTTTACACAGCAGTTTCTTTGCTTGCATCAAGGGTAGCCTTATGGTTCAAACGGCAAATTATATTAGGCACTGTAGTTCCAGCTACACACTTTGAACCATTTTCCGTCTTCTTGGAGAGATTAATTTTACTCACTTATTTTTTGATTCCCAATGAGAGGGAGTGGTTTTCATATTCATTCATATTCTTATTAGATCTGATAAAGCTAAACAGCTCATAAGATTTAAAGGTCAAAGGTTGTCTTAATGACAAGTAATACTGTGAGTTTTGTTTTTTATTTGTTTGTTTTGTTTACCTTGGCTGAACTGTGCCCATGTTCACAACTTTCTGCAGCTGAGAAAAAAAAAAAAAAAAAAAAAAGAAAAAAAAAAAAATATATATATATATATATATATATATATATATTAAAAAGATGGCAGTGGCAAGAAGTGGAGCACATCGTACTGGTATTGCTTGTTCTCGCTCAAAACCTGAAGTTTATGAAACTACCTGTGGTAGAGTGATAGTGAAAGATGAGTTTTTACATTTCATTGATAAGAACACTGCACCATGATGAAATTGTTTTGCTGGTCATCCATCAACGGCATAAAGACTATTTTCTCCAACATTTTTGAAAGAAAAGACGGCTTGGAGATTGGCCAAAAATGTTAGAATACAGGCTCGGGTTTTTAATCAATGGCTGCACTTTGGCATGTTTCCAATCGTTTGAAAACACACCCAAGGACAGACTACTGTTAATAACAGCAAGAAGAGGAAGAAGAGGCCCCACAGGACGTCATATAATATGTGAAATGATAAATGGTGCTACTACCAAGTGCATGAACTACTGTGTGCTCTCTTCTCTCCAGACATTTTTGTTAATCTCTGTGAGATTGTGTTTATCAACATCATGCCACGCAAATGATTGTGGGATCCCTTATAGCTCCTTAGCGCCGGTAAGGGACATTGCAAGCTTCCGATGCTAAAGAAACTATGACAGGAAGCATACAGGCTCCTTTTCCTACCGACTTCCTTACTGACTGCACTATTCGGACAGCACTTATCATGGCGAACGCTGGCACACTTCCGCTTTGGCTAAAGAGTCCTCACCAATTAGATCTTTTGATATGCAGCCACAGAAACAGGCAGCTGCAGCTGCAGCTGCCTCGTCCTGAAAGCCCCACATACAGTCAGAGCAAAGAGAGCAGAGAGGAGACAATTCATTCCGTTTACGCTAGTGATCCTGCTCTGGATTACAAAGTGGACAATAAATATGACGTGAATATAGTTTTTAATATAGTCTATTTTTTTTATCTGAAACTGTTGCACTAAAATAAGTCCCTGAATTTGATTCCCACACAACTTAAGTCATTTATTTACCTCCTTCACTGTGCCTCTCATTGTCTTTCTGGTAAAATGTGTTTTGTGTAGTGTGGATTCAGGCAGCGTATTCAAATTCATAAATTATTTCAGAAAGTTCATCATAGTTCCAAACATATTTGGAATGTGTTTAATCACTGTTATGTCTTACAAAAGCTTCTCTTTCCTACAGCCTGCATCACAAATGCATGAACAAAAATGCAAATTAAGTGATGACATCATCTAGCGACTTCTAGCAACCACCTCCATTTAAGTCCTAGAAGAAACCCTGATGTACACAGATACATATAGATAGATGTTCTATCAGACACTTCCCTAAAGTTTTACATGACACCCCTCCAAAAATTTAACACATTCTTTTATCAAAACCATCATCTTTTATGTTTACATAATCTCTGTGTTGAATTCTATTATGTACATAACTGTTTTTACTACTCATTCTCGTGGATGTGTTAAATCAGATGCTCGATTATACTTTCAGATGCTGGTTTTCTCACAAACAACTTACTACTGCTACACTTCTGCTGTTATTGTTGTATTAATATTTCCATAGGTCATAATTTAATTTGCTTACTGAATAAATGTTTTCTTCACAAAGTCTCCATTTGTCAGGAAAGTGTAATTGTCACACACATTAATTATCCTTTAACTTTTCAATCCAGATTCAGATTTTTTTTTTTCATTTCAATGCAATGGGTGGAGTTCCCCTGGGGGTTGTATACACAGCTGTGGTGGACATCTCTTTTGTCTTTAGTCTCGTAATTTCCTTAAAAAAGTACCCCCACCCAAGACAAGAAAAGGAAAATAAGACCGTCACATTTATTTCGGGGGTCACATGCTGAATATTTTGGGAACCCCTGTTATGGTCTAGGGGGAGTGGAGGCCTAGTGGTTAGAGCAATGCGCTTGTATCCCGGAGGTTCTGGGTTCAACTTCCACAGACTACCACTCTGGGTCCGTGAGCAAGACCCTTAACCCCAGTTTGCTCCCCGGGTGCCGCACAGTGGCAGCCCACTGCTCCCCAAGGGGATGGGTTAAATGCAGAGAACAAATTTTATTGGAATGTATGTTGCAATGACAATAAACATGATGATTATTATTAAAAATGTGTCTAATAATACACTTGATATTCTGGAACATTTAAATGCAAACTTGAACAAAAACCAAATGAGTCTGGCTCAGAAAAACATAATTGATATTAACTTTAATATAACTTTCTGCTGACAGTGTGCAGTGAAGATCGTTTAGGTTAGCTGATTTCTTTGTTATACTCGAACAACAACATGCGAAAACTGGTGTCTTTGTGAATGCTTTATTGCAGATTTTTGCAAGTACAAAGAAAGAAACACATCGGAAGGTTATCAGTAGAGATTCCGAATGTCACATTTATTTTTAAATTTGCAGCATATGCAGTTTTTATTAAGATAAAAGTAGAAAGAAATGCTTCAAGCAAAAATGATTAAAATCAAATCCCTTCGTCTCTCTCACAACTGGACTACATTTTTTTGTTGAGGTACAGATTTAACAGATTTAACAACCCCCTTTTTTAAATCTCCACTTAAAATCCCGTTTCTGGAGTAGAAAAAGATTTATCAATATGAGAGGGAATGTACTCTTCACACTAGTTTCCACCAAGGCTTGGTGCACACTCAACTGAGTAACTAAAGTAGAAGGTACCATAATCAAACATGCAGCTGTCTTGCACCTTCCCTTTCCAGAGATCAAATGAACACTCCCCAAGCAGATCACTGTTCCAATATGTATCTTCATCATAAACCGTGAACTTCAGTTTGTAATACATGTTCATGACAATGGGTCCAAAATTTAATGTTTCTGGCCAGTTAGGATTGTCATCATTTGCTATAATTTGAGTGTGCTTTTCCTGGTTACCATATTTAACGACAACTGAACCATCCGTCTGAGTGAACTTATCACCGTACAGATTTTTTGCATAAAGATTGTACACCCTTAATGTTGCGAGCCCTTTCCCAGCAGGACAGCAGTAGGACTTGATATTCTGGTCGCTGTTACACACACAGGCACAAGGATCTCTTTTGCTGGACCTTTTTCCAATTTGACAGGATTCTGAACATTGTTTCAACACTACATTGTTCTTGATGTATTGCTGCACCTCATGTTTCAGCCCGGTTTTGGCAGGATGACCGTCTGGCAGAATAGTGTGCAGGGGCTTCAGGTTGTAACGGACAATGTCAGGAGTAGTTTTAAGAGAGTTTTTCCACCTCTCATGGACACTAGGATCAAAATTCCCCTGAAAGAAATCAACATCATCTCTGTCCCCACCAATGACTTCTGTTATGCGCTCACTAAACTCAGCGTTGAAACTTTGACTGTGGGTTAATTTCTGTTTCTCTGATTGACAATGTTGGTACATAGCCCTAATGCTAGCAGAGGGAGCAAAGTTAGCCGAGGCTTCAACTGACAAACAATTACTAACATCTGTTGCTGTCAATCCACTCATGGTTGCCTTGCATGTCCTAATTGATGAGGTTGCTTTTATCTCCCCTCCTAGAACCACCTGTGTGATATAATGTGTACCATAAGTATTGATGATATTCCGGTATGCTGACCCAGAGGAATGTGGCGAAAGAGACTTCAACGCTGATTTGAACTCATGACTTAACGGTGGACTTGTTGTCAGTCGGTAGCTATGGAAAACAGAACAGTAAAAATTAAAATTTGTCAGTTACCTTTTATGCACATCAAATAAAAAAGAATTAAGTTTCTTATTCTAAGATTTTTTCTTCATACTCACTTATAGTAGTTACAATTAACAGAATGACGAACAAAGGTTTCTTGTTTTGACTTTGACATGCCAAATTCAGCTTCCTTGGAGTGTGAACCCCCAATTGCAAAACCAACTGAGGCTGCAGGGATATCAAGACCAATTTTCCAGTTGTTGGACACAGATGATGTGGAAGCATTGACGAGAGTTTCAACAGAATCATAAATCATACTGGAGATCTTCAAGCTGCATTTCGGGAGATTTCTCCAGTCCACCACGGAAACCGGGACCTTCTGCATTTCTCCATTCACATAGCTGTTTCTGTACATTCTGCAAGTGCTGTTTCCAAGGTCCCATGTTTCAGTCTTGATGACATAGGCACCCTTTCTTTGCATTTTGACAATGTCGAAGCCTTCTCCACCTAGGTTGTAACCTGGAACAAAATTAGCTGTTTTGCATTCCTGTGGTGAACCAAGGAAGCTCACAGTGGTTGAGAGACATAAAGGACTCAATGTCCCGCTCAGGACCAGGAACTGCAGAAGTCTTTCCATCTGTGAAGAAACCCCCCAAAAACTCTTGAATAACATCACACAGGGTTCAGAAAAACACATATGCACAAAGAAATAATACTGTATATATATATATATATATATATATATATATATATATATATATATATATATATATATATATATATCCACACACACACAAAGTATTTAGTTTAAGGCAAACAGTTTTAAGGTCTTACTTCGACAGATGACAGCAAGCCCTGCAAGGGTTTTCAAAGGTCAGAGCAACCTTATACTATTGATCTGAAGGTGGAGTTTGTCAGTCTGGTTTAAAGGAGAAGTCCGGTCAAAATCAGAATTCAAACTGCTGAAAGTACTTTAAATATAAAACTACTACATACTGTGCAAAAAATTACAAGTTTTTTTAATTAATAATAATTCTCATTTAATCATGTTTATGTGGAGGAATCCATCTTGGTCAAGAATAGTACTGTCACCTCCTATTTTTTGACGTCACTCGGCGGACCCGCTGTTGAGCAAGTTTCAACGCTCTGTTTGTCACGGCGCACTATTTTCCAAGATCAAACTCAGTCGGGTCCTACAGTATATATCTATACACGCGTGTGTGTGTGTGTGCGCGCTCCGCGCAGCACGGCTTTGCCGGCGCTGCAGCAGAGCGCGCACACACACACACACACACACACAGCGGAGGAGAGATCGCTGAAGTGACTTAAGTTAGCTGATTATTATAGTATAAGTATTAAAATATAAGAGCATTCCAGCACATGCTGGGCTGAGCACGGCTTTGCACCGGCGCTGCAGCTGAGCGCGCGCGCACACACACACACACACACACACACACACACAGCGGAGGAGAGATCGCTGAAGTGACTGTGTTGAAATAAGCAATGTTTTTTCCTCTTTTACCAGTTGTGTTGGAACATCCGATGGCCATGCACGTGGGCATTGTTGCTTCAGCAATAGCTCTTGGGAATGTCAGCGGTGAAGTCCTCTGGAAATCCGAAATAATTATTGATGATCGCAGCTGTGTAGAACGGCTCCTATTGACTTTGCATGGAAAGCGGAGAGAAATACTGTCGCCGCTTCCGCTCTTCCACGTCGCAGGATGTGATGTCAAACGCCCCTTACTGCCCATATTTGGGCAGTCATGTCAGCCCCCATACACAGTGATTCAGACGACAATTTATGTTTTTATTTTCTTATTGATTAAAGATAAGTTCATTAAATAACCACAAATGTATTAGTTTTAGTTATAGCTAATGATACCCTGATTTTTCCTTGTTGTCCGGACTTCCCCTTTAACACCAACTTCACCCACATAGAACACATGCTAAATTTTATGCTTCCTTCCCACTTTTAATAAAAACATGGGGAAGCTGTTCTGAAGTGTTTATGTCTCACCCATCCCACCCTTGCTGTGTTGGTTAATAAAAAGAGCAAAAAAGAATCATATTTGGACTGCACATGCTGATGAATTCTAAATATTATTTCATTCAATTGATTTAATTAGCAATTTTGCTGATTATATTGGTTCCATATCATATGATCTTCATTGTAGAAAAACTATAATTACCTGCACAGTATTTAGACCTTACATGCACCTACCTGCTGGAAAAAACAACTTATTCACATGATCCTTCCTTTAGTGAAGAAGCAGTGATAGGAATGTGCGTGCCATCATTGCAGCCAATTATGTCTGGAAAACCTAAACTATAAAAAGAAAAAGAAAAAATATTCTTGAAATGTCAAAATTTGATACTGGATACATTTTTGCTTTCGTTGATATCTGCAATTCTTTGTTGATTTTAATTTCCTGTAAAATAAAGGCCACTAGTAGCAAAAAAAAAGAAAAAAAAATCAGTTCTATCGTAATGAGATGTAGTAAGGTGCATACTCAAATGTATCTCATGATTAAATATTTTGTTTTTGAAAAGCTTGTTACAAGTTTGATAGCTTTGTTAGGAAATGTTCCTTAGAGGAAGTGTTTCTATAAAATGGTGCTAATTACATTCAAATTAGCTTTAACAAATCACAAACTCACACATCTTGTCTTTGGCTAGGTTTGAGTGTTGTACCTTTATTTAAGATTCCATTTATTTTTCATACTTTGAGAGATTGTTGTTTATGAATATCTTGATTTATATATTTTTCAAACCTAGCCATTACATGTATAGGACCTATCAAATGCGTGTAATCCGAGTAAAGTGGTACATACAGTGGAATAATGACCAAAACATTTATTTTTTAAATATCAGATGGTACAAATGGCTACAGATGTTCCATGCCTGGTAGGGACAGCACCCTTTATACTTTGTATTTTACACATGGGCAAGGCAAGGCAAGTTCATTTGTACAGCACATTTCAGTAACAAGATAATTTAAATTGCTGTACATGAACAGAACATAAGAAAAAAAACCATTACAGAGGAAAGTACTAGCAAAATCCAAAGACACTTAAAAAAATGTATGTGCCTTTCACAGCCTGCCAAACGCAAACATTTATAAGAAATGCATATGTTTATCATGTCATCTGCCCATAACACCACAACCCATATCCCCAAACTAAGCACCAGTGTAAAGAATTGCTTTCTAATTTACCTTTACAAAACAATTATAAACAGAACAGTTGCAGACTTTTTTATTCAACTAGATCAACTAGATCTATTCAGTTTTTAGTTGTACAAACTTCCTTGATTGATATCTGCAATTCTTTGTTGATTTAATTTTCTGTAAAATAAAGACCTCTAGTAGCAAAAAAATGAAATAAAAAAATCAGTACTATCATAATGAAATGTATTAAGGTGCATACTCAAATGTATCTCATGATTAAATATTTTGATTTTGAAAACCTTGTTACAAGTTTGATAGCTTTGGTAAGAAATGTTCCTTAGAGGAAGTGTTTCTTTAAAATGGTTCTAATTACATGCAAATTAGCTTTAACAAACCACAAACTCACACATCTTGTCTTTGGCCAGCTTTGAGTGTTGAACATTTTTCACAGTTTTACATTGTTTTCGCAATAAGGAGACAGTTTTCAGTGTGTGTAAAATGAGAGACAGTCTCGCAAATCCTTAGATCTGATTTAGGTTAGGTTTTGTCTCTAAAGAGTGTTTGGTTAAAAAATGTGTTCACAGCCATTGATCAAAGCACTATGTGTGGGAACTTTGCCTTCTCGTGCTGCTCTCAGGCTGAACACTGAATGCAGTGCAAATATATAATCTACAAAAATAATTTTACTGAGGTTAATAGTCTGTGGTTTTGCACTTTATAGTCTTACTCGTCATTATCAACATGGCTGAGGCAAAACCCTCCTCATGAAACCCTACATTTTAACTGTAAGACAAACTTTGAAGCACATCAGACGGTCTTGTCTCCCCTCTCCTATTACTCCCCCATACCACAGCGGTCCTTTACCTGTGCAGGCAGAGAGAAGCTATGCCTTATTTTATTTATTATTTCAGGCTGATGTGTGATCCAGATATTTATCCTGGTGGATTATTTTATCCTTAAAAAATATTCAAGACATTTTTGCATACAGTAAAGCAAACATTATTTGTTTAATGAAGTTTTTTGTTTTATTTAAAATTGTATTAAAATTTCCTTTTTTTATTCTTAACCGTTTCTCGCAGATTTCTTAAAGGTTTTAATGTTGAAAACAAGACTTGGGATGGAGGTTAAAGGTCACACCTCCAGGAGGTGTTTCTCTATCCCGGGCATTTCTAGGTTGGTTGAAAACAACACGTTCCAACTAAAGCCGAGCGGGGCGGGCTGAGCGGTGCGGAGGAACTCACAAGAGGCTGGTGGAAAAGGTGTTTTTTGCGAGAGTGGGATAATATCCCATTCAGTCTTGAAATTTTTAAATAGGATAAATCATGCTTTTTAAGGTCTTCCTTATCATATTCAAATTATTTAATTGCAGTCTGTATAAAGTGGAACTGCATTGCTTTGGTTTGAAATCCTCGTTAATTTAGCCCCACAAGCCCCTCTTTTACTCCTGTTCTGAGCTGCGTCAGAGAGCAACTTGTTTTGTTGCTGTCTCTTTAAATGCAAATAATGCACTTCACATCCCGCCCGCCTCCAAGACACAGATTATTCCCCTCCACCTCATTTGGCCATCTTTGTAGTATACTCCCAACAACCAAACATTATGACTTATCCTCTTGTAGCTTTGGCATCCCTTAACTTGGACTACAAAATCACAATAAAAAACAAAAATGGCAGATTTTGCAAAATTAGTTAGCAAGAAGTCCATGACCTGCTCTGTAGCAAATATTGTGATGTAAATAATTTGTCTGGTAGAATTTTGGGTAATTTTGGGTAAAGAAATTTTGCTCTGATCATTCAGATATTAGACAGGAAATCTTGCAAATCCTGTCAAGATCAAGCCTTAGTTCAGAGTAAATAAATATGGACAACCAGGAAGAATAATGGTGATAGTTTGTGAGCCAATTTTAACAGAGAAAAACCATAACAAAAAGAAAAGGTGCTTGTTAATGAAGCAGAGACAATGCAACCGGGGGCTCTATGCTTGCTGCACTATGAATTGGAGGCGCTTTCTGATTGGCTACATGTCAGATTCTACAGAATTTGTGCTCGTTTGTCCTCAGAGGACACCACACATGCTGGGATATCGGGGCTAAACAATCCAACATGTTGAATATCCCTGATTTGAGATAGGAGGGGTCCCGACGTTCTACCGAGCAGACCCGATCGCTCTTAACACACCACACATGGCAGGAATATCTCTTAAGATTATTTTAAGAGACACGCCAATAATCGGCGACTCTCGGAAGGGGAAGGTTGGGCGAAAATCAGGCTAAAAATCCTGCCGTGTGAACCAGCCTTAATAGAGTGACAGACAAAATTTCTAATGAGATGGGCTGCATTTGATCTGTTCTTGTTCATCATCTAAAAAAGTTGTCATGATAAGACAATCCTATTCAGGAAAGAGATTCCAAAAAAAATCTCCATTTTTATTTTTTTTTTTGGGTGGGGTGGTGGTGTTCTTTTACTCCTTCAGTTTCTGCTCTGTGGATCTACAGAGTATTGCTACCCACTAAAGAATCAGGACACTTTATTACCACCACACTGGATCAGGATTTACACAGGTAGTATATTCAGGCAGACACAACAGACATAATGTTGTACCGAGTTCCAAATAACTGAATTCAGGGACCCTGCTGCTTGGAGTTGAAGTGTGCGAACAAGATGTTTAAGGTGTCAGGAAAAGCTGGGTTGTTGCTGGTTGCTGTGCTTGTAGTCCATGATGGTCCTGATGCCTCTCCACATATTGCATGGAAACAAGCTGCTTACTCAAAATGTATCATATGAATAGACGTTTTGTTTTGAAAAGTTTGTAACAAAAGTTTGACAAGCAATGCTCATTAGAGGAAGTTATTTTTGTAAAATGATGCTAGTTCCTGTTAATCAGCTGTAACAAACTTTAAAAGCACACATCTTGTCTTTGGCTAGCTTAGAGTGTTGTACATTTTTACAGTTTTACATAGTTTTTTGTAATGAGGAAACTTGCCATTTCTAATATAGGCTGTTGGTATTTTGGAAGTTCTACTTTTCAGTGGAAATTTTAAATGTCTGTACTTGTTAATTTTTGTGTGGATGACAGTCCTTAACTTTCCGGCAAATGTTTTAGGCTCATGTAAAAAAGACCAATCCTTTTTTCTGTAAGTGTTTCACATGCACGTCCATGCACACGTGGCCAGCCAGCTATGTAAACAAGAGACTGTAGAACAATACAGAGATGCGGTGTGACGTCATACCATAGTCCATCTGAAATATTACCTTTAGTTCCTCAAAATACTATTTTTTTAGTTCTGTCGAAAATAATGAAATTTCCCTTATTGCTCCTTTATGAAACCCACATATTGTTAACTCAACATAAAAGGTTGCATATGGAATGAGTAGATTTAGTTTGTAGTTGTCATGGTTCAGTTTTGGCCTGGCTATCTCCCCCTGTTATTTTCCAGCACCTCCTCCTCTCACACAGCTCAGCCTCCACTCCCTCAGCAATCAGTCACACCTGTTAGGCACCAATCAGTCACACCAATCAGTCAGTACTCACTCCACCTGCCAGCTTCTCTATATAACTCACCTCAGTTTGCTCCTCCTCGTCGGCTTGTATTCAGTCACTACCAACCCAACACAACGCCTGCCAAGTCTTGTACTCGTCAGTCCTCACTTACATCACGCCTGTCAAGTCCAGTACTGTCATTGCTGCACTGCTGGATCTCTTGCTAACCCAGTGCTCCAAGTAAGCTCTCTGCTTTGCTGTTGGATCTCCTGCTACCCAGTGCCGCAAGTAAGCTCTCTGCTTTGCTGCTGGATCTCCTGCTACCCCAGTGTTCTGTTGTGCAATTATACACTGTGTAAAGTTATTTAATGTTTCATAAATAACTCTCTGTCTGTTAAGTATTGTCTGGTGATGATCAGCTCTTAAGCTGATATCAAGAAAATGGTTGAAAGGGATGAATTCGAGCACTAGCGATCTTTTAACAGCAAAACCTGCACACACATAGAATAAGGGAGTGACAACTTCTTTTCAAGTCCAAGAATTTAATAACAGAAATAAAATGAACATCCAGAGAACATCACTATGTAATGCTGTTTATCTGAATTAACACAATATTTCGATTAACAAATCCTCTATAGTAGGCTAGTGAAACTTAACTAAACTACTAAGCAAAATGAAGATAAAAAGAAGCTAAGCTAAGGAACTATTTACATGCAAAAACAAACAAAAGACAAAACAAAAGTGGTTGGTCATAATCAGAGTACTTCAGTGACTCCTGGTTCACTGCAGATCTGATTAAAAACATGGAATGGAGTTAAAAACATTGGGCATGTGTTTCAACCCATTCACAATGCAAAGCACAAGTTAGACAAAACATTATTTGATTAAATAATCATGTTTGTCCTGTAAAATCATTTAATTCAGAATCGCTTGCCTTTGTTTATGCGATTCTACCTCCGGGCGCTAGGGGTCGCTACAGCGATCGTCGCTAACCTGGTTAGCTAAGTCTATAGCTATCAAAATTGCCTTGAAAACCGGCATTAATATACCATATTGATGCGGGAATAAGGCTCATAACACCATTGAAGGATGGCGGAGCAGAACAGTTACGCTGTATGGTTTAAAACGAACTCCTTTTGAAATGTCCGAAACCGGATGTTAGCAAGGCTAATAGCAGTTTGGCTAGCGGACGCTCGGCGCTAACAAATGAAAGCTTTTGCTTTATTTTAGTCATAATGAGCGGCTGGATAACGTAAACATTAATGTCCCATCAATGTATGAAACCCTTGTGGAGGTAACCTTTCTGTTAAACCTTAAAACGCACTCGGCAGTGACATGGTAATAAATGCTAGCAATGCTATATCATTAGCCTTTTGTTCAAAACACCAGGTGTACAACGGTTTACAAATCGTTTCCCAATAAACCTTTTTAACTTCACCCTCAGCTCACTGCCCAAACCTGTCCTTTTCTCGTGTCAGTTCTGTTCAGTTTGGCCATTCACGGAAGGAGCATTGAAGGAGGAAGAACCGTTGGTTTCTTCTTGGCAGGCTAGCATTTAGCCCTGCAGCTAAACGCTGTGGGGAGGGAATGGAGGCCTGGTCTGAGCACGTTCTCTGAACCGGTTGCAGTCCGATTTGAGCAGATTTCCTCAGAATTCCACAGCTTTCTGCTCCATCTGGGTTCGCTCCCCTGTATAGGCTGAGAAGAAATACACAGAGCTGTTTCACATGCAGGATCATTGCTCCTGCTACCGGTGATGATGTTAAGACAGCAAACTTAGCTCTGTGTTTGCGCGGACATGTTGTTTGTCCGGATTCAGTCAGGTCCTCTGCTGAAGCAGGCAGTCGGGTCTAGCAATCTTCCTTCAGATGTCCTAGCAGAGGAGGCCATATGGCCTCACGGTTCACGGTTCAATTATTTATCATGGCGTTATTATGGCATAACAGTTCCAAGTAAGCTCTCTGCTGTGCGACTGGATTTCCTACTACCCCAGTGCTCAAACCCCTGCACCTTCAAGAACTCTCTCCATTGCACTGTTGGATCTACTGCAGCCCCTTCGTTCTATGGACTCTCTCTGCTGCTCTCCTGGTCGTTCTGCACCCCCATGTCCAAAGAACCTTCTCTGCTGCACCCCTGGTTCAACAGCAGCCCTGCACCTCCAAGAATCCTCTCAGCCGCACAGTTGGATGTACTGCAGCCCTTGCGTTCTATGGACTCATTCCCTGCTGCTCTCCTAGTCGTTCTGCGGCGGCATGTCCAAGGGACCCCCCTAGCTGCACCTTCAGTTCTACTGCAGCCTCGGCTTCTCCAAGAACTCTCTCTGTGGTCCTGAGGATTTCTGCAGCCTCTGCTCCTCCAAGAACTCTCTCTGTTTCCCTGTGGATTACTGCAGCAGCTGCTCACTCTGTGTTCCGCTGGATCTACTGCAGCCCCGCATTCTATGGACACTCTCCCTGCTGCTCTCCTAGTTGTTCTGCGGCAGCACATCCAAAGAACCCTCTAGCTGCACCTTCGGTTCTACAGCAGCCTCTGCTCCTTCAAGAACTTTCTGTTTCCCTGTGGATTACTGCAACAGCTGTTCACTCTGTGCTCTGCTGGAACTACCGCAGCCCTGCGTTCTATGGACTCTCTCCATGCTGCCTTTCTGGTCGTCCTGCAGCACCACGTGCAAGGAACTCTATCGCTGCGCCTCTGTTTCTAAAGCAGTCTTAGCACCTCAAATAACTTGTTACAAGATCCTGCTCTGTGTTCTCCAGTCTCTTCCCGACAGCCTGCTCCTGCACACATCATCTCCAGTACGGTAACTAACTCTGGTTATCATTATCCACCACTCATTACTTTCAATAAACTTTCAAAACAAGCTCTCTGTGTGTGTGTGTGATCTGTCCGGGTTCACGAAGACAAATCATGACAGTAGTGCTACTTGGAAGAGAAGAGGGGAACTCAAAATCCTCCTGTACACATTCAAGGCCGTCCACAACCTTGTTCCCACCTACCTCTCTGATCTCCTTCACATCGCTACTCCCTTAGATCCTCCACTTCCTTTCACCTTACTGTTCCTTCTTTCTCCCTCAGCACCATGGGGAGTAGAGCTTTCTCCCGCTATATCTCTGGAACTCTCTCCCTTCGGACATTTGTAATACTGACACTTTTTCTTACTTCAAGTCTAAACTCGGAACACATCTGTTTAAAAATGCCTGCTCTGTGTAATTGCTGATTCATTGAGTTTTTTTAATATGTGTTATTTTTTATCATGATTTATTGTTGGATCTGTATAGTGTCTTTGGGTAACATGAAAGGTGCTTTCAAATAAAATGTATTATTTTCAACAACGTTTTATCTACTGAAGAAAAGCTGCCTGCAGACAGCTTATATTATTGTTGTATAATAATAAAATTATCCTACTTCTACTAATCATTATTATAATAATGATGAGAATGAAGATGATGATAAAAAGTAATTATATGATTAATTGGTGTTATTGTTTTAAACTCTTGTTTAAGCATGGGAATTTTAGTTTTTGTTGTTTTTGGACTATTCATTTAAAAGAATTGCTTGCAGTTGAAAATGACTATTGTTTGTCGTGAACATTTTTTTTCTTTTTTACAGAGGGAACTACAAAAGATGAGCGTATCAATAGAGCAGTTTGTATGTGCATGAAGATTATTTCTGCTTTCTCATATTCCTGGAAAAAAAGAAGGGACCTGTCCATGGCTTAAGTCCTGAGAGCTGATAGAAAGTTTTGGCACTTCCAGTGGAGCTCCACTTCCACAGGCTCTAGGTTCAGAGCTTGTGTTCACCAACCCAGGCTCTAACTGGGTTGGCGAACCCTGGTGGAAACAAAACCCTGAGATCAGTGGATATAATACTTAAGCCTAATTTAATAAGTTTAATACTTTTGGGTGCATCCATGTGGATGCATAGAGAGAACTGAATGTTTAGATAGACTGGCTGAGCTGTGAGACCCCCTTCCTCCAACACATCCTCAATATTCTATCATAGTTTGACAGATTGAATTTATTGAACCTGTGAGATAGGGAAAGATGCATCATAACATAGGCAGACCAATTTAACCAGCAGTCCGGTGCTTATAGCCTGTGCTGTTTTGCAGCACTTATCTCCACCTTCTTCTCTGCCTTCTTCTGTGTGAGAGGAGTTTGGGTGAAATTAAAGGGAGCGAACCTGAGTGTCTTTTTTTTATATGTTTTGGCTTTCTTTGCCGTTTCACTATAGGTGTGCTGTTTATATTATTTCTTTGACACCGTGGTGGTGGGTGCAGGAGGTTTCTGCACTCAGACACCTCAAGGTGGGTGCAGGCTCTCCGTGCAGCGTACAGGAAGTTTGTCTGGTGGTGGAAGAGGTCGTTGGACATGAGTCCTTCAGGTCTGCAGCCCATATGAATGGTGTGCTGTGGTTTTGTTTGTTGAGAAGGTGGAGCAGGCTCGACATTTGGTTGAGGCCAGAATTTCTGGTAATGGTTTGTTTTTGCAGGTGGAACCATGCACGTTGTCAGCGACTAAAATTATGTTGTCCAATGTGTTGCCCCGACATGGGAAGGTGGTGTCCCCCATTAAACAAGTGTTGTCTGAGTGCAAGTCACCATTATTGAAGCATGTTGTACAAGATACATAATAGGAAGGAGGAGTTTAATGTAAGGTTTTTATGTATATTGGAAGATTTTGAATATTTTTTGTTTACCACTTCTTCCAATATGAAGTGTTTTGGATGTGGTCAAGAGGGTCATATCATTACCGTGCAAAAACAAGGCTGGACCGACCCCACTGGATTCAGAGGAGCAGCATACTCCTGCTGCTGTGCAGATGGAGGGCCCATCTGGAAGGAGCGGGGTAGCGGGAGCGAAGGACCCCGCTGCAGTCGCTAGGGATTCTGCGGCAGCAGAAAAAGAGCCCGTGGCCACTGACACAAAGACCATTACAAAGGGCTGTCCTGTTAATACTGCGAAGGTCCCAAATGTAGATGGAGGGAAGACACTGATTAAAATGTACATAAGGACAGAAGGGAACACTGCAGTGTTTGGTGACAAAGGGGATCAACCCACAGTTGGCAGTGGGGTGGAGGAGAGAGACGGGGTGAGTAGAGCAGTGAGGTGAAATGGGTGATTAGGAGTGTTTAGAGTGTGTAGAGATCCGGGCAGGAAACGGGAAGTACAGGTAGTGTTCAGCTGGATGAGACCATAGACATTATATACGTAGACGCGTCATTGGGCGCAGGTTCGCACATCAACGTCACCGCCATATTGTATGTGGCAGAAAAAAGTTAAGTTCTGTTGTAGTGAACGTGGATCAGAGAAGATGCCTCATTCCTGTGCTGCATGGAAATGTATTTGGGCTGATTTCACTACTTGTATCTGCCTTCTATAAAATAAGGCTGGACCATGCTGCAAAACTGGACACACAAAAGCTGCAGAGTGGCAACACTAGGAAAAAGCTGTGCAAGACCATTCTTTTTCAAGGTTTTTAGCTTGCATACAGTACAGACTATTGTATTTAGACATAGATGTTGTCATGGTTTAGGTTTTGTCTGGTTTCTTTTCTTGTCATTTTTGCAGTTCACTCAGCTCACCCTCCTTCAGCAATTAGTCCCACCTGTCGGGACACTAATTAGTCTTCATTCTCGTCACCTGTCAGGCTCCCTTTATAAACTCACCTTGTTTGTTTCCTCGTCGCTGGCTCGTAGTGTTTGTTTCATCACCACCATGCCTGTCTGCTCCTGTTCCCCCGCCTTGGTTTCCGGCTCGTCTAGTTTGGTTTTTGTTTGGCTGCGCTGCTGATCTCTGTTCCTCCGTCCTTGTCCTGGTCTCTGGTTCTGTTCCTGGTTCTGCAGCAGCCCAGCTTTCCTCTGTGTCATGGACCACGTACCTGCCAGCCAGCTCTTGCATCCTTCACCTCCGACTAGTAAACTCTGGTTCCTCATGTCACCACCATCCACCTGCAATAAACTGTCTTAAAGAACTACTCTGTGTGTGCGTGCTGTGTCCGGGTTCATCCACAACAAAATCATGACAGATGTGCATATATAGATTTTCAAGTATTATAAATAAGCCAAATAACTAGCTGTGTGATTATATATCACTATAGGTCAAGATTATAGCTGTCTATACATATCTATATCTTTCTAAATAAATAATATATATATATATATATATATATGTGTGTGTACTTATATATTTGTGTGTGTGTGTATGTGTTATGAATATAAGGATCAATTTGTTAAATCTAAACATTGTGGTCTTCATTATTTCATAAAACTGTGTCACATGTGAACCTTTAGTAAAGAGGTAAAATTACTAATATGAGAAAAAAAGACCTAGGACAATAAAGTAGAAAAAAAAAACTAAAAAAAAAAAAGACAAAAGTGGTAATGTTATGAGAATTAAGAGGGAACATTTCCAGAATAGTCACAGTTTGCATAATTATTTCACTCCTGGAGTAAGGGCCAGGTGAGATTATTTTAATTATTTTTATTCTTTACGAGTATAAAGTCGGGAGAATGAAGCTAAAGGGATACGAAAACAAACTTGTAATATTACAAAAATAAAAATATTACGAATACAAAGTATATTCTGAGATTAAAGTCCCCCTGATACTGTTTAAGTGACTGAGTAACTGCAGATTTGCCACGTTTAACATGGCGGACGCTCTGACGCATCCCAGCATAGGCAGAACCCGCCCAACGACGCGTCTACGTATATAATGTCTATGGATAAGACCACCACGGCCAACAACAACGACCTCCTGATGGCCTATGTACGTAATGTATCTGGGAGGGATTTGGTGGAGGATTTCCTTCTCAGCTGATACCTGACCACAGACACGTGAGGGGAAACCATCTTCGCCCCCTGATTAAGTTCCTGCGGGAAAGGGACATCCGGGCGACCAACATCATCGTCTGCAACCACGGATGGAGCTCCAGCTATGGTTGGCAGATACCGGCGCAAGACAATCCGACATGTTGAATATCCGAGGGGACCTGATCGCTCTTAACACATCACACACGGCAGGATACTCTCTTAAAATTATCTTAAGAGACACCGACAATTGGCGCCTCTCGGAAGGCGAAAATCAGGGCAAAAATCAGGCTAAACATCCTGCCGTGTGAACCAGCCTTTAAAATGTTGTGATATTGTGAATTCAATTGTAATATAAATATGAACCACTTCTATTCAGACTTCCCATATTATTCTGTAATTTCACAGCTGTCAGAGGTCCAACAAAACTGTATCAGAAAAATTGTTTTTCATGGGACCTTTAATATACATTTCAATCATTTTCAAAGGCTGTGTGGCCTTTCTCTCAGTGGAAACACCAATTTGACTTCAATTATACTTCACAGCTCTATCATGAAAATTTTTCAACATCAAGTTGTTGGGGGCATAAATGCAGCTCCTACCCGATAGAAACGGGAATTTTAAAGCAAAATAACCCCATATCAGCTGAAGTCCTCCTGTCTTAACACACTGTTTACTACAAGAACACTCAAAGCACCACTACCCTGTAGTCTGTTGGGTTTTTTTCTGTAATGGGGGAGAGTGATGGGGGGGGGGGGGGGGGGGTGATGGAATGGTCAGGCGGGCATTTGTTGAAAAAAGGTTGACAACCACTGCTCTAAAACTTCCAAGGAGGAGGGATTTTTTTAAGTATCTTCGGGTCTTTTTAGGGGATAAAAGTATAGTTCAAAAAAACTGGGAAAATGTAGAGCAAAAAGTTAAAGACAAACAAAGAAGTGGAGAAGAATTCACTCTCTGTCTTATAGAGGCAGGGGGTTGATTTTAAAAAATCTTGTTGCATCGCAGTTGTGGCACAAACTTCCTGTTTTAGACCCACCACCAGACCTACTGATGAAAATAAAGTCTGAGATGGTGGAGTTTTTTTTGGAATGGTTTACACTGGGTGCCATAATCTGTCTTGTTTTTATCTAGAGACAAGGGGGGAGCGGGCCTTGTCCACCTGGCCAGCAGAACAGTAACTTTCCACAAAATATTCCTCCAGAAATACCTGGCAAGTCCTCCTGTCATTGTGTGGAGGGACGTGGCCGGCTGCATTTTAAGACATGTAAGCAGGTTGGGGCTATTCTGTGCTTAGCCAATTTAAGCTGTTTTAAGTTAAAAGAGTTTCCTCGGTTTTATCAGAACATTTTTAAGTCATGTGCTCTTTTTACATTACACAGAACAAATACTTATAATTCTCTGCATTGGTTTTTAGAAGAACTTCTGGTGTGTGGAGCGAGACTGGACATGACAGTACGTTGCCGTGTCTGTCGGAGGCATTGTGCCCATGAGAAACCTGGTGGTAGCGGCCGGACCGGACTTTTACAACACCCAGACAGTGGGTTTGCTGCTTGGGGTCCGGTCTGCCAGGCTGGTTCCTGGACAGGGTAAAGGATGACAGCTAGGGAAAGACTGACCCGATAGACCCGATCCCAGATGTCCACCAGGATCCTGCTTTTGCAAAGGACAGTGGTCCTCTGCTATGTAACATGGACCCCCAGATGAACTTGTGCAGCACAAGCCCTAAGGTGCTGTACAAGATTAACATATAGGTTATGAAAAAGAGACCTTGAGACACAGAGCTGTCAGCGTGTGGGGAGAGAAGCTCGGAGGACAGAAGCCCCAGTGGAGGACTCTGTACAAGCCTCCAGTGAGGAAGAGGACTGGTGACCTTCAGTAGAGAATCCTTCACAATGCCATTGCAACTGACTATTTTTTATCGGTCATCACTCCAGAAGTCTTACATTTGTGTATGTTCTGCAGCTAGTCTGAAAGCATTTTCCATGTTTTTATGGAATGTGTAAGATTGACAGTTTTTTTTTCTTTTGATGAGAGTCTTTTGCATCTTTGGTGTGGTTTTTACCAATTCTGTTTTTATTAATGGTGTGCATTGCAGTAGAGTAACTAATCCAAAATCTAACATTTTTAATTTTTTAATTGCTGAAGCCAAGATGGCTATTTATATCAGAGAGACAAGTTGCAGACTGGACCTCATCTTGATGTTTTGGCCCGGTGAAAGTGCATCGTCATGGCCAGATTAAAGATGGAGTTTCACTTTCACAGGGTCACTGGGAATCTGAAACTCCCTCAAGGCCCCGCATTTGTTTTACAATATCTGAAACAGGAAACATACAATGCAGCATGTTTGTTTTGTAATTATTTATTATTAGGCTTCATCTGCTTGTGTTTTAAAATGTTTTATTGATTTATTGTAAATACAGTATGTTGTTACAATCAAAATCTTCTTAAATTCTGATTATATGGAAAACTAACAACACTGGATCTCTACCACAAACAGCCCTGGTTCACACATTCTGGCATGCCAAGGCTCCATCTAGAGGACTAAATAAATCCCTGCACATTAAGCACCATTTTCAAACATAAGCTGTTCTCCGCAGTAGGAAGGACTGGCACAAAATATTTAAATAAATATTTATTTTATAGCCAGAAAAATGAAAGTAAAACGGACAGTAATTACCACTTTTTCAGTGTACCAGAAATCAATGTTGGAAGCTCACACCAGAAGCTTTGGATGGTACTCTTGCACACATCTTAGCTACTTTGAAATGTTGCTGAACTATCATGCATATTGCATGTAATCTCATATTTGTCAGTGTTCAGTTTGGCCTGTCTCACCCTTAAAGCCCTGTTCCTGCTTCGCTGGCCGCCAAAAGCCCTGTTCCTGCTTTGCCAGCCGCCGCAGAAAGCCCTGTTCCTGCTTCGCCAGCCGCTGCAGAAAGCCCTGTTCCTGCTTCGCCAGCCGCCGCAGAAAGCCCTGTTCCTGCTTCGCCAGTCGCAGCCGAAAGCCCTATTCCTGCTCCACCGGCCGCCGAGGACTCAGTTCCTGCTTCACCGGCCCCTGCCAGCCCTGCTGCATCGTCACTGCCAGCATCAGAGGGGATCCAGGGGGACCCGCTTTCCTCCACCGCACCCGAGACCCGTGAGGCCTGGTTCCAGGAGGACCCGCCGGCCTCCAACGCGCTCAAGTCCCGAGAGTCGTGGGTCCAGGAGAACCCATCTGCCTCCAACGCTCCAGAGCCCAGTGAGGCGGTCCAGGGGGACCTGCCTCCAGCCGTCGCTCGCCAATCCAGTGAGGTGGTCCAGGGGGACACACTTCCAGCCATCGCTTCTCAGTCCAGTGAAGTGGTCCAGGGGGACCCGCCTCCAGACTCCAGTCTCGGCTGCTCTGCTGCTGGCCACCTGAGTCTCTGCTGCTTCGCTGCCGGAGTCGCCCTCCGCGACGCCCGCCACAGACTCTGCGGCTCCGCCGCCGGGGTTGCCCACCGGAGTCTCCTCTTGGTCATCAGTTCCCGCCGGTGGTTCCTCCCAGCGCACTCAAGCCGTTGGCCGAGCAGCCTCCCAGCACACTCAAGCCGTCGGCCGAGCAGCTTCCGCCCGGTATCCAGCCGCCGCCCAGCACACCCAAGCAGTCGCTGTCCAGTGTACTCAAGCTTCCTGGTCAACAGTAGCCGCTCGAGCCGCTTCCTGATCTCCAGTGGTCGGCCAAGCCTCCACCGGGTCTCCACCCATGGGCCGAGCCTCCACCGAGTCTCCAGTCGTTGGCCGATCCTCCACCGGGTCTCCAGTCATTGGCCGATCCTCCACCGGGTCTCCAGTCATCGGCCGAGCCTCCACCGGGTCCAGTCGTCGACCGAGCCTCCACCGGGTCACCAGCCGTCGACCGAGCCTCCACCGGGTCTCCAGCCGGCGCTGTCCAGCATCCTCCTCAAGCCTCCTGAGTTTCCCGGTGCTCCCCAGTGGGTACCTGAGCTCTTCCCTGGCCGTCAACCCCCTGAACTCTCCTTTGTTCTGCTCGTGACCTGTCATCCCAAGCCTCCCTTAATTCGCCCTATTGGGGTTGGCGTTGGACTCTAGCCCCCCGTCTTGAACCTCCCTCCGCCCACCCTGGGTGGGTTGTTTTGATTTTTGGATTTGTTTTGGTCATCTGGAAGCCAACCTTGAGGGGGGGGGATGCAGGGTTCAGTTTGGCCTGTCTCACCCTGGACAATTCTAGAACCTTCCGCCTCCAATGCAGCCCAGTTCCACTCCATGCCTGATCAGTTCCACCTGCTGCAATAATCAATCCAAGACTCCTCCACCTGCCAACCTCTCTATAAAAGCTCACCTCAGTCTGCCATTCCCTGCCAGATCGTCTTCATTTGTACCTCATTTTTACCGCCTTGCTTCAAATCTGCCTGCCTGCTCCCTTCATCTGCCAAGCCTCTGCTCCCTACGTCTGCCAGTTTCAGCTTCGCCGTCCAGCTCCAGCAATCTCCACCATTCCTCTGCAGCAGCCTGGTACAGTCTCCTGGTTCTTCCTTCCATTATTTAACCTTTTCAATAAAGACTCTTTAAACGTGGCTCTTTGTGTGGCTGAATTCGGGTTCAGAACCTAAAATCCTGACAATATTGTTCTGTAAAAAAGCTGATGTTCTTTCTTTCCACTATATATATTTGAAGCTTAAGCAGAAGTTCAATTGAAGAAACTCATTGCCTACCTCCATCCAATCAGAGGCTCATCCGCCTCCGACGCAAGCCAATCAGCTTTGAACTGCTCCTCCAAGAAGCCAGTATCCTGGGTTCATCTTATAAGAACTTCAAATCCACGTCTCAGCCTTCTACCCGGCTAAGCGCAAGCGTGGTTGCACAATGTCTGATTTGGACTCAGATTACCGTTATTCAATAGAGACCAACTTATCCTCATATCCTCATGCTCGTAGGAGTGCATGTTTAGCTGCACATTCATCCTCTCCGACCTCTGCATTTCGCTCCAGCATATATTTCCTTGCTCCGACCTGGTCTCCGCTCTCTCAGCTGGCCTCCCTCCTGCCGTGGTGACTCATCTCCATCACCCAACCTCTGCTCTTTTTCCGTCAGCTCCGATTCCTGGCACAAACAAACCTGCAAATCATACGCTTCCTCCAAAGCGATGCAGACACCATTACTACTCTGCCAGCCCCGGGTCCCGCTTCGCTTCATCGCATGCCGGGGTCTTCTTCAGCGGATCTGTGGCGCTGGCTCTCGGTCCACGGATCCACCGTCCCTCGCCGTGGGACCTTCTCTGGTTTTCGATCGGCTCTTGGGGGGCCCCACCTTGCCGCATCGTCCCGGCTGCCAACTTCTCAGCCGGATCTCCTTGCTGTCATTTACTCTCGCTAATGCCAGCCTCGGGCCAGCTCAGGTAACATGTATCCACTCATGTTTTCATTCATTCATTTTTCCATTGCATGCGTTTCGCTTATCATGCTTCTGTTCTGTCCATCCCCTATTCAGGCAGAACATATATTCCTATCCATGCTAATGTTGTTGTTGTTCTTCTTCTTCTGGTATTGGCGGTTGGCAACAAGTTTGTAGTAGCATTACTGCCACCTACCGGTTGGAGTATGGTTCGTGATGGTCTATTTATATGTCTTTGTATGCTACCCATCTACATCATTCATTTATTCATTCATTCATTCATTAACCTTTTCCTTAATTCTTTCAACCTCTCCTCATATATCTTGTCTTTCTTTCATACTTATATCATTCTAATTGTTATGACTCTCCTCTTTTCTATTTTGCAGTCCATCTCTGTTTCTCCTACTATCTTCTGATACACTAACATTTCTTCATGTCTCCGCTTTATCATCGACCTGCAGGCTGTATTAGCAAGTGACGTCACAGCATTTTCAAATCTCTGATCCTCGTTCATCCAAAGACCTAACTATTGGCCAATTCCTTCCCACATTCAGCATTTACGATGACATTTACATTCAGACTGTAGGGTGGAATCAATACTTACCCCCTTTTATTTCAGAAGTTCATATATTTCAGCAACAAACATCACAAATCGTTCGCTATTAAAGCTGCTGCAACCCTGGTGCAATACGGAATCCGCTTGGACTGGTCTGTATTGTATTCAGACCTGTTAATCATGCTGACTAGGCCACTCTTTGTCACTTTGTCATTCCATCGGTCCTCTCAATGTTTTTGCCCAATCGATTACTTTAGGTGTTGTGCAATTATACATGTTAAAGTTATTTAATGTTTAATAGATCACTTGTTTGTAGGTATTGTCTGATGAATGTCAGATGGGAGATGATGTCAGGATGGTAGTTGAGGGGGATGATTCAAGTACTGGCGATCTTTTAACAGCAAACTCTGCACATGTAGAGTGGGGAATGGCAACTTCTCTTCAGGTTCAAGAATTCATCGGCAGAAACAAGATGAACATCCGGGGAGCATCACTGTGGGTGCTGTTGTCTGGTTGATACTATTTTCAATTACGGATCCTCTCTGCAGGCTGGTGAGGCTAAACTAAAACTGCTAAGCAAATGAAGATAAAAAGGAGCTAAGGACCTATGTACACTCAAAGAAAAGTGGGTGATCATCAACATCAGTTATCAGAATTCAGTGCAGATCTGAGTTAAAGAATTAAATTAATTTTGGAGAAATGGAATGAGCTAAATAAGCTTAATCGATTCAGAGCAGTATTTGGTATGTGTTCGGCATTCTATGCAAATCACGAGTTAAGCAAACATAATTGATAAAATGATATCTGGGGGAGGCGTTGCCCGTCTTCCATCCGTTCTTCGTCTTCTGGTCGATTTCTTCTTGTGGATCTTCCCTTCACTGTTCCCGGTTTGTCCCTTCGCGGGCTGGGCCTGTCAGCCCTGCAGCTAAAGTTGAGTTTTGGGTGTTGATCTCAGCTTAGTTGCATGATGGCTTCCCTGCCTGCAGCCAAGCTATCGATTTCACGAGATATCACAGTCTCATTTCCCGTATCAGTTATTGCCAAGCATCAGCTGCTCTCCTCGCTTGGTCACCTCAATCTCGCATGTGCATCATTGCCCAGAGAATTCTCTCCTCTCTGTGAGATCTACCCTATAGCCGTAGCTTGCCGTCTATGGGGCCCCCTTTGAAGAAAGAAGCGCATATCTGCTTATTGTGATTACATTTCAGTGTTGAAGCATAAAGATCGCTCCTCCTCTCAATCTCTCATGCTATTTATCTAGCAAAGCAGTCACAGTAATATTATATTCTCAGCTCGTCATGTTTCCAGCCATTCTATGGCCCCAACTCCTGTATCCGAGGCATCGACCTCCATGGTGAACTGGGCCGATGGATCAGGGTACGTCAGGATGGGGGCTTGTGTGAACCTCTCCTTGAGGGAATGAAAAGCCTGATTGGCTGCAGGGGTCCAAGTGAAGGTTGTCTTGGTGGAAGTGAGGGCCGAAAGGGGCGAGGCAATGACACTAAAGTCTTTGATAAACACTCAGTAGAAGTTGGCAAATCCAAGGAAACGTTGGAGGTCTTTTCGGGTCTTGGGTGTGGGCCAGTCCTCCACAGCTTTGACTTTGGCTGGATCTGTCTTCACCTGTCCACCCTCAAAGATGAAGCCGAGGAAACTTATGGACTCACGGTAGAACTCACATTTTTCTGCCTTACCAAATAAATGGTTCTCTAGGAGCCGCTGGAGGACCTGGCGGACATGCTGCTGATGTTGTTTGGGGTCTTTAGAGAAAATGAGGATGTCGTCTAAATAAACAAACACAAAGTGATTAATGAAGTCTCTGAGTACGTCATTTATGAGGGCTTGGAAGACGGCTGGGGCGTTGGTTAGGCCAAAAGGCATGACCAGGTACTCGAAGTGGCCGATCGGTGTCTTGAAAGCCGTTTTCCATTCATCTCCCTCCCTGATACAGACCAGATGGTAAGCGTTGCAGATGTCCAATTTGGTGAAGATGGTGGCTCCGCGTACTGTATCAAAGGCTGAAGCCAGAAGGGGTAAGGAATATTTGTTTTTAATAGTTATTTGATTAAGACCTCTGTAATCTATGCAGGGACGTAGTGTCTTATCTTTCTTTTGAACAAAGAAAAAACCTGCCCCAACAGGGGAGGATGATGGGTGAATAATGCCCACTTTCAGTGACTCAGCTATATATCTCTCCATGGCTCCCTGTTCTGACTGAGACAGTTTGTAAAGATAGGCTGACGGCAGGCGGGCCCCTGGGAGGAGATCTATGGAACAATCATAGGGACGATGAGGGGGAAGGCTTAGAGCTAAGTCTTTGCTAAACACACGTCGGAGATAAAGATACTCGGGTGGAACTAGGGACAGATCAGGAGGGACCTCTGGGGAGACAGGACCAACCGAGGAACGGGGAAGGGCTGACTGGAGACACGAAGCCAGACAACTGGAGCTCCATGTTTCTATTCGTGATTCCCTCCAATTAATGTGAGGGTTGTGGGCTGCCAACCATGAGTAACCCAAAACAACGGGAGAGTGTTTGGTGGGGAAAACAAAAAAAGAGAGGTTCTCATGATGATTACCAGAAGAAATAAATTTAAGGGGAAGTGTCTGATGGGTAACGGTGGCTAGGGGACTGCCATCCAAAGCAACAACTGAGACTGGAGATGGTAACAAATGAACAGGTATGTGGAGTCTGTTAACCAAGGCTGGATCAATAAGACTCTGCTCTGAGCCTGAATCAATAAGGGCTGAGACCGGATGTTGTGAGTCTTGGAGACAAATAACGGACTGTAAAACTAACCGGGGAGCGGGGGTCTCAGAACATGCGCCCACCAGTATCCCCTGGACTACTGGCGGGCTGGATCTTTTGGGCGAACGGGGCAGTCTAAACGAAAGTGCCCGGAGGCGCCACAGTAGAGACACTGTTTAGCCCTCATATGCCTGTCTCTTTCTTCCGGGGATAGGTGAGCTCTACCTAGTTGCATGGGTTCGTCCAACGGTTGGCTCTCTGAGAGGGCCGGACGGAAACTGGGAGGTGTGACCGAGGTGGGAGGGGTGAGGCGTCGCACCGGAGGAGGGTCCTGTCCCCGTCTCTCACGGGCTCTTTCCCGGAGCCGGTCGTCCACCCGAATAGCTAGACCGATAAGCTCCTTTAGGTCTCAGGGTTTGTCTTGAGTGGCTAGTTCATCTTTTAATTTTGTCGGTGAGTCCATTAAGAAACGCCGCTTTAAGAGCTAGGGCGTTCCAACCTGCCTGAGCAGCCAGGGTCCGGAACTTGACCGCGAAGTCGGTTACCGAGCAACCTCCCTGTTTCAGGGACCACAGTCTCTTAGCAGCTTCCTCCTCGCTTAACGAGGAGGAGAAAGTTCTTTCGAACCGTGCTAGGAAGTCGGCATAACTAAAACTAAGATTTTTTTTTTTTTCCAGGTATGGGTGTGGTCCGCTCCCTCTCCCAAGAACATCTCAAGTCTCCGCTAGGTGCGGAGCCCATCCCCCCACGTCCTGCCCTCCTCCACTTCGTTGGCGGGCGCCTTGGCCCTCTGGCGCATTGGTTGGCTTCGGGTTTGGGGCGGGTTCCCGGGCGTGCGCCGGCCCACTCCAGGTGGCCTCTTCGCGGGACCTGGCCCCCCGGGGGGCGGCCGGGGCCCTCGTCGCGGGGCGGGGCGCCCCTGGGGCCTCTGGCCCTCAGGGCCCATGGCCGGGACCACTTCAGCGGGGTTAGCTGCCGGCGGAGCCCACGGGCTCGTCTCCGCGGCTCTTGAGGGCGTCGGCATTGCGGTGGCTGGGGGATTTCCTCGGGGTCGTCTCTGCTCCTTCCTTGGGGGGGGGGTTGCAGATATCCTGTGTCGGCCCCTCCTGGGCGACCTGCTTTAGGGGCCCCTTTGGGAGTCCGGGGTTACGGGTCCCCTGACGCCTGCCTCTGTGCTCGGGGAAGGTGGGTCTTCGGTTCTCCACAATCACTATCAAGCTATTTCTGGATAATCTTCACCTAAACTAGTGCACTTTCACATCTCCCACAGGTGCTGGGTCCCAGGTATTAAGTGTTCACTTATATACAGTAATCTTATAATTTATTTATTTATTTATTTATGTTTTTTCACTTTCTTTTTTCAAATATCACATTACACATGTCAGCTTACATAATAATATATATGATTTAGCAATGGCATCTAGGTGTTATTCGAGTGTATCTGTTGCTTTATGTCTGTTGGTTGTGCTGTTCTTTTTGTGTCTCTTTCCAGGTGATGGAGCAGACAAAGAAGGTTTTATCATTCTCTCCCTTTTATCTCCTCTTTCTTTCACCTCTACTTCTTTCACTTTTTGTTCTTCCTTTACTCTCCCATTGTCATGTCCATATAATTTGAAATTCTCCTTGCAGGAATCATAATAAAGCTATTTACAAGCATAAATCAAGTGGAGCACTATGGCGAAAGCTGTTTGCTCCACTTGTAAAAGCAAAATCTGTCAAGCTCTATCTGGCATTGAGACATCAATTCCTATTGCCATATTGCTAGACAGGACACTGGGAATAAAAAAAAAAAAACTAAGAATGCTCGTTTCATCAATAAATGACTCCGCCCAACTCAAGGCTCTATCTCTCAGGAGACCGACAATATAAGAAATCGTCCCAGCGTTATCTGGAAAGGACTGAGGGGAACGACAGAAAACTAGCACTGCAATAAGAAACCCCTGGACTTATTCAGCTCACCAAAGAAGGGTTCGGGAGTAGGAGCGGAGACCCCGACACCAGGGATCGAAGTTGGCGCGATATCAGCGGGAGGTTGGACAGCTGGGGGAGAAGGAGAGGTAGGTTTATTCATGCTTAACTGTCCTCTTAGGTCCTGAATCTCGTGAGTTAGTGAATTCACGGCTTGAACAAGTTGTGTCTGCTGTTGGCTCATAGATTGTAATAGAGCCTCATGCTGTCCTAGCAATAACCCCTGATGGGAAACCGCGCTCCGTAGTTACGCCCCTGAGTCAGGCTGGTCAGTTCTTCTGTCATGATAGAAAAGAACGACTCAGAATCAGGGCAACCACGGAGACAGTTTAGTTAAATAAAGTTTATTGTTAAAGCGCTGGTTCTCAGGTGTTGGTGATGTCTGGTTTGATCGTCTTCTGGTCTGCTTGGAAAGACGAGGGAAATGGTGAGAAACAGCCTGTAGTTGAAGATAATGCAGAGAGCACTAAACTCACGGAGTCGGGGGCTAGCCAAGAGCCAGGGAGGGTGATGTCCGGGGTCCGAGTGCAAATCCAGTGACTGTCTCTCTCTCTAGTGCGGATGGTTTAGGAGGGTGGACAGGCAGGTGAGCTCAAGGAGGAGGACTAGTGCTGGCAGATGATCAGAGGAAGACAGCTCCTTTGGGGTTCCAGGCTTGAAGTTTCTCTGACTTGGTTAAATGGTTCTAAAGGGAAAACAGAGACACAGTATTAGGTCTGGCTCGGAGGAAACTCGGAACAGAGTTAGTTTGGTCATGTACCACGCTGGAAGCGAGAAAGAACTGACGCCCTCCTCCTGGTCTCTGCTCCTTAAGAAGGGCTCTAATTAGCAGTGATGAGGAGCACCTGCCCGTCACGCCCTGCAAAGAAGAGAGAGATAAAGACAGCCCAGCCCTGCACCCAGGCCTGGAGTATGACACTAAATCCTTCAAAAAACATGTGATTTATAACAGAAGAGGGGTGCGAGGGGGTCGACTTCTAAACTAATCACGTACAATCTTCTATCTACCCTCAAATGTTTAATGTATTGTATGTATTGTATAACGGTTTAATAGGGCACTAATCACAAATTTTTACATCATTTATAAACAATTCATTGGCAAAAATAACAGATAATCAGACCCTCAATATGTAGCAAGAACAGATCTATCTACTGTACCATATCAAGAAACTCCCATCGATATGAAAATGAGGGAGCTGTTATTACCAATCATGTAAAATAGCGCTGTTCCTTGCTGACAAAAGACATGATTCTGTAATTTAAAAAACTTTTACACAATATTGGTTTAAATTTATGCTTAACTAATTGTGGTAAGAAGCTGGTAAAGCCATACCAACATATTTTATCAAGTATAATAGTACTGAGTAGATCAGATAGGCCAAATTCTAAAATAATTAGACAGAGCTAACTTGAAGAAATTAAAATGTGTAATAAAGAACCTAAAATTTAACAACTTGCGCTGGGTTGCACTGTGGCCTTGCAGCAAGAAGGTCCTGGGTTCGAGTCCACCCTGGATCTTTCTGCATGGAGTTTGCATGTTCTCCCTGTGCATGAGTGGGTTCTCTCCGGGTACTCCGGCTTCCTCACACAGTCCAAAAACATGACTGTTAGTTAATTGGCCTCTCTAAATTCTCCTTAGGTGTGTGTGTGCGTGAATGGTTGTTTGTCCTAGCTGTCTCTGTGTTGCCCTGTGATAGACTGGCGACCTGTCCAGGGTGTACCCCGCCTCTCGCCCACTGACAGCTGGAGATAGGCACCAGCACCCCTCGTGACCTCAATAGGGATAAGTGTGTTGGAAAATGGATGGGTGGATAGTTTGCTGGAGGACTTCAGGGACTTGTTTTAAAATAGGAGTACATAAGGAAAATAAACATTAGAGCAATAAGCAAATCTTTCACCACTAGGTGGGGCTTGAGCACTGTCTGTAGACACCAACCTTTTTGAAATTGAAAACTACTTCATTGGTGTTGTGTGTGAAGCTACCAGCTCTGACCTTTGAACTAGAAGAGTCAGAGTTCACCTTAATTTCATGTAAAATAAATCATTTTTTCATGTTTTGTTATGGATATTGTCATTTTTAAATCTATATAAATGCAAGTGGGGCAAGTGGGGGCCTAGTGGTTAGAGCAGTGCGCTTGCACTCTGAGAAGGTTGCAAGTACCCGGTTCCATCCCCGCAGACTGCCACTGTGGGTCCCTTAGCCCAAGACTGCTCCCTAGGTGCTGTGATAGCTGCCCACTGTTCCCTAAGGGATGGGTTAAATGTAGAAGACAAATTTCATTGGAATGTACAATTGCAATGACAAATAAAGAAAAAAAAAAAAAAAAAAAAGTGTGGTTAAACAAGAAGAGTAAAAGAATAAAATAAAGTTTTAGATGCAGCTCACTGGTGGATTGTGCTTTTTTTAGAACAGGCATGTGGGCACCACATGTGGTCCTCGGGGGCTACTTGGTGCCCAAAGGTACCATGTTGGCGGCGGAGCCCACGGGCTCGTCTCCGCGGCTCTTGAGGGCGTCGGCATTGCGGTGGCTGGGGGATTTCCTCGGGGTCGTCTCTGCTCCTTCCTTGGGGGGGGTGTTGCAGATATCCTGTGTCGGCCCCTCCTGGGCGACCTGCTTTAGGGGCCCCTTTGGGAGTCCGGGGTTACGGGTCCCCTGACGCCTGCCTCTGTGCTCGGGGAAGGTGGGTCTTCGGTTCTCCACAATCACTATCAAGCTATTTCTGGATAATCTTCACCTAAACTAGTGCACTTTCACATCTCCCACAGGTGCTGGGTCCCAGGTATTAAGTGTTCACTTATATACAGTAATCTTATAATTTGTTTATTTATTTATTTATGTTCTTTCACTTTCTTTTTTCAAATATCACATTACACATGTCAGCTTACATAATAATATATATGATTTAGCAATGGCATCTAGGTGTTATTCGAGTGTATCTGTTGCTTTATGTCTGTTGGTTGTGCTGTTCTTTTTGCATCTCTCTTTCCAGGTGATGGAGCAGACAAAGAAGGTTTTATCACTCTCTCCCTTTTATCTCCTCTTTCTTTCACCTCTACTCTTTTTTTTCTTTTCTTTCACTTTTTCTTCTTCCTTTACTCTCCCATTGTCATGTCCATATAATTTGAAATTCTCCTTGCAGGAACCATAATAAAGCTATTTACAAGCATAAATCAAGTGGAGCACTATGGCAAAAGCTGTTTGCTCCACTTTTAAAAGCAAAATCTGTCGAGCTCTATCTGGCATTGAGACATCAATTCCTATTGCCATATTGCTAGACAGGACACTGGGAATAAAAAAAAAAAAAAAAAAAAAAAAAACTAAGAATGCTCGTTTCATCAATAAATGACTCCGCCCAACTCAAGGCTCTATCTCTCAGGAGACCGACAATATAAGAAATCGTCCCAGCGTTATCTGGAAAGGACTGAGGGGAACGACAGAAAACTAAGGAGCACTGCAATAAGAAACCCCTGGACTTATTCAGCTCACCAAAGAAGGGTTCGGGAGTAGGAGCGGAGACCCCGACACCAGGGATCGAAGTTGGCGCGATATCAGCGGGAGGTTGGACAGCTGGGGGAGAAGGAGAGGTAGGTTTATTCATGCTTAACTGTCCTCTTAGGTCCTGAATCTTGTGAGTTAGTGAATTCACGGCTTGAACAAGTTGTGTCTGCTGTTGGCTCATAGATTGTAATAGAGCCTCATGCTGTCCTAGCAATAACCCCTGATGGGAAACCGCGCTCCGTAGTTACGCCCCTGAGTCAGGCTGGTCAGTTCTTCTGTCATGATAGAAAAGAACGACTCAGAATCAGGGCAACCACGGAGACAGTTTAGTTAAATAAAGTTTATTGTTAAAGCGCTGGTTCTCAGGTGTTGGTGATGTCTGGTTTGATCGTCTTCTGGTCTGCTTGGAAAGACGAGGGAAATGGTGAGAAACAGCCTGTAGTTGAAGATAATGCAGAGAGCACTAAACTCACGGAGTCGGGGGCTAGCCAAGAGCCAGGGAGGGTGATGTCCGGGGTCCGAGTGCAAATCCAGTGACTGTCTCTCTCTCTAGTGCGGATGGTTTAGGAGGGTGGACAGGCAGGTGAGCTCAAGGAGGAGGACTAGTGCTGGCAGATGATCAGAGGAAGACAGCTCCTTTGGGGTTCCAGGCTTGAAGTTTCTCTGACTTGGTTAAATGGTTCTAAAGGGAAAACAGAGACACAGTATTAGGTCTGGCTCGGAGGAAACTCGGAACAGAGTTAGTTTGGTCATGTACCACGCTGGAAGCGAGAAAGAACTGACGCCCTCCTCCTGGTCTCTGCTCCTTAAGAAGGGCTCTAATTAGCAGTGATGAGGAGCACCTGCCCGTCACGCCCTGCAAAGAAGAGAGAGATAAAGACAGCCCAGCCCTGCACCCAGGCCTGGAGTATGACACTAAATCCTTCAAAAAACATGTGATTTATAACAGAAGAGGGGTGCGAGGGGGTCGACTTCTAAACTAATCACGTACAATCTTCTATCTACCCTCAAATGTTTAATGTATTGTATGTATTGTATAACGGTTTAATAGGGCACTAATCACAAATTTTTACATCATTTATAAACAATTCATTGGCAAAAATAACAGATAATCAGACCCTCAATATGTAGCAAGAACAGATCTATCTACTGTACTTTATCAAGAAACTCCCATCGATATGAAAATGAGGGAGCTGTTATTACCAATCATGTAAAATAGCGCTGTTCCTTGCTGACAAAAGACATGATTCTGTAATTTAAAAAACTTTTACACAATATTGGTTTAAATTTATGCTTAACTAATTGTGGTAAGAAGCTGGTAAAGCCATACCAACATAAGGCCCGTTTACACTACACTTTTTTAACCGAGCCGAGACCAGTCCGAGCTCGGTAACCGAGATAACTCTTGTGTGTAAACGGTCAGCAGACTGAACCAGACCGCGCTAACGATAACCGGACCGCGCTAACTGCAGACCAGTTCATCAGCAGGTCTCGGACTGGTTTTTTTTATCCCGGTTCCCTGATAACGAAGAGCGCATGAGCAGACCGCGTCATGCCCTTACAGTCAGCTGACTGTCAGCGGGTTTTCCGGCGTGTCTGGCTGCACGTCCCGATTCACACTCCATTCAGACAGATTTCAGACTGGCGACCTGTCCAGGGTTTACCCCGCCTCTCGCCCATTGACAGCTGGAGATAGGCACCAGCAACCCCCGTGACCCCATGAGGGATAAAGCGGTTTGGAAAACGGATGGATGGATAATAATACTAGCTTCCTTACCGTGCCACACGGTTTCCAGTGATGACTCTGCTTATGAACCTCAGCGTCTGTTGTTGTTTCCCGCGTCTGTAAATCCTTATTAGACGTTCATTTGTCTTATCCACGTCCCAAAAGCCGAATCTGTCTAACAATAACATCCTGAATGTGACGGGTGCCGCCATTTTGATTTGCTCGGTCCCGCCTTCAATCCCAGAGAGCGGTAGTACCGCAGATCGCCACTAGGAGGCGAGGAGCAACCAAGGAACCATAACCGAGATAACTCCTGTGTGTGTAAACGGCTGCATTTATCTCAGTTAACTGGACCAAGCTCGGACCGGTCTCGGCATGGCTCGGTTTTTAGGTGTAGTGTAAACGGGCCTATATTTTATCAAGTATAATAGTACTGAGTAGATCAGATAGGCCAAATTCTAAAATAATTAGACAGAGCTAACTTGAAGAAATTAAAATGTGTAATAAAGAACCTAAAATTTAACAAAAAAAGGTACCATGTTGGTGACCCCTGCTGTAGAAACTGGCAGAGAGGAATGTACTCTGATAACAAGAGACTGGAGAGCAACACGGAGAGATGAGTGTGTGACGTCATACCATAGTCCATCTTCAAAAAATACCTTTGGTTTCTTCCTTCCTTTTAGTTCTTTCTGTCTAAAATAATGAAATTTGGCTGGTATGGCACTTCGAGGCCTGAGAATGTAAGTAGTTAAAAGTCTAATCCAAAGTCAAAAGATATCAATTGTTACATGAGCTTTTTAATTTATTTAATTTATTAGCAAAAAAAAGTATAATAGTGAAAATGCTGTTCCATAACAATCCCCCTAATAATTTCCTTAAAAAATTAGTTAAATAGGACACTTTAGTTTGCATCTGATTCAATGTTTTTAATTTGGTAGCTCAGGATTTGTAACAACCCTATATACAGATGCTGTATCAGAGGCTACAAATCAGATGCAAAGGTCAGCATCGTAAAGACAACAGTAGCCACTTGCTTACAGTATATGAAGTAAAACTTTTGTTTGGGAAAAAGGTTAGAGATTAGGATATAGACAGATTAGGCTCCCTAAAAACAGCAGAATGCAATCAATGTACTCTAAATGTAAAACTCAGAAGTGCTGAGATGAGATGAGTCAGTGAGTTAATGCTTCAGCTCAGTAGCAGCACGCTTGCACTCTGAAGGTGGGAGAACCCGCCCGTTTCCTGAAAGTCTGATGCCTTGCTCTTAGCAGTCTGCTCCTGTAGTCTGAGTGACACCGATGGAAAGAAACTATTCAGGCAATCATTTTAATGATACATTTTTAGCTTGTTCTGTTCATTGTGGAGTTGAAATTGCACTAGTGAATCACTACTGTTTGGGCACTTCAGTGCAAAAAGCAGGTTTTTGCCATATTGGGAACAAAATCTCAGATATGAAAAAAAGCTTATAGCCAATGGATGACATTACATAGTACTGTGCTTGCACTTTAGTGGGTAACCGACTCTGACTCAAAAATGCAAGTAATTTTGGTGAGTGAAGACTCATTTTCTCATCACTAATGCACCGTATGTTCTGATATGCACTTTATGTATACTCTAATTTGTCACACAATCTTTTTTTACATCAGATTCTCTGATTTGGGGCTGAAATGTTACATAGTTGTGTTTGTCCTGTTGTGAATTAAATTCTGTATTTTACTTGATTATTCATTGCATTGATGGTGCTGTTCGTGTTTCTCCTATACTTATTATTGTATGTTATTATGTCAATTATATTTCAGCAATGAGCACATACAGTACATTTACATTCAACTAAATATTTACTATATATTAAATGGAGCTTGACTCCTTGTAAACTACACTCACAATGTTTGCTTTCCTGCCATTATCGAGACCATTTAAAACATTCATTAATGAATACAAAAGATAAATGTCTAACTTATTAACCTGTGATCCATCAGCATACTCACCTATAGAAATTACATTTGACGGATTGGCGGACAAAGGTATAGTGATCTTCCTTGGATTTTTTCATGCCAAATTTAGAGGCCCTGGAGTGTGACCCTCCAAGGCCAACACCAACAGTGACTGAAGGGTCCACTGGAATGTCGAGACCAATTTTCCAGTCGTTGGACACAGATGATGTGGAGTCATTGACGAAAGATTCAACAGAATCGTAGTGTGCTGGAGACCTTCATGGTACACTTTGGGAGGTTTCTCCAGTCCACCACAGCAACTGGGACCTTCTGCATCTCTCCAGCCATGTAGCTGTTTCTGCATAGTTTGCAAGTGCCATTTCCAAGGTTCCACGTTTCAGTGTCGATGACATAGGCTCCCTTCCTCTCCATGGTTACAATGTCAAAGCCTTCTCCACCCAGGTTGTAACCAGGAACAAAGTGAGCCTTTTCACATTCCTGTGGTGAACCGATGAAGCTCACGGTGGATGACAGACACAAAGGAATCCACATCCAAAACAGGACCATGTGCTGCCAGAGGTTTGCCATCTATTGGGATGAGGGGGGGGGGGGGGATGGGGGGGTTGTGATGCGATGAAAAACAAAACACAAACTTAACAGTGGAAACTTCAAATACACAATTTACTCACAACTTAGAATGACAACAGCAAGGATTTTTTTAATATTTCAATTGAAAACAGTGGGTGTAGAGAAGGATGAAAAACCTTGGTGCCTTACCTTTACCACTGATGGGAAGTTCTGTTCAAGGGCTTCTAGTTTCTAACTCATGTTACAGAACTGATGCAGAGGGGGAGTTTCAAAATACAGATATGAATCTAACAGATATTATTGATATAATTTTTTTTGCAGCTGTTCTAACACCCACAATGTACTGCACAACTGCTTGAGCTTCTGAAGCTGTGGTAACAACATATTTCACTTGAACAGAGGAATGCATTAGGATGTTTGTCTTCAAAATAATTATTCGACCGCCTTGCTGCTGAAATGTGCTTTAAGAATAAACTTGACCTGACCACAAACATTTTCATTTAGTAACTGCCAGAGCTCAGTTTTGCCTGCATCACCCTGGACAGTTCTAGATCGTTCCACCACTCATTCAGCCCAGTTCTCCACTCCACCCTTGATCACTGCCACCTGCCGCTGCCAATTAAGCCGAACTGATTCCACCTGGGATTCTCTGGGCTGTTTGAGGAGCTGGAGTGGAACTATCAATCAGCGCTTTCCCAGCTCCTCAGCAAATCAACTTCACTCAGATCACAGCTCACCTGCTTATCCGCCTCGCCAGCTGCTCCTGCAGCTTCATTGCTGGCAGCTGCCTCCCTATCAGTGCCCAGCTCCTCCCGGTGCAGACGCCGGGCTCGTCGGCGCAAGAACACCTCCGCCGCTCCACCTGAGGCTCAGCCGGGCACCAGTGCTGTGTCTCTGCCAGCTAGAGCCGACGTCACCTCCTTCTCCCTGGTGAGTCGGCCCGACATCATCAGTGCTGCTCTGGTGAGCCCAGCTAGACGCTGCGTCGACTCAGCCTCCACTTCCATGACACCCAGGTGGCTTCTCGAGCATGACCCTACACCGCTGCGCTGAGGGCCATGCCTCCTCCAGCCAGAGCGCCACACATAGAAGAGTCCCAGCTATGGGACTTCTTCTATGGGGACAGGGACGATCTGTTCCCCAACTGGTCCGTCCCTGCCCGCGGAGCTGCATGGCATGACGTCGGTGTGTACGGGCACCAAGGACTCTGCTGCCTCGTCGCCACCGGCCGCATCAGGGGATCCTGCCTCACCGACGCCTCCCACAGCAGGGGGTCCTGCCTCGCCGGCCGCTTCTGAGGTCCCTGCTCCACCGGCCGCTTCTGAGGTCCCTGCTTTGCCGGCCATCTCAGAGGTTCCTGCTTCGCCGGCCTCCACCGCTCACGAGTTCCGCGAGGCCCGGGTCCAGGGGGACCCGCTGGCCTCCACCACACCCAAGCTCTATGAGGAGGCCTCTCGCCTACACTCCCCAGTCCCGAGAGGGGGTCCAGGGGGACCCACCTCCAGTCTCAGCTCCAGAGTCCTCCGAGGGTCCTGCTCTGGAGCTCCACGTTGGGAGGGCCCAGGTGAAACTCCGAGGGGCCTCCTCTGTCGCCGGCCGCCCGAGACCCTGCCTCGCCTAGGTCACCAATCGTGACGCCTGCCTCTGACTCTGCCTCGCCGGGGTCGCCCGGGCGCTCTCAAGCCGCCGCCCGAGTTCTCCAGTGCTCTCAAGCAGCCGCCTGGGCCCTGCAGCACTCTCAAGCAGCCACCCGGGCCCTCCAGCGCTCTCAAGCAGCCACCCGGGCCCTCCACTCTCAAGCCTCCTGAGTTCCCCAGCGCTCCCCAGTGGGTACCTGAGCTCTTCCGTGGCTGTCGGCCACCTGAACTCTCTTTTGTTTTGCCCCTGGCCTGCCGTCCCAAGCCTCCCTTGATTCGCCCTATTGGGGTTGTTTTTTCTTGGACTCTGGCCCTCCATCCTGGTTCTCCTCCGCCCTCCCTGGTTGGGTTGTTGTTTGTTTGGACTTGAGTTTTTGGTCGTCAGTTCCCCATTCCACCCTTGATTACCGCCACCTGCCGCTGCCAATTAAGCCGAACTGATTCCACCTGCCACTCTGCCTACTTAAACCCTTCTCAGACTGCTCATCCTCGCCAGAACGTCTTTCACTCCTTCTTCATTCGTACCTCGTCCTTGACTTGTCTCACGTCCGCCTGTCTGTGCTCCCTATGTCCGCCTGCCTGTGCTCCCTACGTCCGCCTGCCGGTGCTCCCTACGTCTATCAGCTCCAGCTCCAGCCATCTTCAGCTCCAGCCATCTTCATCATCCCTCTGCTGCTGTCTGGTACAGTTTTCTGGTTCCTCCTTCCACTACTCATCCCTTTTCAATAAAGACTGTTAAAACGTGGCTCTGTGTGTGGCTGAATTCGGGTTCAAATCCACAAACCCTGACAGTAACTTCGTGTCAAATCAGTTTTTAGTTCCCTCTAAAAATATTCCACCACACTGAGGCCTGGACCCTCATTTGATCACCCCATGACTAGTTTCATTAAAAGGAGTTTTTGCTATTGGCTTATTATATGCTCATGTTTCAATGCGGCTTGAGATCCTCATACCTTGGGAAAATGTTTTTTTTTTTTAACCCATGTTCTCTTAGCAGGTTTCTCTCTCAATATTTGCCTTTTTTTTGGCTTTCTACCTTTTTGCGACAAATGTCAGTTTGTGTATAACATTCTGACTTTATCATTGATTTTCAAACAGCCCTGGGAAAAAAGAATGAAATCACTGCTCTAGGATCCTCTTCATAGAGTTTTTCAAATTTGGAGTAAAAACCATCTAATACCTGTATGTAGAGCTGTTTTATATAACACTTGAACATTCTGGCTTTGTAAGCCAAATAAATTGGGATATATTTGTAATACTGTTGAAACTTTTCTTCAGATCAAGAAAAAGAGAAAAACATTGAATCACTCAACACAGACTAAAGATATTAAATCCTGAATTAGTGACATCACTGTGAATCTATTAGAAAATATAAAAACAAATCAGGCTAAGCTTGAAATAATGTTTTCATGAATCTCATTGTTACTAACATATCAAAAACCCTCCCAGCTAACCAGTCATCTTTATTTTTCAACAAAACCACCTCAAAACAGATTGTACATACTTGAGGTCCTGCTAAAATCAATATTAAAATAACAAAAGTAATGAAGACTTGAGTGTGTCTAAGTAGTTTAAGGGTGACTTGATATCTTCGTTAAAATTATCTGTTCAAACCTTTATAACTACTCCTTATCCTTTCCTTTACCATTTAACTTTAAATAGTGGCTGAAAAATATGAATAGTAAAATTATTATCAGCACTTCAGGACAGCCAGCTAATTTCAAGTATTTTGCATATAATGTGTTCTAATAAAAAGAAACCAGTGAAGAGACAAAAAAAAGAAACTTAACTGTCATGATTTTGACACTAGTGCTGGTCTGATTCTCCATCTGACACACCTGTGCAGCTCTGCCCCGTTCTCATCAGTCTTCACCAGATGCAGATCCATATGCACCTCTGACTATATAACCAGCTCTCAGACCAGTCACTAGTGCCAGATTATTACAAGCCACCAGTGAGTTTAATCCAGCGTTCTGAATCCTGCCTGCCCATTTCTGACCTGTTTCTGCCCTCTAACTCTGCCTCCTGATTCTCCGAGCCTCCCTAACCCCTGTCGGACCTGATGCGCTGTCTGGATCTCTTTCTGTCCCCTGACTCTGCCCCCAGATTCTGTTTTGGATTTTCCCTGGATCTCTGATCACCTGGCTCTGACCTTGGATCTGCTCTCGGACTCCAGACTTTGGTTATTCCCCCTGACCATCCTGCCTGTCTCTGCTATCACGGTTCTGACCCTGTGCCTGTCCTTTGACCACCGATTATCTGCCAGCCTCATGAGTAAGATCCTTCAAGCTACCCTGATCAGACTCTGGATCACATTGGGCTTCACCAGCAACAACCCCCACAAACAGGATCCTTCACTCACCTTCCCAGCCTGTTTCCGGATTGTGAGAAGTGGTTCCTGTCCCAGACGCTGGTGATTCATCCTCGACCTGCAGCAGTATACGTCACAAACCTTTTAAACGTAACTCTGTGTCTGGTTGAATATCGGGTTCACCTGCCGTAAACATTACATTAACCCCTTGATGTTCGCCCCTAAAAAAACCCAGACAGTAAAAACGGCTATAAAGCACATACATTAGATTAGATGCAGTTATTAAACCTTTTGGAACACATGCAGAAGCTTGGTCTCTTTGTAACGATATCACTCAAAATATATACCAGTTCATTGTTATTGTTTTGATCCTGGTTTTTCGCGCATGCGCGCCGGACTGGTAGGCAAAAGGCGAACACAATGGCGGATGCAAACAAAGGAAACGACGAGTTCTCGACGTATTTTTCTTCATTAGATAACGTATCACAAGATCGTTTTAAGAGTAAGTTGATGGTTGATGGTATCAGATTGCCAGATTCACACAGCAAAAGCCTGAAGGGACGGAGCAAGTCTGTGAAATGCTGCCAAGTGTTCCGTACGGCAACATATACAGCTACCTTATAAACACGCCAGGCCAGTACAGGCGAGAGAGCATGAAAGCCATGAAACCACTGGACGGCTACAATTATTTTATATCGGGACATAGGCACCAGCAACCCCCGCGACCCCATGAGGGATTAAGCGGGTCAGAAAATGGATGGATGGAGGTTCAGACATGTTTGTGTAACATACGAAAGCGGAGTCGGACACAGACAGCGCCTCAGCAGAGAGGAAGACCCGCCCGGTAGGTTAAAAAACCATTGTTCACTAACGATTATTTTGGTGTTTTTGTCTTATTAATCCTTTTCACAGACTCATGCCAGAGGGTTTGCATACATTGTACATGTACATATATTATTACGAAACGAACGTTTACGTCTTGACTTAAGTATATATCCTAAGTTTTTATTTATATAATTATTTAAGTAGAACAATGACCAGTGCAAAATTAAGTTGTATTTACCAGAGATGAAGTGTACACTGCAAATTCTGTCGTGGTATGATGGCTCCCACAGTCGATTGGGATTGTCGGCCTGCGTCCTTTTCATTGAAATGATCCATTTCTTTCTTCGTCCTTTGGTAAACGACAGAAACGTACATCCAACGATTTGGAATGCCTCTGTGTGCAACCGGGAGCACAACAAGTCGTGAGGCATTGTTTAGATTCCAAAAATAAACTAACTAAAAGCACGCTCTAATTCACCCGTTTTGTCATGGTAGTAGACGAGAACAGTACTGTTTTTGCCTACCAGCGGGACCCGGATGTAACGCGTGATGTCACGCGTGAACTGGTCTATTTAACCTGAGCAGTGAAACTTCTGAATACTGTAATAATTTTGCAATTGTTGAAGGGAGCAGAAATGTTACTTTTTTTTTTTCTCATGTCTGGATTTTTTTTTTATGTACATAAGGGCCTAAATATACGGACTCATGCCTTGTCTACATGGAGAAAAACATGGTACATTTTGATAAACGATAAAGAAAAAAGGAGCGTCCACTCGAGAGGAAGCAACACAACTGAAAAGGCTGTCATAGGTATGCCAGCCCCATTGGTGGTGCTGTGACACTACCAACGAAACATGCAAAAAACACCAGGCATGTGCAGACAACCCATGTGAAGAAAAACACAGCACCAAGGAGGGGATCAGACACAGTGGAGAGCGGAAAACACAACGGAAGAGTCCGACGATGCTACCAGCAGCCATGACAAATGCACAAGACTGGACGGCACCATCTTTGTTGTTAATTGTGAGAGTGAGGTGCATGCGGGTTACAGAAAAAGTCAAAGCTATGACGTCATAGTTTAAGAAAAGATGCGGTTCGCATTTATATAAGCAAAAATTAAACTGGTGTCTTGAAATGTATCCACTATGGAATGTGGTAAAAAAAATATATATATTATTGTGTACTATTCCCAAAACGCTGCATGCATGTGGAGGCATAGCCTAAACAACCTTTGCGGCTACACCTAATCTCATCTCCGTGTGGACAGGGCTTCAGATAACAAACAAGGCATTAGATAGAAGTCCTGCTTGATATAAGTTCCAATTTGTTAAGAATAGCACCAGAATGGACTATTCTGGATAGGTTTTCTGTGGGTCTGTCCATGCATTTTCCATTTGGAGCTGCTTAAATGGCTAATGGTGTTAAAAATCATTATTTTGTTCTTAAATGGTAACGTTCTGAAAACAAACCCTGGCTAGACCGAGGGCCACTGGACCCTCAAGGGGTTAATGTTTCTGACTTTTGTTTGTGGCTCAGTCACCGACCTAACAGAGCTTGTAAAGATCTCAATAGGCTTTCAATAAGTGTTGCTATTTTCATGAAGCTGTGGTGGAAACTCACACCCAAGCCTATGTTCTGCTGTACTGTGCGACTTCCCCTTTTGCTATAATCATGCCTATTTCAATTTTCTTGGAAGCCATGTGACTTCTTTGAAGCAGTTAAGATATAGATCATTTGTTGTTTTTTCTTCTTTTGTTAGAAAAACAACCAAAAATCCCTACTCTGAAATAAAACATAATATACAGGTCTATAAAAAAAATCCAAGACTTTTGTTCTTTTTCATGTAATTGGGCTAAATCAGTTTTATTTAAACTAAGTAATGTAAAAGATATTATTGCTGTGTCATGGTTTTTAAGTGTTTGGCCCACATGCAGACACAGACGGCAGCAAGAACAGTTAAGATATTTATTAAAGGCTCGACAAGGGGGAGAAGCACACGCTGTGTGCAACAGGCGAGGTCTGAACGTCAGAGCTGGAACTACTGTGGGAAGAAAGAGGATATGTTACGGAGGATCGAACCAGAGGGAAACTTTCCAGAAGCGGCGCCGCTTACCGTTTGGAAGGGGAGACCTGTCCGGGGGGAATGAGTGACGAAAGAACTCTGAGATTGTAACTCTCTGATTGCAGGTTGTGGCTGAGTGACAGGAGTGCTGGCAGAGGTAATGCAGGCGGGGGGCCCGAACAGCACCGATGCGGACAGCAGGCAGGAGGAGCAGCCGGATGAAGCGGAGTGAGACTTTGACGAACCAGGTGAATCCAGGGAAGGGGTCTCACGCCCGGCTTGGTACCTCAAAGGGAGTATGAAGGGAAGTGCCAGAGCAAAATCTGAGCGGCAGGGATTCGCATGACTGGTCCTCAGAGCACGGAGCCAACACGGGTGAGTAAATCCAAAACACGACAAAACTGGAGGAGACAGGTTAGTTCAAAAACTGAGTTTCCAAAACTCACGGATACGAGGCACAGGTGACAGGTCAGAGGCCTAGGCATACCACGACTGGGTAACACTCATTTCCTCCAACTGTCTGAGCACTCCTTTTAAGCCAGAGATGAAGGTTCCATGATGAGCCGCAGGTGCGGGCCACGCCCACCTGATCAACTGCAGCCACCTGTGAAGCAGAGTTAGGGAGCACGAAAACAGAGAACCCTGTGTAGATATTAATACCAGCCTGCTCCTGCTTGTCTCTAAAGGCCCGTCTTACCCTGGTTTAAGATTTGGCAGTAAAGGTGAAACAACTATCAGAGGCGAACATTAAAATATGCATATTTAATTCATTGGAATTCCAAAGGAGACAAAAGTTACATTACCATTGTTACCTACGTGCTTCTCCCAGGCATTGCAGCTTTTTGTCTGATCTAAGTTTCGCAAAGACATCCTTTTAATAAACTGACTGCCCCTCCAGTCTCTTCAGGAGGGGGTGGTGTCGAATTTGGGGCTATCTGGTTGAACAAAGAGGCTGTTCTTCTCGGTTAGGGGTCAAGCCAAATGACCTCTCCCAATCATAAATCGTCTCCCAACACATCCTGCAAGCTACATGTTTATTTTACCCTCAAAGGGGAGACAGTCTTAAAAGGCCAGACATTCCTTATTTCTTCCATACAACTGCCCGATTAATATAACAACTAAGGTATTTTCCTCAACACCTGACATGCTGTAACTTGATTCTTTTAGTAAGCCATGTAGCTTGTTATAATCTGGACAGGCATAATGTAGCCTCAGTGCACGTGTGATGTTGCTCACAGAGGTCAAGTGAATGCTCAGGGAGTTTGTGTGTCTGCTCAGACACATGAAAAATTAGGGGGAACATTGGTTCGGACACCCACGAACATTTGCAGTGCCGGCCAGGCTAACTGTTGCAGGAAAGCTGAGTCGAGATGGCGTGGATGGGTCTCCTCTCCTGCAGCCAGGCCAAGCTGAGAGGAAAGTTGATCTGAAGTTGCCCGCTGACACCTGAACAGGCCCTCACAAGAAGCAGCTACACCAGGGAGGCCAAGGGAGGTCCCTGCTTCCGCTGCTCGAACGTACCCACTCCCCAGAGCCGTGCACAACTTGCCCGGGCCTGGTTTCACAAATGACGGCTGTTTTCCCCATTGCATCGAGCCGCCTGCTCTCTGCTCAGATAACCAGCTTCACCCTGCTTCAACTACTTCCAACTGGATGCCCAAAGTGAACCAAACTGACACAGAGGCACAGACAGGTTTTCAGAGTTAGGCAGGGAAAGGCAAATTGTTTATTTAAAATGGTTTTTACTGTTTTGTTTTAAGCTATGATGACCAAAGTAAATTTCCTTGAGGTTATAGGCTAGCTTCCACTAGCATTCTGGAAACGAAGCTTTGCTGATGTATTTGTGTGTTTTTATGGTTATAACAAACTTAATTACCATAAGGGTTTTATACACTGATGGGATATTTAGGTTTGTGTTGTCCGGTCCGCTAATTACGACCAAATTGAGCTTATAAGTAATTTTAAATTAGCGCAGAATGTCCGCTAGCGTTAGTGCTACCAGTTTCCAGATAACTTACGGCTACGGCCCTAGCAAATGCAAATGTTTTGAACATAACGTTTGTTCATTTAGCTACGCCATCGTTCCAGTAATTCTACGAGTGCTATTAAAGTCGATTTAATGGTCCTTGTGTAATGTTAGGATTAAACTCAAGATGATGCTTACAGGAAGTGCTCCAACACATCATTTCTGGTCGATCGTTATTGATTGGTGGTTTAATCCTAAATTACCACTTCGAACCTTAATCATTTCCCGGAGAAATAATTGCATTAATAAAATTATGAGTCTTAAACGTATTGATTTTACTGAGCAAAGCATTCTGTAAAATGTGATTTTATCAAATAATGTTTTGTTTAACTTAGATTTGCATTGCATACCACATACCAAATGTTGTTCTAAATTAGTTAAGCTAATTTGATCTAATTCCAAGTTCTTTAAGAAGAACTTTAGTTTTTGATGATTCTTTTGAACTATTTTTATTAGGCCCGAGCAGCGAAGCGCTGCGAAGGCCTATCGTATCTGTCTGCTTTCTTATTTTTTATTCTTTGACCACTTGAGCGGCCTTTTTAGGGGCCTAAACATATACGAAAACTCATGAAACTTGGCAGAAAGTTGTCCCCCATGAAAATTTTTGGATATTAATGGAGTTGAACATGGGGGTGGCGAAATTGCTCTACAGCGCCACCTAAAGTGAGTTGGGGCTACTGGTAAGTCCTAAATATTTGAAAAAATTCATGTAGGTAGATCTTCCCAAATCATGAAAAAAAGTCTCTTGGGGATATGCCCTAAAACCAACAGGGAGTCAGCCATTTTGGGTCAAAGGTCATTTTTGGGCGCTTTTTTGACTTTTACTCACCTCGAACTTTAACAAACTCCTCCTAGGGCTTTCGAGCTAATGACTTCAAATTCGGTCTGTTTGCCATTGAGGCATGTGAGAGTAAAAGTTATGGAATTCATGAGTTTTTGAAAATGTTTAGGGGGCGTGGCCAAGGCACAAACCTGACCTTCATTTAAAAAAAAAATTCAAACCCTTATAACCTTCCAACTGAAAGACCAAACAATCTGAAACATGTCATGATGGATGCATGTCAGGTCCCCTACGAAAATCTGTGGTCAAACAATGACATCATCAAATCCACGCCCCCTGAGGTCAGAAAGTGTTGTTTTTAGCTTGGAAAGGTCCCATGCAGACACCACTGACCTAGCCCACATGAAAGTGGGTCAGAAGAAAGATAACATGTTGGTCTCACTTGCGTTCGAGCACAAAAACATTTGGATGCAGCGTCTGGTCATGGTGGCGTGGCGAAGTCAGGCATCTCGCCATGACCATACGTTTGGCTCCAGATTCCACATTTTTCATCTGATCTGTACCAAATTCAACAAATTTGATCTTGATCCAGTCCCAAAATGATTTACAGTGAAATTTCCTGTGGGCGTGGCCTACTTGCTCTACAGCGCCCTCTAGGCGCAGAGTAGGCTGGAGCCAGACGACCTGAGTGGTCTGGATGGTTGATACACTGATAACAAGTCTGTGATGTATTTAGGTGCTAAGCAATTCAGGGATTTATAGACTAACAGAAGTATTTTAAAGTTTATTCTCTGAGATACAGGGAGCCAGTGTAAGGACTTTAGAACTGGGGTGATGTGCTCTACTTTCTTAGTCTTAGTGAGGACGCAGGCAGCAGTGTTCTGGATCAGCTGCAGCTGTCTGATCCACTTTTTAGGCAGACCTGTGAAAACACCGTTGCAGTAATCAATTCGACTAAAAATAAACGCATGGATTAGTTTTTCCAGATCATGCTGAGACATTAGTCCTTTAATCCTTGAAATGTTCCTCAGGTGATAGAAAGCCAACCTTGTAATTGTCTTTAGATGCTTTTGGAGGTTCAGGTCTGAGTCCATCACTACTACCAGGTTTCGGACCTGATCAGTGGTTTTTAGCTGAAGCAGCTGAAGCTGTGTGCTAACTTTTGATCTCTCCTCTATTGGTCCAAATAGTATTACTTCAGTTTTGTTTTTATTCAATTGAAGAAACATCCAGGACATCCAGGCACTGATTTCTTCTAAACATTTCCTCAGTGCTTGAACTTGTTCATGGTCACCTGGTGACATGGTGATGTAGAGCTGTGTCTCATCTGCGTAGTTATGGTAGCTGATATTGTTATTTTTTATGATCTGAGCTAGGGGGAGCATGTAGATATTGAAGAGGAGGGGACCCAGGATGGACCCTTGGGGAACCCCACATGTGATTTTTGTCATCTCTGATGTAAAGTTACCTACTGATACAAAGAATTCCCAGTCCTTTAAGTAGGATTTAAACCAGTTGAGAGCTGTACCAGATAGGCCGACCCAGTTTTCCAGGCGTTCTAACAGAATGGAGTGATCGACAGTATCGATAAAAATATCGATAAAAACAACAATAAAGTTCCAACTTGAAATTTTTCTACATTTATTCTTTTTTTTTGGGGGGGGGGCAGGCTGTCTAAAATAAGTTTAACTATTTGTATTTGATCTTGGACTTCTATTGTGAAGACGTACACTGAACAAGTGAGCTATCTTCTAAATTCTATTTTTGATGAAAAGAATATAATTTTAAACACTTGAAATAAACGATTGTCTTTGTGGATGCTTTATTGCAAGGTTTTGCAGATATGAAAGAAACATAACAAGGATTATCAGCTAGCATTTAAAAAAAATTGTTAAAGAAAAGAACAGCACAAACTACAAGCGATTGCATTTGCTGTGCTCCTTACATCCTCTCACAATTGGCCTAAGGCTGCAAGAGTGCCTGGCTTCGAAAACTTCCTCATCGAATCTCCGAGCAGAACCCCGTTTCTGGTGTAAAACACTTTGGCCAGAGAGGGATTCATGGGGGAGGGAAGGTACTCATCACACCGACTACCACCCAGGCTCGGTGCGCACTCCACCAAGTAAGTAAAGAAGAACATACCATGATTAAACATGCAGGTGTCTTTCATAAGCCCTTTACGGAGATCGAAGGAGCACTCACCGAGGCGATCACTGTTCCAATATGTATCCTCGTCATAAACAGAAAATGTAAGCTTATTCTGCATATTGATGACAATGGGTCCAAAATCAAAATTTTCAGGCCACCTAGGATTGTCATTATTACTGATTATTATGGTGCGCTTTATCTGGCCACCGTACTTAACCTCCACTGAACCATCTGTGTCAGTCCACCTGTCTCCATACAGATTATTTGCATAAAGTTTGTAGACCTTCTGTTGCGAAGCCTTTCCCTGCAGGACAGCAGTTTGACTTGATATTCTGGTTACGGTTACACACACAAGAACAGGGATCTTTCTTGCTGGACCTGTGTCCAATTGGACAGGATTCAGAAATTCTTTTCAGGACTACATTTTTCAAGATGTACCTTTCCACTTCTCTTTGAAGTCCATTTCTCGCATGATGGTTCTTTGGGAGTATCAAGTGCCGTGGATTTAAGTTATACTGAACTACATCAGGTGTGATCTTAAGAAAGTTTAACCATTTGTCATCTGTCAATTTCATTTCCACCAATAACCTCTGTGATACGCTCATTAAATTGTGAGTTGAAACTTTGACTAGAGTTCATTTTCTTTTTCTTTTCTTGGCAGTGTTTAATCATGGCAGTAGAATCAGAAACATTAGCAAACTTTTATAAAGCTTCAGCCCACAAACAGTCACTAACTTTGGTTGCTGTTAATCCACTCATTGTTGCCTTGCAGGTCTGAAAGGCTGTTGTTGCTGTTATTTCCCCTCCTAGATAAACCTGTGTGATGTAATGAGTGCCGAAACTGTTGATCAGGCTGCGATACGGTGACACGTTTGCAGAAGAATATGGAGGAAGGGAGTTCACAGCTGATAGAAAGTCAGGACTCAAAGGAGGATCTGTTTTGATTCTGTACCTGTGGAGATTAGAAAACATATAATTAGCTACTGTTAGCCGCAGACTGAGTTTGAACATAATGTGTTTCATGAGTCTTTTAATTTGCTCCATACTCAATAAGTATCACTCTTTAAAATCTAAAAAAGTCTGAGTCATCTCCTCGTTGTTAACCATGAATGAGATACTGACCTGAGTTCTATAAAAGCTGTATTTTATTAATTGAAAATCATCCTCAAGGTTTTTTAATTCAAACAGTCCTTTGGTTACTTCCGCATCATCTTGTGTGCACTTTATGAATGTTGCTATTTCTGGCAGAATATTTTTTTCTTTTGCACTATATGCTGTGTTTTTTATAAGAGTTTAATTTCCATGTAAGTTGCATTGAAGTTATATTTATTGAAAAGAGTTATTTTTTATCAAATTCTGATTGGTGCCTTTTAAACACCATACTTTTTGATGCTTTAAATAAAACTCCTACCAGTATTGTTTTGCCAGTCTTGTGAACACTTCTGTCATTTCTTCATGAACTGAACAGATAAACGTCCAAGTCATTCACCAGTAATCCAGCTGTACACTCACCTATAGAAGTTACAATTAACAGATTGGCGGGCAAAGTTGTAGCCATCCTGTTTGGATTTTGTCATGCCGAATTGAGAGACCCTGGAGTGTGACCCTCCAAAGCTGCGACTAACAGCTATTGAATCATCTAAAGAGACATTAAGACCAATTTTCCAATCGTTGGACACAGATGATGTGAAGTCTTTGATGAGAGATTCAACAGAATCATGGAGTGTGTTGGAGACCTTCATGGTGCACTTTGGGAGGTTTCTCCAGTCCACCACAGCAACTGGGATCTTCTGGTTCTCTCCAGCCAAGTAGCTGTTTCTGTATAGCTTGCAAGTGCCGTTTCCAAGGTTCCACGTTTCGGTGTCAATGACATAGGCTCCCTTCCTCTCCATGTTTACGATGTCAAAGCCTTCTCCACCCAGGTTGTAACCAGGAACAAAGTGAGCCTTTTCACATTCCTGTGGTGAACCAACAAAGCTCAAAGTGGATAAAATGCCAGGAGGAATCCACATCCAAAACAGGAGCATGAACTGCCAAAGGATTGGCATCTATTGGAATAACAGAAAACAAGGATTCAAACAAAAGCAAGCTCAACATTTGGAATTTTAAATATGCATTTACTCATACTCTTCAGGTTAGTAGTAGCATGAGCAAAGAAGCAAAAACCTGTTTCAACATTTCTTAAATTAGGTAAAATAGAAAAAAAGCTGATGCAGACAAGAGAGAACATTTGGATCCCACCTTCACTGTAGATGTTGGAACGTTCGACACAGTTGTTTCAAATTTCTCCCTTATCTAGTCATGTTGATACAGAGGCTGAGTGATATCACCAGCGTTTTATTAATAGCAGTCTGATTCAGTAGCTATTTTGACACCTACAATAAAAGTTCACTCTTTGTACTTTATTATATGCCAGTGCAGAACAACTGTTGTTGAGCCTCTCAAGCTGTTCACACATTTTAGTTACTGGAGGTTCTCAGCCTTGTATTTGGTGCAGCTCACATTTAAATGAAACAGAGTCAATGATTACATTTATGTTATTTACTTATATTAACAATGTTTGTTCCTTTCCTCTTTCCAAACACCGATAGCTGACTGTAGATCATATGACACTTGAACTCTGATACAGGTGGACGGCAGACAAACCCGCAAAACTAAAAACTACTCACTAAGAGAAAACTAAAACAGTACAAATGATGACCACTGAACACTGCAAACTATCAGGTTCATCCCAATGCCTTTTGTTGGCTAACAGTATTTCAATCTGGAAAACTCACACGGATAGAAAAGACAATTAGAAGAATTTTATTGATACAATATTTTAAGACTTTGGCGCTCAGACTTCGGCAGGAAACATTCACGCTGAATTATACTTCAATATGCATAAGCAGGTGTATGAGAATAGGGATGTTTCCCCCAGGCCTGAAACTGGTGGTGGAGTGGAGATAGACGAAGCTTTGTTCAGTCCATATGAAGATGATCTGTTTGAGCTAGATTTCCAACTTGATAAACACAGGTTTCCATGAACTGTCCATGATGAGCAAGCATGAAGCGACTGTGGAGAGGAAAAACTCTCCTTTGGGAAGAAACCTCTGGCAGAACCAGGCTCAACATGGCGGTCTTTTACCGGACCGTTTCAAGGAGTGACAGGGAATTCCGAAAGAGTCCGGGAGGAATTACACTCTGACAGGGACGAGGTTGAAGGAGGACCATAGGAAAGCCAGGCGGAGCTGTGCTACGTTGGTGGAGAAGGGGATGGAGGTGGGTTGAATCCAGTCATCAGAGTCCAAACCAGACATGGCGCAGCCACCGCTTGCCCGCTTGGTAGAAGGCCGAGACGTGGATGTGGAGTTCTTTTAAGATGAACCCAGGATGCTGATTGGCTTCAAGGAGGAGCAGTTCAAAGCTGTTAGGCTTGCGACGAAGGCGGATGAGTCTCTGATTGGATGGAGGTAGGCAATAGAGTTTCTCCAGACTGAATTTCCGCTTAAGCTCCATTATTAAGGGAGTGACCAAAGAGACCAAAAAAGACAGATGAAAAGAAAACAGCCTGCCCTTACCAGTGAGCACTGGGCCAGAGGACACTAAACAGTGATGGACTCACTGAAACTAACTCAGAACACAAAATAAAATAAGCACAGCAGGAGCAATAAAGACCATCAGTGTAAACAAACTAAAATACCAAATTACAAATGACGCAATCAATATATACTTTTTAACAATAACCAATTCAAAACCTGTGTGTCGTAAGTGAGCCCACACTCAACTCCGCAATGTAACGATTGTAGGTGCGAACCTAAAATACAGTCAAACACAGAGTTACGTTAAAAAGGAGTTTATTGAAAATGAAGAAACAGACCAGGAGATGAAGGTGGAGCCAGACTTGAGCCGATGCAAGTGGAGCACACATGAACAGAAGAAACTACGGCAACAGAGCACAAGTGAGAAGATGTAATGTGATGATCTGGCAGTGAGTGTGTAGTGGAAGCAGGTATATGAAGGCAGGGAACAGGTGAGCAGAGGTGGAACTGGTCTGGGCTGATGACTGAGAAGTGGACTGGGCTAATTGGAGGGTTTTCTGTGGCTGAGAGGTGACAGACTGAAACTTCAATTCCAGAAGTTCAAAACAAACAAAAAAAACTAAATTATGACACCTAAACACACAGCTTGGTCTAAAACTGCTGCACCCCTAACAAAAAAACGGACAATTAAAATCAGTATCCTCGCAAATGGAAAACAGTATAATTCAATTTCAATTCAATTTTATTTATATAGCGCCAATTCATGAAACATGTAATCTCAAAGCACTTTCTAAAGTCAAATTCAATCAGATTATACAGATTGGTCATAAAAGATTTCCTAAGGGAACCCAGTTGATTTTTATCAATTATTCGATTATTCCCCCCCCCCCCCCCAATTTAGGGAAGCTAAAATAGGAGAAATATGATCCCTCTTGTTGATTTTAATCAGAACTCTTGCTGCAGCATTTTGGATCAGCTGAAGACTTTGAACTGCATTTTGTGGACTTCCTGATAATAAAGAATTGCAATAGTCCAGCCTTGAAGTAACAAATGCATGGACTATTTTTTCAGCATCACCCCTGGACAGAATATTTCTAATTTTGGCAATATTCCAGAAGTGAAAAAAGGAAACTCTGGAAACATATTTAATATGGGATTTAAATATAGACCCCATTCTTTAAAAAATCACCCACAATCTTGGCCATCGCTCACACAAGTGGGACCAGCAAGCTTCCTGGCCTCCCATGGAAACTGACACCTCAAGGGAAACACCGCCAGCTTCTGTTTTAACCAGTTTCGACGTGTGGCTGCAACGCCACCTGGGGTACCCTACATATTGTTTTCCACCTAACCGAGATCAGGTCGCCAGGGTAGTGCAGGTCGCCTGGCCTCAGACTTAGCTGCAATTTTGGACTGTGCCCATGTTTACCCATTTGTCCAATGTGGATGCTTTCACAGTCCACGAGCAAAGAGGGAGTTACACCTGACAGGTCTTGGGACATAGTAGTTTTTGCACCCCTTGCTGTGATGGACAGGCCCCTGGGGGCCTGTGAAAGTCTCACATTTCAATGGTTTTAAACTTACTGACTGATTTTATCCCACATGGTTGATTGCACAACAGTCTTAGTGAAGACATGGCCAGCAGTGTTCTGGATCAACTCCAGCTGTCTGATTGACTTTTTTGCCAGATCTGTGAAGATGCTGCAACAGTAATCGATTCGACTAAAGATAAATGCATGGATTTGTTTTTTGAGATCATGCTGAGACATTAGTCCTTTAATCCGAGAAATGTTCTTTAGGTGATAGAACGCCAACACTGTAATTGTGTTTAGATACCTTTGGGGGTTCAGGTCTGAGTCCATCACTATACCCAGATTTTGGGCCTGATCGGTGGTTACTAGCTGAAGCAACTGAAATTGTGTTCTAACTTTTAATCGCTCCTCCATTGGTCAAAAATTCTTACTTCAGTTTTGTTCACATTTGGAAAGTTTTGACACATCCATGCATTAATTTTCTTCTAAGTATTGACCCAAAGGTTGAACGAGTTCTGTCACTTGGTGACATGGTGATGTAGAGCTGTGTGTCGACTGCATAGTTATGGTAACTGATGTTGTTTTTTATGATCTCAGCTAGAGGGAGCATGCAGATATTGAGTTGGAGGGGACCAAGATGGACTCTATGCAAAACCCACATGTGATGTTTGTGGTCTCAGATGAAAAGTTACCTACTGAAAAAAGAGACCATGTATTTTATTTAGGATTTAAACCAGTCAAGTGCTTTACCAGAAAGGCCGATCCAGTTTTCCAGGCATTGTAACAGAATGGAGTGATCAACAGTACTGAATGCTTCACTAAGGTCCAATAATACCAGTACTGTGATTCTTCCACAGTCTGTATTTATATGGATGTCATTAAACAATTTGACAAGGGCAGTCTCTGTACTGTGGTGAGCACAGAAACTTGACTGGAAAATATCAAAATGGCTGGTCTTTAATTGTTGAAACACAGCTTTTTCTATAATCTTACTGATGAAAGGGATGCTTGAAATGGACTTGTAGTGCTGAAGTAGCAATTTGTCTAAATTATTCTTTTTCAGCAGTTATTTGATAGTTATTTTTAGAGAATGGGGAATACATCTGACAAAAGGGACATGTTTATTATCTTAGTCAAATTAGATGTTATGACAGGTAAAACTTTCTTAAAGAAAGCTATAGGTAGATCATTGAGACTAGAGGAGGAGGAACATAGCTGGGATATGATTTCTTCTAAGCTTTGGTGGTTTATTTGGCTGAATTGAGACATTTTGTCAAGATCAGTTCTAGTTAGAAACAGCTTTGGTGCTGAACTTGATAAGGATATACAGACTACCCCTCAAATCTTTTGGATATTCTCAGTAAAGAAGTTGGCAAATGCATTGCAGGCTCTGGTGGAGAGGAGGTCAGATGCCACAGACACAGGTTAACCTGTCGATTGTAGCAAATAAGGCACAAGCATTATTGATGTTTTTGCTGATGATCTCAGAAAAGAAAGATTCCCTGCAATTTTCACTTTTAAGTTATATCTGTAATTAAGTTATACATGAAAAACAGAATATATGAAAGAAGAGTACTGGCGAAATTACAACATAAGAAAATAATATTGTTGTTAAAAATACCATACTCAGACTTAAAGAAATGTACAGCTCAGTAGATTAGTTTACGAGATGTACTAGATGTGTATGTAATGTGCTGATATGCAGAAAACCTGAAATTCAAGCTAGACACTGTTTGCCTGGTGCAGGAAAAATGCTTATGGTTATGGGAAGGAGCACACAGGCAACATTGGGCAGACACTCTGTAGCAATTCACGGCAGGTGCACTGTAGCGACGCTGGGCAGAATCCATAGTGTGGTGGTTGACAGATATCGAGGGATGAGCAAGGTTTGTGGTCATGAAACAATCCAGGTCATTTGTGCACCTAGGATGAAGTAATCTTTGACTGACAGAGCTCTTCAGCTCTTCAACAGCTTCCTGCACGGAGTAGATGTTATCCAATGGTGATGTTATTTTTCTGGAGTCTTACTGGCTATCACCACCTGCACTGGGTCAAGGGGACATCCTAGGACAGAGATGGTTTTCATGATGAGATTATCTAAACATTGCCTCTCAGTTGTAGATGCACTCCTGCTCCAACAAAAGACACTAGAAGATGGTTGACCAGTATAGAATCAAAAAATGTCTTAAGGAGCTCCCTCTGCACAAAAGACCTCAGACTCTTTACCAGGTGGAGTCTGCTCTGACCTATAAAGAGCTTTAGTGTTGTGACTCCAGTCCAGTTTATTGTTCAGATGAACTCACAGGTACTTATAAGAGTCCACTATCTCAATGCCAGTTCTCTGGAAGTTCACCGGTGTCAGTGCGTTGGATCTGCGTATGCGTATCCACCACCAGCTCTTTTGTTTTCCCTGCAATGATCAAAAGATGATTATGGTCTCACCAGTCCAAAAAGTCCTGTGTCCTCTGTCTTTATTTAGTCTTTTTCCCTTATGATGAGGCTGACTGGCAGAATGATCAGATAACTTCTGTACCAACCTGGAGAGTAGATGGAGAACTCTGAAGTGTAGAGGTTGAACAGGAACGATGCCAGCACAGTTCCCTGAGGGGCCCCTGTGCTGCAGACCAGCCTGTCAGAGACCCAACCCCAGACCAGTTTACCATTACCATTTCAACTGGACCAATGAGTAAACATATAAGATACAATAATTCATACCTTGGACAGATTTTAATATATTAATTTTCATTAAAGTTATTTTTTTGTACATGACAAAGATGTCTCCCAAAATATTGAATGGAAATTTGTGTCATTGTGGGTAAAGAAAGCTTTCTCAGTTTTTATTTACATTTGAACCAAAGATGCCACACCCCAAATGTTTCATATGTTTTTCAAATATTTAATGTTGTACCCAATAATGATGAAAAAGCCTTTTTCTGGCAATTACAAAAACCAAAGAATGCTTCTCATGATTGCTGATCAGCTTTTATGCAGGCCTCCAATATTATCTTTAAAACAACCACCTTTGGTAATAATCTTAGAGCCTTTAAGTTTGAAATGCCACTTCACCATCCATAGCCCTGACAGTTGGGACTCTAGCAGGGCCTCCCCAAAATGGCCTGACGAACTAGTTGTAACTGAGAAGACAGTTTACTCAGTGTATTATTTATTCTACAGTAAAATGTGAGCCCATCCATGCAACAGGTTAAGCTTGCCTGAAATGGGGTTAAAAAAAACATCTACACATGAGGTGTACAAAAATAAGGTGTCACAATCCCCCAGTTAAAGGTTTGTGATCAGTTAAAATGAAATACTGTGGCAGGAGCTTATACAAACTGTGCAAAAAAAAGAAAAGAAAAAAGAACTAAACAAGTCTATATATCCCTAAGAAATTATGTAACACTATGGAACTAGTCAGCCAAAATTTGTATCGAAAGATGTGGGAGATTGATAATACTGTTTTAAAGAAGATTTGTATTAAGATAAAGTTAAGCTAGTTAAATTATGGGTTGTACCACATTTTTACTATATGTTTTGGAAATTCGTCTTTGATGTAGCTAACACCATCGCTCAGTTATCTTAAGTAATATCAAAATGTGATCATAAAATCTTGTGAGGACCAGTTTGTTCTGTTAGAAATTTGTATTGGGAGCTCCATGTATCTTTGTATTTTGCCTATTTTGTTTACATTGATGAAATGCAGATGTATAATTATTTGATTTTATATTACTTTTTGGGGTATTTTCATTTTTTTCACCTTTTCTACAAATCTCTAAAGCTGAATGTTTTGCATGCTGGATGCTGCCACCATCAGTTCAAATTACATCACTGCACTTTCAGAGCTTCAGTGTACCTTCTCTCAAACCCTGGGCCATCATCTGTTCCTCTGGCCAAGTGGACTGTGCACATTGCACATTTCTGGTTGGCCTTTCAGAGTTATGTAAACTTGTTGAAGCTTTCCTGTTTAAAATTGAAGATTCAGTCTGGATATGGGGGACCAAAGCAGGGACTGATGCTCCAGCCTTCCTTTTAGGCCTCAGTCTATTTTGCACAGCAAGGCTAAGCTTCTCTAAGCTTAGAGTATATTCTGTTGTGCAATTATACACTGTTTAAAGTTATTTAATGTTTATTAAATAACCCTCTGTCTGTTAAGTATTGTCTGGTGATAATCAGATCTTAAACTGATATCAGTACAATGGTTGAAAGGGATGAATTCGAGCACTAGCGATCTTTTAACAGCAAACCCTGCACACACATAGAATAAGGGAGTGACAACTTCTTTTCAAGTCCAAGAATTTAATAACAGAAATAAAATGAATATCCAGAGAACATCACTATATAATGCTGTTTATCTGAATTAACACTATATTTCGATTAACAAATCCTTTTTACTAGGCTAGTGAAACTTAACTAAACTACTAAGCAAAATGAAGATAAAGAGAAGGTAAGCTAAGGAACTATTCACATGCAAAAACAAAACAAAAGACAAAACAAAAGTTGTTGATCATAATCAGAATAATTCAGTGAATCCTGTTCACTGCAGATCTGACTTAAAGAGTATGGAATAGAGTTAAATTAGCTTAACTAATTTAGAACAACATTTGGCATGTTCTCAATCAATTCACAATGCGAATCCTGAGTAAACAAAACAATAATTTGATGAAATAACATTTTGTTTGAGTTAAAGAACCAAAGTTCACCTTAAAGAACATGGAATGAGCTTAAATTAGCTTCACTAATTCAGAACAACATTTGGTATGTTTTTCAACCCATTCACAATGCAAATCTCGAATTACACAAAACATTATTTTAAGGAAAAAACATTTTAAAGAATTATTTGCTCAGTAAGATCATTACTTTAGGGACGCTCGATTTTATTAATGCGATTCTACCTCCGGGAACTAGGGGTTGTTGTAGCGATGGGTCGCTAAAATCTGTTACTCCTAAAGTTAAACAAAACACCTTTAAATCGACATTAATATTCCATATTAATGCGGTAATAAGGCTCATAGCACTATTGAATGATGGCGGAGCGAAACAAGCCTTAAGCTTGGAAACGGCTTTTGTTGAATAACCGAAAATTGAAGTTACCAGGATAATAGCATTTTGGATAGCAGACTTTTGCCGCTAACTTTGAATACTTGAGCTTTAATTTTAGCCATAATGAGTGGGCCGGATGACATAAACATTAATATCCCATTGAAACCCTTGTGTTGATAATGCTTGTTATAACCATAAAAAAACACTCAAATCATATCATCAATGCCATGGAACCGAATGCTAGCATGAGCTAATTCCGTTAGCTCTTTGTTTAAAAAACACCATGTGGACGCATTACACAAACATTTCCAAATGACCGTGTAAATTTTCCCTGCCTCAATCCTGCCCGACCTTTCGGCACCTCATGTGAGTTCGGTCCACTTTGGTCATCCAAGAAAGGGAGCACTGAAAAGGGAAAACGTCATTTCTTCAGCAGCGGCTAGTGGCTTAGCACTAAACATGTGGCCATGAGCTGACACGTGGTCGTGATCGGAGGCCTGGGCTCTGCGGCGTCCTCTGACCCGGTTGCAGCCACGATTTCAGCAGATTTTTCCTCAGCATGGGGAAGTGGCTCCTGTGTCGGCTTTTCAGCTCTGCGTTGCCTGGAACCAGCTCCGTCTGGAGTCCGCTGAGAAAGCAAAACAAAGCTGGCATAGACGGATACGTTCACTTCAGCATCTGTTTTTAAGCAGAAGTGAGAGACTTATCTTTGAATCGGCTAACAGTTTCTCCCGATGCCTGGGAGGAACTGAGTTTCAGAGAGGCTAATTTCTCACTCAGCTCGTGGCCTCTTCCAGACACCATGCATGGCTCCTGCAGGGCGGCCTCTCCTTTAGAGTCCCAGGAAGGAGTAGAATGAGAACTGGTTCTCTGGCCAGGGGTAGACTGAGGGGAGCTGAGAGGTGCAGTCTGAAGGGATCCTCTGTGGGGAGGGGTTTGGCTCAACACCAGGGGCACCCCTGCTGAGAGACTGTCTTTGGAGCAGGGTGGTGAAATTCCTTCTGGTCCCTTCCCCATAGTACATGTTCAGAATTCAATCTGACTTAATTAATTCTCTCATCATGGCTTTAATATTCTGGCACACTTCTTAGCCACAAAAATCAATAACTCTTCAAGGCTTCTTACAATCAATTTTACTCTTTGTTTTTTGACATAGGTAGGGGAACACGTTACAATAACTACTGGACCATTGGCAGAACAAAAATAAGAGATAACCAACCAGGTAGGAAGCTCGGCTACTCAACGAAACAGTATTGTTTTGTCTCACCAAACCTCTACTGGGATTCGTTATCCCCCCTCGAAATAATGACCTTCTAAAAACATTATGGTAAACTTCAGTCTTAACTCAAGGTTTTGCTATTGACCCTGCTAGGATGGATAGAGTGGATCCAAATGAATAACCTTCCCAGATTCTCTTTTCTCTTACAGTCCTTGTCCATGCAGGTGCCAGTTAAGTCTTTTAAAACTATAATTAAATTGCTCCTCCACGTCGAGAGGAGCCAGTTGAGGTGGCTCGGGCATCTGGTCAGGATGCCTCCTGGACGCCTCCCTGGAGAGGTGTTCCGGGCACGTCCCACCGGGAGGAGGCCCAGGGGAAGACCCAGGACACGCTGGAGGGACTATGTCTCCCGGCTGGCCTGGGAACGCCTTGGGATTCCTCCTGAGGAGCTGGCCCAAGTGACTGGGGAGAGGGACGTCTGGGCCTCCCTACTGAAGCTGCTACCCCCGCGACCCAACCCCGGATAAGCGGAAGAAGACGGATGGACGGACGGATTAAATTGCTAAGGCAGCATAGCAAAACAAAAGACCCAAAATTAGACTAAGTACACTACCACCCAAATAAAAAGGGGACTTCATTACCAAATGTTACATGATACTATCAGGTACTCAGGAAAAGTAGCGGAGTCCCAATCTTACTATCAAGAACCATGCTAATCAAAGATAACCCAGATTTTAAGCCTCCTCTGCTGGACAAGTGCTTTAAATGCCAGGGTGAGTTAAGGTTGTTAATTGTTTGACGTAGAGGGTGCCCTCATAGAATATTATAGCAACGCAGCCTACATTAAACATTTAAGCAAAACAACTGCGTTTACATGCATTTAACAACGTTTCTAGCAAGAAGTATATTATTTTCATAATAATATACATACTAGGAAGGTAGACAATTTTTCATTCATTAGTTTAGCCGAATATAATAATGGATTTTGTCTCAGAAAGATGGGAGGAAGGGACGTTTCCTACCTACGTCACTGTTACTGAATTACTCCGAGATTTCAGTCCACAACAAACAACTTTTAAGCAAAATGTCTGCAGTTATGTGCATTTTGATGACATCTATAGCAAAACATATGCATAATATATTTATAATCTTCGGTCATGGAAGGGAAACAACCTTTCCTATATTAGTTTCGCCGAAGATTTTTCAGTACGTTCTCAGAAAGATGTGAGACAGCTTTGTCATTATGCTCACTGCCATTGCCAACGACACAGCCACATACATCACCAACGTGCACCGGCATCCGCGTTCATAAAAAAACAATATTTAATGAAAACATTGCAGTTCTGTTAGGGCTGGACAATATTTAAAAAAGCATATCGATAAAATAGAAATCATATTGATCGCTATCAATAATTATCAAAAGAATTCAAAACATAAATTTTAAGTGCAGCCCTGACCATTTTATGCTGCTACCTAATGACATATTTTTAAATAAATGGATTCAAACACAACACTTTATTGAACCAACTTTTTACCAAAACTCGAAGTCATAAAAAAGAAAAAAGAACATGTGCTCTCTGAATTCTCTGAAGGCAGATGGAGGGTTCCTGGGTCTGTGTTTATCATTGTTTGGGAGGATGTAATGACTTTAGTACTAGCCTACATGACAGGATAGATTGAACTGCTCTTTTATTGAACCTTTTATTGAGCCCTTCTTTTTCTATTGAACCACACGTGTATCGACCGATATTTTTTGTTACTGAATTATCGTCCAGCCCTAAGTTCTGTGCATTCTGAAGACATCTCTAGCGAAAGGTTATAATCTTTGTTCATGGAAGGTAGACAACCCTTCATTTATTAATTTCGCCGAAGGGTTCAGTGTCACGTGTTCTACCACATGTAGACTGCCAAAAGAAGGCTGCATTCCAATTACTCTCAACCCATCCACCGCATTTATAGAGAGAAAGGAAACATTTAAACATAGGATCTGCAATTAGTTACATTTTGATAATATTTCTAGCAAAAGAATGCATAATATTTTCCTATTATTTTTTCAAAAAGTTTAGATAATATTTCCTTAGTGGTTTTCCTAACTCCAACTTTAACCCATTTGCTGTTTCAACGGAGACTGCTGCTTTTTGTCTTAAAAACCTTTATTGAAAATTATAAGAAATACAGACTAACAGTCTGCTCACAGGTCATCAATATTATTAACCAACACACAATCATAACACAAAGTTCCAGGGGGTTACATAACTCAGTTTTTATAGGGGCTTTTTAAGAAGATGCTTCTTCTTTCTTGCCCTGTTAAACACCCTGCTGCATGTAAACCAGAGGTTCTGATAAACAAAATATAATGCGCAGCATCAACTGGCAAGTGATTATTTAAGTGGCATAATTTTTAAAGGAATAAAGGTCACATTACTTGATACATTTATAGCCATGGGGTGGCCAAGGATTCTATTTCATATATAATATTATAATGTCCTGAGAACCACATATCAGTCTATCGCTCATGCAGTTCTTGATTGGACAATCCAGGACACTTCCCATGACACAAAGCAGTCTAAGGGTATTTTAAATATAGTGTCTACAAGAAGGGACAGAGCAGACTGGACACTTTGAAAAAGCTTTGGTCAGTGTCTGTAGCAACATGCTGCTGATCTTTTCTGTTGTGTAGTGTGTTATCTCTTCTGCCATTAAGTGCTTGGGCAGCATCAGATGCAATTGACTTGAAGCATCAGAGTAACTGACTTCAAGAAAGCTTTGTTGAGCTTCTTCAAAAAAGAAAACCGGCTCTGTTTTGGGGACTCATCTAGAACCTCTTGAGATGATTATACATGGAAGTATTCTTCATCGTTATGGACAACCCTGAGCATCCTCTTCATCAGATTGTCATACACCGAGTGTCTTCAGTGAGACGCTTCTCTGGATTCACTGTAAGACAGACCGCTACAGGAGATCCTTCCTGCATGCGGCCATGCACAGTTTATTGAAGAAACTCCAATAACATGAGTTATAACAACATTTAAGTATGTCCGTCCGTCCATCCATTGTCTTCTGCTTATCCGGGGTCGGGTCGCGGGGGTAGCAGCTTCAGTAGGGAGGCCCAGACGTCCCTCTCCCCAGCCACTTGGGCCAGCTCCTCAGGAGTAATCCCAAGGCGTTCCCAGGCCAGCCGAGAGAGTAGTCCCTCCAGCGTGTCCTGGGTCTTCCCCTGGGCCTCCTCCCGGTGGGATGTGCCCGGAACACCTCACCAGGGAGACGTCCAACAGGCATCCTAACCAGATGCCCGAGCCACCTCAACTGGCTCCTCTCGACGTGGAGGAGCAGCGGCTCTACTCTGAGTCCTCCCCGGATGACTGAGCTCCTCACCCTATCTCTAAGGGAAAGCTCAAACACACTACGGAGAAAACTAATTTCGGCCGCTTGTATCCGGGATCTCGTTCTTTCGGTCACGACCCAAAGCTCGTGACCATAGATGAGGGTAGGAACGTAGATCGACCAGTAAATCGAGCGCTTCGCCTTTTGGCTCAGCTCTCTCTTCACCACAACGGATCGGTACAGCGCCCGCTTCACAGCAGACGCCGCACCAATCCGCCTGTTGATCTCCCGCTCCATCTTCCCCTCATTTGTGAACAAGACCCCAAGATACTTGAACTCCTCCACTAGGGGCAGCACATCCTCCCCAACCCGGGGAGGCACTCTACCCTTTTCCGGTTCAAGACCATGGTCTCAGATTTGGAGGCACTGATTCTCATCCCGGCCGCTTCGCACTCGGCTGCAAACCGCTCTAGTGAGGGCTGTAGATCATGCCCTGATGAAGCCAATAGGACCAAGTCATCCGCAAATAGCAGAGACGCAATCCTAAGGCCACCAAAACGGATCCCTTCAACACCTTGGCTGCGCCTAGAAATTCTGTCCATAAAAGTTATGAACAGAATCGGTGACAAAGGGCAACCTTGGCGGAGTCCAACTCTCACCAGAAATGAGTCCGACTTACTGCCGGCAATGCGGACCAGACTCTGACACTGGTCATACAGAGACCTGACAGCCCTTATTAAAGGGCCCGGTACTCCATACTCCCAGAGTACCACCCACAGGATCCCTCGAGGGACACGGTCGAATGCCTTCTCCAGATCCACAAAGCAGATGTAGACTGGTTGGGCAAACTCCCATGACCCCTCCAGGATCCTGCTGAGGGTGTAGAGCTTTTCCAGTGTTCCACGGCCAGAACGAAAACCACACTGCTCTTCCTGAATCCGAGATTCGACTATCCGACGGACCCTCCTTTTCAGAACCCCGGAATAGACCTTACCAGGGAGGCTTAAGAGCACACCCTCCGGTCCCCCTTTTTAAATAGGGGGACCACCACCCCAGTCTGCCAATCCAGGGGAACTGCCCCCGATGTCCACGCAATGCTGCAGAGCCGCATTAACCAACACGGCCCCACAACATCCAGAGCCTTAAGGTACTCATGACGAATCTCATCCACCCCCGGGGCCTTGCCACCGAGGAGCTTTTTAACAACCTCGGCGACTTCAGCACCAGAGATGGGAGAACCCGACCCAGAGTCCTCAGGCTCTGCTTCCGCAATGGAAGACGTGTTGGTGGGATTAAGGAGGTCTTCGAAGTATTTCAGCCACTGACGTACGACGTCCCGAGTCGAGGTCAGCAGCACACCACCCCCACTATATACAGTGTTGGTACTGCACTGCTTCCCCCTCCTGAGACGCCGAATAGTGGACCAGAATCGCTTCGAAGCTGTACAGAAGTCTTTCTCCATGGATACGACTCCTTCTTCAGCTTGACGGCTTCCCTCACCACTGGTTTCCACCAGCGTGTTCGAGGGTTGCCGCCGCGACATGCACCCATTTAAGAATGTATTTTTTATTAAATGTAATAAAAAAATTACTCCTAGGAGTAAATTGTATTAAAAAAGTTACTCTAATAGCTGTAACTGAGTAAATGTAACTAATTACTACCAATATCTGAATTTTGTTCATAATAAGCAAAAGTTCACACTGTGCTGCTGTTTCTACAGCTCTGCAGTATTTCCTCTCATTAATCTGGCACCTCTGAAAAGTTGCTATTCATACTGTTACCACAAAACAGAATTCAGTTTTGATTTTATCCAGTTTATTTATATAGCACCAAGTCATAACAGGTTATCTCAAGCTGCTTGTGTCAATGCTGTCAATTCTATCGAATCATACAGACAGATTGGTTAAAACGTTTAGTATCTAAGTAAACCCAGCATATTGCAAGTCTTTGACTTATAACATTCACTCCTCCTGAAAGAGCACAGAAGAGTCCTAATATATGCCATATGCAGAGCATACACGGTTCACTTATACAACTGTAATACTACTGCGGCTTCACAGGGGAGATTTACAGCACTGGACCGTATTACGTGGGAATGCAGGACAAAACTGGTGTTCCAGCTGTTTATGTTTATATCAACAGCTGATCAATAAAGGATCCTCTTAAAAAGGAACCCTGAGTCCCTGAGTCATTCTATGTGTCCGAAGCAAACAGGACAGTTATAAAAGCAAAACTATTCAGGCCCTTGGCCTTTCAAGGGAAGATGTAGCCAAGTGTATTCCGCTTGCTTGGTTCAGAAATTACTCTTCGAATGTAGCTTTTGGTAGGTCAGATTTTGAAGAAAGGGACGTGTATACTGTTGATTCAGTCAAAAAGACATTTTTACAATAGCAATATTTTAGTTTTAATTTGCTAAAATAACAAAAGAGACATATTGTCTTTGTGGATGCTTTATTGCGGGTTTTTGCAGATTGAAAAGAAGCATAAAGGAGGATTCATTACTTAGTATTTCAGAAACTACGATTAAACCTTAGAACTCATTTAAATGTTAACATTTTTGCACAAACATTACAGGCAAAAGTCCTGAAAATGACAAACAATGCATTTATTTTTAATTTTTTGGAAAAAAAATTATCAGTATATTCACAAACATTAAGACTAGTATTCTTCAGAAATATGAAAGTTAAAGAAAAGAACAATGCAAACTACAAGCGATCGCAATTACTGTGCTCGTTACATCCTCTCACAGTTGGCCAAAACCTGAAAGAGCGCCTGGCTTCGAAAACTTCCTCATCGAATCTCCGAGCAGAACCCCGTTTCTGGTGTAAAACACTTTGGCCAGAGAGGGATTCATGGGGGAGGGAAGGTACTCATCACACCGGCTACCACCCAGGCTCGGTGCGCACTCCACCAAGTAAGTAAAGAAGAACGTACCATGATCAAACATGCAGCTGTCTTTCACAAGCCCTTTACGGAGATCGAAGGAGCACTCACCAAGCAGATCACTGTTCCAGTATGTATCCTCGTCATAAACCGATAATGTAAGCCTATTATGCATATTGATGACAACAGGTCCGAAGTCAAAAATTTCAGGCCACTTAGGATTGTCATTATCACTGATTATTATGGTGCGCTTTATCTGGTCACCGTACTTAACTTCCACTGAACCATCTGTGTCAGTCCACGTGTCTCCATACAGATTATTTGCATGAAGTTTGTAGACCTTCAATGTTGCGAAGCCTTTCCCTGCAGGACAGCAGTTTGACTTGATATTCTGGTTACTGATACACACACAAGCACAGGGATCTCTCTTGCTGGACCTGTGTCCAATTGGACAGGATTCAGAACATTTTTTCAGCACTGCATTTTTCAAGATGTACTGTTCCACCTCACGTTTCAGACCCTTTTTTGCATGGTGATTATCTGGTAGGATGTTGTGCAGAGGTTTCAAGTTATACTGGACCACATCAGGTGTGGTTTTAAGAGAGTTTAACCACCTGTTATACACAGTAGGGTCTGAATTTCCTTCAAGAAGTACAACTTCCATTTCATCCCCACCAATGACCTCTGTGATACGCTCATTGAATTCTGAGCTGAAACTTTGATTTGAGCCCATTTTACTCTTCTTTGCTTCACAGTGTTTAGTCATGGCATTAATGTTGGCAGTGTTAGCAACGTTAACTGAGGCTTCAACCGTCAAACAATCACTAACATCTGTTGCTGTCAGCCCATTCATGGTTGCCTTGCAGGTCTGGAAAGAGGTTGTTGCCCTTATTTCCCCTCCAAGAAAAACCTGTGTGATGTAATGAGTACCATAAGTGTCAATCAGGTTGCGATATGGAGATGGCTTTGCAGGAGAATACGGAGGAAGCGTGTTCACAGCTGATAGAAAGTCAGCACTCAAGGGAGGATTTGTTGTCAGTCTGTACCTGTGGAGCACAGAAAGAATGAAACCAAGTTAGGTTTATCACCGTGTCAGTTAATATAATATTGGTACCTGCACCATCACTTGGTCAATGCATGGTATAAATAATTTTCCTGTGATCCTTCAGCATACTCACCTATAGAAATTACATTTGACGGATTGGCTGACAAAGGTATAGCGATCTTCCTTGGATTTTTTCATGGCAAATTCGGAGGCCCTGGAGTGTGACCCTCCAAGGCCAACACCAACAGTGACTGAAGGGTCAACTGGAATTTCGAGACCAATTTTCCAGTCGTTGGACACAGATGATGTGGAGTCATTGACGAGAGATTCCACAGAATCGTAGAGTGTGCTGGAGACCTTCATGGTACACTTTGGGAGGTTTCTCCAGTCCACCACAGCAACTGGGACCTTCTGCATCTCTCCAGCCATGTAGCTGTTTCTGCATAGTTTGCAAGTGCCATTTCCAAGGTTCCACGTTTCAGTGTCGATGACATAGGCTCCCTTCCTCTCCATGGTTACGATGTCAAAACCTTCTCCACCCAGGTTGTAACCAGGAACAAAGTGAGCCTTTTCACATTCCTGTGGTGAACCAATGAAGCTCACGGTGGATGACAGACACAGAGGAATCCCCATCCAAAACAGGACCATGTGCTGCCAGAGGTTTGCCATCTATTGGGATGAGGGGTGGGGGGGGTGGAATGGGGGGTTGTGATGCGATGAAAAACAAAACACAAACTTAACAGTGGAAGCTTCAAATACACAATTTACTCACCACTCAGAATGACAACAGCAAGGATTTTCTAAATATTTCAATTGAAAACAGTTGGTGTAGAGAAGGATGAAAAACCTTGGTGCCTTACCTTTACCACTGATGGGAAGTTCTGTTCAAGGGCTTCTAGTTTCTAACTCATGTTACAGAACTGATGCAGAGGAGGAGGAGTTTCAAATACAGATATGAATCTAACAGCTGACACCCACAATGTACTGCACAACTGCGTGAGGATTTGAAGCTGTGGTAACAACATATTTTACTTGATTCTTTTTAATGGGCCTAAAAACCTAAACAGAGCGCATTAGGAAGTTTGTCTTCAAAATAAATATTCGACCGCCTTGCTGATGAAATGTGCTATACAAATAAACTTGACCTGTCATTTGCATTTAGTAACTTCGTCTCAATTCAGTTTTTAGTTCCCTCTAGAAATTTTCCACAAGCCTGGACCCTCACTTTATCACCCCATGACTAGTTTTATTAAAAAGAGTTTGCGCTATTGGCTTATTATATGCTCATGTTTCAATGCGGCCTGAGATCCACATACCTTGGGAGAACTTTTTTTTTTTTTTTTTTTACCCATGTCTCTTTGCAGGTTTCTTTCTCAATCTTTGCCTTTTTTTTGGCTTTCTACCTTTTTACGACAAATGTCAGTTTTTGTATACCATTTGACTTTCTCATTGATTTTCAAACAACCCTGCGCAAAAAGAATGAAATCACTGCTCTAGGATCCTCTTCATAGAGTTTTTCCAATTTGCAGTAAAAAAAAAATCTATTATGTAGAGCTGTTTTAATTAACACTCGGACATTCTGGCTTTGTAAACCAAATAACAAGTTGAGATATATTTGTAATACTGTTGAAACTTTTCTTTCAGATCAAGAAAAAGAGAAAAATATCAAATCACTCAACACAGACTAAAGATATTAAATCCTGAATTAGTGACATCACTGTGAATCTATTATAAAATACAAAAACAAAATCAGGCTAAGGTTGAAATTCTTCTTTCATCAATATCATTTTTACTAACATATCAAAAACCTTCGCAACTAACCAGTCATCCTTTTTTTTTCAACAAAACCACCTCAAAACAGATTGTACATACTTGGAGTCCTGCTAAAATCAACATTAAAATGGCAAAAGTAATGAAGTCTTGAGCGTGTCCAAGTAGTTTAAGGGTGACTTGGGTCATGATATCTAGGTTAAATTATGGTTTGTCTGTTCAAAGCTTTATAACTACTCCTTTGCCTTTCCTTTACCATTTAACTGGAAAATATGAATGGTAAAATGATTATCAGCACTTCCGTACAAAAATTAAAAGACAGCCAGGTAATTTCAAGTACTTTATTTACATTGTGTTCTAATAAAAAGAAACCAGTGATGAGACAAAAAAAGAAACTGTTAATCCCTTAATGTTCAGCACAAAAACACCGACAGTAAAAGTGGCTATAAAGCACATACAATAGATTAGATGCAGTTCTTCAACCCTTTGGAGCACATGCAGAAGCTTGGTCTCTTTGTAATGATTTTACTCAAAATATTTAAACTGACCACTGGAACTTATAATTACTGTAATCATTTTATAGATGTTAAAGCTGGCAAAAATGTTAATTTGTTTTTCTCCGGTCAGGATTTTGCTTGTTTGTGTATGTACATAGGGGCCTAAAGATATGGACTCATGCCTTGTCTACATGGAGAAGAACAGGGTTCGATTTTCATAAACGATACAGAAAAAATTTGTGTCCACTCGAGAGGACGCAACACAACTGAAAAGGCTGTTGAAGGTATGCCAGCCCCATTGATGGTGCTGTGAGACTGCCAAAGAAGCATGCAAAAAACACCGGGCATGTGCAGACAACTCATGTGAAGAAAAACACAGCACCAAGGCAGGGGATGAGAGACAGAAAAGAAAAAGCAAGGAAGAGCACGAGGACGCTATGAGCAGCCATAACAAATGCACAACACTGGATGGCACCCTCTTTGTTGTCAATTTTGAGAGTGAGGTGCCTGCGGGTTGCAGAAAGAGTCAAAGCTACGATGTCATAGTTTATGAAAAGATGTGGTTCCCATAGCCTAAAGGTCGTTTAGCCTATGCCTCCACACTGATGCAGCATTTTCAGAATAGCAAACAATAATTTCTCACCAGGGACCTGGTGAAAAATTATTTTTTACTATTCTGAAAATGCTGCATCCATGTAGAGGCATAGCCTAAACAACCTTTGTGGCTACACCTAACCTTATCTCCGTGTGGACGGGGTCTCAGATAACAAACAAGGCATTAGATATAAGTCCTACTTGATGCAAGTTCCAATTTGACAGAAATAGCGCAAAAACTGACTATTCAGGCACGCTGATGACGCAGCGGATAGCGCAACCCATGTACAGAGGCCTTAGTCCTCGGCGCGGTCAACCCGGGTTAGACTCCGACCCGCGGTCCTTTGCTGCATGTCTCTCCCCCTCTTCCACCCCCTTCCTGTCAGCCTACTGTAATAAAAAGCGAGCCACTAGAGCAGCGAAAAATCTCCAAAAAAAAAAGACTATTCTTGGATAGGTTTTCTGTGGGTCTGTCTGTGTGTTTTCCATTTGGAGCCCCTGAAATGGCTAATGGTGTTAAGAATCATTATTTTATTCTTAAATGGTGATTTTCTGAAAACAAACCGTGGCTGCTCCGAGGGCCACCGGACACTCAAGGGGTTAATATTTCTGTTGTTTGTGGCTCGGTCACCGACCTGGCATATCTTGTAAAGATCTCAAGAAGTGTTGCCATTTTAATGAAGCTGTGGTGAAGACTCACACCCAAGCCTATGTACTGCTGTACCGTACGATTCTATACTTCCCCTTTCGCTATAATCATGCCTATTTAAATTTTCTTGGAAGCCATCTGACTTCTTTGAAACATTTAAGATCTAGATCATTTTTTGTTTTTTCTTACTCTTTCAAAACCTTTATTTGTAATATTTTTTGATTAAATAAATAAACCATTGAGGGCTTCCTACACATGCAACTAGTCTTGCTCTTAACAGGAGAGATAATACCAGACATGTCAACTTGGGTTGGGCTTACCTTAGAGATGCATGGGACACAGAGGAGAAAAAAACGTATTAACAGTAAATAATGTAAGCAACCAAAAACAAGCACATCATGGCCTACATAAAAATCTAAACACAAAAACTGCCACCTACAATAAGAAGAAGATGGGCCTGAATTCCAGCAACTAGAGAAATGTGCTCTTTGTGCTAGATACCTACTGGGTTGCACTAGAGAGAATGGCTTAAGTACACGCACCTAAGTAGTTTGCAGGCACAGACCGTTTTTCTCACAGTTGATGAGCTGCATGTGTGCATTTTCCTGAAAGAGGATTTCTTACATTATGGTGATATCTTGTCTTTCTATTATACTAATGATAACATAATGACAATTAAGTTTAATAAAAGGTAGTCATGGGTTGCAATAGATATCTAAACAGTTGCACTACTGTTGAAACTACATTAAGACCAAAATCCGTTAAAATTTATGAACTACAGTTAACAAACATTTTGTTGTGCAACAGCAATGGGAAATAAAATCACCAAGCTGAGAGGAAAGTTGATCTGAAGTTGCTCGCTGCAACCTGCACAGGCCCTCACAAGAAGCAGCTACGCGAGGGAAGCCGAGCGGAGGTCCCAGCTTCCACAGCCGAACGTACCCACTTCCGAGAGCCCTGCACAGCTTGCCCAGGCCTGGTTTCCACATTAGAACTAGCTGCCTGCTCGTTGCTCAGACAACCAGCTTCACCCTGCTTTAACTACTTCCAGCTGGATGCCCAAAGTGAACCGAACTGGCACAGTGGCACATACAGGCTTGGCAGGGTTAGGCAGGGAAAGGCAAATGGTTTATTTAAAATGGTTTTTACTGTTTTGTTTTAAGATATGAGCGTTGATATCCACCCATCCATCAATCAATCCATCAATCCATTTTCTTACACGCTCATCAGTATTGGGGTCGCGAGGGGTGCTGGTGCATATCTCCATCTGTCCAGCGCTGATGTTTGGAACTATTGAGGGCTACTGTAGACTCATATGACTTGGTTGGTGGTCTACTTCCCCTAGTGGTCTGGAGCACTTCCATTATGCAGAGCAAGTTTGCAGCTTTTCTTAACTTGTAGTTGTTTTTGCTACTTACAGCATTTTGATTGTGCATGTGTTTAGTGTGTTTATACATCAGCGTCATTTATGTTTTCAGCATGTTTGCACTTTGTGTGTCTAATTTCTGTGATTGTGCCATTACTGTTTTGCTGCATTTTCCACTGCATGTGTTTAGTGTGTTAGCCTCAGTTTTGAGTTTGGAGTACGTTTTGTGTTTGCAGCGCATTTATGTACTTGCAGTGCATTTGCACCTCTTGGCCACTGTGGAATTATATTATAAAAACAACAAAGTTAGAACTTGAAATTTTTCTACATTTCTCTATTTATTTATTTATTTTGAAATAAAAGAAAGATTCCATTGTCTTTCTGGATGCTTTATTGTAAGGTTTTGCAGATATCAAAGAAACATAAGGATTATCAGATAGCATTTTCAAAAAAAAAAAAAGTTTTAGAAAAGAACATTACAAACTACAAGCGATTGCATTTACTGTGCTCCTTACATCCTCTCACAATTGGCCTGAACCGGGAAGAGCGCCTGGCTTCGAAAACTTCCTCATCGAATCTCCGAGCAGAACCCCGTTTCTGGTGTAAAACACTTTGGCCAGAGAGGGATTCATGGGGGAGGGAAGGTACTCATCTACCACCCAGGCTCGGTGCGCACTCCACCAAGTAAGTAAAGAAGAACGTACCATGATTAAACATGCAGGTGTCTTTCATAAGCCCTTTACGGAGATCGAAGGAGCACACACCAAGGCGATCACTGTTCCAGTATGTATCCTCGTCATAAACAGAAAACGTAAGCCTATTTTGCATATTGATGACAACGGGTCCAATATCAAATGTTTCAGGCCACCTGGGATTGTCATTATTACTGATTATTTTGGTGCGCTTTATCTGGCCACCGTGTTTAATCTCTACTGAACCGTCTGTGTCAGTCCAACTGTCTGCATAAAGATTATTTGCATAAAGTTTGTAGACCTTCAATGTTGCGAGTCCTTTCCCTGCAGGATAGCAGTTTGACTTAATATTCTGGTTACTGTTACACACACAAGAACAGGGATCTTTCTTGCTGGACCTGTGTCCAATTGGACAGGATTCAGAACATTTTTTCAGCACTACATTTTTCAAGATGTACCTTTCCACCTGTATTTGAAGTCCATTTCTCGCATGATGGTTCTTTGGGAGTATCAAGTGCAGTAAATTTAAGTTATACTGAACTACATCAGGTGTGATCTTAAGAGAGTTTAACCATTTGTCATTGACGGCAGAGTCTGAACCCTCTTGGAAAAGTGCAACTCCAATTTCATTTCCACCAATAACCTCTGTGATACGCTCATTAAGTTGTGAGTTGAAATGTTGAGTAGAGTTAATTTTCTTTTTCTTTTCTTGCCAGTGTTTCATCATGGAAGTAGAATCCAAAACATTAGCAAACTTTTATAAAGTTTCAGCCCACAAACAGTCGCTAACTTTGGTTGCTGTTTGTCCACTCATTGTTGCCTTGCAGGTCTGAAAGGCTGTTGTTGCTGTTATTTCCCCTCCTAGATAGACCTGTGTGATATAATGAGTGCCGAAACTGTTGATCAGGCTGCAATACGGTGACATGTTTGCAGAAGAATGTGGAGGAAGGGAGTTCACAGCTGATAGAAAGTCAGGACTCAAAGGAGGATCTGTTTTGATTCTGTAGCTGTGGAGATTAGAAAACTGGGGCTGCACAGGGGATCCGTGGGTAGCGCTGCTGCCTTGAAGCAAGAAGGTTCTGGGTTCAAGTCCAACCCTGGCTCTTTCTGCATGGAGTTTGCATGTTCTGCCTGTGCATGTGTGGGTTCTCTCTGGGTATTCTGGCTTCCTCCCACAGTCCAAAAACATGACTGTTAGGTTAATTGGCTTCTCTAAATTGTCCTTAGGTGTGAGTGTGTGCGTGAATGGTTGTTTGTCCTGTCTGTCTATGTATTGCCCTGCAACAGACTGGTGACCTGTCCAGGGTCTACCCTGCCTCTTGCCCATTGTACATTGAGATAGGCACCCCTCGTGACCCCATGAGGGATAAGTGAGTAAGAAAATGGATGGATGGAGTTTAGAAAACATAATTAGCTACTGTTAGCCACAGACTTAGTTTGAACATAGTATATTTCATGAGTCTTTTACTTTGCTCCATACCCCATAAGTATCATTCTTTAAAATCCTATAAAACGTCTATGTTATCTCGTCATTGTTAACCATAAACAAGATACTGCTCTTAATAATGCAATAGCTGTATTTTTATTGAAAATCATTCTCAAGGTTTTTTAATTCACACAGTCCAGTGGTTACTTCTGCATCATCTTGTGTGCACTTTATGAATGTTGCAATTTCTAGCAGATTATTGTTTTTCTCTTGCACTATATGCTGTCTTTTCATAAGAGTTTAAATTCCACGTAAATTGCATTGAAGTTATATTTATTGAAAAGGGTTATTTTGATCAAATTCTGATTGGTGCCTTTTAAACACCATACTTTTTGATGCTTTAAATAAAACTCCTACCAGTATTGTTTTGCCAGTCTTGTGTACACTTCTGTCATTTCTTCATGAACTGAACAGATAAACGTCCAAGTCATTCACCAGTAATCCAGCTGTACACTCACCTATAGAAGTTACAATTAACAGATTGGCGGGCAAAGTTGTAGCCATCCTGTTTGGATTTTGTCATGCCGAATTGAGAGACCCTGGAATGTGACCCTCCAAAGCTGCGACTAACAGCTATTGAATCATCTAAAGAGACATTAAGACCAATTTTCCAGTCATTGGACACAGATGATGTGGAGTCTTTGACGAGAGATTCAACAGAATCGTAGACTGTGTTGGAGACCTTCATGGTGCACTTTGGGAGGTTTCTCCAGTCCACCACAGCAACTGGGATCTTCTGGTTCTCTCCAGCCAAGTAGCTGTTTCTGTATAGTTTGCAAGTGTCATTTCCAAGAGAACATTTGGATCTTACCTTCACTGTAGACGTTGGCACATTTGACACAGTTGTTTCAAATGTCTCCCTTATCTAGTCATGTTGATGCAGAGACTGAGTGATATCACCAGGAAATTATACACGTTTTATTAATAGCAGTCTGACTAAGCAGCTAACTTGACACCTACAATAAAGGTTCACTCTTTGTACTATACGCCAGTGCAGAGCAACCGTTATTGAGCCTCTCAAGCTGTTCACACATTTTAGTTACTGGGGGTTCTCAGCCTTGTATTTGGTGCAGCCCACATATAAATGAAACAGAGTCAATGATTAAATTTATGTTATTTACTCATATTGACAACGTTTGTTCCTTTCCTCTTTCCAAACACTGATCGCTGACTGTAGATCGTATGACACTTGAACTCTGATACAGATGGACAGCAGACAAACCTGCAAAACTAAAAACCACTCACTAAGATTGGGCTTCACTGCAATCGGGTAGAAAAAAAAACAAAAAACAGTACAAACGATTACCACTGAAAACTATCAGGTTCAACCCAATGTCTTTTGTTGGCTTACACTATTATTAAGGGAGTGACCAAAGAGACCAAAAAAAGAATTGAATTGTTTGGTGATGTCTACAATGTGTTTGGCATTTAAGTGATATGTTAAGCTCAAGGTGCTCCGGTGATAAGAAATTTTAACTTGGCAGTGGTTACAACTAACTTGTTTCTGTCATATTCGTTGCTGGAAGAACTTTAAACTGAAATGCTTGCTAACTCGATATGCTTGCATGTTTATTTGACGTTAACACGCGTTTTTTTGTTGTTGCTTTGTCGCGTGCCCCCCCGCTCCGCCAGTCATCAGCGCAAAACTTGTTCTCCCCCCCCCCCCCCCCCCCCCCCCCCGGCTCCGCTGGTCATCCGCACAAAACTTGTTCAGGTGTAGGTACCAGATCGGCTCGGGTGGTCAGATTGACTCGGGGGGCCTGCGCTTCCCGATGACGTCAAATATATGGCAACTCCTCTCAAACAAACTACATTACGCCCGCGGTCTCCATTTGTTACAGATCAATTTTATTTTGTTAATTTACGGTTATTTTCCTGTAACTTAATCGAGGCATGACAATTTTTAACATCATTTTGGAATGCTTCTGGGGTAGTCTGACAATTTGAATTTTGCAGGATCAAAGTTACATCTTAAGAGAAATTTCCTTCCTCCAATTTAAAAAAAAAAAGTTGTGAAGGGAAACTAAACCATAAACTCTTTTCATTTTTAATAAAAGTCTGCAGCCATTTATAATTTTATCATGGCATTCATCACTTTAAAATCAATAACGTTTATTCTTCCTTTTTCTATTGATATTACTATGTCGTTCTTTCTGATCACATGTTTTTTATTATTCCAGATGAAATTGTGACAATATTCTTCCAAAAATTGAGCCAACTGTCAAATTTTTTTTTTTTTTGTAAAATGGCTTGAATATTTGTTCTGTCATTTTCAGTGTGGTCCTTGTTAATCATTATACCTAAATATTTTACCTCATTTTTATCAATTAAAGTGGGTTGATAATTTTGAATTGCTAAGATTTCACATTTTTCTATGTTCATCTTTAAGCCTCAAGCTTTTGAGAAATAAGAAAACCGCTAAATTAACTAAATAAAATTGATTCGTTACAAATGCAGACCGCGGGCTCAATGTAGTTTGTTTGAGTGGCGTTGCCATAATGCGAAGACATCGGGAGGCGCAAGGCCCATGGAGAATTTTGTGACGTCATCGGGAGGCGCAGGGACCATGGAGAATTTCTTCGTAAAATTGTCCGTTTACAAACCGCAATCCCGCTCTCGAATAAAACCTACACCCCGCTATAATTACTTTAATAAGTTGCCCAGACCAATCACAATGTTTTGCGTAATTGTGCAAACGTTAAACCGATCATGTATAGTGACGTCATCAGAAGGCGCAGGCCCCCGAGTCAATCTGACCACCCGAGCCGATCTGGTACCTACACCGGCCGCCAACTCACCGCCTCACCTAAGCAAATTCCTGCGGGAAACACCGCCTTCCGCATGTCAGCTTTGTTTTTTTCCGCGTTTTCCTTTTCCCAGCCAGCACCTTTCTTCCTGTTTGAATACAGTACACATGTATGTATGTATGTATGTACAAATGTATACAATGTATATGCACTTACATACGCGTAGGTGCGTATGTAAGTAGGCGCATAGATATATGTATATATTTAAGTATATAGATATGTTTATATATATATATATATATATATATATATATATATATATATATATATATATATATAGACCACTAAGAATGTAAATGAGACATTTACATTCCTATTTCCTTTTTTGTATTTTTTCTTTGGTATTTTTTTTTGATCCATTGTAGATATGAAAAATCACTGTATATAACTGAATGCAATAACCAATTTAAAACCTCTTATATAAAAATACATGTGTCGTGAGTGAGCCCCACACTCAACTCCCCAATGTAACGATTGTAGGTGCTGAAATTTAGCCGAACTCTGTGTTCGTAAGAACTTTAGAACTTGGGTGATGTGCTCTACTGTCTTATTCTATTGTGTCATTATGCATGGTTTTAAGTTATTTTATGTTTAAAAAATAACCCTCGGTCTGTTAGGTATTGTTAGGTGAATGTCAGCCCAAACAGCTGGTATTTGGACAATAGGGTAGTTCACGCGTGACGTCAGCGCTACATCCGGGTCACGGTGGTTGGCAAAAACAGTACTGTTCTCCTCTACTACATGACAAAACAGGTGATTTAGAGCGTACTTTTAGTTAGTTTATTTTTGGAATCTAAACAATGCCTACAACTTGTTGTACTCCCGGTTGTACACAGAGGCATTCCAAATCGTTGGATGTACGTTTCTGTCGTTTACCAAAGGACGAAGAAAGAAGAAAGAAATGGATAATTTTAATGAAAAGAGCGCAGACAGACACTCCCAATGGACTGGGGGAGCCATCATACCACGACAGAATTTGCAGTCTACACTTCATCTCCGGTAAATACAACTTAATTCTGCTCTAGTCATTGTTCTACTTAAATAGCGGCGGAGGGGAGGTGGCGATCACTAGACGGAGCCGGGAGAAGCGGAGTCGATGCGCTGCAGCAGCAGCAGCTCCATTACGCCCCCGTTCACGCGTGCTAGTACGTCTGTGTGTACGCTGCAATGTCGCCGACACCCCCACCCATTTTAACAAGACAAAAACACCAAAATAATCCTTTGTGAACAATGTTTTTTTTAACCTACCGGGCGGGTCTTCCTCTCTGCTGAGGCGCGGTCTGTGTCCGACTCCGCGTTCGTATGTTACACAAACATGTCTGAACATCCATCCATCCATTTTCTGACCCGCTTAATCACTCATGGCGTCGCGGGGGTTGCTGGAGCCTATGTCCAGATATAATATAATTGTAGCCGTCCAGTGGTTTCAGGGGCTTTCGTGCTCTCTCGTGTGTACTGGCCTGCCGTGTTTATAAGGCAGCTGTATATGTCGCGGTACTGAACACTTGGCAGCATTTCACAGACTCGCTCCGTCCCTTCAGGCTTTTGCTGTGTGGATCTGGCAATCTGATACCATCAACCATCAACTTAGTCTTAAAACGATCTTGTGATACGTTATCTAAAGAAGAAAAATACGTGGAGAACTCGTCAGTTTCTCTGTTTGCGTCCGCCATTGTGTTCATCTTTTGCCAACCAGTACGGCGCGCATGCGCGAAAAACCCGGATCAAAACAATAACAATGAACTGGTCTATAGTTGAAAGGGTGATTTGTGCACTGGCATTCTTCTGTGTCTGTTCATTTTGTCTGTCAAGGATGTTGAAAATGTGTTTAAAACTGGATTTATAATTAACAGGATTTCTGCTTTTTGGAGCTGGCAGTTACCTGGAGTATTAAGAAATTGGGAAAACATCGGCAGCTTTTTGCCTGCAAAAACCTGAGGAAAGGTTACAAGCAGCTTGTTTTCATGGCAGTCAGTTGGCTGGGTTCCGATATTGAACAGCAGGCTTTGGACTGTGCCCATGTTTGCCCGTTTCTGCAGTATGGATGCTTTCACAGTCCACATGCAAACAGGGAGTTAAATCCGAGAGGGCATGGTACATGGCAATTTTTGCACCCCCTGCTGTGATGGGCAGGCCCCTGGGGGCCTGTGAAAGTCTTACATTTCAATGGCTTTAAACTTACTGACCTTGTCTGTCTTTTTTGGCAGATCTGTGAAGATGCTATAGCACTAATCATTTTGACTAAAGATAAATGCATGGATTAGTTTGAGATCATGCTGAGACATTAGTCCTTTAATCCTGGAAATGTTTAGGTGATAGAAGGTCAATACTGTAATTGTGTTTAGATACCTTTGGAGGTTCTGGTCTGAGTCCATCACTACACCCAGATTTTGGGCCTGATAGCTGAAATTGTGTTCTAACTTTTAATCGCTCCTCTATTGGTCAAAAATGACCAATTCAGTTCTGTTTTTATTCAACTTTGGAAAGTTTTGGCACATCCATGCATTGATTTCTTCTAAGCATTTACCCAACGGTTGAATGGGTTCTGTCACCTGGTGACATGGTGATGTAGAGCTTTGTGTCGTCTGCATAGTTATGGTTGCAGATGTTTTTTATAATTTGAGCTACAGGGAGCATGCAGATATTGAATAGGAAAGGACCAAGATGGACCCTATGGGAAATCCACATGTCATTTTTGTGGTCTCGGATGAAAAGTTGCTTACTGACAAGAAGGTCCTGGGTTCGAGTCCTACACTTGCCCTGGGTCCCACGCATATTCTCCCTGTGCATGCAGGGGTTCTCTCCGGGTACTCAGGCTTCCTCCCACAGTCCAAAAATATGACTGTTAAATTAATTGGCCTCTCTAAATTATCCTTAGGTGTGCTGTGGTTGCCCTGTGATGGACTGGCGACCTGTCCAGGGTGTATCCCACCTCTCACCGATTGACAGCTGGAGATAGGCACCAGCACCCCTCGCGACCCCAATAGGGATAAACGTGTTGGAAAATGTATGGAAAAAAAAGTCCCTGTATTTTATTTAGGATTTAAACCAGTACCAGAAAGACCCAGTTTTCCAGGCACTGTAACAGAATGGAGTGATCAACAGTATTGAATGTTGCGCTAAAGTCCAATTGTAATGATTTGTTTAAACAGAACCCGATATTCAGCCGGACATGGAGCGAATGCTTAAAAAGGGTTTCTTTACAGAAAATCCAGGAAGGCAGGAACAGAGACCAGTAAACTGAATTTAATCTTGTAAATAAAATTTTCGGCCAGAGCTATATTTCCTCTGCTGATTTAAACGACGTAAAGTCAGGAGAGATAAAGACATTTTCTGATTCTCGCTCATTTTCTTCTCCCGGATCCATTGCAATTATGTCCTTTGTTGCCTCCAATTTCTCTATCTCTTGGTTCCTCTCCTCCTTCATCACTAACTTTGACCTTAGATGTCTCACCTGCTTGACAGTTTCCCTGGTTTAAGCAAAATTAACATATTTGCGAGAATGATTGAAGCAGAGGCCACAAGCTAGGTGCGCATTTACAGCACAATGCGGATATTTCATCTTAAAATGAAGCGTAGAAGAAGATTTCTTCTAAATAGATACATTTTCGTGTGAATACTGTAACGTTCCGTTATGACACCCAAGCACCAGACCGAGGTTTTGCTGCTAACACTTTATTTTAGGGCGAACAGAGCAGCTTTCACAGAGTACCCCACCAGTCTCCCGAACCACCACTTCTCCCCCCAGAAGCCACACATTTCTTACGGTATAAACCCAAAACAACCTAACTTAAAAAAACAGTAAGTGTGCAACAGCACTTAACAATAAAGTCTAATAAGTGGAAATCCACCACCAGTTCCTGTGTTTTCCCTGCAATGATCAAGAGATGATTCCGGTGGCACGAGTCCAAAAAGTCCTGTGTCCTCTGTCTTTATTTAGTCTTTTTCCCTTATGATGAGGCTGACTGGCAGAATGATCAGTTAACTTCTGTACCAACCTGGAGAGTAGATGGAGAACTCTGAAGTGTAGAGGTTGAACAGGAACGATGCCAGCACAGTTCCCTGAGGGGCCCCTGTGCTGCAGACCTGCCTGTCAGAGACCCAACCCCAGACCAGTTTACCATTACCATTTCAACTGGACCAATGAGTAAAACATATAAGATACAATTAAGCCCAAAATAATTCATACCATGGACAGATTTTGATATAATTATTTTCATTAAAATTATTTTTTTGAAAATTTGTGTCATTGTGGGGAAAGAATGTTTTCTCAGTTTTTATTTACATTTGAACCGATAGAGTCACGTCCCAATTGTTTCATATGTTTTCCAAATATTTCATATCATACCCAATAATGATGAAAAAGCCTTTACTGGCTTAACAACCAAAGAATGCATCTCATGATTGCTGATCAGCTTTTATGCAGATCTCTAATATTATCTTTAAAACAACCACCTTTGGTAATAATCTTAGAGCCTTTAAGGTTGTCATGCCACTTCACCATCCATAGCCCTGACTTTCAAACAGAATACAGTTGGGACTCTAGCAGGGTCTCCCCAAAATGGCCTGACGAACTAGTTGTAACTGAGAAGACAGTTTACTCAGTGTACTAATTTATTCTACAGTCAAATGTGAGCCCATCCATGCAACAGGTTAAGCTTGCCTGAAATAGGGTTAAAAAAACATCTACCATCTACATAAAGTGTACAAAAATAAGGTGTCACAATGCCCCAGTTAAAGGTTAGCGATCAGTTAAAATGAAATACTGTGGCAGGAGCTTATACAAGATTTTATTAAGATAAAGTTAAGCTAGTTAAATTATGGGTTGCACCACATTTTTACTATAAGTTTTGGAAATTCGTCTTTGATGTAGCTAACACCATCGCTTAGTTATCTTAAGTAATATCATAATGTGATCATAAAATCTTGTGAGGACCAATTTGTTCAGTTAGAAAATTGTATTGGGAGCACCATGTATCTTTGTATTTTGCCTATTTTGTTTACACTGATGAAATGCAGATGTACAATTATTTGATTTTATATTACTTTTTGGGGTATTTTCATTTTCTTCACCTTTTCTGCAAATCTCTAAAGCTGAATGTTTTTTATGCTGGATGCTGCCACCATCAGTTCAAATTACATCACTGCACTTTCAGAGCTTCAGTGTACCTTCTCTCAAACCCTGGGCCATCATCTGTTCCTCTGGCCAAGTGGACATTGCACATTTCTGGTTGGCCTTTCAGAGTTATGTAAACTTGTTGAAGCTTTGCTGTTTACAATTGAAGATTCAGTCTGGATATGGGGGACCAAAACAGGGACTGATGCTCCAGCCTTCATTTTAGGCCTCAGTCTATTTTGCACAGCAAGGCTGTTGTAGTTGCTTGGACTTATACACCAGTGGCCTTTTGTATTTTAGGTGTAAGTTAATTACAGTGCCTTTGTTGTGTACCTGTTCAATTTATGACAAACAATATTTTGTCCGGGGATGCTCTTTTGTTGCTTTTTTAAATTCACGAGCCTTTGGCGTTTTGAATTAATTTGATTACAGTACCATATATGTTCACCTGTCCACTTCATGTTTTCAAGTATTTGGTACAGTAATGCTGTTGTAGCTGCTTGAAGTTGCGATGGTCACGTCTACAGCTCCAGTTAACTTGCTCTGATTCCACCACATTGTAACTATTATTTGTACAATATGTTTTGGTGGTTTTGAACTGCAGCATTGAAGTATTTATTTGCATTTGTCACTGCAAACAAGCCATGTGTGATGTTAGTTTTGATGTTAAATGCCCATTACTGCTAAATTTCTTTGTAACAATTCTGAAATTACTTCACTAAATAAATATGCACAACAGATATGTTTTCCATAATTTATTCTCAATGATTTTGTGGTTTACAGTTTCAAAACAACATTGGAGCACACATTGGTCACAGTACAGCACACAGCCACAATTTTGTCGAAACCATGTCCTCATCTTTACATGGCAGCACCATGCTCAGTGGTATGTTCCCCCGCAATAAGGTGCATTTGTTCCAATCACTTTCTCCACATGAATGGATGGGAAGAGTCAGCCTCATTATAGTTAGGAGTACCATTTGGGAGGGAGAAAGTGTTCGACCAATTCATGATAAACAGGAAAGAGGCTGAGACAACACACCCATCAGAAAAGCCAAACATGGAAGCCCTGTGTAATACTTGACCATAACATCATCTTTTAAGAATTTCTGGTTTATTTTCTTTTCCATCGACTCTTCCTTCAGAATCCTGTTTTCCTCCAACAGGCAGTTAATTTCAGCATGTCTATGGGCAAAAAAAAAAACCCTGCACCACAGCTGCTCTTCTTCATGTTCATTTATTGCACTTTGATCCACCTTTGACCTCAGTGCAGCTTCATCCACTTTAACATTCAGAGCAGCTACACTCAGGGGTACATCCATGTCTTGCTCAGGAGTTGCTGCTTTGACTTCTGTGTGCCCAAGAAGTAAAGAAGGTATCCAGTCAGGATAGCAGTCCAGAAATTCATTTGCTTGCTTCCCTGAAATGGAAAGGGATGCATGCTTAGATGTGTAGCTGTGCAGCCTGTGTAGAGTTACTAGTAACCACATAGGATTTAAATATGACTTTATTAAACCTTACATGCCTGGAAATGTGTCGGTAAATATTAGAGAAGGTTATGTCTTTTTGTCTTACAGCTGCTACCTATACCATCCAACCCCTCTTTGGTAGGTTGGCTACCTGTGCTCCATTGCTTTGGTGAGAAAAAAAAAATGTACTCCATTTGCGATACGTTTTCTCCTCTGGTCATGAGAACGATTGTGGCTGTTGATAACGCAGCAAGTTCTCACCATTTTGTCGTGTTTAATTCTAAATTACTAAAAAAAAAAAACACTGCACTGCCCTACATTACCTACTAGCCTGTACTGATACTTCCAGGTCCAGATTTCCGACATTGCATTGCACGTTTTTTCACCAGCGGATGTCACATTCCCAAGCCCTTTTGGGAGAGCAAAGTTCACATTACTCTACCTATTAAAACCTGTATGCAAAATCAGAGTCTTGTTAACTGATCATAGCTAAGAAAGACTCAACTTATGCAACAAAAGCACACATATATACAAAATACATAAAGCACAGCAGATCTAGTGTCAACCATTTCCCTTTAATTTAACCTTAAAGCATCCAATATAATTTTGAACAAAAACGAAACCTTTTCACGCAGTTACCTTCGTACAGATGAACATGTGGTAGCTCCCCCCTATCACTGCTGCAGTCAACTACTTATGAGGCCAGCACATGCTTTCATCCATGTTTTAGATTTTTATAGACTCCTTTTAGGTTTTACACGTATCTGTATTGCAGTTCCCCTCTGACAACATTTAACAATTTTTTACCAATGTTTTTGTAATTAAGTCCCTCTAACCACAATATGTTTGTAGTACAAAATTCTGACAATGTTGTCAGAGGTACACAACCTGCAGCTCCTACAGGTAAGGGGTGTTTCACTTTGGGACAAATTGACACGGGGCATAATATCAGTTTGTTTATCAGCCCCACTTAGGAGTGCATGATGTACAAGCTGTAAATAGTTCATTTGATAGTCAAGGAGGTACTGTAAGAAACCTCATACTTTGATATCTTCAGTGCTTGTAACACCATTCGCCCGGTGTTGCTGGGTGAGACGCTGTGGGTGATGGGTGTAAGCGGTTCAGTGATCTCCTGGATGACTACCTGACAGACAGGCCACAGTTCGTCTGTCTGGGCAGCGCTCTGTCTTATGTTGCGGTTAGAAATACAGGGACTCCACAGGGGATTATGTTTTCTCCTTTTCTCTTTACCTTGTACACCAATCGGGTGCTGTAAGTAAATCAGGTTCCCAGGTATGGTCCAGAGGTTCTTTTATATGTCATCAACAAATCTTCTTACAAGGCTGTTCTAGCTAGACAATAATCACAAATGGAAAAGGGACAGTTGAAACCCCTCCAATAAGTATTGTGCGCAACAACCCCGAACTATGATTTCTGGCTTGCATATGCATATTAGCTCCTCTATGGGGGTGGTAAATTTGACTAAGGCATGTCTCTCTAGTCCCAAGTTATCTAAAAATATGTGTTCAGCAGCCATGAATGTGGATGGAGATAAACCAAGGTCAGGTGTGGGTAAAAATGTAAAACACAAAAATGATGAACAACAAGAATGCACATTTCGGTGAGATTAGTTCTGTCTAGTTAGTTGTGTCTTGTGATCTTAGTAGTTCAGTTAGATTATTATTTTATGTTGGCCTTTCTGTAGTTTAGTGTCTGTTCTGGTTATTGGCTATGATAGACTCAGTTATCTTATTGTGTCTGTAGTTCCCCTCTAAATTCAGCTCTCTGTGTCAGACACTTTCTCAGGTCATCTGTCTTCATCCATCATGCCAATCTGTTCTGGGCTCAACCCTGCTGCGTTCCTGTTCCCCATGATCCTGTAAGCCTGTATTATTGTAATCAACTCTTTATTTAATAAATCATTTTCAACTCATCATGCTCCCCCCGACTGTTGCCTACGCTTCAGTCCGCCTCCAGAAAACATGACACCTCAGCCCTTTGATGTACAGGCCAGAGAGACATTGCTTGCAAGGTGGCATGCCACATCAGTTTGTGGTGGCTTTTGGTAACCGTGTTGCAGTTATTGTGAACTGCTTTGAAATTAGCATTGAGAGAGCATCAAATCTGAAAGCTAGAGCCCAGACATTTTCCCATTACAAGCACAAGTTCACTTAAAAGTGTCTAATACGCATCACACCACAGGGACCAGTCTCATTTATTTTTAAAGTTTGGGTAGGACTAGTGACAAGCATATGACTGAAAATGTTGGGTCCCTACAGACGTTACTGCCAGGAGATAAGGTTTTGGTAGATTGTGGATTTGACATCAGCAACTGTGTGGGACTAATGTGTGTTGAAGGGAAAATCCCCACGTTCACAAGAGCATGCTGCCAACTGGATGCAAAGTATGTTGAGGAGACTTGACAGATAACACATCTTAGGATCCATGTGGAGAGAGTGATTGGAAGTGTGCGCAATAATTAAACCTTACTGCGGGGAAATATACCACTGAGCATGTTGCTGCCATGTGAAGATGAGGACGTGGTTTTACTGGACAAAATTGTGACAGCGAGCTGTGCTCTGACTAATATGTGTCCTAGTATTGTTTTGAAAATGTAAACCCTAATACCTTTGAACCACTCGTGAAACTTGTGCTAAGTAGAAAACAGTGTACATAGGTTGTCTAATGTGTAATGTGTGTCTTTAACATCTTTATTAAACTATATTTATGGACCTTGCAAATGACTATAGTGGCAACAGAACTTGAACATCAAACATAAATGCAAAGAAATAGTTTAACCCAGAGTTTGAAATAAAACAAAAAAATATAAATAGAGCATTTACACAATGCATTTTTTTCTTTCTATTGTTCGATGTCATTTTTGTGTACTTCCTTAAATGTTCAAGGTTTGAAAAATGTTACAAAGCGCAAGGCACTTTTTTTGTTCTGTGAAGAATTGAAGGCAAATCATTTTATTTATTTTTTTACAGGAAATGCATTCATTGGTTGGGACATTTAAATTTAAATGGATGAAAGCATTCATGTTGAAGCCAGATTCAGAATGGTTTCACATCACTTAAAATGTCTCCAAAATGTTTCTATTGAAATGTGATTTTGAAATTTCAAAACTGAGTTTTCTATGTTTAAGTGTTTAAACATAGATTCACCACTTGGGGCGCCACCTTGTGGAATAATAGAGCAATTGTAATTGTTACCTGCAGTGTAATCAACAAAAAGTCTGTGTTCAACCAGCTTTGGTTCGATCATGGTCTTCTCTTTGTACATGATATTTTAAATACGAACGGTGAAGTTTTACAGCTCCCCGAATTCAGGAGTAAGTTCAGTATTCAATGCTCTCAAAAGGATTATAAGAAAATATGTAAAGCTGTCCCTCCTTATTTACCATGATTAAAATAAAAAGGTGGATCTATGTGAATTGTGTCACGAATGTCCAGAATAAACAGAACACTTATTATTTTATTGCTCAATAAGTGGGAATTTCTGGCAAGATGTCTACAGCTGGTTGAGCAATAGAGATAGTGGAATCGTATAATTTACAAGGGATGATATTGTTTTTTATAAATCTAATCTTGCAACGGAAATTTTTGTTTTGATTAATATGATCATAATTATGGGTAAATACCATATTCATAAAAATAAAGAAAAAACAAATTTTATCTGTTTTAAGTAAGTGTGTAAAAGGTTCTAGTCCTCCATGAGAAGTATAAAAACCCCTAGTCAAACAATTTACATTGTTTGTGATGCTGCAAAAAAGTTTGAACCAGTAAATTAGTATTTACATTTATTGTACTCTGAATGTATTTGATCTTTTGTTAATCTTGCATTAAGTGCCCTGCCTTGTTTGTAATTGTCTCTATGAGAAGTTGTAATAAAGTATTAAAAAAATTCTAAAAACCAGATGAGCCAGGCAGGAAGTCAGACACAGGAAGTGTAAAGTGAATCGGGTATTGTTTCAAAATAAAGGCGGGAGGGGGGCAAGGCTGTCTAGATGCATGAAGGGTCCTAGACAGATCCAGTTTGGATTACACATTTTGTAATGAAAGAACAGAGTGTACAAGGAACGTAGTCAGTGTAAAGCCAGCCTTAGGGCTTGGTGGACGATGCAAAACAACTAACAGAAGTGGTTTGTGGTTTCACAGAAGTTTATGGTTCACTACTGGTTTTATTGTTCATACTGAACAGTTATTGTATTGTTCAAAAATTAACAATTATTTTATTGGTCAGTAATGAACAATAAAAGCCAAAGAGCTTATAAACAGAGTAAAGTTTAGAGAATGACAGGTGAGGTTATTAGGTCAAAGTCCAATTCATTTATATTCCAGAGTCTAGGACCTGCCATGGCAAAGCCTCTGTCTCCTCTGGAAATAAGCTCAGACCTGGGAATAGACAGCATCACTTGTCCCAGGCCAAAGTACAGGCAGTTGCAGTAGTCCATTCTGCAGGTACTAAACAGGTGAATGACATGCTTAAACACATCAGCTGGAAGGTATGACTTTACCTTAGCAAGCTGTCTGAAATGAAAAACGTTAGACCTGCCTCTGCAGTTTGAGGGAACTATCAGGAAAAATGGCAAGGTTTTTGATAATATCCTTACAATAGGGTGATAGTGGGCCCAGCGCACTGTCTGTTCCAAAAGAGGACAACTTCTATTTTCTTTTCATTTAGCTATAAAAAGTTTAGGGACAACCACTGTTTCATGTCTTCAAGGCAGCACAATAAAAGCCGAAATTAGGCTTTCCCTGCTATTGACGGCAGATCAATCTGAAGGTCATGAGCAAAACAATGAAAAGAAAGGCTATAGCTTGAAAAAGATTGATCTCGAAGCCAACATGTACAGTGAAAACAAGGCTGGGCTCAGAATTATGCCTTGGGGCACACCATAACTCAGAGGGGCTATTTTTGAGCTGAAGGGATTCATGTTCACATAAAAAGTCCTTTCAGAAAGTTGTGACTGAAACCTCGGAAGAACAGACTGTTGTGCTATAATAACGCCATGATGAATAGTGATGTCAGATCAAATGCTGTCCACACAGCCACAAAGGAGAGAGAGTTAGCAAGGCCTGCCCTTCTCTCAGCAGGGCTTCCCTGCTGCTATAAAACTTTCCTCCCACAGACAAAGCCTCTCTCTCTCTCTTCAGACTCTGCAGCTCCCACACTCTCTTCTGCGACTCCTCTCCTGGGGCTCCCAAGGAAAGGGGGGGGGGGTCTCCTTCCTCAGCAGCCATGTGACTCAAAGCCGAAAGCCCACAGACCAACCGTTCTGTGGAACTCATCTGCTGCTTCGATGGAATGACCAAGAGGGAGCGGAGGACTTCGGATAAACAACACACTGACCGGTGCTAAGTTGCACTCTGACTGCTGCGCAAACCAGCCGCAAAGTACAGATTGCCGAAACAGCTTTGTTGTATTTCTCCTCAGCCTTTACAGGGAAGCGAACCCCAGCTGGAGCTGAAAAGCCGACAAAGAAGGACCCACTTGTATGCCGAGGAAAACCTGCCCTAATCGTGACTGCGACCGAGTCAGAGGCTGTCTGGATGACCTACAGGCCTCCATTCCCTCTACACGCTGTTGGTTAGCTCATAGCTGCAGAGCTAAACGCTAGCCTGCCAAGAACAAACCAACACCTTTCCCGTTCTCCGTGCTCCTTCCTGGGATGACCGAAATGGACTGGACTCACATGAGGCACCAACAGGTTTGGGCAGAGAAGCTGAGGGAGAAGTTAAAAGGTTTATTGGGAAAAGTTTTGTAAATCGTTTGGACACATGAGTCTTTAGAACAAAGGGCTAACGGAGGTAGCTCACGCTAGCCTTCGTTTCACGGTATTTCTAATATCATTTGGGTGTGTTTTATGGTTATAACAACAAGGTTATCTCCACAAGGGTTGCATACATTGATGGGACATTAATGTTTACGTTATCCAGCCCACTCATTATGACTAAAAATAAAGCTAAAGCTTTATTTGTTAGCGCCAAATGTCCGCTAGCCAAAATGCTATTAGCTTCCGGACATTCAAAGGAGCTTGTTTTAGAGCATAAAGCTTAATCGTTTGGCTCCGCCGTCGGCCGATAGAGCTATGAGCCTTATTCCCGCATTAATATTGAATATTAATGTCGGTTTTAAAGAAAATTTGATAACTTTAGACTTTAACCAGGTTATCGACCGATCGCTACAGCGCCCCCTAGCGCCCGGAGGTAGAATCGCATAAACAAAGGCAAGCGATTCTGAATTAAATGATTTTACAGGACAAACCAGTCTTCAGAATGTTATTTACTCAAAATAATTTGCTGGTTAACTTGGGCTTTGCATTGTGAATGAATTGAAACACATGTCAAATGTTTATCAAGCTAATTTAACCTCAATGCACATTCTTTAAGTTGAACTTTGGTTCTTTAATTTAAACAAAATATTATTTCATCAAATAATGTTTTGTTTAACTCAGGATTCGCATTGTGAATGGATCGAAACACATGCCAAATGTTTTTTTTCACTCCATTCCATGCTTTTTGGAATCAGATCTGCAGTGAACAAGAATTCACTGACTTATTCTGATTATGATCAACCACTTTTGTCTTTTGTTTGTTTTTGCATGTAAATAGTTCCTTAGCTTAGCTTCTGTATCTTCATTTTGCTTAGTAGTTTAGTTAAGTTTCACTAGCCTAGTAGATAGGATTTACTGATTGAAATATTGTGTTAATTCAGATAAACAGCATTACATAGTGATGTTCTCTGGATGTTCATTTTATTTCTGTTATTAAATTCTTGAACTTAAAAAGAAGTTGTCACTCCTTTATTCTGTGTGTGCAGGTTTTGCTGTTAAAAGATCGCTAGTGCTCAAATTCATCCCTTTCAACCATTGTCTTGATATCAGCTTAAGAGCTGATCATCACCAAACAATACTTAACAGACAGAGGGTTATTTAATAAACATTAAATAACTTTAAACAGTGTATAATTGCACAACAAGACCCTTTGATCCCAGCACATGATTCTAGCCTTGTGAGAAGGATGTCAAAATCGACTTGGTCAGAAGCTGCTGACAGGTCCAATAATAAAATAGCAGCAGGGCAGCCAGAATCCAAGAGAATATCATTAAAAAGTCTTGAGTGAATCTCAATGCTATGAAGTGATTCAAAACCAGATTTAAACTTTTTGATAATTCAGCATAAAGTGATCTTTTAAGTGTACCAACATGTTTCTTCTAAATGGAAGTCAGCTTAATACTAACATACTGGAGGGACCCAGCCAGAATCACTTTCAATAAATCTGATAGAGAATTTGCAGATGGAGCTAAAGGTTATTATGATGACAAGGACCTTCCAACCTTAAATACCTGTACATCATCATCAAAAATAAATATTCAAAATACCAGTACAAAGATGTAAAAAGCTGGTTAGAAATTTTAAGAAGGGTTTCACTGGTGTGGTCCCAATAAAATATTCAAATTGTTTATTGAGGAGGGCATACAGGACTGTCTCAGAAAATTTGAATATCGTGAAAAAGTATACTAGTAGGCTATTCAACTAATCACTTGAATCGTCTAATTAACTCGAAACACCTGCAAGGGTTTCCTGAGCCTTGAAAAACACTCAGCTTGGTTCAGTAACTAAATCACAAGTATGGGGAAGACTGCTGATCTGACTGCTGTCCAGAAGACCATCATTGACACCCTCCATCAGGAGGGTAAGACACAAAAAGAAATTTCTCAAAGAGCAGGCTGTTCACAGAGTGCAGTTTCAAAGCACATTCACAAAAAGTGTGTTGGAAGGGGGAAATGTGGCAGGAAACGCTGCACAACCAAGATCTGGCACCTGCCCACAGTGCCAAAACCACCAGTAACTGGTGTACTGACCATGGCATTACTGTCCTTGATTGGCCTGCCAATTCCCCTGACCTGAACCCCATCGAGAATTCGTGGGGTATTGTGAAGAAGAAGCTGAAAGACACCAGACCCAACAATGCAAATGAGCTAAAGGCCGCTATTGAAGCATCCTGGGCATCCATAACACCTCAGCAATGCCACAGGCTGATTGCCTCCATGCCACGCCGCATTGATGCAGTAATCTGTGCAAAAGGATTCCCAACCAAGTACTGAGTGCATTAATGGACATTTTCAAATGTTTGATTTTGTTTTGCAGTTATAATTTATTTTTTACTTGGTCTGAGGAAATATTCTAATATTTTGAGATAGGATTTTTGAGTTTTCCTCAGCTGTACGCCATAATCAGCGATATTAAAACAATAAAAGGCTTGCAATATTTCAGTTGATTTGTAATGAATCCAGAATGTATGACATTTCATGTTTTTTAATTGCATTACAGAAAATAAAGAACTTTATCACAATATTGTAATTTTCCTTGACAGTCCTGTAAATAAACCGCATTTGCATTGTTTTATTATCTTCAGAGAGACCCCTGTCTCATTTTTCCCCCATCAGAAACAAACTCCTTGGTTGAATGAAAACAACTTTAAATCTAAATCTACCAGCAGTACAAGTCATCTTGGGCTAACATGCATGTGTTGCTTATCTGAGTGTGCTTGTATAACATTTGTATAACATATTATTCAAGAATATCGAAACAAAAGTACATTTTTGCCCTCAATGGTTATTCAAATGAACTGAAATTATTGAATTAATAATCTTTACACCGTAAGAAAATAATAGTTCAAATAATTGACTTTCTCACAAAAGCTGTGTTTTAGTGATCCGTCACCTTCGGTCCTACTAACACTGAACAAGTAAGAAGCGGGTTACATCCTGCAAGGGCTGTCTTCACCAGCAATAAAAGGCACTCGAGACAAACAACTAGCCAAACAAAATCCCCAACTAACCTAGCATGCAAATTTAGTTTTTTAAGTTTTTTACTGTCGCAGGAAGCCTTGGCACACTGGGGAACCCCTTATTTGTTTGGAGGAACATTTAAACTCTGTATATGAGCCGTCTGTGTCTACCACTAGAAAGATATCTGTGTAAACCCAAATGTCCCACAACTATAAAAACAGAATTGTTTCTTAATAATGCCTTTAGGATTTGATCCACAGTGATTCGGCTTCATTTAAGGAGAAATTGATAGTGTCAGAAGGTGGAGGGTGAACAGGTAAAAGTCACATAAAGTGAAGCGTGTGACATTTCCTGTGTAACATGTGAAACTGTGCTTTGCGTCACTGCTGCAAGTTTGCAAATGCATCCTTCTTGAAAGCAAATTTGACAGCTATCTCGATGAGAGACACTTGGCAGGATTACACAATTTGATTTAAAAATATTCTGATCTGAGTTGTCATACAGAATTGTTAACATTAGCAAAAAGTATGGAATATAATCAAAAATCAGTTTCAACTTCTAAACCACAGAAACCCTGTCTTCCCTTTTAAGAAATCTTTGGGCCGCTGTGTTCCTGTCTCATACACACCTTGTTGTTTGGAATGAAGAAATTGCCAGTATTATTTTTCAACGTCTTGGAAATACACTAGTGAATCAATGTGAGACAATCCTGAATTTTAGACCTAATTTTAGACCTACTGGCTATCACAAATGTTATGTTTAAGAAAAGACAAGACTATATATTAGATCTTAATCTTCCTTTATCTCTAGACCAATGTGCTTGAATCATTATTTGCGGAAGCATTTTCCAGCAATATTTAATGGTTGAGTTTGTTTAAGAGATCAGATGTTGTTTTGTAAATTACATTACTTTGCTCAAAAAAGTATACCAATAACCAATAAAAGATCAGTGGTTATTATACTGTTCTTGTGTTAGTTCCCCTTTTCAGTTTTATGGCAATAAAATGACAGCTTTATTTTATGCTCTTACGATTTAAAATGACAACATAAAGACATCAAATCCCAATGTCTTCCATCATATCTCACTGCTCCAAATGGAATTAGCTAAAATTTGTAGTGGGTAAAAATATTAAAGCCTTTTCCTATGAAAACATTTTGAATATGCTTTAGAAAACATTTTTTGTTGTTTTTATATATTTTTTCAACCTCAATAATACAGATACTTGATTCCTAAGAGGAATTAAGGCCCCTTTTATTTTTTTATTTATTTTAGAAAAATAGTTTTACTATTTTACTAAACTACATAATGATAGTTTAAGGCATGCATATAATGCATTTGACCTCTAAGCCGGCAATATATAATAATGTAATTTTCCTCAAGTTCATGTGTTCAGTGCCGAAATGTCTACAAATGATATGTTTCCTTTGTAATGTTGCAAATCATGCTGCTGCTGCTGCTGCACAGGACGGCTGAGTCGGTATGACGAATTGTTGACGACAGCTGTGGTACTTTAATACTGGCATTTTATGACCATTATAACTCAGAAACCTTCTGTGTTCAGAGTTATTCTGGGAAAAATAACACAGTATTTGAATGACAATTCAGGCCATGATGAGGAAAAGCTTTTTAAGAACAACATGTGAAATCCCTAAAAAACACAGATAATGTTACTGCCATGGAGAGCAGGGGTGATCTTATACATTGATCAGGCATAACATTATAACCAGTGAGAGGGGAAGTCAATACTGATACTGAGTGTATTAAGCAACAAGTAAACATTTTGTCCTCAAAATGTGTTGGAAAAAAGGTCAAAATGCACAAGCATAAGAGCAGACCGTGTCAGAGCATTTGTGAAACTGCCACTCCTTTGATGTGTTCCCATTCTGCAGTGGTCAGGATCTATCAAACGTGGTTTGGGGAAGGTACAGTGGTAAACTGACAGGGCCACTGACGGACACGTGGAGCAAAGGCTCTTCCATGTGGTCAGATGAGCTACTGTTACTCAGATAGAGGCTTCTGTTGATTCTGACTGAGAGGTGGCAGGAGCCACAGTTTGTGTGAGGCGCTGCATAACCACAGACCAGTCTCTAGTCTCTATGCTCCCGTTCACTGTCAAACCTACACCATGGAGCAATGGAATAACAAGACTATCTAAATCACATATACACACACACACACACATATATATATATATATATATATATATATATATATATATATATATATATATATATATATATATATATATATATATATATATATATATATATATATAGTGGGACCCAAACGGCAGTCCAAAAAACAAAACAATGTGACAGTTGTGCAAGCTTCTTTTTTTTATTTTGTAGCCAGCAGTGTCACCAACAGAACCACGAACTCCCAACAACGAACAACAAATGACAAACAGCTTAAATACAAATTAACCTAAATTGGGAGAAACTATTATTAGGGTTACATTACATGAAAATAGAGATACAATACTATTTACATTAGACAAAGGACAAAAAAAACAATACATTTACAAACTAATACAAACTGAAAATATTTTAAACCCATTCCAATACTTACTTAAAAATCTATAGCAACAGAAAAATCCACTCTGGCCAGTATCACCCCTCTTAATCTGCCTCTTAGTTTGAGCCATACTGCAGTCTGCACACCTGAGCGTGACACGCCAGGATGTTTTTGCCACCAGCAAATTCAAAGAGAAAATACTTCAGGAATTATCTAAGGAGCATGACAAGTTTAAAGCATTCAAATTTCCTGCATGTTAATCTCTCTGTTTGGGCTGGATAAACAAGTCTAATATGTTAAAATGTCTGTGTCTTAAATTGTCCTGTGCTAACATCTTGGTGCCAAATACCACAGCACACCTACAGGGATCTAATGGGTTCAAGCTTCAACTGGTCTGGGGTGTTTTGGCAGCAAAAAGTGGGGAAAAAGCACAAAAGTAAGTCTGCAAAATGTTACGCTTCCTTGCACCTGCTTGTTCCCTCAATAATTTCCATGGTAAACATGTGTCACGTCATAGCATACATTTAAAAAATAAAATGCATCCCCATGCCTGCATGAAGTTAAAAAATAAAGCATTTTTAGCTCGCTGATGGAACCCACTCTAGTTTCCATTTAAGTAACTCAAACATTTTTCCACGTCTGAATTTGCAAAGGGAAAGAGGATGTTCTGCACCTAATCAGCTTCATCTCTCAGGGGGGTTAAGCTAGCACACACCCACAAACTGATTCTTATGAGCCAACACGTACAGTGAATGATCTACAGCATCCAACAAATCTTGTACTAAAATAAAAATTCCATGTGCAATGTTGTATATTACCTAAGAAATTGGTTGGGTTTTTAATTTATTACTCCTCTTTTAGAACAAAGGCCCAGCTTTTCAAGGCAGGACGGAGACATCGATGTTTGCTCTTGCTTTATATTGTGGTTATTTGCACCTACCTCCAGTGAGACTGAAAGTGCACGGCTGCAACCTCAAACAGGAAGTAAGCAAGTAGGCGAGGTTTATATTTCTCTGCACCGATGCTTCAAAACTATATTCCAAGAGACACTGTTTTGACTCGCTTCAGTCAGATGATAAAACACGGTGGCGAGAAATAAAGAGGAAGAAGTTGATGCTTTAAGGGATTTTCTGGTTTTCCAGGCTTGTTTTGATGGCCTATTTTCATGAACTCTGCTGGACAAGCTTGAAACTCATTTTTTGTTGAGTCTTTGGGAGATTAAACCACTACGAGCTAAAAGGTATAGCTGTGGACCTGCACGGTTTTTCAACAAAACCCAATCTCCAGGAAGTCAAACTATAAAGGAATAATTTGCAAAGTCAGAAACTTCTGCCTTGTGGATACCGGTTTGCACAGATTCAAAGCAGTGACAATGCCTGTGATCGTTCTGGAGGCCCGAGACTTCACCAGTCCGCTATTTTGGGTGCGAACATTGGAAGTTCTCTCAAGCTGCACGGCCTTCAGTCTTGTGTCTTCATTGGAACAGAGGAACTTGAACATTTCATCGGATTGCGACACATTCAGAATCTTCTGTATGTTTACCTGGTGTTTCTTCTTTGTGGTTACTCTCCTTATACACATTATCAACATCATCCAGTTCCACAGCCTCATCCCAATATCGTGGAAGAACCTGACCATGACGGTGGCACTATTAGGAATGCTGATGAGCCTCAGCTCCTCCACGGTTTTCCCCTGGATAGTGATGGATCATAACGCTGTGTCTGCACGTGCTTTGGCCGCTGCTGTGGCATCCGGTCTCACCTTCCTGGCCTACGCCTCTGAGTCCTGTCTTCTTCGCACCCAAGCACACGAACAAAGAGGCTACATAAGCAGCTTGCCTGGTTTCCTTAAGATTATCCAACTGTGGGGGGGTCTTCACATGATTCCTCTGATGGTATTAATTTCCAAATTAGACGATGGAGGACACTGGCAGCTTTGGGCATCATGCTTCTCTTATGGCATTTGTGTCTTCATATCTCTGGTCACCCTGGCGGTGATATTGGGTGACTTTGCAGGCCGATGCCTCCTACCTTTTGACAGATTTTTGGCTGCCTTCAGTCTGATCGGGGTGCTCCTCTACATGTTGGCCACGGTGATTTGTTTGACCAAGATCCTGCAGCTCAGCGAGGCAGAATCCAAAGTAAAGAATGCAAATCTGGTCATCATCGAAACAGTGGTTTCCAGCATCACACTGTTAGCTTACACGGTGGACCTTGCCTTCTCCATCAAACTGTTATGTGACAGGAGTCATATGTGAAGCTGGCTGTGGAGTTTTTGGCCTATTCTCTACAAAAACTCAAAGCAAATCAAACTGATTTAGGATTTTGCTCTTAATCATCGCTGTCATGTCAAACTGTCTTTCTAAACTCAGGTCTTGATTTAGGGTCGGTGTGCCGCTGGCAGTGTTTTCTCCTCCCTCGGTGGTACTTGGGAGACTCTTTAGTATTAACTATTTACAAGTTGAAAAGTACAGGCTAAACAAATGCTTTCACTGTAGTGAAAACAGTGTTAATTTTGGTTTAGTTTTCTTCAAGGACCTTTTTATCCTTACAAAAACAGGACGTAAACTCGTGAAGAATGACTAACTTGACTGGAAGAAAATGTGTAGATGAAACTTTTATAGTCAAATGACTTCCTTTAAAATCTATCTTCTGACACTGTCAAATCTGGAAGAAAATCCTGAAATAATCCTTTAAAAATCATTACTTTTCTTCGTAGTTTAGGCAGAAATATGTTTGTTATATAGATTTACTTGACTGAAGCTAAAATAACTAGAGATAATTAGATTGTTACTAAATTATATTGTAGTCAAAAGGCATTAAATAAAATTAAATAAGAATTGAACTGTCAAATTATTGCTGGTTACTCTCAACAAAAACTAAATCTAAATCCAATAAATGTCATTGTAAAGACCAATTTGTCGTAGGTGCATAGTCACTATGAATGCATGAAATGCTCTCTTCTTCAGCTGACTTATTCTAATGATGGACAGAAATGTCTATTTTATGATGAGCAAATTGAGCAAACTGAATCATGGCAAGTTCTGCATTCAGTGATATGTTGTTGAATCATTCTTTTTAATATATATAAAAGAGTTGTAAAAGTTTGTAACCTATGACACAACATCCTTATCTGGTGACCCCTCACATAGGAGAGTTTATTGAAAATCAAGATGCTTCAACACAATTTTGCAAACCCTACTTCTGCTCTGTAGAATTCTCCATTTCATTTAGAAATTAGGCCTGATGGTTCTCCTGGCTCAATGTCAGATTCCTGGTTAATTCGAACAAAGGAGCTGATTCTTAACCATTTTCTTCACTTTGAACATTGTGCCTTAACAAATAGTTCTCTTACCACAACTCCACATTTTCTCCAGAGTCAGTCGCGCCGGGGTCATCTTAGCAATTTGCAATAAGTTGTAAATTGTTTTATATTATTAAAATTTGAACTCTCAAGGAAATCCCATATATTTAAACACACCCAGTATGTGTGTTTAAAGATGTGAGCAAGCTTCATTGCAATCATGTTATTTAATTTAAGAAAGGTATTTGCAAATATGGTGCCGCTTAAAATAACTCTATATTTCCATCCAAAGACCAGATTAGTTTGTTTGCCTTTGTCAGGTGTAATTAGACTAGTTAGCGTGTGCAAATGCTTTTTATGTCATGAAAAAGGCACCCGGCAAAGTTTCAGAACTAGAAACTAAGTGTTGTAAAGGTGATTGGTTTTATTGCTCTAAAATAAATATGTCATTGAGATCACAGTAAGTGCTGATTACTTAACTACTAAACTACTAAATGTGGGCAATATGTATTTTTGATATATTGAGGTTATCAGGTATATATGTGTGTGTGTGTGTATATATATATATATATATATATATATATATATATATATATATATATATATATATATATATATATATGTATATATGTGTGTGTGTGTGTGTGTGTGTGCGTGTGTGTGTGTGTGTGTGCGTGTGTTGTGGCTGCTTTAAATACGGGACAAGATTAAAATTGATTGTGGGAAGGGAAGACAGGCTTGTTTTGTTTATAACATCAAGCTTACAAAAGTGTAGTTGCCATCAATTAACACTAGATGGCAGCAAAATATTACCATGTTTCCATATTTCTGTTGTTGGGCTTAATTTTGAATAACAACTGCTGAATGTCTTTCATTTCGAAATCATGGCCTTGCATATCAGATTTCTGATCTAATAAACTTTACAAACTTTAAAAGGACCTTTGTCTGCAATGTTAATGGTTTGCACTCACAGAGGATTTACGCATCTAACAGAATTAGACTCTATGTAATGAATGCAACAGGATTTTTATTTGAGCTGAGAAACATAAAAAATTATTTTGTTTTTTTGGGGAAAAGTATTGAGCTTAAGGGGTTATTTAAACTTTTCCATTTCTCATAATTTAGCAGAATATTCAGAGTGGTGAATATGTGCATCTCAGTAAATTAGTATCACATCAAAAATGGAATTTATTGAAGTAGTTTATCAGAAATTCAATAAATAAAATTAGACATTTGCATTTTATGAACAATAGTCATACACAGAGGGATACATCTCTAGCTATATTTGATAATTATGGCTTACACCTAGAGAAAACCTCAAAATTAAATTTCTCAGAAATAAGCATACTGGGCAAGACCAATAGGGAAAATGATTGAAATGACAGCTGATTTGAGAAGACCCAATGGCAGTCATTGATACCCGCCATAAGAAGAGTAAGCCACAGAAGATCATTGCTAAAGAACCTGGTTCTTTAGCAATGGAGTTTTGTGTGCAAGAATATACATGGTAAGTTTAGAGGAAGGAAAATGTTTTAATTGAGCAGAGATTATGGCCTGCTAAATATATAACCATGTATTTCACAATATGTTCACTCAATACTTAGTTGGGGCTCCTTCTACATGAATTATTGCATCAAGGCAGCTTTGCAGGGTGGCAATAAGTTTGTGGACTTACAAAGATGCTAAGAAACCCATGTAGTTCTAATAATTAGGCTTGCAAGTATTACTGGGCCTCAGGGGCGTGCATACATAGACACTAGGTGGTGCTAAAGCACTAGGAAGTTTGCCCTTTATCAACGAAAATGCCCTTTTGAAACTCGTTTTTTTTTTTTTTTTTTTAATTAATATTCAGGGCAGTCAAAAGTAGCCGGTCAACGGCGGCAAATCGCCGTCTATAGCAGCTCTTGCCGCCGCCTACATTTCCCCGATTAAATAATGGAGCGATATTTGTGCCTTCTGGCTGAGCGCGGAGCAGACCCTGGACTGGAAGCCGTCTTTTTTTTTTTTTTTACCTCGGAGTGGCCATCGACCTTTTAGTACTATCTTTGATGTGTCAATCATACAATTTAACCAATCAAATCAACGTCTGAAGGCAACATGCTAGCCAATCACAGCTGGAGAGGGGCGGGACACTGAGTCATAGCCTTCAGTCGCCGCCGCAGTTCGGCTGTGGTCACCGTTGGTGTCGGTAGAGCGGGATGGAAATTTGGTCTGATTACCAAACAATTACAAGAAGTTACAACAAAGCAGAGAGCGAGCTGGAAGTAGCGCTATTAATTTCTGTTTGAAATGTCAGCACTGAAGTCTAAACTGGAGTAAACATTCACGCTAGGAGGGTTAGCTAGGACAGCTAGCAGGGTTAGCTAGGACAGCTAGCAGCCCAAGGAGCAGAATCAAGCACTAAAGCTGCCAAACTGAAGAGACTTGAGTTATTTGCAGGTAGAAGGGAACTCTGCTTTGTTCTGCTCCTTGTTCTCATAGCTGCTGTAATTACAGAACCTCTTCTAGTCAGAATTGTTACTTCAGTCAGTGTTCAGCCTGACACCAGCGCTCATGTTTATTAGCGTGTAGCTTATGCTGGACTTTTGAGTTAAGACACAGCGCTACAGGTTACCCTATGTCACTGTTAGTCCAAAGGCCAAATCTCAAACTCTCTCATGTTAAAAGCACAGAACTATTAAACACATAAGAACATGCTGTTAGCACACAACTGAGCTGAAGCAAAGAAAAAAAAACGCATATGGGCTCCAAACAAAATGTACAATCAGACAACCAAATAACACACAAGATCTCTTTAATAATCAGGATATTTCACCCAGAAAAAATAAATTATAAATAGCTTCCCAACATGAGTTGTAAATCTACCTTAATATAAACTTAATTTCTCTCAGTATAGCTCAATTAAACATTTCTCTTACACGCAGTCATGAAATATTTTTAAGTAGAACTCAACCCCTCTTGGGCGTTTACATTGACCAAACACTTGATTAACCATTATTCTTTTCTTGTTTTATTATAACAATCAATATTATTCATTATAACTATTATTCATTGATGATGTCAGATCGACAGATTCAACTTATTTAAAAAATAAATAATGACTATTTTGATATATTTTGTTAGTAATTCTTTCTAAAAGCCCAACAAATGTTATGAAAAGCTTCGGAATTTTTTTACAATCTGCCCATAAGCTATTTTTTTTCCAGCTCAATGTGTTCAAAAGCCTAATTGGTTGGAAACCTGCCTAATTTGGCAACACCGACTACGCTATTGCTATTTGTTTGTTCGTTACAGTAGTCACAGAGCCACTGTTTAGTCTGAAGTATATATATCTATATAGATATATAGATATATATCTATATATAAGTGCACCCTCCTACCTGATAGTGTGTAGCCTGCTACTGTAAAAAAGTTTGACTGCCCTGAATATTATTAAGATTTTACTGAGGTCGGTTTTGAAATGATCTTTTGAAAACCTGAGCCATTAAAAACGACTGAAACAGTGCCCCGAAATGAGCCACCTCCTTGCGCACACCCGACCAGCCTATCTCTCTTCCTTTGTCACGTGAACTCGCGCGGTCGCCCGCGCGTCGCCCGCATCTTCTATGGAGAAGATGAGGAGCAGCTTAAGACAGAACTAAAGGTCTTCCACTCCAGCTTTACTTCAAAGAACCTATAAGAAATATGTTCAATACTGAGGGAAAACAATGGCCAGCTGATCTTTCCTGCCTTTGTCAAAATGATTCAAATATATGCAACATTACCAGTGACGACAGCTTCAGTTGAAAGATCATTTTCCAAGCTGAAAATCATCAAAACTAAACTAAGAAGCCTGTGTGGAGAAGAAAGGCTCTCTGACCTTCTTCTGCTTGCCATTGAAAAAGACATTGAGGTAAACCACAGCGAGGTCATCAGCATCTTTAAAGACATGGCACCAAGGAGGATGCTGCTTTAAAGTAGTACGCTTTAGTCTGTTCTGTTGGTGGTGTGACTTTTTTCCATTGAAAACTCACGTTTAGAGAATGTTACAAATAAAAGTCAAATTTCATTCAACATGCGTGTGTATTATTTTTTTTTTTATAATTAAGGGTTCCACATGCGCTAAAAAGTGCCCCCCCCCCCTGAGCACCTGCCCCCTAAAATGTCTGTGCACGCCACAGCTGGGCCTGCTGTCTCATCTACCTCTTTACAAAACCTCATAGATTCTCTATGAGGTTTGGGCAAGGCCAGTTTGCTGTCCAATCAAGCAGAGTGATACCATGATCATTGAGCCAGGCATGGGTACTTTTGGGATTACAGGCAGGTACTAAGCCCTGCTGGAAAATGAAATCAGCATTGCTGTCATGTTTGTTAGAAGAAGAAAGCATGATGCGGTCCAGAATTTTTTAGAAGAGATTAGAATGACTTTAGGCTGACAGTCGACCAACACTAACAGGTGACCTGACTCTCCAAATTTGACCGTGAAAACTTCACACTGGTACTCAAACAGCTTGTATTTTGGGCCTTTCCATCCATCTTCCAGACTCTGGGAGCTTCATTTTAAAATCAAATGCTAAATTTACTTCTAAAGAGGCTTTGGATCACAAAGTAACAGTCCAGTCCTGTTTCTGCTTAGCCCAAGTAAGACACTTGTGATGTTCCCTCTGGTTCAGTAACTTAACACAAGGAACGTGACAGTTGTACCTCGTGCTCTGGCTGTGTCAATGAGTGGTGTTTCTTGAAGAACTGACTCTAGCTGCAGTCCAATCGCCCTTGTGAATCTCCCTCAAACTCCTGAATGGACTTTGCTTATCAATCCTCTAAAGGCCGTGGTTATCCTTGTTGCTTTTGGACCTTTTCTCACCACACTTTTTCCTTTCACTTAACTTTCCATGAATATGCTGGTGTACAGCAATCTGTGAATAGCCAGGTTCTTTTGATGGTTATATTTTGTGGCATTGTTGTTAATGTGTGTCTGCAGTGGACATTTTTCATCAATTTCGCCTTTGATTGTGCTGGCCATAGCTGGGCCTATTTTGTTGATATGTAATGTTTTAGTTTTTTGAAAAGCTCAAATTTGGGTTTTTATTATGTGTAACATACAATCATCAAAACAGAAATACAGTAAATGCTTGAAATATAGCAGTCTAATGCAAGTTTCCCTTTCTGAATTTAATCACTGAAGCTGATTATTAATCTAATTGACTGAGATAAACCTGAAGCGTAAATGTAACAAATTTTCCTTTCACCAGAGTAACTGTATGGTAACTTATTTGCATTTTACTGTTTACAATCTCTCCGCTACGTCATCCGCTGCAGGCCTGGTTAGTAGCCCGATCGAAAAGTCGATCACCAGCGCATGCCCAACCACCCTTAACAAAAAAGGAACAAATCCAGCTGCGGGTTCGATTGCTCTGGTCTGACGGCAACTCCAACGTCTTTTATTTTTTTCCTTTAAGGAACTGACTTTGAGGACAGAGAGGCTTGTCAACAGGCAGAGCCACAAAACGAGGCGTGGAGTCAGCTTGGTACGTGGAGCTGATAAACGTTATTAGACGGTTTAGCACCCGAATCCGTGGGTTCGGCCGTGGCTCTGTTCGGTGGATCCAGACCATAATGGAGAGCCCTCTACACGGTGAGTTTTGCCATGACTTGCCTGTATTTTAAAGCAGCTTGTGAGGTTGGTGAGGCGGTTTCGGTCAGGAGTGCACTTTAAAAAAAATCAAACTAAAAAAAATCAAACCAAGGTGTGAGCAAAGTTGAGACTGGCGCATTTTAATTTGGCATCAGTGCTACTTTAAAGACTGATCTGTGGTCAGGTTTAATCGAGCCACGGCTAAAAGTGTGTGACATTACATCTGTTTTCACAGCTGTTTCTCAACACTAGCTAGTTTGGTAAGTAGTTGTTCTGAAAAAAGTTATTTGACCATGTAATCTTCTCTTGGTCTAACCACGGCCAGTGAAGCTTTTTTTTTTTTAAAGCATTTCTTTTAGGAAAGAAAAATGGCAGCAACTTCGATAAATCTATTTTTTTTCTTTGTGCTAAGTTACTTGTAGATAAATTGTTTGTGTCCATTGGACACGTTTTTCTCCCCTATGTCCTTTTGTGAATGCTGTTCTTAAATTCACTGCGTACAGAACAAATATCCACAAATTATTGTTATTTTTAACAACTTAAATTATAGCTTTAGTTGGATTCTAGCTTTAGCTAGGCGCTCAATTAAAGTCTTTACATCTTTGCATGTTTGATAAAACACCATGCTAAGTTTCTTTTTCATCTCAATTTGCTTGCAAAGGGGTCTTTTCTTTATTTGTTGGGTGTGTCAATTTTAACAAACTGCATTTTGAATTGCAGTAAATGGCCAAAAAAAAAAAAAAAAGCAAGTACACAATAGGCCAAATGATATGCCCTTGGCATCAACACCTCCACAGTTTTGCAAATAAAATCAAATAAACACAAACATGTCCATGGATGCAGCAGGTGTAATTTTTTATCTTGCTGTCTTTTTATTTTGACATATTCGCTTCAGTCATTTTTTACTTTAAAATGTGTTTCTCAGAAGCCCCCTGAGCTGTACGGACATGAGAAACCTGACTCTGCTGCAGGCAGATGCAAATCCCAGGCTGGATTGAATGGCCCCGAGTATCCAAGGTAAGCACTTAGCCAGTACATTTGAACTCATTATTGATCTGCTTCCTGTGCTGCAAATGACCTGAGAAGGGGGCAAAGTCTATGTAGAGAGAGAGAGGGAGGGAGAGAAAAGATAAGAGATGATAGGAAGTAGAAACAGAACCCTAAATAATGAAAAGGTAGAGTAATATTGTTGAAACTCAGCGCCCGCTGATACTGTCAAGGATGAAATAAAGTCTTGTCACATTTATTTATTTATTTATTTTTTAAACATCTGTAAAAGTTGCAGAATATTTTCTTCTAACCTGTGAGCCGAGATTCACTCTTTAAGGCCTATAAGCACAGATCCAAACATTTGAAGGGTAAATTTGACGTGCTTTTCTTTTTTTACATGACTGTGTTGCTTATATTGATCCTTAATATATGCTTAACCTGCAACGCATGTGAATTGTCTTGTAAAAGTTTCCATGTGCTTATGATTTTTTTGCATTTTATATTAGAACCACAAACCTAAGTTGTGTCTTTTGTTTTACATAGTAGACAAGTAACTTAGTCTAAAACGGCAACATTCCAGGAAGGGGACACAAAGTTTTCAAAAATCTTTACAAGTTGAAAAGTGTAATGTGTATTCACCCCTCTTTGCTCTGATGCCACTAAATAAATGGCATAACTGCAAAGATATGGTCAAAAAGTCCAAGGAGTCTATCGATCGGAGAAGCCAACCACAAGCCCAGGGCAACTATATGCATAATTTTCCTTCCACTTAAAAATGATGTGCTCCTTTTTCTTCACATTTCATATTTCACATGAAGTCTCGATTAAAATACATTAAAGTATGTGGTTGTATCGAGACAAAATGTGGAAAACTTCACAGGGAAAAAATACTTTTGCAAGACACTGTTCCCTCTTTCTGGCGTTGATAAATTTGCCAGTCTGAATGATAACACTTTAACTGCTGAGACCATAAGATTAACTTTGAGCTTATTGTTTTAGGTGAATGAAAAAGCTTCATATCAGGAGGACTGATTTGTTCATTAAAATCTTGTTTGTCCCTGAATAGTTGGACTGCAGCTACCGATTATTTTAGCAGTAGAGTATTCTATCGATTATCTGAAGATAATGATTGGACAATACATTCTTCAGATACTACTACTAACTATTTGTTCTTTTATGATCAATAGGAACACACCGAAGAGAAAATGCAAGTAAAAAAATCATTAAATCAGATTTTTTTTTATTCCTTGAAATGCAGTAACATAGCATGCTTTTACTCTTGAACATTTGTAGCAAAGAATGCATCTGCAGCTGAAAATCGGATCAAAAGCTCCTCCCTTTCTGCTTAACATCAATACAGAGCTGGCTGCCTCTGAAGAGACAATGGTCACAAACAAAAAAACGTTCATGAAGTGCATATTGCATTCTGGATTTCAAAAAAGACTAACGTCAAAAAGCATAAAATTATCAAACTAAAATAGAAGCTTTGTAGTGTACTTTAGTATACTCTTGTTCAGTGCAAAAAACAAACAAGAAATCGAGAATGGTTACATATTACCTGTGAAAAAGGTAAACGGCAAATTTAAATTCAGGCATAATAAGCATTTAATTTTACATATCAAACCTCAATATCAGTTTATTCGTCCTTAATTGTGTATCTTTTGTAGCTAATAGTTTACCTTTACTTCACAAAAGTGAATAGATTGTGTGTTGAAAATCTATTTGAGTTCAGTGTTATGTTGAGCCTTATAATTGTCTAATGTTCTGCATCTATTCCATTAGAAAACCAGACTTTTGCTTAATATTTTAAGTCAGTTAAATATTAGTTATTCTCATTTTGCAGTCAAGGCACTCTGCTTTATTCTTCCCAAAATCTTTAAACTCCAGCCAGATGCTGCTTCGCTGTCAGGTGTCACTCATAGTGATGCTACATGATGACCCGACACACTTGGAACACTTTCATCGCTGTCTGCTGTTTCACTCACATTGGAGCGTCTGTCCCCCTGTCCCTGTTTTCACTTACTGGTATGAGATCCTGTATATTTGCGTGCGATTGGCCGCATGGCCACAATACTGTCTAACTAAAACAAAGTTCTGCCGTGAGCAGGCCTGGGCACAGAGACCTAAAGCAACAAAAAGGGAAAAAAAAAAACTGGCAGCCGGCTCAAGCGGGGCTCTTCTGATTTACTACAAAGCATCAGCTCTTAGAGCCGCATCTTTTGTGCATGAAATCACTGTCTGCAGACATCTGTAGCTTACAGTGTTCCATCAGCAAAATGTCTTCTTTGGTGTGCTTTTGAAGAGCGAGTGGATGATAAACATGCAACTTAGTCGCAAATTTACCCCCACAGGGAGGGGCTTCCGATGCTGCGGCGGATGTTTTTGCTCAGGTGTTTATAGCATCAAGGATGTGCTAATATGGAAAGCTAGTTCAGCTTTGATGTACCTGGACCTGTACCTGAGACTGTCTTTCTTTTCTAATAGGTTTAAAGTGATCCCACAGTTTTGACACTATCTGCGGTTTTGTCGGTTTGTCTTTTTGCCCATCTCCATCTCACTGCGTAGCTGATAACTGCACATGGCTTCCATGTATCAGCAGCGTAAGCTATCAGTAGTGGAAGTGAGAATGTTGTGAAGCACAAATAACCACCTGGCTGGAACACGGTGCACTGAATAGTTAAATAGAACTTAATAAAGGCAGGTGATTTACCTCTAGAAAATTTAGAAATGAAGATACTCTAATCTCTTGAGAAATTGTTTAAGCCCTAGTGAATAGAAGGCTATACCCCAAGGCCTGTGCAAAAGATGCTTGTTGGTATAAGTTATTTAAAAAAAAAATACACATGGCTTTAATTTTGTATAATTTATAGATTATAACTTTCACTCTCAAAATGTAGGACTAATGGGTGTTTTATATATAAGCTCCAGGCCTGTTGTAGAAGACCCGAGCTCGAGAAATGGAGAACCACCCACCCTGCTCAGGAGTATGTGGGGTGGGTAAGAGAGCAGTTTTTTATATATATATACTTACTCCTCCACCACCATGCTCAACAGTTGCTACAAGGCAGCAATGTCTAACCCCACTGCCTGAGTGCCATTGTACTGTACGTTGTAGAGCAGGGGTTCCAAAACCTTTCAGACTGAGACCCCCAATATAACGGTGCCAGAGACTGGCGAGCACATTTTGGCGAGTGGGATTTTTTTCTTTTCTTTTTTTTTTTTGTGTGGAAATTATAAGAATAAAATTGTAAAATTTAAAGAATAAAATCAAATTTTTTGTAAGAACTCTTACAAGAAAGTGCAGCTTGCCTCCTGCATTAAAGTGGGAAATGTGGAGCATCTTGTAATGTTACTTTGATACCAGTTTCACAAATGAGAAAAATGCTAAATCTTTTTAGCACATTAGCATCAAATCATCTCACAACCCCCAAGAGGTGTCTCGCGACCCCCATTTTGAGAACCCCTGTTCTAGAGGGTTTCCTTGCTCAACACACACACAAAAATAAAATAAAATAGAATAAAAGTAGAGCCATTGACACTGAGAGCAAGTGGGAGGCCAGAAGCAGCACTTTCACACAGTAAATCCTTATAGTAACTTATTAGTCATAACAGTCACGCAGTATAAGGCAATAATGTCTTTCCTGGAACCGGTCATGAAAGGAACTAGGAAAAAAGGTTATACAAAAAGCCAAGTTTCAATATTATTAAATCTTCTGTATTGGACAAATGCATTAATTACTGGCATGCTAACTGTTTCTTTACACGGTAATTGATTAAAATAAAGAAGCAGAAAACCCATATCCGTATTTAAGTTATGCAAAACTACATAGCAAAATAATTAGATGGATAAATTACTCTTGAAAGGTGTGTGAGAATAAATGTTAAGAGCGATAATGGTGCTCAAAGAGAAGCCAAGACAGGATTTTACACTTTGTAACAGACCTGTAGAGCTTAATAGTTGAAGCAATAGGTGCAATGAATGGAAATATCACACTCTGATGTGCCACTTCAGCTCTGTCGGCAGCATATCAAAACAATTTGGTGGAGAATCTATATTTGCTGCCTCTGATGGGGTCTCAAAAATAAACCACCTGAACGATGATTGCCATGAACTGGTTGACTTTCAGTAAAATTTCTAATCCCTAAATATTCACAAAATTAATGAATATTCATTCTCATATTTATTAATCTTTTTTTAAAGCAGTTGAACAAGTATATTCAGTTATTTATACACCAGTGTTTTTGCTTTTAAAGGGGAGGTTTTCAGATTAAAACTTTTCTCATCATGGTGTGTGTTGATACTGGCTTCATGCTATCATTGGCAGTTCACCTTTTTAAAGCTTTCAAAAGCAATTTATTGTCAAATATATTAAAATATACAATAAATCAAAGTTACTTTTGATTGGTCCCAGGGATATTTATGAGAGAGCTCTTTTCACATGTAAGAGGAGCAATTCCTGTCACCTCTCTAGATGCCTGGCTCAGCTGCAAGGTCAAGAAGAAGTCCGCAATGTCAGTCCACCTGTCTTCATTGAGTCTCCACAGTAACTAGTTGTGCTGGCTCATGAATGGTTGTAGTCTTCAAAATATGCCTTACTCTTTTCGGTTTTTAAATTAGATTTACCACGGCGTTAGCATTTCTTACAGCAGACCCACAGATTTTTCATCTGGACAGAAGGAAGTTCGCTACCTGCTAGTACCTAAAACTAATGTTGCTACAAAGCCCGCCAATATACATAACGCACTGGTATATCTTGCAAATGTCAAAGGTCCATGTGCAGTTATAGCTGCACATGGACCTTTAATTCCTCTTGTTACCCAAAGGATTAATGTTAGTAAGAAAGTGTTGTGGTGTAGTTGCTTCATGCTGGTCTTCTCTGTGCTCTGCTCAGCTAACGGCTCTGTTCCCCAGAGCCGTTAGCTGAGTCTTCAAACACACCACCAGGATATGGAGATTTTCCCTTGGCTAGCTGGGTCATACTCCCACTATTCAGCCATCCTTTTCATTATGATTTTCTGTTACTTTCCTGTGTGTAGTTTGTGTTGTTTCTTTTAATTATGACGATGTTGCTTTTACCACTTATTATTTTTTACCTGTACAGTGTCCTTGAGTGTTTTGAAAGGTGCTTGAAATAAAATGTATTATTATTATTATTATTATCCTTTCCTCCACACCAGGCCATCTGTCGTCTTTGATAGATATTCTGAGGTTATCCTTATCCCTAATGAAAATCGTCAAGAGAAACGTTCGTCGTCATTCATTAAGTCCAAAATTAAAGTTTCACACATGCACATCAGTTATCAGATGGCTTCATGGTCCTCCCGCTTCTTTGTAAGTCTATATTTTCTTTACATCAATAGTGACTGATTATGGGTAAGGTTCTGGCAGTTCCTAAGCCAGCTGAGATTATGACAATGTGAAGTACTGTGTCTAACAACTAACTAAGCTTAATAGTTGCTATGCACACCAAACATGCAAGTGTAGCTTCTTCGTTTGGGTGTACCGAACACTCTGAAAAATTGATTTCTCTTTTTTAGTTGAAAATGTTTTTTCCACTCTAATTTGTTTATCACCTCTGATCTACATTTACAAAATAAGGACATCATCCTCTTGTCATATGCTAACTCTGTTTGGCTTCTGGCCCCTAAGCTTTTCATGGTTTTCAGCCACCTGACTCTTGGTTCATTTGGACTGGAAGTAATATAAAAACAAATCTCCACTTCTAACAGCATGGGACTTTGTGGATTGGGCTTTTCTTGAGGGTAGTTTTTGTTTTTTAAAAGACCTTCTTGCAATTACTTGACATAATGTCCACGTTTTTAGCAAAGCTTGATGAGGCTATTAAGTGTTCCTACATATGAAGAAGTGTTGGAAAGCCTAAATGGTGTATATCCACCAAGAAGCAGTTTGAAATAGCTGAAAATCTTGACGACAATCCAAAGCCATAAGCCCTACCACATGAATGCAGTCAACTTTTTATCACAGCAATGACCAGGGCTTTGCTAGAATTACAGGCTTTGCTGAAATGCACATACGTCTGTATTTCTAAGGCTTCTTTACAAACTTTCTGTGAAATTTGTCTGCAAGTTAATGTTGGTACACAGGCCTGTGCTCCTAAAGCACCCTGCAAAGTATTCATACTCTTAAGTTTTCACATTTTGTCACCGTATAAAGTTATGATTGCACATGATAGACCAACACAAAGTGGTGCATAGTTGTGATATAAAAATGTATTTTCAGATTGTTTTACAAATTAAAACAAATAATGGTTTGGCTTGAATGTTTATTGAACTCTTCTGAATCAATACATTTGGCAGTAATTCAAACTGCAAGCCTTTTAGGGTGTGTCACTGCCAGTTTTCACAGAGCTAGAGACTAGCTCTCTGGGTTGCTCTATATTTAGCTCGATTCATCTTTCCATTCACTTTGACCAGTTTTCCTCTCCCTGTTGAAGAAAAACATGATTCTGCCACTGCTGTATTGTAGGCCAAAAAGTTTTATTTTGGTCCTGTCTTGAGCACCTTTTATCATCATGTTTGCTACCATCTTCCCATCAACGTCTAACTAGCTTCCCTGTCCCTGCCGAAGAAAAGTGTTATTTTTGTGATCTAATGTTGCCACCACTACATTTTACCACGGGGATGGTAGGGTCTTTAGGCCTTCCTCCACCTGGTTGCTTTCTCCCTTTTGTGGCTTAAGGCCAGTGGCAGCCACAGTCGCGTTTATACAAAAATAGATAATTGCGGAGCTAACCTTTTTGTTCATCACGTAAGTTCACGCTAAGCGGACCAGTTGGCATCCATTTTATTGGGTATCGATAACTGTAAGTATGAAAATGTTCAGAAGATTTTCATCCGCAGTTTACGTCACTGTCCTGGCTCTCAGTACACATCCACACAGACTTCTCTAAGCAGTAGCAGCCACGGCTCCAACAAAAAAATCATTAATAGCTGTGTAGTTTTCTTCTTACCTGTCTTCTTCTTGTTATGATGCGATCGGGTCCCATTGCTGAAAAACAGAGATGCCGGTATCCATAATTTTTTTTCTGTAATCAGTGCGCCGCTGTGTGACCCTAACCTTTCAATTAGCAGTGTGACCAAACTTTCTAAAAGCTGTGTGACTTAGTGGTTAGAGGCTAGTCTTAGCTTCCTCAAATTTCCTTATTTATCACAGTTTTAACAGTAGAGAAGAATTTTTCTTTTTTTTTCGGGGGAGTATGAGTTTAAGGAGTATGAGTTTGCAGAGCTAACTTTTTGGTTTGCTTTGCCCACCACTGCTTAAGGCAAACAGTTAACCGGTCTTCTTTTATTTGCCTTTCAACAATTACTTTCTTCTAGCCATTCTTCCATAAAGGTCAAATTTGTGTTGTGTTTAGACTTCCTCACCTGACCTGTGTCTCGTCGCAACACCTTGAGTAACACCATATTAACAAGGATTGATATAATAACGTGTAATAATGTAAAACTGTAATAATATTACCCATTCTGACGTATTATTAGGGATTGTTGCACACACTAGTCTGTTTTTTTTTTAATCAGGTGACATCTGAAGGCAGCTCGATACACATGATTTTATTTAGCGGTATAAGAATAAAAAGAGCCAAGTACCAATGTATGCCAAATGTTTCAGATTTTCATTTGTGAAACATTCATTAAATAAAGTATTATTTTCCTCCCTCTTCATGATTTATGTGCAAACTTGTGTTGTCACATAAATCACAATGAAATATGAAGCGATGTCTACGGTTGAAATGCATATGTAAAAGCTTGAAGGGAGCACATATTTTTGCGAGGCACTGTATCACTGTGTCAAGTGCTTGTCCAATCACTGACATGCGGGCTGTTTCTTAGACTGACAGACTGTCAGCTTGCAGCCTGCTTTAGCTGACAGCAGCAGCCCTTGCGTTCCGACCAGCATAATGATCACTGGTTAGTTACCAACAGAAAGAGACTGCTGCAAGGTAGGAGGTAAGGACATGTGTAAATATAGGGTTTCTATAAATAAACTTTAGTGGATTCTGGGACCTAAAACTGAAGTGTATACAGTGACAGGGAGAGAGCAGAGATTCAGATAGAAATAAAAAAGATATCTGACCATCGGTGTGTTTTATTTTTTTGCTGTTTCAATGTGAGCCCTGAGGAATGTTGCATCTGTCTTTCACAAGACTTTTACAATTTCCTGCAATTATCCACAGGCCCCAATGAGCAGCTCACACACTCAACAACAACAATAAAGGCTTTTTTGGTTAAACTGCCAAATTAGCTTCTCTGCCAATTTTTTGAACTTCATCCAACACAAATTGTAAATTTCCACAATTTTATTTGGTATCCTATATTGTTTTATGTCCAATAGTAAATTCAAAATCAATAGTTGTATCACTTGAAAATACAGCCGCTAAATCAACTTTTAAAAAAAGAATATCTGGTATGTTTTTGTACTGGATGAAGTCCCTTTGGGCCCTTACATGCTTGTTGTTGTGGAACTGAACTGAGTGGCACAAATTGTAATTACTTCAGACAGATTATAGCAGCGCTTTGCAGGTGTGTTAAATATAACCAGAAACTGGAAAAATTCACAGCTCTAAACCAAGAAGATAAACACCTCTGGCTTTATTGTGGCATTGCACCATCTCATAATCTGCTGTTGTTTTCTTTAATCGTCTGAATTTAGGGAGACTGATGAATGTAACTGATGCAGTATGTTGACATTAAACGAGGCTTGGGAACTATTTAGGGAAACAAAAGAGTCTTTGTGGAAAGGAAAGCAGGAAGTTGGGCCTGTGTTCTCCAGGGTAGGACCAAATGGGAGTTAATGGGTAGATGATTTCCTCAAAGACCACCGTTCCCAATTCGCTCTGATTTATTTAGTTGGATTTTTGCTTGGAGAAAAATATGTCTTGGCATATTTGAGCTTTCCTCTGTTTTCAAGTTTAGCTAAACTTGAGATATTGACCTCAAGATTTATTATACCTTTTATAAACCATATCTCAATCATGCAGTCTTATGAAAAAAGTACCGTATTTTCCAGACTATAAGGGACACTTAATTTTCTCCAAAAACCGACAGTGTGCTTTATAAGCCGGAACGCCTTGTATATGGATTAATTCTGGTTGTGCTTACTGACCTTGAAGCGGTTTTGTGTGGTACACAGCGCATAAATACTGTGCTTCACCATAATATTAGTGTGTGTGTGTATGCTTTAATCGCCCAGCTATTAAACTCTGACACTGAAGATGAAGAATTTGAGGGGTTTGTGGATGATGAATGAGCTGAAAAGTAAGTGTATTGTGTTGTGTTTTGTGTTATAATAACTGAACAATTTGTAGAGTTATTGTGAATACGCTAACAATTGATTTATCGGGATTGGACAGTTTTTTTTGTTTTTGTTTTTTTTTAGGCGTTACAACTAAACAAAGTTGGGAGTTATTGCGAACAAGTTTAATACAGTTGGACTGTCTTATCTGACTGTTATGTTTGATGCGCCTTATAATCCGGTTCGCTTTATATATGAAAAAAGTTTTAAAATAGACCATTCATTGACAGTGCGCCTTATCATCCAGTGCACTCCATAGTGCGGAAAATATGTTACTGCTTTTTTCTTGATAGCTTGTGTGTGTAAAACAGTACTACACAATGGATGGAACCCTTAAGCAACAGTCACCCTGAAATACTTTAACCAGTGTCTTGTTTTCATTTGGGGGGGGGGGGTTCAAGTTTTTAGTCGGTTCCCCTTGAACATTTCGACAAAATGCAATGTATTTTATTGGGACTATATGCGATGAATAACAAAAATTAGTACTTTGTCAAATAGTCCAAGCTTTGTCATTTAGGTTTGTGGTTCTAGTGTGACAAAATGAGAGAAATGCTTCAAGGGGTGTGAATACATTTGCATGACATATTAATTAGATATTTTGATTAAAAAGTATTAAAGCCAAAAGTAGCAATGTTAAAAAGGCCTTTTAAAGTGGTTAAGTGTCATTAGGTCAATTTGAGTCATTATAATGTGTTTTGTTGGCTTCAGACTAATAAAGCATCTGTTGTTGGAATTTTAGTCAAGTTTTTGAAGAGCTATAGCTCCTGAAGAGGTTTGTCTGGACGCTATGTCATTTGTCTTAAACACTCTACAAAGATGAACATTATGTTACAGTTCATTAGTTTAGCTTCCTAACAGATAATTGTTTGTTTTGTGCCCCTTTGTAGATGCCTAACACTTTTCAAATGACATGATGCTATTATAGCTTTCAGTTTGCCTCTGGGAAGGCTTTCTGAAGTATCTGTGACTGCAGCGGCGAGGCAGATCTTTCACAGACGTCTTTTTTCTCTCTGTAGGCAAAGTCATTCATGCAAAAATAATGAGGGCTTGTTGATGTGTCTAAGCAGTTCAGCAAAGAGTTCATTATTAACAGCAACAAATCTGGGTTGCTGGTCTGAAATGCTGCCCAACAGGATTGGTCTATTTTTTTTTCTTGTTTGTTTTCCTTTACAAGAGCAGTAATGGTATTTAATCTTGCTGTAGTGTCTTTATGGGGTTATTGTTTAATAAAAACCATGGTACCAAGTTCCTTCGCTCCCCATCAGTCTCTCGTTTTTTAAACAGAGGTGTTTTATACTTCCTACTCTGTGCTATGTCACATGCTTCACACAAGCCGTTGTGTTGTAATCCACAACAGCTGAGGCATTGCAGGCAATAGTTGAGAAACCTGGTTATCTTTCCAGACGCTTGCATCCAAAATCTGTCTATACAGAAGGCAAACATTTTTCTTAATTTAATTCTGACTAAAATAATTAGGTAAATAGTTTTATTCGTGGCTTGAAAGTGTTGTTAAATGGGTTTTCTGTCAAATATTTAAGTGGAATATATGTAGAGATGTAGGCAGGATGTTGTTCCAGGCCAATTTTCAATTTCTTGGGTCACACTGCATATGATAGCCTTTTCTCAGCTGTACTTATAATTTATGGTAATTATGATCGCTAACTTTACAGTATAAATACAGATTTCCTATAGAGTCTTAATATTTCAGGAAAAGTTGGATTATGTGTATTTTCTAGGTTTGTATAAGCATGGAAAAAGAAAATGAAGTGTCCCCTTTATGAAATTAGAAAAATATCTTTATAAAATAAGAATGCAACTAGAAGTGATCGGTTTTCCTTCTCTTCGTCCAGGAGTCTGTTTATATATCTGTCTCTGTCTTATTCAGTCCAGTCTTATTCAGTCCACCTATACATTTTTCCATCGGACCATCAATCCAACAGCTGTCCATTTGTATAACAATCCATCCATCCACATTCATCTGTCTGCCTGTCCATTTAGCCATCTTTCCGTCCATCTGTCCATTTCTCCATCCATCTATCTGCCTCTCCATCCATCTACCCATCCATCCACCTGTCCATTTTTGTGAACACACATCTTTATATTTTCTCATTCATCCATCAGGGATTGTCAACTCCAGGCCGGTGTCCTGCAACTTTTAGCTGTGTGCCTGGTCCAACACACCTGAATCAAATGGCTGAATTAGTTATTATAGTCCTGCTAATAACATTATTTGACTCGGGTGTGTTTAAGCAGAAATTCAGCACTTTGATTCGTCTCGTTACTGAAAAGTGTTTTCTAAATAAACTTGCCTTGCATATAAAAGTCGCAGGACCCTTGAGGACAGGAGTTGACGATGCCTGGCATAGATCCTTTACCTCCGTTAGTTTTTATGTCCATCCATCTGGAATTCTATCAATCGCTTACGAAATCATCTGTCAATCCATCCAACTGTACATGCAGCAAACAAGTCATCTAAACTTTCATCTATTGGTTCATCCATCCACTGATTTGGTTATGGTCAAGCAACATAACATGCTGGTATTTTGAATTGTTAGATTTCTTAGGGTAAACGCCACAAAATAGTTTAAGTTTCATCTCTGAACTTCACTGCTAATGTTGTTCTAGCAGTTGCTTCAGGCCTTCCAGGCTGTGGATACTTGGGATGATCTCAACACAGAAAAATTGAGTTTGTCCTTGTCTCACTAGTTTGTCAGCATTCTTAAGAACAGGTTGAGTACTGATTGTTTGTTTCCACAACATGAAGCCAGGAAGGAATTTATCTACTCATTTTACTGGTTGATTAACATGCCTTATGAACAAAAGGAATATGGTGGCGGGGGAAATCTGCTGCTGATGTCGTTTGAATCAGTTTAGTAACACCTAATGACCTCTGAATGCAGCCGTTGTCAAACTAGAAACACCTTTTCGAATGGAGGTGTTTTGTATTAGGACTCGCCACTCTTTTAAGTTGTGTTGATCCTAACTTTTAAGATCCTAAATTTTATATATATATATACACACACATAGTGCATAGAAATGCCTCCCTTAGCTCAGAGAAGCAGACCGCCTCACTTTAGGGATTAAGATTCAGGTTTTTCCAGAGTTTTAACCTGTTGGACCTCATCTGTTAAAAAAGAATGAAGGAGTGTTCAACCACATGCAGATAGCATTCTTTGCAAATGTGTGTCATTTCTTACCCTTTAACATTTAAATATGAGCTACAACTGGGAAAGAATTCTGTGGCTACAGTATATATCTAACACTGGCCTGGCATTAATGGGATCACTGGATGCGAGACTTTTGTTACACTTTTGAGCCAAAACTCAGGATAAACCATTACCAGTCAAAGTAAACGACAAGATTCAAGTAAGGACTTCCTCTAATCTCTCTCTTGGCGACATCTTAGGGTTTTAATGCTTTCTCTGCTCGGTCTTTTTAATTTTTTTTATTATTGTGCAGTTTACCTTGGATCTCTCATCAAGCATCCTCTTAAAGTCAGAGATGGTCTCTGAAGCACAGGTGCATGACATTTGAGGTTCTGTAAGGGAGCTGACATGTTATACTCGCAAGTAACAAGCAGAAATATCCACCCAGTAAGAACAGTTTTGTACAGTGAAAACCCTGCGGGCCTGTTCTGCTCCTGCTTGTAGCTCATGCGCTCCGCCTAGCTTCACTCACATCCATCTGGGACATCTCCATAGGAATTGCCTTTATTGAAGGCTGGGCCTTATCAAAAATCCTTGCATATGATTGGATAAGCCACTTGTCTGTCATCTTAATCGACGTGCTATTTCAACCACTCACACCGAAGCTAACCCGTGACGCTGTGAGAGCGACGCAGGAAAAAACAAAACTTTTTTTTTTTTTTTTTTTATATGTGTTTGTGGCTCTAGTGGCACGCGTTTTATTGACAGTGAGCTGACAGGAAGAGGGGGGAAGACGGGCGGCAAAGCGCCGCGGGTCGGAGTCGATCCCGGGCCAACCACGTTGAGGACTAAAGGCCTCCTAATATGTTTCGCGCTAACCGCTCGAAACATAATGCAACAATACTAGGTAGATTGTACAACACGGAAGAAATAGCAGCATCAATGCTAACGCTTGCTTCCTCGATGCGAGCCGCCATTGTTGTTGGAATCTCACGGTCGCTTCTCCACTACGTCACATCCATGAAACTCCCGCCCTGCGTCCTGATTGGCCAGACCATAAAATTGGTTGGAGAAATCACTCTCTATGGGAGATGTCCCAGATGTATGTGAGTGAAGCTAGGCGGAGCGACATACATCTGGCGAGAGTCAGGTTAAGGATTCAGTGCATGGCACCTGGAATATAATAGCAGGGTTTCCCGCAGCGCTATCTTGGCGAGGCGGCCGCCTCGCCAAACTCACGCTACCCGCCTCGCCAACGTTCCCCACAAAAAAAAAAAAAGTGACGTTAACACGCGGTTTGTTGTTGTTGCTTTCGCGCGTGCGTGAATGGCAGGGAAAAAACACATGGATACCCCCCGCTCCGCGAGTCGGTCCGCGGACAACGTGTCGTCGTCCCCCCCCCCCCCCCCCCCCCCCCCCCCCGCTCCGCGGACAACGTGTCGTCCCCCCCCCCCCCCCCCCCCGCTCCGCGAGTCGGTCCGCGGGCAACGTGTCGTCCAACAACCCCCCGCCTCGGATAACCAAATTCCTGCGGGAAACACTGAATAGTCTACCAAATCTTGTGTTTAAGCAGTCCCTTGCTATTGCAATATTGCACACATTGTTATTGCGATGATATTTACTATTAGATATGCTACACTCTGCAGTTTAAAGTGTTTTTGGCAGGTTTCTTACTCTTTTCGTCAGGTTAGCTTTCTGAAAGTTCTGCTGTTTCCAACAGATTTTTATGTGGTATTATGCACTCAAAAATCTGTTAAAATGTGCAAGTATGGCTTTGGTTAGCAACAAAGCCGCTCCACTCAATGGAGTCTGCAGCCTGTACATGCTAGCAACAATAAACCTAGTAAGTTAATTCAATCTAAAAGTTATATTTATTTTGGCCTTATGTTAGAAACAGGGCAGTGTATTCCAATTACTCTGTCCTCTCCTCTTTCAGGAGAGAGCTACTTGGAGGGGCGGAGTGATATTACACACTTGGGAAGAATATGCGCCTTATAATCTGGTGCGGTTTATGGTCCGAAAAATACTTAACATTTTTGGTAGTTATGAAGGAGTATAAAAGCTGAATATAACCAGTTGCCTGAATACTTGTATAACTGTGTTTCAAGACAGATATAATTATGTTGTAACAGTTTTGAGGGTGGAGTAGTGGTATGAGATGATGGCCCATTGCTTAACTTTCCTTGTCCCAGATTTAAAAAGTCAGAAAAAATGTGACTATTAAAGCATCTGGTGAGGTCATGCAGGAAGCGGTCCAAGAGTGGGACAAACAGTCATGTCATTGTCACAAGAGCGCTCTTTAGAAGGTCAACGGCTCTAAACGTCACATCAGCAGAAAAACAATATTTTTTTTTATTTTTTTTTATTTGTGTGTCTTTTGGGCGGGGGGGTCATGTGCTTACACTTTAACCTGATCATTTATAATGTTTTTTCCTGTTGTTCCTCATCTGGCATATTTATTTGTTTTGGTTCACTTATTGACTTCCTAAATTTCAGTTAACTGCTTTGTGAAATGGCTGTGAACTTGCATTGTTAGAAAAGAAGAGGTGCAACAATAGGTCACAGTTAAAGCAAGTGAGAGTTGCGTTCAGAGCCTTTCTTTTGGTATCCCCCCACATGAGCTGGTTATATGGTGTCTCGAAGTGACTGGTATTTAGCTGATACGTCCCTCTTTCCCCAGATGGGGCTTTTGATTATTTTTTTTACTTTTTTTTTTACCTTTTCATGATAATTATATAGTGCATATTCAACTTTTTTGAAACACCACTGAAGACATTTCATGTCTCTGTGTTTATCACTGTTTTTTTTTTTTTTTTTTTTTTTACTTGTGCAAATCGTTGCACAAAATATTCTAAGCAGTGTATGGTGACTGCGTTTTTATCATCGATCTCATTACTGTGGTCATTACATACTTTATATAAAGATATGTGTGTCTTTTTAAAAGTAATCCTGATTAGCATGGGCTTTATTTTATTACAAATTGACATCAGGATAGGCTGTTTGGAAGTGATTTTTTTTTTCTCTTTCCTGTGAAAACCCAAGATGTTTCATATTACTCCAACATTGTAATATTAGAAGAATTTCCTTCATTTTAGTTTTAACCGTAATTGAAACCTTACTGTAATGCTGGTTGTGGTGATGTTAGGAAAATGGACTCTGCACGATAAATGCAGCTTCTATTGGCCTACAGTTTCAACCTGAATCTAGAACAAGTTCACATATACAACAATTTAAAATCTAGTCTAGATAGCTGGCATGTCTAAAGCGGTACAGTATATGGCACAAAAGATGTGATAAATTGTCATTTTAGAGTGTGGAATTTTTTTTCTTTATTTTTTTTATGCAGGGCTGTACGGGGTATTTGAGAAGTCAGAGTCATGCCTTATGTATCCGCTGGTTAGTTTGAGCCAAGTTTGTGAAAGCCAAAGAGCCAAGTCCAACTAAAATGAGACCACCAGAAGTGACTTTATCCCAATTTGGATTAGCTCAACACTTTTTATTAATCTTATGGCTCCCTGAACAACCATTCTGCTATGTTATCTAAAGAACGCACATAAACGGCATCAGACGTGATCTAAAAATGCCCTTATTAATCTCTGTTAAACAGCCCACACCTGAAGTGTGCGGTTAGTGACAGATGCTCCACAGCACCCAGAAATCCTTTTTTGAGGTTGTTGATTATTCTGATAACCGTATCTGGCTATCCAGGTCCAGTAATTAGTAATTGTGTGTCTTTGTGTGCTTGTACACAGTGTGTCCAGTGTGGTAAAGGTACCAATTGACTGCAGTTGTTGAAACAAAATGGTGTGCATTTTGTGAGCTCTGCTTAAGTTTGTGAATTGGCTCTGGGGAAAAAAAGAAAAAGTTTTTGTTTTCAGAATGAACTGATTTGTTCCTAGTTGACTAGTCAGGTATCAGGTTCATAGATATAAACAGTCTCCCATTCAGTACGTTTGTTCAGTTGTCACGGTCACTAAAAGTAGGAAATGGTAACTCAAACCAAGCCAACTTTTAGTTTGTATCTGCTGAAATTGTAAACATGCCTCAAAAGGACAGGACAAAATATTAAGCAAATTAAGTTTTTCTAACTAGTACTTTTTTCTACTTTTGATGCATTGTTAAGTTTGGACAAGTTCTGCCATTCTGAAGACGGGACAAAAAAAAAGTCCAACTTTATCCACCATATCTTTTTATTTCTAATATGCTGTTGAAAGTTTTTGTGTTGACATTACATCCATTTCCAAATGCCTACAACAATGGCTCATTGTGTCGCTGTGCACCAGAAGCTGGCTAACCGAGGATAGAGGTGGCTGGCAGATTGCCTGACTGGGTAACGAGCTCACTCATGACCCATGTGACGATGAGTGGCTAAGTGGAGTCTGTAAATGAGTGAGCCAGTGTGATGACCTGCCGCCTCCGCTGTCAGGATAAAGCACAAAGAAAATCATTGCCAGATGTCAACATATTACAAGAACTTTATTATTTCCACGGGAAGTCACAGAGATGCAAAAAAAGAAAAGTTTGAACACAAATTTTAATTATTATTCTGTCAGGGTTTTGGCCTAAATGTTGATGGGCAGCTAAGGACATTAAAACCTCACAGCAAATGTGAATCACAAGGAAATGGCTCTGCTATGCATTGACCTGTTCTGATAAAGCCAGTATTTTTTATCACTGTTTTAACGTATCTTGTTTCAGACTTGTCAGGTGGGTCAAGCATAAGACTTTTGAGGGTCAGTGGAAACTGTAGACCAATAGAAGCTGTTGGTGAAGATTCTCAGTCATCCAGGTCATGGTCAATCCAAAAAAAGGTAAAAAAACAAAGCAACTGGACTTATTTTCCGTAGTTGAAGACGTTTCGCTTCCTCTCCAGGAAGCTTTCTCAATTCAAAAAGTCTGGAGTAATGTGGAGTATCAAGCTTTATACTCCTGCCAAACAAAGACCTTGTAATGGCTTAGATAACATGCAAATTCAACAGAAACAGGTCCACTCCTTAGTAATGGGCGGTCGTTAAAGTCATTAAGCCAGCAGATTGAACCGAAACTGGTCCACTCCTCGTCCTGTTGTTTGGCAGGAGTATAAAGCTTGGCACTCCACATTACTCCAGACTTTTTGAATTGAGAAAGCTTCCTGGAGCGAAACGTCTTCAACTACGGAAAATAAGTCCAGTTGCTTTGTTTTTTTACCTTTTTTTTTTTTGGAATAGAAGCTGTATTTATGTATAGCAAACTCTTATTTCGCTATAGCCTACATCATTTTCACTTATCTATTTTTTTTTTGTCGCTAGAGCTTGTTGGACATTCCATTCAGACACCAGGTTTCCTTAGTTATCTTCTTTATGTCAATTTCAAGCCAACCATTCCTTGTCTTTGTTTATCCTTATTTAGGCAGTTTTTTGCCCATATCTTGTACAAATTTAACCTAAACAGAAACATTGTCATATTGGTTAGATGAAAGGCTAATTTTGTAAATTCTTTCTTCTCAACAAATATTTTCTATGGGATTTTTGTTTATATATATAAAAAAAAATATATATATAAAAATACACACACACACACACACACACACACACACACACACACACACACACACACACACAGAACTGTACAATTGAGTGATGATCCCATGGCATTACCATACTGCGATATTAACAGTGTCAAGCTTCTGTAATGACAGCCCCGCCATGGCTTTGAATATGTATGTTGGGGTTTGAGCCTGGCTGGTCTGTCAAAGTCTGTATTTGTCGTCATTCAGTCAAATTTAGGGACGGTATTTATCAAGTATGCATCATCATTATGTGTAGCTGTGTTTTGAATAGTGTGTCTTTTCTGACATGTCACTGTACAAAATCCTGACAAACAAAATTAGATGAGATAAAACACTCGTACTTCCTGTACTTCAGTACTTGCACTTGACATATTTGTCAGGTATTAAATATACATGTGCGTTTTTAGACAATGATCTGAGATATAAATATGTTTTTTAACAATAGTACTGTATTTTATCAAACCTAGAGAAATACATGGTGTATGAAACATCTTGCGATATTCAGCAGTGAACTACCGAATCCTGAATTTCCCCACAGTTAGACAATAAAGTGTTGTGTGGTCTTTCTAACTTTTTTAATAGTGTGCCCACTACAGTAGATAGAAAAAGTTTACATGTCCCTGTTGAGATACAAAGTTTATGATAAAAAAATTAAATAAAACGAGGCCAGGAAACTTCCAATCTTAATGTGGCCTAAAAGTTTTATCCCTCAGTTCAAAAACAAACTGAAGTCTTATAGAGGGGAAAATAAACCCTCTACCTGACTTTCATTTAAACTCCTGTCTTAAAGTAGTCAGTAATCATTTAAAGTACACCTGTTTAACCCCATGTAAAGTTAAGCGATGCTATTCACCTTACATTTACTCATTCAAGTTTCACAGCAAAGCTATGGTGCGCAGAGACCTTTTGTTGTTTAAAAATAAAAAATGGCTTCAAAGATATTTAAAGATATATGTGGAAAAATTTACTGAAATTATTTATCCTGGTCTTGTCTCCACCTACTGTAAGTTCCTGGGTAGAAAACATTAGGCAACACTTTTTCAATATCAAGGACATGGTTGAAAGCTTTTGAACAAAGGTGTTGCAGGAACAAAATATTGTTTAATAGTAAATTATGCAAAATAATTGTATTACCTCCGCCTGGCACGTAAAGGTCCTGGTTTCACTTCACTAGTATCGGCAACAGTACCTGTTCTTTGTCCTTAATGTTTGATGGTGTTTGTTTTTGTTTCATTGGCCACCAATAACAATTATCAAGACTCATTAAAATGTATTAATGTTTCTGTTAACTGACGGATTATTGAGGGAATTATTTCATCATTTATTCACTTTAAACTCTTTTTTTTTTTTTTGCAGACTGACTCAGTGGGAGTACTGAAATGACCAGCCAGTATCCTAGCCATGGAGAGAGATCCCCGGATAAAAAGCCACCTGCCATGGCCCCTAAACTCAATGTCCAGCAATCACCGTCAAAGGAGGCCATTACCATCCGCTTCTCAGCTCTTGGGAAGGAGGAAGAAGAGGATGAAGAGGGTCTGTTCATCACTGCCTCCTCTACGGCCTCAACTCCGCTGGACGACTTAAATATTGTGACGGCTGTAGAGGCGAGTGAGGAAATGTTTGAAGGGGTACCCTTGGATTCTCCAGCTGCCGTTGGGGTCATTCCTGAATCCTCCGGGTTTTCTCCCAGCTCAAGTAATCACACTAACCGTTCTCCGACACAAACCCTGTCTTCACATGTTCCTGAGCAAAAGGCATCAACAGCCAATTCTTCTCCCATAAAATCTCTGAGCTTTCCCTCCACCTTAGGCTTCGTAAAGTCACTACCCTCGGACGCCGAGTCCCGTGACGGGGCCTCCTCTGCTCCGACTTCTTCATTAAGACACAGGCAACTCATGAAAAATCTCGTCAAATCCTTATCATCAGATACGTCCCAAGACTCGTCCTCTTCTTCTACATCCTACCGTCTTCCAGAGTCTCGCCTTAACCTTCAACTCTTAAAGCAATTTGCACAGTCAAGGATGCCGTCTGCTGCCGTGGCTTCAGTTAGCGATTCGAAGACCGCCCCCTCCACGCCGTTAACGTCGCCAGACAACCGAAGTTTCTTTAAAGTCGCAGACGTCGAAGCACGATTCGAAGACACCAGGAGGCGTCTCACTGAGGCCATTTCGGAACCACTCCAGCTTCTCAGTAAGATCATGGATGAAAAGAGTGGTGGCAGCATTCTTCGGGCTAAGGGGCTTTCTGCCAGTGCCACAGAGCTCTCCACCCTCACGTCTCTCAGCAGTAACCAGGAAAGCAACAACAACTACTGCATCAAAGAGGAAGATGGAGGTGATGTTGAGGGAGAAAGCCCCAACAGCTGGACCCCTGTTGCAGCCGAGTCACCTGGTGACCCCTCTGCCGACACTAAAAGCCCCAACAAACTATCTTTACTTTCTATGTCTGCTCTGGCCAAACAGGAGGAGGAGGACTTTTGCATCCTGAACACTGAGGACTTTGAGTTTTGCACTGACACAGAAGGGGAAGTAATTGAAGGAACCGATAATACTCAAACTCGTAGTCAACTGCCACTAAGTAGTAGTTTGGACCCAAGCTGTGATGATGAATTGGACAGTTGTGAACCAGTTCCTGATGTCCCACACTATACACTCGCTGTCCTTACTTTTCTGATCTATGGGTGCTTTGTATTGCCACTTCCAAACTACGTTGGAGGAATGCTGCTTGGGATTGGACTAGGATTCTTTATAGCCATCGGTGTTGTTTGGCTCACAGGGCCAAAACGATCTGGAGGGGACAGGATATATTCCAGAAACCACAGTAAGCTGTTGAATGCCACTAAATTGGATGTTAAAGAGCCAGAAATCTATAAGGTCAGTCATTTCCACTCTTTTATTTCCTTTTAAGAACATAAGTGAAGTGATCAAATGTTCTATACTCCATTTTTAGATTATATGTGGAATAAATAAACTTTTTTGGCCTTTTTTGTGGTTAAAACATGAATTAAAGGATTACATTTTTATCAGATATTTAATAAAGAATTCAATATTTGTGATGTATTTTGTTTAAATAATAGAAAGTAATTTCAGTCATAATTTTCTTTCTTTAAAAACAGAGAAACTGACAGAATTTAGCACAATGAACTTTAAAAAGCATGCATTTTCATTTTTACAACTTTTTCAAAAAATATTTTCAGTTGTTATAGCTCACAGTGGTTTATATTCATTTACTTTAGCAGAATTGATAAATGTGTTAGAAAGCTAACACAAGACCAACAAGAGCACAGTCAAGCACTGTGGAAGAACGTTACTAATGGAAGACTAAACATCTCATTAATGCTCAATTTCTTAACAATTCATTAAAAAGATAATGATGACAAAGTTTCCAGCCTTAATTGGAGTTTATAAGAGATAGAAGTCGATACAAATACAGTGGCGGCTGTTTTTGGTAAGTGAGGAGGAATCCATTTAACACGTTTACTTTCACATAGCTCACCTACGTTTCCTGCATACAGGGTCTTTGGGGAAGTACGAGTATTCGCTCTGTCGTTTTCTGTGTTGCCAATATGGTTTCAGTCTTTTTTGTCAAGAAAATGATCCATTTGCACATTACAGCAATAGACCATAATGCTCTCCCTTTCCATTAGACACATCATCATAATGGAAGTGACTTTTTTTTTTTTTTTCAAGATGGAGTGGTTTTTAAGCCTTTTCATGGCAAAAAATATTTTTTCTTATTTTCCTTAAATAATGAAAGGTCTGATTATGATATATATTTTTTAGGCTTTCTGAATCTACCATATGATGATATTTGGCTTTAATGCAGAAAGGCAATATATACAGTTAGCTTTTTTGAAGGGCCAGGTGTTATATCAACATTACACTCTAGTATAATTTTTTGTTACTGGACAATGTTTAACAAGTACCGAGATTAACAGATTTTTTTTTTTTTTAGACAAATGACAAAGGTTAACATTTTTGAATTTTCAGATTTCAGCACCAATGAAACCTCATTTATGTGAAACCAGTATGTTGTTCTTTCAGGGCTGGATGAATGAGATCTCGAACTACGACCCAGAGACGTACCACGCCACACTGACTCACTCTGTGTTGGTCCGCCTCGAGGGTCCCATCATTCGTCTTTCTAAGCCCAACCACAACATTGCCCGCCGTGCCACACACAACGAACCAAAGTCTGACGTGAGCTTTGTCAGTCAGAAGATCTATGACCTCAGCAACAGCAAGGTATGCGATCACACTCACTGTTTTACCATGTTTTCAAACGGTAATCTTACACATCCATGTGGCCTGGAAGGTTTTATTTATTTTTTTAAAGTGAACTGGTAAATCTGCGAAGAATAGCTCATTTTGGATATTTATCGCCATTATAATTATGCCAAAGAATTTGTATTTTTGGAAAAGGAGTAAAATACATGAACTGACAAGTATTATTTTCCCCGCAAATCTTCCCCCAGATCTACTTGGTGCCTCCAAATCTAGCCAAGAAGCGAGTATGGAACAAAAAATACCCCATCTGCATTGAACTTGGTAGACAAGATGACTTCATGTCAAAGGCAGAAGAAGACAGGTCAAACGCCAGCGAGACCTCGTGTTCTGGGACTAATGGCGAGGGAACCAGTGGCGCACTGGACCGACAGTCCTCCGTGTCTAGAAGAGACCTGACCGTCTTCCTGTTTGGACGGACTGGGAGGGAGAAAGAGGAATGGTTCCAGCGGCTTCTGTCAGCCTCCAATGTCAAAGTGGACCCGAAGAAAGTTCCCTGTGTTGGAGCCAGTAAAAAAGGTCAATCCCAGTTTCTTTTTGGCACTTTTCTGTTATTGATATTGTTTTTAATCCAGGCTTAGATCCAAATCCCAGTAAGGATATACATTAAAATAGGAATCTGTCATTTGTTACAGCCTCAGCCTCTCACAGCCGCAGCAGTAGCCGTAGCAGTCTCGACGAAATCCTGGCACCACAGCTCAAGTCAAGAGACTCAACAACCTCCCTGACAATGGCAGGCAGTGCCAAAAGCAAGCCGTCTTTAGACTACAGTGTGTACATGGGCTCCTTACTGCCCAAACAGCAGGCAGCCAGTCTCACATCTGCCAGCTCTGCTCAGAGTCTGCAGAGCACCCCCGGAGCTGATAAAAAGGTAGCACAAGTTTATTGTCTTTTTTTTTTTTTTATTATGATGTTCAAACATTCTGTTCTCTTTCTAAGGTCATAAACCTATCACTTCATTTACAGTATGTGGGCTTATAAAATAAAAGTTGGAGGAGCATAATAAAATGCTGCTGGTTGAATGTACTAGACTCCTATTAATGGGAACTGGTGTGCTTAGCTTCAGAGCAACACTTCAGCTCAGGCGCAGCCCAGGGGAGGAGAGGAGGATTCGGTTGCCTGGGTGAACGCGGCTCTCGGCAGGCTCTTCTGGGATTTCCTGACCGAGTCCTACTGGGGTGAACAAGTCTCCAAGAAGATTCAGATGAAGCTTAGCAAGATACGAGTGAGTGTAACAAGACCTGTGACAAGCTTTTGTTTCTGGATTACAAAAATCCCCTTTCTTCCCCTTTTGTACTGCTCACTTTCAAAATCTGCAAGTCATCTGTAGAACACGGAGACGTTTGGACACATTAAATTGCTGCCATGTGAAAGGCTGATTCGCTATTTGTGTTTACAGGCATTAAACTGATAAAGCGACTGCTGAGCGTAGTTATGCAGAGAAGTTATTTTGCTGTTCCATTTGTGGGTTAGGCAATATCTTTCCATTTATCCACTTTTTCACAGTGTTGTTCTCTTCACAGTGTTAGATTTCCACAGTGGTCTCACACTGGCTGTATTCTTGTCTCTTTCAGCTGCCTTACTTCATGAATGAGCTAACCCTGACTGAACTGGACATGGGCACCAGCACTCCCAGAATCCTCGGAGCATCTGCACCTTCTGTTGACTATCGAGGCAAGAGATGGACCACACAACTCCCACAGATATACGCTCATTGGGGTTTAATTGTGAATTTGGACTAGCCTTTCCAGCTGTGAAACCATCTGCTCTGAGCAAATGTCAAGAAAGGCTACCTTTATTTCCTTTCCGTTTTTACCCTTCTCACAGTTATTAAAGACTTTAAACACGTAAACCTGCACGAACATAGTAACCTGACACCGCCAGATAGATTTGCTCCGCATATCCATCTGGAAACCTTCCGTTGAAGTAATTTTGGGAAGGGGCGAAAATACTGGTTAGCTGATTGGCCTATGTTGGTGATAGACGGGCCAAATAAACCAATCAGATCAACGAAGCATATGACGTACTCGTCAACATGCTTCGTCGTCGCTCTGTTACGAGCGACGACGAAAACACAACCATAAGCCAAGCTACTCTTGCTGCTGCAGGTAAAGGCTCGTTAGCTCAGCAAAGAAATACTCTGTAATTCCGATAAAACTTGCTTGATAGCCACGCTAACGCTAGTTTCATCGGCTGAAGCCGCCATGTTCTTTAGACTGAACTGTCGCACTTCTCGTTGCGTCACACCTCAACCCGCCTCAAAGCCAACGCTGATTGGACGTTCGTTTGGTGAACGGCTCCAAATTTTCTTTAACAGAGAGTAGCCAGACTGATCTGCTAGTGAAACCTTGAAAGCTCGCGAGATCAGGATGATCTCACGAGGCTACAAACATAGCCCCTTAACAAATAATCCCATCAGAGATGTTGATTCTAAGTCGTAGTGATATGATCATCAGCTTCTGAAGCCCACAGTGTTCCACATATAAAGCTTTCACACACTTGTGTTTCAATATGCAAATCTTATAGAACGACTGCTTTGACAGACAGCACAGTTTAGGCAACACACTCACAAGTTAATATAAAAAAATTCTAGGAATAGTCTATAAAATGCCCATCACACCTAAAATCCATTAATTCAAAGCAACAATTCACTTTTAGGCTAGATAAGGAGCTAAACGGAGAAGCCTAATAACAAATGTGTAATAATCAAGCCTCAGTTACATTATTAGTTTCTCAGCACGACTGAAGCACATCTGTTCTGTGTACCCACAAAGGTAGACGAGTATGATGATGGTTTCTGTGGCTCAAAGCAGAGGTTCAGCAATCTGATGATCTTAGATCGGGGAGGATTATAAAATACTTGCAATCTGCCAAATTAGAGGGATCGTGAGACACAATTCTATTCTCTTGCCCGTGCTCCTAAAAGGAGCATTATCCAGCAATAAAGTGTTCTGAACTTAAAAATAACATAAAGCGAATTAAAACCAATTACTGTATCCTCTCTGCTCATAATACAATACTAATGCTGATAGCATTGTGTGTTCACGCTGTAGTTTATGTCTGCCAGACTTAATTTGATACAGAAGGTATCCTAAGTGTGCTGGTGAGAGTGATGAAATGATGAAAAATGGTAATACTGGCAACATTGCTGCTGAAGTTAAACTGCTGACTGTGTATGAGTTTCTACGTAATAAACCTCACACTAAACTTTCCTACTGGTACACACATACGAAGTGGCAATAGGGAACCCTCCCTATTGCCACTCCCTGTTTTTGTTTTAATTAAAATAGTTTTAAGTTGGACAAAGTAGTTTAAAGCACATCGTTCTTCACCTCTTAAGAAATGGTGGTGGTGTTTTCAGTGCTATGATATCATGTAGGGAAATTGTGATTAAAATCATGATTGTGTTTTTACTCTAAAAATATTGCGATATGTTTTTGTCATACTGCCCAACTCAAGTTTAAAGTAATTTGCGGGTGCATAACATTATTATCAACATTCTGTAGCGTCACAATGCTTTGTCTCCAATAACTTTTTCTCTTTAGCAGCCTGTTTTGTACCCTCAAACTGTGGATTAATGTTTAAAGATCCCATAAATTTCAATAAAGGACTGTACAGTTCAGTTTAGTATTGAAGTTGGTAAAACCTGCAAAAAATATATAATTTTGCGAGATATTTTACACGGTAAACAAGTTATTAATCTTATATTAAGATGCCTATATTGAAATAACACGCATAGTTCAGTCTGACACCCTTTACCATACTCGGCTAACATTTAAATGGTAAGTTCTACAAAAATGATCCTATTTAAGAACTTAATAAAAGTCATATGCTCAGTAATTATGCAAAAATGGATAAAAGTAAAAAGATTTAGCATTTTTAGCCAACAGATTTTCATGTATTTTGTAAGTCTGTTTGCTGTAAACAATAGAAAGCTGCGAAGCTCTACTTTCCTTTGTTGAACAGGAGCGGTGGGGAAACCCCTCCAGGCTCTCCCTCTCTCTCTCTCCAGAAACACAATGAATTTATAAAAATGACCAGCAGCAGAAAAATCTGATTAACAAAAACAAAACTGTATTTTGCTGGTTGTAAAATGATTATCCTTCATAAGAAAAGAAAATGTATAAATACCCAGATAAGAGTTGCACAACAGTTGCTGGTTTTGGCCTCACGACAGACAATGAGAAAAATTCTTGTCATTCAAAACAGGCAAGATTAGTTTTTACCAGTCAAGCAAAACAAGCTTTGAAACTCTCCCCTCCCTCTCAAGCTTATCAGGTATTCAGGTCAGAGAAACATGCTTCTTGTTTGTGTCTAAAGTACAACCATTTGTCCTATCTAAAGCTGCTGTCACACTGACACGGCATGACCAACAACAACTCAGGACATTGTTTGATGCTGTCTTTGGCTACAGCATTAGCAGCGTTGCATGGGTGAGGGTGTTGCAGTGAGGATGGTGTAAGTGATGTAATGCAGATCCTCAGATATTCTTCCAGTTGACAAACGTTTGCTCAGGGTTTTTAAATAAACACACAACCCAGCTGTCTGTCTGCATAATTTTATAAGTTGAAACTTAAGCATGTACAACTAATATATGGCTTGTTTTATTTATTTATTTATGTTTGTTTTTTTTGCTAAATGGCTGCAAGTGTTGATAACTATGAGTTACTAATATATTTGTGACCCTTTTGAAAACCAGTGCAACATATTTAATAGGTTGTATATGTTGTTCTCCGAGCATCGTGACGCGGAGCAGGATTAAGCTTCGCATCCCTTTTGTCATCGTGTCTTCTGTCCTTTCATTGTATGTATTTGCTGCTCTCTTCCCATTTTTCTTCCCTCTGCGTTCCCTTTCCTTTTTATCTTTTTCTTTGCGGGTGTACTGTCTCTTTCCATCTCAGTTTTCACTCTTCTTCTCTCTGCCATGAGTCACTGCCTCAATTTATATCACCGCAGTTCTCGTATAAACCTTTAATGAGAGCAGTAGTGGATTGCATCACTAGCCGAAATAGCAACAGCTTTTGTTTATCTCTTTTCCAACACGGTGCGATCTAAAATATCAGATCAAATTCATGACACACAGCTCATTTGTGGACTGCTAATTAGAACATAGAGATGGAAGTAAGCACTCAGGAGGTGGTAACAAAAGCTGCATTATACATTTGGATAAAGCTTACTTGAGACCCCCCCCCCCCCACACACACACACACACACACACACTAATCCCTGTGTATGTTTCTGTCTTGAGGTTGAACCTTTGCAGGGAAAGGTGATTTTTTTTAATGATCTACCAGATCCTCCAACTGAAACAATCTGTAAAATTTTTGAAAATTCAAAATGGCACAGTGGTTATGTTGTCCAGGCATCTCAAGTCTTCCCTTTGCTTTTCTTGCAACCTCATTTCTGGAACAAGCTTGCTGATTGCGGTGAATCAATGAACCTTGTCCGTTCTGGGTGCAAGCATTTTGTCATGACTAATTAGGCCTCTTTGTGCATGAAAATTTTTCTTACATAGGATTTTATTTTTCACAGTCTCCATATGCCGCCCCACCGCTCTGCAAAACATCTGTCATTACGCCATACAGTGTGTCTTTTCATCACATATATATATATATATATATATATATATATATATATATATATATATATATATATATATATATATGCTTCTGTTTTCCTATTTTTTTTTTCATCCTTTGCCCAATATTCATATCTGAAAGTATATTTTTACTGAAGTTTCTTTCCAGGCCAGGGTGGAGAACGCCCCCGGTGCTGCAAGTTTCACTCTGTGCCAAGCAACCCTCCCCCACCAGTCTGACAGTCAGAAAAGACCCAGCAGTCTGTGCAGAACCAACTTGTTCACCCTGCCTGACTGCTTTAATCAGTTTCTTTGTCTATTTATACTTGCCGCTTTGCCAAACCTTCACTACTCTTTGGTTTTCTTCAGGTTTTGAGGTTTTTCGTCTCTGCTTTCCGTTTTTGTTTTTCACTGCTCCTCCCTGACTATTTTTATCTGGCTCACCTCGTTTGACGGCATTGACATTGTTCAGTACAAAAAACGGTTAATTCTTGGTTATCTGTTGCTGGTCAACTCTAAACAGCTTTGAAATGTTTCATTTATTTAGCAGTATAATTATTAATCCTGCATTTTATTTATTAGGATTTTATCAAACCTTTAAAAACTTGTGTACAAGAGAAAATCCCAATTACATGCAGGCTAACCTTATCCAGTTGAGTAGTCCTGCCCTTAAGCTATTGGTACCAGTAACGTATAATTAAATGTGCTTTTTTTCATAGTAGGGAAATTAGCTTATCAATTATGTACATGCCTGTTTTTAAATTAGGTTATCTAAATACCTTTAAATACGAATCTACATTCTCCCTTTTCTTTGGTTGATCATTTGTCAAAGTTTGCTGCCATCCAGTGGTTAAAAACAGAAACTACAAACATGAACAGCCCACTTCATACCTGCCTCCAACGGAGAGAGGACATGATTCTGCTTAATACAAAGGCAAAAAGAGAAAAAGTTTTATAATTTTAATGTTTTTAATGTCTTTCAATGTTTTGTGTCAGAGATAAATAAGGCCCCCCGTTCAGATCAAGTATGAATATAGGGATGGATGGAAGTGAAGAAGACCACCAATGTTTACACCTTGCATTAAGATTCATCCTTAGTGATCCGATCACTGTTACCCACTTTAGATTCAAATGAACATGCAACCATGTCACTGTAAGATAAGTTCCACCTGTCAAACTTTGCTGTTATTCGGACATCATCACAGGGGAGATTCTGAGTTGCATTTTTGTGGAGGTACAGTATTGGGCTACAAACTAGGTAGCCCAAAACTAACCTGAGGGATTTTAAAGCTAGATTCATGATTTTTGGAGATGACCTCTTTAAATTGTGAGTGTTTATAATTTGGTCTGATGTAACATTTTACAGTTTTCATGTTTTTAAAATAGTCTTTATGGATGCTATTTATATAAAAGGTTGTTGCTGTTGTTTTGTAACATTTTTTTATTTGTTTTTATTCTTTACCATGTCTCCCTTGAAAATATATATTGTTATACTCAATGGTGACTTTCCTAGTTAAATAAAGGTTTAATAATTTCTTTAAATGTAGTTATATAGCTTCAAAGATGCGACGTAAGAGGTGAAAAGGGAATAAATCACAAGACCTTATAAAGCTCAGTATCAACACAGTTGCTGAAGATTTTAACCTATTAAAAGATCCACAGTAAAACAGACTTGCTAGTTTACTTTTCTTTGTTTAGTCACATTATGCTGCATAAAAATAAGAGAAGTTGACAACTATAAAGAGATTTATTTGTAGAACATTCAATTAACAACAAAAAATAAAGTTAGACTAGTAATGAGACAAATCAACAACCGTCCTGATATCCACTTATTGGTTTTTTTTGACTGAGGAAAGTTCCAACAAGTGATGGTTCTAAATAAAAAAAAGCATAGCTATGTAGCATTTCTGATAAATTGAATTGTTTTAAATTAGTGCACACTGACAGCAGCTTTGATTTTGGCAACATTTCTTAAGAGAAATCTCTTGTTTGCCTCCTATTTTTTTTTTCTTCCAAACTGACAGCTGTTGAGGTAATGCTGCTGCTTAAGAGGAGTCTAGTCGTGTCACGGGGAGTCTTTGAGGGTACCGTAAGTTTGATTGCAGTCAGACTGCCAAACTGGGGCAGCTGTAACTGTTCCAGGCCACTTTCGAATGTGAGCTGAGGAAAGCGGAGTCTCTTGAGCGTGTTGAGGAGTGAACTGGGTTTAATGCAAAACAGTAATTCTTGAGATCAAATGACATCTATGAACATATGTATTAAAAAGTGTTTAAGCACCAGTGTTGAATGTAAAGCAACACCTTAAATATTTCTAACGAATACTTTGTATTTATCAGGTCTGTGGTTTGACTTGGAGCTCTCCTACAATGGCTCCTTCCTGATGACCCTGGAAACCAAGATGATTCTTAATCGACTGGGAAAGGAGGGAGAGAGTCTCCGCTTGGGGGAGCTTGGCAAAGATGGGTAGGACGGACAAGATCCATTATAACAAATGTTTCTGAAAAGTTTTAGTCTCGTGATGCTATAAACGTCTCAATCTGGGAAAACTTTGCTTCTTGACTTTTTTACTAAGTGTTTAATCTTTTGTTGTTTTTCATCCCTCCTTTAACTCTTGTTCTTCTTCCTGCTACTCCTTCTTCCTCTACTTTTTTGCGGCTGTTAACTGGATGTTTGCTCCCTTGGTGAGTTCTGCTTAAATTTTAGCCTAAATGTTGAATTACTTGATGCCTTCTAATACTTTGTATGTCCAATATTTTATTTATTTATTTATATTTATATTAGATATTAAAGTAAATGGGTATTTTAAAACGCATGTTTCTGACACAAAAAGATCTTTTTTTTTTAAGTCACAGCACTGAAGCAGGAAGACACTACAATTGGAGAATGATGTTGCAGATGTAAGGGCAGTGGCATGAAGCCTGTCGCTTTCTGCGGCTGATACCTAATGACGTCTCTTTAACAGTACTATGTCAAATAGACGTGTGTTTATTATTGGCAACACAGGAAATTATATAGTGAGCACTTTTGCTACAAACATCTCTGCAGAACATTTGTGTGAACATGAGGATGTAAACTCACCTGCCCATCTGAGCAGTTTAATGTCCTTAAAATCCAATTAATGTCGCTGGAATAACATATTCACAGCTACATTACGGCATAGCTGCTACATGGCTCCCTAATATAAAGGTTTATGGTGATTTGATTCATATAATTGGATTTTTGAAATATAATAATCATCTCAACTTGAGCTGTAATTTCAAATGTCTCTGAATGCTGCAAGAATTCTAGTGTTTTGAATTACAGTTTCTGTCAGAAATGGTCCTTCACCCCCTGTAGTGAGATACAGGCAGACTGGACTCTCCTTTAATCATTTGAAATCCCATCACTGGGTACTAATTTAAGTCTACAACCTACTGCACTCAGACCTTTGGACTCTAGTTTAATGTAGATCACTTTTCTTGTGCGACCACGGGGTTACACTTTAATGCTTTCAGTTGTCATCCTAAATGTAATGATAAATACTAATATATATTTTATTTGAAAAGCACTTTTCAAAAAAGCCAAAGACACTTTACAAGAATCAGACAAGAAGTTCCCGCCAAACGTTCTCTCTGGTGCAAGTCCTGTCTGCTTTCTGGGTTGTCATGTTCTCACTCTTTTATTTTTATTTTTTTTATTTCTCATGCTTTTTTGTTGTTTACATATTTCTCATGTGTATAAATGTGTGTATGTGTGTGTAGTAACATTTTGTTTTTTGTTTGCTCTCAGATACAGGCCTCGGACATACTGCTTAGCTGCTAGTGATGAAGAGTCATCGAGTGCAGGTTCATCAGATGAAGAAGACTCCTCGGACCTTTCAAATGATTCAGCTGGAGCAGAAAGGTATCACTGAGCTTGTTTACATACTCATTGTTTACTTATTTCATTGTTATAATTACAGTGTTGCTTTAGAATGTAATACCTTGCCCAGTTTCTATGTAAACATGCATATACAATACAATAATAATAATAATACAAATATATTCTACTAGGCATTAAAGACATTTAGAAAATAAAAAGGTCAACAGCCCTCACAATGAAAATATAGGACTATCTGTAAGTTGTTGTTCAGTGACAGTATTAAAAAAATCTATTTTGAAAGATAAAACAAGTCAATTATAGCTTAAGGTAGGGCTGCGCGATACGACCTTAAATCAAAATCATGATTTCTTACCTCAATATATCGAGGTAACGATAAGTGGATATACAGACTGGACTGGGAGGAGTCACGTGACTACAGACTGTACACATAGCGCAACGTCTTAAAGGGACATGAGCATAGCCTGCCTATACAGAGCCAAAAAAGGCAAAAGCAAATTCTCTTTCCATTTACTTTAAATATACTGAGATGGACAAAATTATGTCGGTCATTGTCATTAATTTTGGTGTTGGTAAATTTTCGGTTTATTGCCCAGTCCTAGTTTAAGTGTTTTCTTCCTTCTTGTTGATTTCAGTCTGGTGGGCGGACATAAACCGAGCAAGATAATGCGCTTTGTGGACAAGATCGCCAAGTCCAAATACTTCCAGAAGGCCACGGAGACGGAGTTTATCAAAAAGAAGATGGAGGAAGTGTCCAACACACCCCTCCTGCTCACTGTGGAGGTTCAGCAACTCAGAGGAACGCTGGCTGTCAACATTCCTCCTCCTCCCACTGACAGGATTTGGTATGTAAAGGAAAAATTGTCTTGCTGTTATATAATCAGTTGGGTGGTATCCACAGCAAACACCCATCTTTTGTTCAAGTGGGTAAATTGTTACATGTTCATCATCAGAAGAGTTTCTTTCCTGGAGATAAAAAGCACAATCAAATCTGTTGCAAACAAATGTTTTGAAGATGACTCCTAATTGTGTGATCACTTGGCAACATCTTCTGAGTCAGACGCTGATTAGTCAGAAGTTAGAAATCTTTATTAATAGATGATGAGAAATTGACAAGCAGTGTCAGTTGTCAAAGAAAGTCATTTCACTCGACAAAAACACCTGTTTTTGAAAAATGTGCATGTATTAAATGTTATATATAGAGCTTTAGTAATGCATTGCCGACCTCCGATGGCAACTGTACTCATTTGAAAAGTGTTAACAATAGAAATCCATCATTTCTGCAAGTAAATTGTGTGTTTTTCTGCTGAAGGTATGGCTTTAGGACTCCACCTCACCTGGAACTGAAGGCTCGACCAAAACTCGGAGAGAGAGAAGTAACTCTGGCTCATGTTACAGACTGGATTGAGAAAAAACTGTACCAAGAATTCCAGGTATAATTGCACACAATGACGTGCAAAAGTACACCTACTTCTTGAGCTTGCAGTATAGAACGACACAAAGTAGTGCCTAATTGTGAAGTTGGAGGAAAAGTGTGCATGGTTTTCAAATGTTACACATAAAACTCCAATTTATTTTTGCCCAATAGTTCTTGCCACTCTTTTCTAAAGAGCACATTTGTGGAGTGAATAACTGATGGTTGCAATAGAGACACCCTCCTGAGCTGTGGGTCTCAGTAGCTCCTCCAGAGTTTGGTTGGAGCACCATGTCTAGATTGAAAGTTGTGCTTCACTCCTTCCATTTTTGCATCTCAGATTGAACGGTTTTCTGTGATATGTTCAAAGCTTGATACATAATATCACAACCTAACTGCTTTCAGCGTCTCTAAATCGTCATACCTGGCCTGTCTGGTCTGTTCCTTGGTCCTCATGATGATGTTCAGCATCTTCATGGTGTTTGCTCATTGATGTTTCCTAACCTCTGCCAACATTATAGAACGACTGAATTTATTCAGAGATTAAATAAGAAACTGTTGGACACTATTTAGTTATTAGTTGACTTTTGAAGGCATGTGGTGGCACCGGACAATATTTTGGGGTATTTGTGAACAATTTTAAAACCATGTATTCTTTTGAACTCTCCAATTATGCACTACTTTATGTTGGTCTAATATTCATCTTCTGTATTATTTGGCACTCTAAGAGTTATGAAAATGCACAGCTCAAAAATGTAAGGAGCACTTTTTAACCAGAGTATAATATCCAGTTAGTGAAACTTGGAGCATTGATCTGGTCAGGTCAGTGGTAGAGGGGGTTGTTAATTAGTGTCGGCTGTTCTGGTGTTAATGAAATTAACACCAGGTTAACTAAAGGGGCAACAGTGAATGATTCTGCAGATGGAGGCCACAAGCATTGTTCTCCCTTTAATTTTCTTCTTTTAAAATTTGTTTTTCATTAGTTTTGCATTTGACCAGGGTCAGTGTCACTAATGGTATGAGGCGATACCTGGACCCTTTAGAGGCTGCACAGGCTGTCCAACTTCACCAGCATGGCACATCAATTCGGCCATTGCCAGAACGTTTACTGTGTCTCACTGCACAGTTTCAGGAGCATGGAGGAGATCCCAGGAGATGGCCAGTTACTCTAGGAGAGCTGGACAGGGCTGTTAGAGGTCCTTAACTCATCTGTAGGATGGGTATCTGCTCCTTTGTGCAAGGAGGAACAGCAAGAGTACTGCCAGAAGGTCTAGTGGGCCACTAATGTGGGTGTCCCTGACCAAATCATTAGAAACTGACTTCATGAGGGTGACCTTAGGGCCAGACATCCTCTAGTAGGTCCTGTACTCACTGCCCGGCACCATGGAGCTCGACAGGTGTTTGCCAGAGAACACCAGAATTGGCAGGTTTGACACCCTGTTCTTTTTACAGATGAGAGCTTTGAGCTCATGTGACAGACTGCAGCTGCAGTGAACGTTATGCAAACATTGTTCAGTATGATCGGTTTGGTGGTGGGTGTTGATCAGTGTTGATCTGAGGAGGCATGTTAATGGAGGGACGTGCAGATGGGACCCTGACTGTCATTAGGCATCGGGATGGAATCCATAGACTCCTTCTTGGACCCTTTGATGGTGCAGTTGGTCCTGGATTCTTCCTGGTGCATGACGATGCCCAACCTCATGTAGCAAAAGTGTGCAGGCAGTTCCTGGAGGATGCAAGAACCATTGACTGGCCTCCATACTCCCCTGAACTAAATCCAACAGAACATCTCTGGGACGTGATGTTTAGGTCCATCTAATGCCACTAAGTTGCTCCTCAGACTGTGCAGAAGCTCAGTGGTGCCCTGGTCAGGATCTAGGAGCAGATGAAGGGCACCATCATTCATCTCATAAAGAGCATGTCCCCCCCTTGTTAGACATGCATTCAAGCATGTGGGGGAGGACCGTTTGGAGTCACTGCAGTTACTTTTCAGCAAATTGGACTTGCCTGCGGCATCAGTTTTTCAGTTTAAAATTCCCTGTAACTTTGGATCAAGCCCTCTGTGGGTTTATTATTTTCAGTTTAATCAAATGTTGTGCCGTCCTTTTGTTCCTAATCCATTACCCGTTCCGTATCAGGGTGGATATCCAACAGGATGCTTTTCCCAATTCAGATCTGATATGTTTTCAAAGTGTTCCTTTAGTTTTTTGAGTGGTGTACATAGATCTTTCACATTACAGTTGTTGACCTGAAAAAAAAATCCAGTGAGATATAGTACTTTATAAAGTACTACTCATGTGCTTTTGCTACCTTTTAATTCTTTCAAAATATAACAAACTCAGTAATAGATCTGACAAATGCTAAACATTCATCAAAACTCTGCCTCATACCTTATTCTTTGTCCTCTTTTAGAAAATCCTTGTAATGCCAAACATGGATGACGTGTGGCTGACTATCATGCACTCTGCCATGGACCCTCGCACAGCTGGCGGACCTTTAGTCAGTCCACCGGAGAACGCAGAGCCGTCTTAGCATGACACTGACGGAAACCATCAGCCCTGGAGATTGTTTACAGTATTGCCTAAAGCTTCTGGAGTCTCATAATAAAAACTCAAGCCAAAGTCTTCAGTCACTGTTTTCACAGAAAGACATTCCCCCCAGTCGGTTACTGTCTCGCCTACCAGAAAAGAATTGCTACAGTTTTCTAGGAACACGGTTATGTAGACCAAGTAGAAACTAATGGCAAAGTGTTGCTTGCTGCTATGTAAACTAGTACTCCTCAATGTAAGGAACTCATTGATGAGTAATGCTTATTTGAAAATGAGCCATGGTTGGCTCTTCGCTAATTCCAGTACTCAAGGTAATAAGAAGGAATATACTCTATGATTATTATAAGTATGTCCTATGAACAGAGAAATGGAGACGCATTCACCAGATACCTTACAGCTAGATGGCTAGTTGACAGAAGAGGAGGGGAAGCACTGCAGTTTCCCTTTTTAGAAATGCAGCACATTTGAATTACATTTATAGTAAAGCATGGGAAATATCAAACATTTGTTTTCCAAAAGACCTGAAACCTTACACATTATGTTTTGGTCGGGTATTAATATACAGTATTTGTTTGTTTGCTGTGACCTGACCTGAGCACCCTGTACAACTGCCAAACCCTTCTTTTTTATTTTATTTTAATGCCACTGATGCCATTATCAGTGCTTCATGGGCTAACATATGATACTTTATGGAGACTACGTGAAAAAGTGTGCCTGCTAGGGGTAAAATACTTATAACACTTGATTGAATGTATGTCGGGAAGCTTTCGGGTCCCTTTTTTTTCGTAGCTGAAGTCAGTTTTTACCCAGTTAAAGTTTGGCTGGGTTATGCAAACAATTGCACAAGTTTTTTTCTGTTCCCCCATAATAAACACAATCTTACTTTGCACATCTTTTTCCAGACGTGTCAGATAATCAGTGAAGCTACTGGAGGTAGCACGTATGTACCTTTTTGCATACATCACATGTTGATGTTGGGAGAGAAATGTTATTGACCAACCTGAAATGTGCTTTTAAAAGACTCTACCTGCCATACTGTACGTAAACAGACGGTACACTCAACATATGAAGGACATTTGTTTGCCAAGTGTGTACCTAACATGTTCCCTTTTCGGAAGAAATGCTTCTAAACCAAAGTCCTTTAGGGTCAGATTCCTGTGTTAAATCGATAAAGCATTAGTGGCTCATACTTAAAAGTGTGCTATAAACATGCGTCAACTTTGTTTACAGGAGTTCTTATAGTTTTGTTTTGCTTTAGTTCAGTGAAGCACCATAACAATGATTGTCTTGGTAATTCTTTTTCTTTTTTTATGCCTTGATTCCAGTTTACACAGTCATTTGAAGATGCTTAACGTGGGTTATGGCTTCAGTTTTTTGTAATTTTGTCATTTATAAGAATGAAACAAGATTTTTGAGTATATTAATAAAGTAATGTCAATTGATAATTCATTTTGACAATTACTTGTAACGTTAAGGCCACTAGTGAAATATTGTGATGGCCAAAAACGATTTCACGTATATCTGCCTTATTTATATAGCAAAATAAATCTGTTAATGATTGCTTTGATGTTTGTCTTACAATTGTTTGTTCTCACAGAGCTTTTAATTTTAGTTATGTAAATCACAATACTGTTTCATTTAATCCTAGTCCCCACACTCCCCACCACGAAAACGGGTCGTTTTTATATACTTCAAGTGCATTGTTGTTACATATGCCCCACATGAACTAATTTTGTGGTGAAAAGTTTCTTTGAATACAACCAGACACATGGAGTTTATAGATAATAAAACCTCACTAATGTTATCAATAAGTGCTGTATAGATAGCAAACTCTTCATATCAAGACCTGCATGTCCTCAACAGTGTCCAGTACTTTTCCAAAGATTCGAAATCTATTTGTGTAATTAACTGCTTGAATTAGACCTTCAGTTGTTAGATACTACTTTCAATGGGCTTACCTTTTTTCCATAACAAGCAGGGTTAATTAATCATCCATTTAATGTCCTTTTTAAATACGATTTTTTTAATAGGTTTATTACCACTAGACATTCAGATGTAAATAGATGATCATGAGCAATTAACATCTAAAAGGGTTTAAAGCTGGGTTTCACATCCACCTTTTAAATTATATCTTTTTGCAAAACCAAATGGCTAATCTAAATGCAATTTTGTTATAACTAAAACTAAGTTTAATTTGGAGGCTTGGACAATTTCAGAGCTAAATAAAGGTACATTTACAGTGCGGTGGAAAAATGTGTCCCCTGACAGGTTTAAACTTTTCTTTTTTTTTGTCATAAAGGTTTTAGAGCATCATACACATTTTGAATATCAGGTAACTGAGTTAAAATCAGTTGATATGGTGAATTGATAGAAAGGAAAACAAGCTATACAAAGCAGGTCTGTTTTCATGACTGTAATAGTGTAGCAAATGGAATGGGGATAATGTCTCACTAAAGCTTAAACACAGCTCAGGTCCTGTGAGTATGCAATTAAAAACCATATCCATCTCATTAAATGTATGTTTCTGCCAGTCTGAAATATTCAAAGAAGTCAAGAACCCTTAGTTGTGCTATTATTGAGTAGAATGAGAGGAATAAATTATGAAAATATATAAAACATTTTATCAGATGAAATGAAATGTTGCATTCTGCTGACTGAGTTTTAGCTATAGCAACACAAACATTGAAGAACATTTAAACTTCTTTTTTTAGACATTATTTGTAACATCTTGATACTGATTGAATCTGAAAAGCACAAGCTGTGGAGTAAAAGATTATTTAGGTCATGTCATCTGAAGGAATTTTTCAACAGTAATGCAATGATTATAGGTCAGTTTTTGCACATTTCATGTTTTTTTTTGCACAGGACAGTACAAAAATGGAATCTTTGGGAAGACTTTAAGGTGAAAACCACTGGTGATCAAAGAGAGCAAATGTTCTCGCAATAACCAAAAGATCTCTTGATTCCCAAGACTTTTGAGAAAATATTCATACTGGAAGAACAAGAACAAATTGGAGCTTTTTTAATTTAGTTATTTTTTTTTTAGATGTGGTTAACATCTGATGTAAAACGAATACAGCAGTTCAGTTGTAGAATATTGCAACATGCAAACAAGGCGGTGGTAGTGTGATGGTATTCCTGCTGGTATTCCTGCACAGACCATTGGACGTGATCCGTTAGGAAAATGTCTGACCAGCAATTCATGGTCAAGCTCAGCATACCTGGATCTAGCAGCAGGATAATGATCTGAAGCAAAACAGCAATTTAGGCATAAACTTAAGAGGACCAATTAGGGATATATATATATATATATATATATATATATATATATATATATAAAGTTAGCCATGCCGGTTCATTGTTTAACATACTCAGCAAAATCAGCCATCACGGGGAGCATGTATTAAAGCATTTACACATGTCAAGACAACTAGATGTGTAAACAACAGTCACGATCCAAAAGAGCTTGTTTGTAATGTGATGAAGTGAGAGATTCACCTCATGGAAGTGAATCCGAAAGAATTGCAGTAACTACGTGAGAATTCATGAAAAATAATAATGGTATTTACGTTTAGTGTATTTTAGGAATAATCTAAATGACTGGAAGCCTAAGTGCATTTAAACACATTTAGTTTTTTTGCAGGACAACTCTTATCAGGTTGTTTTTCATAACTGTATATTTCGCCGAAAATATACATACCGGAAGTTGCCGCTGATGCACTTCCTCCTGCAGCGGAAATTTACCGTTGCCTAGTTACGACACTGGGTTTGTTTGCTGCAGGGAGGTCGCGGTAGGTGTTTATGTTTGTGGTCGTTTTTAGTGCAATAAAATGAAAATATGAGTTACATGCTTCCTCAAAGTGTTCCGTTTAGCTGTCAAAAGTTTTCATTCAGTGGTTGTTGTACTCAGTTGCCAAGAAATACTGCTTTCTTTCGTTTTAGACCGTTTAGTTTGAATAAGTCAACATCAAACAGACAGAGGGAATTACAATATATATTTCTTACATCGAAGAGTTTGAGTACTTTACAACAGTTGAAGGGGAAAATATATAAGTCTGTCTGGTAGTAGTTGTAATGCTGGAATTTGTTGGGGGGGTGGGGGGAGGTCATGACATCTCCAGAGTGTGTTGAGAATGTGTTGCTTACAGGTAGAATGGAGAACGCAAGAGATGAAGACCTGCTGATGAGAGAAGATGGGACTAGTGGAGTGACTGTCGCACTTTCTCTTGAGGTTTAATGTCCATAGGTTTTCATTTCTACACTGTGTTTAACCATCTACACAGTGTAGAAATTAATATTTGATGTGCTTTCTTGTTCCACATAATAGCAGGGAATAATGACTAGAGTATAAAAATATTCCCTTTGTTAAAATATTCAAAGCTGAAGTTGTTTCAAACTATACCCAATGTAAAGCTCATAAGAGACTTCCTATGTTCATTCACACAGAATCCACCGGCACAACAGTCAGACAGCCTAACTCCTCCTCCTGTTCTTGACCCAAATATGGCAGGTGAATACTCCTCTCTATCCTGTTCAACACAAAGCTGTCATTGCACAGCCGCATACGGTATACTCTTTACAGAGGGCTCATGCTTAAACGGCTACAAGTAACTTAACTCTGGATATCATTATATTTAAGAATAATATCCATACATAAACACTGTAAAATTATTATTTTTTAAATATTTAAATAAAATTAGATCATAAACATGATTACATAGCCAGTGGAGTGTTCAGTTTTTCTGATTCATCCTTATATAAAGATAGTTTGAGCCAAGATAAAAAAATAAAAATAAAGGACAAAGAAAAGAAAATCAAAACTACCCATTTTAAAACATTGTCAGACATGAACAAAAAGTCCAAAATTAAAGCAACATTTTTATTGGTTGGTTTGCTTTATTATTTCTTTTTTTGGCCCTCTATGTAGCACAAGTACCTCACCAGTTGAGCCTTGGCACATCAGAAGATGTAACAGATGAGGAACCACCACGGGAGGAAGAAGACATGAATGAGGAGTTCATCATCCTGGACCCTGAACATGTCCGTGATTTAATGTTGAGATTTATGCTTAATAGTCAATGTATAGATTTAAGCTTATAAGTATGTTAATACTTTAGTTTCACAAACCTTTAGTTTCAAGTTATACTGGTTATCTTGCGTCCTATTGACATCCGGTTTATATTTTGTGCCCTCTGATTGTAGCCGCTGATCAAAAGGTTTCAAGATGCTTTAAACATTTACTTCAGCAAACGTCTGGAGAGAAACGAGCAGGAACTGAATAAACAGGTCAGCAGTTTTTCAATCTACAGTAACTTAACCTTCAAAAAAAAAAAAAAAACATTCCTTTCCGTGAAAAATTCTGATTCAAATGAAATGTTGTAGAAAGAGCACATGTTTTACACCAACATGGCTCAAACTGAATGACAGCTTTGCACATTTCTTTTCTGATTCTTTCATTGTGCTTTCCTTCCTGTAACTCCAGCGGGAAACTAAAAAGGAGGAGGCCAGGCAGTTACAGGAGGTTAGCATTGAGGTTTTTAATATTCAAGAACAGCTAACCAAAATTGAAAACAAGCTGAGTGACAGTCATCAAGCCAAGGCACAGGCTGAAGCCCAACGGCGGCATGCCCAAGATCAGCTGCAAACAACAAAGAGCAAATATTGTGACAGGGGCAGTCAGAGCAGCAAAGCCAAAACTAAAGGTAGGACTTGCTTGTCATCTGGTGCTCCTGTCTTGGATCATGTTTTAAGGTTAGTGTGTTTGCCTGTTTTCTTTTGACTCTTAACAGAAATAATCTCTGATCATTAAGATGTTTTTATGTGTGACTTCAAATATGAGAAGAATACTGATCAAGGGACAGAATTACATTTGAAAATCTAAACTTCTTTATCTAGAATCTAGATCTATTTGCCATAATCTTAAATAATTTTGTGCATCCGTGATCAAACACTGAAGTAGAAGAGATTTACTTGAGTTTGGGTTAAACCAGATGGAAGTTATTAAACTTATTTACTAATTAGTAGATGTTTTTTAAAGCCGTGCCCCAAACAAATATCTTATTTTTTTGCTTTGCCTGATACTTTAATGTTTTTGATTGTCAAATCCATTTTACTATCAGATAAAGATAACTCGAGTAAATACAGAAAACGATTTTCAAAGTATAATGAAAAAGCTTTCCAAACCAACCTTGTCCCAAGTAAAATAAAAAGTAAGTGTCCCTATTGTTTAATAATTTATAACCTGTGATTAACTGCATTTTGTATCAGTGTTGCTTGTCACATATAGGACTAATTACTGCCAGCATTGTAGAGTCAAGAAGTCCCTTAATGGAAAACATGTGGGCTAAAAGATTCTAAAAAGCAACACATGATGCCTTGTTATACTAAATTAAACGAGTTACAATGGGAGAGGATCGCAAAGCCATTATCAAGGTTTTGTGAATCCAATGAGCTACAAAATAGGGGACATTATCCACCCAATGGAGAAAACGTGGAACAGCAGTGAAACTCCCCATGCGTAGCCAGCTTGCAGGATTCCCCCAGGAGCACATCAGCAACTAATCCAAGAATAAAGAAACCCAAAAATAAATAAACAAATTATCACTGTGCAATGAAAAGGTTTTGAACTACAGATTCACAGGATATTGAAAAAGGTGTATATGACACACAGCCTATACAGGGTTGTTTAGCAGCAAAAAGTCTCCCCCGCATAATTTATCCAAACTGAAAACATTAAATGTCACAATAATCTTTACTTCTCTGTTTTACTCCAGTCTCCAGGCTACAGGCAGAGTTAGAGAAGACGATGCAGCAGGTCATTTTTGCACAAGCAGTCAGTGAGGATCTGCACTCCAAAGTCAAAATTATGAATAATGTCAGACACAAAGTGGGCACTGAGAAGACACAGGCAGAAGAAGAGAAGATAAAGCAGGTGCATAAGCTCTTGGGGTATATATATTGTGTGTTTCAAATGACACATCTCAAGTTTTCAATATGGAAGGAAACTTCCTGAGCTAAGTATGTGCTAATTAATTGAAAATACTCCTTGTCATCAGGACTTGTATGTAGAACGTTTGACAAAGGACTTGGAGAACCGGACACTGCAGGCAGCAGGGTATGAGGTCCAGAGAAATGCTCAAGCACAGGAGACATTAGAAGCCTCTAAATCACTCGCTGAGGTAACTGTTGTAGACTTATCAATTCTGTGAAATTATGTTAAAATGATGTTATAATGCAACATTATATTTATTGATCACTTTTAATAGCTGTCTCTGAGACAGGCAAAATATGTCTATGGCCTAGAAAATGACTCTTTGTTACATTATTGCTATTCAACAAATTTTTCACTTATTTTTTATAATTTTCATTCACTGAATGATGATTTCATTTAAAGCAAATGTCAGTATTTCAGGTCCTATAACATCAATTTTTCACATTACTTGGCGCATGGCTCCTGTGGCCACATTAATAAACTGTAAGAGTAGAATAACTATTTTAATTATTATTACTAACTACAATAGTATATTGAAAATAAAAAGGAAATAAAACTTAAGCAATAAAATACGTACATACAAAAAACAGAATAACTCACACCATGTACAGACAGTCGTTTTTACTACTTATTTCTAAATCTTTTTTGCTGAAAAATGAAAACGGATCTTGTCACTAAACAAGTAGTGTCTTTATACATTTTTTTGATGAAGCACTCATTCCAAGACACTCTTCACCTGTGTTTTCGTGACTCTTTCGTAACTCTTTATCTAGGCTGAGATGGAACTGGAGTCGCTGCTAATGATGCATAAAAAGCTGCTGCAGCAGTGGAACAGCAACATAGCAGATATAAGGAAACACGATGAGACTGTTAATGCGATGCAGGAAGCTGTACGGTAAGAGGAGAGAAAAGAAAAGTTGAACATGTGTCAGTCCCTTTACATCACAAGGATGTTGGTTTCACAAGGAAGAAGTTTAAATGAAAATTAATTTGCTCTTTGTTTTTATGTTGATGTTGTTTTTACACATGTATATTGTCATGCTTCCATTTGTGTTTTACTTTCCCCAGTGAGGAACAATGGTTATTTGTATTCTAGCTCAGGCAGATATGTGCAAAAATATGTGATCATTCTTATCTAAAGGGATATATTTAGGATATCATATGAATAATTAATCCTACATGCTTACAATGTTATCTTTGCTCACATTTCTTTCTTTGCGATAGTGCCATTGAGGACGAGGTGATCTTGCTGGGCAGAGAGATTGAAGGCTATAAAAAATCCACCACTGTAGAGCAGGAGAACAATGAGACACTGACTGTTCAGCTGAACTGGTGTGAAATGGATTGTGTGACTTGGAACAAACTGATCAGTCAGAAACAGACGGCCCGAGAGGTGCTGCAGGCTCAGTACAGCGCCTGTCTGCGCTCCCTGACGGAGACAAAGCACATCCTCGCCACACTCACAAAAGTATCTTCAAGAACTCCTGCTTTCTTCTCAGAGAATTTTTTGTTATGCCTGCTTGCAGCTTCTGCAACTTTTCACTGCTCTGAATCTCTTTTTTCTCTCTCTTTTCAAGGAAATGAGTGCAAATCAAACTGAACTAAACAATCAGAGGAGCCAGGAAGAGAAACTGAGCGCTGCACGTCTAGAGCTGGAGGAGAACATCATGGCCCACATTCAGCAGCAGCTCACACACAGCAAGGCCGCCACATTTTCACAACAGCTCATAAGCAAGATGGCCACTCACAAGAAGGAGAAGGTAAATAAATAATAAACTAATATAACCATCTGAAGTTTACATGTCTTTATATGTTTTTTTTGTGTTTTCATTTTCTTTTCTTCACTGTGTTTTTTTTTTTTTTTTTTGAGAATGTTTGTCTTTTATCTTTCTTACCACATTTTTTATAGATGCATCAGCTGCAACAGCTGGAAAGAGACAGTTTGTCAGTGAAGCTGGAGAGCCAAAAGGTTGAGCAGCAAGTCAACAGCCTGATCCTTACCGTGGAGACACTCGATGAGGAGCTTAATAAGCACCACAAGTTACTGACTTCACATGAGAATGTCCTTTCTTCATTGGTTCGGCAAATCAAGCAGAAAGAAACGACAATCAATACCCTAAGAAACAGGATTTCTTATATTGTGGAAAGCACTGGGGTAAGAGCCTGAATGGAAGCAGGATACCTTAGCAGTGCATTGCTTGTGCATCACCGACCACATTTATTCGTACCCCTGGTAATAATGACGTGTAAAAGGCCTTAGATAAACTCATCTTTTAACTGAAGTTTCATATTGACAACCCATCCATCCATCCTCTTCCGCTTATCCGGGGTCGGGTCGCGGGGGCAGCAGCTTCAGTAGGGAGGTCCAGACGTCCCTCTCCCCAGCCACTTGGGCCAGCTCCTCAGGAGGAATCCCAAGGTGTTCCCAGGCCAGCCGAGAGACATAGTCCCTCCAGCGTGTCCTGAGTCTTCCTCTGGGTCTCCTCCCGGTGGGACGTGCCCAGAACACCTCACCAGGGAGGCGTCCAGGAGGCATCCTAACCAGATGCCCGAGCCACCTCAACTGGCTCCTCTCGACGTGGAGGAGCAGCGGCTCTACTCTGAGTCCTCCCCGGATGACTGAGCTCCTCACCCTATCTCTAAGGGAGAGCCCAGACACACTACGGAGAAAACTCATTTTGGCCGCTTGTATCCGGGATCTCGTTCTTTCAGTCACGACCCAAAGCTCGTGACCATAGATGATGGTAGGAAAGTAGATCGACCGGTAAATCGAGAGCTTCGCCTTTTGGCTCAGCTCTCTCTTCACCACAACGGATCGGTACAGCACCCGCTTCACAGCAGACGCCGCACCAATCCGCCTGTCGATCTCCCGCTCCATCTTCCCCTCAGTCGTGAACAAGACCCCAAGATACTTAAACTCCTCCACTAGGGGCAGCACATCCTCCCCAACCCGGAGGAGGCACTCTACCCTTTTCCGGATCAAGACCATGGTCTTGGATTTGGAGGCACTGATTTTCATCCCGGCCGCTTCACACTCGGCTGCGAACCGCTCTAGTGAGAGTTGTAGATCACGCCCTGATAAAGCCAATAGGACCACGTCATCCGCGAATAGCAGAGATGCGATCCTAAGGCCACCAAAACGGATCCCCTCAACACCTTGGCTGCGCCTAGAAATTCTGTCCAACTCAACTTTGCGGAGTCCAACTCTCACTGGAAACGAGTCCGACTTACTGCCGGCAATGCGGACCAGACTCTGACACCGGTCGTACAGAGACCTGACAGCCCTTATTAAAGGGCTCGGTACTCCATACTCCCGGAGTACCCCCCACAGGATCCCCCGGGGGACACGGTCGAATGCCTTCTCCAGATCCACAAAGCACATGTAGACTGGTTGGGCAAACTCCCATGCACCCTTCAGGATCCTGCTAAGGATTGACAACTTTAAAACTTTATATAATCCCAACCTTTTACATTATATAAATAGATAAACTCAGTAGACAAAGAAAACATTGTTTTTTAATAAATTCACCAGTGGCAGAAATACTTTGCCCAAGCTCCTTTTCCCAGTAGGACAACACTTTGCTTTCCCTTTTACTATTTCACAAACTCACTGAGAGAGGAATCTTTGTTCATTCTTCTTTATGCAATTGCTTTACATTTACATGAGATATTTTTTTATTACAAACTCAACCTCAGTGGCTGCATTTTTCAGTGAGAGATGATTCTACTCTATTCAATTTATGCATTTATCTTAAGGTTTCCCCATCTTTTGTATTCGTTTTTTTTATCATTATTGAAAGGTTCTGGTCAATGTACAAAAGAGCAGCATTCAACTCAATTTCAATTACACAATAAAACAACATCAAAGAAACATAAAAAATAGCTTAGAAAATTGTAAAACAACAAAAAACAATAATCTGAATGTTCATTCTCAGTCCCCTTTAAGTAACAGGTTAATTTTGTTTGTTGGTTGATGTTGTTTTCTTACTTGATCATTTTTTAAAAGTATTGGTGAATATATTGATTCTTGACATGACTAGATCCAAAAAAATATATTTTTTTATAGTATACAAATCTAATTCTATAACTTCTTTAAAGTATGTGATTAGATGGCTCCCTCATGAAGTAGAAGAATTTACCATTCAGATTAATCTTCAGTAGACATGAGACTGATCAATTTGATATCTTATAGGATTTTGATGCATAAATATAATAAGTACCCATGTCCATTGGTATATCTAAACATTTGTTTCTTTATCATTTCCATTATTACATAAAGTTTTAAAATATCTCCTTGTAACCTAGACCTAAAAATATCTAGCAGCATTTGTGATTTGCTTTCCTATTTTCAGCATGAAGATCTGAGTCCTCTGCAAATCCGGATCAAGGAAGTATTAGCTCAGATTCAGGAGCTGGCTGCTCACATCAAGAATGACCACCAGCTCTGGATGCTGCACCAGGGAACACTTGTGGGACTGTCCAGAGAGTTGGGGGCCAACAGCAAGAAGATACGCAAGCTGCAGAAAGACCACACTGGAATGCAACAGAAGGAAATCAGACTTGACAGTATGCATTCCGTACACGGATAGACAGGGAAAATAATTTCTCGCTTAATGAGTTTAAAAACACTCATAAGACTGATGTAATACAGTACATTTATAACATGTGAGGTCCCAGAGTCTGATAATAACACATTTAATTGTAAAACTATTCACTTTTAGTATGTATAACCGTAGGTAAACTGTGGCGATTGTGACTTCGTCATCACCAGGTCAGACTGAACAAGAGGAACGAGAGCAGGCAGAGCTGGACAAGAACTCGAAGCTGCTGAGGAGAGATCTCGAGAAGCTCAGCAAGCTGGTGAAAAAGAACAAGCAGCAGAGTGAGACTCTGGAGCTGGAGAACACATTGCTGGAGACGGACTTCATTCAAAAACTCAAGGCATGGCTTGGCAGTGTTCGATAGTTATTTGCTCTCTTTTTTAACCTTGTAGTCGAATTAACTTCAACTTCATTTTGTCAGGAAGCTGAACAAGAGTCGGTCAGTGTTCAAATGAAACTCGAGAAGACTCAGGAGGAAAAAGAAAATCTCTTCAGGAATCTGTTGGAAGCTGAGTCAGTCACATCACAGTCTGGTTTCCATCTGAATTATATCCCTTAATATAATATAATAATAAAAAAAAGTATATAATGATGTGCTGCCGAAATCAATAACATGATATTAAAAAACAGAAGCTCAGGCTGATTTAAGGCTCATGTGACCTGCAGGCGACAGATATTGCTGTGGGAGAAGAAGACCCAGATTTTAAAGGAGACTCGATCAGTTGTGGACTCAGAGCTAGGCCAGGAAGAAATCCAGAAGATGAAGGTGGAAATACATCGTATGGAGGTAAACATATGTAGCATAATGCAATAATTGGGGTGGGGGGTTGAATAAAGCATCTATAAACAATATTAATTAGTAATTTTGCTATTCTTTTTTCTTGAGGCAAAAATCTGAAAACTAAAGAATATTTAATTTCTTTAAGGTGGTATTTTTCATGTTTACACCCACAATGTTTTTTTTGTTGCTGCATGTCATGTTGGACAAGTTGCGAGATACAGCAAAGGTCTTTCAAGACCACAGAGCAACTGTATATGTATGTATGTCTGAACAAAAGTTCAAATAATATAAAGTAGCTATGTAAATGTTATCGGCTAAATCTGCTGTGGGTTTTTTAAACAGAGCAGCATAAACAGTCTGGTTGTATCATATAGTAAACTTGAAAGTATCCACCTTTTCCAAGACTATGCTTTTATTTTGAGAAGCAGGGAGGATTTCTGTCGGCTGAACTCAGCAAACTAATCCAGTCAAAAACATTTCAACCATTTATTCACTGTGTAAGTGTTATTTTTACATCACCCACTTACATACATGACAGACTGTGTAGCACCACAGTCTGCATAGTTTGGGTCAAAAATCTATTAATGCCCCTCTATCTCAGATGTGTGCTTTCAGCTTTTGTGCATTAACATATAATTTGAGTTATCACTTGAGTCCAGTTTTAAAATATCGATTGAATAAAACGTAAAACCAGTAATAAGTAAGAATGAAGTCTCAAATTTCCTCAATTTATCAATTCTCTGTACAGAAGTGATATTTTTCAGGATCGAGGGGTAGTGGTGGTTGGTGGAATTTTATCATACTTCATGGTGATTTTTTTTTTAAAATCTGTTTGCCTTTTATTTCTATGTTGGATGCTACTCAATATTTGTTCAGTTACGAGTCAACCAACTGACGAAACAACAAGAGCGGCTGATGAGGGAAAGTGAGGCGGCTGTGGCGAGAAGAGAAAACCTTGTCCTGCGCAAGGAGGCCATGGTCCGAGGTTCGCACAAAGAGATCACAAAGGATGAGCTAAGGCGCTCCAGCGAGGGCCTGCAGAGCAAGATCCAGAAAACACTCAAGGTAAGAGAAGTGGATCGTCAACATCCAGCAAAATGAAAGGGGCAAACTATTTCAGTCTTCTAAATATGTCTCTTCAGGAGATTGCAGATTGTGAACTGGTGATGAAGGAGCTTGAAAAGGGCAAAACCATCCAGAGGGAAAAGGTTCTGCAGCAGAAGCAACACCTAGCTGAACTGTGCTGCAGCAGCACCAAACTAGACAACGACTTGGTAAACCTCCAGGACAACCAAGACATGGTAAATCTGCAAGTTCTTTCAATGCATTTAAATAGTATTTTAGGCATTATTCTTCACGTCTTGAAAATGAACCCAGTAGACTCATTGATTCCTCAAGTAAGAAATAACAACTGGTTTTGCATCAGCCAAGTGTAAGACTTTCACAATCAGTGAATCACAGCCTGTCACACAATAGCCCTGATGAAGGCGTAGTGATAAAGTTTATTTTAAAGCTTTTTCTTTTTCTTCCTACGTCGAGTTGACAGACATGAATTTCCTGGCACAAGGATCGCCGCTTCTATTTTTAACATCCTCTCCCACACATTGACAATGAGGAGTTTTAGATAATGTCTTGTTTCATCTGCCTCTACAACGTGTGTCGTAAATGCTTAAAAAAAAACGTACCAGCACTAAACAGCTGCTCTTTATCTTTCTTCGCCTCTCCCCAGAACCAAGCTTACCTAATTGCTCTGCAGAGTCGAAACAAGAAGCTGCGGGATGTTTGCGAGGGCAGCTACAAACTCTCATCCAGCGAACAGACCGTCGGAGCTGCTCTGCAGAGCCAAAGGGAGCGCCTGGAGGATTACAGAAGCACCTTGAAGCGTAACTGTGAGGACCTCCCTCAGCACCAGGAGGCGCTCCGCCACATCACACAGGCAGTGGAGGCGTACATAAAAATTTCCCAGCAGTAAATGTTCTTAGAGTGAGGCAATGACTGAGACGTAACTGTGAGTACAACAAAGGCATGTTACTGAGGTTGAGGAGCAAATAACAGGTTTATTTTAATGTTTTCTCTCTGTAATGCTTGAATTGAAATACTCGTTTGGAGACAGCGTGTTCATTTAAAGACTATTGATGCAGAAATACAAATGAGAAAAATGTTTGTGGCGTTTCAGTTTCTCATGAGAATCAATATGTAATTTACTTTAGGAAATATAGTCCAATTTATTCACTATTCATTGACTTGTGTTGTTTCTGTATGTTTGTGTCTGTATTTGTCAGTACTTTGCTGCAGAGAAGGCAGCTCACTTTTCATGTCTATAAGTAAAGAACAATGAGCATTTTAATCAAATCATTAAAATATGCTTAAATGCTTCTTCAGATGATTAGAAAAAGAAAGAAAAAAAAAAAGCTTAAAGTTTTTCAGAACACCACCAGGTTTTATGAAGCGCTTTCTTGATGATGCTGCAACTCTTAGAGTAGCTCTCTAAACCACACCTTGGGTCTGAATATGTTCCCTAGGAAACCGGGCTGCCACATGACGTCCTAGATGGCGGCATGCAGGGCGTACATGAGAACAATGTTAAGACATCCCAAAATGATCAGGCCTATGCTGTGGAACTGGCTTCCTCGTAGAATGTCTCCGCTGCAGTTTGCCAAAACAAACCCCTGTACGTGTTCACGTCTACTGGGTGAACCCGGAACAAACTGTCGTTATCATTGTCACATACAGGCGTGAAGCAACAAAAATACAACAACATGTCAATCATCCAAACTGTTCAATATCTAACAAATAATGGCAGAAATCGACCTCGTACTTATTATCATTGCAAAGATCACGGTGTTTAGCAGTCTCCTTACTTCATTGCGAGCTTCAGTTGGATTCTTCAGATTTTCCCTCTATCCACTGTATGGTTGTTTTTTTGAGTATCTTGCTGGTAAAAAAAAAAAAATCGCAATCTGAACCTGAACGTACAAACACGTTGATTATTTGTGTAAATAAGTTTCAAGAAGCTGCAATGGTTTTTTGCAGTCTTGGAGAAAATCTTCCTGTTGAGCAGTTTGGAACCGAGCACCGTGGAAGCTCGTGTAAACGTTGTCCAAACATACAGATGTTAGGAAAGTTATCTATCTCATATGGGTTTAGGAATATCAATGAAGGTTTGCGTTGAAATATTGAGGAGGGTATAACATACAAAGTAAAAAAATTAAATGGAAATCATTTTTTAAAATCACAGAACAAACAAATTCTACAGCATGCAATGCAAGTGCTTGTTAGTGCTAATTTATTCTGTCAATTACAGTGCAGGAAGTTACTAAGCCAGTTTCCTGGAATTTAAAAATAGCTATAACGTCTTAAATTAAGGATCTAAGGAATTCACTCCCCTTGTTACATTAAAGTCTTTGATATATTTCAACTTCTGAAAAGCTCTCTAAAAGTTTCTAGTGTGAAATGTCGTTTTCTCAGATTTGGATTAAGTTTAAATCAGTTCTCTGAAGAGTTGTCTAAAACTCATTTGACATGATTCACGCTGACAGATCAAAGCTGATTATGATCTGCCTGTTTGTCGGGTGACTCGGAGGTTAACGTTACATTTCTGTTAAACTGCTCTCAAATGTTTGAAGGCTCAATGGTTCTTCCCCTCATTCTTTATTGCAGTTTTCTTTCTTACATAACCGTTCATATACTGTGGGAAAATTCCCCATATGGTTCAGCCTTTACCGTTTGCGGTAATAGAAGTTAGATAATTAGACCTTGTATTGACAGAAGCCTACAGATATGCTGGATCGTTCTTCATGCTAGTAGGTTTTAATAACTGTATTTTTTTTCTTATGTTGTAAATTTGCTATCTGCTGCTGGTACGCCTGAATTTCCCCAACAGTAAAAGATAAAGGATCTCTTCTGTTTTGTCACCTGATTTAGACAGGAAAATAATTTCTGGTCTGCAGGAAATAAGAAAAGAGAATCAGCCTTGGTTCATGAACCGTGAAAACAGCCCGACCATAGATACGCTCACTTGAAGATTCACACAGTTTTCTTTTGAACAGACCTTTTTTAAATTAAAACCAGTTCGCTGTCTTTCAGACAATAGATGTCTTTGTCCATGCGTAAGTTCTGGAGGTAATTCAAGTGTACAATTTAAAGCGATGCTTCTAAAAGCTTTTGCGACACTTGCTCACTTCATATGAACTCACTGATAACACACATCCTCCAAAGCCTCTAGAGAGGCTTCAATTTATATACATCCTGCACTACGACACAGTAAGTCCACATGTGTTTGGCTAAGAAAAACACTTTGTCCTGGTAATATTATTTCCTTCTGTGGAAGAGGACTTTGCACTGACCCTCTCTGTGTTTGCTCCTGTCTGTGGCGCAGAATGTGTGTTTGTCTAGCTTTGATTAGGAATTATTAAGCTGAACTCCCATGTCCTCTAATGTCTTATTCCAAAAAGTATTTATTAAAAAAAAAAATGTTACAACTTATTCAGTATGGCAGATGTTAATTATTATTTGACAAGCCACTGAATTAGCCTTTAAAACTAAACAGCATCCAGGAGTGTGAATGAAAGTTCCTCACGGTAACGCTTTGTTTGACTGATTGTTTTTAGAAGTGTGACTAAAATATGACATCCTGGGTCTCTGTTTACATGGTCAGATGATTGTGCCAGCCCCTAGCTGAGCTGCATCACAAAGGTTGTCACACAGGTTTTCCAACACGCCCACAGATGCGTGCCTGAAATAAACACCAGGGCGTGGAAACTACCCTGCCTTTTTTATCATACTTTATCCGGCTCCTTCCCTCAGTCTGTTGATCTGCTGTCGAAGTGTGTGTTGGGTATCAACTCTCCTGCTCCGGCTGTGTGTACGCATTAGTGAACACACACACTAAGGATGGCGGGGGAGGTCGCTCCAGACGGTCCAAACCTGAAGGAGATGGGCGAGGAGGAACTTTGGGAGCTGATCAATGACAACCGCCACCGGATCTCCTTGGGGGTCCGACCGTGCGTCTTGATCCCGTATCTGAGGCAGGTCAAGGTTCTCACAGAGGTGGACGAAGACGAGATCCTTTCCTGTCACAACCTGACTAACCGCTGCATGAGAACAAGTAAGCTTCCTGACTAGATTTTTCTGTTTTAGATTTTGATTATTTAAAGCAGTCCAGATCTGCTCAACATGCTAAGAATTACCAGAGGCGTCTGTAGTTTGTAACTGTGAAAATGTGGATTCGGATTTGTCCTCTTCTTTCAGCCAATCAGAGGTGGACCTGGGTTAATGTGATACAGAGCAGTGAAAAAGTATTTCCCTCCTTTTTTCAGTTTTTCTGTATTTTCTATATTTAAATATTTCAGATCATCAAACATTTTTTTGTCCTAGAAAGATGAACTTAGAAAATGCAAAAAGCAATTTTCAAATTATGTTTTTATTTATTTTTTATTTTATTATTCCCACCAACCTGGCCCTGTGTCAAAACTGTTCCAAACCTAATAACTGGTTGTGCCACCCTACGTATTTGCAATAACTGGTCCTGGGTTTTTTAGATAATTTTGAAGGAATTTTAGAAAACTCTTCTTTGTAGAAATGTTGTTATTCAGAAACATTGAAGGGTTTTGATATTTTAATTGTGGTTAATTTGATCAAGTGGTTTTCACCTCAGAGCTCTCCCATGGATGGCATTTGTGCTTAGTCTCTTGTTTCTTTATTGTTTAGACATGAACACTGAACGCTTTTGATGTTCTGGGTGTTTCCTGACCTGGAGGAGATGGGAGTAGTTTTGGTAGGCTGGCAAATTATGGGAAGGTTCACCGCTGTTCCATGTTTTCTGTGTTTGTGGATAATGGCTTTCACTGTGGTTTAGTGGAAGTCCCAAATACTTGAAAATGGCTTTGAAATTTAAATGGTTCCTTGATTCTATGGGTCTCACGGTATTCAGGCTGGAATGTGGCTTGTGAAAATGAACTCAGCTTTTTTATTTTCATTTTTTTTAAACTTAACCCTAACAAGGGAGAGATTACTATTTCACATAAGGCCAGATTTTCTTGGATAGCTTTTTGCCTTATTAAATGAAATAGTTATTTGTCTATGATTTGATGATCTGAAACACTTAAGTGGATCAAAACACAGCAAAAACAGAAGAAATAAAAGCGCCTGCATTTTTTTCACAGCACTGCATGTCCGGTTAGACAGTCAATAAAACAATTGATCAGCTGTCTTTTTGTTATTGTTTCAGCATACAAAGCTACAAACGTAATCATTCCAGTGAATAAAAAGTCAGTCTGACATTCAAGGTTTAACACGGCATGAGATATTTAGCGTTATGACTGATCATGGATTATTTCAAAGCTTTCTGAAAGCTGATTTACAGTAATTGCTTTTAAAGCCTTTGATATAAATGGACAGGCATACAGACAGCGTCGGTGGGCTTAAAAATCTACAAGGTTAAAAATTCTTGACTGTTTTGGAGATTGCAGGATGCCACCTGCTCGTAATAAGAGGTTATTTAGCCAGACCTATTGTCTACAAGGAAACTTTTAAGTCAACCGCAGAAAACCAGTTCTTGAGCTCTGGTTAAATCTGAGAAGTTCCTGAGTACTACACTTTGACTGATTAAGGTGTGCAAAGCCAAAACATAAAGAAATGTGTATGCTAGTTGAAAACATCTGTCCGAAATAAGCTTCTATTGTGTCCTCCACAAATATAACCTAGTTTTCCTTTCACCTTTATTAAGATGGATTTATAGTTGTGTGTCCTAAAGCTTAAACTAGAGTAGAAGGAGTATAATACTGTCTCCTATTAGGCTACATGTTGGATCTGCTGAGGACCCAGGGAAGAAATGGAGCTATAGCTCTGCTAGAGGGCCTGATGATCCATTATCCAACTCTCTACACCCAAGTTACGGGACGCAAGCCCAGCACAGAGCCCTCGAGATTCAGTGGTTAGTGCCCTAAAACATCTTCCTACATTTACAGAGACTGTTTTTTTTCCCTCTTCCGGCTTACCTGAACTGCATTTTCCTCCTCACAGGTCTGATTAAGTACTCAGAGCTGACTGAGTACCTCATCCGAGCAGTAACAGGGATGCAGACGGAGTTGCAGGAGGCCCGCAACGAGGCCGGCAAGATGAGCGCACGCTGTTTGTCCCTGGAGTCGGAGGTCGGACAGCTGATGGAGCAGGAAGAGAAGTCCAGACACCTTCAGACCGAAAACCAACGTTTGCAGAGACACCTGAGCTCTCTGCAACGGGAAGTCACCAAACTGAAGGACGAGAAGTGTGATTTGTACATTCGCTACACCGCAGCTATCGAGGAGAAATTGGCTATAAACGGGCGGCTGCACGACCTGAACCTGCAGGTGAGTTGTTGCTGAAAATTTCACCATGTGCTTCAGGATGAACAAACAACCTAATGTGTAAATGTTCACGTATCAAAAAAGAAAATTATTTTCAAAATTCCCTTTAGGTTATTGTTTCAGATATAAAAAAAGATTCATTTTGATTTAGATTTTTCAAAGTCCTCCTAATTTAACCAGGTAAGACCCATACAGATATTAAATATCTTGTTTCGCCAGTCAAAGTAAAGCTTGCTGCATGACAAATAGAAACAATATCAAATGGAAAATACTTAAAGTAAAAAAGGAAGACTATAAGGAAGTATGAATTGTACAAGCTTGAATTCCATGTGCATTCCTATCGAGTTAAACAATAACATGTTTCTTCTAAGACCGTTAAGGTGCAAGCCAAAGGGGAGTTGCTAAAAACTGATTGTAGTTCTAAGGTTTTCCAATTTAAGAGGAAGAGCAGTTTTGGGGGAAACGTTCAGAGAATGTTATTAGATTTTGCACAATACATTCCCATGTTATATCTTAAAACACTGAAATGGCATGATTGCTAACAATATCTTTGCACCAAAGGCATTGTGAGAATTGTTCTTCTCTGGTTTAGAAATGACCATCCTAAGGGTGCATTCAGCGTGAGCAGATGAGCATGCACTTGTTACTAGCACAATACAGTGCAGGCTGTTAAAGTAAGATCCATGACACCAGTGTAGAATCAGTCAGACCATTACCAATCTTAAAATATCCTTGACTGTTTCTTAACACCACTGCAGATGTGCAACTTCAAATGGCATTATTTTATCCAACATTATTCTGGCAGTAAGGAGTAAATAAATTTAATGCAGCATTGTCCCAGCAGTTTTGTTGGATTACTTAAGTTCCTTTTTTTAATTAACGTGTTTCTTGCATGTCCCTGAATGTGGTGGATATGTACAATTAAACTTAAATTTGAAGTGCCGTTAAAGACTCTTACCTGAATTAGACATGATATAAAAAAAAAACTTATGTAAAATTTGAAGACAAAAAAAAATATGAGGAAAAGTAAATATCATACTTTTTTCCCCATTATTGTTTATCTGTATTTTCAAATCTGTCTGGATTGCCTTACATCAAAAGACGAAGGTTCTGTGGGAAACATGGTTTCTCTTGTTTCCTAATGTTCTTAGTAATTTCTCTTCAGCTGTTAAATGGTTTACTTTAAAAGGAAATTAGTTAATAATGCTCTATGAGTACTTTGCATTTTTTTTCATATCCCAATAAGGAAATATGACTATGAGAAATTCTTAACTGTTTGTTTTTCATCTATACCAGGAAACCCTACCGTCTAATTTGTGACCAAAGGCATCAGAAGCCCTATAAGCAGTCACTGCTACTATGACTACTACTACCATTACAGAAAGAAATGTTTCCACATAAAAGCAGAAACCATTCATCTTAGGTTCAACAACAAACCAACCATAAAACCAAGAGCTTATGTAACTGGTACTCTTCCAAGTTTTTGGATTAAATATTATGTCACCAATGTGTCTGCAGTGTGTTGTTAAAACAGCCGGAGCTGGTTATGCAGCTGTGTTGCAGGGATCTGTAGGTGAACTGCAGATTAGAAAGGTGGGTTGAAGGAGGTGTGGTGACTCAGCGATCGTTCTCCAGAACCCATTAGTCTCACAAGTCTCACATGCAGCAGTTAAAAAAAGAAGCAGCACTTTTTTTTTCTTTTTTTGACCTAAGCACATCGCAATGACTTAATCAGGACTACCACAAATCTATTCAGCTTGCACAATAGCACATTAGGTCTCATTCAACAAGCATTTTGAAAAAGCTGCCAAGGGGGATGGGTAGGTGGTTGACTGGATACCAGTATACAGTCTTGTGGCTGAAATTTTTATTTTGCATTAATCTAAGAGCGAAAAACAACCAGCTTTGGATGGAATGCAAATGTTTTTTTATGTATTTATTCCCTCACTTCTCAGAATCAGAATCAGAATCAAGTTTATTGCCAAGTAGGTTTGCACTTACAAGGAATTTGACTTGGTGTTGATGGTGCAGACAAAAAACAAAATAAAATAAAAATAAAATGGATATATATACAGAAGCTATATACACTCAGTAAACTGTGCGTTAATGTAACGCAGAAGCTTGTAAGTCCTGAACGGGGGAGAGAGACAGTGTTCAGTGTCACGGGCGCCTCTTGGCCTTGTTGATAAGGCCGGTAGCAGATGGGAAAAAACTGTTCTTGTGGCCTGAGGTTCTGGTCCTGATGGACCGCAGCCTCCTGCCAGAGGAAAGTGTCTGAAATAGTCTGTGACTGGGGTGCGAGGGATCAGCCACAATCTTCCCTGCACGCCTCAGAGTCCTGGAGGCATACAGGTCCTGGAGGGATGGAAGATTGCAGCCAATCATCTTCTCTGCAGACCTGATGACACGCTGCAGTCTGCTCTTGTCCTTAGCCGTGGCACCAGCGTACCAGATGGGGATGGAGGAGGTGAGGATGGACTCAATGATGGAGGAGTAGAACTGCACCATCATTGTCCTTGGCAGGTTGAATTTCTTCAGCTGCCGTAGGAAGTACATCCTCTGCTGGGCTTTCTTGGTGAGGGAGTTGATGTTCAGCTCCCACTTTAGGTCCTGGGAGATGATAGTTCCCAGGAAGTGGAAAGACTCCACAGTGTCTATGGCAGAGTCACAGAGAGTGATGGGGTAGCTGGGGCTGAGTTCTTCCTGAAGTCCACAACCATCTCCACTGTTTTTACAGCGTTGAGCTCCAGGTTGTTCTCCCTGCACCAGGTCACCAGATGGTCAGCCTCCCACCTGTAGGCGGACTCGTCACCATCAGAGATAAGTCCGATGACAGTGGTGTCGTCCGCGAACTTCAGGAGCTTGACAGACTGATGACTGGAGGTGCAGCTGTTGGTGTACAGAGAGAAGAGCAGAGGAGAAAGAACACAGCCCTGCGGGGAACCGGTGCTGATGAGCTGTGAGTCAGAGTCATGTTTTCCCAGCTTCACGTGCTGCTTCCTGTCAGACAGGAAGTCTGTAATCCACCTGCAGGTGAACTCGGGCACATTCAGCTGGGAGAGCTTCTCCTGAAGCAGAGCTGGGATGATTGTGTTGAAGGCAGAGCTGAAATCCACAAACAGGATCCTGGCGTAGGTTCCTGCAGTGTCCAGGTGCTGGAGGATGTGGTGGAGGGCCAGGTTGACAGGGATAATGATGGAGGATTTGAAGCAGGTTGGCACATGACATGTCGCCAGTGAGGTGTTAAAAATGTCTGTGAACACTGGAGACAGCTGATCAGTGCTTCAAGGTGGATGGAGAGATTCTTTGCCCTTGTTGTGTATGAAAAGTGCTCTATAAACAAAAACTTAATGATTGATTTCTGTTTCTAGGTTTAACTGTTTAATTTAAATATTTAATTGACTTAATAGTAATGCTTCTACAGTCAGTGCTCACAAGTCTCTTGAACTGTTATTTTATGGGTAGGATGTAGAAAAGGTAATGTATCAAATCAACTCGTTGTTGTTGTATGAGAAAACATCGACACACTAGCAATTTGATTTAAAAAGATCAAATAAGGAATATACATTTATTTTGTAATTGGACCTAAATTATATCTGACAGCATAGCAGCAAGCCTGAAGAGAAATTCTGATATTCTGTCAAGCCTTTTGGTTGTGATGTGCTGCCCAAAGATTTCTTGTGTCCTCTGACCGATCACCCCTTTCAAAACTTTCTAGAGGCCCCCCTAGTGGAAGGGAAACTCCTTACTGATTTTATGTGACTTCAAGATTTAATAAATATATTATTTTCTTTCTGCATCACAGGAGTAAAATTTAACTGAAAGCTCTCCAGAAGAATAAAGTCAATTAAAACTCAGCAAAAATCCTTGGTTTCCTTTTTTTTTTTTTTTTTAGCTTTATTGTGAATCCTGCAGGGAGAATTTCAAATTATATGGACACTACAATGGGAAAGTAGGAGAGTAAAAGAAAAACAAGAAGAGAAGAAAAAAAGAAAAAGAAAGAAGAGGTGAAAGAAAGAAGAGATAAAAGGAAGAGAATGATAAAACGTCCTCTGTCTGCTCCATCACCTGGAAAGAGACACAAAAAGAACAGCACAACCAACAGACATAAAGCAACAGATACAATCGTGTAACACCTTGATACCATTGCTAAATCATATGTATTATTATTTAAGCTGACATGTGTAATGTGATACCTAAAAAAGAAAGTAAAAGAAAGTAAATAAATGAATTATAGCCTTTCTGTGTATAAGTGAACATTTAATACCTGGGACCCAGCACCTGTGGGAGTTTGTGAGAGTGCACTAGTTTAGGTGAAAATTATCCAGAAGGAAAAAGCTCGATAGTGGTTGTGGAGAACCGAAGACCCACCTTCCCTAAGCACAGAGGCAGGAGTCAGGGGACCCGTAACCCCGGACTCCCAAAGGGGCCCCCAAAGCAGTGCGCCCGAGAGGGGCCTTCACAGGAAATCTGCAACCCCCCCCCCCCCCCCCCCGAGGAAAGAGGAGAGACGACCCCGAGGAAATCCCCCAGCCACCGCAATGCCGACGCCCCCAAGAGCCACGGGGACGAGCCCGTGGGCTCCGCCGGCAGCAGGCCGTGCTGAAGTGGTCCCGGCCATGGGCCCTGGGGGCCAGAGGCCCCAGGGGCGCCCCGCCCCCGCGGCAGGGGCCCCAGTCGCCCCCCGGGGGGCCAGGCCCCGCGAAGCCACCGCCGGGAATGGGCCGGCGCACGCCCGGGAACCCGCCCCAAACCCCAGGACCGTCAACGCGCCAGAGGACCAAGGCGCCTGCCAACGCAGCGGAGGAGGGCAGGACGTGGGGGGATGGGCTCCGCACCTATCGGAGACTTGAGATGTTCTTGGGAGAGGGAGCGGACCGGACCCATACCTGGAAAACAAAAAAAAAACTCATTCACGCCATTCCTCCCTTGTGCCCCACTCGCCACACACAGACACACAAAAAAAAAAAAAAAAAAAATGGACGCTGTACACACATTCCCACATAGCATTCACATCCAAAAATCCCAAGTGGGGGGGGGGGGGGGGGGTCACCACAATTCAACAATACGACTGCCTGTGCCCGACCCCCGGCCCCGCCCCCGGACCAGACGCCCCCCGGACCAGGCCCCCCAAAGAGGGGGGGCCGACACGACCCGTACGGGCCACCCGACCAGAGCCCCCCCTCACCCACTATATACCTAATAAACCCCCTCCCACCCCGACCTTCCAAATCCTTGGTTTCCATCTACTGTTGGATCAAATACCCGAACATCGGGTCTTTCCTAAGAAATGCAAACTCAGATGTTGAACTTCATAACATTTCTGTCAAGCTACAAAAAAAAGACAAGACCTTTGGATCCAAAATTAGATCGCAATACTTGATTATCAACATTAGCATTTGCTTGTCTTCTGTGGTTGTAGGTATATCAGCTGCAGACGGAGCTCCAGAGCATTCAGATGGAGAATCAGATCCACAAACAGCGTTCCCTCCGAAGTGTTCCTAATTCTCAGACCCCACAGCTGCAGGAGGAGGTCAGGAACCTTTGTCATCAGGGTCATTGAGTAGTGTCAGTTTTCTCAAATGAACTTAAGACACACTTTTGTCTTGTCTGCTCTTAACTGTCAGACTCATAAGGACATCCTGGAACAGGACCTAGCAGAGGCAATTGACAGTCAGGTGGAGCTTGCAGAGCACCTAAGAACCTACAGAGAAGAGAACGAAAAGCTGCTCAAAGACAAAAAGGCGGTATGTGTGCTCGCTTGTGGTCTGCCATAATTAAAGATCAGGAAAGAGCATGTAAATTTGGCGAAACATTTACAAACGAAAGTGACCGTTTCAGATTTTCCATGTTTTTAATGTAATCATGTTTCTTTTCTTTTTAGGTCTTGGATCAAACACAGGCTCTGAGCCTTCAGGTACAGCAGCTTTCCCTGGACTGTAAAATGCACCAGCAGAAGAGCACCGTGGTCCAGAGCCAGATGAAGGAACTCCAGGTAGAGAGGGATCAGGTAAGTAGCTACCCCCCCCCCCCCCCCACACACACACACACACACACACACACACACACACACACACACACACACACAAGCCTACCATTATATGGCTACACTTTGTAATATTTTACCTGAAATGTTGTTCAGCTAGGACTGAACTACCATCATGATGTTTTACATTGCTTCCTTAATAAATGTAATACCAGCAATATCAGCAATAATTTTTTTTTTTCTTTTTTTTTTTTTTTTGGAGGGATTTTTTGCTTGTTTTAGTTGATTTTTTTTTTTTACTCTTTCTGTATGAGAAACATGTGTTAGGATGAGCTCTAAAAAACAGAAGTATGTGTGTTAATTTGCATGAAAAGCATGCCTTTTTGCACATCTTCCTCTGATGAGGTCTTTTGGCTGCTATTTATAACATAAATAGCAGCCAATAACTCTGCACAAAGAAAATGTAGATATACAATCTGCCCTCACCTTTGAAACTGTGACGTGTCATCAAGCTGCCTCCTGAAACTCTATCAGCCTTTTGTATTCTTTGACAGTGCCTGAGTGTTATTTACTGCTTGTTCTTTCTGGACGGTCTTCTTGTTAAGTGAAACATTGCTTTTCTATCCTGTGTTTAAAAAGCCTGTTATCCCCAAAGAACACCATCACCATCACTTGTTCTTAAATTATATCTTTATCTATCACTTAAGAATAATGATCATAGCTACTGTATTGATATAAAAAAGTATCACATTGTGTACACAATTTAAATATATGCCGAATAATTGCCCTACAATGAGTTTGCATCTTAAATAGTTCAGAAATCATCAGTCATTCCTAATCCTACTATACAGTTTTAGGTGAATAACTTTTTTTTTGATTCCGCATTTCCATCATGTATCATTACTGTGCTCAAAAGAAAATGGTGAAATAATGAAGCGTGACACCACTTTAACACCAACCTGCATTTTGCTTAACTTGATGGAAGCCAGCATCTGCAGTGTTATATAGTTGTTTGAACAAACTCCAAAGCGGCCATCTGCTTTTCAGGGTGTAGGTGGCTCATGACCAGTTTTTCCATGGTGATCACCAAGGTGTTGCATTCTCTAGATGAGTCAGGAATCCAGCACAGCTGAGTCAGTGAGGCGTCTGCATGTCATTCCTTATCAGCTGAGCCGCTTTTGATTGATTTGACTTCTTCCCCGGTGTCTAGGCCTACCAGTCCAGAGACGATGCCCAGGCCATGATCGCCCGCATCCTGGCTGAGAAGGACGCATTGAGGAGTCAGCTGGTGGAGCTCCAGGAGGCCGTCTTCACGCTTCAAGCCAAACGCAGCCCTAGAATCCAGCAGCAGAGATCTCATGTATGGTTTTCAACTCACAAATTGCCACATACTGTTCAGACAAGCACAAGAGACACAGAAGTAACTTTATTTATGTCTTTGGGTTGGGACTGAAGTTGAAGGAGATCAGCTGGGAGAGCCCAACCTCCAGTGCCGAAGAATGTCCGCCTTCAGTTCGACGGAGACTTCGGCGCATGGATGCCCTTGACCCCATGTCTCAGAGTTCCTGCTCGTCAGAAGTATGTAGCTGTGTGAGCCGGGTGTCTCTGGCGCTAAGAAATGCTCTAATAGTTTACGGTGCTTTTCAAAACTTTGTTCTCCTTAAACATTCTCACACTTATTGCCACTTTATTGTATAGCTACATATATAAATACAAGGTAGCTTGTAATTGTGAAGTACACGGAAAATAATAAATGCTTCTCTATTTATTTATTTTTTTCACAAATATATTCTGAAAAGTGTGCAGTGCAGCCTCTGTGTGTGAATACTTTTGGGGTTTGTCTCCACCAGCTTAGCACATCTGGAGAATTTTTGCACATTCTTTCTTGCAAAATAGCTGAAGCTCTGTCAGATCGGAGTCTTAATTAGATCTGAGCCCAAACTTTGACCAGTCCATTCTAACACTGTTTGCTTGATTGGCTAAGTACATATATATCAATATATCCCATAACTCTGACCAGCTTTCCTGTCCCTTCTGAGGAAAAGCATCCAGCGGTGCAATGCTGCTGCCACCACGTTTTATCGTTGGGAGATCATGTTCAAGGTGTTGTGCAGTGCTACTTTTCTGCCGTACGTTATGTTTTGTATGTGGACACAACTCAGTTGTTCTGCCCATGGATTCTCCCACCTGAGCGGTGGATCTCTGCAGCTACTCCAGAGTTACCGCGGTCCTCTGGCCTGCCTCTAATCCCTTCTTTGCCTGCCCTGCCAGTTCAACTGAAAGGCCATGTTGGTTTGTTTTTTCTTTCCAGTTGCTCGTCCTGTTTTTGGATGACGGATTGAACAGTGCGGATCTTTGAAGCTTGAGCTGTGGTTTTATAACCTAACCTCTGCTTTAAACTACTCTTCAACTTCCTACCTGACTTGTCAGCTGTATTCGGCTTTTGAAGTCATCTACCTAATTAGTTTAAGTGATTGCAATGAATTTCTTACAGAGATCAGAGTAAGAGGGGTTGAATGCTCTTAAACTACCTAAACCACACGATGATGCAAAACTCCAACAGAACCTGTTGAAATAAGTATGTTTTATATATTCATGTCGTCTTTATTTTTTTCCTTTAGACAGAACATGCCGGGCCCACCAGCGTCCGATCCAAAGGCGTCGAGCCGCCCAGTCCAGAGTCTTTACGACGAAGACAGGAAGTTTTGTATGCAGACAGCAGGTGTGTTTGTGAACTTAAACGGTGTGTGTTGTGTCATTTCTTTTTTTTGTTGACACATACAGAACATTCGTTCCAACCGATGAGCTTGGTGCTGGTGGTGGAGTCATTTTACAGGCCAGGAAAAGGCCGATTTAAACTGTTCTCTTGCTCTGCCTTTTTCTTCTGCTGTTGTAACATGAGTTTCAGGTGGATCATTAATTCATAGGAATGTTAGATACATTTCATGCAGTCGTAGAAGTAAGCAAGAGCTGTTGAGCAATCTGTGCTACTTAAAACCCCTTTCTATCCTTCTTCTTAGTTTTATTTCCTGTAGCCTAAGGGAATGTTCAGTGTCAAAACATTTGGCAACTTTATCTTTGTCATCCAAAGGCTGTAATTATTGCCGTTGCATAATTAATTTTCAGTGAGTCGTGGAAGGCCTCTAAGCCTTCCACGAATTTTGCGTGTATACAAATTTCCAAAGTTCATGCTTGTTCTTTTTTTTTTCCTCGCGTAGTCTGGAGACAGCAGATACTGACCCCCTACTGGAGGATTTTGTCTTCCTTTCTGATGGTATGTAGAGCCAAAGAAAACATTCATACAGTGAGCTATTTTTAGTGGTTGATCGGTTGCTGTCGAGTCGAAGAACCTTCATTACTTATTGTTTAAAGCCAAACCGTTCCCAGAAGTGAAAAGTGATACATTAACTCTGGCATATCATTGGCGGGGAAACAGCCCCGGTGCCAGTTCATCTTACAAACCTCTCTTTTGTTCAGCAGGGAGTGAAGACGAGCAGACACCCAGACCTTCCTCTCCTCATGACTCCAACTCTGTCGGGTGAGGGGTCCTCTGAAAACAAAAAAAAAAAATGTTGGGCGTTATTCAGTACAGCCTGAGTTTGCTAGTAGTGTTACCTGAAGAAGAAGGCTGGTGAACGGTGACAGGATTAATGATAAAGGGGATAAAGTGTAAGAAATAGCTCCTCAGTTAAAAAAAAACCCCAAAATAAACAGGCCTGTAAACCACTTTGAACAAATGTTATAAACAAATGCTGGTGAAGATTCTCAGTCATCCAGGTCATGGTCATTCCAAAAAAAGGTAAAAAACAAGGCAACTGGACTTGTTATCCGTAGTAGTAGTAGTAGTAGTCTACTACGGATAACAAGTCCAGTTGCCTTGTTATAAACAAAGACAGTTTAAATCAATGAGCAGGATGCATTTTAAAAAAAAATAAACTGTAGCTTTTGTCAAAGCTGCTACTTTGTCATTTCTGTGCTAAGTCTCATTAAAAAGCTATTTAGGGTGATGTAGTCCTTTCAGACTACAGAAACACCGGAAATCAATCCCCGTTTTCTCTCTTCTCCTCAGCCTCTCAAAAACCTCAGCCCCTCCCTTCCTGGTGCGCTCTCGTCCAAAAGCGATCCGCGTCAACGGCCGTGTTCTCAGCATCTCCCTCCAATGCGAGGCGCTGCTCAGCGAGCTCACAGTCGTAGGAGGAAATAAGTCCGGGGTGTTTGTGCACCAGGTGACCGAAGGCAGCACCGCCCATTCTGTTGGCATCAGCCCTGGGGCTCAGATTGTGGAGGTGAGCGTACTGAGAAAAAAGGTGATGAATTTGCTTGTAATGAAGGTGTTCCTTATCGTATTGTTGTTGTGCAGGTCAGGTACGAGCAAAACAACAGGGCTCTGAAGATGGTGTTGGAGGACTCCACCTTAGAAGAAGCTACTTGGGCTCTCAGCCAGGTCACAGGCTTCTGTCACCTGTCCCTCCGCCCCAGGCAAAAAGGTATGTCCTGCAGCATGGAAAAGACTAACACAGGCCAGTGCAGCACCACTGTATATCAGGCGTTTTCCTTTTCAGAGACAGTAAGCAATGATGGTTCCAGCTGATGTGAAGCCGTCAGGAAGCTGATTTTTCTGGAGCTTTTGATACGAGATTACAGCTCATTTCATGTCTTCTGACACGGAGAAATATTGTCCGAATATTGCTTCTGGATCTCATTATTTGCCAGCTTTGCCAAAGGTTTCTCATTCAAGTATGTACATGAAACAAATATCTGTTGGATGGTATCAAAGATGAAACCATGGAGTAATAAACACAATATCCAGCATATAATGTTGGAGAGGTATTCCTTCACCACTTTGGTAAAAATTCTTATACATTTTTTTAACTTCTTTTGAATTAAGAAAACAATATTTTTATATGAACACAGCTAATATTTGGCGTAATAACCTTCATCACTACACGTGAATACATTTACTGTTTAGAATTGGGACCAAAGTCCATCCTTGGGGGGGGGGGGGGAAACTCCCAGTTTAACCTAAAGGTAAAGTCTGCTGCTGACTGCTTACCATTTCAGACCTTAGCGACACTATCATTGCTTAAATTAATGAAAGGGCAGACAGGCATGTAATCCATCTACATTCCTTCCAGTCTTTTGTTTCATTGTGAATGCATGTACAATTGTGAGCATCCATATTTTCCGTCAGGTTTTTTTTCCTGTATTTTTCTGATTTTCATAAATGAATAGGCTTATTTGAGATCACAAGGAGTCAATGCACTAGGTTCAGCTGCTGATGAACCTTGGGATATGCCAGAAATGCCAAAGTCAATTTTATTTATGTAGCACATTTAACATAACACCAAGCTGACCAAAGGGCTTCATATGAAAAGTGCTTTGCATTGCACTGCAGACAAGTGCGATGCAAACAAACACAAATATGGTTAGAAAATCACCATAAACACCAACAATTACAATACAAACCGAAGAAGAGAAAGCTACATTATGCAACATCTCAACTAATTGAGCCGATATTCTCCAACTTAACTCAAATTAAAACCGAAAAAATGTGGAAAAGAAATAGTTTTCAGGAAGAGTTTAAAAGACTCTGCAGAACGAATGTCAAGGGGTAACATGTTGGAACATATCCATCCTAAAGATTGGCCTCTTCAAATCAACTCTATTTATACGGGGGTGTATAAAAATCAAGCACCTAGGCACACAGACTGCTTTTATTAATATTTGTGTAAGAATGGGTCACTTTCTGGGGCACAATGAAGTCGGCCTGGTACCATGATAGGATGCCACCTGCCCACTAAGAATAGACTTCTCATACATTTTCTGCTAAGGGTTTCACAGTTGTCTGCTTATGGTATTATAACAAAATGGAAGTCATTAAGACTGACAGTAGCCCCAGCCAAGAAGTGGTAGTCAGCGTAAATTCACAGAGTGAGTCAGCGGATGCAGAGCTCACCAACTTTCTGCTCAGCCAATCGCTACAATCCTCCAAACTTCATGTCACCTTCAGATTGACTCAAGAGCATCCATGGGTATCCATGGTCGAGAAGATATGTCCAAGTCTTACGTCACTAGTGATGTAATGACAATACAAAGAGTAGGATGCAGTGGTGTAAAGCATGGCGCCACTGGACTCTGCTGTAGAGCAGTTAAGTTTCCCGGAATGACACGTCATGTTTGTGTCTGATAAAGCAATGGATGAGTCTGGGTGTGGCCAGGAGAACGATACTCGGCCAACTGCATTGTGTCAAGTGTGAAGTTTGGTGCAGAGGGGATTATGGTGTAGGGTAATGTTTGTTTAAAGCCCTTCTTTCCAGTGAAAGGAACTCTGTCCCTTCCTGTTCCAGCATGACTGTGCACCTATGGATAAAGCAAAGTCCATAAACACATGAAACAGCAAGTTTGAGGGTCCCTCATAGAGTCCCGACCTTGACCCAACAGAAGATGTTTGAAATGAATGCAAGCAGAGACTGCATGCCAGGCCTCGCAATTCCCCTTCTGGAAGAAGGAACAGACTCTTACACCTTATAGAAAGCCTTTCCGAATCAGTTCAAGCTGTCATAACTGCAAAGGGTGGTCAGAAATCTTACATGAAATCCTTTAGAATAGGTTCTGGATGTCACCAAAGGTTAAGTGTTTGCGAAACCATGCGACCGAATACTTCTGGTGTGAATCTGGTGTGTCTTCCAACGTAACCGGATCCAGCTATACATTTAAAGCAGCTGCGTGGACCGCTGTCTGAAAACACTGAATTCATACAGATTCATCATCTCCAGCATGAGGAGACGGTGGATGCATAACAAAGAAGTCCACCTGATGTCGCAGTGAATTTCGTTTCGTTATCTTCCTGCACAGACTACGAGGCGCTGCTGCAGCAGCTGCAGAACGGCAAGACGGCGTCAGGGGACTCCTTCTACATTCGGGTCAATTTATCCCTTAGTGCTGGTGCCAGTGGGACCTTGGCCGTGTCGTGCAACGATATCCTGCATGTAACAAACACGCGACCAGCAGGCGCTGAGGATCTGTGGCACGTGAGCCAAGTTCACCCGTGTCAGCTGCTGGACCTGCAGAGCGGAGCTGTGCCCAATTATTACAGGTCGGTACTCTGCTGTGAGCCTGTTGTGGATCATAAGAGGTTGAGATGATGAAATTTAGGAAGTCCTAACAGATTTCTTTTCTGTGTCACAGGGCACAGAGGCTTTTGATTCAAACTATTGAAGATATGAGCTTTCAGACAAAGAAGTGTCGAAAGGTATAAAAGCAAGCCAAATCTGACCAATCAAGTTATCAATGCTATAAGTTATTGCTGACAAACTGTCCTCATTACAGGTTAGACGAGTGGACACCCCGAGTGAACAGAAAGCGGTGAGGATTGTCAGCACAGGGCGCCAGGGAAGGAATCCTCTGTGGCTGAGTGTGGAGGAGGAGAACAACAAAAGCACAGAGTCAGGTACAGTCAGCTACAGCTGCACAACCTCGGGTGTAAAATTCTCTTCCTTAACGCTACTTTGTAGCTGCAGTATTCAGTTGTTGCTAGACGTTTTGCCTCTGTCCTTTTTCCTCTGAAGGTCCTCCGTCTCCATCCAAAAGCTGCGTGACCCTCATGCCCTACACCCTGGTGACTCCTCATTTCCCACCAGTCTGCAGGCCCGTCCTGCTGCTGCCCACAGTACTGGGACGCATGCTGGACAGTAAGCTGGCCAATTGGCAGGGCTTTCAGCTCTGTGAGCCCGGTAAGAAATGATGCAGCGTTGCCGGCTGACGTTCTCGTCATTATCAATACGCTCATCAGGAAGCTCGTTATAACACATTAAAACTTTAACACATAAAAACATTTATGTTGGTTGATTTTTTTTTTTTCCCCCACATTTTGTCATTTTTACACACATAAACCTCATTATGTTTTAATGTGATTTTGTGGGATAAACCAACACAAGGTAGTGTAGTAACTGCAAAGTAGAAGGAAACGACACAAAGATTTTAATTTAACAAAGATTTTATCAGCTCTCCCAAGAAAATACTTTGTAGAACCACCCTTAGGAAAAAGCAGCAAGTCGTTCTTTACCAGCTTCGCTCATCTACAAAGATTTGCTCATTCTGCCCTGTAAAATAGCTCAAGCTCAGTGCTGTCCTGCTGGGAGGTGAACCTCTGTCTCAGTTTAAACCCTTCTGCAGCATCTAAAAGGTTTATTTATCTGGCTCCCTCCATCTTCTCATCACCACTCCCCAGCTTTGCATTTTTCACGTTTGCCGAGAAGTTCAGCTTTCATCTCAGCTGACCAGAGCATCTTCTTACACATGCTCGCTGTGTCCCCTGCATGGCTTGTGGCAAAGTTGAAAGACATGACGGCTTTTCAGCAAAAGCTTTCCTTTTGCCTTCCCACCCAACCAGATTTAGGGAGAGCACAACTTATTGTGCTGCTTTTAATAGATTCTCCCACCTGAGCTGTGGGTCTCGGCAGCTCCTCCAGAGTTGCCAGGGTCCTCTTGCCCACCGTCAGTTTAGGCTTGGTAGGTTTGTACTTGCGCAGTACACTTTCTGTTTTTTCGTGATAGTTTGAACAGTGCTCTTTGAGATGTGTAAAGCGCAGGACGTTGTTTTATAGCAAAGACCTGCTTCATATTTCGCCACAGCTTCATCCCAAGACTGTTTGCTGTGATGACTGGTTATCGTGATGCTGTTTGTTCACTGAAACCTCTGAGTCCGGTATCATGCTACAACTAAATTACCACTTAGATGACATCTGAAGGCGATTAATTGCATCAACTTTTATTTAGGGATAGCCGAGTAAAGGCTTGCATCCCTTTCTTTCCACTTCACAGCCGTGCAATACTTTGTGTTGGTCTGTTCCATAAAATCCCACTAAAGTACAGTGAGGTTTGTGGGTGTGATGTGACAATATCGGAAAACGTTTACGAGGCACGAGTCTATTTGCAACACTTTATGCTCTGTAGACACAACAAGCTTTATGGCTGGGATTACAGAGTCATCACTTCCCCTGCTTCCGATTTAAACCCTGAAATGAAGGTGTGTCTGACTTGCTCTGTAAACAACCTGGCCCCTTACTGGACAGGAGTAGGTCTCTCTTATGGTTTTGTCTGTGGCTGTAATCCAGGAAGGAAACAAACTCAGTAGGTAAATATTTATATTAAAAAAAAAAAATCACAGCAGCTATGAATAGTAAATGTGTGCCAGTGTTCCCTGCAGTGGGGTAAATTAAATATTTGTTGATCTTTGGGGGAGGAAGTTTGATCATTACAACAAAAAGAAGAACATTTGTGGGAAACCACAGGATGTGCATTAGAAAGTTAAATGATTAGTGCTTAGGATAACCGACATAGTGCTTTTATGTGTGCAGTCCTTCCCTCTCATCTCCTTCCTGTACTTGGTCTGTCCCTTCTCCTCCAGAGGTTTTGACCTCCAGCGAGCACGCTGCTCGGCTCCAGAGATCCGAGATTCTGGAGGAGGTTGAGCCTGGCGGAAACCAGTGCTTCACCCTTCAGGGCGTTGAGAAAGTCATGAAAAAGGTCAGAAAAATGCTCGTTTTTAGCATCTTTATTTATAGCTGTAAAATAAAAGCTGTGGAATTAAGTCCAGTCTTTTAGCAGAAAGATCAAACAATCACACATATCTAAGTATCACTCTGCCTCATTCCGTTAAGGTTGAGTCATTTCGGTATGTCTACGTAAGGAAATCTCCGCCTTGTTGAAATGTTACGGTTTCACTTGCGTTCAGACTAAAACTACCAAACAAACCGGCACAAAGAGCCAGTCCTCCATCAGTTGACTGCAATTTATGAGACAATCCTGCTGGTTCAACTAGCATGTCTTGCCTGCCCCCTCTTCTCTCAGGGCCTTCACTGTGTGCTGCCGTTGGGCCTGGACTGTGTGCGTCGGCTGCACCGCTCCGAGATCTTCCCAATTATCATCTTCATTGGCCTATCTGCACGCAACGCGCGCAAACTCAGGTATGTTTGTCTGTCTTCCCCTCAGAGGCCCTGGAGTTCTCATTTTTTAAACACCACGTGTACATTGGCTGGAACTCTGACACCCGTTGAATGTTTCGCAGACTGCCTTAAAGACATTTTATGTGATGGACAAACAGAGGAGTGTCTGATTATGAAGTGGAAGTGGATGGAAGCTGCACACAACAATATACTAAGCTTAAAATAACTGTCACTAACGTATAAATTACTGAACTTACTGAAGGATAAAAGTAGGGCAAAGGAAGGAGGTTTTAGAGAACGGTGAGAGGTGACACATTTCTGGTAAATGTTATAATCAGCAGACTCATCGGTTACTGTTAATGCTGTCATGCTTGTGTCTAAAAGCAGCCTCCGCCAAAAGCTCAGCCTTTTTAAGAAATGACGGGCGCTCTTTGAGCATGTGTAGTGCGTGATATTGTTGAAAGTCTGGGACGATCTTAAGGTTCAGGTCAGCCGTGCCTCTTAAAATGAAACACCACTTCCTCTCATATACAACTGGCAACTGAGTAGTTCTACAGCACTGGAACTATCACATTTCCCTCAAACACTGCAGCGAGATACTCCGGTGAAATGAGATTACATGGTGTAACGTCACTTCTCCTTTTTCTGTTCTTTTCGCAGGTCAAAGCTGCAGCGTAACAATCAGACGGAGGAACAGCTGCTGGCATGTGCGAAGAGCGAGGAGCCGCTGCTGGACAAGCTGCCGTGTCTGTATCACAGCATGGCTCCGGGCTCCTGGTGTGACCAAACCTCGCTGCTGACCAGCCTCCGCACCGTCATCTGGGAGGAGCAGAGGAAGATTGTCTGGGTGGAGCCTGACCTGTGGTGAAGCTAAAAGGAGAAAAATAGAGGCCGTGCTTGAATACTAATGTATATATATCAATATATATATATATATATATATATATATATATATATATATATATATATATATATATATATATATATATATATATGTGTGTATGTAATGAGTAAGCTTTACAAGAAATATCTTTTGTAAACATGAGTATGTATCTATGATACTTGTAAGTGTATAAGATCTTAGTGGGGTACCTAGAAATATTGTCTAAACTGTATATTACCCTCTATATTATGTATTTGTTTATAACAAGCATGTGTAAATTAATTATCTTAACTATATAATAATAATATCTCCATATTAGGTTGTAGGCCAGTTCTTGCTATGAGGGACTGCATCTGGTGCAGGTCTCTTTTAAACCACTACGTCTGACTACTACTGTTTTATTTAAATGCTATCCGGAGGGCATTTTGGTTTTTCTAATGTTTTATGTAATTTATGGAATAAAGGGTTGTTGTTATAAATGAAAAAGATATCACTGATACCCCTGCAGGTTTAATTTCTCTAGGACTGCATATCATCACCACACCAACGGGTTTGTTACGTTGTACCCATCGGACGCATTGTATACGTGCGGCTCCAGCCTGAACTCTCTGAACTCGGAGATCCTACTTCCTCGTAGCTGCCGTTTGCCCTTTCTTCTTCTCATCAGGAAGTGTGACACATGTTTTTTTTTTTCCTGCTTATGTCTGACGCTGACGCTGTCACTCTGCATAAAAAAAAAAAAAACTAACAAAAAAAAAAGCTTGCTTTTTATCTTTGGTCTCTCAGCAACCACTACCGAGCTCGAGCATATTTGTACGTGTGCAACCTTCCCTCTAATCTGCAGCCATCCTGTGTGACAAGTGCTTCTCTTCTGGGTTTTTTTTCCTTCTACTTTTTCTTAGCCCGTCAGACCTCCATGCACATTAAGTGTGCTCCAATTTTGCCTATAAAATAATGCCAGGACTTTGAAATGGACGGATAATGTCTCACTATCTGCAGTACATTTTTGAAATAACACATGTTGACCATTAGATCCTTTAGGCTAGAATCTAAGATTTCTCCAGTTTTGTCAATGATTGTTTTATTTAGACATTTATGCTTCCTTATTTATTTTATGCTGAATTTAGGCATTTAATTTAGTCTAAAGAGATGAAGGAAGGCCTTTTTATGGAGATTGATCAACCATTCACATGCCTAATAATATCTGTCCACACACACTGTATTGTGTGTTAAAGAGCCACAAAATCACAGTAAGATTTGCTGTCTCTCTCTACTGCCTAAGCAACGTGTGTCAAAGTCAAGGCCTGCGGGCCGAATCCGGCCCATCAAGGCAATTTATCCGGCCCTCAAGAGCCAAAAAAGGCATATCATGTCATAAAGTAGAGGGGATATATCCTTTTAAAGTGTATAAAATGGCCAAACCTGTGCCTCCTGTAGTGAATGTTGTTTTTAAACTGTGTAGTAACAGGATCCTGCCACTAGATGTCAGTTTTCCCACAACACACTAAAACAACCCAGAAATGTCCAAAAAGAGAAAAATGTATGCAGAATGATCAGTGTAATGATCAGAGAAAGTGTAACTCACCCCAATATCAACTTTTTTACAGATAAACTGTATAAACATGGCTTAAGGGTGCTACTTTTATGTTACTGTGCATTTTTTTATATTTCTATGTGAACTGAAATGAAATTCTGAAATCAAAAGTATCATCTATACACATGCAACCAGCCCGTTTAATGACTTCATGATGCCAAAAGTGGCCCAATGTAGAAATGAGTTTGACATCCCCGGCTTAAGCGTTGGATTCACTGTAATTAAAATCTCCAAATTGCATCCAGGGAGTTTTTTTTTTTTATGGTACAGATGAAGGATATTTCTCTATTTACAAAAACCTGATCTGGCACAATTAATATTTATAAACTTGTAATTGCTATAGGGGCAACTGTGGCTTGATGGGTTGAGTAGTTGTCTTGCAATCGGATGGTTGTGGGTTTGATTCCAGCTTCCCCTTGTCACACGTTGATGTGCCCTTGGGCAAGCTACTTAACCCCAAGTTGCCTACCGAGCTGTGTATCGATGTATAAATGTGTGCATGTTAGTGAGTGCGATTGGGTGAATGTGGCTCTTGTGTACAGTGCTTTGAGTGGTCAGTATGACTGGAAAGGCGCTATATCAGTTCAGACCATTTATATAAATCCTTACATCAAGAATACAAAATTACATACTTTTCTGTTATGGATTATTATTATTATTATTATTATTATTGGCTTCTGTTGCTAAACCTACTAGGCAGAAAACGTAATATATTCCACATAAAGTTTTCTTTTTGTTTTTTTTTCCCAAATAGTTTATTCCTGCGCATGCGCATGGCCGTTATAACGTATTATTTATTTATTTTAATAATGTAAGTAAATCACAAGCTTTAACATCCAACTTTAACATTTAATATATATAACATTTTTTCCAAGGTGTGTCATTTATTTTAATAATTGACTCCCCTCTTGTGGGTTAAATTAATTAGCACCTGTTAATTAATGTTGTTTCATATCTAATTTGTGTCCCATCCCCTTTAAGGATGTAAAAGTTACATTTAAAGTAAACGAAAGAAAAACCAATGAAAACGGCCTAAACCATCTATATCCATTGCCATTAACCGTTTGTATTTAGAGCTTTGAAGGTTGTGAAGAAAAGATGAGTGAAACATCATCATTATAGTTGATTAAGCTGCACACATATAGGGAAGGCTTTTTTTTTTCCTTATTGGCTTTGTATGCTGCATATCTAAAATAGCTGATCTGCAGACAAAGACAGACGACGTCACCCATAGAGGTATATTTGTGTTTTCTGTTTTTAAATATGATGCAGCTTTTCACAAACCACACATTAAAGCCACACACTAATATCCCTCAATATAAGATGCAAACAGAGAACATGCTAGTTTTGGGAATATTCGATGGCTTTTTTATTTTGGTTTCAGCATAGACATCAGCAGATGGTTATTTACATATAACCTATTTGCTATGTGTGATTTAAAATATTTAGTTTCTATTTTTTGTGTTGTATTGTGGGAGGACTATCTTTTGATACATCCCCTGCAGTGTTTCAGCTCAGTTCTTAGGTACTGTTTTTAACCCTTCTTTTGGTAAAACAAATCATGCATAAGTGTGAAATTATTGAACAAATTAAAAAGATAAACTTCAAATAGACAGAAACCCCAAAAGACCTTTAGCATCAGTTAGCTCATCTTGTATGTCTTGTAACATCTCGTCTGATATTGAAATTAGATTAATGATCTGAAACATTTAAGACAGATTTTTTTAAAGCACCCAAAAAAATAAACCAAAAAATCTGTAAGGGGTTGAATACTTGTTCACAGCCCTTTATGTTGCACAAATCTCATCAGATGTCATGATTTCCACTTTTGCAGAACAACACATAATATTTTTTTCTGTTTCTTTAGCTGCTTCTCAATATTTGTAGTTACCACTCAGCCAGCAGACAAAAGTGGCTCATAAGGGGGAAATTGAGACCCTGTGCAAAAGGACCTTGACCTGAGGTTTCCCCAGACAGACCAAAGGATGCCCTGAACTGCACCAGTGAGCATGCAGAGCAACATCCTAGCAAAAACAGGAGAAATCTGTAAGCGAGCAAATACATTTTACAGCACTGCACAATGTGTGCTAAAGGTTTACCTAAATTAAACATTAGTATGACTCTCCTATTAATTTTGGTATTTCAATGAAGCATATCCAAGTGGAATGACAATTGTATGTTCATGCAACTGCACTGATTTTGAAAAACGAGTTTGAATTCAATGTTAATTTTCTATAAGGTTTGGATAGAAGCCCTTTAACAAGTTGTAGCGAAATCCCACATTTTTCAGATCCATCACTAAGATCTGGGCATAAATCTGGATGGACCTCTTGCCTTATAAGAAATAGTAGTGCTTATTTAAAACCAGGTTTTAAGCGTAGTTAAGGTCAGAGCCACTCTGTTTTCCATCCCTAATTCTTCATGCTGTCATCTGAGCTTTATACATTTTAACAGCTGTTACCAGGGGTGCAACTATGTATAATTTTTAGTCGGTTCAGATGAGAAGAAGTCCACATAAATTCAAACCTGTGTACCAAATTCTAGTTTTTAACATTGATTGAAGTCATTTCATAATTTCACCACCTTAAAACAAGACCTATGAAACTGGGTCATTAAAAGCCCACAAAGGCTCAGACATGCAAACCTTACGTGATGATCTTAAAATCGAAGCGGTGCTTTGACTGTCAATGACCACTTGAGGGCAGGAGAGAGAAGCACATGGGGCTTGGAGGGAGCAGTGGCGATGATGAGATGAGAGGCTGTGTGTGTGTGCGTGCGTGTGCGTGCGTGTGTGTTTTTGGGGGGGGGGGGGGGGGGCGGCAGCTCTTTGGTTTCTGACCACATGCTCACAGCATCACTGTTTCACTGGCCTCTTCCCAGCTAATTTGTTTACTGCCAGCGCTGGGAAGCAGCGCGCCCCCTGCTCTGCACACACTCTTCCTCCCTCCTCTGTTTTCTGCCTTTAATCGGCCGTTGTTTATTGACTAGATCTGAGGCTTTTTTTAAGTCTTTAATGGAATCAATTTCCCCGGCTGGAAGATATTTTTGGCTCCATCAAGGACCCCAAACCCTCCCTCTTGTTGCTGGGAAACCACGCCAGTGATTTGTGTGCTTGTCAAGATGCATTAAAGACGGCAAGGTGGAAAAGTTGGTTGAAGAAAATGGAAATTAGAAATGTGGTCTAATTTCATTATATTTCCTTCTGTTTCTTTTTGTTTTACATACTGCTCCAATGATCACCATGCCCTGATTTCTTGTTTTAAGCCCCTGCTGCTTCACACAGATATTTGAGTCGGGTTCAGTTGGATTAAAGAAACTAACAGAGTTTGTAGAATATTGGATGTTTAATTAAAAAGCCACTGAAAGTTTAAACAAGGGCTTGGTATCTGCAGCTAACCTAGACTGTGCTGGGCAGTGTTTCTGTGAGCAGTATAAGTAAGAAGGAAATCCACATTTCAAAGTTTGTTGCCAAATTTCTTTCACAATACCAGAGTAAGAGCATCATGTTAAAGAGACAAGGCAATCTTGCATTAATGTAAGATGTAGTGTATATGGGTATAATGGCTCATTGAACAGAGCACCTTTGTGTCTGGAGGCACACAAGCTTTGGGGAAAGAATAAAAAAAGATAAACCAAAGAGTGTAAACTGTAGCTGTTTAGGTGTTGGACATCCATTTGTGTTGCACCCAGTGTACACCCTATATAGCAGTGGATTTATATTGAAGCTGGGCAATGTTGAATTTGATACTAGTTTTCTATTTAATGTTAAATTAAAGGGCCATTTTACTATTTTGAAAGAATATAGACTGTTCCTGACCACTTCTAATGCAAAATAAAAAAATCACTAGACCAGTCAAATGTGAAATTAACTATTTTACACAGAACATTTTCTTCCTTAAAATAGAATTTCTTGTGCATCTTTGGCATCAAGACCACCTGAGGTACAATAAGTGCAAATTAAGTTTAAAGTCATCTTTTATTTTAACATGTCTTTTGACTGAATGTAATATAAACGTTTTGGATTGACCCAGCCAAGGTCCAAACAATCAGAGAATCTCTGGAGGTAGCCAAAGATTAGGGTGATGGCAAAGAAGCCCTCCAAGATAGTTACACTATGAGTGGAAACATTGAAAAACCTCGTCAGCAATGATAAGAACAGTTTGACTGCTGCAATAGCAGTAAAAATTGTTCAGTTGGTTATTGAGAGGGATATAAATAACAAGCATACTTTATATGGGCTATATATGTGTTAAAAATATCCAAGATATACAATGGACAAAAGAAGCAAAAGAAGTTTTATCTTTTAAAACTTTAGGAGGATCAAAGTGTTGTTTGTTAGTTGTGAACAAAACTGGAAAGACCTGACATTCAGGTATCCTTCAGAGGAACTAATAATAGGCTGTTAAATGTAAAAGGGTATGATTATAAAGACAGAAAAACACACCATGTGACTCTAAAAACAAGTTTCTGTTATGTTCTGTGATATCTTGAGTTTCTGTGAATTCCTAGGTGTGCATTTCCGTTAGTGTTTGATATGTATTGTTACTAGCTTCATTTTCATTACAAATGTGCGGGACACTTTGTCGATATTCTGCTAATGTTGAAAAAAACAGTTTTGCAATTGCAGTGTTTCCATTGAATAAGAAATGCAATTGAAATCACGCTTGACTAAGTTTGTTCACACAATAACTTATTAAAAAACAAGCCACGCCATCGTGCTGCCAGTAGTAACATCCGGTTGTTGATCACTTGAATCGTGTGATGCGAAAAAAGAGTTTCCGTTGCAGTTTCGCAAAATATTCTGATTTCAATACGGCTTAAAACCACCTCATCCTAGCACAAAAACAGTTTATTGAAAAACGTGCTTGTTTTTCTTAAGTCGGTGCTTCCATTAACCAAATTTATTTTTGTAATTACGATTTGATGGTCAATGTAAATGCAGCTATTGATAGTTGTCTTTGTACTCTAATTAACCCAGTAGCTTAAAAAAAACATTTGCAGCTTGCTTAAAACAAAGACAACCTTGTCGTTCCTATATCTTTTTAAAAACAATTTGGAAATGGAGATAGTTTATGAGTCCATCCGAAAACTCAGAAAAATAACTTGATGAATAAACATATAGAATGTGAAACTCTGGGAACAAGTTGACTCATTACTTTCATGTTGAAGCAATTATGTCATTATAACCTAATAAATCTGGGTTAGGCCAACACAATCTTTCAGGGTGGATAAACATTTTTCACTAGGGCGGTGTCTGATTGTCCATAATCAAGTTGGAAACAAATTTTCCTCTGATAATCTTTGTCCTTGTGTAAGTAAAGTCAGTTTTGCTCCACTTTCGTGCGTTACACAGTTCAGTGAAACCAGAGGAAATCTTATAAGAACACATACTTTGTCTCTTCTACTTGTATCAGTCTTAAATTGAAAAAAGATTTGTAAAATACATGAAGGAAATCGCTAACTTTTTGCAAAACATAAACTATTTATGATTATTTCAGAGAGCCAATGACAATGAGAGCCAACAAATAAAGCAGATCAGTCCATATAAATCTTGTTGACTTGGTGCAATTACGTGAATGATATGCCACAAAATCCCTTAAATCTGAATGATATGTGTATTTGTGAAATCATTACATTTCATATTTAAATGTCAATCAACATTTCCAACAACTGAGGATATATTTGAGAAACGTAAACATTGTATACCTAAATTTTGCAAGGTTATTCCTACTGACTTGAATTAACAATATTGCTTTTTTTTTTCAAGCGTCCTGTTGCATTACATGGATAATTTCACCATTTCCATTCACGAGGATTTTTGATTTCAGCAGAAAATGTATTGGTGTGAGAGAGTAGGTGAATATAACAATAATCAAGTGTGCAGGTAAAACCAAACTTCATTTATTTCAGTAACTCATTAGATAAATTAGTTACAGACTGATGTCAAGCCTTTATCCCTATTACTGATGACGATTTTCCGCTTATGGCTGATGATAACATGACGTTTAAGATTTTGAATGTCATACCACACCAATGAAAAGAACAGTTTCGATGGGCTTAATGAAAACTACGTTTAATATCTGCTTAAAGGTTGTTAGTAGTATGTTAGTGTGTAAAAGGCTGTTATTTTCAAACGGTACATTTTATCTGGTACATTTAATCAAGCCTACATGTTCTAATTTATTAAATAGGACTGAAAATGTAAAATTTCTTTATATTACAATGTATTAAATAAAATATTGAATAAAATCAATATTTGTCAATGCAATAACCAGGTCTGGCCTTCATCGGGGTCATCATCTGCTGTGGTATTTGCTCCTGTTCTGTAGCTTTAATATGATGCTTCAACAAACAACCTTCCACCAGACAATGACATCTAACTATTTTCATAAATATATCTATTTTGTCTGCACCATCTACACCAAGTCAAATTCCTAGTAAGTGCAAACATACTTGGCAATAAACTTGATTCTGATTCTGATTGTTTTTCTTTTCATAAAAAAGTTTGTTTCTTCATAGGCTTTGGTTGTACACAATAGACACAGCAGGATGTTGAGGATTTTTCTTCTAATAGTGGACGACCAAACTCGGAGCGCCACAGTTACCGACAGTCACATTTCACATCCCACAGCATAATTTGATCTGTTGCTTGATCCTCGCCACATAAAGCTGGTAGGAAGACTATTAGATCTGCAGCTGATGGTCACGGTGAAATTTGATCATCTCCAGTTCGGTGGCTTTAAACTCTCAAATGTTATTATTGTTGCTTAGAAAAAAAAAAACTAAACTGAAACAGAAATCCATCTCTTTCTGCATCTGTCTCCATGCACAGAGCGCTGAACCTCTGATGACCCTGCACAGTGTGAAACATGTCACACAGGAGCGGCCATGACCTCATGTGTGGGTGTCTTCAGGCTATCTGCCACAAACACACACTCCCGCAATTATACAAAGACCTCAGCTTAAACACCTCTCATCACTGGATCAGCTTTTTGTCAACGGTTTCGTTTTGAGCCCCATCAGTATTAACAACAAATCCACCATCTTTCAATAGTGTTGGCATTTTAATAAAACTTTGACGGCTCCGCCCAGTGTTTCATAGCCTCTGTTGAAGCTCTGTAGCCTGGAGGGTAGTTGCAAAGTTAAATGTCAGTGTGGCAAAAGTCACCTAAAAGGGAACCTTCTTAGAATAACCTCACCTGCTTTTTGTCTCTGATGGAAAGTCAAATACTTTGGAAAAACACAAACCGAACACTTTGATTTGGTTTGCTTAAAGGGGACATGTCATGCTTTTTAATGCCCTCTTTTTCACATTTAAATCAGTCCGTTGTGGTTTGTATAAGGTGGAACCGCAATGCTTTGGTCTGAATTCTTCATTAATGACGCCCCACATCCCCCCTTTTTATCCCTGTCCTGAGTTGCGTCTGCGAGCAAGTTGTTTTGGTGCTGTCTCTTTAAATGAAAAGGAGGCACTTGACACCCCCCCCCCTTCCAGGTAGCAGATGGTTCCCCTATACCCCATTCAGCCATTTTTGTAGTATGCTGGAGGACAGAGTAATAATTTGTGTGGGTTAATACACCCAGCAACAGCTGTTTGCAGTTATGTGGAGTTTATTTTGGCATCCTTGAGCTAGGACTAGAGAATTGTGGTGAAAAAAAATAGAAACGGCAGATTTGAGGAAATAGTTAACCGTACACACATGACCTTGTTTAGCACTTCCACAGAAAATATTGACGTAATTGTTCAAAAAATGTAATTGAGAACAGGGTAAACTGAACTGCTTGACAAATATGACCTAAACAGAATATGAACATATCTACGCAGCACCTGGACAGACTACATTCAACTGTTCTGCACTCCCAGAGACTCCAAGGACAAAACAAAATGTATTGAAGAGCTGAAAAAAAATGGATTTTGCATAATAAGCCCCCTGTAAGATTTAAAATGTTTTCTGTTAAAATAAATATAAATAAGAACCATTACTGCACCTTGAAGTTCCTGGCGTTCATTTTTGTGGATTTACTGGTTGTTCATAAATCGGACAACCCACCTCTTTCATAATTTCCGCAACTATATGCTACTTTTTCTTAACGTTGAAACAGCTTTAACAATGTGGTTTAAATTCACCCCAAAATGTACTGGCTTATTTTCTGTTGTGGGTTTGCACTGTTCATGTGGACTATGTTTTATTTATTATTCTCAACAACACACAAAGTGATCGGAGGAACCAGATAATCAATTTGATCACTTAGCAGCCTCTCAGTATAATGATTTAGGTTTTTGTTTGTTTATTTTGGACTTTTCTGGACAGCCTTCACCTCTCAGCCACTGTCCAATCAGCTCAGTCTCTTTCCAGCCAACACCTGCTGTTAATCAGACCCACCTGCTACACTAATTAGTCAACTCTGTTCACCTGTCTACATATACCTGCCTCAGTCATCTATTCATGGCCAGAACGTCTCATCTGTTCTCATCTCGTGTGATGTGCTTTGGCTCTACCAGGTCCTGTGTGCTCAGCCAGCTGGACTCCTCTGTTCGTTTCACTGAAGAAAGTTGCCTGTGTCTGCGTGCTGCAGTTCTGCCTGTTTTTTCCGTGAGTCCCAGTCGCTTGCTCTGCCCTTTCTGGTGCTTCCCTGGTCCACATTGCCTGTTCTGGTCTTTCACTACCTGCATCCGCTGGTCTCCTGCTCATCCCTGCCTGCCTGCACCATCAGCCATTCTTATTTTGAGTTGGGTGCGTTGAAGCAAAGACGTATTTAAATGTTGAAAGACACTCGCACACAACCAATCATTGTTTTCCAGAAACTGGTTTAAAAAAAAAGAGAAAATATTCAGTGAGCATCAGCTGCGTGGACAAAGACGTCAGAAGAGAATAGTCACACTGGTTTGAGGTGACGGAAAGACAAGAGTTGCTTTAAGGTTGCAAATATGCAGCCTTAAAGCAGGTCAGCTACAGCAGCAGAAGACCACACCCTCTGTCACTTCTATGTCACCAACAAACGTTGGACCATGAGAGACTGGAGGAACGTTTTCCTAATCACTCAGTTTCAGCTGCAACGTTGCAGCTGAAACTGACAATGAATTGACTGTGTCCCAATGGAAGTTGACCCTTTAATTAACATAAAACTAAACCTAAACACTAATGTTATAATCAAAAATGTGTTTTATATTCCAATTAGATAATCTGACTTATTTACTTTCTTAGCTACAGCTGGTGGCTCAGCGTTTTGTTTGTAATTTAATGCGGCATTAAAATAGCCAGAAGGTCGCAGTCAGCTTTTCAAAATAAAATAAAAATAATTTAGGAATTGTATGAGTTTAGCTGACTGATTCAGTCCATCACAAATTAAGTCCTGATTGACTGAAATATGTAAGGAAATTTTAATTCATTATATTGGAATCGATGTTAATTCGGACATGTTTGTTTGTTCTGTGTGTCCCGCTGATGGTACTCCGGTGAAAAATTAACACTTTATGAAAACTGACTCAAACCAAAATGAATGAATGATCACCAGTGTTTATTGTTAGCACACAAAAGCAACAGTAATTATCTTAGGCTCTAAAAATGTAAAGAATACAGGGAACAGCCAGCTCTATTGAAGTGGATTCATGATGAAAAAGATTACGATGAGTAATTGTGGCGTTATGTTGTCTGTTACGTTCCTCAGCATTCCTGACTGTGGTGTGTGCTGTTTTAACACTTTCAACCTGTTTTCGCACAATGTGCATGCCCTGATATTTTACACTGTCATGTATATATCTTATATTACTGTACTGTATTTTTATGCTTTATGTCTATAAAGAAAAAAAAACTAAGATTAGGCTTTTCAGATTTAAAGCTTTTCATTTCCCAGCATAGTTTCATCAGTCTTCACATCTCACGCTGAAACACATCCACTAATCTGGGTTAAACATGATATATTCATACTGAGAATGTGCTTCCCCTCAAACTACTTAAAGGTGAACGATCATCTCTGAATGTGCACAAACAAACATGGCATTAAAACTGAGTCAAACTTTTAATAGAAGATACTCTGGAGCGTCTATAGATGTCACAACACAGTCTGAGGTGTCTGCAGGCAATGCTCCACAGCAAAACTTGATATAGCTTTTTCTGTGGAAGTAAATGCTCTGATATTTCAAAAACAATAGGAACTGATGACTACAGACTCTGGTTTGTAACATGATGTGAAGATGAATCTGTTTTCACGTTATCTTCTTCAATCTCTCATGACAACATTCACAGGTATTCCTGATTTGGATCGAAACACCCATGTTGATTGTGATCAAGCAGGGTAAGGAGTAAGCTTCAGTAGAGTCTAAAAGGAAACAAAAGACACAACATTCAGTTACCGGGTGTTTAAAGTCCTGTTTCTGTTACCCGGACTGGACCGCACACATTCTTGTTCATACCCATGGGATAATGCCTCTCATTTCAGCGTCTCTTCTCGTGTTTTGAAAGAAATCGCCATAAAAGTAAAAAGGAAAAGTGCGGCCCTACAAAGTGTTGGATTTTATATTTCAGAAAGTATGAGTTTGATCAGCCCTCAAACCGACCCAGGAAAAGCAGAGTGAGCAGCGTCGGTTGTTTTCACTATGACCGAAATCTTGACGGAGTAGAAAGCAACAGGACTTAATTTGCCCTTTAGGTTAAATGGAAAGGCCTTTCTGCTTAAGCATTAACCTTCACCGGCCACAAAACGCAAAGTTTAATTAATATTTGAATCATCAACCTTTCTATCAACTTACATCGCAACCATTTATGGTTATTGCATGAATGTTGCCCTGGGCGAGCCCCCTTTCCTGTTACCACCCACCCCTCCCTCGCCGTAGACTTACTTTGAATACTTATTTTCTTATTTTTGCGCACAAAGCTCAAAGCACCCTCCACAAACTCTTTTGGCCCTGCTGTGTTCACCTTTTAGCGCTACATTTTACATGGCTGCTGCCATGATGCAAACATCCACAGAGGATGAATTTTCTTCAAATTTAAAAGCAGCTCTCAATTGAAGACCTCATTGAAATATAATTCAGTGCAACCAACTGCCTTTAGAAGTCACATAACTCATAACATTAAGGCGTTACCGGTTTTCTCAGTCGTCTGTATCAATCCAGCTGTGCTGTACAGGCCTCAGAGATTTATTAGAGGACTTTTGAGAACAAACAGCATCATAAAGACCAAAGAACACAGCAGACGGCTCTCGAATAAAGTTGTGGAAATGTTTAAAAGAATGACAGAATTGCTGCTCATCTAAACTGACAGGCGGGGGAGGGAAAGCATTAATCGACAAAGCAACCAAAAGCTCATGGTACTCTTGAGGAGCTGCAGAGATCCGCAGCTCAGGTGCAACAACCTGTTGACAGGACAATTACCGTATTTTTCGAGCTACAAGGCGCACTTAAAATCTTTAATTTTTCTCAAAAATTGATGGTGCATCTTACAATCCGATGCACCTTATATATGATTAAAGTTGTCCTACTGATCGATTTGATGTGGTGCAATGCGCTCAAAAATCAGTTAAAATATGTATGTACGACTTTGGTTAGCAACGAAGCCGCTCCGCTCAATGGATATTTGGAGCATCACTGTGTCACTACCTGATCGGACCCCTGAGCTGTCTACAAGACTGCCTGACTGTAATGTCGAAACTAGAAGTGCATTCATGTAAAGGCCCCTACATACTCGGGTGTAGTTCACTGAGCTGCTCCAAGCAGGTGGTCACAAGGACGCGAGGCATCACAGTCCCTCTCTGTTCTCACTGACAGGTGGGAGCCTGCTGGAAAAGAAACGGCTCTAGGTGCTCAGCTAGCTAATCACACATTTTACCATCCATTCCTACGTTTCGTCCCACTGGCAGAAAGGGTGGGAATTGTAGGATTTTGCCACAAGAAATGTAGGCAATAGTACGCTCAACTATGAAGGGTAAAACGTCTGCGGAGAGTCAGTGCAGAGTCTGCGCAGCTCACAGTATGCGCACAGTACACCCGAATATGTGGGAGCCTTTAGGCAGCCCGCTCCCGGAGTACGTGCTAGCGACAATAAACCTAGTAAGTCAATTCAGTATAAAAGTTACGTTTATTTTGACCTTATGTTAGAAACAGAGCAATGTAGTCCAACTACTCTGTCCTGCTGACAAAGACGGAGTCTCCCTCTCAGTAGAGAGCTGCGTACGTGAAGGTGCGGAGTAATATTACACGCTTGGGAAGAATATTTAGTGCGCCTTATAATCCGGTGCGCCTTATGGTCCAAAAATATGGTACTTGTGCACTTTACTAAATTCAACTATTATAAAAGTATAAACAAAAGAAAGTCATTGTTTCAAAGAAAACCTTAATGTCCCATTTACAGTTTGCCACATTCAGCGTCAGGGACACAGCAAACATGTGGGTGCAGGGGATCTGGTTAGATTTATCCAAAATGTAACGATTTCTCCGTCATGCAAAAAGCTAAATTATGTGTGGAGGAAAATTGCCTCTGCAAGTCATGCAAGATGCTTTTCTTCAGCAGAGACAGGAAGCTGCTCAGTTCACTGGAAGATTGACAGAGTTTGAGTTTATTGAATGTAGTACAGTAAAAGAAAACAAATTTATGAATAAAGACAAGAAAAAAATAAAATAACAAAATATATAAAAATAAATTTAAAAAAAACAAGAAAAAGAAGAACAATAGTAAAATATAAGAATACACATTCAAACGAATGGGTAGAAGTATAAATGTATTATTAAACCCACCCCTTTTCCAGCGGCACTATAATTAAATCAATTTCTAAAACTGTTGGTTATAACATTCCATAGCTTTCCTAACAACTAGTTTCTGTAGCTACATATACAATTCTTTGCTATTTTTATGCCATTACAAACAAGTATCAATACAATCCAATTGTGTCTCAATGTACAGTAACACAAAATAACCGACTTGAAATAATATAACCATGACACTTAATATATAACAAATAATATAACCACAACATTACAAGTTATTTTTTTCTCATATTCATATCCAGAGATGACTATCTTCTTAAAAAAACATTTTAAACTGTTTTATGTTTAGACATTTTCTTATCTTCATGCTTAAACCGTTCTGCAGCTTCACCCCACATATTGATACAAAGAAGCTCCTTGTGGTTCTGTAAATAAGGGTTTAAGTATATTCACATTTGTTCCTTAAGCTATAAAGTCATTCCTTTTTATAAAAAGCTATTGAACATTTTCTAGTAACAATTTATTTTGGCTTTGAACAAAACAATAGCTGTTTGTAATTCCGCTATGTCAGCAGATTTTAACAATTTAGATTTTTTGAATAGTGTGTTTGTGTGATCCAAATATCCAACCTTATTATTCGTATAGCTAATTTTTGCAATATTATTAGGGGCTGTAGTGTATTGATGTAGTTATTATCCCATAATTATGCAGAGTAACTCCAATGAGGTAAGACTAGGGAACAGTAAACAATGTGGAGAGCTGTTTCCTCCAGGAAATGTTTGGCTTTATTCAGTGTAAATAGCCTTTTTGACAGTTACTTTGAACATATCTAATTTGAGGTTTCCGGTTTATTTTATCATCAATAATGCCCCCAAGAAATTTGTAATCATGTATTATTTAAGTTATGAATGATTTCTATATTTGATCTGAAATTCCCAAATAGCAACATTTTTGTTTTGGTCAGATTTAAGGACAACCTATTCAGAGATAAATACAGCACAATCTATAAACCTTTAAAAGACTTTGAAATAGGCTTCACAAAGTATAAACTTAGGATGAACTGAATAGAACTTATTTTTCAAACTTTTGTTTGTAAAATAAATAATATACCATATCACACTCTACTTTATATTGTTTTTTTTCCCATAAAATCCCAATAGATCAATATAAATTTAAGGGTAAGGTGAGTATTATACTTTTACAAGGTATGATCCAAAATCTCTGTCATTGTACTAGTATTTGATGGAAATAGAGAAAGAGAATTTTAAACAAGAAAAAAAATTGTTTTTGATTTCAAAATGTTTTGTTGCACTTTTCCAATGTTCTAAAGCATAATTCATATTTTCAATAAATCACATCAAAAGTCCTCAAGAAGAAATTTTTTTCCCGTTCCTTTCTTGCTGATAAGTGCTAATCTACATTACAGTCAATGGTGTTTTCATTCCTTCAGGAAGTCTTTGGATGAATATGAAACATTTTTCTTTTCCAGATCAGTAATCAAGTCTTAAAGTTTACTGCCCATATCTTCTTTGAAGTGATAATCTGCTGGCACCAAGCCCCCGTCAAGTCTATAAATGTAGCCTCAGCTGAAATAACCACCACGTATTCAGTGACCTGCTGTCAAGCAGCCACACGACGATCAATACTTTCAGATAATGAAGTCATTGACTCGCAGCAAACCCTAGATAATGACAAGACTGAAGGTCTCATGCTTTGCCTTATTTTATGGCTTTGTCTCTTGGTACCAAGTGAATGATTCCTCCATGCTGATGCATTAATGACGGGAGTTGTGAGGGACATAGGATTTGGAGTCCGGCACAGCGAACTAATGCAGTTTTTTCCTTTATTAACGCAGCATGGTTTAACTCATTTGTCACTGATTCAGTATTCATCAAAGACTGTAACGCCTCCAGAGTGCATATGATTCCACTAAAAGTAGGACAAAAATATTTCTTCAGCTGTCTTTTTTTACACGCCAAAACGGGACTAAAACTATATAATGAGTCAATTAGAATGACACTAACGATGACGAAAATAATTGTAATTTTGATGAAACAGTTGCTGACATTTTCATCAATGTCAACATGAATTTATTTATTTTCTTATTTCAGTGCTAAAACACACCAGTTCAAAATACTCCTGTTAAAAAAGGTTTTTATGAAGCCAAGGCCCTTCAATCTGGTATAGTCTACATTTATTAAATAAATGCAGTTAATCAAACTGCCTTTTAAAATATATGCAAACCTTGTCCTCATTTCCCCCTGAGAATGAGATATTGCCTACGCCTGGTTTAGTTGGCATTATTGTAATTGTCGTAATGCCTATCGTGTGTTTTAGTATATTTACATGTACTGTATGTGTATATGCACAAAGCATCTGGGATTAGGGTTTTAGCAGGCCATTTTTTAACTTAAGGTGGACCTTGGTGTGAATGTGTGCAAACATTTTGTCTGTCTAAAAGCCCCACGGAGCATCCATGAATCTCCTTTAAACAGAAGTGTGGAAGGATTTTTTGAATATTACAAAATTGTCAGGGATAATAACATCCCCCATGTTGAGACTATTGTTTTTCAGCATGTTCTGATCTCGTTATAATGAAATGTACACATGTACATGTTGTAAATTCATGCTAAGGTGAAGCCTGAGCCTCAGGTTGATCCACGGCTGATCTGACAAGAAGCACAGCAAGTCAGAATCCGCCTGCAGCCAACTACCCCCCACCTTTATGCACTTTCCTCTAAACCCTCACATTCACCCCTTTCTCCTTGATGTTTTCACTTCCTCCACAACATCCTTCATCCTTTCCCTCCGCTCCTCTTCTCCCCTCCTCTACCTCCAGGAGGAGAGTTAAGACAGACAGCCTGAAGTGGATGTCGGGGAAAATTACACACCAGCAGACAATGTGATTTCTTCTTCTTCAAGGCTTTCTTTTCCCCAGAAGAGAGCAAAGAGGGCTGGTTTGATATTTGCCGAAAAACTTTGCTCAGAGGAAGAGACAGAAAAAGAGAGGCGATGTAAGCTAGAAAAGAGGTGCGAGACAAGCATAAGCATAGAGCAATTAGAAGTCATGCAAAAAAGGTGTGAAAAAAAAATGACACAGAAAAAATAACCCAGAGAGTAAAAGACTGATCAGTCAAAAGGATGTGTGTGTCAGAAACACAAGAAGACAATAGCATGCCATCTAGGCAGCCACTTAATAGTCAGCCCACTCTCTGCTATCCGAATGGGCAGAATGACGCCTCTTAGCCCCTTTAATAGCTCCAATAATGGACCACAGTATAGGTGGGATGTGAAGAGGATAGTCATCCTGTCCAAAGTAACTCAATTCCTCAGTTCTGGTCTCTTGTTTCAACCGCTTTCAGTACATCGGGATGGGAAGTGCATGTGATAATGCTCTCATATTCACCAACCCACAAAGGACTGTGGACAGATGGATTATGGTGAGAGGGGCTGATGTGGTAACACCAGGTTAGTTCAGGTTGTGTGGGTATAGTACAATATTTACATCAAGGACGTAATGCTCATGTAGCACCCTAGCTGATGTCTTCTTGGCCCGCCTGGACATCCAACGCTAACTCTGTTGTGTGTTAATTTCTTTGCACGTGTGTAAATTCACTATACTGTTGGTTGAGCCGCAACCTTGTGGAGGACTTAAAAATGCTGATAAGGATGCGCAGGACTTTTACTACCTAAACGTGTCAGGCCTATTTTATTAAACCCTAATGAAGACAAGATACTTTGTTATAACTGAGAGCATCCTCTTCACGTTTCTCACATGTACAAGCTGAATATTTGATTGGCAGCCGACTGTAGATGGAGGACTTTTAAGAGAAATTTCCAACTGAGACACATAAAATCAATTGAAACTTAGTGCAGTTCACATTCAGATTCATATCATTTAGTGAGAAACCATTTTGTAATAAAGGTTTCTAAACTTGCATTTTGATCAGGTGACCAAAGTTGATTTAGATCATCCTTGACCGTCTCTGTTGCTATGCTACAATAGACCTGGGCGGCTGGAGTATTTACTGACAATTTTCCTTTCTGGGCTATTTTCTCCTACTAATCTTCCTTTGTGCATTATATGCAGTTATTGATGTCATTAGCCTTATTCCCTCTCTGGCTTTCTTTTGATAGAAGGCATATTTAGCTCAGTGATTCAGACTTTGGCTATATGTGTTTCCTGGATGGCGTCACCGATGGAGTCATAGGTTTTTGAACAAGAAGCAAGTGGAGCCACTGGAGCCGTTTTCAAAAGCTGTGATGCAAATTTATGTTTGTTTCTCCATTTTTTCACCCAAAGAAATCTGATCACTCCTTGCAGTCCAACACATTTACAAAGTCCCTGCAATTTTCATCATATTTTTTGAATAGCAAGCTAAAAATAAAATCATTAGTAGAAATTATTTCAGCATTTCAGTCCCTGCGTCCTTCACCTCTGAGTTGAGTTAATCCAATTCATCCAGTGCGCCACAATCTGATTTGGAAATTAAAGTTGCTTCGTCTCTAGGTTATCTCTTCTGTTGTACAGTTTACAGTAACGGGCAACAAAGCTAAAATGAACAGAATCTGAATCCAGATTTGAAATGTTGTAGGAATAGGCTGCCTGCGTCTCAGGCCTGTGACCAGTCTACATTTGTCTGCCAGCAACATGTGAACACACAGGAGTCTCTTGCTTTTCGCCACTAGTAATAAAAAAGCATATCAGAGACTGTTTTACAATAGAATCTAGCCGTAAAATCTTTAAATGGGGTTAATTTCAGCACATAAACAACAATATTAAGAAAACGTGGTAGGTTGATGCTCCGTAGATTTTTACAAATCTGACCCCTTCATTGTGTTACAGTAAAATCAGCAGCATAAAGACAGAGTTGTTGCAGAGATTAATTCAGTAAACTCAACCTTTCTTTTCCTAAAGAAAGCACTTTTGGGCCACTGTTTCTGTGTGTTTTGTAACTCATTCTTTTCTTCCAAGCCTTGTTGGAAGCAGCAATTGGCCAATCATACCAAGCCTGGTTCTGCTGGAGCCGTCTTCCTGTTACAGATGAGTTGTTCCTTTCCACTGTCACCACTTCTCTTGCTCAGGATGAGGGATTGCTGCAAAGTCATCAGCTTGATGTGGTCAGCAAAACTTTCTTAAATAGACCACATGAAATGATCATGTACATTTTCACTGAATGATATTAGGATTTTAATATGAAAGAACTGGATCTGAATCTAACTATGTAAATTGATTGTACTGATGTTAACTGAAATTGCACCAAATAGGAATCTATATAATTGTATGTGAACTGGACCTGTTTGTATTCTTAAGCACTTGGAAATTATATTTGTTGTGAATTGGCAATATATATAAATAACTGAATTGAAAAACTGAAATGAATTAATAAGCTAAGAATTGCAATAAATTGTACTGAATCTTTGCCTCGATTTAATCCTCCCTGATGGAGGGACACGTTAATAGTCTTTATTTTAAATCATCTTCATTATAAAAAGGGTTCCTTTCGAAAAATGTAATGTAACAAATGTAAAATGTAACACAAAAATATTCTGGGGACTGATAGGATGCAGGACTTAAATAATAGTATTTCTTAATGCTATTCTAAAGTCTAAATTACCTTCAAAGCCATATATATTATTTAAAACCGTTCTGTCTAACAACACCAGATTTAGATTTCAGCCTAAATAACAGAGTAATAATTGATGGATGAAATTTTGGCAAAAAAGTCAATAATTTCAGCTAATACATCTTTAAACAGCATTTACTTAACTCATAGGCAAAAGATCATCAATACAGGAGAAAACAGAAGCTCCAGTGTGAAAATAAATGGATGTTTATCAGAAACCTTCTCTTGAATTTCCTTAGCTGTGATCTGTTGTTGTTCTTGTTTATCACGTTGATAGTTAAGCCATGTAACTTCAGACAGACCGGGCAACGAGCGCATTATAATGCTGCTCATTGGAAATAAAATGAAGGATACTCAAAATGTGTTATTTTAAACGCAGGTACATTATCGGACCGCCAACCCACACAGCATGGTTGAAATTCTTGCTGTGTTCTTTTCAGTGCCTTGGCTTCTGCCTGTATAATTTACCCCTTGAGCTTCAGGAGGCCGACTTCCACGGCTGTACATTGACTGAGCCTGCAGCTCTGTAGCAGGAGAGGAAACTACACATCCGTTTCAGACCTTAAATACACCCCAAGTGAGTCATCAACCGTTCACTGCAGTTCACCCCGTCCCAGTCGATGTGCCGTGCATGTGTTAAACACCCCCCACCCCCACCCACCCATCGTCTTACCACCCTCCCAGAACCAACAGCTGAGGATTGCCAGGTCCTCAGCCCCCAGATGTACCGCAGGTTGCCATAGCGTAGTAAGCCCATGCAGCGTGGAGTGGTGGGGTCTGAGGCGCTGCCTGTGGCCTGGTGCCACGCTGGGCTTGGTTATTATCTCCAGATGACTACAGCATGAGTAGCAGATGCCTTTTTGGCCACAGGGGCCAAACAGAGTGCTGCAGATAGGAAAGTGAGTCCATGTGTGTGTGTGTGTGTGTGTGTGTGTGTGTGTGTGTGTGCATGAATGTCTGCATGCTGTTCACGGCTGCACTGAGCAATTTATTACCTTCCCACTTATCAGACCATCTCCCTCACTGTGGCTGGAAGGAGTTGGTCTCATTACAAAATAGCAATCCTCTCCCACAATAACAGTCTTACACAGACTTGGAGAGATGCATAGATGAACCATCTGATAGCTCTAGTTATGTTGACATAGTGATACTAGCAAACAGATGAAAAAGACGCGGACTTCGAAACGAGATTGTAGCAGTGAGTAAATGTGTGTAAACATATCTGTTCTTGTGCCCAGGTCTGTTAGCAAGTCTATCACCTCAGTTATTTTTACAGGGCTCCTTCCCAGCAGCTAATAATATACAGGCCGTCCCTGCACAGCTCTGACCAATTTACTAGGAGAGCGTCAGGAAATGATATTTCTAATCAGACCGCGGCAAATGTCTCCTTTTATTAAAGTGGGGGTGCGTTTCCTTTCCATCTCCCCGTCCGTGTTTGGAGAAGTCTACCCAGCAGATAATGGCCTCGGCCGGCCCGGTGTCATCATATTAAAGCGCTGAACACCCCTCCCCCCCACTTACAAATGCTATCCTCCTCCCGCTAACACCAATCGCCTCATATTCTTCCAAAACGGACAGTTTTGTTGATCGTGTGTGTGTGTGTGTGTGTGTGTGTGTGTGCGCACTGGATAGCAGTGTGCCTTGTACCTTTTGGAAGAATATTGAATTCCTCCGAGGAGTCACGGCCAAGCAGCTGTACTGGGTTTTTTTTTGGGTGGTTTTTTTGTTTTGTTTTTTTTAAAGCTGTGTCTCTTTATGTGGTGGTGATAAAGAAATAAGAAAATCAATGCAGCAAGTAGATCTGTGCAGATTCACATATAAAAAAAGGTTTAGGTTGAAAGCGTAAAATAGTAATTCTACTGAATTCAGCATTAAGCCAACTCACAGTTTGGAAATAAAAAGAAACAGAACAAAGAATGAACTTGCGTGACTACACCCCTCATTCTGTATCACATCCCTTTAAATTATGTTTTATCATTACAAGGCTGTTAACATGATTTGAATAAATACAAACAAATAAACCCACAATCAATCATGATCAAAAGTCTTGACACCTTAATTGCTTTAGCTGCCAATTTTAAATATTTAACTTCCTCACCCCAAGTGTATTTACGCATTTAGAAAATTAGATGACAAATATAACTTACAGTATATCGCAGCAACTGTAATGAGTTTAATTTCCATTTACTCAACATTTGCTCAACAAGCAGATGCAGAGTCCCAAATCCAACGTCATTCATACATTGGAGTGAAAGGGTTGGAAGACGTCATATGGAGAGAAACACAGCAATTTACAAAATAGGTCTACGTATGGTCAGGTGTGCATCTTGGCACACCGGTTTAATAGACCTATCCATCACAATCAACAGAATGAGAGGCGGGGAGAGGCCTCAACACGTCTCCAGTCAGAATTTCATGGAATTAAATAATTAGGAAGTTAGGTCACGTTTTCTGATGTTTGTACAGAAAACAGAAAACCTGTTTTCTGTCCAACCGTTTTCTAATTCAGAGTGAGAGGAGAAAATTAAAGATGGTCAAATGACAATCTCTCATAAGCTCCTTTTCTCGCCCAGCACTACATGTATGTTAGAGAATTCAGCCTGTTGCCACAGTGAGAGCAAAGCCTTATCAGTTCCTTGGTCCTGACCTATGATTCCTTTGCAACAGGACGAAAGATCAATACCATGCAACACTACACTACACTATACACTATGCTAAAGTATGCTATACTATGCTACACTATGCTATGGTATGCCATGCCACACAATGTTATTCTATTCTGAAGCATGTGAAGTTATGCCACACTAGACTATGTTATACTATACCAGGGATCACCAACATGGGGCCCGCGGGCACCCGGTAGCCCCCCAGGACCACATGTGGTGCCCTCAAGCCTGTTCAAACAGGTAGCACATTCCTCCAGTGAGCTGCGTCTAAAGTGTTATTTTATTCAGTTGCTCTTCTTTTTACATCATACTTCTATTTATATAGATTTAAAAATGACAAAACCATTCAAAACATGTTTATATTACGTAAAATTAAGGTGACCTTGGACTCTTGTAGTTCAAAGGTCAGTACAGATAGCCCTTCGTATGACGGTACCGATGAAGTAACGCTCAGTTTCAAAAAGGTCGGTGATCCCTGAGCTATACTATGTTATGCTGGCCAAGCTATACAATCCCATGCAATACAATACTACACTCTACTATGCTATACTATGTCATGCTATGTATACTATACTGTGCCATTCTATACTATATTATACAATGTTACTCTACACCAAACCATAATTTGTTATGCTATGCAAACCATACATTATACTATTTCATACTATAGTAGACTATGCTATACTATACAATGTTGTGCTATGCAAACTATTCTATACTATGCCATACTATACTATATTGTACAATATTACGCCACACCACACAATATTATACTATGCTATGATACGTGAATCCACACTGTAGTGTACTACACTGTAATATTCCAAACATTACATGCTGTACTATACTATAACACCCCATACTACAGTATGCCACACTATACCAACCTACCTTCATTGTCATCAATGCGTTGAGTTAATAAAAAGGTTACAGTTCCATTCCTTGCCTGTTTTTCTGATACTGTTTGAACAATGGGAGACTAAACAGTTTCGCAGGTTGCGTCAGTTGTGTTTTACTTACACTGAGCCATATCATCATGGTAGGTGTAAATCAAGCTAAAGTTGCAATTAGAGGCCACTGCGAGGGAGTTGTCTAAGGGATAGTGAGTGGTTACTGTTGAGAGAGGAAACAAAGGCAGGTGAGCGACAGAGTTCACTGTTTGGTATATTTATTGTTTTTCTTTTCTTTTTCTTTTACAAGTCTGTGTTTTGAGCAGTACAACCCCTGAAATGTACAAGAAATAGGCCGGTGACTCCATGCAACCACTGGGGTGTTGTCATCAAAATACAGACTGCTACAGCTTGAGGTACACACGGAAATTGCCACATACACACAGTCAGGCTGGTAATGTGCATCATCGGCTCCTGAATTAGGGTTTCTTATTTTACATTTGGAGACATGCAGTCATATGCAGGAGAAAGAACATGTCATCCTAACTTCTTTTTATACATACAGTACACTGGTCGAAGCCCTGACCCCTGACACACACGCTTAACCGGAAGCATATTTACAAAACCTTTTGCCATGACTGCTGAATACTTAACCGTTGGCGATGCTGTGTTTCTCAAATCCCAATCTCTCTGCTATCTCCAGCATGCAGCAGCTGCTTACACAACAAACATTCAACCTGGTTTCCTGGGTGTGGTTCTGATTTCTCTTTTTGTTGTTTCCCCAGCCACCTTAGGGTGTAGTTGAATTTCTTACTTTAGTGAGAAACACTGTTTTCATAAGATGAGTAGGTATGGCATGATTTCAACAGATCTGCCAACCTGAGGATTTTCACAAAGCTTATGGACTTTAAACACAGGCTGAAACTTGCTGACACGATGTGCAAGATGACAATTACTGGCAAAGACAATGAAGCAAAAATAATTCAGCTTTCAAAGAGGCAGTTTCATGCGTTGCAGTAAGCTGTTACGACATCCACTGCTAGAAGTCCATATTCTACTTTTATTTTTATCTCAGCTCGATTCATTTCAGAGCTAAGCTGGGAAAAGCTCCATTAAAAAAAAAAGCAGTGGCTCTGAGTTAATGGCAGTCGCATTTTAAGGCCACCTTTTTAATAGGTATTGACGGCAGGTTTTAGCTTCGTTCTACCGCCATGCTTAAAAGCCCATGTTCCACTGATTAGCTAATTAAAACCTGGAGCGAGGGCATCGATCCAGGGGAAGGGCAGCTGGGAGGCTCCGGTCTCTCAGTGTGAGATGGCCCTGGTGCTCTCACGTGTTCACACGTACGCACAGACACACACAATGATGCACACCTCTCCAGTTAGTGCCTAAAAGCATTACCAAGGCCTTTTACACTCTACTAGATCTATATATTGGCTCTGAGCCGAACTTATTTCTTCTATATTGAGGACGTTCGCTCATGATTGCCAGTTGAAGAGGAGATATTTCTGTGCTGTCTTGTGTTGTGTGCGGCGATGGGACTCACCCCTCCAGCCTCTATTTAATTTGTCCCCCGGTAACCTCTCGATAGTACTAGGTATTTATATCCAGAGTGTTCAGACACCTGATGGAGGTAGATTACAGGCTTGTGAAAAGAGCAGGTAGCTATGGAGGTGACAGCCTTCACTTTTAGCGAATCAAGGCTCTTTCGTTTTTCTGGCACCTCGTATTACAGCTAATTCTACCGTATGATATCATCAGACCCCTGAGAGACTGAAGTCATTTTCTCAAGAAAAGGCAAAAAATAAATGTAGTGTGTTGCATTCGTGGCAGGTGTGGAAAAACAGCAAGTCCCACAAGTGAAGGATGTAATTTAAGGGACACTTTTAGTACGACAGAATAAAGGAGAATTAGTGCAACTTGTGAGCTCTATTTTGCACACAGCTGTTCATGAGGAATTGGGTCTAATTATTTATTATTTTTAAACTATTATTATTAGCGCCAGACAGGATATTTATGTAAACATATCCAACATAAAACCTTTAACATCAATGTTTACATTACTTGTAAATACTCTGCTGTTTTTTATACATGGATATTCATGCACGGTTTACACATTATCATAGTTAGTTGCACATTTCTTTAGTCTGAGTGTACTATTTTCAATAACTGTAAATATTTTTTTTCTTATGTTGCAAATTGGCTCTTGCTGTACAGTCTCTTATTCTTATTTTTCCTGTTATCATATTTTTTTAACTCTTGTGTCAATCTGCATGCTTCCATTTCCCTTTCACTTCGCTGCTGAAATTCCCCGCTGTGGGACAATAAAGGGCATTTCTATCTATTCTAACTTTTCTGAAGAGTAAAACCTTGAATTTATTAGCAAGTCTGTGTTTTAAAATGAATCAAACTGATGGTTCAAACATATTTAGTTTTCCCTCTTAGAAAATGCCCCAAGCAGTTGCCATTTTGTCGTACATGTATAAATGGTTATTTATACATGTACTTTTTACCCTTACAACAAGAGCAATCCATATACATCACTTAGGGATGCCACAGAGGGCGAGAATTTACAGAACAAAGCTATGTACATACAGGCATAGTTTATAATCGCATTTCTTCTTCAGTGGTTTTTCCTTGTATTCTACATGGTCGCAGTAAAACCCCTGACAGTGTGTGTCAAATATTGTTTGGAGTTTGTTGGTGGACCAAAATGGAGGCAAGAGTCCGGGAATCGCGTTTTGAGTAGAAAGGTGATTTTATTTACAGCCAAATAAATAAACTTACAGATCGCAGACAGAACAGGGACGAGGAACAAGACTGAGCAGAGATCAGAAGAGAGGTTGGTTAATGGAGGACGTTACAATGAGTGAGACTGAACTGGCTGGTTATATGGGGGGGGGGGGGGGGGGGAGGAGGAACAACATTTGGCAATAGGGTGTTTTCAGCTGACGTCACGCTCACGTGACTACTCTGCGCGTCCGCCGTATTGGGTGGCAGTCGTTTCGCACCGTTGACCCGCATTGTATTACGCCTTAGGCAGTATTGGAAGTGAACAATGGTGAAAACGTGTTTAATGGTTGGTTGCACGGCCCGTGGAGGTGGAGATCAACGCTCTTTCTTTCGCCTACCAGCCGTGATAGTGAATCAGTGTGAAAAAACAAAACAGCTCTCTGAACAACGCCGTCACCTATGGCTGACACGGATATCCAGGTCCGATTTGGACGGTGTTAAGCTGGAATACGCCAGAGTCTGCGGTGCTCACTTTGTCACAGGTAATTAACTGTTAAGTATTTAAAACATGTAAACCGTTGCTGTATTGTGGGCTGTAACAGCGCAACACATGATCGCCATGGGAAAAACATAGAAACGGGTTAATTTTCCACCGCTTTCCTGCCTGGAGGCGCAACCACGGAGAACAGCTGTTAGAGGTAACAAAGAGTCGTCGGCCCGCTTGGATCGCGGCTGTAAGACGACCTAACATAACTTTCCACAGTATCCCGATGTCAATGAGAGTGTGTTCTAAACGTTTGAAACACATAGCAGTTAGTTAAAAGTACATTACATGCGTGAGTGGTTGTTAGCACTAACGGTTAGCAGCTACTAACTTAGCATGTGCCAGAGCCCGTCTGAGCACAGCTTACCTTTGAACAAGTTACTGTGTTCCCACTGTTTGCTGGCTTTATGATCTGCCGCTCCTGAACCCATCCATTCGTAAACTGCACATGAGACTCCAAGGACTTGTAGCTTCAGAACTGTTCTGAAGTATAGGCGCTCACACCACAAACAAGGTAGCCGAACACGTCCGATATGGAAAGTGACGTCCGCGCTACTTCCGGGTTACGCCGGTAGGCTTTTGCCGGCGTAAATACGGTAAATACAACTTAATTTTGCACTGGTCATTGTTCTGATTAAATAATTAAAGCCGCGAGCGGTTTTAATTATTTAATTATCAGCCCTGCAGCCAAGCGCCTTCGCGCACCGCCGGCAGTCAGCCACCGCAGAAGCATGCGCCGCATTTGCGTCGGATTGTTTACATTTTTACCATCTTATTAAAACTCACCCGTCCACGTATGATGGCGATTTCCTTGATGTACATAACTTCGACATCTCGTACCCAACCAGATGTGAACTGGTTGTGAGCCTCTCGACCCTTGTAAGCTCTCATTTCCTCGAGAGTGTGCAGAGGGTTTTCACCGAACACCAGGTAATGCACTATGTCGCCGTGCTCTACATTTGGCCAATCATCAGGATTACGGCTAAACAAGGCACCGTGGAAGGCATAGGGGTCCATATGGTCGATCACGGAACATTTCCTCAGATAGACGTCCTTATCTGGTCGCTCTAGCGTGCTGGCGTACTTATCCATTCTCGATACGAAAATACGTGTAGGACAACTAGAGATAAGGAAGTGAACCACCCAATATGGCGGACCGGAAGTTGGCCAGTGACGTCAGTGAAAACACCCTATTAACACAGGCGAGGATAGTGAAGGTAATTAGACTTAGGAGAGAGAGGGCACTGATCTGACAAAGGCCGGAGGAGAACAGCATCTAACAGGAAAGCATGAAGAATGACCAGTGACCAAACTGAGAGCAGGCAGGCAGGAAAACAGGAATAAAACAGAACCACAAATAAACTACTAACATAAATAATGAACAGAAAACTTTACTAAAAACAGAAACAAGAATCTACAGATAACATCCAATAATAAAGAAGTGCAAAACACAAACAGAGCTGCAGGATCCCCAGGAACCGAAAAATAAGTAATAGAATCCCTGGGGATCCTGACAGTATCTGGAGAAAACCGCATAGCTTTTCAGCTAAAAACGCATGTAAGTGGTTTATCATGAGGACCAAAGAGGAGTAAAATGACCAAATTTCAAGAATCAACCAGACATCCTGCTCCTCATGGCACCGATCGCAGCCGAATAATTGCCAAGGTCTCAGACTTACGATGAGTCCATGTGAAGCAGTTTGCCCCACCATGCCTCCACACAAGGTTAAATGAGAAGTGGTTCTGATAGGTGTTTACATTTCACCGTTTTCTGTTGTGGCTCGGCTTTCTTGGTTAGATGTCGACACATTACTGCAGGAAGAGAGAACCCTGAATAAGATAGCAAAAAGAAATTGCAACTTTCTTGTTGTCTTAGTCTCTCAGCATATGTACCTTCACTGGACCTGACTTGAAAAGAAATCTGAACTATGCCTTTAAGAACAAAACTGTGAAAGTGTCACATTGCTATTTTTTCCCATGACACACATTTTCCACAATGGTCAGAACTGGTTATGTCACAAATATGACTGAACATCTGCAGTTTATTTTGCTACAGTGCAGGGAAAGGTCAACTTATTTTAGTATAAAAAAGAGCAAATAGCATAAAATTAAATCATTAAGATGTGTGCAAAATTATAAGTTTAGCTGAGCTGGAGTCAAACCTACATAAATATTTTTTGAGCTGATGATAAGGATATATATTTCATAGACACAGTTATACAACTGATGCACATGATGGCCTTTGAGAAAATAGGACATTTGAGTGTTGTAATGATTTCATAATGGTATTTATCTAACCACTTATCCAGTCTAAGGTTGGTGGTACCTTTTAATGTTTTTCTTTTCTTTATATTTCTGTAACCTTCCAACTCTACATGAAACAAAAAGTTGGGTAAGAGTTGCATTTCGGGGCATTTTGATGCATCAGTGAGTCCATCTTAACACAGATTGGACTGTATGTGATGTGGGTTTGATGACTCGGAGCATGAAGAACTCAGATTACCTCCTCTGTATTCATTGGCCAGCCGCTCATCTCTCCTGGGACGGAGGATTAGCTCAAGAGGGGAAATGAACGCTTTCTGGTTAGACGGCGTTCTTTCAGCCTGCAGCAGGAGGTCTATTGTCTGGTCTGATATCCACGCAGGACACAGGACATCTGATCTGGCAACCTTGACGCAGTCGACACCATCGTTTACACTGCGGGACCAGAGAGGAGACTCAATGATGTTGACAGGAAGAGCTCCTGTTTCCATCTGGGAGCTGCTGGTTGATGTGCTTGGGTTTGACTTTCTGTAGAAGAAAAAAAATGTTGGAAAGTAATGAAGATTTTATTGACTTCCTGTTGACAAGTGGAGACATGCTTGTGGTGTGAATCACCCGAAAGTTGGGAATTGATTTTGATTAGTGACAGGAGGTGGATGGTCAGCATTTCAGCCTGTGAACAGGATCTTCAATAAGAGATAACATGAAACACATTCTTCACATCCCTATTAAAGTTCTGTTTTTTAGACCTAAAAAACTGAATATTGAGAAAAAGCGGCAACAACCCACTTGCACAAGTGTGCACCCCCTTAAAGTACCGCCGTCCTGAAGCGCATTGTGATTAAATTGTAAGATTCAGGATCAGTTTCGTTGTCATCAATTATAGTGAATCTGATTAACCTGAAATAAAGTTCAACTTTCTGCCCTGGTAGGATTTTCTGGACATTAGCTCATTGAAATCCTTTAGCCAAATGCATGGTTATAGAAAGGTACCAAAAAATCAAGACAATGTTGTTGGAAAAAGGTCAGGAGAAAAGTAACAAATACCACACCTTTTTAAAATATATACCATGCACTAAAGAAGTATTTGTCTGTTTAAACGTCTCCAGTGGGGACCTTGTCATAAAATTCGCACCAAATTCTGGCAACAACCCGAATAATCCTTATACACCATTGGAAATCTTTAAACTAACAAAAATTATGTTGAGGTCAGTACCTATTTTATTTGCTTTCATATGAGCTAAAGTAATATTAATGTTTTGGAGTGACCAGGCCAGAGTGCCGACTTGTATCCGAAAGATTAGGGTAATGGGATGTAGTTACTCTGGTGCTTCCTCCTCCTTGTCTCCGATTCTTGCTGTTAAATTGATGTCCTCTCTTGTGTTTTTATCTTCACAGAAGTTACACCTGGCCCAGCATTTATGTTTAGCGGTGACACCGTTCTGGAGGGGCCAATCGGCTGAGTTACGCTACCAATTACTTAATGTTCTCTTTCCATCGATGAGAAGGCTTGCCCTGTCTTTCGATGTTTAACCCTCTCTCTCCTATACAAAGCCATTAATGGAGCTATTGCTGCCACTAACTATATGTTCTCTGTCTTCCTTTTAATATGTTTTACTACAGACTCTTAACTTATCTGTTCAGCTGGGTTTCTCTTGCAGGTGAAGCCGCTCAAGGCACTACTGCTGCCCTTAACTCTGTTTTTTCTTTTACAAAGAAGGTATTCCTGGATTTGTGCCCCTGTGCTTTTTTGTGTGTATGTTCTGTAATGTCTAACCCCACGTGTGTAGTGGCTTTTATGTTAAACCTGGTCCGGCTTAAGGTTTCTTGCGGTTATAAGGGACATTTTCTTTTTTGCAGCGACCACATGCATCCTCAGTATGAGGCATTGCTGCAAGGTTAACCACTCAGTGCAGTCAACTGTCCACTGTTGCCATGTGCTTGTTCGGGAGGAGGGATTGCTGCATAGTCAGTCACTCTGTATATTTGGCTGGGTCTCTTTCAATAAAATATTTTCTACCAATTAGTGTAATAAATTGAACCTGACTCTGTTTTCAACTAGGATCAAACGGGAACATATGCACCTGAATTTGAACCTGTGTATCTTATTTGATTTGAATTAATTATATCTGTATATAATTCAGAACATTTGTTTTAACTTCCTTCAATCAGTACTATATACATACACGGAACTCAGTTAAATCTATATCGTGAATATCCTTTTTTAAAGTCCCACAATCTGAAATTGAAACAGTGGTACACATATTTGAGATTCACCATATGGCTCGGAAGCAGGATGTTTGGTCTGAGTGGTGTTATGGAAAAGCAGCTCAGCCCTGAACCAGTGACGGACAAAAAGGAAGGCTTGAAACTCATGCAATCAGTGCTACTAGCATATGCAAAGAGGTTTTCATAATGTATTAGCAGCCTCTTGTATTATTCTACTTTTCTACAGAACAATGCTGCACATGGAGGATGTTTTTTTTCCTACCAATGTGAAACAAATTCTCTATAGGACAAAATGTCTCCCTGCAAATGGTGGCATTAAGCCTGAAAAGATAGAGCACATCTTTCACCACTCTGCCCCCTTCCCATTTCTCTGTAGTCCACAAAATCCATCTAGGGAGTTTAAGTAGCTGTTAATTACTTCCCTCTCCCTGCTGAAAAGAGGAAAAAGTGGAGGGAAATCTAGAGAGGGGTGAGATTTTTAAAGAGCCAACGCTTTGCTGTGGTGCAAATCCTCTCTGCCTAACAAAACCAAATCAATCTATACCCCTCAGCCATTTACAAACCGCTCCACGCTCACACATACACACCCAAGGGAAGATGATCCTGTAAATCTGCGGTCTCGAGGGGCTATTTGAGTGCTGCTCCTGGGGTTTTATTCCTTTTTTGGGAGGGGGAAAGGGGGGTTACTATGTGAGCTCAGGGATTGAAGGTAGAGCGTAAATATCCCCAAATTGCAGCTAAGATGTAGCATTAGGATTGGTAAGCCCCACTTTCACCCGTAATGTTCCACAGCACCAAACCATTGTACTAAATGACCTCTATTACAGTGGCTGAACCCATTAAGTCAATACAGGAGAGATTACCTGTGAAACAGAAGCAACTAGCCGCTTCTTCTGACACGTGCACCCCCCACCCCCAACAAAAAAGCCAGGGGCAAAATTAGATTTAGGGTCGGGCGTGGCCCATGCCTGTAGGCTAGAATTAAAGGACATTGGATCGGCCACCTCTTGCTTGTTGGAGTGAAAGGGTTGGGGTTGGTCACAGAGAGAACAACGTAGGGCCATTGGATTTCTAAGACATATTCAATTAAGGTCATGATATAGGAATGAAAAACGGCCGAGTGATCAGGTGGTCGTCCTTCTGTCGGGTCACCTGGAGCCCAGCAACAGTTTCTGTTTCTTTAAATTAATATCACTTTGTAAAAATAGGTTGTAAACAGGTTTAAGCATAAAGTTTATCATAATATGCTTCATCAAAACAGTTAAAATAGGGCCTGCGTGATATTAGAAGAATATGAGAAAATGTTGCATGTGACATTACTAAAAATCATGATAATGATTTCCCTCTGCTTTGGGTTCTTGGCAAACCTACACTGCAGTTAATAAATGGTCTGTCCAGCTACTCCGGAAATAATACATAACAAAAAACTTTACTTCTCAGCATCTTCCAAATCCAATTTATCTATAAAGCACATTTACAAAAAAAGTAAGTTTGCCAGAAGTCCTGCGCAACATAAGATATACGAAATACATAAAACCAAGACATAAAACAGATCTTAAAATAGTAAAACAGAACAGAGAAATTAAAACAGGCATGTTAACTCACACTGGGTCAAAGGCTATTTAGAAAAGATGTATTTTTAAAAGACAATTAAAAGCAGGAAGCAAAGAGGCCTGTCTAATATTTAAAAAGAAATTTATTTAAAGGTTTGGGGCCACATCAGAAATAGCTCGATCTTGTGTAAGTTTCCGCCTAGTTTTTTAAACACCTAAAAGCAGCCGATCAACAAGATAAGGCTGGAGCAAATCAAAAATGACCAGAAGGAGGCATTTAAAAGCCAACATTATGACTTTGTTATGTATTCTCTGATGCAACAACAAGCCAATGAAGGGAGGAAAAAATATGCGAGATGTCTAAGGTGAGAGATGGGGAGCAGCATTCTGAACAAGTTGAACAAGTTGAAGACATGAAAGGGATCTTGACCGACACCAGCATAGAGTGTACTGCAACAGTCAAGATGGTTTGAGATTAAACTATGAGTTATTCTCTCCTAGTCATGACTTGACAAAACTGGCTTAAGGTTTTAGTATATTTGCCTTGAATGGAAGAAACCATTTTTGCAAAACAGAGCTGATCTGTTCATTTAATTTAAAGAGGAAATATCAATAAAAATAAAAAGAATTATTCCTCAAATACATTTTATTGTGTACTTGGAGTCTCTAAAAATGCAGTAAATGTGAATATAATCTGTCCAGGTGTTGCTTAGACGTCTTCATATTATTTTTGAACCATGTTTTTCAAGCCGTTCAGTTTTCTCTGTTTTCTATTATTATGTCCCAGTATTTGCTGCAGAACTGATAAACAAGGTCATGGAGGTCCGTTTTACCAATTCTGTGAAGCTGCCATTTTTATTTCTTGGAGTGATTTTGTAGTCCAAACTGAAGGATGGCGAAGCTACAAGTGATGCGGTTGTTCATTACACCGTCCCCAAGCACACTAAAAAAATGGCCGAACCGGGTGCAGTGGAAGGCTCTGTGACCTAAATGGGGGCGGAGTGTGAAGTGCCTCCTTTAGATTTAAAGAGCCAGCACCAAAACCAGCTGCTCTCAGAACAGGGGTAAAAAAATTAACAAAGATTTCAGACCAAAGCATTGCAGTTCCATTGAATGATGTCAATGTAAAAAGGAAGCATGATATGTCCCCTTTAAAGTCAGTCCACAACTGTTTGTATGAATCAAGGGAACCAAGATTAATATGTGGATTGTGTGGGGTACCCATAAAAATATCCTCTGTTTTGCATGCATTGCAGCTCAAAAATGTTGAGTATCTAAGCATCTTGGTTGTCCCACCTCACAAAAAGGCACTAAAACTGCCTTAGCTGATGAGCAACATAGCAGTGTGGGTTAGCCTCCATCTGCAGGGGTCAGCTGCACCTATCAGCAGCTCAGCAGGTGGGTCATCTCTGCCTATCCATGGATCGTACCTGTGTGAAGGTTCCCTCTAAACAACTATCAACAATCGTAACTTTTTCATCTGTTTAATCTATATACAGTAACTCCTTGCAATATCCTGAATAATTGCAGGATTCTTCATTATCATGACTGCAGTAAACCATTTTGCAATCATGCTTACCTTACGTTATTTACCTTCAGCAAATGTCAAATAGCATTTTGAATATCAGTTTATGTATTTATGTTTTTATATATTTATTGTCAAATCCCCTGCAAAATATAGATCAATCTTTATATACCGCACAGGGCTGCATATTAGTGAAATCTGGGCTTGGACCTGCGCTAAAAGCGTCATGAAGTTGTGTTTCATTCCCCGCGCCTCGCTTCATGATCACCGTCATGGATGAAAACAAGGTTAGGTGTTTGCCCGGAGTCCAGATAATTTGTGCTTTTCTTTGGATGGTCGGATGTATATCTATGTAAGGACGGAAAGTTTAGTGTCTGTGCCCATGCGCGTGTGTGGTGCTTGTTGCCATAGTATTTATCCCGCAGGGAGCAGCAGTGGAAGCAGACGCAGGACGTTTTTAAGCACTTCAAAGTGGCCTCATTCCACACAGCTGAGCTCAGGGGTGTCTGTCTGCGTGAGTGTGTGTTTCTTGCACTGACCCCACTGTGGTAATTGCATATAAATATATAGACTAAATATATAGACTATATATGCACAGGCATCTATCTTCTCCTAGCGCTTGTAGCTTGCTGCTTTGCCTTGTGTGAGCCTCTGTTTGAGGTACAGATGGACCGCCGTACCTGGCTTTGTTTGTGCTCTCTTTTAATCTTGGTTCCTCCTGGGACCGAGCTGTGGACTCTGCACAGCCTTTGCCCTCTTTTGACTCTTGCATGTCTGTGAATCTGTGTGTATGTGTTAAGCTGCTGTGTGTGTGTGTGTGTGTGTGTGTGTGTGTGTGTGTGTGTGTGTGTGTGTGTGTGTGTGTGTGTGTGTGTGTGTGTGTGTGTGTGTGTGTATATACAGTATATATATATATACGTAACATCTCCCAGACACAAAGTGGAAGATAGAAAATGTCATTGTGACTGATGTGCTGCAGGTCTGAGCTTTGGCTGCAGTGAAAGCAGAATCCATTCCCTATTGCTTTGTCTCCCTTTCCCCCTGTAGCAGAAAATGGAAATAGCCAACATCGAACCAAAGCAGTCAATATCTCTTCCTGAAAAGAGCTGAAAGCGATGCAGGCTACCACAGAGCAGGACCTGTGCAGGGAGGAGTGGGCAGGAGCTGTAATATGTCAGACTTCATCTGTCCCGGCTGACATTCAGGTCTCTGACACCTCTGCTATACTCAGTCCAGTCTCACAGCAATACCCCCTCTTCCGAGAACTCTCTTCTTTTTGTATTTTGGTTTCTCAGAAACACCCTCCTTCTCTGCTCTCTGTCCCTGTTTCTAGTTCTCACCCCCTCTGGGCTGCCATTGTGCAGCATATTGCTCTCCCACACAAATACACGCGCTACATTATGGGTTTTGCTCACACATCCACTCATTGTCTTCTCCTTTTTTTCCTCTTAATTGGCATCTCTTCTATCCTTGTGCCTTTATGAATAAGATATCGATGGAAAATATAATCCATGAGAGGAGCCAAAAAAAAAGAGCACTGCTCTCCACTCATAAAATATTAAGCTGCCAGGGAGAAAGGCAATCCTGGAAAAATTTCCTTCCTGTCAACTGTTGTTTCCGCGGATCCTTTGATTGGGCAAACCGGCTGTCCGTCAGGATTCCTCAGCTGTCAGTCGCGGTGAAACGTCTCTACACCTGACACGCTTTGCCCACTTTTGTTTCAGATAGGTTTTACATTCAGCTTTAGGCTGTTTGAATGGGTTGTAGCTGTAGTCTTACTAGAAACGAGTACATTCCTGTGTGATGCTGTGTGTTTTTTTAGTGGGGAGGGTGCTGGCATGCTTGCTGATGTGCTTGTTGGCACTTCACAAAAACAACAGTGTGTTGCAGAACAGACTACATGTTTTAGGCCTCAATCATCATTGATTTCTCTAAATAAGGCTAAAAATGAGGACTTCTGACAGATCAATGTTTTCATCATCAGATAGTATGACATCAAGCATTCTGACATTCACACTTAGGTTAGTATTGAAGTAACTGAAAAAGATTTTAAAATCCTGTCCTTACCTGACCGTTTTCCTCTGTGGCTTTTGGTTTGCAAAATATTTGCAAGCAGCAGAACATTTCTGTCTTTTAAGTAAGAAAGAGATTTTTTATTCATTTCTAAGCCAGCTGAAAAGCAGTGCACAGCAACAGGTGTGGGAGGGGCAGCAATGTGTTGCAGCCAGACAAAACATTAAAAAGGACTTTAAACATAAAGAACAGTATGATTTTAGTAAAAAAAAATCAAATGTGATAAAACCTTGAGAGATTACCTGATATACAGTATAAATGCTTAAAAAAATGTATTTATTTTGCAGAGTTGACAGGCCAGCGGCTAAAGGATTACTATGTTGGTTTTGCAGAGCTTACAGTAAAGGGAAAATCCCTTATTTGTATAGGATAAAATTACAAACCACAACTTTCCCTCAGTGGGCGTTGCAGTCTGTCCGATATGTGGCTGCTGTTCACACTCAGTCCTGATCACAGCTGAGTCCAACTGCATGTCTACAGACTTGGGTTCAGCAAAAACATGTCTTGAATATATATATATATATATATATATATATATATATATATATATATATATATATATATATATATATATATTAGGGCTGGGCAACGATTAAAATCTTTAATCGCGATTAATCGCATAATTTGCCTGATTAATCATGATTAATCGCATTGTATGCACAAACTCCAAGAATGAATTCAAAAGTAGTGTAAAGAGCACTTTTATTTTAATGTTCTGCTGCCATATGAACAAAAGTGTTGTAACACATATTTAGTGTAAAGTTCAACTTAAACATGTAAAACAAAAAATAGCAATAATAATAAATTAAAGCTTATTGCCACTGACAGGAATTTCTCTTTATGGGGAAAAAATCTACCAAAAACCGGCAATTTCTGAGGTAACAGCAGGGAGCAGCATTACCATTTTATGTTCAATACCAAAGTGTGAAGCACAAAAAAAGGTCTACAGTAGCTATCCACTTGGCCATTACATTGGTTAGCTTCTCTGAGTCATTGAATTGTTTGGTGATGTCTACAGTGTGTTTGGCATTTAAGTGATATGTTAAGCTCAAGGTGCTCCGGTGATAAGAAAGTTTAACTTGGCAGTGGTTACAACTAACTTGTTTCTGTCATGTTCGTTGCTGGAAGAACTTTAAACTGAAATGCTTGCTAACTCGATATGCTTGCATGTTTATTTGACGTTAACACTCGGTTTTTTGTTCTTGCTTTCTCGCGTGCAAATAGTGAATGGCAGGGAAAAAACAGGCAAAAATACATGGATACTTTGAAGCGAGAAGCGACTTCACCGATGGCGTCGATGCAGACCCCCCCCCCGCCGGTCATCCGCACAAAACTTGTTCCGGCCGCCAACTCACCGCCTCGCCTAAGCAAATTCCTGCGGGAAACACCGCCTTCCCCATGTCAGCTTTCTTTTTTTCCGCGTTTTCCTTTTTCCAGCCAGCACCTTTCTTCCTGTTTGAATCCGAGGCTGGGCTGACAGCGAGGTTATTGGCGCATTATCGCCACCTACTGTTCTGATTCAAACCCCTACACTGCAGCAACAGACCTTCACAAAATAAAAGCATGTGAGCAACATGCGTTAATGCGCGATAAAGTAAATATCGCCGTTAATAGTCCAATGAATTAACACAAAATTAACGCGTTAACTTGCCCAGCCCTAATATATATATATAAAGCATATATGAAAATTGATCCTTATATCATTTAATTTGTATTTAATAAAAGAAGAAGTGTGATCCTTGTCAATGACAGAAAAAATACTTTGCATTATGAGGCTGGGCATTTTTATGAATGCACAGCAAATGAAGAATTCAACGACATATTTGGCAAAAGTAACAAATTGTACCTCCCTGAGTGTCTTCTTTTGAGCCCTTTACAGATAGGTCATAAGGGGGTAAGAAATAAAAGACATTAAAGATTTCTACTGCCCATTATTTATTTTAAATTCGGTTTTATATCTGGTGAGAAATAGCATCAGGATAGAGTTGTCAAATACATCTCACAAAGGACAAAGAAATTACGCAATCTCTGCTCTGCCGACAATGACTGACAGATTTTAGATCGCTTGCCCAGCCCTAACCTATCCACATGCAACTGAGTTTAGTTAAAAACAAAAACTGTTGATCAGAACCATTTTGATGATTACAGGATAATGCAAAAAAACCTGCATCACACTCATCGGTGTCATTTTGCCAGTTGGATGAACTCTAAGTGCTATTAGTGCCCACATCTGATGTTTATATTTAGTGGCTGAGATGCTAAAGCTCTGTGTGTGTGTGTGTGTGTGTGTGTGTGTGTGTGTGTGTGTGTGTGTGTGTGTGTGTGTGTGTGTGTGTGTGTGTGTGTGTGTGTGTGTGTGTGTGTGTGTGTGTGTGTGTGTGTTTTACTTAAATCCAATACATTTACAGGTGCATCTTAATAACAAGGCTGTCGTTAACTCTGCTGCTTGCTCACCCTCTCAACCAAACACTTTCCTTCCACTCAACGTTCTGCAGCCGGTTACCTTAATTTTACATTTTGTTGCTCACTGTCCTTGTGAAGAGGGAACATCTCCTGGACCACTGTCAAGTCAGTGGTCTTTCACATGAATGTGTTGGAAACAACTGAACATTTCTGTGTTAAGAATGTAAAATAGGTTATTTTCACAGAGACCTAATTTTTTTTTTCTTAGCTGTAAGCCCTAATCATCAAATGGGAAATTAACAATTGAAGTGTATCACTATGTGGTGACTACTCAGTGCATGAATGTCCCCTTTTAAATTGAATTAAGGAAATTAGTTAATTACTTGTGATAACATTGTAGTTTATTAAGATGCAGCAGTAGACATTACTGTAGCTCTTAGCGTGTTCTGAAAAGTGGCAGCTCTTTGTTGCTCTCTGTAATTGTCTGTGTGATTGAACCCCGATCTTCGAGTTTCAGACGGGGGAAAGGGCGGAGAGGGACCTAAACGTCTGTTATAAATGATGTCCATCTCTCATCGCCGCTGTCACTCCGTCTCCGACTGTGACAGAATGAGGTTCCTGTGTGGTGGATTGTTCAAACAAACACTGGAACAATCAGTCCCCCGATGCCAAATGTGCACGGGCTCCAACTCTTTACGATCATAGAGTACTCACTTTACAACAAAACAAACAACCTTTTTCAGTAAGCTCCTGTTCTGAATAAATAATGGAAGTGTTTATGAAGCTCTTAAAGGGGCAGCATACTTTTTTTGTTTGTTTTCCTTTTGTCTGTTCCTCACTTGATTGAATGAGCTGTTTTTTTTACTTTCCCATTCAAATTTGTGCATGATGGTTGGTTGCATGATGGGTGGTGGATCATATTTATACTTCAGGATGTCTGTGTGCGTGTGTGTTTGTTTGTTTGTTTGTTTGCATTTGCATTTGCATGCAAATCTGCACACTGCCAAGAAATATATTTCTGGATGCCTGCCCCATATATGGTGTCTAGAGGTCTTCTCCTGGTTAACTGCAATGATCATTGCATCACAAATGTGTGTGTATATATATATATATATATATATATATATATATATATATATATATATATATATATATATATATACAGTATATATATATATATATATATATGTGTGTGCGTGTGTGTGTGTGTGTGTTAGAGAGACAGAGAGAGAGAGAGAGAGAGAGAGAGAGAGAGACAGAGAGAGAGAGAGAGAGGTGGGGGTTTCAGGCACTCCTGTGGTGAGATTGCATTGACCGCTGTGTTATTGCTCTTTAATTATCAATTACAGCAGCCCCCCCATCTTAGGAAGACTTGGGAGGGGGGTGGGGGGGGGGGGCGTATGCGGAGGTGATAATGAATACAGAGCTGCCATTAGGACAGTAACCATGCTCTCCGTCTGGGGCTTGGAAGTCTGCTAGGAGGGGGATGAAGAGGGGGAGGAGGCTGGGGTGGCAGGGATTGGCTGGTGTGCTAATGAAACAGGCTGCAGCTCAAGACAAAAGAAAAGCCACCATCCCTCCCTTTTCCCTTCCATCCACCTCGATCCTCTCATCATGTTTTTTCTGAAACATCTCCCATATTCTCCTGCTCGCTTTGCGTCCCCTCTCCTCAGATGTCTACATTTGGCACCACTCCCCCCTGTAGACATAACTCACAGACTTATTCAAACACTCCCACGAGGGACTGCGGTCTCGCAGACTAACTGCAACTGTGTTTACTGAGGGGGTCATCTTTGAAGCTGTAGGCCAATAACATCAGAAAGAGCTTCAGCCTTTTTGTCTCCTTTTATGGACATATTTTTAACGCAGACTGCAAGGTTTTAAAAAAAATATGCACATTTGTAGATGAAAAGCAAACGAATGGTTGGATTTTTTTCTGAGTAGAGTAGGTTGTGTTAACAGATGTGCAGATGTGCATTTCTGACTTTTTGAGGCAGATGCTGATGGTTGTCCTGTTAGCTTCTAAGGAGTTTGAAGGTAACTCTCATTAAAGCCAGACACACTAACAGCATTTACATAGTTATCTTATATTAAAATAGTAGCCAAATATTCCCTGTACCAATGGTAGTTATTAAAATTCTATGCTCAGTCAGATTGATGGTGACAGAAGCTTCAAATCTTTCCATAAAAATTTTATTTTTTATTACATTTTTTGAAGGTAGAGCTTTTCCTGCTGATGATGAATTTTTGTTTTCTTTTTTGTAAAAAATAGTTTAAAAAAAATGTCACATTCATGAAAACAATGACGATTTTCACGCGCCGCCATTTATGCAGCGACTCAATCCCCCGGCCTGCCTTCAGTGCTTACAAAGAGATGCCGCATGGCGACATGTCAGCGCAGCTCACATGTAAATCGGCCGTTTTTTACGGCTGACATGTAAATGCCACCGCAGCAGCAGAGTAGAAAGCACGGCGGGGCAGACAGTGACGGGCAGCCTTTTGTCCTTTCGCTGCCTGACAGATGAGCTCCTGCTAAACAGTAGCAGACAATTGCATCCTGTTTTGTTCCCCCTTTAAGAAGATGATACACATTAAATTGCCTCCTGGGAAGGGGAAGCATGGAAAACAAACTGCCCTGTGCAACTAAATTGCCGAATTAGATAAAGGCTATGAAAGCGGCAGGACGACATGATGGCACATTTACACGTGGAAGTAAATTTAATGATGCCATCCGAGAAACCGGCAAGAGGCCCTGCTGATTGTTTGTTTTCTTTAACAATGAAACGTGTTTTAGGGAACGTGACTTCGGGAGGCAGACACGTTTTACTTTGTCACATGCGCCATCAGACCTGAGCGGGCATCCGGCCAAGGCGAGACAAGCCACCCTACCTGTTGTAAATCCGCACGGGTGCAGTGATGCAGAAGCTGATTAGGAGGTGGGTGAACCATGAACTCTGCTTTTTAAAGCCTCGTCCGTTTTAAAGCCCAGCCCAAGAGAAGGAAAATCAGATCCATTTATGTTTGTTTCTATGTCCTTTTAAATACGTGGCATGTTAATTATGGCCTGCATAATGCTCCCTGGGCCTTGTAGCTCTCATATTCAAAAGTAGCAGAAGAATAAGATCCCCTGACCATAAAGAAGGCTATTTAAAAGTCGTCTTAATTAAAATAAATCTTTGTCCGCTTTATGTTGAAATCATGGAGGTCAGGCGGAGCCCACTCCCGCTCCAAGGCCACCATTCTGAATCCCGTTTTAACCACTCCTCTAGGTTTTCCTGCACAAACCTGCCGACAGAGAAACACCAGTGAAAGCAAGCCTGCTGCCTTGGCAGAGGGATAATCCATGTCCTTGATGGAATCAGACACTTCGGCCATTCAAGTCCTGTGCAAGGCAAAGAACAGGGCATAATACCTTTGGCAGCTGCAGACGTATGCAAGCTTCTAAATGGACGGTAGGAAAATGGGGCCTCGTTCTTTAAAGAAGTCAGGTAGATTCTAGGTTGATGGAAAAGAAGCAGAGATTATTCAGTGACTTTTTCCGTGGTTTCAAGTCTTATGAAAAGTCATTTCTTGTAATTAAAGATGACCGAGCCAGTCACACTGTTTACGCAACTCATTTTACCTTGAAATGTTTCTTCCCTCTGCAATTGAACCGCCAAACCAGACCAAATAGAAATGCAGCCCCTTGCAGAAATAATCATCAATTAAATTCTTCTACATATGATTACATTTCAACCACAAACTTCAATGATTTTTAATCTCCGACCTCGGGCTGATGTCTTCACAGATCAGATGGATTCATGTTGAGATTAAATCACAAAAAGGTGGACTGTGTGTACTGATTAAGTGACTTTGGAAGGACGTTGGTTGCGCAAGATTTTATTTTGTAGTTTTTAAAGGGGGTTGAATAGAAATACAACATCACTGTTGTGTTGCAGATCTTGTACCAATTTAGTTTCTCTGGTTCCTTAAAAAAGTCTTGACTAAAAAAACTTTTCTCATGATTCTTGATAATTCACAGAAATATCATAAATATGTGGAAATGTGATGCACCAGGGCCATTTGCTGCATGCTTCCCTATCTTCTGAACTGGACCACTAGAGCCACAAGAACACAAAAATGTATGAATGTAATTCAGTAGAGCATTTAAATAAATGTAAAAAAAAAAAAACAGCAAAACGTGAATTATGAAGGAGATTTGTAAAGGTTTAGTAATTTCTCTGCTAAAATGTCAGAGCGTGTCACCATGAAAGGTTTCATTTACTCTGTACTCAGCCCTCACAGTGCAGTTTTCTTACAGTCAGGCTTTTATTGGGGGGAGGGGGGGGTGTAGCTGCTTCGCTCTTCTAGCAAAGTCAAGTGTTGTAAAAACATCAGCCGCCGTGGGTCATGTTGCACAGGAGCTGCTGGATGCTGAAATGTAAGAGGAACAAATGTGACCTGTTGGCTACTTTTCAAATTCGAAAAGGACAGCAAGGAAATCTTATAAGTAGAGAAATGGGACAGTAATACAGCCCTCTTGTGCCAGTTTTGGTTTCCTAATTTAGCAAAAATAGAAGCTCTTCAGGCTATGAGAGTCCCCCGGGCTTTCAGCACAAGTGCTTTTCGTAGCGCAGCCGTGTGAAAGGTCATGTGTTCTGGTGTGAACTGAAAACTTTTCAGAGAACCAAAAAAGGGAGAAAAAAGGACATTTATTTCGAAAGTTATTTGTGAGATAGCGATTGGGGGAAATCGATTAGTTTTTTCAAGAGTTTGGGGCAGTTTGATCATACAGCAGATTAAACAGTGAGGAGCAAGTGAAGCACCCCTTCAAGAAGTGAAATGAGTGCATTTTAGTAACCAAAATGTAAAATTCACAGAGATACATAGGAGGCATTTCTATATTAGGTCCTATTTATATAATTTTTTTTGCTGTACTCTAATTTTGTTTTTCCAGTGTGTATCCTCAACATGTACCAAGGTATTATAAACTGGCATGAATGCTTCATGCAGAGAGAAGTTGAATTACACGGACCACAGTTTACGCTTAATATTAGTTTTAATTGAAAAGTGAAGGCATGGCTAGTATCATTAATCCACACCGTTTAGTTTGAGAGAAATTCCTATTTTTATAACAAAGTTCTTGCAATGAGTACAGTTTTAATACAACCAATAAGTGAAAGTTATAAGTATTGGAATAAAATGTTGCCGTGAAGGATCTTTGGAAAGTCATCCTGGTGGCGAGGCTGCAAGTCTGACACTTTGACCTTTATTCTGAAAATGGTCAAACCAGAGCAGCAGGAAGTTAGAGGAAAAACTCAAACCTGGAGATCATGCTGTTTCTGGAAGGTGGGATGTTAGAATAGGATAGAAAGATCCTTTATTGTCCCACACTGGAAATTAAAGACCTGTGCAACTGAGGAGGGTGAGGATGTTGTGATGATGAAAAAGAAAGAGGAGATTAAGTGTGTCAATCACAAACAATACCATTATGGCAATATTAAACAATAGCATCACATATTTTCCTAATATTATGCAACCCTTTTTGTTATTGTTATGTTAAAGTCTAATTCAATCAAATCATACAGATTGGTCAAAAAGTTTCCTATCTAAGGAAAGGCTTCTGTCCGGCTCTGAACTGGTTTTGGAAATGAGTCTTTTGAGTCCTCACCTGCCGTCACTCTGCAATTTAAGAACTAGAAACATCTTCCTGACAAAAGTCTGTGTACTATGCTTCAAAGTGTCATCTCTGGATAAGCAAGACTACATCTGGAAAGTGTATTTCAAGGAATTAGTCGGAAAGCTATTTTATCTGAAGCATCTAGAATAAGGGTATCAATCTCCCACTCACTGAACAAATTTTAGATATATTCCTAGTCCAACATACATGAATCAAACAGCTGAATGTTCTCTTGTAGTCAAATTCAGTGTCTTCTAATTACCTAATGATTGGTTTAGCTGTGCTAAAGCAGATACACGCCTCAAAGCTGTTGAACATCTGCCCCTAAGGACCGGATTCTGAGACAACTGATTTCAAGAAAATCAAGTTAGTTGTCTTTTTAGTGAGCTCAGATGTCAGTCAGCAATAAGGACTGGTGTCCAACATGTTTTAGTGGTTTTGAACAAGCAATTATCATGCATCTGCAGAGCTGCATGCTTCTCTAAGGAGGCAGATTGCTTAAAAAATAATTAGCGTTTTTTGTGGAATAGGGAAGCAAAAATTCAGCACACTGTGGGCTAGGAATGGGACCCAGTGTTGTAATCTGTAATAAAGTTTGGAAAGTGCTAAATACAGTTGTTTCCTTAGACCACCTTCAAAGGTGTTCTGGGAAGCTTCTATCTTTCTTAGTAAGGCGGTCTGGGATCCATGTGACATGATTTGACTCCCCTTTAGCAGCAGAGTCATTAACAGAGTAAGACTTTAAGATCTGGGACTGATCGGGAATAATCTGAATTGATAGTATATGAGTGAATTTTTTTTAAGGATTCTTTCGGGTAAAACTTATTGAAATTCACTTGGGTGAAAAATATTCTATAGTTTGATGTTTATTTTGATCGTTTTGGTGCTAACTGGAAGCTACCCGCCTGGGTTGGGCAATTATCGTATTATTTAACATAACCAGGAAAACAAATTATATGGTGAGAATTGGGATATAGCATGACAGTGATTAATGATGGTGTTCGGTGTAAAGAAATATGTATCTATTCGAAAATATGATATTATTCTGGGCTTTTTAGCTGTAAAGTTGTGCTACTTAATCTGATTAGTGTCCTGAAATAGCCTTTTAGATAGAGAACTTACCAGTAAGTTTTATTCTTATGTATACATATGTAGAGCTATGTTTGTGTTATTGAAGCTTTTCCTATGATCAAAAATGACTGTAAATACTTTTTTACTGTCATTTTTATCTTCATAATCAGAACAAATATGATAAAATTATAATCCTAAAAGCTTTAAATTTGAAGTCCATATTGCCCTTCCTGACTACCTGCCCTGGTAACCATTTTGTAAAGTGTCCCATGTCATTCGCATATGAATGTGAGCTCTGCAGCATAATTTAGCATACTTCCTCAACTAATTACACATTTATCTGTGCAGTGTTCAGAGCAGCCGAAGCATACCAAAGACCCAGCACCTGATTTACTACTGTGCTGTTTCACGAGTTGAAATCTTTCTTGTCTGTGTGCTGACATTAGCTCTATAGATGCTCATTTACTTTTCATATCCGTCTGTTAACTGTATGCAACCTTGTTAATGTCTGGAAAAAGAGCATACTCTGATTCTAAGAAATGTGCAACTGAGCAGGAGAATTAAAAAAACTGTACAACATGTGCATGTGTAGAATTGGAAAAACTGTGCATATAAACACTTACGGAGCTTGTTGGGAGGAAGGATCTGTGAAAATACTCCTTAGTGCACCAAGGATGCAGCAGTCTTCTTCTTACTGAAGGAGCTCTCCATGTTATCTTTGCCAGAGTCATTCTGTCTTCCACCACCTGCACTGGGTCGAGGGGCATCCTAGGACAGAGCTGGCCTTCCTGATGAGATTATCTAACCGTTGCCTCTCATCTGTAGATAATAATAATAATAATAATAATAATAATAATAATAATAATAATAATAATAATAATAATAATAATAATAATAATAATAATAAATCATCTTTATTGTCATTGCAACATAAACTCCAAGGAAATGTGTCCTCTGCATTTATTTTATATTTCCCTTATGGACCAGTGGACAGTCTGGGGTTAAATGTCTTGCTCAGGTACCCAGAGTGGCAGTCTGTAGGAATCAAACCAGGAACCTTACAGCCCCTCCAGGATGCAATAGAAGATGGCTGATGCCACCACAGAGTCAGAAAAGGTCATCAAGAGTGCGCTCTGCTCTCCAAAAGACCTCAGCCTCCTCAGGAGGTAGAGTCTAGTCTGACCCTTCCTGTAAAGGGCATCAGTGTTGAGACTCAAGTCCAGTTTATTGTTCAGGTGAACACCCAGGTACTTATAAGAGTCCACTATGTCAGCATAAGCTCCCTGGATGTTCACTGTTGTCAGTGTGGTGGGTCTATGTCTGTGGAAACCCACCACTAACCTCTAGGTTTTCCCCATGTTGATCAGGAGATGGTTCCAACGGTACCAGTCCACAACGTCATACATCCGCTGTCTGTGCTCAATCAGTCAATCAATCAATCAGCTTTATTTCTAGAGCATATTTTAAAAACCGCATGAGTAACCAAAGTGCTGTACATTAATGGTGTATCCTCAAGACAGCGTGTAAGTTGCTGGACAGTGTTGTTTTGTGCCAAGGGGAAATAGATCTGGCAATCATCAGCATAGCATTGAAATGAAATGCCATATTTCCTAAAAACAGAGCCGACGGGGAGTAGGTAGAGAGCAAATAAGAGAGGGCAGAGAATTGACCCCTGAGGGACCCCATATGGAAGAGGAGCTGTGGAAGACATGAAGTTGTCAATTTTCACACAACTCTGGGCAGTCCTTACTTGAAATGACTATGGCAGAGTCCTCTGAGAACTTCTGAAGATGGCAGCCTGGGGAATTAATGGAGAAGTCTGCAACAAAGAGCGTGAACATGAATGGTGTCAGCACAGTTCCCTGTGGTGCTCCCGTGCTGCTGACCAGCCTGTCAGAGACACAGCCCTGTGTCCTCACATACTGTAGATGACCAGTGGGGTAGTCCAGTTTCCACTGTGACATGTAGTCGCCTATCCCTGACAGCTTGTCCCTGAATGGTATTAAAAGCACTAGAGAAATCAAAGAACATGAGTGTATCCAGGATTCTCCGGGTGTGTCAGAGCTCAATAAAGGAGGTATGATGGCATCATCCACCCCGTTACCAGGCTGGTAAGTGAACAGCAGCAAATCCAATGATGACCTCACTAGGGGGCAAAGGTGGTTGAGAACCAACCCCTCGATGCTCTTTATCAGATCTGAGGTCAGTGCTACCAACCTGTAGCTGCTATGGTCCTGCGTATGTGTGGCTTTAGGCCCTGGTACCACACAGGAGATCTTCCACAGCTGTAGTACTTCAATCAGCGTCTGGCTCGTGTTGAACATGTCCAATGATACCACACAGTTGATCTGTGCAGCACCTCAGGAGTCTGTAGGTGGTACCATCCAGACCTGTAACATTTCACACCTTGATTTTTCACAGCTCGCTCCTCACCTGAAGTGATGAAAGGTGCAGGATGGTGACTGGGGAGAGGGGCAATGGGAGGAAGTCCTCTGAAGCAGAGGTTATGGCTGAGAGATGTGAAGTTTGGGGAAGAAAAACAAGGAAAAGTAAAGGATGAGAGGGGAGCAGGGGAGACTAGGCTGGGGGAGGGGGGAGTGTTTGATCAAACCTGTTGAAGAACTGTTTCATATCATTCTCCCACCCTAAATCTCCTACAGCCTGAGAGTTTGATTAAGTGTGATTAACTAAATTCTCAGGAAAACAGAGTTAAATTTCCCTCGTCACGCTCTGACCTGATTACTGTCAGACCTACAAAATCAACAAATCACTTGAAAAGAACCCGTCTGACAACTTGAAGTAAAATGAAAGATTTCAAAAAGGAACACTTCAGGCACAGGTGGAAGGAAAAATCAAGAACAGATGAGAAACAAAGTCATTACCATGTATGGGTTTACAAAACCATTTCTAGGGCTTTGGGAAAACAAAGTGGTAATCTGTCCCAAGAAAGAGGAGGGTCCCAGAACTGGTTGGCTAGATTTATTGAATCACATTGTACTTTTGTTCACAGCCAAATAATTACGCACCATGTAAATAAATACACCTGGAAAATTGAGTAACTCTGGGATGTCATAAAATATAGTCTCAGGTGGGAGGTCACCCTGATGAAGACCATGGAGCGCCTCATCCTCTCACACCTACGCACCGTGGTCAGCCCCACCCTGGACCCGGCCCAACATCGGAGTAGAGGACGCCATCATCTACCTGCTGCAGCGGGCGCTCACCCACCTGGAGACCACCGGGAGCGCTGTGAGAGTCATGTTCTTTGACTTCTCCAGCGCTTTCAACACCATCAGACCAGTGCTGCTGAGGGGGAAGCTGGAGGACGCTGGAGTGGACAAACATCTAGCTGACTGGACCATGGACTACCTCACTGACCGCCCTCAGCATGCCACCTCTGGCTGTCAGCCAGAGGTGGCACTCTGCAGCACCGGGGCCCCCCAGGGCACCGTCCTGTCTCCGTTTCTTTTCACCCTCTACACCTCGGTATTTACTTACAACACAGACAGCTGCCATCTTCAGAAGTTCTCCGACTACTCGGCCATTGTGGGCTGTGTGTCTGAAGGGAACGAGCTGGAGTACCGGTCGGTCATCATGGACTTTGTGGACTGGTGTGAGAAAAACCATCTGTGTTTAAACACCAGTAAGACTAAAGAGATGGTGATCGACTTCAGGAGAAGACCCCCACCTCACTCCCCCGTGAACATCCAGGGGCAGGACATAGAAACTGTGGAGAGTTTCAAATACCTGGGTGTTCACGTCAACAATAAGCTGGACTGGACTCATAACACCAACGCACTGTATAAGAAGGGTCAGAGCCGCCTCCACCTCCTGAGGAGGCTGATGTCCTTTGGAGTGAGCAGGCCTCTGCTAAAAACCTTCTATGACTCTGTGGTGGCCTCAGGCCTCCTCTACGCTGTCGTCTGCTGGGCCCCTGGCAGCACAGAGCGGGACAGAAAGAGGCTGAATAAACTGGTGAGGAAGGCCACTTCTGTCCTGGGCTGCACTCTGGACTCGGTGGAGGAAGTGGCTGAGAGGAGGGTGTTGTCCAAGTTCACATCCATCATGGACAACACCTTCCACCCCCTGCACCAGACTGTAGAGGAGCTGAGCAGCTCCTTTAGTGCCAGACTTATACACCCTGTCTGTAAAAAGGAGCGTTACCGCAGGTCATTCATTCCTGCTTCTACCAGATTATACAATGCTGCACTATAACTGTGACCATAACTGTAATATCTAATGTGCAATAACTAATGTGCAATAATCTATTTAATACACTGTGCTATAACCCGTGCAATAATCCTGAAAGAGGTGACTTCTGCTGCTATCACCAAGGGAATATATGTCAATACATATGTATGTAAATATATATATATATATATATTTGTGTATATAACCGTGAATGTACATATGACATCATCTGCCTACTCGGATTTCTTTTGTATTTTTATTCTTATTTTTCTCATTTTCTTTTGATCCACTGTATATATGAAGATACACTGTATATAACTGATACCTTTTCCTACTTTTGGCACCTTCTTCTGACTATTGATTGACTATTGAGCCAATGTGATAAGTGAATTTCTCCAATGTGAGATCAATAAAGCCTATCTTATCTTATCTTAAAATATTTGTACTGAATTAGAAAAAGATATGTTTTTTTAGTTCTTGAACTGCCATGAAACAGAAAAGTTTTAGTAAATCATATTAAAAGCATAACAATGTATTTTCAAATACAGGAACGCTAAACTAGCCTGAATCCTTTAACAAAATGAAATAAATGAATTGGCAGAGAGCTTAACCCCTCAACGGTAGACCCAAAGTTGCTCCTTGCCAATGTTATGGCCGGTGCTTGATGGGTGTTGTTGCCGCCAAGGATCGCACAGCCACTTACTTGGTGTGGGGGGGTGACACCTTTTTCTCATAATCGGCTGTCTGCATAGGTCCTTTTTCTTGTTATATTGAATTATCATTTGAAAACACCTTCACTAAAGTTATCTTTGGTGGAGAGGGGAGGAAAAGTTGATAATCTGAAACATTTACCACAAAGCTGTGGATTTCTTGCCAGCAGATCAGCTGCCAGCTGACTCAGTGAAGTCGCTTTGTGTTTACTTGCACGTGAAGCAGGTAACTGACATCTGATCACTCAGGACGTATTTTAATACCAGGCTTGAAAGCTTGTGTCCAGGTAGGTTACTTTTATCTGAATCACCCAAGGTGGATATTTAGACCCAGTCTGAGCAGAGCCATACAAATAAAATAAGCCTCTCATGAGTGTCATGAAAGACCATATAATGTTATTTATCATGAAAATGGGCCACCACCTTTACCAATTTCATATTTGTTTGGCTGATTTAACTAAGTGGAGATGGCTCTTGAGAAAGCCATCGTCCATCTTGACTTTAGCAGAGAGTCATAAAACCTAGAAGGAGGAAGAAGACAGCAGTGCATGAACCAGCTGTGCTGAGAGAAATAGAAAAGAAGTCCCTCCATCTTGTTGCACATTTTTCTCCATCCTATCTGCACCGTCTTTGTCTTTCTGTGCAGTCAGATTAGATGGTTACATGTATTTTTCCCCCTCTGTGCCAGCTTCCTCTTTTCTCTCACACGTCTTTTTTTACTCCGTCTACTTCTGCTTTCATTACAGTCCTCAGCTCCTTCCCCTCTCACTGGGGTAGACAAAAACACCACCCCCTCATCGACACCCCACCCCTCTTATCCCTGCAAAATAGACTGGATGCTTGTGCTCGCCAAAGTGCCTGCAGAAAGCCTTTCACCGAGCTCTACAGCCAGCAATAGGGAGGCAGAGCAGAAAAAAAAGACAGGGACCAATTTGCTCCATGCGTCTCGTTTCAGGAAATTGCCTTTTAGAAGGGCAGCGGGTCTTTCTTGCACAAAAGTGAAGAGCGGTAAACCTTCACCTACGATCCACTTGTTTGTTTGGGAATATCCTGCGTGCGGGAGTATGTACGTTCTCGTTGCGTTATTAAAAATCCAGTTCCAGACATTCAGAAGATTATATCTCCAGACATTTCTGATGCCACAGGATGTTGCACATAGCCTCTGCTCATCCTTCCTCCCCTGAAGTCATTCTGTAACACAGACTAAAACCCCTTCTTCAGAGCTTTTTTTTGTTTTTGTTTTCCAGCTTGTACTTTGTTCTTGTTCTTTCCCCTCCTACACCGCTCTTGTTGTTGTGCCTGGAGGCCAGCAAGGAACAAAGGACGAAAGAAGAGAGAAGATGGGTAAAAAAAGCGATTAGCTAATTGTGACGGATCTCCCTCACGCTATTATTCGGTCCCGGCGCCTGTTTAGATAAAGACATAATTCCTCTAATGTGAGGTATTTGTAACGCTGGCTTTGTTGGCAGCTGGTTGGCTGGCATTTTGCTGCTCTGAGGAGTCTCTGTCATCCTGGTGCTATCCATCACTATCATCCATGCCAGGCAGGCCTCAGTACCCCGGTAGAGGCCCGGCCCTCTGGGACAGCACCGGGGGTTTGTGTGTGAGTGTGTAACTCTGTAACCATGTTTGTTAGCCCTCTCATTGTCACTATAAACAGCTCTCTTTTTGTCCACCCACAAGCCACAGTGATGTGCGTTTTTTTTTTTTTTTCACAGGCCAGCAACTGCTAATTACAGCTGCAGCTCAGACACATGAACGTTTTTCTGGGTTTTATGCAAAAAGTTCAAGTTAAAAACTTTGGCCCTTATTTTTAAAACTGGTATTTCAAAACATATCACACCTACGAAAGCCTTGGCAGTTTTGAAAAACACAGTTTCCTTACAGAATTAATGTAGTGATGATAGATTACAGATTTTGTTTTAATACATAAGTAAGGTTTGTGAGCACATATTATTTGGTAAATTCTTGCAATGTTGCAACAATATCTGTATTTTGCATACCAGATTTTTTATTTTTTTTTTCAAATGAAAGAAAAAAAAAGACATTTGCCAGTAAAATGCTGGGTGCCACAGGGCTCAGTGTTTGGCCCCAAACTATTTGCTTTAGTCAGCATTGGCATGTTTAATTTCTTATTTCCACGATGAGGATGAGTGTGTGTATTTTGTGTGTATTATCTTATATTTATGTCACTTGGTTTTTATGGAAATAACTGTGACAGTGCTAGTAAAAACAAAATGTTTATTTCAAATGCTTTCTTGGATTCATTTACAGCTCATTTGACTTGTTTTATGTATCATCTCATTATTACTTATTGATTTATGTTTGTTTAAACAAACATGTTTCAACATATTGGAACAAGAAAAACATTACTTCAGAATTAGAGTTGATTGTGTTGCTTCTTTGACTCTCCCTGCTGTCGACCTCTCGGGGCCATCATGAAAGAAGCACTGAGCTGGCTGGCATTGTTCACATTTTTGGCTCTGTGCCTCTTCCTCTCGGTCTGCAGAGTTCAGCAAAAGTGTCATTTGGGCCCTGACACCTAATGATTCAAATGCCTCACAGTTCCAAATGCTTTTGCATCTGTTGGGTCTAGTTTCCTCTGATATTCTCAGAAATATAAGTGAGAAGGAGAAAAAGGAAACTCTCTAAAACCAAACAGAAACATATAAAGGATCCTTAACGCTCAAGTGCGAGCCGCCAGAATTGACAAAGACTCCTGGATAGGTGTCAAAACATTTTCAGAAATACTGAGGGAAAGTCCGGTTGCCTCTGATTTAAGCCCGTTTGCTGCTGCAATGAACCGGAGAGTTTGCACAAGCATGTACTTAATGCTAAGTGTTGCTGCTCCTTTTTATTTATAGATCGGTTTATATTTCCCTTCAGTCCTGTGCTAAAAATGCCAGCATTCAGAAATCCATCTAAATCACAGCAGCAGTCGAGGTATTTCCCATCCCCCTGTCAACCTGCCTCACTCTCGTCTGTTCACCCCACCGCTGTATTTCTGTTTTCATTCACGTACACACGCAGCTCTGACCACTGCTCGGACATACACAAATCTGTGGGAACATCATGTACTAAAATGAATTCAAGGTGATTTATTATCATTTTCCCAGGGTTTCCTTTGTTGTTAATGCTTTGTTACATTTATTTAGGGTGTGATGTTTGTTTAAGCCATGTGTTGTTGTTTTTTGTTTGTTTGTTCTTTTGTGTGTACTGTAACGTATTTATGTTTCACAAAACACATTATATTTCATAACATTTCGCCTCTGTTTTGTCACTTTAAAAAATCCTATTTTATTACATTTTATTTGAGAAATAATCCGCATTTGCTATCCTGAGTTTCATCTCGGATCTTCAGTTCTCAATTCTGCTTTTTTTTTTTTTTCCCCAAAGGAAATTAACTGACAGATTCCTCCTGACAGACAGCTGTTCCTCCCACAGCGGGTCGTCTTCATAACCTGCAACGGCACCCCCAGACACACAAACTAACACACACATACATATACACACTATTCTGAGTTACTCCCTCCCAGGAGAATAAATCTGCAATCAACTGGGCCTATAAATAGCTGTGGCACACTTCAGTGCTGCCACAACCCCCTACCCCTCTTAAAGAGCTGCTCACACACACACACACACACACTGGCTAATCCATAGCAGGTCAACCAGCCTCTATTTTGCTACACACCCGCCCCTTCTGTTGATGTTACGTGCTAATATTTCTGCTTGCAAACACATTAACCCAAGCTAATTAAAGTAATTTGTCTTTCACATATTTTCACATTACTTCTAATAGCTTTCAGGCAATTACATGCAAGAACCAGTGGCCCTATTAGACGTTCCATCTGAATCAGAGTACTTAAACCCTCAGAGAGGCCCTGTAACACAAGGCTAGGCTAGCACTAGTTAGCAGTAGCCATGGCTAATAACGTCATTAGTCAGCAGGCCTAATGAGATGTTTTATTTAAGTGGATAATATGTGTGTCTGAGAGTTGTTGTTTTTTAATTGATTCTATACACACCAATGTTCATGGTTTCAAGGTAAACGAAACACTACAGAAATAGGTTTTATAACATGCACAGCAACCTGACCAGACACTTCACTGAGTACAAAATGGTTTATAAAGTGGATATAAAGAAATATGGAATGTTACAAGTAGTTTAAAAACAGTCCCACTTTATTTTCAGGGATTTTATAGAATGGACATTTTACTTTATGAAACAATAAACATCCAATGGCCAGCTCCGTCCAAGAAACTTCAGCACGGCTGAAAGTTATAAGTCTGGCATTAGTTTTGGATAGCAGTCAAGGAATGCAGCCGCTGGGATTTGAGATCCAGCATTTGCACAAAGTCACGGTGCATCTCAGGGTCCTGCTTTTCAATGGAAGTCTAGGTTCCCCTGCACAATTATTATTATTATTTGCAAGGAAAAAATTTTTAGAAATGGGGAAATTACATTTTTTTGTTAAAAAGCTGAACTGTACTGATCAAAAATCTTAATTCTAGGGATCCAGTTGTTGTTTTTTTGTTTTATATACAAATGCAGTAAGGGATTCACAGCTACTGTGTTTTAAAGACTGTAAGTCCTTTTACTATGGTGGCTCACAGACATCCCCGTTCCTTCTCCAGCTGGTGTGTTTTTAACTAGTAAATATAAGAGAGAATACATTACTCCTGTTTTCAGCCTGACTGCACAGCCTCTCTGAACTGGCTGTTTATTTTCAGGTTAATTTTAAGATTCTGTTATCTGTTTTAAAATCTTTAAATGATCTCGCTTCACCTTACCTCTCCGAGCTTTTACAATCATTGCCCGCCCCGTTGTCTAAAGTCTGCAGAGCAACTTCTCCTGGATGTGCCGAGGCCGCGGCGGAAGCTTGACGGGGACAGAGCTTTTTCTGTGGCAGCACCAAGGCTTTGGAAACCGCTGCCATTGCACATCACACCATCGTGTGTTTTTTAAAAAAAATTTCACTGGCTTTTGACCCAGCATGAAAGAGCTTATTTTATTTGTTTGAGTCGTTTTAAACCAGCTTCTGAGAGTCGTGCAATTGTGTTTTAAATGTTTGTATATGGTACCTGCTCAGCACTTTGGTCACTTAGGCTGTTTTTAAAGTGCTTATTATTAAAGTTGGCTTGATTATAAACTGCATTTTGAAGTTTGTCCCAATCTGACAAGGTTTCTAATGTCGAGAACTCTTTGACAACAGTTGCAATACTCAGAAATTTTTGTCTTATTTCTGGTCGCCAGATTTTGTGAAACATCATGGTTAAGTAGCTAGCAAGGACATAAAAACAGCACTGAAAATGAATATTTTCTCCAATCTTCTTGTCACTAGTGGCCATTATTTATTTACATAAGGGACAGGAAGCCAGTTTTTCCTACCTATTTGAATTTTGAAAATGCATCAATGAAATCTATTTTCATGCCCTCTTTGTTTTATTTAAAATTTGATAAAGGTTATGGACAAATGATTTCATACGTAAATGGGGACAATGTTTTAATGCCTTCATTTTCTGTGTGGATTTAAAACTACTACCTGGATCTAGGAATCTATGGCACATTTTTACTCTTTAACGTGTCTAAGTCCTGAAAAAAATAACACTGGCCCGCAAAAATCCATCTCTAAGTTTTATCTGGTGAGATCAAGCATGCAAAAGTTTTCCTTTTATTCCTGGTTTTCAAACAGGTCGAAGAGCACAATTAAAAACGTCAGGCAAATAAGTGGGGAAAATAAGTCAATACTGAGAGGGGGGGGGGGGTCTAAGAAAAGGTCATTCTGACACATTGATGAACCTTGTCAATTAGCAGACTGCACCAAGTTAAAACAAGAGCTTTTTTAATTGATCAATCAACTTGTAACAATCAGTGATTATCGTTTTTGTCTGCAGGTGCTTTTGTGCGAGCAGGTAGATGTGTGTGACATTCAGCTTGTGGGTGTGCGCGGTTGCTGCTAGCAGACCCCTGACCTTTCCATGTACTGATAGTGTCCCCAGGGAGCTGGGATGGAGCCACGGAGGCTTAGCTGGGAGGAGTTGGGGGGGGTGGGGGGCGCGTTGTTTTTCCAGTGCAGGCCTTCATGTCTCCGAAGCTTTGATGAAGCAGACATGCTGTTTCATTTTTTTTCTTTTTACGTGCTTGAGAATGCGCGCTCATGATGGGGTTGGTTTGATGCTCTGACGGCAAAAGTTAATTACAGATCGCGTGCGGGTGCCACTGCAGAGATTTTTGAGCTTGTGTCTTTTGTTCTTTCATTTGGGATTTTCAGCCACAGCAGCAGCGACAGAGCCGTACGTGAGCGCTTGCTTCAGGAAAAAGGGGGAAAAGCCCACACGGTGACAGCAGTCCAGAGTGTTGATGCCAGATTTAATTGTCGGGGGCAAAGGAGAGTGTAAACTGTACGCCTGGCAGACAATACGTGGTAGTGTTACCAGGCTGCACGGCGTGTTAATGGAGAAGCTGGGAGGGGACGTCTGATGTGTGTGTGTGTGTGTGTGTGTGTGTGTGTGTGTGTTTTTTCTCCTTTATTTTAACAGTGCTTCCGACCCAGAAATCACATCGCCCCCACCACCACCTCCACCCTGCTCTGCCCTTTCTCCTCCCCCATCACGCGCGCACCATTTGCTCATCCATCACCATCACCTTCCGCTTCCCTCTCTCCTCCGTCTTCCATCTCTCCACCCATCCAATTTAGTTCTCACTCATTTCTCTCTCCTCCAGAGCGACATGCTTTTGTCCTCCATCTCAACCTCTCCCCCCAGATCACCTACTTTCTCCTCTCCGCCAGTGGCTGGTCACAAAATTCAAGCTGGCTGTGGCCAAAATCTGGGAGCTCCCTATGTGTGTTTTTATCTATATATTTTTTTTTTGTCTACATGAATGCGGTCCAACATTCGGTCTTTGGACCGAATAAATCTAAGTAAAGAGTCCGTGAAATCCTTTGATGTTGTTTTTATAATCATGGCTATATTTTACAGGCTGGCATTTTATGATGCTTACTGAACGGAATTGAGTATTAATTTAAACTACACTGAAACGGCAGTATACATAAAATCGGTAAAAGAAATTACTTTGCGGTTGCAATGTGAAAAACATGAAAGACCTACGAAAGGTAGCACATAATTGTATGGTGATAGAAAAAGAGTATGTGGTTTCCTGAACGTTTTACATATAAAAAATCTGAATTGTGTGGCATGCATTTGTGTTCAGATCCCCTGATTCAAGACTAACCTCTTACTGCAGTTACAGACTCTTTTGAGTTATGTCTCTACCAGCTTTGTACCTTCTTAGACAGAAATTGTTGTCCATTCTTCTGCAGAATAGCTGTGGAGCTCAGGGATGACCATTGGCTGTGTGATCTGGCCTTGATGGTGGATGTGACCAAGCACCTGTCAGAGCTAAACATCAAGCTGCGAGGTTCTATTCACCTTCTAAGTTCTCTGCTCTCACGTGTGAAGACATCTGAAGGAAAGTTAAAACTGTGGCAAATTCTCTGTACTGGGTCTCATCGTTGTTGGATATGAGACCCACCGCAGGGATGTAGTCTGCAAACTTCACCAATGTGTTTGTGGTGTGATCACTGATCCAGCCCCCCAACATAGGTGTTAGGATGGTGTGACAGTATCCTCTGTAGAACAATTCTCTCCATTGGCGAACTTCAGGCACTATAGCCCAGCACGGATGGCTTTCTTGATCTACTCCATGAGGGTCCTCTAAAATCACTTCATGATGAGAGGGGTCAGAGCAACAGGACGGTAATCGTTGAGGCAAGTTATGGTTGTTTTTTTTATGGGCACAGACACAATAATGGAGGGTTTCGAGCAGGCAGGGACCATTGAGAGCTGCAGGGAGAGATTAACAATGTCCAGGAAAACCCCTGCAAGTTGGTCAGCACATGGTTTTAGCATCCGGCCTGACACCATGGGTCCGTTCTTCGTACGTCGCTAACTCAGTTAGCAGGATTTTATTGTTGACGATTTGGCATGATCTTGGATCGTTTGGTTCTTCGAAAGACATCCTGCACTTGTTGTCATAGCAACATGTGCGCCAGCTTAAGCCTGCTCGAGAGCAGGCTTATTTCATGTAAACAAGATTAGATCACGGCTGTATAAGCGGAGGAGATAGGGAAGTCTGCCGTAGCCATGTCCATTTTTACGACTGCAACCTGTTGCGGAAGGTGCAAGAATAATTTGCAGAGTTTTTCGAATTAATCGCGTATTGCGCAATAGACAGGATCCTTTAGCGCAGCGCGACAGTGTAATTGTAGAGAGATTTTCTTGGTGGCTGTTATAAACAGACACATCATTTAACAGTGGCTTTTAAAGAGGAAAAGGTGGTGTTGGAGCCATAAATCTAAAATATTTAAGTTATTTGTATAATGGTTTGCTTTTTATTTTTATCCTATCCAGTAAGAAGATTTGTTCGGGCCATTTTATTGTGAAGTTTAGTTTACTTTGAATGGCTTGCTTCCTGTCGAGCCGTATATTGTATCAGAAAAAACTATGGATGGATTATCTAGCCACGGAGCAATGCAGTTTTACCGTGTAAACTGTGGATGACTTGGAAAAGGAAAATGTTCATTTTTTATGGATAAAGATTTTTTTTTTGTTAAAATTCCCAGTTTGCACATGTCCTTTACTTCCCGTGTCTAAGGAATAACACTGAAATTTGGATCTCTTGACATAACAAGTGCTTTTTTAAAATAAAGTATAATAATTAAAGGCTACCATTTTGTAGAATATTCTTGTATTTCACTTTTACTTGTCCCCATGTTCTAGTGGGTCCCATGGAGGCTCTGACATAAAAGAACAAAGTAAATATGAGATTATTAAAATGCAAAAATTCATACTGTAGAAAGTGATAGAAACATCTACCATGGACAGTATTTACGTATTAATTTGTCTGCTGCTTTTTGCCAGCCCTCTCTCCTGGCTTTAACAGATTTTGAGGTGTTTTAATTAATGACTCAAATTCGGCATAACCTTCCATTAAAAGCTCTTGTTCTGCTTGGGAGAAAAACTGTGGGCGTTCTTTGGCCATGCTGAACAGCCAATAGCAGCGTTGCTGATCAATGTTTCTACTATCGATACATTTCCCCTTTTAAACAAACGCATGAACGTGCCGTTATCTCAGATAACTCAATCCAGCCATACTAATCGTAAACAGCAGGTGTGTTCGAAGAACCCAATTAGCCGGATCATGATTAGCCGGATGAAATCATCTTGGATGTGTCATTTGATCTTGGATGTTTTAAGCAACGTACGAAGAACGGACCCCATGTCTGGACCTGCAGCTTTGTTGATGTTGACCTTCTTTAAGGAGGAGGTCGCTTGGTGCAGCTTCACATCTGGCTGAAGATGATGTTCAGACATTCTGCTGCTTGGAGAGCTGAAGCGTGCAAAGAAGCTGTTTAAGGTGTCAGGAAAAGCTGGGTCATGGCTGAGCTGTTGGTCGCTGTGCGTATAATCCGTGATGGTCCTGATGCCTGTGTTCCTTGATGGGCTGCTTGTACTGTATTTTTCGGGCTATAAAGCGCACTTAAAATCCTTAAATTTTCTCAAACATTGATGTTGCGCCTTATAATCCGGTGCGCCTTATACATGATTACTGTTGTGCTTACTGACTGATTTTATGTGATACAATGCGCTAAAAAATCTGTTAAACTGTGTAAGAACGACTTTGGTTAGCAACGAAGCCGCTCCGCGCAATGGATATTCGGGGCATTACGGTACAATGTGTCACTACCTGATCGGACCCCTGAGCTGTCTACAAGACTGCCTGACTGTAATGTCTGAACTAGAAGTGCATCCATGTAAGGCAACCCGCGTCCAGAGTACGCGCTAGCAACAATAAACCTTGTAAGTTAATTCAGTGTAAAACTTACATTTATTTTGGCCTTATGTTAGAAACAGGGCAATGTAGTCCAACTACTCTGTCCTCCCGACAGAGATGGATATCTCTCTCTCTCTCAGGAGAGAGCTCTGTTGTCTGGTTGGAAAGGTTATGAATTGGTTAAATTTGGGGAGCACAGCTTTTAATTCAACATTGTTTAAGTCTCCTGCCATGATCACAGCTGCTTCTGGATTACTGGTAATTTGGCTACTAATGAAACAATAGACCTTCTTCAGGGTTAACTTGGCATTAGCTTGTGGCTGTATGTAGGCAACAATTATAATAACAGAGCTAAGTTCTCAAACCAGTTGATATGGTCTGCGCTTAACTGCCAGATAGTCCAGATCGGGGGAGAAGTAGATTCTGATAATTTTTGTAGCTGTGCACAGACGTTATGAATATATAGAGACAAACCTCTGCTTTTGATCTTCCCTGCAACTGTAGTCCTGTCGGTTCGAAACAAAGAGCGGAATATGTATGGTATGTGTCCGGTATGTTGATGTCCAACCAGGGCACCGTGAAGATCGCTACATAGCTAACATGAGGTGATTTTCAGCCGGATCTTGTCCAGTTTGCTGGCAAGTGATCTAACATGGAGCTGGTATGTATGGGTTAGCCTTTAGCCTAGCGTGCACTCTACTTGGCTTACCCCATTTTTGTTTACAGTTCCTCCTCCGCCTCTTAGCCCCAGATTCCACATCCTCTGTGACTGTTACGTTAAGTCCACGTACGACCGACAGAGCAACTACATTATTACTTTAATTATTCAGAACAGCTCCACATTCTCCATGACTATTCTGAATGTCACCGTCAGCGGACTCGCTCTCCGTCTTTCTCCGTCAAAATACGTGACAAGTCCAATTTTTTCCGACCAGGGTCTAGCTCTGGCCGGGGTCAAGCACCACAACTGCAATCATAGCAAACAAGAAAAAGAACGTCAACAACCTCTGGTTTGTCGAATTTAAATGGTTTAGGTAGAGATTGATAACAACAAATTAAATGTTTTTTTTTAAATACACAATAAAATGATTTAAATATCGGATGCAAACCACTCTTTTTGCACTATATAAGGAAGCACATTTGTCTTTTCAACATCTAATTTGAAACGTGGTAATCCGCTCCAAATTGATTTTTCTTGCATGGTCGCACATGCTCTCTTCGGGCTGCAAGAAACTTTGGAGCGGAGCTAGACGGAGTGACCGTGGATGTAGTAGGCTTTGCTTTTCACGGAATCACGGAGGCAGTCTGGAACGAAGCGGACACGTACAAGAATGGGGGATGTGGATTTATGGGGTTAGGCCTCACAAGTGGGGTGATCACAGCCTCAGTTGTCCACTGCAGTTTGGGTGGAATAAAGTACGGTTTAGCCAGTCAGTTGAGTCCGTAAACTCCAGGTTTTTCCCCCTGCTCTAGCAGTTCAGCTCTTCTGTACTGAATTAATGTTTGGGGTGGTGATAACACGAGCAAAACGACAAAGAAAAACATAGAGAGCATCTACAGTAGTCCACAAAGCCATCTAGTGATAAAGGACAGATTTGTTTATTCATAAATACTGGCACTTATGAAGGCAATGGGTTGCTCCAAATTGTATTTATGGGCATCAGAGTAAAAGGGAGCCAAGCAGCAATGATTACCACACATTTTAGATTTGTTCTGCCAAAACATTTGAAAAATACCTTTTCCTTCCACTTCACAATATACAATTATGTAGTGCTTTGTGTTGAGATGTCACATAAAATACTAATAAAATACTCTAAAGTTTGGTTTTTATGGTGACAAAATTTGGAGAAGTTAAATGGGTGTAAAGATGTTTGCAAGCCTTTATAACAAGACTTATTACACTATATGAAATTGGACAGACCTGAACTGAAACAGCATAAAACAGAGAAGATTAATTGATTTGACTGAAAAGGGGCGTCGTTGCTTTGAACTAATAGCACTTACTGAATCTGACTATTTGTTTGGACACAAATTAATAGGATGTACCTCAATAAAATGTTGGTTTCCTAAAACTTTATATGAAAATAACGGTCTGATTTTAGTTTTATTCTGACTTGGTAGTGCGACACATACCAGCCAAAAAAGAAAGAAAAAAAAAAAAAAACATACTAGGCTTTACCATCTGTCCCACCTTAAACCTGATACTCCTGAAACACCTTTTGTGTCTTTCTTTCTCCCTGTCTGCACACACACACACACACACACACACACACACACCTATCACACGTGTTGAAAATAATCCCACCTTTCGGCCTCTTTTTCAGGAGTTTTAGTGTGAGCCATGACATTCAAACTCAGAATTAAACAGTATTAGTTATGACTGCAGGGTACGGCACTCTGCCCTCAGCCTATCATGTTCATGCCATTCTTACAACAAACCCACGCTTTAATATCATACCCACCAACCCCACACTACCCCCGCCCAAACCCCACCCGCTCGGTGGGTCCCCAGGCTCTCTTTGCCACTCATTAACCCTGTCACGTTTATGGTATGAATTAAATGATTCCAGTGATGCAGCCCCATGCACAGCCAGACCTTAACATCCCCCCCCTTCCCAGCCCCATCCCCCTCCTTCACTGCAGCTCAAGGCTTGCGGCAGAGCTCGAGGCACTGCACTGCACCCTCATTATTACAGGCCTGGTGGTCTGTTCGGCACACTGTTGTTTCAGCACGTCCAAGTGTGTCAGGTGTGCATGTGTCTGTCAGCGTGGAGATGGTTGATGTTTTAATGTCTGAGTGGAAGCAACGCCCTAACAGAAGGTTATTTTGTGCACTGATCTGGAAAAGAATGGCTGTACGTGCGGGAGGTTTATTTGTTTTCATTCAAATATCGGACGTCTGCCGTTTTAAGTCATTAAACTGATTCAAAGCATGGATTTGCATTAAAGCCAAATGATAGTCTATTAATAGAAAAAGCAAGGATGAAATGTTCTGTTCCTCTGCATTCAGTTGGAAATGTCTGAAATAAAACCTTTGTGATATAAAAAGCTACAAACAGCCACGAAAGAACAACAAATTATTAAGCAGGTTAAGATCTTCTAAACAAAAATCTCATGTAGCTCATAGAAATAACTCTAACACATTTCTCCTGCTGTTTGTAGTAAAAATGAGCAAAGTTAGAAACTGAATGTAGGCTGAGTCTACTGAATATCTGCATAACAGATATAATTGATCTCTGTGTGAGCAGTAAATGTGAACAACTGTTCATTACGAATGTTTACTTGCTTTACAAGTTTGGCTTCCTTTGTATTAAAAGAAAAAAAAAAGAAAAGAAAAAGAAAGAAATGAAAAATCAACCAGGCTGTAGTCTCATTTTAGGGAATTGAAAAATCTCCAAAAAGCTCATTTGCTTTAGGAATTTAGTTTAAAAGGTAAAATTCATACATTTTAATAATCATTGTGTTAAGCATGATAAATTTGCAGTGTTTAATTCTGCTAATATTGATGCTTTGAAACATTTTCCTTCCTCTCGATCTTCCATTATTATGCTTTAAAACTATGTGAAAAGCCAGCTTCTTTCTCAGTGAACGTTTTTGGGCTTCTTGTGAAGGATGTCAGCGACAGCCTGTTAGTTCAGCAGTCTTCCTGTGCTCCAGTCATAATGTGGTAATCACATAACATTTAAGTATTAAAATGTTTTTGTTTTTTAAATTATGTAATCAATTAATATATTTTTTTTCATTTTTTGAGAAACTGATTTTCGGGTTTTTATTGTCTGTAAGCCACAATAGTCAGACTTAACAGAAACAAACTCTTGAAATATATATCAGTTTGTCACAATGTTTGCTAAATTAAAGACTTTCGATTTATTTGCTAAAAGATGTCATTGTTATAGACTTTCTTATTTATTGAGATCCACCTGCATACAAATTAGTTAGTAAGAAACAATCATGGCTTTGAAGTAATAGTTTCATATTGTAATCTCAGAGTTTGTGATGCTAGTTTTGTGAAACAAACAATCCCGAACTAGCAGCAGGTCCAGGATGAACTGGACAGCTGCTAGAAGTTCTTTTTATTAAACAGGTGCTTTATTATGGAACAGCTTCCCTCTGAATATCACGTTGGCAACTTCTCTGAAGATTTTCAGAGGTTGGGTCAGGACTCATCTCCAGAGTGTTCCTGGGATTTCTTTATAGGTGCTAAATCAGAGGCGTATGCTTCACACTTACTCACAAACACATCCGCTTTATACTGTAGAAACTGCACACACCTTGTTTTTAATTTGCTCTACAGCACTAGTGTAGCTAAGTTTTATGTTAAAAATGCAGTTTTTATAGCTAACTATACTCATATCTTTTTCTTGTGCTGTGAAATTATTTTTGTCGGCATTGATTATTTTCTTCATTTTCAGCACCAGCAAACACACTGTTTACAAAAATACATAGATATAAATAAAATAAAACTCCATTTAATGTTGTTTATCAGGGTAAGATAAAAGATATATTTAGTGTGCAAGATAAAATATATATTTCCCAAAGGGGCCCAGAAGCAGCTGCTTATAAATAGAAATGAAAAAATACATCTGTTTAAAAAAGGTGTGTGTTTTGCCAGGAAATTTCAAGGTCTTTGAGTCTGCATCGATGAAAGAGAAAAATTGTCAAGAAGAAAACATCTTCCCGCCTCCCCTCAGCAATGTGTTTTGATTATTGTTCCACTGCTTTGTGAGTAGAAAAACCTAGCTTATGGAGATGGATTGCAAATTAGTCATTGGCTATTGTCAATGCAGTAACATGTTGCAATATTTTCACTGCACTGCCCCTGACAAATAAACCAATAAGTAAAATGAAAAAACATGAATATACCATATATCAGTTGTCTAAAATACTAACAATTAAATGTTTGCCTTACTAACCGATTGGCTGTTTTTATTTTAGATTTCATTTATGCAGGCAGTTTAAAGTTCAACTTTATTGTTGTGTACAAATCAAAGCATAGTCAATTAGCTGTAACCACCACACAGAAACATGTACTATAATTTTAATTTAGGATCGCAAAGAAAAATTGACAAAATGTTGGAAAATCCACTTGTTTTTCAGCTAAAATTAATGCACAGAATAATGTGAACTTTTTATCGTGGTTGTGCAACCCGTAAAGTCAAAGTATCTGTAGCAGTCTGTGTGGTATTGTAGAGCCAATAAGTCCAGAGTTAGTCCATGGGAAAGGGAAACCATTAACTCGGTCTGATCAGTTTGTGTTATTGTTATAAACAAATTTCTTAAGCCATAATTTGAACACGATGATAAATAAAATGTTTACATTTTGTGTGCACCATAGAAGTCATCTCTTCATATAGAAAAAAAAACAGTGTACCAATGAAGAGCAGTTTTTCTGACAGCAGCAACCCTGGTGCAGAACTGCAGTGTGAGGGAACCACTAGTTTGTGTTTTTTGTTACTCTTTTGAAAGCAAGAGAAAGAGTTTTGGTCTTGGTTTGTTTAAGCGCCCTGGTTTATTGTGGCACGGATAAATGAGAATCTAAACCAACATATTTTTTTAAAGATGCTTGACCTTTCAGCCCACCACCTGCCCATTTTTGGTATGAATGCGTAATCGTCTCAGCTGGGATCGTATTTTTCCTTTCATGGCAGAAAAAGGGCATGAGTCCATATACCATTTCTTTTTTTTTGGTTTGTCTTTCTGGCAGAAAATTGCATACAGCCTGCTTGGAAGGTCTTTAGGTCAGAACTTTTCTGATCAATCTTGCAACTCAACGAGAAAGCGTAACTCATACCAGAATTGTGAAGCAAATCTGATGTTAGTAAGATCAAATCTTCTTGCTTGTATGATTTGTATCACTTTGTTTAATTTAGACTGCAGCTGCTCATTAACATTTAATGTCTTTTAGCACAGTGTTGGCCTTGTTTTTTTAAAGCAGGCCATAATCAATCTAAATGAAAATGTCCTCTGTATTTTATGCATATATGCAGGGAGACGTGACACTCTCTCTTCTATGTGTGGCGCCGCCTCTACACGTGTTCAGGGTGATGGCTCTAATATGCTCATAAATCCAAGTCCCCCTTGAAGTGTCAACATAAAAGAAGAAGGTTTTGTGTATGTGAACAGTCCAAGGAGCCTTATCAGATGAATCATCCTGCTGCTGTCTGTTTGTGGCTGTAAACTGACACTCATACCTTCTTGATTTCCCTCTGATTACTCTCCTGTTTGTTTTTGTGTGTTACGGGTTGAGGACGTGTCAAATGCACTCATTACGACCCATATCCGTGTTTCTTCAGACATTATCAGGGGAGAAAGTTGAACTGGTTTTTCCTCTCAGAGCGCTTCAGTTTGAATGTACAAAAAAAGACTGAATCCCACCTTTTAAGGGTTTTTAATGAATAATTGTGCTCTTTTAGTGCAGTCGGCCAAGTAAATGAGGAGTCAGAATTAAGCACATGGCTGAAAGCAGCATGGTGAGACGCGATAATGTACTTTCTGCCAGACGTTACATACAATTCTTATGTAACTTCTGGCAGACTTTGACATTTAACGAGTTATTACGCTGTTCTTTTCCAAGGATGTAACAATTTTAACTACAAAATCTGTTTTGCTTTTTTGTAAAAACCTTTGCACAAGTTTTAATAAATGTAACTTTTTCTAAAAGGGTTAGACGACATATCTCTGGGAAAATTATGCTCCTGCATCTTTAACAAATGGTATAAATAATTTTATCACCTAAATAAGATAGGATGCCACAGATATTTTGGACATGCCTAAAGATTCTGCATCATGCTCTCCAACTCTAAATACACCACACAGAATCTGAAAGTGGATAAACCTGAAAGTGATCACTAACTCTCAGATTAATCTGCCTAATAATTACGTGACCCCATGGGGACAGTGCAGTCCATAAATCTAAAAATCATTTATTTATATATATTTATTTACTACAAACTACGAAACTACGGGAACTACACGAAGGAGCAACCCGAGATTGAATTCTTTGCTTCAAATTTGCATCAACTCACTTAAAAAAAGTCAAAGGGCTTCCAAGAAAAACTTTCATGCTCATAAAAAGCAGAGATTGAAAGCAAGTTCACACCAATGTGTATTTGGACGCTTTCATACCTAAAAGCACTACAGCAACAGTCAAGCTCGGTGATGGTGGCATGTTGCTGTGTGTGTGATACCTGTGAAATGCAAAAAGTGGGCAGAAACAAAGAAGAAGCAGGATGACATCAATATTTTTCAGCTTCATCTCAAATCAGCAGCAAACTGGATCGAATAACACTAATATTGAGCTTCTGGCCCTGACGTTCAACCGCATTGAGAGTTTAGAAACAATCCTTCAAAGCAAGGCCACCTCCTATCACTTAACCTGTCCTTCCCTACCTCCTCTACTGCACTCTGTGTACTTCCCTCTCTGCCTGCGCTCTATTTCTACACTGTCACCTTGAACAGAACCCGGCCGGTGGGCTTCCTTCTTAGTTGCGTACTGTTAGCTTCGATATTGGCTGCATTGCTGCATCCTAGTTTGGATAAAAGCATATGCCAAATGCATAAACATTAAAAAAACTGAGATTTGTCAAAGCCCCAAGTCCAAAGGGCTTTCATGCTCTTGACAAGTGTATGAATGCTTCTGACCAGAACCGTGGTGTACTTTTCACTGAAAAAGTCAGTTCTTCCAATAGCTGTGGCAGGCCTTTGTTTTTCTGTATGATTTAAAGAAAGCAAGAGCTTTTCTTCCTAATTCTACTGCAGCTTCTCTCAAAGTCTTCCTGTATTCTTCACAGTGCAACGTGTGCCATCCAGGCGGTTTCCCTTTGTTAAAATATGTAATCGCGCCACATATTTGCTTTCTGGTTTATTTTTAAGACCAGCATCTATCAGAATGATTGTAATAGAATACCATTCTGTGTGGTCCGTTTGATTAAAATGGGTTTAAAAAATGATTTCTTCACTATTTCTGAGGCTTGTGGTCAAACTGAGAGTTGAGTCAACGTTGGCACATTATCTGGTGTTCATGGACTGAGCGACTTAACTCAGGCCAATTGGCTGTCGTAACAAGCTGGTGTTTTTCCAAGTTTCTTAAAGAAACATGAAGCTTGGGGATTGAGTTTCCATGATGGAAAATGTTAATTCATCTCTCAAGAAGTAGATAAACTCGATGAATTTGATGGTGCCTGCTGCTGCAAAGCCTGAGTAAGAAGTTGAAAAAAGATAAAAGCGAGAATGCTAACAAATCCGAAGGTCGAGAGGTCGCACTGTTAAATCCACCCAGAAAAGATTTCCTCAAAAACAACAAAACTTTTAAACAAGTCGCATTTTTGTGCGTCCCTGCAACTCTCTTTGTATTACTAGATGGTGCTGTGTACGATGGTTGCAGCTTATGTGTGCATGTTGAGCATGTGACCGTCTGCCTGCCTGTTTACATTATGCAACAGCCGTTGGCAGCTCAATCTCCTCCAAAGCTCTCCTCCCAACTTTAATTAACTACAAACACACACACACGCACACACATATTCCCCCCGAGAGTCCAGGGGAGCGAAGGGAAGCAGGGAAGAAAACAAAAAAATTTTCTCTGACTGAAAAAAAGGGAACCTGCTTCCAGTAAAGGAAGAAAAAAAAACGTGTGAAAGGTGTGTGTGTGTGTGTGTGTGTGTGTGTGTGTGTGTGTGTGTGTGTGTGTGTGTGTGTGTGTGTGTGTGTGTGTGTGTGTGTGTGTGTGTGTGTGTGTGTGTGTGACTTGAAGGATGCAGTGACTCACCGCCCCTCTGCGTCATCACTAACAATGATGGAAGGATGCTCACAGTTAGTTTATTTCAACTCAGATGTGCCCGCTCTCACATGGGTGTTGTTTTAGGGAGCACGCTCGCTTCGCCGGGGCTGCGTTTACGTGTTATTATCCACAGAGCACAGGGAGCGTGTTTGTGCACCGCTGCAGTGAGCAGGACGACCGTCCTTCATCTGCCAGATGTCCCTCACCAACTGAACGCAGTGGAGAAGTCCATAAATAAGCAGCGTTTTTTGTTTTTTTATTGGGGGTGGATAAAAAATAAAAGGAGATGAGAGGCGAGATGACAGATGGTGAATATCCTGGAGCTCAACAAGCTCAAATTGAAGCCATTCCACTGTATGAAATCAGCACTGTAATACTTTGATAATTGCTGCAGCATGTTACACAACTGAACCAGACTCTTGTGGGGAGAAGAACATAACTCAGCCTGTTTAGTCTGTTTCATCTCAAAACACACTTGTTTTGTATAATCCTCAGACTCTCCTGGTATGCGAGCTGCAGCCGAGGCTCTTCTTCACCCGCTGAGGTTTCAATTATCCTTGTTTAATTGCAAAAACGAAGGTATACAGGGTTTATACGCTGTGTGGAAAAGCAGGGAATTTGATTTCAGTATTTTTCCGGCCTGGGAAAATGTGGAAAAAGGAAATTAGAGAATGGAAAATTACTTGCATTTCCAGACTTCAATCCCTCTTCCATTGTCTAAATGTCGGATAATCCCTTCCTTATGTCCTTCCCTCTTCTCTTCGTACCTAATTCTCTTCCTTCTTTCCTTCCCTTCTTTCTCATGTCCTTCCTAGCTTCCTTCATTCCTTCCTTGGATCTGTTGTTCCTTCTTTTCTGTCTTTTCTTCCCTTCTTATATCCTTCCTTCAATCTTCCCTTGTGATATTGTTTAACTCTTTACTTGCGTTCTCCCTCCATACTTGTAACCTTCCTACTTTTCTTGTTTTCTAATTCCCTTTCTTGCTTGAATCGTCTTTCCTCCTCCCCTTCGTTGTGTCCTTCCTGCTCTCTCTGTGGCCTACCTCCTTTCCTTCCCTGCATTTTTCTGTGTTCCTTCTGTCCTTCCTTCCTTCTTTATATCCTTCTGTTTGTTCTAAATTGTGTCCTACCTCAAGCACACTTCTTTCTGTTCTTCCTTCCCTCCCAAAATACAGCAACATTTAACCATTGGTTCTTTTTAGGTGGATAAAATATCCCCACACCCCACACTTCTGCTCGTACTGTTGGTGAAACCGCTTGATCGACAATATTCAATAGCACAGTGAAGGAATACGGTTGTATTTTTAATTAGATTTAAAATGCTAATGATGCCTAAGTACTAAATTTAGCCACGGTTATCAATAAAATCTGTAACCATTTCATACCGACTACAAAGCGATTTCATAACAGTTTCATTTGCTAAAGGAAAAGGAGGAAACTGAGGAGTCCATGCAGAAGCACAGAGCAGAATGTGCCCTATAGAGGACTCAGTGAAAGCTCTTTGTTTGGCGGCTCGTCAGCACATTCTTATCCTTCACAACCTAACATTACAGTGCAAACTATTGTGTGAACACAAAGGCTAAGGGTATGGCAACATGGCAGAGTTATGGTAATGGACATTTTAAATCCACAGGCCCACAGATACAATTCCAGCTGTTTGTTGGTGTATTGTACAAGACACTGATTACAACCGTGTGTCAAAAAAGAGAAATAAAATTAGTCTTTTATCTAATTTAACTTAAACTGACTTCTGCACTTGATTTTTTTCCTGATTTTCTTTTCAAGCTCTTTTTTTATGGTGTGGCCAAGATTAAAAAAACTGTAGAGACTAAATTAAAACACTCATAATTTTTTTGAGAATTAACAGGACTCAAAACTATTACCTCTACCGAAGATACACAAACCTAATAACTGGTTGGGCCGCCCTTAGCAGCAACAACTGCAATCAAGTGTTTCTGATAACTTTCAATGAGTCTGTTATGGCACTGTGGAGGAATTTTGGCCTTCTTGTTGCTGCAGAATTGTTGTTATTCACAAATGAACGGCCTTATTACGGTCATGTAATTGGGTTAAAGGGGACACAATTAATAAATTTAATGTTATTTCTTTTGCACAGGTTTTACTTCTACACAAGTTGGAATAATGGCCCAAAAAGGTCATTTTGCAGGTTTGTTTTTATTTTGCATTTTTGCAGGTGTTACTTACTAGATATTACAGATCTAACTCATAATGTTTTGATAGCTTTAAAAAATAACATATATTTTGACAGTAACAAATCTCCACATATATCTTAGTGTCCATACATGCTGCTTAGACTTCGTGTCCCCCTTTTTTCAGCTGAGCCGCAGCATTTGTTTAGGAGAGATTTAAGACAAGAAATAAGAATTATATTCAATCCAAGTCCAAATTGCTTCTAGTCAGTGATGATCTGCAACACATTTATTTTTTGTACTAGTCACATTCCATAAACACGTCAATGTTTCATGATGTTATCTTTTATTTTAATGCTTATGAACTTTGTGATGGATGCCAAACAGATCAATAACAGCTGTGTTTCTTAATGTCATTGAGAATCAGTAGACGAAAATAAATGAAGATTTCACCTGATCTGTTTTTGTGGCCTTTAACTTTTTTTCCCCTGTCCACTGTCAGAGATGTGCTAATAAGACAAGGATGAGGCTAGGCCCAGTTCTCAGGTGAAACCTTCATGACAGACACGGCAATGTCACATTCAAATTCGTCGACGTTGAGTCACCGTCGGCTCCAGGCACCTGCGTCATGGGTTTCCAGCTCCGTCACTCATGTGTTCATGCAGAAAGGGAGAAGTAAACAAAGCAGCTCGTAACAAGGAAGGATACATCGGAATAAAACAAGCACACCTGTCCAATGTTTTCCCCCAGCGGTGAGGAGTGTCTGTTTTCTTCCCAGAAACTCTTGGCAGAAACATGCAGAACACTACTCACACTCCTCCACCTCCCTGTTTCTCTGTGGTTTGGAGATGTCACGTCTGACTGGGTCTGAAGTGCTTCTGTGTGGATATGACGATTATTGTTCTCCACACACACACACACACACACACAGTCCTCCATCCACAGTGGGTTTCATCCAGTTTGAAAGCTGCAGACTCTGCTCAGTGCGGTTTAAATCTGCTTCTGGTCAGTTTGATCTGGATCTCTCTGCTCGCTCCCACTGATTGTTCTCATAATGAGCACTGTGTGCGCGAAGCATTCATCAGAAAGAGATCTGTTTGTGCCCAAAGAAACGCTGCACAACGCATGTTCTGTTGTCAACATCTTTTCCTGCAAATACAGTATAATGTATAGATTTTTTTTCTCATTACAACTTGAGATAAAGTCTTTTTTTTGGGGTTTTTTTTGCAAGCTCGAATCCCTCCCACACTGTGTATTTCGAAAAACACAACCTTGCAAACATGTAATTTTGCAACCGCAAATTTTAATGCATTCCTCAAGGATTTTATGCTAACCAACACAAACACACAGAGTAGTGCATCATACTGAAGTGAAACTAAAAAGGGAAATATGGAAATACAACCAAACCCACAGCTTATGGTACAGAGGGTTTATCCTTTTTTCAGATAAACCCTAAATAAAAGAATTACAGCATTCATCATTTCCTCCTATACAAGACAGATTGTAGTTCGCTATTTTTGTTTGTGTGTGCATGCGTATTTATTTGTTTGTTTGTTTGTTTGGCACATCTCATTTGATCTGTACTGATCAAATGAGATCGGATCCTTTTTCTTCAACATCCTTTCAAAATACCTTAATATCTGGGATGAAAAAGCTCAGATTTACTGCTATGAGTTGGATTTTAAATCATTCACCTATTTCTTGTAATTTCTCATAAAACAATACACAGCTCCATGGGATTTTACTCAGACTTCAAAGCAAAAACAAATACTTAGAGTTGAGGTTTTAAACCGTCTTTCACATTTTTTTATGAGAGAAAAGCAGAGTTAGCATGATTAACAACTTGTTGCTTTATTAAGCAATAAATATCCCTTTACAAAGCAGGAAACTATTCTTACAAAAAAAAAAGAATCCACTTTTAATGCCTGTGAAATATTGCTACCCTGCCCTCACAAACAACAGGATAAAGCAGTAAGTCATAGCTAAAGTAAACAGTTTCTTAATCAAACATTGAGAGAATATGTTTTCCTTTTCATGTCAGTGGGTTTGAACAGTTAATCCTGTTATGTTTCATGTTTTTTATCAAACGTGTATTTATTGTGGTATTTTTCCAAAATCAAACAGGAACCGTGAGCTGCAGAGGACGTCTGCCATGGCGTTTCCATGAGCAACGACCTGCACCAACAGTTTGGGTCAAACAGGTGAAGACAGGATACTCTCAGACGACATTTCCTTCAGGACGCAATCAGATGATCAAGAACAGTTTAGTCACATTTTCCATTACATGAAATAGGGAAAACAACACAGCAGCCATGTTGTCTATGTGTGACTGTATTTAATGACGCTGGCTCAGTCGGGGTCTAGGAATATATTTTTGTTAGCGTTTAGTTACAGTTTCCTCTCTTTTTGCTTACGGGACGCGTTGTACAATCAAAACAGTGTTGAGAAAGAGTCATAAAGCCCTTTACTTTCACTATCTCACCAGTTTGACGGGAACAGTTAGAGTTTATACCCTTTCACCACAAAACCAGCTTCATCATCCAAGGGTAAGTAAGGAGGTTTCTGCACAACCGTCCAAGAGCAAAAAACAAAAAAAAACTCAACATGTAGAGATTATACAGCTGTAACTGGAAAATTTTATTTGGGTATTTTGTTAGTATTCAAGCGCATTAGTAGTCGGTCTGAACCAACACTGAGCCCCATTTGAATAAAAAACTAAAAGGAAAAAAGGAAGATATTGAGACAGAGCCCAGAAATATGTGCTAGATTTCTTTTTTAATGTATTGTATAATAATGTAAATAACTATGACATCTTAAAAATAATGATAATAATGAGAAGACGGGTGTTATATCGGCAATCCTACTGAAGTTGAGTAGATAGGTCGTGCTCTCGTTTATTGTAATGCAGGTTTTTATGTAAAATCTGTTCAAAACCCACAAAGAAACAGTACACAGGACAAACCCCACAAAGCTGTTTGGTAGAAACATTAAAGCTAATTTAGGTTTAAGTTGTCCAAATAAAAATAAATAAGGTGGCTTACATAATAATTTCATTCCTGAACATGTTGTGCCCTGAAGGCAGCCACATCCAGTATCACAGACAGGAAGACAGTTTATTACCGTAACAACTGATGAAGGCAACATTTGTCCACCGTCTAAACTTGCTTTGCCACATTTCTTTTCTTTATATTTTTCATGGCTTTGCATGTAGACAACCTGTTCTGTTCAACTGAAGAATGTATTACCCTTTGTCTCTTTGCCTTGACTAAAACTGTTTTAAGAGACTAAGCATTTAGTTGTTTTTGTTTTTTTGGGGGGAAAATTTGTTGCAAACAGAGTAATGTATATAATAATGAACCTAGAAGGGAAAACATTTAGAGATGCAGTATTTTCTATTGCAGTCGCACTACTTTAAGCTGAACACAAGAGGTAAAAACTCCAGATGCATTATGACATTTATAGACCTATAATCAGGGATTTAAATGGACGAGACAGTCATGATACTCTGATATTATCAATAAAAACACCAGTAGTGCCAGTACTTTATTAACTATTGTTGACAGACTCCCACCCCGTTCACCATCTGTTCCTCCTGAACAGGAGGAATGTGGCTCCACTTCTGCTAAATTGCTCTAGTCTACTGTAAGTATTTATATGTGGTTACCCACAGTAACACTGTAACACCCCCCCCCCCCACCCAGTTCTTTTAACTTCTCCAAGCAGCTTACCGCTAAAAACACCCTATAAGGATGACTCAACTTCAGAGTTTAGCTTTACCATTTAATCTAATACAGCAGAGGAATAATCATAAAGTTACGGCACTGGACTTTCAAAACACGGCGACGTCCTTTAGATGAAGAGCCCTGATCCAAAACAACATGCTTATTTTCTAAGCCTAGACCACACCCCTTGGAGGGGTGTGGTCTCCTCACGTGATGGAGGAATGTGCCGTCATGGAGACGTTATCTGTTTTCCAGCATGTGTTACTTGGTGGGCGTCTGTGAGCTGACTAAGTGAATGCACGTATCTAAATCACAGGGTGAGCTGTTCCATTAAGAGCTCCATACAGCCTATATCTGACTAAACTAGCTTTACCTTTTAGACTTAGACTTAGACTTAGACTTTATTAGTCATTTTGTATGCACAGAGTGCGTACAGAACGAAATTTCGTTTGCATACAGCTTGAAAAATTACAGTAAATTACAGGATAAGGTGCAGCAGTGATTTAACAGTAAAACAATTGAAATGTAAACAATGCAGGAGAAAGAGACAGTGTGCGATCACAGTGTACAGGTGAGTATTTTTAGAAACCATTTGTATGTGCAGAAATGATTGTGCAAAGGGCATTTGTGCAAGAATGCATTTTAGAAACTGAGAGTTGGGCAGCATTTGTGATGCTAGATAAGGATGCAAAGATGCAAATGTGCGAATGCGAATGTGGTACAGAGTCCAGTTTATAGCTTCAGCAGTTCAACAGTCTGATGGCAACAGGGAAAAAAAATTTTAACAAAAGATTGCACAAATTGAACAAACCATAGCACTGTTGCGCTCTCCAGCATCTCCAGCACATTTAAATTATTTCAAACTGTTGGTTTATATAATCTACAACCTGCTGATTTGATATTTACCTTAGTTGTTTTTGTTTGTTTGATTGGGTAAACTTTTTTAAGCTAAAGAAAATTGCAGATTCTCATTTTGACACATTTTTTGAACAGTCCCTGAAAACTCACGGTGCTCCAACTGTGGCACGAGCACCACTGATGGTACTTTAACCCGTTTGTTCGTATGCTCGGCGGCCAGGCGAACGGCTCTCTGAGGTCGGCTGATCAGACGCTCTTCTCGATTCCACTCACACGATACAAGCTCCGTGGTGACAAAGCCTCCCTGTTGCAGGTCCAAAACCGAGGGATGACTCCTACGTGTCAGGCAGGCTCTCCCTACCTTGCTTTTTTTAAGTATCAGTTAAAAACACACTTTTATTCCATGGCCTTTGACCCTGTGTGAGTTGTTCTTAACCTGGTTGTGTTTTTGTTATTCTAGTGGTTGTGGCTGCTTCTTTTCTTACCTTTAAAATGTAACGTGATGTACTCCCTAAAGGAGGTAGTGTAATTCCATGTCGGATTGATTTAAAGAGATACAGATCATAACGTCAAAAAAGTGTTCTATTTTTATTTTGATCCTCACTAAGGTAGTTATTTAGGGCAGTTGCATTAGTTTTTGAGGCAAAGGATGACCCTCTATTGAATAAAAACATTAACGTGGTGGAGGGTTTGTTTATCCTCACCTATGGCCATGAGCAGTGTTGCCAGGCTCCACCTTAACAGGGTGGGGAGCTCTTATATCCGGGTGGAACTCCAAGTAGAGCTGCTGCTTATCTGCATCGAAGGAGGTGCCTCCTTTTGGGGAGCCTCAGAACTCACTGGAAAATCTTGGGATCCCCCAGAATGAGCTGGAGGCTGTTGCTTAGGAGAGGGATGTCTGGGTTCCCATCCTGGACCCTTTGCCCCTGTGACCTGATCTCAGATTGGTGGAAGACGATGGATGGATGGATGGATGGATGGATGGATGGATGGATGGATGGATGGATGGATGGATGGATGGATGGATGGATGGATGGATGGATGGATGGATGACAGGGGATAATGAGAAACCCATGACTTTCCCACTTAAGGCAAGGCAAGTTTTTTTGGTATAGCACAATTTAGCAACAAGACAATTAAAGGTGCTTTACATGATAAAAACAAAAAAGAAAACATAAAATATAGTGGTATAGTAAAGGAAAGGAAAGAAAATGTATAACTGAAGTTTTTTTGGAAAGGGCAGGGTGACCTTTTGGTTAATTTTGGGAAACTGGGAGATTTTGAATTGCTAAAAAAGGGAGACATAATTAAATCACGTTCTCTACCCAATCCTACATAACCACTGGACATGTTTTTTTCTTTTGTTTTTCTGGACTAAACACAATAAAAACTAAACAAAAAACTTAAATTCCTGTTGCCCAGCTTGTTGTAAAAAGTCTGCTAAGATGGTGGCACTACATAAGAGAAAGCCACATTTAGTTTTTATGCTCCTCAACTCTGAAACCAGCTCCCTGAAGAGGTGTGTAGAAACTGTTAGATCCTTTAAGTCAAGACTTCTAACACAAATACATTACTGTGTTTTTTCTATAAAGGCCTTATTTTATCACTTCCTTCATGTCTTAGCTATCTATTTGTCATACACTTTCATTTCACTGTTTCTTTCTTTTCATTTAATGTTTAAAGTTACATTTATTTATTTTTATGAAATTGTTTTTCTGTTTCTCCACTTTCTGTTGTAAATCCCTAGCTATATCAAAGATGGCCAAATAGAAAGATGCTTGCTTTTCTCTGAATTGCTCCTTCACTCTTAATTTTTCCTGCAATCTCCCGCATTTGCATCAATTAAAAAAAAACAAAAAAAAAAAACAATATTTTTCTGATACCTGCTGTGGGTCATGGCCTAAAAGCAGCGCTGTTGCTACAATCTACATCTGCCCTGCCAGCTGCTATAGACATAAAGTATCCTGTAGGGCCTTGTTTGAACGTAGGGGAGTAGATGATATGCTGCCGTGACAACCTGATGTATTGCCAAGCCCTGAGCGCGAGCCCAGACAGACAGAGTATATATATCTGTGTCAAAGGACCAGGAGGTGGAAACGACTCAAGAAAAGTCAAGGAGATGAGAACAACAGAGAGAGGAGGAATGTGTTTAGATTGGCGGTTAACACATGGCACTAAATCTTATCTGCAGCCGATAACACCTCCAGCGCATGTGAACGTGAACAGGTGTGTATCTCTGTGTGCGTTAGTGTGTGTGTGTGTGTGTGTGTGTGTGTGTGTGTGTGTGTGTGCACACGGAGGTTCGCATCAATCCAGAGTTTTACTGCCTGTGTGGAGGCGCTTCCTCCAAAAAAATTTTTTTGATCCGCTTCCACACATGGTTAAGCATTCACCACCCGACCCTGCACGGTTTCACACAGCGGCCTGAGGGTGTGTGTGTGTGTGTGGGGGGCGGGGGGTTAACACAGTGTGGGGAGCCACTAAAGAAGGTCTACGTTGAGAGAAAAGGAGGTTTTAAACTGGTCAGGCGTGCCCACCCCTGACTTCCAGACTCACTCTTCCCGGCCCGCATGAGCTCCATGCAGTAAACATATACAAATGCTTCAGATTTAGTTGTTTTTTTTCTTTCCCAAATGCACACACAAGAACTTTCTCCCAATTTCTTCTGTCTTTTTATCTTAGTTTTCTTCACTAAATCCCTGGCTTAAAACGTCTTCCTCACTATCTTTTTCGCAGTCCTGCAGCACTGGGAAAACCTTCAGAATCCATAATTCATGCTTCGCTGCTTCTCTCCCTCTCGTCTCTCACTTTTCCTCTCGTTCCAGGCCTCTGTGTGTGTGTGTGTGTGTGTGTGTGTGTGTGTGTGTGTGTTGGACTGTAAGTGAAAATGACTTGAATACAGATGCAAGTCCCTTGTGGAAAAACACTAACTAACAAACATATGGGCCTTCCTCTACACCAACTCACGTTCTCACACACTTTACCTAAAGCCCATTCACCGCTCTCACGCAAATAGCTGCATTTTCTAATGACTGCATAGAGAGAGAAGAAAAATACATATTTTGAAGAGCTTTTTAAAGAGCCTGTATGCAAATTATAGTAACATTTCCACTGTTACATGCTGCACATGACATGAAAAGCACAATATCAAAGGGAAATGCATGATGTACAAATTAAAATGCATGTAAAGTACAGACTAAGCTGTCCAAGCCCAGAAGGCATGCAGGGGTTCAGGGCATCTAAACACCACAACTGCTTCACAGAGGAATTACCAGACCTATTGTTGCTACAGTGTTGGATAAGGGCACTTTTTGCTCAAATTATGTTTATATACAAAATTACATAGATTCTCTTTTACTAATTTCAGACATCAGTGTTATGATGATAAGTTATAAACTGACTGTCGGCACCTCGTGTAATAATATACAAAACGCTCTAAAATAAAATTATCTTTATTTCAGTAGCATAATCTCGAATATTGAGTGAGTAGCCAATTCCAACCTTCAATTTGAGTTCATTTACCTGATGAGGAAAGAGAAAATAATCCAATCTAAAGAAATAATTGTATTAAGAAAATCTCTGAAGTTGATCAGAGATCTGAGGAACTCTTCTTTAGTAACTCATGATTTTTTATTCACCCTAGGTTAAAATATGACAAAAAGGCAGAGGTCCATTCAAGTGTAAAATATGTAAGACGAGAATTTGAGAAAAGCAGTAGTGTGTGCCACTCTTATTTCCACCCCTGCTTTAATGCATTCCCCGATCCCATTTTGCCCGTAGAACAGCAACCAGTCTTCTCCTGTAACATTTCACAAGGTTGGATCATAAAGGAAACCAACCTCGGGCGTTGATTTGGTGTCTGGTGAAACATTTCTGTGTTCGTTTGGCCATATGTTTTGGATAACTTTGAATTGAATAATTAAGCCCTGTTTAATTTTTCCCACAGAAGCACCCAATTCTTTTCTAAAATGTCCTTTCATTTGAAATAGTTCATGAAGCCATAGATTGCAAGAAGGTTCCTGGAGCTTTTGGATAGTAAACAGAACCACAGATCTCAGATCCTCCACCAATGGGCATGAGGTGCTTTTCCTGGTTTTTACAAAAACATATGTTTTTATTTGCAATGGTAAGAAAGAAAAGGCTTTTTTCCAGGAATCTCTCTCAAACAACTGGTTACCTTGTTGTAATGGAGACACGGTAACTCTAACCTCTAACTTTATACCAGTCTTTGTTGCAGATGTCTAACGATGAGCTTTTTACGTTCCTTACATCCTGTTTACTGTGTGAGGTGGCAAGATAAACATGGGTAATCACCCAGCCTTGTTTCTTTGACCAAAGGTATGAGGTACGAGTCAGCAACACCCAGCGAAGGAGCAAAAAGGTTAAGTAACCCTAACCCTGTAGATCTGGTCGGTCTTCAACCACGCTGAGCTATCACTTTAGAGCGAGGCATTGCAGGACAGTTAAAGTAGCTGTGTTAATTGTCGCCATCTTGCTTTCTGATAGCGCCCCGGTACTGCCCAGCAGATGGCACAACAATGTTAAAGGTCATAGCTAATTTTTCAAAAATAAAACATCCACAGAACCTCTGGAGTGGTGCAGAAGAAAAATATAAATTTTACTGAAAAAGAAATTCGTAGTATGTAAATAATTGTTTTATACATTTTGACGGGTGCAAAATATATAAATATTTACTTCTGGGGTCCGTTCTTCGTACGTTGCTTAAAACATCCAAGATCAAATGAGACATCCGAGATGACTTCATCCGGCTAATCATGATCCGGCTAATTGGGTTCTTCGAACACACATGTTGTTTATGATTAGTATTGCTGGATTGAGTTATCTGACATAACTGCGCGTTCATGCGTTTGTTTAAAAGGGGAAATGTATCTATAGTAGAAACAATGATCAGCAACGCTGCTATTAGCTGTTCAGCATGGCCAAAGAACGCCCACAGTTTTTCTCCCAAGCAGAACAAGAGCTTTTAATGGAAGGTTATGCCGAATTTAAGTCATTAATTAAAACGACAGGGAACACCTCAAAGTCTGCTAAAGCCAGGAGAGAGGGCTGGTAAAAAGTAGCAGACAAATTACATGCATAAGTGCTGTCCATGTTAGATGTTTCTATCACTTTCTACAGTATGTATTTTTGCATTTTAATAATTTCATATTTACTTTATTTTATGTCAGAGGCTCCACGGGAGCCACTAGAACATGGGGAAAAAAGTGAAGTACAAGAATATTCTACAAAATGGTAGCCTTTAATTATTATACTGTATTTTAAAAAGCAACTTCTTCCTCTTTTTTAAAAGCCACTGTTAAATGATGCATTTGTCTGTTTATAACAGCCTATAAGAAGGCTGAAAAAAAACAGGTTCTTTTTACTTTTGTTGCATGAGGCATGTTTCACCCTTTTTTCCCCAAAATCCGTTCGTTATATAAACGGCATCTTCAACAAAAAAATTGTATTTTGAAAAAAACACAAATGAAGAGGAGAAATTGAACTCCACAACTTGAAAAAGAGAAAAATTGCACTAGAGATCGAGTTGCTTCAAAAGGACCTTCAGAGTAAGTTCTAATACACCATTTGACAGTAGTATTGCTGACTTTACATAACTATCTCTTATTGCAGGCAAAAGATTACTTGCTGGCTTTTCTTTATAAAGAATTGTTTAAATAAAAAGACAGGAACTAAGCATTATTTGTTTCGTCTTTTATTAAAGATTAAAAAATGGTGTTCCACAATTCTGTCCCGTCCTCTGCCACTAGGTGGTCCAAGTGCACTGGCTGGACAGACTTCCCTATCTCCTCCACTTATAAAGCTGCGATCTAATCTTGTTTACATGAAATAAGCCTGCTCGCGAGCAGGTTTAAGTTTGCGCACATGTTGTTATGACAGCAAGTCCGGAATGAGTTTCGAAGAACCAAACGATCCAAGATCATGCCAAATCGTCAACAATCAAATCCAGCTAACTGAGTTAGCGACGTACGAAGAACGGACCCCTGGTTACGATGCAAACGTCAAAATGAGAGGATTCTGCACCAATAGTCACGTGAGATGGAGCTCATGTGACTTCAAGAAGCAAAACAACAGCAAACATCAGACAAGCTGTTGAGCGTTAACCTGACTTCCGCCAGATGCATATCGCTCCGCCTAGCTTCACTCACATACATCTGGGACATCTCCATAGGAATTGCCTTTACAGAAGGCTGGGCCTTATCAAAAATCCTTGCATATGATTGGATAAGCCACTTGTCTGTCATCTTTATCTACGTGCTATTTCAACCACTCACACCGAAGCTAACCCGTGACGCTAATGAGAGCGACGCAGGAAAAAAAAAACTTTTTTTTTTTATGTGTTTGCGGCTCTAGTGGCATGCGTTTTATTGACAGTGAGCTGACAGGAAGAGTGGGGAAGACAGGCGGCAAAGCGCCGCGGGTCGGAGTCGATCCCGGGCCGACCGCGTTGAGGACTAAAGGCCTCCTAATATGGTTTGCACTAACCGCTAACCGCTCCGGGGCGCTTCCGCGTCCGCTGCGGACGCGCCCCGGAAAACAAAACTTGCCAAATCCGGTCGGGAGAAGGGCGAAAACATCGTTTCCACCAACAAAAGCCTTCAGAGCCATTCTCTGATGTTCTTTTAATGAAACAATATTAGGTAGATTGGACAACACGGAAGAAATAGCAGCATCAATGTTAACGCTTGCTTCCTCAACGAGCCGTCATTGCTATCAAAACAGTCTCACGTCATGGTCACGTCTCCACTACGTCACAACTATGAAACTCCAGCCCTGCGTCCTGATTGGCCAGACCATAAAATTGGTTGGAGAAATCACTTTCTACCGGCGGTGTCCCAGATGTATGTGAGTGGAGCTAGGCGGAGCGACATGCATCTGGCGGAAGTCAGGTTAGTTGAGCGTTGCTGGCAACTTAAAGCTATAGTTGGTAATTCTGTTAAGAAACACTTTTTTGTTATATTGGGTGAAATGGTCTTTCCATCCTGAGAGTAGTCAATACATTATGTGTTCAGAAAAAGGGAAAAAAAAATCAGACCTCTGTGAGAGCTGCAGGACTTATTCGGTCCGAATGGAAAGAACCAATCAGATGCCTTCATGTCTCGTCCTGCCCACATACCCCTCTGTCCCTCCTTCTCCCTGTGAACACCCATCACGTTTCACTGTTGCCAGAAATATTCAGCAAATCGTGCTGAATATCGTGTTAGCAGGAGAAGAAGAGAGAGGAGAAGAAGAACAAGTTTGCCAAAATGGCTTGAGAGGAGAGCCGACTCAGCAGTCGGCTGTCAGATCTACGTTAAAGTTTGGGCTAGCTCTCCAACATTACCAACTATAGCTTTAAGGAAGCAAAGGGGCTAAGAAGCCACGCAGAGGTCGGCGCTTTCCTTCTGGACAGGTAAGGTAAATGTTTGCTAATGCTAACCATTATGCTCATGCTACTGGACCTGGCAGCCGGCTAGCAAACAGTTAAAGGTTGGAACGAGAGCGGATGGGAGTGCCACCTAATTACCTTTAACCTTTCTCCTTTAATGTCTGCTGCTCGCACCCAGTGCAACATTTTTGTTGCCTAAAAAAGAACTAAGTAAACCCTTAACGGGACAAACACTTGGCGTATATTCTTATATTTGAAGATGAATATGTTTTTTTGTGTTTTCTTTTTCTGGTCAAAATACGTGACTACAGTATGCCCCTTTAAGGGTTGTGTCCAGAGTTTGTCCATATTTTGACATCTTAAATGTGTCATTATTATTTTGATGCAGAGTTGTTCACATCAGCATTCAGATGCATTTTCACTTCACTTCTAACAGCTGGAATTTGTAGAAACTTGCACCAGAGGCAGCCAAGGTCAATGGTGAACTTCAATGAATGATCTTTCTCCCTCATCAAACCATCTGCCAGTCAACTAAAAAACTACTTTTTCCCTTCGAGCACAATATATTATCCATCTCATTTTTATTTCCCCTACCAGGTTGATGTGGTTAATTTGAGCTGCTCTGAAACATGTCAGTCTGCAGCCTGATATGACACAGTCCCACGTCATATAGCAGAGAAAGCGTTCATTCTTTCAGGAGGCTCAAACCGAATTTAAGGTGCTTTAATTTAATCTTGGAAAAACAGAAGCGAGGGGCTAATTATAGTATGACTTAGCATTGCAAATATACCAGCTAATGTAGAAGGAATCTGGGGAAGTAGACAGGAAAAAAACTGCAGAACATTAGGGGTCAAAAAAGGGAGCCTTGTGCTGCTTTATTTATGAAGCATACTAATCAGGTGGGACAGACTGAAGTGGGGTGACCAGAATTGACAATATACATGCGTTTACTGAAATAAATCTTCATAAATGAGGATTTCAGCGGCAACAAGACAGACAGTGGATTCACTACACAAGTAACCGAGCGAGACGACCTTTTTTACCCTCACGCCTACATTTTTCTGCCGTGCAACACCTTCACTTTTGTCATAATTCTTAATTTAAATAAAACTTTCAGGAGACAGGAAAGAAAAAATCCGTTTTCGCCATGAAACGGATCAAACTGAGTTAAGAGCACAAAGCGTTTTTTCCCACTCCTCGTCTGGCTTCATTTCACACTAGGAGCATTTCAGAAGCTATTCACCTTTTCCATGCCTGTGTCACGAGAGCCTTTCCCAGTAGTCTGTCACTGGGCAAAAGGCGAGGCAAATTTGTTTGAGCAGCACCATTCGTACATATGATAATTTGAGGTCCTTTACAGAATGAAAAGTGGAGAGCACCTGAAGGAAAATTAAACTAACAACAAGGAAGATTTAAAAAAAAAAAATAGTGTTACATAAATCCATCGATCCAATATCTTTATCCTCTTATCTGTGCAACTACCCAGATAGTTGTAATACTTTATTTTTTTACAAAGATTTTTACAGCACTTCTTGGTTAGTTTTTCTTTTTTCTGTGCTTCTTCCCCTGGCGGAACAAGAACAAAAACATTTAAAGGGATCCAAAGGACTAGGCTACTGAAGGGTAAACCAAAGGTTAAAAGGAATGTTATAAAGTTTTATGTCAAATAGTTGTTGAATAAATCCCGGCTACAGTTAAATTTAATGATAAGATTTTTGATATTATTCCACCTTTGCTGCTCCTTAGAATCTAGAGTTGTGTGTGCGTGCATTAACTCATAGTTGTACAGCCAAAAATCCATTACACTTTATGCACGTTACATGAGCAAATTTGCTAACCCTCGCCCGCTGCCCTAGCAGTATTGGGGAGAACACTCTCATCTCCCTCTGCGGAGGATCCGACTGGAATTTGGAGAACCGCAACAGCCTATCTTCTGCCTAATCAGACGCCAGAGTAAAGAATCCGTCTATACCGAAACCTGCCTTGTGATTTCTCTCAGCTGTTGCAGGAAAGCTGAGCATGCTGCAGCCTCCAGAGAGCGAACACAGCCACGGCAGGAAAGGCTGTGTGCAGGTTCTTTTTAATAAGTTTAATATATAACTCTCGGTCTGTTAGGTATTGTCTGGTGAATATCAGCCCAATCAGCTGATATCAGGACAATATGTGGCATTCCTTTAACAGCAAACTCACGCATATAGAATAAAGGCGTGACAACTTCTCTTCAAGTTCAACAATTTATTAACAGAATTAAAATGAACATCCAGAGAACACCACTTTAGAATACTATTTATCTGAATTAACATTATATTTCTATCAACAAATCCTCTCTAATAGGCTAGTGAAACTTTAAAGAAGATAAAAAGAAGCTAAGGAACTATGTACACACAAAAGACAAATAAAATAGTCAAACCATCGTCAGAATGATTTAGTGAATCTGACAAACCTCTGATGTTGTCTCTGGTTGTGACGACGGGGCTTCCGCTTGCAGTGAATTACTCCAAGATAAAGCTTATTGTCTGGTTGTGGTGACAAGGCAGCTGGGATCAAAAAGGTCCTTCCTGAATCCCTGGTAGTCTGATACCCTGGAACTTGAAGAACAGAGAAGAGTGAGAGCAGGAACAAAATTATGACAAATCCCTGCTCTTCGGACCGAACGGGAGAGATTGGTTAGAGTTTTTACAGGCCTGCAACTCCCACAGAGAATGGTTTTTGAACCTCCTTTTTGTGAATACATAATATATCGACTACTTCCAGGATGGAAGGACAATTTTACCCAGTATAACAAAAAATGTTTCTGAAATGGATTACCGACTATAGCTTTAATGTCTTTTGTTTGTTATTATCAGTAATCTTTCAGAGAGAACACGTTAACACTCTATTCACATGGTATTGTTTCACTGTTGTATGTCATGAAATTAAAAGGTTTTGATGGATGACACAATTTGAAGGTATTACTGTTTGTATTTCAAACAGCCCCTGTCTATCAAACCTTTGCTTTAACAAAACGTCTGTATAAAACCACGATTGAACCTTTGCTATACCAGTTGTTGATTCATAGCTAGATTTAAATATACATTTTCTATTTACTATAAAAATAAACTATTGTCTGTACATAATAATGAGTCAAGAGTGCTTTTGATTATGGCAGATCTCTGCAGGCGTTTTTGCCCTACGAAGGGATAGATGCAAATCTCTTTAATCTCAGATTGTACAAAAATAAAACACTAATAAAATTTCTACCTATGCTTGTTATTTAGGGGCACTTAAAAGAAATGGATGCATCCAGGGAACCATGCAGAAAGATGCAGAAAAGGCCCTCTCTAAGTGGTTCACCAGAGCTCGTGAAAGAGGTGGAAGCAGGAAAGCCAGAGCAAATAGGGAGGCTGCCAATTTAAATCCAGGTGGGCAGCTCTTTGAAGATGGACAGCACTTTAAATGGTCTATGGTAGCTTTTAAGTTTAAGCACACATGTGGCTTTTAGGTCATAGTTCTAAATGTGAAATGTGCTGCGATCTCCAAAATGTTCATTGATCTCGAAAAGGTTCTCTGTGATATATTATAGTATTTGTGTACATATGTACTTACTTTGTTTAGATATGTTTAGTAATGTCACTGGGGATTTATAATTGGTTGCCCTATGCTTAAACATATCCAGGTTAGATTATTGTTATTCCCTCAGTTAAGATATCAGCCAGTCACTGTTTTAGCTCCTGATTTGCACTTTTTACTCTATGGAGTCCATTTATATTTTGCCCTTTGATCTTACTTTTTGTTGCAAATCCAGCTGAATTGAAATGTTGAATAACGCTGTGCAAACCACTAAATTTCTAGTCTTAAAAGAGCCATTCTTGTAGTTCGTTGTGGACCTGTTTTCTATTTGAGTTTACTGTTGAAGAAGTTCTGTTCACATAATGAAAAGTTTGCTTACCAGAGGTAAAGAGAGATTACTTCCATTATTTCACAATAGCCATTACCAAATAAAGAGCCTTGAATAAAAGACATTTTTCATTTAATTTTTTCCAGGTTTTATTTTAAAGCATTTAGGGCTTTGGTTCGTTGATTAAGATTCCATATGTATAAATTCACTTCATAATACATCTTATTTGAGAAAGATCCCATTGTTCATTCAGGAATAAGGCATTACCATCTGGCCCCCACTGAAAGCCCATTCAGGGCCCGTCAAACTCATGTGGGCTAACATATGGGCCCATCGTGGAAAGCGTGGACAACCCCATATTCTAGCTATGGATGGGTACCTTTCACATTTGAATCGATACGGTACCGATACCCGGTACCTGGGAATCGATACCGGTACTTAATGGTACCTATTTTCAGTACTTTCATGTGTTTATGTAGTAATGTTAATTTATTAATAAAATCTCGTTCTTGTGCGTGCAATACTGTATTAATGTTCGGCATGGAAAAACCGCCCACTCTTCCACTCCCTTAGTATCACAGTGATGCGTTTAGGTACCAAAACATGGTACTGTTTGATTGTATGTGAATCGGTACCCGGTAGTACCGATGGGATTCGGCCGGTGCCTATAAAAGTTCTGAATTCAGTAACCATCCCTAATTGTAGCCCAGTTCAGACCCCATTAAGGCCCTGGTAAATATTCCTGAAAACACACACATGGGTTCACGGACTGTGGAACCGGTAGGGCCGGATCAAACATGTAAAATAATATATATAAATAAAATGAAATTATTCAATAGCTATTTTTTCAAATGCACAGTAGTCTATGGCAGCAGCATCATTCTCCAATGAGAAAGCGATAAATCATCCCATCTAAAAATGTATTGGCTGATTGGGTTATGTGATGTAAACAAAAGTTTTCCCACACAATTGCAAGCCACCTCTGCGCCGCTTATGACCGCTACTTCGTTTGCTTCGTTAGCTTCTTCTGCCAGAGGTGCATAAGCTGTTAAAGTTATTCTACACCATCCCTGTGTCCACTGCAAGTGCTGAGAGGTGTTTCTCGTCCCTCCGTCGTATCAAGACCTATTTGAGATCAACAATGACCCAGAAAAGACTAAATAGCTTGATGTGCGCCCACACACACACAGGGATCTTTTGACCACAGTGGATGCTTTGAGGATAGCCAGGGACTTCATCCAGCATAATGACAGACGGAGACACTTTTTCGGGAATATTTAGAGCAGGAGTGAGTTTGACTTTTCTTTTTAAAGTATTTTTATTCTGTAAATATTGTGTTAGCTGTAATATAATGATTGTAAGTGGAAATAAATCCGGGGCGTGTGTGCTGGAACGTCAGAAAAAAAGTTAAATAAAAATTCGGTGCCGATTTTAATTATAACATGGCAGACACATTTATCATGCTCAGGGGCCACAGCCTATGAGAAAGCAATAAATTCTGGTGTCTAAAAATGGATTGGCTTGTCTTGTGTCATGTGACGCAAATCAGTTGCGTGATCAAGGGGATGCTGGTGTTTTATGTGTATGCGGGCGCGTGCGTATGTGATGGGTAGTGGTATTGTGAGTATTGCCTGATGGGCCCGACCAATTTGAAATGCGTTCCGCGGTCCATGCATGGGTTATACATGGGCCTCCTGTAAGTCAACCATCTGGGTCCCACTGAAAACCCATTCAGGGCCTGGTAAATTATATGTGAGCAATCCCCTGTAGGGCCACCATGGAAACTGTGGACAAAAGCTTTTGGGGCCCATATTTTGTGCCCCTGTTTATTCCATGTGGGGCCCATCCATGTATGCTGGCTGGAATGCTACTTCATTTAGAAACTCCTGGTAAATAAGTCAAAACAGAGAAGAATTGGAAAGAATTGTTTGCATTTTAGTTAAATTCTCTTTGATATAAAGGGTCAGCCAAGATGACAGACTTGGGTGTTAAGGCTCTTCTCAGCTGGGTAAATGATATCAAGCTGTTGAACAGCGAGCAACAGATTGATGATTAACAGGATGGGCGGTCCTGGTGAAGCTGATTTCTATGCGTGAAAAAGAAACCAGTCCCCAGTTTCAGTAATTCTTCTGATGATCGGTTTGGCCTCATTGAAGAGTTCCTAGTAAGCAACAGGCACAGGTAATGCCCTTGATTGAGTAAAACATTTTTAAAGAGCTTCCAGGTCACACCAGTTTAGTGGAGCACAATATTGTGAAGCGCTTTGGAGGTCGTCAAGATTAGTTGAAGCGCTATTCAAGTACAAGCCATTTACCATTTTACCATTGTTCTAAAACCTGATGAGATTATGAAAAGAATGAGTTACAGGATACCAGAATGCTTTTTGGTGGAACTAAAAGAGGAGGTGGATCACATGCTGACTTTGGGGCTTTTTTTTTTTTCCCCAGTGTCCTGTCTAGCAATGTGGCAATAGGAATTGATGTCTCAATGCCAAATAGAGCTCGACAGATTTTGCTTTCACAAGTGGAGCGAACAGCTTTCGCCATAATGCTCCGCTTGATTTATGCATGTTAATAGCTTTATTATGATTCCTGCAGGGAGAATTTCAAATTATATGTACAATGGGAGAGTAAAGGAAGAACAAGAAGAGAAAAAAAAAAAGAAAGAGAAGAGGTGAAAGAAAGAAGAGATAAAAGGGAGAGAATGATAAAACGTTCTCCGTCTGCTCCATCACCTGGAAAGAAAGATGCAAAAAGAACAGCACAACCAACAGACATAAAGCAACAGATACAATCGAATAACACCTAGATGCCATTGCTAAATCATATATATTATTATGTAAGCTGACATGTGTAATGTGATACTTGAAAAAAGAAAGTGAAAGAACATAAATAAATAAATAAATTACAGGCTTTCTGTATATAAGTGAACACTTAATACCTGGAACCCAGCACCTGTGGGAGTTTGTGAGAGTGCACTAGTTTAGGTGAAAATTATACAGAAGGAAATAGCTTGATAGTGGTTGTGGAGAACCAAAGGCCCGCCTTCCCCGAGCACAGAGGCAGGGGTCACCCATAACCCCGGACTCCCAAAGGGGTCCCCAAAGCAGGGCGCCCAGGATATCTGCAACCCCCCCCCCCCCCCCCCCCCCCAAGGAAAGAGGAGAGACGACCCCGAGGAAATCCCCCAGCCACCGCAATGCCGACGCCCCCAAGAGCCGCGTGGACGAGCCCGTGGGCTCCGCCGGCAGCCAGCCCCGCCGAAGTGGTCCCGGCCTTGGGCCCCAGGGGGCCCCAGGGGGCCCCGCGAAGCAGCCACCGGGAAGCAGCCACCGGGAATGGGCTGGCACCCACCTGGGAACCCGCCCCAAACCGGAGGCCCACCAGCGCGCCAGAGGGCCAAGGTGCACACCAGCGCAGCGGAGGAGGACAGGACGTGGGGGGATGGGCTCCGCACCTAACGGAGACTTGAGATGTTCTTGGGAGAGGGAGCGGACCGGACCCATACCTGGAAGAAAAAAAAAAACTCTTTCACACCATCCCTCCCTAGTGCCCCACTCACCACACACAGATTTACAAAAAAAAAAGGACGCTGTACACACATTCCCACATAACACTCGCATCCAACACTCACAAGAGGGGGGGTCAAAAAAAAAAAAAAAAAAAAAAGAAAACCAAAAATATGTCTGACAGTGTCATATCTGTTTTGTTTTGTTGTTACGTAACCTAGAATGGGTCATGTGACCCAGAGTGGCACTCTAGGTCATCACATTCAATGATGGATTCAACTTTCTCAAGTTACATAGGTGAGTTTTTGAGAAGGGCAGGGTTAGGGTTAGGTGGGTTAGGGTTAGTTTTAGCTTGCGAGGGTAATGCCCATCCGTTAGCACCTTCATCAATTGTGTTAGTACAAATGACTTTCAGTCATTTGTTAGTGTTAAGAGCACAAATGTGGGTCCTTCGGAAGTTGTTATCTTCCAACGGCTTTTTCCCATTGCGCTTTTCCTTTTTATCCGTGAGGGAAGTGATGAAGGCTCACCTCACGTTTTCTGTTGTTTTTTGTTTTGAAATTACAGCAATTTGAAATTACAATTTGTAAAGTAAATATGAGTTTTTAGATATCACAAACAGCAATTTTTAAGTTAATAGGAAAACTACAACATATTTAGGCCAACATGTTCAACTAGTTCGTGGATCCCTTTAAAGTGCTGCTTTAAGGTAACTTTGAATTACATCTGTGCCCAGCCATGGTTATATTCAGAAGTCAGCAGCCAAAACAGTACTCTGCTATCCACCTTTTTTTCTGCTTCTGTGGTTTTTAAAATTGTAAGCAGCCATAGTGTTGTGTCCGTTCATTAATTTCTACCGAGCAAGAAACGTTCCATCTTTTCTTGTTTACTGGGAGAGAAACCAGGATATTTTCGGACCATTATAATCTGGAACCTGTTTTCAAACTGTGCTATTGTAAGAAAAAACATTTGGTGTTATTGTGTAAATAAAAAGTACAAACGCAACCAAACTGTTCCGTTTTCACCGGAAAACATTGTTGTGTAAACAGGGCCATAGAGGTATTTGTTCTGATGGAACATCCACTGGGAGATGAAAGGTAGATTTACCTAAACTCTCACAGGGACAAACAGCATTCTCGAGTAAGAGGGATTAAAATGTGAAATTAAAACTGAACTCTGATTGCTATCATTTCCGATTAAAACTGAAGCTTTTCCTTAAGAAAGCCCAGCAATGTAGCCATGTAAAATGAGAGTTAATTCTTCTCTTTTTTATATATGACAACCCTAACAGCTGTCACTGTACAGTGTAGTATAGGCCACGCACAGGATGTTCACACTCTGTGTTGACTTTATCCTGTTCTTCCCACCAACCATCCACTTAAACTACCAAATACACGCCTGAGTAAAGTGATCATAGTCATAAATCAGCAGGCTGAGAAGGCCGGAAACCAATGGACACCTCAGACACGTGGACCAGGCGCAGCCAAGACTTGCTTGTCTCATGCCACTGTTCCTCCTTCACCCTGTCTGCGATCGTGTGTGTGTGTGTGTGTCAGAGTGTATCAGACCATATTTATGACTGCCTCTGAAGGCTGACTCCTGTGCGCGCTCCCATGAGCCAGTATGTGTATCTAGTCCTGTCTCTCTGCCAGATCATCCCCTCGTCTCTCTGTTTTCTGGGGCTGTGCGGCTTTCTACAAGGCCTCCGAGTTATGAATGTGCAGACCTCCCTCCCTCTCTGGCCCCTTTAATAATTTCTCACTCTGCCACTCAGCTTTTGTGCAGGCAGAGCATTAATCTTAAGTCTTTTTTATTGTGCTTGTTTTTCACTTTCACAACAGCAGCAAACCTGCATTTAACCAGAGGTTTTCTTAATGAGCCTGACCCCGTTATGACCACCTGTTCTGGTCTTATGAGGAATGTGCTGTAGGCAAACGCTGTGTTGTTTAACATGATTAACACATTAGGTTGGGGGAATGGAGAGCTCGACGGGAGGCTGTTGGTTTTAACAGTGTTTTTGAAGGTCTGAGTGACTCTATTTAGCAGCACAGAGAGAGAACAGCAGCTGGAGAGAGCCCATGGTGTTGCTCTCCAAAATGAGCAAAAATCCTTAACGTATATTTTTGTTTTATTTTATTGGGATAATATATAACCAAAAATTGAAAAAAATAATCTAGTCTTTAATCTGATTACATTGTTTTCACGAGGAAACCCCTTATTAAGAAATTGAGAGATATCTGTGTTGATTTGGTAGAACGTTCCTCATCGAAAATATCCTGGTCATTCAGATAGTTTGTGATGCCTCACCTTCTCCCAGGACCTTTGGAAAAGAAACAGGCCCACAGCCTCACTCATTCTCCGCCTTACTTAACATAAGAGGATTTTCCACATATTCAACCTTTGGATTAGATCAAACCCACATGGAGGGTTTGTTGCTGAAAATCTCAATTTTAAAGTTTCATTGAAGACAAACAGATCCAGAAAAAAATGTTCGATCCTCGAATCACTTCCAAACAACAGCCAGCCAGTTGTTTGGAAGTGATTCTGTTAAACAAAAGACCTGTTCTCAGTCTCACCAGGTTCTTTTATCTGATAATGTGGTGTTTCTATTGTAGACTTCTGTAGTAATAAAAAGATTCTTCAAAACCGTAACTATATTTTACCATATTTAATCTAAAAGGCAGAGAAATGTTTACAGATACAGTACTGGGTTCTCATAACAACACAACGCAACCGGTACCTGAGAACCCTGTTTGTTCTCACACACAGACATTAAATAGGAAGCATTTGTCCACCCATTCAAGGGCGGGCACAGTATGATATCAGTGTTCTGTTCATCACATTGGTGGAGAAGATCATGCTGTAATGCAGACATGTCCTTGCTGACACATTTTCCCCTAATCGGTCATTCTTTCCAGTCTAAGTATGTCAGACTCTTTGCCTTCAGAGTCCGTTTATCTGTAATTTCCATGGCAACCGACTTTTCAGTCCAGTCGCTGTAATCTCATAATCTCTTACAATTCGAGGAATCAAATGGTTATCATGAAGACTTGGTGACCACCAGGTTACCACTTTACAGGACGCCATGGTGAACTTTGGCCCTCGTTCAGCCTTGCTTGTCTCAGTTCCAGTTCTTTTAATCGTTTAAATTACTGCTCTGACAGTAAAGATGGGCAAGTTCAGGCAAGCTCTTATTGTCCCACAGCCGTTCTTTCAGTTTGCAATTCAAGCCCATGATCTTTTGTTTTTATGTTTTTGAAGAGAAATGGGCCTTTGAGTGATATGGTATGAGCCAAGGAAAGAGGAAGTTATTTATTATTAATTTGAAGTTTCCTGACACTTTGATCAACATGTTTAAAGCATGAGTTGCAAAAAAGCTTCAGCTACATGTATTCTAAAGATCTGGTTAGAGATGAGTTTGTTTGACAATTTTTTTCTTAATGTGAGATTGTTCTTACAGGATACATGGGAAGATTAAAGGTTGGATGTTTCTAAAATCTGCTGTTTAGATTTATGCACGTTCTACTAAAGAAAATACATTTACTTGAAGGTTTTTAGTACATGTTTTCCAGGGCTACCAGTAATTGTGGTGGGTGCTGTGGTTATTTATTGGGGAGGATAGTGAGGAGTACAGTTATTACAGGTTGATCAGCAAAATTATTTCCAAAGAAATCATTTTCACTCTACATTTATTCTCGCCATCTCATTCTTGTCCTCTCCCCTTCCTTTTCCTATCTCACTGCTTCGTAGGGAACACTTGACGGAGACCTGAAGGATAATTCCTATTTTCCCCTCCCTCAGCCGCTGAATCAAATCTAATTTCTCTCAGGTCCACTCCTGCTAATTTAGCGTTAACAGTTTCGTCCCATCTCCACGTATCTCGTGTCTCTCTGCAGCTCTTTGACTCAGAATGAAATTCAAGAGTAATTTTAAAATCTCCTCCTGAATCAAATCTAATTTTTCTCACCATCTCTCACTCTAATGTGTATTTAAAAAGCTCTAATGCCAGCATTTCATCTCTGGTGATCCCCGCCTCTCCATCTCTCATTCATCTGTGAATCCCTGTAAATGGTGAGAGCGAGAGCAGCGGAGGAATCCTCAGGATAATGTGACTGAGGAGGGAGTCTTAAAGGAAGTGATTTTTTAACACAGCATGGATATATATCATTCTGGTTATTCCTATTTCATCGTTTTGCAGGTTAGATTCCATCTAAACTCGATTGACACCAATTTGTGTAAGCAAATTGCATTTGTCCACACTCCTGTTTCCCATCAGACGATCTCATTTTGTCTATGACTTTATCTCTCACCTTCCTTCCATTCCTTCAAAGGCTGCAAGATATCTGGTCAGAGAAAATCTTCCCTCAAATCAAAAGGCTTCGGGGCTTCTGAATGGAAACAGGCAAAAGAAGGAGAAGGTCAACCTGAGCCCAGTGTATGGAGGGATAAGGGCAGGGCTGCGGAGAACGGTGATTAATACCAGAAGCAGAGGAGGCAGCAGCGCTGAAAGGGCACTGGGAGCAGGAGCCCATATTGAACCGATCCCTCCTTTATTTACCATTAGAAAATTTCATTTATAATCCATCACTGTGTGAGTCTTTCAGTGTTTGGCTTTCTGGGTTGGATCAGAATCATTGCATGCTGTCACAACAACAATGTGAAAACAGCTTTATTTCAAAGCCTGGAACTTGGCTTTACTAGAAAAGCCAAAACAACAGAGATTAAGCTGTCCACAGTTTTCCAGCAGCAGATGTGTTCGAAAGTCTTAAAATAAACGGTTGTTATGGAGACTTTAGCGTCGCCAAGATGCCACTGTGTGCCACTGTTGTCTCACAGTGATCTCTGGAGGAATTTATTTTGCACTGATTGTCAACATAATATTGGGTCCTCATCCTCTCTCGTTTCTAACAATCCCAGTTATTTGCAGCAACTCTAGATTTTGGAAACTTTAGGTGAATACCATTTTTTGTGGGAATTTGATTAATGACACTTCTGCTTTACCTACAAGACATGTTTTCTTGTCTTTCCTATTTTAAAGGGTGGTTAAGAGAAATGGGAATATTGGCAAATATGGGCACCGTGTTGGTTCATTTTCTGTACTCCGGGGAAACCAAAAGTCATGATTTACAAAGTAAACGTTCCACACCCTCTGGAAAATGCATGAATTAGGAAAATTAGTTGCACTGAATTTGTTTGGGTTGCCAGAATTAAGGATCAGAGCCTTTGAAAATGAAAACATCTTAGTTCTTCTATACAACTAAATAAATTAACTCAAATTAAAGGCATCAATGTGAAATGGTGTTTTTGAAATAAAAGATAATTTGATCTCAAGGCTTCTCATATGTCTCTATGAATGGGGGTCTTTATTTAGATGCTTTGTGTTTCCCTTCCCAGTCTTAAAATATAAAACTATTTTACAGTGCTTAAGATAGCCACCATCACATCCATCGTGGAGAGAACGGATGTGGCTTAATAAAGTAAGACACACCACTTGTGATACAAAAACAGTTTGCTTTAAAATTATGACCTTCAGTCAGTGAGTCTTCAGTCTGTATTTTTAACATAAAGTGATAAAAAATGCTAACTTTCAGAATACTAAAAAAACTATTAAACCAAAAAAAAACTCCCATTTATGAACATATTGAGATTAGTCTGGGGGAAAATTGCTAAAATATTTCAAAACCTTATTAAAAACGCTAAGTAGAAATAACACAAAGACATATCATTGTTGGCATAGTAAAAAAAAAAATAATAGGACACCCCATTAGATATTCAATTATTCATTAGGAAATGCTCATTGATGGATTGTTTTCAATGGACGTATATGAGGATGAAACAGCCAATCGCAATTTTTTTCAATACTAACATCATGCTAAACGATCATAGTGATAATGGCCTTTAGAAATATGTTTTGTTTTTGGGGGGGATGCCCAAGCTTTTGTCCTAAGTGGCATTTATTTTTACTTACTTTTACTTTAATACTTTACGTAGTTTCATAGCTGGTACTTTTACACTTTTACTTGAGTGAAAGGTTTGAGTTGATACTTCTACTTCTACAGAAGTTTTAAAACTCTAGTATCTATACTTCTACCTGAGTGATAAATGTGAATACTTTTGACACCTCTGCAACCCACCAATCCATCAGGGCCGGAGAACACCCAGACATCCACAGAGAGAACATGCTACCTCCACACAGAAAGCCTCCGATTGGGATTGGAACTCAGAACCCCTCCGTTTAGAAATAAATAAAATAAGAAAATATATACCATGACTCCCCTTTGAAGCCGTGTCATTGCAGCAGCAATTTGCATTCTGCCATTAACATTCATTGATTCATTTCGTCTCTTGTTCAGAGTTTCAGTTTCTGTTCTCTGCATTGCATATCACCCTACAAAAACATTAAAATTCAATCACTACAAGCACAATTTTCTCTCCCCGGGGAATTTCATTGAGTGTCACGCAACAACAGTGGAAGGTACTCCAATCAATGGCCTTGTTCCTCTAACATCGGCCCGCAGCTTGTAATTTGCATGATATTGGACACGTTAGCAGAGAGTCTCCCCCAGTTTTCTCTCAGCCGCAAATACAATTCCATATCATCATCATACACCTAGTGCACTTCATAATGGAAAAGAATAATATATTCAAATGTGTGATACAGGCACACAGGAAGAGAAATGATATAGAAACGTGTGCGTTTCGACACACAGATGAGAAGTTTTCACGGAAAACACATTCAGCTTTGTGCCACCACAGCAGCATGCTCTGGTTCCTCTCTGCTCCTGTGAGTGACTGATGATGAATGGAAAATTATTTATTTGTGTTTGTTCCACAAATATTTAGCTGGTTTATGATTACTTCTGTTTCCCGTAACAGTGAATATAACTGACAGTTTAAAAAAAAATAATACTCCGCTGTTAAAAAACTAATTCCTCTTACGTCCTGCAAAAACCACATGTTAAGAGGCTTATGGCCAAGTCTCCAGTAGATCTGAGATAAACTGAAAGGATCACTGCATAACAATGCCTTGGTATAAATAGTTCACAACACAATTACACCCAAATTGTCTTCCTTGTAGTCTACTGCAATGCAGGAAATCTTAGGGGTTACCTGTGAAACTGAGATCTAATGAAATTTTTGGTAAAGCATGAAAATTCTGGCTTTATAATCAGCATGCATGCCAAAATAAATTTCAAGGCAGACCTATGATAAATGATGCAACAAGTGTGTGTTTATAGAAAAGGTAGCGGGAATAATGCGGTTTGGTATGCAAAACTAAAGCAGTAAACACAACATATATATATGTATGTATGTATGTATGTATGTATGTATGTGTGTGTGTGTGTGTTGTATTGGTAAGATGTCCTGTGTTTTAACCATATTTGTGCAGCTTTAGTCAAGCAGCCAAGAGTCTTGTGTTTTTCCAGTTTCATGCAGACTTCGCAGTCTAAGCAAGAAGCTGTCATTGCAGCAAAACCTGCTTAATGTTCTCATCGCGTGCCCAAAACATGATATGCTTGAGTATAGTTTTAGCAATTTCCAGTGGGAATAAATATAGGGGGGTCCTGAAATCTACCATCCATCTATCCACTTTCTGTACCTGCTTAAACAGCATTGATACAACCTGGGCAGGTCACAAGTCCATCACATCCTAAAATATTACTTTTGGTTTTTTACTGTTGTTGAAATTTAGAATAAAAATCTAACTATCCAAATATGCCTTTTTACAATAGAGTTTAAAGTCTAAAATCTATACCTGCTTATCCATGCAAAGGCTGTGGCCTGTATCAGAATGAGCTTTATTTGCCAGGTATGTGTACACATATGAGGAATTTTAATCTGGATTGTACAATGCTCCCGATGGTCTTATTTATACAACAATACAATAACACAACAGTGCAGTAATAAAAATCAAACACGGTCTGCAGTATAGAAAATACATATGAGCAAACCATAAAGTGACCAAATTGACGCAAAGATTGCTATGGTGCAATGAGCAGAGTGCAAAGGATGAAGGAGTGAATATTATTTACGTGTCAGAGGTGGAAGTGATGTACATGTGCACATACACATGCAACATGTCCACAATGTGATGAACACAGAGAATGGGAATGCTGGAATAAATGAGTATCATATACAATGTTATGTGCATGAGGTAGGTGGATCTGGGATACACTATATACAATATAACAATATTAACAGTGAAAATCAACAGCATCTTTTTGTCAGAGTCATCTCTTCATTAGAGTGATGGTTTGTGGGAAGAAACTGTTGGTTTTGCTCTGCAGCGCCTACCAGAGGGAAAAAGTTGAAAGGTGTTCTGGTCGAGTTGAGTTGAGTTGTTACTTGCCCGTCTCCTGACTTTGGAAATGTGAAGGTCCTGAATTGACGGCAGGTTGACACCGATGATCTTTTCTGCAGTCCTGACTGTAGATGACTCCAACAGTCATTGGGCGAGAGGCGGGGTACGCCCTAAACAGGTCGCCAGTCCATCACAGGACAACATAGCGACACAGGACAAACACTTTTGGACAATTAAGAGAGAACAGTCAAAGTTTTTGGACTGTGGCAGGAAAGGATTTGACCCAGGACCTTTTTGCTACAAGGCAACAGTGCCATCAACTGCTTTTGTTGCTGAGAGCTAACCAAACCATAAGAACAGGCTAAACAGAGTTCTTTTTGGTTATATTTGCACAGGCCTGTTATATGAGATATTTGTGCGTTATAGAAGCCTCCCCTCCCAACTAACAGTGGTCGAACTTGGTCCCGCAGCTTGATCCACTGCCAACCCTCCTGTCTTCTGATGTGGATTTGGTCTCTATTCATGAGGCAGAGAATGATTCTGACATCATTTTGGCATCACAACGCTGAAACCCCGTCCTGAAAACAAGCACGCCCTAAACTGGAATGGCTTGTTTTCTGTAATCAGTGTCTGAAGCAGCTAAATGAATAATAACTTGTTACGTGAAAACAGTGGGATATTGTATATAGAAGGAAGACATTATAATGTGGCCATTCATGTCAGGGTCAGTGCTGCCGTTTTTGTTCATTGGTAAAACTAAGCCTTATCTTGAAAAAGAAATGTGCTGTTTCCTACTTTTACTTTGAATAAAATTAGAGGTTTATATTAATGGAAATGTTTTGCTGAAAAATGTTTATAAAATTAGCTGTAGTCATTTCTCTTACCCTAACTCATAGAGTTAAATCTCTCCTTGTTCCTACAAAGGAGCAGTTTGCGTTTGTCTTTAATCAAGAAGCCATTGTTTCAAAATGAGCTCTTGATTTCTGCTGGTAAATCTGCCACTGTCATTAATTCAGGCTTCATACAGGCCAAGTCTTAGAGGAAAGCCTGGCAGGCATAGCAACAGTAGCTGGAGGAGGAAAGGGCCTTGTAAACATCAGATCAACAACCCGCCGTCCTCTGTCTCTCTCCTCTGTGTATCAGGTGAAGGGCAGAGAAAGGGTGCAGTGGCCAAGTGGCTCAATGCACTATCGACTGGCTCGCTGTGGCAACCTGCAGAATACCACCACCTCCCTCCCTTCGCCCTTCTATTCCTCCCATCCCCCCACTCCGGCAGCTCCGGGGAGGCGGTAACGAGAGGGAGAGGCATGGGAAGAAAGGCTGGCATGGTGAGCTGAGAGGGGGGTTGATCGAGCTACCCCACCTCACACGGAGAACAGCTACGAGCGGGAATAAACAGAGTTAAAGATCCTCCCTTTCCCTGCGCTCGCTGACAATGACACTAGGAGACTCATTACGAAGCAATGAGGCATAAAACGCCAAAGCTACCAACGCCATTCATCCAAATAAGCACGACACTCAGCCACTAACCCGCCAGCATCACATCCATCGTGGAGAGAACGGCTGCGGCTTAATGAAATAAGACACAACACTCGTGCTACAAAAACAGACTATTTGCATTAAAATGATGACAAATAGTCAGTAAGATCTTGGTCTCTATTTTTTTAATATAAAGCGATAAAAGATGCAAACTTTCAAGATTCAGAAGTCAAAGCATTGCTGAGTGTTTATGTGGTGCATAAATTAGGTGAACTTCCACCCAGACCTTTTGAACTTCCACCTTTCGTCATGTTACAACCATGAACCTGGTGTACATGTGCATCTCAGTAAATTAGTGTATCATTGAACAGTACATTTGTTTCAGAAACTTGATTCACTAAGTGAAACACAAAATACAGAGTAATACCACACAACATGCTTGTGTTTTCGACCCTTTATTTAGAAATATGGGCTTAATGAACATTATGCATAATACCTGCGTACTGGGGAAATTTTCAAAAAGTACTTTTCATCCGACAAACGAGCCTCATTGGAAAAACCCTAACCCTCAAATTCCAAATTACTGAGATGTACCTGAATTTCATTGAGGTTTTATGTAAGTTTAAATAGATTTATTGACAGGGTATCACTCTGCAGATCTAAAACCTGAATATTTCCCCTGTCCTTTGGCAAAACAGCTCAGTCTGATTGAAAGGTAAGTATATCTGTAGACGGTTATTTTTACATCCTGCTACAAAGTCTTAATTGATTTTGACTAAATCTATCAAACATATGAATATGGTGTGACATAAACCCTTCCCTGTTGCTCCTGGTGTATGTTTAGGTTTTTTGAGCCACTGGAAGGTGAACCCCCACCCCATTCTTAATCTTTCCATCACCTCTTCTAAATAAGGCTTCATGTTATTTTAATTATTTTTGCAAAGATTCCCAATCAAATGCAGTGAGGTTTGTAGTTGTGGTGAAATGTTTAAAGGATGCCAACACTTTTGGATGCTCTATGCTTCTCAACTTTGAGTTGACGAGTATGAGATGCTCATTAAAGGCGCCCGGTCCACTGCTTTCACAGTTTTAGACTCTTAGACCAAGTCCTAAATTACTTTATTTACATTTATAAAATCAAATCTATTGCTCTTATTTAGATTTTTAATATTTTTACTAACAAACGCACTTTCAAAAATGACCTTTACTTCCAGCAGGCAGCCCAATGAGGCTGTGTAATCTGAACACTGATCACATATGTGGCTGCGCTTCATGTTTCATCTTATCAGCGTTCCTATTCTTTGTAAGCATTGATCAAATCAAAAAACACAACCTGTCACTGTCCTGTTTCCCTTTGTTGAACACCAATTATGAAATTGATGGGATGGTCTCAGAGAACATGTTCTTGCAAATCATGCGGACGCTTCAATTGAACACCTGTTTTTCAGATTACTGTGATTTCAGGCTAAAAGTTAAACGTAAAACATATATTTTAACTTTGATGTAACGTTCTTGAACTTTTACTTGAAATATATCTGTCATATCCTCCTGGAATTAATATTTAATACTACACAATTAACATTAGACATTTAAAAATAACTGGGATATAGTCAGTTATTAGAAGTTTAAGGTTTACATTTGGAGAAAAGCCTGTGTGATCCCTTGTTAGAGCAATATTATTATTATTATTATTTATATTATTTATTGTTACAGTTGAGGACTGTGTAGTGTAGGTACTTCCTAGAAGTACCTACACTACATTGTATCAAAGAGAGTAGCAACATAAACACATTACTGCTAAAAAAAAAATCTTCTTTATCATGTTTCTTTTGATGTAATAATAACATATTTCCTACGTAGGGGAGAGTGGGAACAGTTGCAACAAGTCATTTTCCTCCAGTCAGAAACATGCTAGACTGATAACATTGATACTGTATGTGCCCAGTTGGACCCTCCCCCTCACCAACAGGACAGAAGATGCATTCAAGATCATCTTCTAAATTTATTGGATAAAACGTGTTTCTGGGGTATGAAAGTACATTTTTGTGGAGTATTTTTGTCATACTGTCCTAATCGTTTGTATGAATTAATTACAAATTAGTTAGATTGAATCATTGTTGAGTTTTCTCACTAAGTTACATTATTAGCATGAGCTAAAATCTGTGTATCTAGTCAGCACAACATGTTCTGTCATCATAGCTGACAGCTTGGGGACCCCATCAATGCACTTTGGAACACCATCCCACCAATGTTTGTTTTCCAATCAATGACCTTTAAAACTAGGGTCGGCGATTTTTCTGGAAGTTTCCCCAAGTCCCTTTTTGAATAACTGCGCATGCGCAAGACCGGCTTCCCTCGCTCTTCTGCTCTTCAGGGGGATCGCGTCTTGAAAATCTCCCAAATCCACTCTGGTCTTATTACTTTCTACTGAGGCCTTCCTCCTGTTGTCATAAACTGGTCCGCGGTTTGCTTCATGTGACTCTCTGCCATGTTCAAAGTCTACGATGAGAGCAGTGGAGCTACAATGAACGGCTAACCACTAACCTAGTTGCTAACCTAACTGGATACATAAACACTAAAAGTACGCATGCACAGCAAGCACAAACAATGAAGGAACGAGCACGGACACTGCCGTTATGTGAGTGGGTCAGAATGATTGGCATGTGGGACAATCAATAGATATGGCGATACCTCTGGAACTTGAGGGACAGAGGGGAATGAAAGCAGGAACAAAACTCTGTCAAATCAATGCCTTTCAGACCGAGGAGCATGGATTTTTAACCTCCTTTTTGTGAATACATAATCTATTTACTACTTTCAGATGGCAGGACCAGTTTACCCAGTATTACAAAAAGTGTTTCTGAACAGGATTACCAACTATAGCTTTAACTCCCATTTCATCCAGGAAGCTGATTTTCTGGTTTTCTTGAACCATTGCCAGCTTCATACAAAGAACTCCTTGAACTCCAAAGTTCCCATATTTGACAACCACGCTTCACACCTATTTCTGCTGCACCCAAGGCATTGTCTTATCACTGCTCTCACAAGTTTAGTTGTTGATTAAGTTTTATAAACAATACAAATTCTCAGAATGATATACCTATTTAGACAAAAGAAACAAAAGTTTATTTGTGAAATGTGATGGAATTATGACTTGTTGCATCCTTGAGAGGTATTGCAACTGTCCCAGGGATGTGGTCGGCTGCAAAAGTTGACTTCTTTTGTTTTTAATTATATTTTTTTTAAATCTGTCCCGTGTAATCGTATTTGAATGGTAAGGGCAATTATCAGACAGATGTACGTTTAATATATAAATAAATGGTTGGTCCAGGCCTCATGGTCTCAGAGTAATTGAGAGAAAAGAAAAAAGTGTTGCAACCATGCCCAGTCTCCCCTACTTAACCCTTGCATATCAGTTTGTTTGTTTTTTGGCTGTCCAGTGTTTCGATGCAATATACAGAGAAATAATCATACAAAAATCATAATTTAATGGATTGTTTGTTTCAACAATGTTGAATGAATGTTGATTTCTAAAGATTTCATCTTACACCCCATTTCCATTTCTTATTCCTGTTTGAGCCACTTGATGCTTATGAAATATAAGATAATCTGACCTCTGATCTGACCACAGAAGCTTCTGTGGGTACATGTTATTTATTTAAGTCAAATAACTATATTTCACTACAGCAGACTGAGTGTAACGTAGAAAATGACTTTAAATCATTTCAATCTGGAGAGACTCAGACGGAGAAAGAGAAAACGATTAACAAATTTATTTGACAAAATGAATAACAGTTCTTTGGCGCTCGGGCCCCGGCTGAAGATTTGAGCAGTGAATTCCGACGAATTCAGATGAGCCCATCAACGCTGAATAGGGATGCTCCCCCGGGGCCCGACACTGGTGGTGGAGGTTGGAAAAGATGACGTCTTGGAATGCTGGTGGAGAAGGGGAGGAGGTGGGTCGAGCACAGCTGGAAAGCGACAGGCGGCGTGGGTGTGGAGCCTTTTAAACGGAAGCTTGATTGAAGATTGGAGAAAGCGGGTCGAGGTCCGGAGATGAAGATGACGCAGTAACAGGTAGGCGGAAGTCTTCCAGCTTGAATTTGCGCCTAGGCTTCATTAGTTATCAAAGTAGCGTTAAAACACATTCTACAGTGGGTATAGCTACAGATCGGGGTGTGCTTGACAAGAATCATACCATGCTGGAGGTTTTATTTTCCTACCCAGGTAAGAAATGGCAACAGTGTGAAATGACCAGGACCCTTTAAAATTTGTTAAGTTTGCGTTTGTGGCACTGCCCTCGGACATGGTTGGGTCAGCCCAGCGGCTGGATCAGGGTTTATGGTTTATCAGAAAATATAGCTGTATGCTGAGGCTGGAGGGAAATCTATGCCTTTCTGAAAAATTAAGAAGTTCATAGTAGGTATATCCTATATTCAAAGATTAGATATGGGTTGATGATAACTGTCTCTGTCCATTATTCAGGAAGCCCTGGTTTTTGTCTGTTCTCTGTGACAAATTTTAGTCTGATCTTCATATTTTTCTTAGACAGCAAAGGTTTCCTCTCTGTACTCCTATGGAAGCCAAATGTGCGCTGTCTCCTTCTACTTATACAGACATGCACTTTCCTATCAACAACAACTAGAGCCTGCTGCAGGTCCCACAATGACATGTTAGAGTTTTCTTTCTACTTTCAAAGTGAACTTGCTTGGGTGGCCAGACCTGGGCATGTTGTTGTTTTGAAAGTCCTTCTTATTACTTCTTTGAATCTCTAACCAGACCAGGCTACAGCATCTTGGATCGTCCCTCCCGCTGAATCTCAGTAAACCCTCTTTAAGTAGGACAACTTGTAAATGGTTGTATTTGATATTTATGTCCCAGCTCGCAGCCATGTTCCACTTTTATCAATTCCTCCTCAAACAGTCCAAAATACCATTTCATTTGCCCCAATCAGCCCCCGGACATGCACTGTCGATGAGATGGAAAGCACAGCGTGCTGTTAAGCTACCAGCTAATCAGCATCAGCCACCCCCCCCCCCCCCTCTGCTTTTTCAGTCTTCTAAACAGGGCTCCTTCTGTCTCCTCCCACCAGCCTCCACTGCTCCGCTGCTGCAGGAATCTGCCCAAGAGATGGATGGCTCAGCCCTAATCACGCCGTGCAGAGCACCGTCAGAATGGCTGCAGGCCGCTCTTAACATTTACACCACATGATCACACTAACGCACACCATAAACACAAGCTAGTAGGTGAGAAAATCTGCTCCCGTCTCCCCTCTCCTTGCATGTGCCCAGGGCCCAGCGAACACCAACATGCCTCTCGCTGTCACCTTGGATGGATTCATTGGGATGCGGCTACAACCCGAGGGCCAAGATAGTATACTATCCTCCTCCTCCCCTTCTTTCTCTCCCTCCTCACACAGCTCCTTCCTGCCATTATCTCCAAGCCGGAGTCTCGTCAGCCTGCACCGGAGCTTTAGCAGGGTACGAAGCAGCCAGAGGAGCCAGAGGCGAGGTCGCTCCCATATCGGCATCCTCTCATGTGGGCAGCTTCAAGGCTCCTCCAAGGCAAGCTTTTAGCAAAGCTGCACCAAGACACTCAGAGAAATACAAAACAAATTGGCTTAAGAGCGAGTCTTTTATTTCCTACTCCTATTATTTGGGTTCAAAACAGATCTGCTTCTACCAAACAAAATGTATTCCAATTCAATTTAGTTCAACTAAAATCTAATCCAGTGTTGTCAGATTCAGTAACTCAAAGTGTACGTTTGTAAAACCGGCCTGACAAAAAAACGAATTATGTTGGTATTTCTGAATATACGCAACATTTTCTGCCCTGATGCAGTAGGAAATCAGTCAGCAAGAAGTAGCACAGCTAGTTTATTAGCAAAGACTTCCATCAGGAGGTTATGGCTTTTACTTTTCATATTTATTGCATGATTTAATACTCTCCCTGGGAACTCAGCCGCAACAGTTATTAATAATGCAATATGAAAGGTTGTCATACATCATTGATGCCAGACGTGGATTTTCTGGTAGTGTGACCGGACTTGACAGCCGTGGGAAAAATAAAGCATACTGCGTTGAAATTGCTGGGTGTTTTGTATTATTCCTCCTAACCATTCCATTGTAGTTTCCAACTCTGACTAGGTCCATTGTCCTTACTGAAGAAAAACATCCCAACAGCATGATGCTGTCGCCACTGTGTCAGTCACCAGTCACCAGTCACCAGTCCCCAGTCGTCACACTGTTCAGGGTGCTGTGTAGTTCTAGTTTTCTTCCACACATAGTGTTTTGAATGTGCATAAAAAAAGGTTGGTTTTGGTCTCACCTGGTCATCCACATGCTTGGACTTCTCACGGCTTTCGTTGAGCAATCACTTTCATCTTGTCACTCTTCCACAAAGGTCAGATTAGTGGGGTGCATGGCTTGTAACGGTCAGTTCCACAGATTCTCTTACCTGAGATGTAGATTTATATATTTTATTCAGAGATTCCCTGCTTCTCTTGCCTGGTCTGCCAGTTTCGATAGACGGCCGTGTATTGGTAGGTTTGAAGCTAAGCTCCCATCTTTTTATTCTCATCTCAGTTTACTGTGAACTATTCCTTGGTTCTTCGTGATGCTGTTTGTTCACCAAGGTTTCATAACAAACCTCTGAGTCCTTGACAGAACTGCGGTATTTATACTGGGATGACATGACTCACAGTGGGAACCTGTAAGAACTAGGTGTATTCTTGGGGCAACTTGTGCACTGAATTTTATTTAGATGTGTCGGGGTAAAGAGGTCTTAAAGCAAACGTACTATTTCTTTTATCAAGCTAACTTTGCATTGGTCTATCACATATATTCCATGGTAAATACTTGTCAAAAACAGTAAATGTTAGCATTAGAAAGAACTAACATGTGGTGAACTTCGTGAAGTACACCATGGTACCAATCCAGCAGTAGCTAGTTTTGCACACTGGGACAAACCAATAGAGGAGCCCAACGAGGCTTTTCTGAGGAGCTGCATTAAACTTAGACATATCTATTTATTTCCTACAATTACATGCCCAAACTGTAAACAAGAAAAATCTGTGACGTGTGATTCAATAAAAATCCCTTTAGTTCCGTTTATTTATATTGCTCCTCTTCCCAAAAACACATGTGGCACATTGTCCTACCCAGACACGCTCTTTGTCCCACATTTGGTTGACTGGTGTCTGTTCATCCTGCTCGTGCTGACCTGTTGACCGGCTCATGAGATGAAACCATGTGTCGGCCCCACCACCAGGCTCCAGATCACCGCTCTCAGCCGTCTCTGTCTCTCCTCCAGCCTCCCCACTAACAACACACATGTCGGCTCCACCACTCGGTGCCAGATACATAATTATGCTGCTTTCCGCTGGCACCACTGACATCAGAAGAGCAGCAGACATAAAACCAAAAATGACATGCTACTTTATTGAACTGCATTAGGGACACGGCATCGTGTCAGCAATCCTTTTGCTCATGTTGATCTTGGTATATGAGGACTTCTTTTTCTGATGTGCTGAACAGGTAAGGTACAACCACTTTTTGAAATAACCCCCATCCTAAAGACAAGATTTATAACGACCATGCCACATAAACCTGCACAGCTGACTGCAAATTAGTCTGTTGAGAAGGGAGGTTTGATGTTCACTACCAAATAATTTACTGTTCAAATGTCAAAACAAATCTTTCATATCAAATCCCAGACTTTTCCAGACTCAGAATTGCTGACTTGTCCATCATTTTCACCAATTTTAAGATAGAAATACTAAAACTTTCTGTCAGTTTCTGGCAGATTTTTCTTGAGTGGTCAGACTTTACCTATGGAGATTAAAAAAAGTAGACTGACAAGGAAGGATGAGAGAAATAACAAAAAATTTAAAGAAGGACACTATAATAGATGGAAGAAATGGAGGAGAATTTACACAGGAAAGGATAGGACAAATTAATTATGCAAGAAAAACATAGATAAATGGGAAAATTTACACAGGGCAGAATGGGGGTGGAAAGGAAGGAAAGAAAGCATAAAAGGACAGATGAAAGGACACGAAAAAGAAAATGAGGAAGGACAGAAGGAAGTAAAATCGGAAGGACGCGAAAAGAGTGGAAGGAAGTAGAAATTTCACAAAGACAAATAAAGGGATGAAGAAAAGTTACAAGGGAGGAATTGCAGACAAGGAAGAAAACAAGGAAGAAAGGACTCAAGGAAGGACACAAGAGGGGGATTAAAGTAGACGGAAGGAGACAAAGAAGGACAGAAGGCCAGTAACAAGGACACAACTTTGGGACAATGAAATAGTGATGTCACGAGTTATGGTTGATGTAGAACTGAAGTGCAACAAGGAAGAGGAAAAATCCAAGAGCCATGATGAAGGTTAGTTTTAACGATGAACTAAAAGTTACAAGACATGGAAAAACGCAGGAGCCAGGAAGAGAGCTACAGAAAGCAAGCGGACGAACTACATCCGGTTGCAGGGTGGCCAATAGGATGACAAGATAATAAAAGAGTCAAGCCTCAGAGAAACAGAAAAATCAAATACTACTGGGATCCAATAAAGCACATGAAAAACATGTGAGAGTAATCAACGAAAAAGTAATCACTTGGGGAAAGACTATAAGGCATAAATAGACCTGAACAGAGAATCTAACTATATGCAAATAAGCACAGGAACACAAACAGCGCACAATCAGCACAAGGGAATCAGTTCTGGAGATTACATATTTTTTCATACCTATCCTTCCTCGGAAAATATTGAAATGAGATTCCACACTTTCACAGACCGCATACTAGGAACGGAGTTTAATTGCATACCCATCCTGAATAATGATCTAATAGGTCCCTGGATGAGGGCGGCTCAGCCCACGTCATTATCGGATCAAAACCAGTGACGCTGGCTCACAAACTGTGAGTCACCGAGCCGAGCGGTCACTGCCTCACCGCTGCTACCTGCCTGTGACGCACACACACAGAGCAGAGACACTCATCCTCATCAGTACCACGTTTGAGCGTGAGTCAGTGCGATGTAGGGTCACATCTTCCACGCTCTCTCTCCCCAAACGCTCTGGAGACGCAAGCAGCGAGCATCACGAGCGGCCTGACGTAAAGGAGGCTTCTTGGAGGGTGTGAGCAAAAGCAGGCTCCCAGGAGAGTCATTTCACCCGTGAGTCATACACACCCATTAACCTCAACGTCATTACAAGCCTGATAAAAATAACGTCAATATCAGGACTGAGCTTTGAAACTTTAATTATGTGCTGGAGATTTATGCTCAGGGCTTCCTTTGTGCCTTTGAGTTGCATTGAGGCGAGGCGATAATGAGTGCAACTTCATGAATCCACCAGAATTGACTCTGTCACCTCTGCAGGTTAGACACATTTGTTACACGCCAACACACTGTGGGAAAACTGAGTTGGTGGAGGCGCCTATAAACATTGCATTTGGCTTCCATAACTTCTACAAAGATTAGTCTGTGCTTATGTGAGTTCATCTCAGCACTGTTTCATAAGCCTCTAAAATCCTCGTTTGCAGTGACGGAAATTTTCTGCAGTGCACTTTTGAAGTAGTTTTACTTTTGTTTGTTTTGCTGAAATCTTTCAATTGAAAACACATTTAAAGTGCTTATTACACAATGTTTACAATCTTGCCTTTTTAGTTCTGTTTAGGCTTGTAGCTCACAACAGAGAGCCTTCTTAAGTGCAATTTTTGGGGGGGTGCCAAAGTTTAAGTGAAATCCAATATAAAATATACTGTCATGACGTTATCTGTACCGTATACACTATACTGAATAATTGGTGATTAACATGGTCAAATGCCATGGCCAATTGTGTTAAATTATTCTATTAATATTATTACAATAGAATTTGCTCAAAATCATCGTATTCTAATTAGAATAGAATCAGCAATTGCTAAATCAATACTGTCCCTTATCAGTCCCATATTCCATAATTTTAATGTGTCGTACAGAACAAACAATGGCAGTAAGTTGCAATATATATCAAACATGGGTGTAGTTTTCCTCATTAAAAGCAACTGTTGGGAACCATGATAAAGATGGACACAATCTGAGTTTGGCTTGTAGTCATAGATGAGGTTATCACATACATGCCACTGATCTAATCTCTGCTACAACACCTTTACGAGAGTATGAAGCTCTCTTCTATGTTTGCTATGCCTACTAACACCGTGGTGAAACAATACTATAAGCACTCCAACACCTTTTGTGGAAGACTGTATCAAGTTTTCTTTCATAATACAGGGTCTCTCTACTTGGCATTTTATTGCAATGAAAAATGATTGGGTTTCTTTATTTCTGCCATTTTCACTGACACATAGTTAATAAAGAACACACACACACTACAGGTGGCTTACAGAGTAGGAGAGAGGCAGCGCTACCTGAGTTAAGACTTATTTATATCTAACAGGATATTATTGTTGGGCTTCAGCATGTAGAATATAAATGTCAGTCTGTAATCATGAGAAACATGAGACTGTCTGCACAGCAAGATGCCTCCTGAGATCTTTCAGAATCTTCCTCCCGTTTCATAGCTACCTCTATTTCCGATGGTCCCCTCCGCGAGGAGTTCACACCGGAGAGACATCGCTCTTCCCGTGGACCCGCAGGAAGTGTTGGGTTGTGTTTTGAGGTTTTTAACAAACTTAATTTCCATAAGGGTTTTTAAACACTGATGGGACAATAATGTTTGTCTCTTCCTGTCCACTCATTACACGAATTGTGGCAAAAGTCAAATTTGGTAAAATGTCCGCTAACATTAGCCGCTATTAGCCTTCCTAACAGCCTTCCTACTAACAGGTTAAACATAACTATGGTTTGGGTCCGGCGGTGGCACATGGGTAGTGTCTGCAGCCCATGTATGGAGACCTTAAGGGCTCAACGCACGGGGAGCGAGAAACGACGGCAACAAATGGCTTTCATCGCCACCGCGGTGAAGACCCAACACACGGGACGCATCAGCAACAACAGCAGCGTTTCAAATCGCACGGTTGGATCACTTGTTTCCCAGAAATTTTATTGCTTATGAAACTGGAAGACTTTTGAAAGCAGTCCGTTACCGACAAGAATGAAGAGTCAGAAGATTTTGCTAGAATTGACTGAAATCTTGCTTTTACATCTACTCTGCAAATTAAAAATAAAACCGGGTTCATCCTATATTACAGACAAGGAAACAGCCTGGAGAATATCATCATTTTAAGGGCCCACCTCACAGCCGATCCAGATAAATAGCTATAGTACCAAGCGACGGCGACAAAAGTTGAACATTGGTCCTCTTTCTTGTGTCGTGTCACAAGCCCGCATGTGCCGGTCCACGCGTACGAGCTCAAAATTTCACATGCACAAATTACGCTGGTTGCTTGGCTGGAGAAGGGCAAGTGATTGTTGCCTCATCGCATAAGTCCTGTAGGAAACGAATAGAGAAGGAGCGACGTCGCTCCCTGTGAGTCAAGCCAATTAGTCCTTGACGCAGGTTTGACTCTGGCCTGCGGTCCTTTGCCACATGCCCCCCCCCCCCCCCCCCCCCACTATTCCTGTCAGCCTCCTTTCAATAAAAGGGTCTTTAATGCCACAAAAAACATAACTATGGTTTGTTTGAACATAACACTTGTTTTGCCTAGCAAACATCCGATAGTGGTACCAGCGTTCGTACAGCATTAATTGGCCACATTAATGTTGATTATTAGTATTTTGTGTAACTTAAGAGAAAGCTATCAAGTTAATGGCCACATGACCCAGATGTGCCCCCAACATAACTTCCGCCTTACAGCGCCCTCCTCCATCTTAAGTTACCGATTCAAATCTAATTATTTCTGGAGAAATAATTACATCAATAAAAAATCGAGTGTCCTAAAGGTTTAGCAAATCCTTCTTTAAAATTTTATTTTTCTCAAGTAATGTTTTATGTAACTCAGAGTTGCATTGTGAATGGGTTGAACACATACAAAATGTTGTTCTCAGTTAGTTAAGCTAATTAAATTGTTAAAGATGAACTTTGGTTCTCTGTCTTAAAGATCCTCACTGAATTCTGAACTTAATTGAATCATTCTTATGTTGATGGTTTTCAACCATTTTTATTTGTCCTTTTGCTTGTACATACTTCCTTAGTTTCTTTAATCTTGATTTCGCTTAGTAATTTTAGTTAACGTATTTTCCCGACTATAAGACAGACTTATTAGCCTTTAATTTTCTCAAAAAGCAACAGTGCATCTTATAATCCGGAGAGCTTTATATATGGATTAATTCTGGTTGTGCTTACTGACCTCGAAGCGATTTTGTGTGGTACACGGCGCTCACAGCACTCTGTCAAAATGTTTTTAGTATGACTTTAGTAAACTACAAAGCTGCACCGCATGCAGCATTATGGCTATTGTAGTCAGGCACATCACGGAGTAATACATACTGGTCTTGACCATAATATTACAGTGTGTGTGTATGCTGGATGCTGCAATCGCTCAACTGTTACACTTTGATAATGAAGATGAAGAATTTGAGGAATTTGTGGATGAGGAATGAACTAAAAAAGTGAGTGTATTGTGTTGTATTTTATTTTAGAAGAATGCCAGTGTTTGAATCACTCTTTCATCTATTGTCCTAACATCAAAACTAATAGGGCTGGTATTCACCGGACAATAGGCAAGGCAAGTTTATTTGTATAGCACATTTCAGTAACAAGACGATTCAAAGTGCTGAATCGTCAAACTCTGCAAATACATAACAGACTGAGAGTTATTTGATTAAACATTAAATAACTTAAAAGCATGCAATTGCACAACATTATTAAAGCTACTGAAGACTCAATTGAAATGTTTTAACATGTTTTGTAATTTTTTTACTAATCAATTTTTAGTTTATTTAAAATACCATAACGTAAAACTACCATGGTAGCTATTTTACAAGTAGAATTATATAACAAACTAATGATTGAGGATTTCCAAGTGTGAACAGCAGTTTCAAGCAAAATAACCCAGCACACAACTAATTAATTTAAAAGTGCTCTCTGGCAACATCTGGCTGTCTGCAATTGAATGACCAGCACTGACAAAAACTGGTGTTCAAGACACAACAATTCTGGCTGTGTTCAGATAGAAGTTAGAACCCTCAGATAGAACCCTCCCATTTCTCACCACGATAATAGGCTTAAAGTAGCGATGCAGTGATTGTGTTAGTCTCACTTTTCTACACATAAATACTCTGTATTTTACTTCAGAGCACAACACGTTCAAGTGCACGACAGTAATGTAGCTGTCAAAATGTAATTTAGGGTGTTACAATCTCCAGGATCCCATTTCAGAAAGCTGGGTTAGTGGATATTCAGAGTAATTTCTGGGGTAAATTCCTGCATACCATGGCCTTTCCATTTCCGAAAGCTCAGAAGCTGTTACCCTGACTCAAATTATGACAACAAATTACCCTGTAAAACAACCCTGCTACTGAGCAGAGTTGTTTGGGCTAACTTTGAGTTTTCCCTACTTCTAAGCTGAGATCTTCACAAGGATGTCTTCACATTGCAGGTGTTGTGTCGCTGTGGCTTGGCTGTAAGCACCAAAATTGTTCATGCGGCATCGCTAGCAAGGTGTCTGTAGCATCACAGTGCGTCACATTGCTCCTGTGTGGCACATTAACATAGGGATAACATGTAAATCAGTCCCGCCGGTCGCCAAAAACGCGTTCGGTGTGAACGCACCTTGAGTATTTAAGTTCACTGTTGGTCATTGCCACTGGATCCTCCTGTTAAACTGCCCATTTTTTCCCATTTCTCTATTGCTCCTGGAGGGAATCCAGGAGGATTCGTTTTGATGAATGAGGAGAATACTATCCTCTTCGCCTTTTTACCTCCACAGAGCTCATCCACTTTTTATACTGTTGTGACAAGAATGCTAACATCATAATTTTTCTGTCAATAATCAGTTCCCTCACATCTATTAGATATTTCTTAGAAACATCTTTCGTGTCAGGGAAGAAATCCTTTTTCTATTCACGGCCATCAACAGTGATAGGCTTCAAGACGGTGCAGTTACAAACACCAAATCATCGTCTGTATATTAAAGTGCATAACCATGTTTAAGGACATTGTATTTTACAACTGAACCTTGTTACATTTCTTATTGTCTTTTCAGCAAAAAATTTATTCTTAAAATCTGAACCAAAAAAGACATGGAAGTTTTAAAACTGAAAAGCAGAGAAACCTTTTATATCTATAAATTGAAAATGCTGCGATAGACTGGCGACCTGTCCAGGGTGTACCCCGCCTCTTGCCCATTGACAGCTGGAGATAGGCACAAGCACCCCTCGTGACCCCAACAGGGATAAGCGTGTTAGAAAATGGATGGAAATTGCAAATTCAGGAATATTATAAAGCTCAACCACTGAGGCTTATCCACAAGACAGTCAAATGCTTTGCAGTAATGAATTAACAGGACTTAAAAAGATGCCACTCCAAAAATACAAGTGGTAATAAACTGTATGACCATTCAAAAATATTTAAAACAAGAAACCGCTATCCTGCAGAAGTGTCAACAAGATGCCATAAGCTCGGGCAGGGAAGGTGAATACACAGTATCCAATAAGTGAGCTTTATGTGCTAAGAGGAGGCCCTGATGGAGTAGATGGGTGAACTACTGCTGGATTACTGGTGAACACAGGACACCAAGATGGAATCATAATTCTGCTGCAAGTTTCTAAAAACACATTTACCTAGGATACAGAAAGCAGCACACACTGCTTAGAGGACATATTGGTTTGTTGAAAGATAAGTTAAGCGTAATGTCACCATTTCTTTTTCTTTCTTTTTTTTCTTATTTTATTAATTGTAAAGTCCTTTAAGGGGATTATGCTGTGCTGCGTACCTTCACTTTGTCATTTTGATAATACAATTCAAAAAGGTTAAAAATGTAAAAACACCATCCTCCACTTTTATACTAGCACCGCTGGTTAAAACGCATAAAGGAACAATATGAGATTTTTGAGACTTTTACCTCCTCATCTAAGGTGCTGACTGTGCATTACAGCAAGAAAAACATGGGTCCTCATCCTGTATAGTAGATTGGACCAAATTCTAGTGACCTGCTGCTTTCTTTAAAAACAGGTGTGGCTCAAGCAGTCATCTTACAATTAGAAGATTGTGGGTTCAATTCCAGCTTTTCCCTGTCACGTGTTGATGTGCCCCTGGGCGATACACGTTGCCTATTGATCTGTGCATTGATGTGTGAATCTGGCTCTAGTGTAAAGCACTTTGAGTGGTTAGTATGATGGGAGAAGCAATATATACATAAATTTAGTCCATTTACCATTCCATAACCTTTGAAGTTTGACACATATCTGTCATACTTGAAGGTTATGTTTTCTTGTCTTTCAGATTTTGAAGACGGGCAAAGGAAATTGGCCTGTGTGGCCAGAGAAACAGAGCATCATTAATTGCTAATTAAACACAATTAAACAATAAAAGCAACTAAGTAACTCGTACATAAAAAAGTGTTTTATATATATACTGTATGTATTTTATAAAAATCTGAGATTATGCATTATAAAGGATTTCTTGGGGTGGGATTTTCCCACAAGTGAATAATTGAAAAGTTTTCCAAGCATTAATATGAATTTATCCAATAGTTTTTTCCACTTCTGAACCAGGTGATTTTCAGTTCATTTGAAGAGCATCATAGGTAATGGACAATATGCAAAGCAATCGGAATGATACTGACATAATAATGACAAAATAACATCACGGCTTTTTCACGCCTATGAAGTTTACGCAGTGTGAAGCAAACATGCATGTGTTCAAGAAGCAGTGGTTGCTGCTCTATTGAAACTTAAAGGATTATAGACTGTGAGAGCAAACATTTCATTGTAAATTAAGGAATAATGTGGCTTGGTGATGGCCATTTCCCTGATTTATTTGCTCATAGTTTTTGTGCTGTCACGGTTTTTTGTTTCCTAAATTCTTGAATGATTCACTTTCTTTTTCAAAAGGAAGTGACATTTTCTGTTATCCGGTTTATCGAATATGGAAAGTGCATCTTGGGTATTATTCACTTGATAAAATCCAAGAGACCGAGCGTAGGTCTTCACAGAAACCTGAGTTCCTTCATAAGAATCCTTTGACCCTAATTTCCTAACACGGCCGTGTAAATGAACTGCAAGAAGAGTAGCTTACAAAAGTGTTCATGCACAAGCTTTAATAAACATATTTCCCTGTTTATGCCGAACACTTGCTTTAATTTGTCTAATTCTGATTAGGTCGTTTGAAATGCAGGGATTCTACTTGGAATAAATTGGATTTCGACAAAGAAAATGTACACTTTGAAGACAGCGTCAGAGGAAAAGGTCAAATGACGTGGGTTGTTCCTTATCCTTAAACCAAACTGAGCAGTGTGTTGGCTTTACAACCCTCTTCAGGCTGCCTCCTTTGTCTCACCCTCCACCTCTACTACCGAAGCTATCGTAAAGACGTCGGCGAGCACAGCGAGCTGCTGTTTAAATGCTATTAAAAAACCTGTGTGTTCTGCAGCGGAGACACACACTCAGTCCATCTCTATAAAAGACAAGCCGCTGTGAGTCCCAGCTGAGGCAGTGAAGAAAGAGTGATGACAGTTTGGGAAGTCGGGTCATGAACGTCAACAACTGCACTGCACTGCTGCTTCAGGCTGTTGCATTTTTAGGCACCAGGCCTGCAAAAAGACTCGAAACTCAAAGGAGTATTTAAATCGCATGAAAAGTATGAAAAAGTTGTTGTGCTGCAAAAGCTGTCAGAGCCTTGATTTGAACGTCTGTGATCATTTCCTATTTGGTCTTGATATAGTTCATCTATATACTAGATGTCTGGCTCAGAAAAAAAGATTAAAGGATCTGTCTGATAGCTCTGATCTTTTAACCAAGGCAGTCTTCCTGTGAAATGAATTAATATTTACGTGTGAATTCAAGACACATTTTCTTTCCCTATATTGTCATGCTTTCCCTCTACCGTTGTTTGGTCTCCTTACAGAGTAAAGCACATGATTTAAACATGTTTCTCCACATGTAATCACACGTGTAGCAGTTGAGGGTGTGGGAGCACCCTTGTTTCGGTCCGATGTGAAGATGTCATGTTATATTTAGATGTGCTCCCTCACACAAAGAGCAACAGCATAACTGAATCCTTGGATACACCGACTTTAGTTCAGCAACATCAGCTCATCTAGACGTTCATATTATGTGAGCATTTGTTTCGAGATGACAACTTTTTGGTGTTTTCGTTTTCTCTCGTCAATATGTCACAATAGATAACCTTTTTTTTTCTGCCACTCACTTGTGGTGTAATTCCATCCATCCATTGTCTATACCTTTTTGTCCTGCCAGGACAAGTGGATATACACTGGCCCAATGGTCACTGGGGACTGTCTCCAGCGGTCATTGGGCAAGAGGTGGAGTACACAGGAAAGGTTCTCAAGTTCACCACAGGGCCACACGGAGACACACAGGACAGATATCCACGTACGGACACACTCATACCATAGGGCGATTATAGAGACCAATTCACCTGACAGTCATTTTGGACTGGGAGAAAGCTGGAGTACCTGCAGGAACTGGTGTAAGTTAATTAAAAAAATAAATAAAGGTGGCGTTTCAGGGTGCAGTTAGAAGTGATTCACAATTTGCAAAAGGAGATGATGGGTGTGGAAATAATTGAGATTTAAGAAAAGAATTGCAGATGCCATTTAAACGAAACAGCAGTTAAAACCACGATTTCCACAGTTTAAAACGTGTTTAGTTCCTTACTTTCATTTCATTTTATCCTTGGACACCTAGACCTGGGTGTTTAATTTGCTATAAAAGACGCCAGACCTGTTTGTTGGTCTCTGTGCGTCACCTGAAGTGATCCGTTTATTAGCTTTTCAACAAGGATCCCGAACCCGCTCTGCGTGATCTCAGCCCTAAAATGTCACACAAATGAAATGTGCTGGAAACAGCTGGGAACGAGCCGACCGCTCCCGGAGCACACAACGTCGCGCGCCCGCCTCGCAGGTAAACTCTCCGTGAGAACACGTGCACGTGTTGCCATCATATTCTGTCCATGTCCGAAGCACGTGCCACGTTTCTACCCCCGATAAACTCGCCGCGTGAGCGGTGTGTGCGCTGCGTTCAAATATATTTAAGATGTGATATCTATGATCACAGCAGGCTTTTAAAGGGTGCGGGGCGGGTTTAACCCAAGTTAAAGAATACCCACCACTAGATCTAAACAGCTGCGCTTACAGTTTGACGTTTTTACCAAATGAATGCTCACGCATCCTCGGTTCATCCCCAATTTAGGAGTGACGCAGCTGAAATAAACGCAGCATGTGTACCCACGCTCTGTGCGCGCGCGAGATACGGACGCCAAGCACGAGCACGGAGATGCCAAGAACGGAGCGCACGTGTTTCAGCGCTGCGCTCGTCCGCTCAGATCGGATTTTATTGTGCGAATAAACGAACAGGAGTGGGCCACGGCCGGTCGTTTCAACTGATGTTTCGCCGCCGCGTTGCGCCCCTTGCCTTATAAGGAAAGACAGTCGTGCCTCTCTACTATAGGCCGAGCCGCTGCAGCCTGCAGGGAGCCGTGTGCGTTTTAACCCGTTGCCTGCTGAATTTAATTTGGTGTAAAACAATGCAAGACGGCTCCGTCTGTGTGTACATGCTCGAAACCAGCCGAAGAAGCGCGAATTCTTTTCGTATGCACAATAAAGCGACATCCAATAATAGCTCTAACTAACTCATATGTGAGGAAGAAACCGCCTGGACTAAAGTTACCCTGACCTATAATTAGCCCAGTTGTGTGTTTTATTGCATGTTTGTGCCGTGTGTTCGTGTCCTTTTGCTGTAAGAAATAAAAAGCAGACAAGGATGACTATTAGTAAAGCAGGAGCTTGACTTTAACAAGGAGAAAATCCACGAGAAAATCCCCACCATTCGCAGCGCTTTGTCTTTGTGTGACCTTGACTTATGGGAGGATATGGAAATGCGCTCATTGTTATGCGCATCTTCCGAGCTGCGGCCAGACCTCGGATTTATGCCGCATTATCACCGTGAATATCCACGTCGCAGAGCTTCAGATGGAGGCTCGGTTTTTTTTTGTTTGTTGTTTGTTGTTTGTTTTTTACCGGGAGTGAGACCGAGAACAGAGAAGGCCTCCAATCAATCAACGTCAAACGCCCACTGTGGCCCTGAAGTTGGTTGGGCCTGTCCTGAACTTTCAAGAGCGGAAGGATCCCGTGCTTGTGACTGACGTTTAAATGCCTATATTGTTTGGATTTAAAAAAAAGAACGAATATATCTCTGTAAATAATGTGCTGGCTATATCCCTGACGGAGTCATGGGTGTGTTGACGTGATATAACTCAAAATAATACATTAAATAAAGAGGCCTAAATAAAGGCTGGTGAGCAGCGCTTTCAGGCCAACGCAGTTAAGAATAATACAGTCACCATTCACACTGCACCGTCCACTGCTTCATATTCAGCGACAGATGCTGCCTTCAGGGTCCATTCTTTGCTCGTAGTTTATAAAACTTATGCCCGTAGTGAGCCTGGATCCAAAGGTTGCTTCTACGAATTAGGACTGTGAAAGAGCGGATGCTCGTGGCATCAAAGACTCGGGGGACTTTGAGTATATCACCGTTATAGAGTTTTATTTCAAAATATATATTTGAATAAGCGTATGGGCTATCATCGAAGGGCACAAGACAATTATTTACAATAAGGTTTAGATAAAAAGGCTTTAAAAAGTTAATGTTTTACTTTCTCTGCGTTTTCATATTGTATAAATGTGGATTAGCTGGGCCTTGTGGCTAAAACTGTCTAGTCTGAGAAGAACCAAGACCAAACCACACTTCAGCTATTAAAGGTGCTATTTTATGAATCTTTAAAAAAGTTGTCACATTTACGTTAAAAAGTTAGGCTTTTCGCCACCAGCCATCTTCATGCATGAAACAAAACATGAAGCAAACATGAAGACAGTTCCCAAATGGGAATACCCCGAAGGACTAAACATCAGCTGCTAACAATGTTAAAATTAGCATGTACTTTTTAGCTTCCTCACCTATATTCTGTTTGTTATGTGTCATTGACTTTATTGAGAACTGCTTTTCTAACCACTAAGCCGTTACAAGTGTCATTCAAAGACTGGCACCAAAATATACAAGAAGGGAAAAAGAAACCACTTGTTCTAATCACATACTTCATCCATGCTTTTATTGACAATTATATCACAAGTATACACAAAAACTGTGCCCGTCTCCTGGTGATAAAATCATTCAAGCTTTTTTTCTTCCTCCTCTGTTTTGATTTTTGGCAAACCAGCACAGTATCACCAGCTCCCCGAGTCAAACATGTTGGTGCTTCTGACAAAGTTAGACATTAATAATGGTCTCAAGGCTGAAAAGAAATACATTTATATTAGATATTAGTTATGAATTGAATTATCATCCTCCCAAACATTGAATACCATGGGCATCTTTGCATGGCTATGTAAGCTCGACGAATCCTTGCTTTTAGCCGGAGAATATGTGGATTCAGCCTAAGAAAAGGCATTGAAAGTTAGGCTTGGTTAGAGTAGATTATGATCAACCACAGCCGCCCTTCAACCACATTTAGACATCAATAACCATTTTTATATAGACACCTTTTCAACTTTCACTTGTCAGCCTTTCTGACTATACACAGAAACCATAACAGGGCGTGGTTTCTGTCTATAGTCAATACAATGTTCCTGGGCAAGGGGGGCAGTGATGTGAGAGAATTACTTATTACTTCCTTCCTGAATAACTTGCATGAAACATAAAAAAATTGACAACAAAGTGCTTACAAAGCTTGCAACATTGCATCAGTGTTACCGGTGTTGAAACAAAGAGTCAGAACCCAACATAATAACTTGTTTTGTTGTTGTTAGCTTTTGTTCCTAGGAAGGTCTAGGGCTGTGGTCTCAAATCCAGATCCTCGAGGGACGCTGTCCTGCAACATTTAGATGTGTCCCTTGCCCCATACACCTGGATCCAATGGCTAAACTACCTCACTTGCATGCAGTCAAGCTCTGCAAATGAGCTCATGTTGGAGTCGGACCTGTTGAAGCAGAGTTTGAGACCACTGGTGTAGGGGATGTCCATCCATTTTCTGACCTGCTTAATCCCTCATGGGGTTGTGGAGGTTGCTGGTGCCTATCTCCAGTGTTCACTGGGCGAGGACAGGTTGCCAGTCTGTCGGAGGGCAACACATAGACAGACAGGACAAACAACCATTCACACACACTGAAGGATAATTTAGAGAAGCCAATTACAACAGTTGTAACAATTATAACAGTCATGTTTTTGGACTGTGGGAGGAAGCCAGAGTACCCAAGAACATGCAAACTCCATGCAGAAATGCACAGGGTTGGATTTGAACCTAGAACCTTCTTGCTGGAAGAAGTGCTACCCACTGATCCACTGTCAGAGGATGTCATCTGACAAAAAATATACCTCCCTGAGCACTGAATGCGTTTTCTATTACTTATTTGCACCCCCAGTGTAAGCACCATAGTTATCTATCTATCTATCTATCTATCTATCTATCTATCTATCTATCTATCTATCTATCTATCTATCTATCTATCTATCTATCTGTCTGTCTGTCTGTCTGTCTGTCTGTCAATTTGGAGGGATCAAGAACACAAAACAAGCAAAACCTTCAATCATCAAGGCTTAATAAACCTTGTTAACCAACGTCTGAATTCGCGGTTGCAACTTTTCCCACAGCCCCTGAAAGCATCAAAGCAACCAAACCCCGCCCCTGGCACCGCCCCCGCCGTGAAACGTCACATCCACGGCTATTTGCTTGAAGTGTTTTCTTGCTGCAGCTCCAACTCGCCTGCAGAGCGAGAGTCTCCGTGGGGTGAAAGCGAAGGAAGAGGCTCCGTGAAACCAGAAGGAGGCGGAGTAGGAGGGGAATCCTTCACATCAGAGAAGAAGCAAAGGGAGGAAAGGGAGATAATAAAGCGAGCCCTGACAGAAAAGATCAGGTGTCCGCAGCAAGAGAAACCGGAGAGCCACCTCTCTTGCGCTGGAAAATGGAGCTACCCGCCGCTGGAGAGCACGTCTTTGCGGTGGAGAGCATCGAGAAGAAGCGCAGCAGAAAGGTTCGCGTTTTACGCACGCGCATGTGGAAATGTGGCTATTTATCTTGTCTTTTTTTTTTTTTGCTACAACGGCCTGCAAATATATTCCCCTTTTGGTGACGGTGCGGTGAGGAGTAAAGTAACCTTATCCCGTTTGCTCTTTCTCTCTCACACAGGGGAGGGTCGAGTATCTGGTCAAGTGGAGAGGATGGTCTCCAAGGTGAGTCCGCCACTGAACGGAAACAACATCGCTTATCATCACGACACGACATCAAATAAATAAATAATAAATAAATAACACGGGCGAACGAATGTGAGAATGCTTGCGTGCGTGGGCGCGCAGATGAGGCGGTTTGCGCGTTCTTGCTTCTGGGCGCCCGACTCGTTGGCCCCGATGATGGATGTTGCTTTACGATCTGTGCAATCCCCGACGTGCCAGTTAGAGCACGGCGTGTCTGTAATTGGGGAGGATGTTTAAGAACCGCCAGTAGATGCGGATTTGTGTTCTGGATCAGAGCGCGTCAAAAGTTGCTCCTGATTTATTACACATTCATCCACGGAGGAGGGACAAGTGTCTTAGCGTGTTAACTCGTGTACAGACCTGCTATAATGGGGATCTGGGGACTCATAAATTATACGCTGAATTAGTGACGACCAGAGCCTGTCAGCGTCAGCCTTTTTAGACAAACCAGTTTGTCCCAACTGTTTTCTCCTCCTCTTCTCTGTGCAGATACAACACATGGGAACCAGAGGAAAACATCCTGGATCCAAGGCTGCTCGACGCTTTCCAAGACAGGTGAGTTCAGAGTTGGAAAAACCAGCTTTACGAGTAAGGAAACCTTCAAGTAAAAAAAATAAATAAACCAGGCTAGTGTCTAGATGCACCTTTTCCCGCATTCCCGCTTCCAGTCAGGGCACTTGACCTTAACCGTCACTCATCCACAGGAACTCCCTGTGTGTTTGGTGGTTAGAACTTCCTGGATTCCTGGATGAGCCCTCAATGATTGTTCTGCATAGCTTGTCAGTTAGAGATGGTGAGAATTGAGTATCTGGATTTATCACGGTGTGTATTCTAGGATTAATCACGGTGTCAAGTTAACTAAAGAGACAAAGCTTGTTTGTTAAGCAGCTACCTCTTGGCCTCTGGTTGATAGCTGACAGCCAGCGTCAGGTCATAGTGCATAAGTGCAACCCTACTGCCTCACTTGAATTGTTTTTCCAACAGGATGTGCCAGAAGCGAACCACAACAGAGGTCACTCTGAGCTCATTAGCAGTAGACTTAATTGAGGAGGCACCAGGAAGAACCCATCAAGTTTTTTCTTGATATTGGTCCAGCTATTCTTAAGTCTTTTCTGATGATTCAGGTTTTTTTTCCTTCTAAGGACTGTCAGAGGAGCAAGGGGAAGTGTAGGAGCCTTCTTTAAGCCAGCTGACAAGCAGTGTGCAGCAAGCCATGGGGGAGGGTGAAAGCTGCAGTACTCCCGTGTCCCATAAAGCCGGGTAGAGGTGCAGACATGCTGGCCCTCTCTCGGACATCTCAGTGAAAGAACCCATCATGTATCTTTATACTGGTAACAATTTCTAGACCTTAGGAGTTACTATAGCAGAGGCTGTGACACCTTTAGGTTTTTACCCTTGATTTAGAACACGCACATATTCTGTAGTTTGCGGTTTTCTTTTGTTATGTGTGGTATTTTTTATATTCTTTTGTAAATTTTTTGCTTTGGTTACACGTTCAGTAAAGTCAAATCGAAGTGTAGAGGCGTTTAACAAGCCCCCATGAGTCTACCTCAGAGTCCTGGTGGTTGCTTATTGTGGAAAAAGATCAGAAACATGCATGGGTGAGCCTAAAAAGTCCGAAGCAGAAACTTAAACTGTATTACGTAACAGGAAGTTAGTGCAGAGAGACCAGTGCAAAGAGGCCGCATTGAATATCTAGTCTAAAAGCTTAGCAGTTTCCTTTTAGACAAGCTGCAAACAATCCTAAAAACTTAGACTCAGCCAAGGTAAAAACAAAAAAAATAGATAATATGAATAAGGAGAAGATGAAAGGATGTCAACATTTGAGATCAGGGCCCTCAGTTTACCAACATTTCTCCAGTGAAAAAACAAGAGCAATTTGACTTGTGCGCGAAATAATAATAACAGCTCTAATTTATAGTAGTGGTTTTAACATGTGTGGAAAATGGACCCAGGTTATCCACGCTCTGGAGGACAAGGATATCCCGAGCTCAGGTCAATACCAGAGTTTTACATTTCAATCAGATTTGTAGGACTAATATCATAGAGATACGGCAGGGTTTAAAAGTAGCGAAGAGTTGAATGTCATCAGCAAAGCATGACAGGGTATACTGCATGAGCCCCAGTCTAAACAAATCAGATGTAAATTGAGTATGGAAAAACTTCCTCAAGACCACGAGACAGCCATCAAGAGTCAAAGTCAGCTCATTTCATCATTGGCAGGGTGAAAGCCAAACTCGCAGCTTTCTGATGCAAGAGGCAAGCAAGACTCATACATGTACATCACACACAACAAACTACGCTTGCAATTATAAGATTACCACAGAATTCAGAGTTTTAATCAAACGGTAAACTCACTCTCAGGCTGGCTGGTTGCTAATCACTACCCTGAGTGCGTGGCCTCACAGCTGCAGGACTTTGTAATTGAATTTTCCGACCGTGCTGCGTGTTAAACTGTCACTGGCTTTTCTCTCAGCCTCTGCAACCTTTAAGGTACAGGTCAGACGTCACAGAGAACCTCCACCTCTGTTTTTGCAATTATCACCAGTTCCCTGTTTAGGGTGGGGGGGGGGGGGGGGTTATTGAAACTAATTACGCATCCCTCTGGGGAGCCAAATCGCCTGAATGGCAGGCTATGAAAATACACCGAGTCGTCATTGTAATTAGATGTGATGGGAGGGAGGGAGGTTGGGGGAGGAATCTGACATCACCCTTGTCTGCGGTGTTGAGTTACTGCCTTTGGAGAGGCTCCCTTTGAGACGGAGAAAACCTAAGGAAACTCCAAACAAGGGGTTTCCTTCACCTTCAAGCAGGATATCCACACCCAAGTGGCTATTTAAGAATGCGCTTCATTTTAAAATGATGATGAGAACAAGCCTCCAGAGTGAGAGCCAGAGTGGTTCTCTGGAAGGAAAGAGAAGCAGGGTGAGGACAATTTGCATGAGGAAGTGTCACTCCAAGTTAGAGCATGGGCTCTATGTTTCCCAGCCAAGCCTGAGGAGGACACCCGTGACGTTTTGTTGCCATGCAACAGTGACCGACTGCCTGCTGTTCTCCCCCTCCCACAGGGAACGTCAGGAGCAGCTGATGGGATACCGCAAGAGAGGACCCAAGCCTAAGCACCTTCTTGTTCAGGTGAGAGAAATTTGATTATTTTACTCTGCAAGAAATGTGAACTGACGTTATAAAGAGAGTGTAACAGTTCGCTCCACTTGAACTTTTCCCATTTACAACAACAACCTGCTGTGCGTTTTATTTATGTGTCAGACCAACACAAAACTGATGCAACACTATAAAACTGATGGAAAGTAATGCATGTTACAAATAAACATCTAAAAGTATGGTATGCATTTACACCCAGCCCCTTTTTGATCTGTGCCACCTGAGTGAACCGACTGTTCTCAGATTGTTTATCATCTCAATTTAAATCCAGCCGTCCTGTGAAGGCCTCGGAGAGGTTTAGTGATGAAACAGCACTATGGGGACCAAGGAACACAGCAGACGGGCTAGTTTAAACCAGGGTTTGGTAATAAAACCATATACCAGGTTTATAACATGTCATTGCTGTTTAATCCATCTTCTTAAAAAATAAAATAGTACAGTGTGGCGCAGCAGCAAACCTACCAAAATATGGCCATCGATCAAAGCCGACAGAGAACTCTTGAGAAGGATCCACAGCTCAGGTGGGATAATCTGCAGACGGGGCAACTATTAGTTGTAAACTCCGCAAAATCTGCCCTTATAGAAGAGTGGCAAGACAAAAGAGATGGAGACACATCCCATAAGACTACAGTCTGAATATTGCCTCAGGGAGCTCAATATAAATCCATGCCAAACTTCGAAGATTTATATTTGTACAAAAAAGGTGAAAACCATGTTTTTCTTCCACTTCACAATTATGCACCACTTTGTGTCAATCTGTGTCATTAAGCTCAAGGGAAATAGTTTGAAGTTTGTGGTTTTAGTGTGAAAAAAATGTGAACGGCACGGAAATACTTCAGTCAGGAGTGCGCGGTATTGGATTAGTTACCAATAGCAACAAACGTTCACAAGGATGTTATTGCTTTTAGTTTATTAAAGCTCCAGAGTCCCCAAATTCATGGGTGTTATTAAACAGGAGCAAATCATTCATTTAATGTATCAATCAAAGCTCCCCAAAAGGCCAAAGGATCCCCTCAGAGATGCGTCTTTATTCCTCTCAGGAGGGTGTTTTGGTAACACACGGGATAAAGTCAGCGAGGATACACAAAGCCGCAAGTGACATTCCTCAAAGCTGAGGTCACAGCCACAGGAGACACTTTGAAATGTCACTCTGATCCCCGGCCTGGTGGCTCGAAGAGCTGCGGGGGAACTGCAGGAGGGCTGTGTGAACACGGGCTCAAGGCCCCTGAAATAAACTGTGTACTCATTTGGGCCTCACACATTCCAATCTCAGGGTCTGTGCAGCAGCACCATGAAAGCCATAGGCTTTCTGTTGCGCCCTGACATAGATGCATACGTCTCATTAATTAGGGGTTCTTCTCCAAAAAGGTCCCGTTCAAAGGCCGTCTAATTATTTAGGTCAAACGTGTGGCTTTTAGGTAATTGTCATCTTGTATTGCAGGTGCCATCGTTTGCCAGGAGGTCCAACATTCTGGCGAACCTTCAGGGGGCGTCCCTGGAAGACGACGGCTGTCAGAAGTCCAGCCCTATCCAGATGATTCGCCCTCAGGCCCAGCAGTTCCAGCTGAACAGCAGGAAGCTTCACCAGTACCAGCCGCTGAGCAGGGAGCGTGAGGCCGAGCAGCAATCCAATGGCAAGAAGTTCTTCTATGAGCTCAACAGCAAGAAGCACCACCACTACCAACCGGACCTGAAGCTGCACGAACCTGTTTACCCTAAGCCCCGGGACATCAAGGCTCCGGAGCTGGCGAACAAAGGGTATAACCTGCCAGCAGTGCTGCAGCAGAAGTGGGTTCGGGACAAAGACTCGGGCTGTCTGACCAAAGTGAAGGATATCACCATGGAGCTGAAGAAACTTCCAGCCGACCTTAACGGACAGAAGGGGACAGAGAGGGTGAAACCGAAAGAGGACGCCTCCCCACAGTCCAACGGCGTCAGCGGCGGTAAGCTAAAGATCGTCAAGAACAAGAACAAGAACGGGCGGATCGTCATTGTCATGAGCAAATACATGGAAAACGGAATGCAGACCGCCAAAATCAAAAACGGTGATTCTGAAGATGCGGAGAGGCCACTGCAAGGAGCGGAAAGCAGTGTGGAGAGGCACCTGGCAAAGATGAAACTTGTTAAACAGCTTGGCCTCATGAACGGATTCGCGAAGCAACCCAAAGACGACCCGGCCGTTCCCAGTTCTGGAATAAAAGGAGATAGCTGCAAGCAGAAGGAACTGTCCCTTCAAGCAGGGCGGACTGCGAAGGAGCAGGATAGACCCATGGAGGTCGGGGGTGAGGGGCGCCTTCTGCAGGATCAGCCTTTACAGCTGACAAACAAGCTTGATCTCCCCTCAGAGAGGGGCGCTCCAGAGAAAACAGGAGCCCAGAATAGGCTTCACGGACTAAAGCGACACCTTTCAGACGCGGACGCCGAGGAACATGGATGCAGTAAAAGGTTTCTGAGTTGCAGGAGCATCAGCGCTCCTGACACGGTTGACTCGCCCTCCCAAAGCGCCATCGTTGACCAAAACGGACACCAGAGTCCGGCTTTACAGCAGGACTATGGCTACGAAGACCAGGACGAACCCATGGACCTTAGCGTCGTCAAGTCGAGGCCCGCGCCTTCAGCCTGTGCCGAGCTTGAGCCGGGGACGCGAGCAGAGGAGCACGCACATTCACATGATGACACACACACACAGACAGACGCACAAACGGAAAGCCAGACTGAAACACACAAGCCGTCAGAGGAGGAGCGAGCTGACTCTGCGTCTGGTTCCCACCACCAAGCCAGAAAAGATGAGGCCTTCCCTTCGTTCCAGCCTTGCCTCGGGAACATAGTCATCACGGACATTACTGCGAACTGCCTCACGGTTACCTTTAAGGAATACATATCGGCATAACACAACCGGGTACCGCCCCGGGGACTGGCATACGATATATATTTGTATTTTCTGATTCCTGAATGTACAAATGAAAGTTTGATGTTGTTTTCATTTTGTAAAACTCCAGAGTTAATCAAAGAGGGAGGAGGGGGGACCCTTTTTGTGCTTTTCTTGCATATTTTCTAAGTAGAAGCCCAACATGTTGTTATTTCAAACCTAATCTGAGCTGCAGATATTTAAATGAATAATTGCCTCTTGAAACTCTTGCCTAACCTGCACTTACTTTTGTAGACAGTCTTGATTTTTGTATGCATATAATTTGATTTATACACCCAGCTGTCTACTTTACGGATAACGTCAGATAAATGTAGGCTTTAAAGGGAGTTTTTTTTGTAAGGAAGAAAATTATATTGAATCAAGGTACATTACACTGTGTCAGAGTGTGTGTGTGTGTGTGTGTGTGTGTGTGTGTGTGTGAGAGAGAGAGAGACAGAGAGAGAGAGAGACAGAGAGCAAGATGGACAGTTTTAAACAAGAATGCGTGCTGCTAGGATGTTAATGATGCCATTAGGCGTGCTTAGACAGGCAAATAAAGAAAAGGATGCACCTTTACCGTCAATTTGTGTCGTAGAAACAGAAGAGGGGAGACGCGTGAGCTCTTCTGTGGTTCCCGTTAGATCTGTTTGGAGAAACTTGCTCCCCCTCAGCGCCCCCCTGGGATCTTAAAACCGTCACTTCCGTTTAGTCTGCAGCGTCTGTTTTACCTTCTCACAAGATCTCATTTCCATGGAATATCAGGCAAAAATCAACTTTGGAGACAGAAGCTGCCATTTTTAGTGTGTAACTACCACATAACATTTCAGATAACATTTTGTCCTACTGGCTCCATGGGATCTGAGGCGCATCGAGCACCCCTGTGAGAACGTGAGCTCGCTGATGGGCAGACCAAAAAACGGGAGGCTTCCGATGATACTTCTTGCAATAAAAAGAAATGTTTTGCAAGAAAATCTGTAAGGTGTCATTCTTTCTATACCGCTAGGCTCTGTGACGCTCAATGTCTGGACTGATTCAGGAGCCACGTTTATAGCTGGCTCTGTTTGTGTCTGGTCGGTATGGTGGAGCTTATAACAGGAACTGGAGTCTTTTTGGAAGAGTATTTCCCCGCTGGACCAGTCTGCGCTACATTGTGCTTGTTACGTTGTGTATTATAAAATTTGAATATCGCTGAACAGTTGATTACTTAGAGTCATTTCTAACACAGAGTGACATGTTTCAGGCATTTCTTTCTGGTGAATTTTGATAAGGGCGTACTGCTTATGACAACCCAGACAATTGCAGTAGCCTACTGCCTGAGACTTAATAAAGAATTTTCTTCTCGGCTTCTGTCAGCTTACTGTAAGTACGTTCCATCTGCTGTACAGCAAACGCACTCACTATTTGGTTGGGGCTTTGTTTGGAAAGGTTACTGCATCGGTGCAGAGTGCGTTGGTCTGCTGAGGTGTTGGGGAAGTCCAGGTTGCTTTGGTAGCGACCTTCAGCTCGTCTGCATCATCTGTCAACATCTTCCTCTTGACCGTACTCCACGGGTTCTCTATGGGGTTCACGTCAGGTGAGTTTGCGGACCAATCAAGTGCAGTGATATCGTTGGTACTTTCGGCAGCGTGGGCAGGTACCACGTGACGTCCTGCTTGAAAAAGCAGCATCTCATAAAGCGTGTCAGCAAACGGACAGCTGTGCTGACTTTGAACTTGATAAAAACCCGTGGATTAACACCAGCTTTAAATAAAGACTGTGGAAACGTCATGCCTCAACTATTTCTAAGTCAAATGTAAATTTACCTTAATCTGAAGAGAACCACCGAGCAACAGTCCAGTTCTCTCTCTCCTATTCAAAGGTAAATTGTGTTGGTAAATGCAACAGTTGTAGTCCAGGTCCTGGACAGTGGCTGCAAAGTCTCTGGCTCTAGCTTCAAGCCATAGTTTAAGAATCTTGAGAAACTCGAATGACCTTTGAGCCACAATCCTCTCAAGGCTCTTGGTATCCCTGTTGCTTTGCATTTTTACCTGTCAAATGTTTTCCTTTCACTATACTTTGCATGAATATGCTTACACTCTGAACAAAAAGACTCCGCCATGACCTTTTGTGGCTCGCCCTCCTGTCATTAACTGGATAGACATGTCGGCAGTTTTGCCCATGATTGCGTATTATAACATATTAAAATAGCTTTTTTCAAGATTTGTGTCTTTTTGTGTCTTTGTATGTGTGTCAATTTTGGGTTTTAAACATTTGTACGTTTGTATGTTTTTTTTCTACAATTGACAGCAAAATCCAAATGCAAGTATTAGATTATATATCAGAATTCAGTTTTGGGATTGAATCAATGACACCGAAAAATCACATTTACTGAGAAGCACCCACCTGTACATGTTGGTAAACGGGTGAAGAGCAGCTAAATCAGAGCCAAATCACCTCTTGATGTTAAAATACGATGGCAGACCTGAGCAGCAGCCTTCAGGGCGTCTATCAAAGTCTGCATGTTCTCTGTGTGTGTCACAGTCTACACACAGAGCAGCTGGTATTTATACCGGCTCCACTGTCTACCCTCAGGTCGGTGCATGAACTCTGACGAGACAGTTGCTCCTTGACTGTAAGGTGCACAGCGCACTTCGGCGCTCTCCTGCGCGAATCTTGCACGGACCGCCTCCATCTGGGTAGTTCGGCGTCCAAAGGGTGCTCAGAGAGCGACTGGCTGATAGGCGTCTTTGCTCGGAAGGCAAATTGGTGTAATTCGACAGAGAAGGCTGCAGCGGCTCGACCATTTCCTCCGCTGCCAGTGAAACATGCTCTCCGTGCGCATTAACGCGAGCAACGACAGAGAAAATGGCTGTCCCTCTCGCTCTCCTCCTCCGCGCACTTTCTGTTCTGTTCAGCATGTGGATCCGTAAGGAATTCCCCCCCAGAGTCTAATACAGCTACAGATTTAGCGCAAACTTGCTGTTTTTTAATTATACGTTTTTGGCTTGTACAGAAACAAATAGCCTAAATGAGGATGTTTTGGTCATCCCATAATGACTGGATGGGGTTGTGAAATGTCTTCTTCCTGTGAACTGAGGCTGAATTTGCGCATGCCAGGACTGAGGGAGGCCCTCCGCTGATCCAAGGGAACTAATATGATGTGTGTAGAAGAACTCGCAAATATGGATAAATCCTTACAACATCCTTCCATGTGATTCCACTGTCAGAACAACTTAAAACCTGCAACTTGGATTCCTGTATCAACTTTGGCTTCGACACCTTTTGCATGGAGCATTTATAAGAAGGTTAAACAGGAATGGTGCACATGTTGCTTAGAAAAATCACAGTTTTGGTGCAAATTGACATTTATACCCTCTGTCTTCATTGCAGTCTTATGAACTGAGCTGCTTTTTAGTTCCAGCTTAGGTCAGCATGATGGATCTTGAGCAGAACACAGCTCTATAGATCTAAATTTCAGGGGGAAATAAATTTTAAATCTTTCAAAATGTAAAATAATTATTTGATTTGGGAGGGAGGGGGTTGTATGAAAACCTTCAGTTTGATAGCTATGTTGGCAGTGATTATTTAAAGTTGAGAATTAGTGGTGATGCTTATGTGTGTGTGCTGGAGTCCCGTTATATTAACAATATCAATACAAACTCACCAACGAATTAATGACAAATTGTGTCCTTCTATTGGATCTTTTCAGACCACATTGAATTGCTGGCATGGCTGTCAGACCAAATGGGTAATTCAGAGGAAAAACCTCTACAGTGCGACTGATTTCAGAAATAATGCCAACTGGAACCGGGGCCCCAAAGGGAATCCTGATTAGGGGCCCTGGACAATTTTGTGTCGGCTCTGCGTGCAGGTGTTACAGGTCTGTCACAGCCTGCTTCCTACACTGATCAGATTCCCACATCTATGCGGGCCTTTTCACGTTTGTTTTCCTGATTTGGCAGCCTGGGGAAACATTTCCGCTTTCTTGGCACGCAAGGTGCGAAGAACACTGAAACCTAAACCTGCGGTTGTATGAAACCACGACGTTGACGTTTTTTCTGTTTTAGACCATTATAAAATCCGGGTTGAACGTGGCGTGCAGGTGTTCATAAGAAATAACAAATGTCAGTTGATGGTACGTCATGGTGCACGCGTGTCCTCGGAACGCATCATTAGGGACGAAAAACGCAAACCCCGCTTTTCTTTCTATCTCTTGTCATATTTTTTGTTATCACTCGTAGGTTTTAAGCGGAGTTTCTTTTTTTCCCCCACTGTCTGTGAGCACCAGCAGGTTGCGCGTCTTTGCCCGGATACAAGCCAACCAATGGTGTTTGAACGCGGCAGCAGTGCTGCACTGCAGGCGCGCCGAGACCAATCGCAGCCGCAGTCTGAGCTGCGCCCATCTTCCATTTTCTGTCTGACATTTTCTTCATTCAGCCGCACAGAAGATCTTCTGAGCGTAAAGTCGAGAACATTAATCAATATATAATTTCTGTGACGCGCACACTGAAAGCGGAGGATGGCACCTCCAGCGCTTCCGTCAAACCAACCAGTTTGCATGCAGTCGGGGGCGCAAATTACATTTGGGGGGAAATGTTTGGATGAAGACCGTTTTATTTCTGCTATTCCGGAATTCATTTTAAAAGGAAATTATTTAGTGGATCTGATGCACAGATTATGAACTCAGAAGAAAGCACTGAGCAGACCTTTGTGGCGTATTTTGGTTTCCTCTGCTGCTGGCAGTGGCTTTGGGAACAGCAAACATTTAATATATTAGGCTGTATTTGTATTTGAATAAACTGGACATTCTAAGATGCTTAACTTGGGGAAATAGAATCTTAAATTAACGTGGTTTAATGTATCCAAAATGTCCAAATTCCCGCGGGGAAGCGTCATGATAACCCTGACAACTGCATGGTAGAAAATCAGAACTGAAATAGCTTTATCGGGGATGTTATGGAGCAGTTTCATACAGAGATATCATAAGAAAGGCTTAATGAACCATAACAAGGACCAGTGATCACAAAATATATGCACCTGATCTAGATTAAGGTTTGTCCTCCAATGAACGCCCATAAACGCGATGAATATGGGAGACAACCTTTAGAATGATTTCGATTCTGAGTTTAGCGACGGTGTTTGTTAAGGAGTAAATGCCTAAGACATTTGGCGATTTTACGCATTTTTCCTTTGTTCTTATTGTGAGAAGCTAGCCATGATATCTGGATTTCGGGTTTGATTAGTTTTGCCAATCGGGTTAGTATTTTTCACAAAGGTGTTTATAATTTTTTTTTTCCTAACGATTCTAGTATTAATTGACCAAACATTTTAGACCGTCGCGATTAGTCTGCTCAGACGCGTGAGAATTAAAAATGCGTGACAGATCTGGTCTAGATTGGTCATATTTAACACGCTGTGGTTTATTTGAGTTTACAACCAACATCTGGCAGAGAATAATAAATCATGCGAGCACATTCATTTACATCAGCAGGTTCCTAAACGCAACGCCCCTAAATCATCCCACACGGCGTTGGTGCGCGTCTCCTTAGATCACTTATTCTAAACAGCCCCATTTGTTCCAGTGGTTCCATTTCTTTTGGTATAGAAATCAGAATGCTTTGCGTCATCATGCAGCTGTAATTCTTCCACATTTGAGTTTTCACCTCAGGAAAGGGTGGAAGCGTTTATGTTACAGATGGTGGAAGCAGTCTATAGCCATTATGCGCCATCCATTTACATTTGTTCCATTCACAGGCCCGCTTTGTTACATTTAGGGTCACTGGACGTTACGCGCAGCTTATATTTTTGATGCATAGCTAAAATACGTTAACGTAATTTGGAGTTAAAATGCTGAGGAATTAAGGTGGGAAAAAATAAACATAGCCTACAAAAATAATAAAACAATTCTAACTATTTATAAGTATTTTAATTTAATTTTATTGGCATTTATTTTATGTACCTTGCCATTTACATCATACCTATTAACATCGCTAGCACTTAAAAGATAGGTTTATTTAAGTTTTTTTTTTCAATAAAAAAGTTCCCTTTCATGAAATGCTGGGCGTTAATTTTACCCGAAAATACTGTAAAATAATGGCTAGATGAAAATACAACATAAAGAGAAGAGAACGATTTTTTTTAAAAATCGTTACTTAATTATTTTTTAAATTTTATTGCATCCTTTCTTAAACTAGTTAAGTAGGCCTAGTAAGTCAGCAGAGCTTTCAAAGATGCCCGCATTTAAGTATGCTGTGATGCTCCGCGCCACCCAGTAATTGACATTAATAAAGGACACGAAAACCTTCCACAACCGCTTCTACATTTAATTAAGCAGTCATTAATAAAACCATTTTCATATTGCTGTTTCCCAATTGGCCTTGATGCAGGATAGATCATTTACCAAAAAGCTAATTATCTTAATTTAAAGATCAAGCTAGATCTTATTTATGCTACCGGTCTCGTTTTTAATTTAAAACAATGGAAATTATTATTTTCTAAATTTAGGCTATCTCTTGATATTTTTGCTTTAGATTTTTTTAAGTGAAAAAACCGAATAGAAACATTTGCCAATTTTTTTATATATATATTTTTACCTTGAACTTTCATGCTCCGGCCTACATTGAAATTAACTAATGAATGACCTGCGTTTATAGAAAAAAATATCCGAAAACAAATAAAAAAAGAGGGGAAAAAGCTGTAAAAATGAATAAAAATAGAAGCTCACAAACGTACTGTAGGCTAAATTTACACGTATTTTTTCCAGTAGGGACTCATACGGCTTACCTATATTTAAATAAATAAATGCCTCTGTATTGTCGAAACGTTTCGCATTTGGCAGAAACGTGCTAATTCCCTTGTTTCTTTATTGGCTTGTCAGCACCTTCGCGTCCATAGACATTGTATATGATTTTTTGTTGACGTCACATAAATTGAGGGAGACGACGTTCATTCGCTGCGCGGGTAAAATTAAATAAAAAAAAAATAGGCCACCATTTTACCCCGAGAAAGCATTCACCCAGGCTCCGCCTCCACTTAGAAACCCGATCCACGTAGCAACGGCTGGGCCAATGGGCGCACAGCTAGTGGTTCGACCGATGGCGGTTCCTTAGCAACGCTGTAAAAATTGCGCTGACGTCCATTCTGCTCGGGACTATTATGGTCTGTCGGGAATTCTGGAAGAGGGAGGGGGGATAGCTTCTCGCATAGCGCCCACCAGGCTAACGGTAGGTAGCACTGGGGTAAACATGGAGCTGTCTGCTGTCGGGGAGCGGGTGTTCGCGGCCGAGTCTATAATCAAGCGGAGGATAAGGAAGGTAGGCGGGAGGTGTAGCCGCTCTGCTCTCCCCTCCCGGGGAGCCCAATACAGCGCTAACAGCACCAGCGCACTGTTACGCTGCCGTTGCCCCTGCAAGCTAACCGAGTCTGTTTGTCTCTGATGGCACGCAGGGTCGGATTGAGTACCTGGTGAAATGGAAGGGATGGTCGCCTAAGTAAGTGGCGCTTACACTGCTTCTCCTTCTTAAGAAACAGACAAACATGTTTTGGAGCCGCCGCGGGGCTGTTCGTGGTTAGCCCGCCGAAGCTAGCGGGATTAAAGTCAACTCTGTGGGTTTTTTTTTTTTAGCTCCGGGGGCTAGCGGGACCGCTGGCGGACCTGTCAGTCTGATTTAATGCTCTGCTCCGCAGGTACAGCACTTGGGAGCCGGAGGAGAACATTTTGGACTCCCGCTTGTTTGCCGCTTTCGAGCAGAGGTAATTCTCGATCCCACAAGGCGTGTGAGTGTGTGTGTTTCTGTGTTAGCCTCCGTGGGCAGAGCCTGCGAACAGAGGCATCAAAGTGTGCGTACAGTATGCTCCGTGCACTTTGCTCCCATGACACTTGCCGGCGTGTTTTGTTTTCCACAGAGAGCGTGAAAGGGAGCTGTACGGGCCCAAAAAGAGGGGGCCAAAACCGAAGACGTTTCTGCTGAAGGTGAATTTATCACGATTAGATTTTGTCGTCCTCCGTTTTATTTTTTTTCATGGCTGTACGGGTGTCAGGCAGAGCCAGCGCCAGGTTCCCGGAGGCCCTGAGCATGTTGTTAGACTTTGTTTGTTTTTCACTTATTTGGTAAGGGAGGGAAAAGGAAGATACAGCAGAAGACGGGGAAAAAAATTATTTACTGTAAGCATATTGACAAGTCTGGATTTTGTATATTTTGGTGTGCAATTGTTCTGCGTTGATGTCTCCTGAGAAGTTCCCATTTTTTAAGCAGCAGCTATATATTAGGGGGAATAACCTAAAGAAACAAACAGAATATTTAAATTTTCACGTCTAACTCCTGCTTAATCCATCTGGCGCCACAGTTGTTCCTTCTTGATTATATCTATATTACACTGATTGTATTACAACTAGGAATACGACATAATTCATTAAATAAATAGCATTTAGGACTAAGTGCTAATTTTAAAATATTCTTGTATTTATTTAACTATATATTTAATTTCTGTTGGAGTGGCGGAAAGCCTTCCTGCGCTCGAGTTGCTTTAACGCGAGGTTAAAATGCTCATACTGGAAAGCCCTTCATTTTTTCTCTAATCCAGAAATACACAGTGATTTCAAGCAATTTTGGAGTTGGATGTTTTTAGTTTAGTTTAGTTTTTTTTTTCCTTCTGAGCTTCAGAAAGGAGGGGAGAGGGGGAGATTTCGAATTTTAACTATTTGCACAATGTGAAACCCAGTAATCAGTCTGAAGAAGTTAACTGTAACATTTCTTTCAAAATCCCTTCCTTTATTATTTTTCTTTTCTGAGAGGAAAGGCCTAGTTTATCTAGACCAACCAACCACAGGGAGGGGAAAAAAACACTTCTATCACGTTACTTTCTGATTTATTTACCATGAGTTAAAGTGGGCCTGAAATGTTGCTATGTCTCTCAGGAAATCAAGAGCTGGAAACAATACGTTGTGAAACAAACCGAGACTTGGTGGCTTACTGTCATGGTAACTAAAGGGAAAAAAAGCTTGATTTAATTCATTTCTGTGGAGCTTTGCTAGAGCTCTTGCTAACATTTGCTTTGATTTAACCTGAACAAGAAACTCTATGGGCCTCAGAGTTGATGATGCTGTATCTTGTAATCTATTCAGCGTTTTTTGCGTGTTTTTTGTGTTGGGCGTGATATCACAGTGATGTATGACGGAAATGTACCCTGATGCCTGCCGACGTCCTCAATCAAACACATTGATTTACACAGTACCAAAAAATAGAGCACAGAAACTGACAGATGAAGGTTTGACAAAGAAAAATGATCAAAGTTTATTTTTTGTGTGTGTATAAATTCAAAATGCTTATTTTTACATTTGCTTGCAGGCCCAGGCTAAGGTTAAAACCAAGTTCTACGAGTTCAGGAGGGAGGCTGTCCGAGGGATGCACATCACCTTCCCAACCCCCGAGCCCGTCTTCACCCCCAGGGCCAGGGAGGGCCTGAGAGCCGTCGTTCCCACCATCTTCCCGCCGAGCTCCGTCAACCGCGGGGAGAGCGTGCGCGTGCGCCCGTCTGAACCGAGCCCCCACGAGCACCGGCACTCCCCCCTTCGGCAGACCGCCTCAGACGGACACGTCCACACGCCCAAAAAGAGGGGGCCGAAGCCAAAGCCCCGCTTTGTGGACGACGGGTTCGGCCCGGTCGCGTCTGAGCCGCACAAGAGGAGAGCGGAGGAGGGGGAGAACCTCGGTCCGTACAGACTGCCCAAATTCCAGGAGGACGAGGAGACGAGGCTGCAGAAGTCGGCCCACAGACACTCGGAGAACCACGCTCACGTCCATAAGCACCACCATCAGCACCACTATTCTCACCGTCACCACCACCACCACCACACACAGAAAGCCTCCAGCGGCGCTTCCTACAAACACTTCCACGCTCACCGCTGCGCAGACCCGCACAGGACTAAGGACGGCTCGGGCTACCTGGCAGCGGCGCACTTCAAGCACCATCCCAAAACGAGCCAGAACCCGAGCCGAGCCGCCGGGCCCCCGCCGATGGAGAAGCCTTACTTTCTGGACAGGCAGTCCCCGGCCAGGCTGGAGGACGAGCAGGACGACGCGACCTGGAGGCCGTGCCTCAGCAACGTGGAGAAGGTGCTGGTGACGGACGTGACCGCCAACTTCCTGACCGTCACCATCAAGGAGAGCAGCACCTCGCAGGGCTTCTTCAAGGACAACAGATGATCGAGGACCACTTGGTTTTTCTCCCTCCCGACCTCATGGGATGTTACCAGCAAAGCTGTTTTTCTATGTCGTGTACAAAAGGCAAATTGCATCATAATGTTTATATGTGTATATAATATAAAAAGCTTGGCATATATTTAATGTGTTGACCAAATGAAATGAAGTCCATTTGACCCGAGGCGCGTCCTTTCTAATCAGGAGGCTACTTTCTGTGCAGCGCTGGAGCCAGAATGGATTTCTCTCCCTCCACGCTGAGCTCAACGCCAGATCAAACCTGAGTACTGAGTAGTCTGTACGGTTTGAACTGGTTCGACTAACAATAATGAGTGGTTTATATTTATAATAATAGAAAAAAAATAATTGAACTTGAGCACTTTGAATTCAGAGGTATGTACAACAAATGGTTTTGCTGCCCTAAGATATTTTGTAATGTCTGACATGTTTAACATAAATTAAAAATTGTGACTGTAACAACCCCCCCCCTCCCCAAAGTGCATATATCCAATTTTTATTTCATTAACAACATTTTCCTTTTTTTTTTATGGAAATGTTTGCTGTAACAGAAAGCTGGCAGACTGCTTTTTAGATGCTTTTCAATAAACCAGTTGAGTTTCTGATTTCTTTGATCTCTGCTTTCTGTTTTTATCCCATTCCAGGCCTTCTTCCATACTATTAGGATTATGGATATTATTTTTTTTTATATGAAATAAATTAAGAGGTGCCAAGGCCTTAGGGTTATAAGCCCTCCAGAAAAGGACATTCGTATAAATGTCTCTGTTCTTCCTTTTTATTGCTTCCATACAAAACAGTTTAGGCCAGGTTAGATTGAAATAAATAAAAATAAGTTCAGTTGAATGTTTAAAACCTCGATCACAGGGCTTCATTTAACAACTTCACAGGGTTCTCGTTTTAACCGAACTCACACATTCCCGTTGTCTTTATTTAAGTCACTGGCATCACTTAAGTTACCGGTTTATGTGTATTTTGATAAAATATCAAATCTCAATTTGATATTTTATAGCTATTTTTATTTTTGTTTCAGAAAATTGTGTTGCCGCTCAGACGTGCAGCGCACCGCAGATCTGCGGGTTTTCATTTCTTTCTTTTTTTTTTTAAAAAGCGCATGAGACGCGCTCAGACCTGCACCAGCCGCACCATTTACCCTGCGCCATCAGTCATAATAACGAAGAAATTAATATATGATTTAATTTGTGTGTAGAAATACTTTTTGTATTTGACATAAAGGGTTTTAACTGAAGGCGCTATGGCCCACTTATTAAATCTTAAAAAAATATAATAATATTAATAATAATAAAGGGATCGCACTCATTTATTTGTGGTCGATTTATTTAATATTTTTGTCACAATTGTTACTCAAGGAAAACAAGAAAACGGAAACTAGCTACAATAAAGGGACACCCTTCTACATTATGACACATTTTAATAGTCTGTCTTCATACGGAGGTTAGAAAAAAAAAAATAAGAGAAACATTTTTATTTGTGTCAGTTGCTTCCGTGAAATCCGTGTTCCGTCGCTCCTGGTCGTTTCCTGCCAACAGGTGGAGAAAAACAGAAGAGATTACGCACAAGGTCGCTTTTTTGGTTAAAGGGGAAATCTAGAAGGCTAGCCGAGGGTGACGGAGCGCGACAATTTATCGCACATTTTGCGTGTTTTGTTTTTTGGCTTCAGAGCAGCAGCTTTCTGTAGAATGAAGCGGCGACTTTTCGTTGCCACTGATTTAACATTTAACTTCATGTGACGGGAAAGCAGCCTTTGTTCTCCACGGACGCACAGGCCTCCAAACCAAAATACGGAATTTATTACTCTGAAAAATGCTGATCTGAACAGAACTGAGCCAAAGGAAATGTGTGTGTGTATATATATATATATATATATATATATATATATATATATATATATATATATATATATATATATATATATATATATATAACACGCTTTACAGTAAAACACAGACACGCGTTACATGCAAGAAAAGAAAAGGCCACTCCTGGAGAAGAGAAGGATAATGAGTCTACACATAAGGGTTTATTCAGATGTTTGAACAGACGAAAGCCTGTAAAACATGAGTAAATGTTATCCTTTGACAGCTGGATGTGGAGGCGCAGACTGAAAGTGGAGACCGGGTGGAGAACCTGGTGCTCCTGCTCAGACCGGGTGGCCGTAGTTCCTGTCGCAGCGCGGGGGGCAGTGGGGGTTCAGCCAGTACTCCAGGTTGGTCTCCTGGGCCCTCTGGTCCAGAGCCTGCATGCGGAGCAGATGTTCCTGTGGAGAGGTGCAGAGGAGTCAGCCGAAGATAAGGGACGTGCCTAAATAACCTGAAAGACGCCCCCAGCTGATGGATCATGGCTCGTTTGGATTTTTTTCACAAAGGAAAGTCTAATTGGCAGGATCACAGTCAGTCCGCTCCGGCTTCAGTTTACTGAGAAAGGGAAACTATACAGACTGGTGCAACACGCCGACCGAGACTAAGATCTGTTTATTAAGCTTTATTGTAACCAGAACCGGCTTTTATTTACCAGCTCAGATATTAAAGGAGATATTGGCCTTTTTATGACCACAGCCTCCCGCCGGGCCCCCTGTTCCCATTAATACCTTCATTCTGCTGCAGCGGAATAAATGACATTTGAACCACTTTCCAAAGCGGCGCGCGATAGCGCCCCCCTGAGGCCATTAATACAAAATAGATAGAAAAACAGGAACATTGGAGCCTTTGCCGGTTGGTGAAGAAAGACCTGGAATGGATGCATGAAGCTCACACTGTCCTTTCTCTGCTTCCAGTTACAAACATGTAGGGAAGATTCAAAGCTCCCAAACAAACATTCGTGATTGTTTTCCACAGCGAGGAGCAACCCGATGCACAAACGCTGCGTTTCACGTTCACATCGGCTCAGAGTAGAAACTTTAATAAAAGCCAGTCTTTGTTTCTAACCTGGACCATGTTTTGAGACTATGTTTGTACTGATACCGTTATACTCTATATACACACATAACAAATTCAAAGAAACCTGCTTATTAAAATCCCCTGTTATTACTTTTGGGGGTTGTATCTACTATTTATTGTATTGTGTTATAGCCAAAGCTGTGAATAACATAATACTTTAGCAGTAGCAGTGGCACTTGCTTGCATGAACTGCCCCCCGGGTGCCTTTTTGCTCTCCACCCTATATGCTCAACCTTTTCCTGTTGACTCAGAGACAAACCCATTAAACACTCTCTTTACTAAAGAGGCCAGCTCTGCAAAACACTAACTTTTTAGTCATGCAACTAATCAGTCAACTTAATGAGGTATTTATTTGTTCAGTGTCAGGTCAAAAGCTTTGAATCAAACACCAATGTCAGTGCAGTTACTCCATCATATATCGTGGGCTTTTTTGCTATCTTTATTCTGTGCACACTACCTGGGGGCAAACCGTTCCTCATTTACTGGATGTGTGGACCACCCACACAGCCCCTGCCGCCCTGGGCAATGAGCCACATCACCCACATCTAAATCCTCCACTGAGCAATACAATTGTATTTACAGTATGCATCAGTGCTATTTTATTAAACATCAATTCAGTGTCATTTAGTTAAATTCATGTTTTATTGACAGGTAATGCTTTGGGGAGAATGGGCTTAAAACATTCACAACAATTAATGGCTTCCCTGTAAAAGACATTGAAAAACATATTCTTACACTGGAAATTATAGAAAATCCAACCTGTATGTTGTTGTTGTTGTTCTGTTTTATTTCATTCAGTGGGGGTAGAAATCTGACATTCGGAAATGACTTTTTACAAGAAAATCAATAGTGCCAGACTTATTAGCTCCTCTCCTGTTGATACGTTGTATAGCGCCCTTTTGCCAATAAGACAACACTTAGTTATCTCCTGACACAATTCACAAGTTCAGAACATTCTCAGAGAGGATTTCTGACTGTTTATTCTTCACACAATGTTTCCAGATTACCCAGAGACTCCTGGGTCTCCTTTTATGGTCCCTTCTCTTCAGTTCACCCCACAGTTTTAGCATAAGGACTGAGATGGCCATGGAATTAGGTGGATTTAGTGTCTGCAGAAGCATTTCTCTCGGCCATATATTTTGGATGATCATCCTGTCAAAAGACCCAACGGCGATCAGGCCACCAGGTTTATATTTAAAATCTCCTGGTAATTCAAAGAGGTAAAAGATGCTGTGAACTCTAACAAGATTTTTCAGGACCTTTGGGAGGGAAACAAGGTCCGCTGTATCACACCTACCACTGTAAACAACACTGAACCTGGCACATCTAAAGTGATCGCTGCTATAATGCTAACCCGGACAGTTTCAGTTCAAGTCTCAACGTTGCGTTGCGATGGCATAGGTTCTATAGTTTTTTGATGACTAGCTTATAGAAAAGGACTCATTTAGACTCATGGAAAACCTGGGATTTATTCTGAGTTCAGAAACTCACAGTTTAAGAGCATCTTCAGAAATCAGAAAACAAAGACAGAAATGGCAGACCTTACATGGTCTAATTGACACAAGCCAGGTTTTCTTTTCTAGCATGTAAACCGGTTGCCACATTGCTCGCATCTAGTAAGGCTCGGTTGCTCCAGTACGCCTCCCATTGCTGCGGTTCTCTAACAGCGTAATTTGGAGTCTTTCTTTTCACTTCCTTTACCATTTTCCTTTTGGCACCTGGTGACAAGATGACGACGGGTTTTTGTCATCTTCAGTTTATCGCAGGTCTATTAAATATTAATCTGACTGTCAACGTTTAGGCAAGTAGCTCTGTAGTGGTTTCACTCATCCCCCTTATCTGAACAGCAGGTTACATTGTCTTTCCCACGTTGAAGCACGGCCGACAGAAGTTGACCCCTCGACATTTTAACATACCGAGTTAAAATGTTCAGGAGCTCTGATCAACACAGGAGAGTAAAACCTAAGAACAACTCAGATTTATTCATTTTTCTATGAATTATCCAATGTGAGATTATGCTGCTGCAAAAAAAAAAAGCAGAATTTATTTTAGGACCTTTCCTACATCTCTTTGTGACATCGTCTCCTCTGACTTGTAGCTTGAACCTGGCTGCTGTTTACTGCGACACTGTGAGTGAAACATGTCGTGTTCTTGCCTCTCGGCGGGCCTCACCCTCATCGGCTCGTCGGGGTGGCCGGCCTTCAGCGGCCTGTCCTGCCTCTTGCTGCGGAGAAGCTGCTTGGCGTACTTCTCCCTGATGACAGGGTTGGCATCTGAGAAGGAAACAAACAGTTTTGTCTGCGCGTGTTTATTGTCTTGTGACACACTCGGTCAGCTCTCCTGGGGCTGCTTGAAGTGCTTTTCCAAATAGGAGGATGAATTTGAGTTTTTTGTTTTTTCACCTACTGGCCGTGTGGATGTCAGTCAGTGTGCTTCCTCTCCGTGTTCTCAGCTCGCTGTTCAACCTGGACCTGTTTGTGTTTGTCTTTCCATAAACAGGCCAGCTGTTTTGGTCACAGCTGGGTATTGGCTAATCAGAACAACATCCCTCCTCGACGAAACCAGTCCACAGACAGACCCATTTAGCTCTGCATGTCGACAGGAGGCTGTTCCTCTCCCACAGGATCTGCCCTGGTAAACACTCGTCTCTGCAGAATGAGGACTCTCTGTCCCCTCTCTCTCCCTCTCTCCGGTAAAACCCGGGTAGGTAACAAAGTGCTCATTCATCTTTCACACTCCCTGGAGAGGGGAGTCTGAGCAGCACGTGACCGCAGCACACAGCCAGGGAGGCTCCGTCTTCCTCTGCTGCACCAGGGGGCCGCAGGCGAAAGGAGCCTAGTTCTGTCAACATCAGGACCCCCCCGTTAGCTGTCGAAGCTGCTGCTGGCTCTGCTGCAGCTAGGGGCATCACGGCAATACGTGGCAGTTCTCTTATCGGCAGATAACGGGCATCAGAAGAATAAAATGTGAAATACAAGAGATTCTGTGGTCTTAGAGGAAGCAAAGACAGCGTGGTTCAGATGATGAACTAACTAGCCTGGGTTATTTTAAACTAAACCAACATTAGGCGTTACTTGCTCCATCTGTCTTTGAAGTAAACAAATGCAGCAAAATTACACTAAATTCATTTTTTTGGTTATTTTTTATGGGATGCATAATCCTTCATAATCTGGATAAATCACTACAAAAAGGGAACTAAAAGTAGGTAAAGGTTTCTTGAAATGAGTCTATTTATCTTTGATTTGAGCAGGTAAATAAGATTATCTGCTAATGGAATGAGGGTTTTGATCCCCGAAATAAGATAATTAGATATTCTAAGATGATGGAGATGAGTTGTTCCTATTTTAAGTACAAAAATCTTATTCCATTGGCAGATTGTTTACACTTGCCTGCTCAAATCAAGGACAAATACACTCATTTTAAGAAAATTGAACTTACTTTGAGTTCCCTTTTTGCAGTGAAGAAACTTCCTCTTTACGGGAAATACACGGTGAGGATACACATTACGGATGTTTAATTGTCCTAATGACTCAGTGTTTTTCTCTGTGAATCTGACTTTGTCTTCAGCTTGATTCCCTGCTGCGTTCCTACCTGTGTGAGCAGTCAGCAGCACCAGGCAAAGCAAAAACACCACCAGCTTCTTCATCTTCCCAGCCGGAGTCTTCGCTGATCTGAGCTCAACACCACAGCCCTAAAGATGTTAAGGAGGGAAACTCTCCTCCTTCTCTTCCTCCCCCTTCTCCTCGCCCATAAACCTCCTAAATATGGTCCAAAAGTACTGAGCTATAACTCAGGTTGCTGTTGTTTGTTTTTACATTTAAATTTACTTACAAGCCAGAAATTCTATCCAATCCCATCTTTCAGGCTCGGTCTCTCTCCAGAGTCTACACTGTTGGAAACCATCCTACTACTGAATTCAACCTGATTCAGGGCTGATCTTGTGGCTTTGTAACAAAATGCTGAACATGACAGAGGCCTCCTCACCTAAACTTAAAGCTACATGGGGGGAGGACTTGGACATGACCCTTCCAGATGCGACATGGGCCTCCATACTTAAACTCGTTAATACAACATTTGTCTGTGTACGCCATTGTCTCATTCAGTTTAAAGTCGTACATGGAGCTCACTTCTCCAAAAGCAAACTGTCTGGTATTTATTGGGAAATCGCCCCAAATGCAAAATTGCAGAGGCCACACTGGTCCACATGTACTGGTCTTGTCCCCGTCTTTGGTCAGTTTTGGACAGATGTTTTCCATACCGTCCAGGTTCCTCAGAGTTGTAGTTAAACCAAACCCTTTCCTGGGTCTTTCTGGTATCAGTGCCAAGGATTTGCCTTTACCAGCCTCTAAAAGACAGGCGTCGTTGTTTTGTTCTCTGTTAGCGAGGCTCGCAATTCTAATCAGATGGAGAGGTACTACTCCTCCAACTCATAAACACTGGCTACGACCTTATGTCATGTTTGAGACTGGAAAAAAATAAGATGTTCTCTTTGGCACGCTACTGAGAAATTTAACAAGAAGCCCCCAAAATTTATAATTCAGTTTTATTTATATAGCACCAGTTCACAACACGTCATCTCAAGGCACTTTACAAAGTCAAATTCAATCAAATCCTCAAGACAGATTGGTCAAAAAGTTAAGAAAACCCAGTAGATTGCATCGAGTCTTGACAAGCATCATTCACTCCTCCTGAAGAAGCGTAGAGCTACAGGGAGAGTCGTCTGCATTGTCCATGGCTTTGCAGCAATCCCTCATACTGAGCATGCATGAAGCGACAGTGGAGAGGAAAACTCCCCTTTAACAGGGAGGAAAATCTCCAGCAGAACCGGGCTCAGTATGAACGGTCATCTGCCTCGACTGACTGGGGGTCAGAGAAGACAGAGCAGAGACACAAGAAGACAGACAAAAGAAAGCACACATTGATCCAGGGGTACATTCTATGCTATATGGTAATAGTGGATAATCTGCCTCCCCTGGATGATGTCACAGCTAACAGAACGCCAGACCAGGTGTACCTACTATGAAGAACAAAAAGAGAGAGAACAAAAAGTTAAAAGTTGAAATGACCACAATGCAAATTGGAGAAAAGTAGGAGAACTCAGCAGAGTAGGAAAACTAGACCCTGATGTCCTCCAGTAGCCTAAGCCTATAGCAGCATAACTATAGAGGTAGCTCAGGGCAACATAAGCCACTCTAACTATAAGCTTAGTCAAAAAGGAAAGTTTTAAGATTAGTCTTAAAAATAGACAGGGTGTCTGCCTCACGGACCAAAACTGGGAGTTGGTTCCACAGGAGAGGAGCCTGATAGCTAAAGGATCTGCCTCCCATTCTACTTTTAGAGACTCTAGGAACCACCAGCAGACCTGCAGTCTGAGAGCGAAGTGCTCTGTTAGGAACATACAGGGAAGTCAGATCTCTGATATATAATTAAGCTTGATTATTAAGGGCTTTATATGTGAGAAATGGCTTGTATAGAATTTTTAATTCTATTGTTGATATATTTCAGGTGAATTAATTTTTCTTAAAATGTGCCCTCTCTCCCCATCAGGGGTAAAGATGCAGTGTGCATGCCTAGGGTGGTGAACTGGGTAGGAGAATTTGGCGTTTGTTTGGTACGCATTTTTTATTTCATTTTTTTAAGTAGTTTTTTTTAATAGACCATTTGTCTGACCTCTTTGAACTCACAAGTTATTGTTTGTATGTATAATGGGGAAAACATTTAATAAAAAGACAGTGATAAAAAAAACTATTAATTTACAGACAAGTTGGCAACAGGTGTTGAGAAATATTACTTGAGTTTTCTTAAAAATTTTCAATGTATTTATTTGTATTTGTTTTGATTGTTTTTAGCAAAGAATTAGAGCTTCACAATATTAGGAAATCTTGGGATGACAATAAGTCTACACTGTGTCTGCACCGCTTCCTTTCTCACCCATCGTCACGGAGCCTCCAACACCCATTGTGACCTTCAGCCACTTGGGCTCTATCAAGGGCTCCAGCATCTTTCAGGTAGGCAGCCAGCAGCCACTTTATTAGGAACAGCCATTGGAAGTGGTAAAGATGACTTGCTGAAACTGAGCATCAGAATGGGGAAGATAGCAGGTCAAGTAGACTTTGAAGGTGATATTGTTGTTGAGCTGAAACCAAGGTATTTCAGAAACCACTCATCTACTGGGACATTTTCACGGTTGTGTGGACAATAATGGCGTAAACCACGTGTCACAAAGATATCCAGGCTGCCATCTCTGCACACCACAATGAAGCTTGAAGCAAATGGGCGACAACAGCAGATCAGTAGAGAACCATAGTAGGTGCCATGTCTGTTACCTGAAAACAGGAAAATGAAGCCACAGTTTAGCTCAACTTACTGGAGTAAAGCTGCCTGGTCTGAAGAGTCTCCATTTCATATGCAAAAAATCAGATGGAGGAGTCCAAATTTGGCATAACATAAAATCATGAATGTATCTTGTCTCATTGTTTGTGTTATGAGGTGAGGGATGATTTCTTGGCGCGGCATAAATTAAACTCTACAGCCTGCCTGAGTGTTGTTTCTGACCATTTCCCTCCCTGCCCACAGTATGTCCATCTTCTGACGGCAATATTCAGCAGGAACATACGCCATGTCACAAAGCTCAAATCATCCCAAATGGGGTTCTTGAAGATGAGGAGTTAACTGTGCTCCAGTGGTCTCTAGAATCACGGGATGGAACAGGAGGTCTGCATCATGCATGCGCGGCCAACAAATCTGCAGAAACCACGTAATGCTATCGTATTAGTATGACAGGAATCTCCGAGGAGTGTTTCCAACACTTTGCCAAACTATATTATGAGGAATTAAGGCAGTTCTGTAGGGGAAACAGGATCCAACCCAGTACTGGCAAGGTCTACCTAATAAAGTGGAGCGAGTCTAAAGGTACGCATTACCCTTTCATGATGAATCTCTGCAGTATTTTCTTTTTGCAGCTGTTCTGTGCTCTTTTTATGCTGTCATTTAAAGTTATTTTTGAACAACTGTCTTTCATCAGTTTTATTTCCTCAAAACAAACTGCGCGGCATGGAGCAACAGTTAATGTTACTGGACTGAAAAAGGAGCCACAAATAACAGTCGCTGTCAAGAGTTTATTTCTTATTAAAGGCAGAACTGTTAAGAAATGAGAGGTGGTCAAAGACTTTTCCCTCAGTGATATTAGAGGATTGAATTAAGAAAACACGGTTTAAACAAATTACAGAAATTCGTGTAAACAATATAACAGTTTATTCACATTGATTCTTATAAAAGTCGTATAGTGGGAAATCCCTAAAAGAACATCTCGTTAAGGCAGTAATGACTGTCGAAGTGTTTGCAGCAGTAATGTGGAGGGTTGTCCACTAGATGGCAGTGCTAACACAGACATTACCAGATTCTCTTATAGCCTCTGAAAAGAAGAGCATAGTCTCTGAAATGTTACGTTTTCTTCTGAGAATTTATTAGTTATAAATGAATATTGAAAAAAAATCGGTGCAACTGCTTTAAACGAGGCTCCGTCTGAGGAGAAATCCAACCTTTATTGCTCCTTTTGAGCTGCGACAGGATTTAAAAAAATGTATAACGCAGATTTAAAATAAAAGATTTGTATCTAATATATTTTTATGTGAAAGTAGAGAACATAGAGAACAAGACGACCCGTCCTCTCGTTGTTCCCCTTGTTCGTGTTCAGAAGCGTGGGCCGCTTGATAACCACTTTGCTTTGATTAATTCTAGGGAGGCAGACACCAGTTGTTCCCTCAACATGTGATGCTTGCCATCACGCCATGGGAGCTGACCACTGCGCATGCGTAAACTGCATCCTGGCCAAGTACACCAAAGATCATTTAAAGAATGTGAGATTAGACCTGTGACTACTTCCGTGTTCGCTCAGATTGAAAAATGACATGAAAACGTATTTTAATCTAGGTCGTCTTGTTTCTTTATATTGCATCATATGAAAAACTGTTTTTATTCTGCTAAATAGTTTTTTTTATAACCAAAAATAGGCATCTGAATAATTTTCAAAAGAAAATACTTATATTTTAACATTCTTTTGCGAGCTCAGAGATCTGCAACCTTTACACTCCAAGGAGCCATTTTTGCCCTCGGTCCAGCTAAATAAAACTTTTTTTTACATATCACTGTATAAACCATTTTATGTAGTCGATATTGCTGCATATGTAAATTCTCCAAAGAATTTAATTTAAAAAAGTAACGTCAGCTTGTAGTTTTGTGAGGCCAAATCGCCCTCCTCAGTAAAAAGGTTGGTTGCAGTATTGACATGCAGCTCTACCAGCCCCACCACCACCACTTTCCCCCTCGATCCACACCTCCCTTCTCGCCACAACACTCCATTACAAATCAATACTATGGTTTTATGGCCGGTGGACGTGTTTGTGTTGCAGGATGTGGGAAAGGCGAGGCCACGCACACCAAAGGCTTTAAACTAGCAGCGCACTCGTCCTTCAGGAGTGAGTGGAACCTTTATGCATTTTAGACCTCCCTCTAACATATCAGCTCCCTTTTTAGTAACCGCTGTGAAGTTAGTTTGAAGATGAATATGGGATATTCGCTCTCTGCGGCTTCAGCGGTGTCTGCCTCCTGTTTGAGCCGATACAGGGAGGCTGATCTGGGGCTACCGTCTGCTCGCTCCTCGCCTTCCTCCTTCCAAGTCAGACACGGTAAAAAAATGAAATTAAGGTGCATTCACACCGAATGCAAACAAGCTGAATATTTTGCGTTGCCTGCCGTTGTTCTGTTCGCTTGACATTCTTTCATGTGTTCCTACCTGTCTGCCTCTGCTATCGTTCTCCATCCTCAGTTCCCTCAGCCTTCATTGGTCTCAGCTCTTGCTCATTCACTTGATCACTCACACCCTCTCCCCATGCCTTCTCTCCTCATCCTCCTCTGTATATAGCTGCCTGGTTTCCACCTCTCATTTGCCGGTTCCTCCATTCTGTTGACTTCACGTTTCCCGAGCTCTCTTCTTCTGCCAGATTTTGCCATAACGTCACCTTATGGTATTTTCCATTCCCTGTTCCTTGTGTGTAGTGAGTTTTCTTTGTTTCATTAAAACTTTTGTTACAAAGGTCAGATACCTAGAAACTTACACTGATTAACCCATTATTGATTATTCTACAGACTTGTTTCCTCAATCTATACACACAAAGGGAATGTGAGTTTGGCAAATTTGTTAAAGCCTTCCTACTTCCTGACACTGAACTTTTATTGTTGGAACGACTGTTTATTTCCATTCGGATGGTGCCACATCTGAAGGAAAAATGCACAGGTTGAGCACCAGAGGGTTGTCTACTGTGATAGACCTGCCAAGTCTTCTCTACCACTGCCAAATAGCTTTTGGTGGAAGCAGTGTGATGATGTGGGATCGTATCTCATTCACTGGAAAAGCAAGCCTTGTCACAATTGGAGGCATTCTCAATGGGGAGCGATTTGAAGATTATCCAGTGGTCCTCAAGGTTCTTGGATCTTGGATTGGATTATTGAGCTGTGCTAAAAAATCTGTAAATGGGGATGTGTACTTTTCAGCAAGGACCAAGCAGTTTACATATATGGATGTCTACTAGCGCTTTACTACAAATTAATTAAAGACACGTTTTACAAACTGACAAGTTGTAAAACGTTTGGTTGTTTTCAATTCAAAACATTGGAGCAATCCAACTTTGTCAATTTAGGTAGAGATTATTGGTGCTCTGGTGGTTAACAGATGAAAATCACTTTCTGCTTGGGGGCCCCGTCAGTTCTTGAATTTCAGACATGTCTAATAAACTTGTTAAAACTCGAATTAACGATTTATCCACCTTTGCTATAAAACACACGGTTTCTGTTCGTGTACCCTCCCCGCCTATACTGCTGCTCGTGCGGGTGAACTCTCTTCCTGCGCAAACGCTCTCTCCGCACAGCTGACGTCAGCGCGACAAGCGCCGCGTCTCAACGTGACGTCGTCCTCTTCCTGTTTGTAGTCTCGCACCTTCATTCCGCGGAGCAGCATCCTGTTGATGCCAGGGAACATGATCTTAGCGGGAACCTGTGGCTCGCTGACGGTGACCGCGCGCCTCCCTTCTCCCCCTTCCGCTCCCTGAAAACCGCCCGTCGCTTGTGTCCCGGGCCGCGGCAGCGATGTGCCAGGAGGGGGACGAGGCGAAGGAGGACTGCGGCTCCCGGGAGGAGTGGACGCTGCTGTTCTGGACCTCTCTGGCCGTCGTCGTGCCGGTCATCCTGACGCTGTGGTGCAGCGCGCAGCGCTCCAAGAGGAGGACCTACATGAAGGAGTTCTTCAGGAAGAGCAAGCACGGCTGGCATTACACGGACCTGTTCAACAAGCCCACCTACTGCTGCGTCTGCTCGCAGCACATCCTGCACGGAGCCTTCTGCGACTGCTGCGGCGTGTGCGCCGACGAGCAGTGCCTGCGCCGGGCCGACAGGAGCCTCCCCTGCAAGGAGATCGTGGCCCCGTGCCGGCCGGACGGGACCACGGAGCACCGCTGGGTCCGCGGAAACGTGCCCCTGGCCAGCTACTGTGCCGCGTGCAAGCAGCAGTGTGGGACCCAGCCCAAGCTCTGCGACTTCAGGTACCGCAGAAATGCGTCAGACAGCTGGACATGATTAAAACGCGCGGCTGTCATCAAGGTTCATAGTTTCAGGCTTTATGGGAGTCAGGCAAACAGAGTATAAAATAAATATATACGCTTATTTTGGTGTATTTATTTAATAAGGGGACAACTCGCATCGATTTATTCAATTTAATTCTGTCACGTGAACTTCCCGGATTTAGCCATAGAGAATAACATTTTTTTTCTGCGGCCCCTGGCAGGTTGACGGCAAAGAACAGGATTAAAACATTAAATCCCATAAATCTATGTGTTTAGCAGATGTTGAGCCAAAATCTAAAAATAGTGTGTTAAAATGAAATCCTCTCTTAGTTTAGAGCGGGGGTCAGAAAACCTTTACCACTCCAAGAGCCAGTTTTGCCTGCTTTGGTCCAGTGGAACAAAATTTGTTCAGAGCCACAATATCTATTATAGGATATTTGTTTTGATTTTTAAATGAAAGACAAAAACTATTTCCTTTTTGTTTTTGAGTTTAAAAATAGAGCAAAAAAAATCATTAAATGTTTACATAATAGGGAATGCATTCATTCTCATTAATGGATCGGTAAAATTTGAAAGAAAATGACGTCAAAAAGAAGCAAGTAGTTTGTAACGTAAAGACAGGACAGTTGGCGGATTTGCACAGGTTTGTCCCAAAGTTAAACTGAAACGCTCATATCGCTGTCCAAATACCAGGGCTGCATGGTAGTAGGAAAAATTTAATTACAGCGTTATTCATGTTCTTTTGTGTAATTAATTGATTAATTTGTGTAATTAATTGATTGATTAATGTAATTAATCAATATGATGGGATTGACTAAGGGTATTGAGTTAAATAAGTAAATTAACGTTTCAATAATATTAAAATTTATTAAATACGACTGTATACAAACGTCCCAGATATTGTATTTTATAAGTTATTTTGCATGTAAGGTGTTGCATGTTTTTTCAGGAATCTGTCAAGAACCGAAACGTTACATAGCAGACCAAAGCTTTTCGGTCGGGTTTGGTGACCTCTCTTTTTCCCCAGCTCCTCTCATCTGTGGAGTCCCTCAAGGACCCCATTTTGGCCCCAATACATTTCTCCCTTCATTTGCTCCAGTGTGGTCGAAATGAGGCACACGTGATGTTTTACAGTACAAGCTTTTGACCAAACTGAAGAGTCTTGCCTGCTAGGGTCAAGTAGTTCCTCTCCATCACTTGCTTCAGTTTGAATCCATCTATCCGTTTGATTTTTGTGATTCACAGATTTCACAGGATAGTGGAAAGCACAAGCAAGGGTGCTCATAAGTGGCTTGAATTTAAAAAGATACATATATTATCAGGTTTGGAAAGTGTTAAAACACAAAATTTTTCAGATATGAGGTTTTATTCTCATGCAGCAACAGGTCTAGATTTGTTATTTCTTTATCTAGGGCCCAATGAGTTTAGTTATGATAACCTTTATTAAAAAGATACCACAGTTTCCCTGCTTCAGGTTATTTACAGAAAAAGATTAAATCAAAACACAATATGACATACATGATCGCATGTATAATGGCATTTTAGAATGAAATTATAGTTAAAACTGAATTTGATTGTGTGATTTTAAGCTGAAGAAGCACACAGAGGGCGGCGAATGTACAGCAAGTCATCTTATAAACACTTGTAAACAAAACGCCTGTGTAGTTGGTCAATCTAAAATATCTCTCTTTAAAAAAAAATGTTTTTTTGGTTTGCAAAGCTGAAGTTCAACCATAGTAATCATAAAACATTTTTGTTTAGAGGTGGTGCAGTAAATATATGACTAACTAAAATAAAAAGAGATTACTAATCTGATCAGTATAGCAGTATTATTATACTAGAATTCAGTGTAGACCCAGCAGAACTTCTCCAAACAGTGAAATGCTTTAGGAGTTTAACATATTTTTAAGAAAACTGTGATTTAAAATCAAAATCAAAATTTAAATTAAAAATTTAGATTTAAGATCTAAATAAAACCAAATGAAATGTTGCGGTCTCTCAGTAAGGTGAAGGAACAACGTAAAGATGATTATTAGTGTGAGACATTATGTTGTGGGATAGTTTTATAACCTGTAGAAGGTTTTTTGCTTAGATTCTCTTTTAGGTCTTTCCTAAACCCTGAATATTTGGTTAATTTTACCCGGTGAAGAGCACATCTGGATTTTTTTTTTTTTACATTACGTTCCGATATTCAAAAGTCTTACAATTCAAGACGCTCGTTACTTTTCACCATCGCTGTTTGCAAAGCTGCAGCTCTGCTGTTTATACTGTAGGGCTTCAGCAGGAATATCTCTGACGTCTGGTTTTCGTCTCTTCCCGGGATGTTGATTGAACTCGTCTGACAGATGGAGAGCAAACGCTGTATAACTCAGAGGTTTTCATCCCACAAAGGAGTTCCTTTCTGGTATTTCTAGTTTAACGTCTGTTTTACTTACAGACCAGAAGACATGTTCGACGTTTTTTAATCACACATTTGGAAGAATACTGAGCAGTAAGATCAGACGATGCAAAGATAATAAAAAAAAAAAAAAAGGATCCTAACCTCAGACTGGTCTCTTTGTGATCAAATTAAAAAGATTAATCAGAACCTTGCACCTTAAATCTGTTTCACTCTGATGAAGCTGCTGTTATTTAAGACGCTCGGGCTCGATGACGTTCACGGTCCGCTCCGCTCATCTCCATAATTACAGTTTAACCCCGAAATGTCAAACCAGGGCAGCTGCAGACCTGAAAGGGTTCTGCGAGCAGCAGCGAGCTTTGTTTCTCTGATCGGTTTCGGCTCCCTCTGCCTCTCCTTGAAGGTGCATCTGGTGTCAGACCACCGTCCACGACGACTGCATGGACAGCCTAGCGGGCAAAGACACGTGTGACCTGGGCGAGTTCCACAGCCTCATCATCCCGCCTCACTACCTCCACCGCGTTAACAAGCTGCGGCGCCGGCTCCCCGACGAGTACAGCAAGGTGCGGCACGTGCGACGGCGATTTTCTTTATTGGGCATCCTAGAGCTGTGCAGAAACCCTATATTGCATCTGTTTTTTTTTTTTTTTTTGGTTTATTTGTAGCTGGGGGCTTCCTGTGGCAGAAGCTGGACTCCTGTGTTGGTGCTGGCCAACACACGGAGCGGCAACAATATGGGGGAGGCCCTGCTGGGAGAGTTTCGTACCCTCCTCAACCCCGTTCAGGTCAGCGTCTCTTAAACGAGTCCAAGCTTGCCTTCTGCCTTCCTTCAGCTGTGTCATCCTCGGTTTTGATCCGAGCTGCTCCATCCTTCTCCAGGTGTTCGACCTGTCCGAGCTGACGCCCCCCAAGGCCCTCCAGCTGTGCACCTTACTCCCCCCCGGCAGGGTCCTGGTGCTGGTATGTGGAGGCGACGGCACTGTGGGCTGGGTCCTGGATGCGATAGATGCAATGAAGCTCAAGGTACGATGATGGAAGGGTATTTAGCTTTGGCGAGGCGGCTTACCTTTAGAATGACCTGCAGGGTTAAGGAAAAACTATTGATCAAGAGCACTTCAAAGTCTGGCTCCTGGGAAGGAAAACCTAAAGAGGTATTCACCAGATGAATTATTTTCTACAGATTGTTCAACGCATAGCAAACGTATCCATACTTTTCCACAAACATCCGTGCTCTCTATGGTGATTTTATCTGGCAGACCAACACAAACAAATTAGGAAAGACTGTCAGCATCGAGGGGAAGATGGATGGAGCTAAATAAGGAGCATCCCTTGAGGAGAACCTGTTAGAGGCCAAAGTTTAGACCTAAAGTTGGTGGTTCTTCAGACTAATGACCCAGGGGTGTGATCGCGTATGCACGCTGTACCCCTTTCATTTTATAAAAAAAAGAGAGGAAACTGTCACATTTTCCTTCCACTTCAAGGTAATGTAAAACTTTGTGTCGGTCTGTCACGTGAAAAACCCAATAAAACCCCTTGGAGTTTGTGGTTGTAAAGTTACAAAACGGGAAAAAGACTTAAAAGATATGACACCTTTACAAGGCACCACATGTTACCATGCCTATCTTTTTTTTTTTTCTTTTATGTTCTTACATTTTCTTATGTGCATCTTTTCTTTCAGGACCAAGACCAGTTTATCCCCAGGGTGACCATCTTGCCCCTGGGAACAGGAAATGACCTTTCCAACACGTTAGGCTGGGGAGCTGGGTATGCTGGGGAGATCCCCGTGGAGCAGGTTCTCCGTAACGTTCTGGAAGCCGAAGTGGTCAAGATGGACAGGTGGGGGGTTCAAAACTGCCCCTAGACGCGTAGGCCTCTGTATTAGTGTGTTTTTAGTTTCAACAATAAAATGGTTTAGTTCAACAGCTTTAATATGAAGGAGGATGTTTCTCGTGGTGGTTTTGAATGCTGCTGATCTGCACAATAACAATTTTCAGATGGAAGGTGCAAGTAGCTTCAAAGGGCCTCTACTTTCGGAAACCGAAGGTACACTTATTTTATATTTCTTTATATATATATATATATATATATATATATATATATATATATATATATATATATATAAAGCCTGCAGCTTTATATTTCTTTGCAAGCATGTCTTAGAAACTAAAGCTGAGAGCTTATCCTCCCCAGGTTCTGTCCATGAACAACTACTTCTCTGTGGGGCCGGATGCTCTGATGGCGCTCAACTTCCACGCCCACCGTGAGAAAACGCCCTCCTTCTTCTCCAGCCGCATCATTAACAAGGTCTGAGTGTGCAGATCCCATTCAAATGTGCCCACACTGGTATTTTCGTATGCATACGGAAGTATTGGCTGTAAATTTGGTGGCTTTGTCTTTGTTTTGTCCTCCCTCAGGCTGTGTACTTCCTGTATGGCACCAAAGATTGTTTAGTACAGGAATGTAAAGATCTGGATAAGAGGGTTGAGGTACGGCAAATTTGTTTTGGTTAATCATACCTGATCTCTACCAATAAAGCACAGTGTTGTCTTATTTAAAAAGAATATGTAAAGCATTGAGCTTCACCTGAGCCAGGTTACGGTGCACTTCTTTTTGAGTCTTTATGAAAAGTGAAACTAAGCCTATAAGCCTATAGGAAGTAGTTAAAAGCTTCATTTCTTTACAGCACAGTTTTGATGAAAAGCTGGATCCGTTAAAGACAGAGCGAAATGACCTGCAAATAATTTACATGTTTTCAAAGGCAGGTTCTAAAGAAGGGAAACGGAGAAAATAGGTTTTGTTCAAAAGTCGCGCATCGCAGTGAGACTCGCTGAGCTACAGTTGCAGCCATATGTTCTCGGGTTTGAAAGATCAATTAATATAGGGCCTTTGGGATCTACTTGATCCGTTGTTCTTTCAGGGGACAAATATTACACAATAAGCAACAGAAGTCATTTCAAAAAGCAAGCAATGGGTCCAAACGTTTGAATTTAGTCTGTACTGGATCAAGATTATACATAAGGACTTAAATAGATACAGTTATTCACCTAAATGTTTAACACTTATAGTGAAAAGCTCTGGAGTGTCCTCCAACAAAATAGGTCCGTAGTGCTGGACCGTACAGTTCAGTTTTTGCCAGCGCTAAAATGATTTGTCTGACTAGATCACAACTGGGTTTTAACCTTGCCTGGCTCTGTTCCAGCCACATGATTGGTCCAGAGCAGAGCTACTCTTATTATCATTGGCTATTCATCTTATCTGTATGTTGAAGGTCTATAATATCAACCCTTTCTCATAAATCTGTACAGGAAAAATGATTTCAAGATGTTTATTGCAATTGTTTTATCACCCAGCTCTAAGAGGACTGCCTTTAAAGTTTTCAACTTCTTTTCAAATCAGCACAAATATGATTGAAACTACTAGTGGAGTGACCCCAAACGCGCCAGAAGTGGTTTTGTTACGGTTAACGCAGGCTAACATTAAGCCTCTGGAATGAAAATTTGGGAACTATGCTTAAAAGCCAAATCCTTGTCATAAAAACCAGCCACAGTTTAAACTTGTCCAAATCTGCTAAAAAGACAACGCCTCCAAAACCTGTTATTTCTCTTTGGAAACCCAGGACCTCTACATAGTCTGTAATGGCACAATACATACATAATAAATAGCTCCGTGTCTTTCAGACATCCTGTTTGGCCTCCGGTGTTTTACTGGTTTTAATAAAACCCACTGATACGGAAATTACAACAGCCTGGGTCTAAACTGACCTTCCAGCCTTATTAGAAGAAAACTCCCAACACTGAGAGGACCGAGCCGTTTATGAACCATCTGTTTTACATTTCCTAAATATAAGTTCATCTACACAGTGACTTTTGTTTCTGAGATTATAGTAAAGACTTGTGGGAAGGCCTCACCATAAACGGTGTAGCTGTTCAGTCGTTTAAACGTAAATGTTAAAAGAATTTGATACGGTCACCAAAGAAGGATGGATCTTGTCAAAAATGTCGGTCATGGGAGCCGTAAGTTTTGTAACCTCAGCTCTTTGTCACGTTTACCTCCGCAGCTGGAGATGGACGGGGAGAGGGTGGCGCTACCTAGCCTGGAGGGCATCATCGTTTGTAACATCGGCTACTGGGGAGGAGGCTGCAGGCTCTGGGAGGGCATGGGAGACGAACCCTGCCCCCCGACTCGGTGAGACCTGCTCAGGCCGTAGATGTGACTCTGGCAATGGCGTATTAATTGTGAAAAGAAATGCTGTTTGTTGGGGCTTGTGTGACTGAAACCTCCAACCTGCAGGCTGGACGATGGGCTGCTGGAGGTGGTGGGTGTGTTTGGGTCCTTCCACTGCGCTCAGATCCAGGTCAAGTTGGCCAACCCTGTTCGACTGGGACAGGCACACACTGTCAGGGTGAGGCCATCACACACACGGAGCTTCCTGTTTATCTTAAGGAGGGGATACGCAGAAAGACAACGAGGGAATCAAATTACTTTGTACTGAGATTTTGCTTCCATGCGGCACTTGGGAATCTAATTTTAACTAATCGGATTTCACACACGCTACTCACCTCCTGGATGTGCTCAGTTTGCCTGCTTTGCTCTTCAGCTGCCTCTCTCTGGTTTTTCTTTTTTTTTTTTGTCACAGTCTCAACTCCTTAAGCAATAATCCACAGTATTCACTCAGAAGGGTACATTTCTCTTACCTGACAACAGCCAGATGTATGTCTCGTTCCGCCTAGCTCCACTCACATACATCTGGGACACCGCCGATAGAGAATGATTTCTCCAACCAATTTTATGGTCTGGCCAATCAGGACGCAGGGCTGGAGTTTCATATATGTGACGTAGTGGAGACGCGACCATGACGTGAGACTGTTTTGATAGCAATGGCGGCTCGTCGAGGAAGCAAGCGTTAGCATTAATGCTGCTATTTCTTCCGTGTTGTCCAATCTACCTAATATTGTTTCATTAAAAGAACATCAGAGAACGCCTCTGAAGGCTTTTGTTGGTGGAAACCATGTTTTCGCCCTTCTCCCGACCGGATTTGGCAAGTTTTGTTTTCCAGGGCCAGCGGACGTGCAGACGCGGACGCGCCCCGGAGCGGTTAGCGGTTAGCGCAAACCATGTTAGGAGGCCTTTAGTCCTCAACGCGGTCGGCCCGGAATCGACTCCGACCCGCGGCGCTTTGCCGCCTGTCTTCCCCCCTCTTCCTGTCAGCTCACTGTCAATAAAACGCGTGCCACTAGAGCCGCAAACACATTATTATTATTATTTTTTTTTTTTCCTGCGTCGCTATCATTAGCGTCACGGGTTAGCTTCGGTGTGAGTGGTTGAAATAGCACGTCAATAAAGATGACAGACAAGTGGCTTATCCAATCATATGCAAGAATTTTTGATAAGGTCCAGCCTTCTGTAAATGCAATTCCTATGGCGGAGTCCCAGATGTATGTGAGTGGAGCTAGGCGGAGCGACATGCAGCTGGCTGTTGTCAGGTTAACATTTCTCTGCAGTGAACGAATGTTCACAAGCAACTATAAACATAATTTTACCTAAACTGTCTATCTGCGGTTCACCTGTAAGTCCATTTGCTGAAAACAACATTGATTGGTAGATGAAGGACATAAACTGGTTTGTAGTTACCAGAACCATTGCTGCTGTGATGTACGTGACAATAGCCCGTCTTCCACTTAAAGCCCCAAACTTTGGTTTCCTGGGGTAAACCAAAGTTTGGGGCATTTGGGTTTTCGTCTTTCCATCTGCTTGGGGCCATTTATGTAAAACAGCCCCAATAATGTATGGGAAGTTGTGAGTAAAAACTGCATTACCACTCCAGACCAGTGGGTGGCAGCAAGAAGGCAGCCGTCAAACAGACAAAGGCAGAGAAGTTGTATTCGTATTCTGCCACTCATGCGGACTCCGGAGAAACAGGGTTAGGGTTAGCTCCTTTTACACCACCTTTGCACACACTCTCTTTAAAGTCAACTCAAAACACCGAAAATATCCAGCCAAGATTTTCACATTTGATATCTGTTATGTGCAGATATTCCCCACAAATTTAGCAAACCCTTTATATAGTGACTTTTCGGCTTCGACGAACATGATCCAGTCTGCGGGAAATCACAGGCCGACAACACGGCACACCAGCAGGAGTTAACACTGCGGTCACCCTGGCGAGGTTAGCCTGTCAGCGGGTCTCTGCCGCTCCCGACAAGTCCAAGCAGAATTAAATTGGCTCATAATCCTGATTAAGTGACTGCACAGATTAAGTTTGGAGGTGTACTTTCTCGCCTAAAAACATCTTAGAATAATTTTTTGTGATAAATTAAGGTTACAAAATCGCTAGGTTTGTAAACTCCTCACCTCCTTACTCCACCCTTGTGGCGGACAGTTTTTCTTGCTGCATGCAGCCCCGCCCCCTCAACAAGCTCTGGGAAAGCAGAGCAAAGTGCAGGGTCACTTGAAGGACCAAAGCCCCGGGAAAGTAAAGCCCCAGGAAAGTGAAATTAGCCGGGTAAATGCGTATGGAAACGCTACTCGGGATTTGAAAAGCCCCAGGCTTTTGAGTGGCAATGGAAGAGGAGCTAATAATTTACTTTGATGCAAATGGTTAACTTGATGCAAACTTGGATAGTATGTTTGAAAGGTTCGTCTCTGAACCTTCTGTAAAAATTATTTTTGAATTGACAAGAAATCATTTATTTTAATGCCGTTTCACACCTGGCCCTGACAGCCATCTTGGGCGAGGCATTCAGGTTCAGGCGCTGCTAAGTGCAGGTGGACTCGTGACGGTCTCCCTCTGACTGCCATTGGAGGCGGCCTTGGTCACTTGTACCTGCATTAGTCGGCTGTGTGAACACAACTGGTCCTGAAATACACAGAAGGACCACTCTCTGACATCCACTTTAGGCTCATAGTGAACCCAGAACCCAGATAATGAGCAGTCTGTCCAGCTACTGGAAAAAAATGTATTCATTATTTCCATGCATAGTAACATTTATTGAAATCCTATCCAGGTAGTTCTGGATGATATGGGTATTGCGTACAAATGCAATATATTATCAATTTTAAGATGTATTGTAATCTACGTGCAAGATGAAAGTGTGGCAGTTTCAATCCTCCTAAACTTTTAGGCTTTTGTAAAGTTTTTAAACGGCGTGGAGGTTTAGATTTGTGTGCGATAACACTTATCTGCTGATCAACTGTATGTTTTATTCTCACACATGGGGTGTTGATCTTCGCCCTCCAGCTGGTTCTGAAGAGCTCCACGATGCCCATGCAGGTGGACGGCGAGCCCTGGGCTCAGGGACCCTGCACCATCACCATCACCCATAAGACCCAGGCCCTCATGCTGTACCACAGCGGAGAGCAGACGGACGACGAAGACGAGTCCAGCACCTCGGAGCCGGAGAGCCCGGCCCCTCATGACTCCCCCAGACCCCAGTGGTCGACTGCTTTGCAAGCGTGATGCGCCTCGGGCGTCACGTGATCCTTTGGTTTAAGTTTCTTCAGTCCATTTCACTTGCTGAGTTTGTCTCCGCTTCATACACCCTTGTGATCCCTTTTTTTTTTTTTTCTTTCAGCGATAGGTTTGCATTACTCAAATATTTTGGACAGCTATAAACTGTTTAGAGTCCTCTTGTTATGTTATTAATCCATTATCTTCAAACCCTCGTTTGTTGTAACCTAGAGCTCAGGCATTTACCTTCTGGAGCAGTCCGGAGGAGGCGAATATGTTAAAGAAAGCTTTCTGTTTATTTGCACTGATCTCTGGAGTCTATAGATAACTGTGCTGTATTTATTGTGCTTTATTTAAAACTGAGTATTCCTTTCAGCGAGCCAAATTTACCACACTGTCCAGGCCCTCTAAAAGCCACGTTGAAACCTAGAGCAGGCCATGAAGCTGTGATACAAAGATTAGTCCCGTCACATAATGACTGATGCCACCAGCTCTCAGTGATTCATTTTTAGGAGGTTTTATGGTCTAAATTAAGCACAAAAACTCTGTGAGCAGTGGGTTGACTTGTAGAAGTATTTAAACAAACATCTGTTAAATTCAGCTTCTCAGTTTTTCTCCCTAGCATCCGTTGCTGAAACCTTTAGAAGTGTTTGCCAAAAGATTCTCGGCTCTGAAAGGAAGGGCGGCTGCATGACAGTAAACACGTAAACGTATTCTTGCACCTTGGACATCTCCTACATTTTGTCAGGTTACGATGGGAAACGTCGTGTTTTATTGGGTTTCCAGGTGATTAGACCGACACACGGCGGTGCTGAACCGTGAAGTGGAAGGGAAACGATGCGAGAACATAAAAAGTGGGGAGAGCCTTTGTATTCAGTAGATTACCCGAGTCAATACGTTGTAGAGGCACATACCGTTGTAGTTGATGTCTTTTTGGGGTCCGTCTCTACCAGCACATTTAGAAACTAAACTATTTGCTCGCTTTTTGAAAATGTCTCTTTAATGATGTTCTCCAACAAACCTCTGAGGCCTTTACCGAACAGCCGGATTTACACAGAGATTAAATTACACACATGTGGACCTTTTATAATTTATATAATAAATGTATAATTAGGTGACTTTTGAGAGACTTGGTTTCGAATATTAAAACCAAGTATCATTTTCCTTCCCCTTCAAACTTGTGTTGGCCTATTGGGTACGACCACAATAAGATGATTTTAAGGTTGTGGTTGTAAAGTGGCAAATCTCCCTTTAGCAAGGGACTGGTTCCGGTTAGTCACCGGACACACGATGCGTTGGTCTACGGTGGGGTCTGGAAGCTGTGCCGTCGGCGGATATTGACATACAGACTTGGTTAGGGGTCCTGCAGGAAACAGGCCGACCTGTCGAGGGTAACTTAGAAAGCATTGCCAAGTAAATATGAAGCAACTTTGCTAGCGTGTAAAAACTTGTTTTTTTTCTCCTCCCCTCGTCATTGTAAATTGTTTACATATTTTGTGTTACGCTTACACTGCCCAGGACGTAGCGTCTATACATGTTACTGTCATATGTTATGCAAGCAGTCCTTTAGCATTTCATGTTTTACCTGCTATCACCACAAGGTGGCAGGCTGAGGGCAGTAATTAGTAGCTCGTTGCAGACACTAGATCAGTACTTACAGCACTTGTTGCATGTACCTTCGTGTGGCGTTCAGGTGACGCCGTCGCTCCGGGCGTCTTGGTCGGACATCCAGGTGCTTGCAGGATTACTGTTGCTCCAAGCCATATTGGAAACGTCTGTGGATTGCCTCTTTTAAAAGTTTGCTACGGCAGCCTTTAAAGGTTGAACAGGATCAGTCGTCAGCCATGGTTATGCCTACGCTTTTTCAATGCCAACGTCCTCTTGCTGGATGACACCCGCTTTACCTTTTAATGTGCGTTTACCAGAGGTTTGTGTTGCAATGGAGCATTTTATGTGGAACTTAAAGAGCGTAGGAAAATCTAAAATAAAACTCCTTATAAGAATCTATGGTGAATATGTTAACCACTAAGGAGCTCCCCGTTTAACACAAACCACAAAGAAACAAGAGTTTAGAGGAAAACAAGCTTTTAATGCCAACAATCATAGGAAATGGCCGTTTACAAAACGTGACAAGAACCGATTTTGATTTAAATGAATGTAATGAGGTGATGTTTGGAATTTGAAGACATTCCCATAAATATTTTCATACATAAACCAGGTGTGAGTGTTTTTATTTAATTAATGGGGGGAGGGGGGTGACAAGACAAGAGCTCTATGAACAGTAATTGTCCAATAAATATGCAATTAATCATTCACTATTTTAACTTGAATGACCACTTAATTGTCCATTTCCTCATTAGACTCCCAGTCCTTTAGAGTTAACCGTGCAAGACTTATTATTATGCATCTATGATGATTAGCACATCAAGTATGGTGCAAACGGGAGATTTATGACGATAGACAACGTTTAACTTACATTGCCTCTTCTACACCAAGCAACAACTATACTGAAGAGTGTTGTTAGCATGATTTGTTAGCATTTGTACATGGTGCATTCACTGACTGGGAAAACCCCCCTGAGTTTTTTAGTTTCAGCCAGTCAAGCTAAAAAAAAAAAAAAAGAAAAGTCTGATGGTAGTCAATAGCGGATTCTTCCAAGCGTCTAGAGAAGCTCAACGGGACCAATTCATTGGATTAAAACTAGAATGCCAGGACCCGGTTCTCTTAAGCTCCTTGTGAAGGTTTTTGACTACTTTGCTCCTTGGCTTGGGTTGCTACATAAACTGCAGACTTACAAAACAAACAGGAACGTGACAAGTGAACTTTATGAAGACCCCTGCAGTGAGTAGATAAGGTGGGAGGCTCTGAACGTGTCTGAACGCCCCGAACCACTAAAAGAAGATCCCAAGAATCTGGAAATATTTTTGTGATTGACAAACCGACCAAACGGTCTTCCACTCTATTTTTACAAAGCGCTGCTCTCACCTTTTTTAATCACATTCAAGGTAGCAAAACTAGAATAATATTCGAATAAGTCAATACGGACTAGTTGGTCCATATTGTGAAAATATTAGTTGAATACCAAAAGCAAAACTTTAAGCAAACTGTTGTAATTTATCACCAGAAAACATTAGTCCTGTGTGTCCTGCTGATAAAACCAGAATCCAAGCGCCTACTTATTTTTTCTAGGATGTGGGTTGTGCCCGGCCCATTTCTCTGATGGTGGATGGCTTTTCGGCTTGTCCTTCCTAGCAGAGTCGGGTCCTTTCCCACCAGGCTTCTGTCCTCCTTGTGCACTTGGTGGCCTTTTGCCGTGTTCTGAAACAAAGTGCATAGCTCTTTTTCTTCCTTTGTAGCATGATGGGACGTGTGAGTTTTGCCAAAAACGCTGAAGTGAAACACCTGAATCTATGAACACTGTTGGGTTGCATTGGAAGAGGTCCAAGAGCAAACCTTAAAAAAAAGCCTCTTTTTATTGGCAAAGTTTTCATGAACTTCGCCCTGAGCACAGCTAACTAAACGGCCTGAAGCACGGTCACCGCCTGACAAACGTGTCCAGTAAAAACAGCTGCATGCTGAACTCAGCAATGATAAAAACTCATTAAAAGTCGAGGCTGACACCTAAAGGCGATTGGCTGCACCGAATATTGTTTAGGGATGTCGGAGTTAAGGCAGCTGAATGCAAATGAATGCCAGACTTCAGACCTTTACATACATTTTTTTTTCTAAATGAAAACCATGTGTTATTTTTCTGCCACATACCACTGTGCAACTTCCTGTTAGTCTTTAACATAAAAGAGTAAATGAAACGCACGCAAGTTCACGATTAAGGCGACAAAATCCTGAAAAAGCCCATGGGCCACGCTTACTATACCCATTAAAATTAAATTAACTACGGCCGCGTCCCGTACAGCTTGGACAATATCTGACGCGTTCATTCATATGCAGTGGTGGCGAGTGGTGTTTGTGTTATCAGAATACAGAAATGACTTACTGTGAGGGGGTTGGTGCCCACCATCAGCCTTCTTGTCTGAAAGAAGACACAAACAGTGAGATATAAAAGAACTGTGGGCTGTGATTTCACCGTCCTCAAGCCCTCACATCAGAACCTTCAGCACTTTGATTGAAAGTCCTAATTTATCCAAACCAAAAACTCTGATCTGTTCAGTCTCACCCACCTCGTTAGGCTTATTCTGTTCTTTTTCTGTAGCACGGATTCATTTGTTTTGTTCTCTTTCACCGTTTTCATATTCATACACCCCCAAAGCCTGGTATTTGGTAAGAACTCCCGCAGTTTAGTAACATTTTTTCCCATTTAAGCAAGTAACACACAAGCATTAAATGAACAGAAAGGAATGTTGTCCAAGTCAGCCTAAAACAAAAACAAATGTAATATTTATTGACCGTTTTTTCTTCAAAAGCAACAATAAAAGGATCGCCCCATCGATCCATGAGCCTCACATGAAAACTTTCCAAAGACAACAAGCTGATCCATGTGTCCACTGGGCCATAACCCTAACCCTAAAAAAGAATTATATAACCAGTTCAAAGAAATAAAAACAACAAATAATCAAAGGTCTCGTTGTTACACTACAGGTCCTGACATTTTTATTATTATTTTTGGTTTAAAGACGCAAGATCTTAATCTAGTTGTATGTAAAAGCACCATTTCAACTATTCTAAAATATACTGATACTAAGTTATGTAGATCTGATATCCTGAAACTGAGATAAAAATTAACATTAAATAAATTGAATTTTAAAAACAACAAGAAAACCTTTCTGGTATAATATGGTGTTGTTTTTTCCTCTTAAATAACTCCAGCAGGATGCTAAAGTTTTGCAGAAACTAAACTAATGTCAAAATTTATTTATATAGTGCTTTAAAAACAGGTGTAAAACTGCACCAAATGCTGTACAAGAACAATAACACAAAACAGAGTATCAAAACACTACTTCAAATAAATGCCAAAGAATAAAAATGAGCTTTGAGAAGTGATTTAAAATGAGCCAGGCTGTGGGCAGATCATATCTGGAAAGCTAAACTAATCCGGTGTTGAAATACTAAATTTTTTGACAAAAGACAATAGTTGAATTAGACGGCGTTTTAGTTTTTTAGAACCAGAAACAGCGAAACGTACCAGGTCCAGTCCGGTCATCTTTACCTTATTAGGGTACAGATGATCATGCAGGGGTGGCCGCTCTTCCACCTCTAGCCCTGAAGTTGTCTGGGAACACGATTTGTTTCTTAAAATCTCCATATCTCCCCCCCTCGGATTCAGTTTTCCCTTTCTGCTGGTTTAATTTTCTTTGTCGTCAGAGTTGTGACAGCTATTTTCATTTTAGTTTTGGTTCAAACAAGATACAGCCCTGAGCTGAAATGTATCTGCATCCACTTCTGGCTAAAAAGCTGATGTGCAAATAAGAAAAAGAAAAAGACTAAATTTATTTTAGCTGTATGTTTGAAGCAGTACACGCCTGGGTACTGTCCCATTTGTTTAAACTCAATGCAATAACCAGATGTCAATGAATAGGCAACTGTAAAAATTTATTTGAAATTAGGTTCTGGCCAATTTGGCTTTTCTTATACCAAATCCGACTAATCGATTTATTTCTTCCTTTTTGTTTCACAGAAAGAAATTAAAGTAAGTTAAAAGTATTTTCAAAACTTGCTTTTATGTCAAGTATTTCATCTGGGATTTGACCAGAATTCAAAGTGCAACTAAATACAAGCTGTCAAACATGCTTGTAAAACAAGATGGCCGCCCCTGGCATTGTAAACAATGAAAATGTTTGCTGCTGGCGGTTTTACAGCATGAGCTGAGAAGAGGCTTCACTTCACTTAAGTTAAAGAAAATAAGTAGTAGATATGTTGGACCTGTGCTTAGCCTTTTCACATTCATTTTACTTAATTTCCCATGGCTATAAGGAGTGGAGTCATTTAGTAAATTATTGAGCGTGGGGCGTTTGGGTTTTATGTGACTCACGTGGCTGCTGTCCGGGGAAGAATGGTGGCCTGGAGAAACCGGTTGGCTGAAACTGTTGTGGGTTCCATGTTGACTGATTGTAAGTAGGAAAATGGAGCGGTTTGTAGATTTCCTGGACAGGTGGACGGCCAGGACTATGGGACCTGGGTGGGGGTCTGTGCTCCGGGGGCTTCTGGAATGCTGCAATAGACGGCGAAAGAGATTGTTTTATCACATACGGACATACACATATACACACACACATACACATATACATACATATACATACACATATACATACATATACATACACATATACATACATATATACATACATATATATATTTTTTTTTAAACTGAACTTCTGCATTTTTCTCATGTTAAAACCTCACAGCTCAATGCGTTTCATTAGGAGGCACAGAAAGTAGTGTTTCTACGACATAGAAACCCAACAAGTACACAGACAACAGGCAGTAAGAAATATACATACAAAGCCCGGTCCAGGGTCTAGTATTTTCTCCACCTGCAGCTCCTGAGAAAGGAGCTTGCCCTGAAAAAGACAAAGCGACTACATGATTAAGCTCTAAAAATCACACTGTTGCATTAACAAAGCTCAGATCAGGGGAAACTTGTCCCACGCTTCCACTTCTAAATATAAAAATAAGTTGCTGCACACGCATCTATGCAAGAGTAACCAGAGCTTATTTTGGTGTTTTCCACATGAAATCAACCCACCAGATGCAGCTGAGTCAGTGTTCAGTTCTGTAAGGAAATCAAACATGACTGGCTTTATTTAAACTTGAATAAGAGGACAAAAAGAACATTTCCCATTTTAGTGTACCTATACATTTACCTGGTTTAAGCAGTGGTAATCTGGCCTCGAAAGGCTGAGTGAAAAGCGTCACCAGGTTCTCCTGCAGGCTGGCAGCAAAGCTCTGTGCGGCCGTCACCCTTTTAGAGTCCAGGTTAATTCGAGGGAGGTGGGGCTCAAACTTAACCACCTTGGGCAATTCAAATGAAGCCTGTGAAGAAAAAAGGAAAATAATAGCTAGGATTTTATTGCTATAATTATAAGGATTTAGCGAGAACAGCGTCTCTTTGGTAGTGCTACAAAAAGAGAAAGTTGGTTTATTCCCACCTGAAGAAAGGCTGGTGTTTGCACCTGACTCAGCAGGTTGTTGATCTCCTCTCTGGCTTTATTCATCCTCTCGCTGTTGTCGGTGAACTTTTCCGTGAGGCTCCGAAGTTTGTTCTGACCAGCCTCCAGCTCGCAGTCCACCTCATGCTGGGCCAAGTGTTCGTCCTGAGCCAGCAGCTCAGCTATCTGCTGGTACACAGCGGCCAGCGCCATCTTTCTCCTGCTCGCTGCGTCCTGGACCACGGCGGTGAAAACGAGCAGGCTGATTCACGGCATGTTTGGGGAATCGCGGCGTGCAGAGTGTGAACGTTACCTTCAGCTTGCCCTCCAGCTCGTTCATCTGAAGCACGATGTTATCAGTCCTGTCGATCTTTAGGTCCAGTATGCCCAGCTTGTCTCTAAATTCAGACTGCGGAGGAAGGAACGAGACGACGACATGAAAAGGTCAACTCAAAACACAGGGAATCGAAGGTGTTCCGTCACCTGTTCCCATCTCACCAAGGGTGCTTTTTTTGGTCACATCTCACAGACTGCAGCTATCCAAGGCCTGTCACATGTCATGTTCTAACTGAGTTTCATTTTTATTTTTCTGGATAATGGGGCAATGATGGCTGACCAGAGTCGGCCACAAAATGTCATTGCTTAAAGAGGCTGGCTGTTCAGAGAGCCTCAAAGTATATTAGTAGAAAGTTGTGTGGAAGGAAAACGTGTGGAAGAAAAAAAAAGAGCACGAACAACAAGGATAACTACAAACTTGAAGATTGCGAAGCAAAGCCCATTCAAGACTATTTACTAGACAGGGAAGACTGCAGCTGGAGTCTGAGCTTCAGGAGCTGCCAACCACACATACTAGTTCATCGCAAAAAAAGGGGGGAGAAGGATAAGGACAGAGTAAGAGAAATGACAGAGACAAAACCCTACAACCAACTGGTACCAAAAAAAAAAGGCTCATCTGAGGTGCCTAAAATAGACAAAATAGAAATAAACCTGCATGAAAACCAAACTACATGCGAGGTGCATGAGGCAAACATGGAGTTAAAGGGAAGTTGTAAAGGGGAACTGTTGTTCTTCATAGTAAAACAGTGACATAGGCGGTGTTGAAATGTGCAGCAAAGACAAAACATCAGCGCGTCAGATCACATCAGTTAAGCCAAAAGTCAGAGTCCACCCACCTCCTTCTTGCTCCTCTGCTCCTCTGGAGAGGTGAAGGAGCAGCCCTTGTGGACCTGCTGCAGGCACAGGCTGCAGATCAGGCGGCCGTGGTCGGTGCAGAAGTGCTCCATCAGCTTGTGGTGCTCGGTGCAGACGTGCTCCGACAAGTCCCCCACGGGCTCGGTCAGCTGGTGGAGGCGGAAGGTGGGGTTCTCCCGGTGGGGCCGCAGGTGCTCCTCGCAGAAGGAGGCCATGCAGGTGAGACAGGTCTGAGCCGCGACCGCCTCCATGCAGGTGTCGCAGCGGACCGCGTCCTCCTCCTCCTCCTCCTCCTCCTCCTCCTCCTCTTCCTCCTCCTTCTCCACAGACGGGACACCCTTGCCGGATCTCGCCCTGAAGGTCTCCACCACGGTGCTGAGGACCGTGTTCTTCTTCAGCTCCGGCCTGGTCTCGAACAGCGTCCGGCACTGGGGGCAGCTGTAGGAGTCGCTCCAGGAGGAGAGCAGGCAGTCCTGGCAGAAGTTGTGTCCGCAGGGGATGGTGACCGGGCAGTCAAAGGTGCTCAGGCAGATGCTGCAGGTCAACTCGTCCTCCAGGCTCATGAGGGAGAACCCGCACTCCTCCACGTCGGCCATGGTGATGTGGACACTAAGCGACGACGCTGTGGGAGAAACGAAACTTAAGCCGTCTGTCCAGGGCCGCGCGCGGAGACGATGAGATGACGCAGTAGCTATTCTCTCCGAGCCACATAACAACAAGTTAATCATGCCATGATCATTATTTCTCCACCTACCTCCTCTGGTTAGTCCTGCCAACTGGAAGGCGTTTCCTTATCAAACATCTTATTTGTCTCGAGCGCATGAGCCACGAGTTAAAGCCACTCCCACCCCAGTCCTCGGGTGGGGTGGGGTGAGTGTGACCTCATCCAGATTAGCTGCGTGAACTCTGACAGCAGCCCACAGGAGCACCTGTAGGTGCTTCCCATGCGTGAGTTCTGCTGATTTCAGATTTTTAGGTGACGAATCATGGATCTTATGTGAACTTTCCACATAAGGTTCCTGCTGACGTTTGAGTTTGTGACTGATGTGGTGATTGTAGTCGGTTGCACATTTGTTCTGTTTCTACATATTTTTTTTCCCCCCACTGTATTTTCTTCACCTTTATGTAAATAGTCATTGTTGATACATACAGTAAAGTGGCCATAATAAAATAACTGTTATAAAAAAAAGAAAGAAAAAAAGACAGCAGCCCACAGGACCTTCAGAACCATAGACATCATATACGTAGACGCGTCGTTTGGCGGGTTCTGCCTATGCTGGGATGCGTCAGAGCGTCCGCCATGTTGAATGTGGCAAATCTGCAGTTACTCAGTCACTTAAACAGTATCAGAGGGACTTTAATCTCAGAATATACTTTGTATTCGTAATATTTTTATTTTTGCTTTTAGTTTCTGTTCTCCCATGTTCTATTTTGTTTCTACATTTTATTCCTACTTGCTTTTATTCTGTTTTTATTTTCCTATGTTTTAATCATGTAAAGCACTTTGCATTGTCTTTGTACTGAAATGTGCTATACAAATAAATTTGCCTTGCCTTTCAGGAAATAAAAACCCGCTTCCATGCGATTTAAGATGGCGAGTCAAAGAAGCGGATGTAAAAAGAGCTTGTTTACTTACCAAGACCTCCAAAGTCCTGGTAAATAAAACATACACTCACACATGCATGCATGCGTGGACATGTACATACATAAATACAGAAATAAATGCTTTATATGCATCACTTTGCAAGTAATTCATGTGCATCTTAGTTTCACTGATTTGAATCACTAAAATGATTTGATGATCATGTCATTTATGGAGCTTCAGCTAGTGTTGCACCACAGGAAAGTGCAACATTAATACATTGCACAAAAAGCTTGTAATTACTCTGACGACTTCGGTACAGATTAAGTTGTAAAGCCATTTGGTTGAACCATAAATTATAGGTGGGGCCCGCATAGAGAAGTTTTTGACACTTCTTCAGTCAACAAGAAACTCCGGTTTCAGGTGTGCCGTCAGGCCTGCCTGAAACCCAACATCGACTACTCAACCGATCCTTCCAGACACATCACTTAGTTTAAAGTCAGATTGCTTGACATTGCTTTTTTTCTCCTTCACAGACTTTTTGCTTTGTTCGCACTCGCTGCAGGTTTTTTGGACAGGATTTACAGTCAGTCCTTTGCTACACCCAGTGAAAAGCAATGGAGAAAAGGAAAACAGGTATGAATTCATTATGTCATGTTAGGTGAAATCAAACCTTATCCTTACAGACCCTTAAGTCGTATATAAAGGCCACTTTTAGAGCAGTTATTAGAATTGAAACAGTAAAAAAAAAAAAAAAAAAAGCTTGTTAATGATTCCTTTTCTTTAAAAAAAATGAATTGTATTAAATGCATTTAGTTTTATTTTGGTTAAGTCTGGCGACAACATGGAACATCAGTAACAGAAGGCTGTGATTAAACGTGAAAGCAGTTTTCAAGCAGAAGAAAATAAGTCACTTTCTCTGGTTTGGGAATAGAAATAAGTTTAATGGGATTTAAGTAAACAAGTGACTCCCTGCTGAGGAACAGCTCTTTATAAGTTGTCAGAACATTTACAGAACAACAGCAGCAGAGTTCACAAGTATGATACAAACAGTGTGAAGCATAAAGGAACCACTTTTATTAATACACCACAGAAAAAATTACTTGCCAGGTTAAACATTGCATGAGACAAAACTTCATTTGTTCTTGGAAATCTTCCCATCTTCCAGTCACCGCACAATAAGCCAGAGGAGCATTCCAATGGCTCGTTTGTGTTACCTGCCTAGCATAGAGGAAACTTAAGCATTTCAGCTCTATGGGGCATAAAAGCACAACAGTCACAAGTTCAAATCTGGACCTGGACCGCTGCTGAATATCGTCATCTCCTCTTTCCCGAACATTCCCTCATCCGAACTCCACCACTGAAGGCAAAAAGCCTTCCAGGCGATCAGAAGAGAGACGGCCGTTTCATTTCTTTAGGAAAACAGACTCTATATGATGTCTGTCCTAATCAGTCGAAGGAATGAGAAAGTCAACACCTAAGGCTTGGTAATCCCAACACATTCAATGCATCTACTCGTGCTTATGATCCTGATTATGGGAATTACGTGTTTAAGAGACTAGGCACAGTCAGACTGAATGGCCTGTCGTTAAGTTTGACTCGTATTCCAACGCTGCCCACTGCCATTTTCATTTCATCAAGTAAAGGCTTTTAAAGAATTTTTTTGTTTTGCTTTGCTGTGACTTTCAGTATAGACAGTTTTATACCACAGCTACAAAAACACACATTTTTAAATGTAGGTTTTATATAAAAACGCTATTCAAGATAAAAAAGTCCCTCCTTCATGTATTCCATGATTAATAATTTTAACAATTTAAACGAGACTTGTGCAGATTCCTTAAAAATTTGTTCACAGAGTGATTTCTCTGTGTTCGGTGAGTTATCTTTGTATTGTTTTGGAGTAAATGGGACACTAAATTGAATCTAAATAATTTTTTCCCGGTATATGTTGGATGCCTTTCTTGATATAAACATTTTTCTCCCCACTTTCAAACACCAAAGCCTCAATCTAAACGGAGCAACAATTTCAAGCTTCTCGATGTGGAGGCTGAAGGACCTGGAACGCCCACCCTGCTGTCAGAGTAAAGACTCTAAAGGTGTTTGTCCTAAACATTGCTGCTTAAGGTCTTAGGACAGAGCAACACCAGTAAATGAGGCTCTGTAAAGTTTCTGAATCCACAGGTACACTCACTAACCTGAGATAAGTTGAAGTGTGATCATATCCCTGTGGATTTATCGCAGCCGACGCGGTCACTGCAATATTTAACAACGATATTGCGAGTGAACAATTCTGATGTCGAGCAGGGATTTTACAGAATGATCTGAAAAATCCTAAACTGAACACAGATTATCGCTTTAAACGCACGTGTTAGTCGTATAAAAATAATAATCTGGTCCATCACTGCCACTGATGCAAAGCTCAGTTGCTCTCCAACTGCATACAGTACATTCTGTATCAGATTAGGAAGAAGAAGAAAAAAAAAAAAGTGTGACTATCTCCAATCCCCATTGATTGAAAGATAATCCGGTTTTATTCCTTGATTACATCGGATGTCTTAAAAACAAACGTTATCCTTAAATACATCCCATATTTGGAATAAACCGCAGAAGCGAGTCCCGATCACCAAACATAACATTGGATAAAAATGCTTAAGCAACTCTAACTCACAAATGAAAACCAGTTCCACCTTCTCTTTCATCGATCTGCCCTCACCTTACCATCCATTTGTGTAGTAAAGCTTTCGTCTGACTTTCTAGAGTCAGCGCGGACAGAACCAACCTCATTCTCCTGCTCTAGATCAACTTACCGCAGGGCATAAAGGAACGGTCAAACCAAAACATATCGACAAATGGGTGAGAAGACCAGGGCCATTACTAAGGGCATAAAACAACCCAAGAAATTTGGATTTTTTTTTTTTTTTTGCATTAACCCCAATTTGATTTATAGTTGACTTGTAAATAAGGTTGTGCCTGGATCTCACGATGTTGGAACACAACAATATTTCTAAAAGTGATGTCTGTGCTGTGAAGCACTGTTCAATGCTAGCTAAAATATTCTGCATTTAGAAATACTGACTGCATGTTATACCTTTAAACCAAGAGGCTTCTGGGTAGTGCAGAGAAAGTGATGATAAGAAAATGTGTGATAATAATGAGAAAATGGAACATGGCTGGGGCGACATCTGAATGCTTTAACCAATCAGGAAACATTGTGATACGTTTTGGTTTGGACCCTTTAAATTAACATTTTTTGGGGGGGTTAACGTTGATCCTTACTTGCTTTATAGTTTTATTTCTAAGATTTCAGACTAACCGGTGTCAAATGACACACCGGTAAGTCTGGCGTTTCCCTCACGCTTCACTGTAAACACGTGCAGTTCTTATGCTTTACCGCACGTCGTAGTTTACTGAAGCTTGCACAGAGTAATGTAAGAGCCGCTGGAGAAGATCCAGAAGGCTGGATAGACGGCCTCAGCGCACTGAAAATTAAACGAGTGGAAGGGATACGCCCTGTCTGCCACGTTATAGAACGTAGCCCTGCCCTCCTCACAATCCAGGAGCACCCCTACGCGCTTCGGGTTTGGATTGACCAGCACCGTCTCGCTGCTGTTGTGCCAGGCGGACAGCTTCACGTTGAACCACTCGACACACCAGGACTTGTCGTTGCGACCCAGCCTGCTGGTGGGGCCCTTGCGGTCGATGCTGCTGTACGTCAGCCCGACGCCGATGAAGTTGTTGCTGCTCAGTCGCACCTCCCAGTAGTGACGCCCCGCGGAGAAACCCTTGGAGGTGAGGACCTGGGAGCAGACGGCGAAGCGCTCGGGGCAGTCGGGGTAGCTCGCGTGCTCGTCAGACACTGAGGCCTTAGTGAAATTATCACTGAGTTGGATGCGTTTATGGGCTGTCCGTTGATCAAAGGTGAGAACAGAGCCATCTAGTGGATGCAGAACACAAGACTAGTTTAACGACAAGCCGGTGCTAACAAGACGCGAGGCAAAAACATTTGCTTTCCTTTACATTTCAGAAGGTCGCTTCGTTTTTCAAAAGAGCCCATCTCTGAGGGAATGTCTGAAGTCTCTGTAACAGAACACCAGGAAAAATGTTTTAGCTCTTTGTTTTATGTCAAAGTGTACAGGTGCAATTCAAATAGAAGATCAAGAGGTGAAATTTCTTCTCAAAGTGAAATCATATATCGCTTTGTTGTTAATGAATATGATATATTTCAAGTGATTGTTTGTTAGTTTTGAAGATTCAAATAACAGATAATAAAAACCCATAATCCAGTCTCTCAGAAAATTACACAATACCAACAAATAATGAATTCTAAATACAGATCTGTTATTGCTTACATCAGCATTGGGAAGATTGCTGACTAGACAGTTGTTCAGACCACAATTATCAGGTGTGATTATCCCTCTTATATGTGCACCTTTTTTCAACCATACTTTTTCCTTCCACTCAACTTTCTCTTACTACGGGTTGTTAGGAGAAAGCCCTCTGAACAGCCATCTTTTTTAGCAAAAATTGGAAAAAGTTGGATTATCCTCCTTTTAATCCAAACACCAACATTTTCTTGGAAGGTGTTTGGATTACTGAAATAAACTTTTTGATGTTATTCCAATTCGCTGATATGTACCAGTAATAACATTAAGTTATTGTTGAAAAGTTGACTTTTTAAACATCATTCATTATTTCTACTTGAACCTAATCAACAATTATTAACATTTCACTGGTACTTACCTGCATTTTCTTTGGTGTCAGCAGTAGCAGGGTGCCCCATTGGTATGTCTTTCACACCAAACACCAGCAGGTTTTCCATAGATTTTCCCAGTTTCTTATTTCCTGGACTTTTTTCTGTGGTCATAGAAGGAGTGTTTGTGGTTTCTACAGATAAATAAGTCAAACGTAATTTTCAATTACAACAAAAACCTTCAGGAACCATACACTTCAGTCAAATTGAGAAGATAACAATAAACGTTGACACACTGGTAAAGAACATAAATGTAGAGATAGAAAGAAAAATGTGTAGCCACAGTTCTTTAGGTTTGAATATTTTAACATAACACAGACTATGACAAAAAACAAGATTAAAGCAAAGATATAGACATTTTAAATGCATGGCAGCTTCATATATTTTCCAGAAAATTCATGACAAATTGGTCAGAGGGCCAACTTTAATTGGGTCCATCTTTAATAGACCTGATTTGAAGTACGGATTCTTGTCCGTTGTTAGTCTCACTGGTTAAAACCCCCAAACACTCCATAAAGCTGATTAAAACTCTCACTCTGCATGTAGACCAAGACATCATCATAGCAAATTTTGTCTCATATTAATGAGCCCAATGTGGGGACGCCACAATCTTTAAAACAGCTGTTTGGATCTTGTAGGGAACACACAGCAGTTTCAGAGGCCCACGATAAAACACAAAAGTGGTCACAATAAACAAATACTTTGTAAATGGCCAACATTTACCCTTAGTGCTCAGGGCATATTTATTAAATCATAAACCAGTAGGCTATGTTTGGATTTCATGTTTTTACAGCAGTTTTATAACAAATATTTAAATCCTAGTGCCATTTTGCAACTTTTTTATTTCCCAAACGATAAGTGACTTCCTCAAAAGCCTTTGCCCTTGTATTCAGCCTCTTGGGCAAATTTGTTTGCAAAATCCACCCTTTGCTGCTTATACAGCTGAAGCTCTTTTCAAATGTGTCTCTTCAAGCTTTGCGGGTACAAAGACTGAAACCTTTGCTCACTCCTCTTTGCAAAACAGCATAAACTCAGTTAGAGTGGATGGGAAGAATCTTATGAGAAATTTTCAAAACCCTGCCAAAGATTTTCTGAAATAGATTTATGTCTGGGCTTTGACTAGACCATTCTAACACATGAAGATGCTTTGGTCTAAACTATTCCAATTGTAGCCCTGGCAAATAATTAAATTTTGGTCTCATCTGACCAGAGCACCTTTCCCACATACTGCTAAATTCTCTATACGGCTTGTGTCCAAGTTTCACCGAAACTTTGAAAGACGTTTTTTAGGTTCTCTCTCAAAATTGGCTTTCTTTTTTGCCTCTTTTCCATCAATGCCAGGCGTGTGGATATTACAACAAAAATTTGCTCCTGTGATTATAGCTCTCCTTACCTGTCACTTTAGGTGGATGGCCATAACTTAGGAGGTTTCTAGTTGTCCCACTATCTTTCTGTCCTCAGATTAAATTGCAAACAGGTGGACTATATTTACAAAGAAATTAAGTTTTAAGGCAGCCAATGTTAATGCATGCTACACTTTTCAGCTTTTTGATTTGTAAGCTTTACACTTATGCACTTCAGATAAACTCAAAAAAATCCATCAGTTTGTGGTTTTAATGTCACAAAATGTTACACTGTATAGTTGTGCCTGAATAAATGTTTCACTTGCTTTAGCATACCCTAATAATGTTGTATATTTTTGCTTTGTGTTTAAATTATTCAGGGGACAGGATTTTTTTGTATAATTAATTTGAATAGACAATTTTTTTTTTTTTTGCATTTTTCTTACTTTGAGGTTTCTTCTTTTGAGCTGGTTTGACCTGAGGACCTGGACTGTGGGACCTGGGGAGTCTGGGCATCGCTTGAGGGAATTTTAGCTCTGACAAAAATCAGAAACGACAAATGGAATTCAATTGTGGCTCTATTAAGGCTTAAAATATTAAAACAAGATAACTCAAATAGATTGAATAAGTTGTTGGAGAGATAAACAAACCGAATTCCTGATTAGTTCCAGTACTTGCAGGTGCGTGCCCAAATGCAGAAGCTGCTCTCTCACCTGAAATACAATTTTGTTATTTAGCCTTCATGCTTCCATCTAAATGAGGAACTGTATTTCCTGTGAGACACCGCCTTGATAAATCACTGCAAGAGTATTTGGTTTGATTGGTTTCTCGTTTTCCCCTTCTCCACACATTAAACCACTCACCCGCTGCACATGTGCCAGTATTAATGTCTGCAATAAAATTTCATATTTACTCAACTATACTTTTATAATGCATCTACACAGAGTAAAATCGGCTAATAAATGTGCTTGCATAGTCACCTGCTATGAGCTTTGGGATTCTGGCCTCCACGGGGTGTTTCAGAAGCTCCGTCAGATAGTTTTTCAACGTCAAAGCAAAGGCCTCGGATTGTATGACCTTCTTGGAGTCCAGGTTGATTCGAGGGGAGTAAGGGTCAAAGCTTACAGCTTGGGGAAGGTTAAATGAAGTCTGCAGGGACAGAACCACAGAGCAACGCAGGATATTTGGATAATTATTTCAGCCAAACGTATGTGCATACAGGAAATTACATGCATTTCAGGTTTTATTCTTTTCAATCTTAGGCAGAAAGAAGAGGTTTGGGTAGACAAAAAGTGAAATATACAGTGCTTTACAGGAATATACCCTTTAACTTTTTGCCTCATTTTAACCTCAATGTGTTTCATTGGGAATGTATTTGTTTGACCAGCACAAAGTTGAGCAACAATTATTAAGCGAAGTAAAAATAATACATGGCTTAATAAGCCCCCCAGACTCAGAACCCTTTGTTGCAATTAAAGCAACAAATCTGTTATGGCATGTCTCAACCAGCTTTGCACTTTTGAAGACTGAAAGGTTTTAGTCATTGTTCTTTGCAAAATATGTCAAGCTGGGTCAGATTTTAAGGTTGAATACACAAGTCTTGCCATAGGTTTTCAATTGGGTATAAATCTGGACTTTGACTGGGCCATTCTAACACAAGAAAGTGCTCTTATCTAAACTGACATACTGTAGCTCTGCTGTATGTTTAGGGTTGTTGTCCTAGTGGAAGGAAATCTCTGCCTCATTTTGAAGTCTTACAGCTTCTAAGAGGATTTCTTCCAGGATGGGCCTGTATTCAGCGCCATCCACCTTCACATCAGCTCAAACCAGCTTCTCCATATCTGCTAATGAAAAGATCACAACACCATGGTGCTCCAGCCACCATGTTTCCCCAGGTGTTTGCGGTTTTCATGGATGAAATTTGTTTTCACCAGACCAGAGCATCTTTTCCCAAACGTTTCCCATCTCCCCTACATAGCTTGTAGCAAACTGCAAACAGGACCTCTCATGGCTTCCTTCTTGCCACTCTTCCTGGAGGACCAGATTTGTTAACTGCAGCACTAATAGTGGACTTGTCAACAGATCCTCCCACCTGAGCTGTGGATCTCTGCAGCTCCTCCAGAGAAACCTTGGGCCTCTTGAATGCTTGCCGAAGTCCTGTTCTCCAGGATTGTCGCATAAGGCAGAAGGCTAGTTCTTGGTACATTTGCGTTTCATTTTAAAAACCTCTGAAAATAATTAGATCACACAATGTTCTAGAGCAGTGGTTTTCAATAGGTGAGGCTTAATATTTTAGCCTAAAATATTAAGGCTAAAATATTTAGACTAAAATATTAGAGTTACTAAGTGAGGTGTGAAAAATGTTTTTGTCTCTTTTCTTTCCAGCTTCTGGGAGGTGATGCAAAAGTTTATTCTGATCATAATCATCATCATTGTCATCATTATTAAAAGAGCACTTTAACAAAAAGGTAAAACAAAGTGCCAAACATCAGAAATACATCAGATAAGAGATAAGATCTAATAAAATACTTGGTTGTTAAAATAGCAATAGGTTTAAATTGTGTATAATTAGCCTAAAAAGTAAATCGGATTATGGAACGTGTTGACGTCTGTTAAATTCAGGTTATCTTTTTTATTATTATTATTTCAGTTGATGTTTCCTGTTGACGTGAGTTCAGTTTATCATTGGCGTCTGTTTAGTTCAGTTTGTCTGCTGTTGAAAACAATCGTTTATGAATTTGCTCTAATGACAGTCAAATTTTAAAACTAGGCCCTCTGTCCGTGATGTTTCAGTAAAAGTAGCCTGTAAGAAGGAAATATTTGGATGGATATTTTAAGAATAGGCCTTTTTTATGAATGTACTTTGTTAAAAGAAATACAATTAAAAAACATGTGTTGGGCTATCAGTTGTTTTTGAAACAGCATTCCAGGAACACAAAAGAAAGATGCATTTACTGCAGGGACCTGTGTGAGGTAGGTTTGTGGTTGGGGGGGGGGGGGGGGGGGGGCATGGTTATCTTTACCTATAGTGTTTAATTCACTTTGAAGTTACATGGACAATCCAGTGGACGAATTGCCCTTGAATGCACCATTAACCTGCAGGAGTCCTGCCACACACTACTATGGTGTTGTAGCATGCCATATGTTGTTTTAGGCTGGTTGAATGCTGGTGAGAAACCTTAATGAACCGCATATTTCCGCTGTGGTTATTTGCACTTTTACACCCTTACTTCTGAAAGCGATGGCTTTTTTCGTGCTACAGGAAAAGTGGCTGGATACAAATACACCACTCTGTGTTGGTCCATCACACAAAACCTCAGTGAAATACATTGAAGTTTGTGGCTGTAGCATGACACCAAGTGAAAACGTTTAGGAAGCAGGAATACTTCTGCAAGCTCACAAACGCACAGCATCATGAAGAATCTCCTCACAGATTCAAATCAGTTCACGTGTGCCACCAGTGAACAAGTTATGTACACAGACATATAGACGACGAAGCTATCTCACCTGTAAGAAGGCTAGGTTTTGGGACTGAGCCAGCAGACAGTGGATTTCGTCTTTAGCTTTGCTGATGTGGTTGACATTTTCACTGAACTTTGTGACCAGACCTCTGATTTTGACCTCGCCGGTCTCCACCTCTTTGTCTATCGTCTTCAGGGCTTCACCCTCCTCTCTGGTCAGCATGTCCCGCATCTGCTGATACCCAGCTGCTACTGCACTCTTCCTGTGGATGGCTGACTCCTTGTGAGGACCAGATTAACAGAAATAAACCCAAAGACAGGACAAACCGAAATGAACAGGGTCGACGTTCTTCGTTTCAAACCTTCACCGATCATTCAAATGACGACAAACCTTCAGCTTGTTCTGCATGGACCTCATTTGTGAAATGACAGTCTCATTCTTGGAGAGCTTTCCATCCAGAAACACTAACTTTTCCCTCAGGTCAGCCTGTAAACAGAAAAACACGATGCATTCAGTTGGACTTCAAGGACGATGCATTCAGCCATATCCTGTATCATTACGGTGATAAGAGTTAGTCACCCTTAAATACACTTGGCTCCACCACATTATAAATAATTGCTGGATTTACATTTCAAAATATAATTGAACAGATGTATTGTCTACTGTTTAGTTGGGGTGTAATTCAATCCTTTGATATTAAAAATAATATCCCCTTTAGCTGCTTGCGCCTGGATATGAATGTGACTTTCTAAGCTTTATACCTGGCTGTGTCTATTCTTGAGACCTTTATGATGAAGTAAGAAAGGGACACTAAGTGTTAAAAGAGTGGACTAAGTTGTGACTCAGTTGTGAAAGCATTGAAGAAGCAGATGGTGCAAGTAAGAGGATATGTGCCACTCCTAATTTATGCAAGGCGGCTGAAACGCTGCAGCAGTAACCCAACAAAAATGCTACTTTCTCATGTTTCACTATGCAGACTCTCTGTCTCTGCTCATGAAGATGTACTCAGCTCTGCATGCACAATAATCAGAGCGATTTGAATTGTGCACTCAGAACTACTTTCTGATTCCGCCTAAAAAATATATATATATATAAAATTATGGAGTGCAGCAGCACATTATGTATTTAGTTCCCTTGTCTATGGCCTACAAACCATTTCAGACTGTGTACAACAGCCATGGGCATCTCCATTCTTTCTTGTTCAGATCCACCGGTCTTACAGCTGACAACCTCTCACACTGTGCGACTGAAATAACAGAGTCGCTTGCTCTCTAAAACAAAATGTCTTTAGCTGCCAACAAAGTTAATGATTCAACAGCATATGATCGGTTCAGGGCTGTGCATCAACTAGCAGGTGAGCTTCAGTAGTTACTGCTCATTTTCACTGCCAGAAGGTAATAACATGTAATGATGATGCTCAAGGCCTCAGGTTTGTTTCAGAGGATATTTCTAGACCAGAGGCTCCAAAAAGGCCTCCCTCAGCCTGCAGCTCGAGGCTGACGGATTCCAAACATGGAAAACTGTGTATAAGATGTGCTCATGGTTTGAGTTAAAGGCTTTTAGAGGTAACACAGCTAAATCTGGTGTTGCATATGTATGGTTTGAACTTCTATAAAAGAGTCTGTATCCAGAGATCAACAGTGATAAGTCGGTTCCCTTCCCTCCGGATCTTGTCCACAGGACATGTAACCTCTGACATCGGCAAGCTGAAAGAAAATCCTCCGTTGTTCAGCAGGTTTGTCTCATGGAGTCCTCTCTGTGGTATCCACGCACCATCAGTGGGGGAACAAACCTCTTTTTACACTTCTAACACAAGGAACTCAAGTTGCTCTGCTAAGTCATCTTTGACTTTGCTTCACTCTGCGTTTATGAGGAAAACTCCTCCCACACCTTCTCCTCACGTATACTGAGATGATGCACCGCCTGACTTTTAAAAAGCAATGTGCTCACCGACAGTTTCATCCGTTTTCTGGAAGCATGAAATATTTGCACGGCATGAAATACCTGACACCGTCACTGGTTCAGAGAAGGCTTAACACATAATGCGACAGCTGCGCCCGATGTCCTGAACACGATTGTGTGCGGTGACTCTTGAAGTGCAGTCCACGCCTAGTGAATCTTCAACAAATTCTTTAATGACTACGTGCGTCATAATCCTCTCGAGGCTGGGCACACCTTCATCCAACACGTTTTTCCTTCCACTCGACTTTCTAAGGACGTGCTTGGATCAGTGTTGCCAAGTCCGCTTATTATAAGCGGCTTTGAGCTTTTTTTTTTTCCTGAAGTCGCTTGTAAATTTTGTGAGTCGCGGGTTGCAGTTTTTTGAGCTTGTTAGTGACCCACTTGCACTGCCGCGCTACAGCGTTGCGTGCTGGAGCGCATCCTGTGTCGCTGCCATATTGACTGGGTCTTTTCTACTCTAGGCTGGCATAGGAGCTGACAGGAGTAAAGGCAGAGGGAGTACTTTTTATGTAGTTTACGGTTCCAATAACCGGCGATAACCGCCGAGAGTAGATTACGCGGCGCAGATCACCATTTTGGGCTGACATTCTGAAGATGAGTTTTTACGTGCTGCTGATAATATTACAGAAACCTAACCCATAAACCATACTTTAATGCTTATTAATTTGCTCTGTATTTGACAAACTTATGGCTGAATCACATTGGCAAGGAGTTACATTGTCGGCACATGCCAGAAGCTGTACAAAACGGTTCTCTTTCAGTGATATTAAGCTCCTGCCTGAGTTGCAAGCAAAGGATAAGACACGAATCACCGGGAAGCGTTAAACCCATTCCTATACTTTAAAAATAAATCGTTATGCACGTGGATCTAAACAGCATACAAAATATATGAAGAAATGATTGTTGTTGGTGTGTACAGAAAGCTCAGGAGCATGTGAGAGAGAGACTGAAAAAAACAATAATTAATACGTAATGCCATGTACGAAATAAAAGTATTTTGGCAGGAAAACACATTGATTTCCATGCTAAGAAATACCTTCCTGTGTCCCTGTGGAGCGTCTAAATGCTGGACAACGATAATAATGACAACGATATAATACTCATGCGTTAGAAGCCCTAATGTTGTACTGTATTAATGCAATGTTTTAATTTCTGAGAAATCAGCTTGCATTAGCTGTAAGCCACATTCATAGAATTGTGCAATACATTACTGTAACCTTTTGAACACCTTTCTAAACTAACATTTCACTCATTTCCCAGTTTATCACTTTGGTTCGTTAGAATGCACCCACCTCCTTCTTGCTCCTCTGCTCCTCTGGAGAGGTGAAGGAGCAGCCCCTGTGGTTGTGCTGCAGGCAGAGGGTGCAGATCGGACGCTGGTGTTGGCTGCAGAAGTGCTCCATCAGCTTGTAGTGGTCGCTGCAGATGCGCTCCATCAAGTCCTCCACGGGGTTAGTCAGCTGGTGGAGGCGGAAGGTGGGGTTCTCCCGGTGGGGCCGCAGGTGCTCCTCGCAGAAGGAGGCCATGCAGGTGAGACAGGTCTGAGCCGCGACCGCCTCCATGCAGGTGTCGCAGCGGACCGCGTCCTTCTTTTTCTTCTTCTCCGGTTTGATCGCCGCCGCCGCCGCCGCCGCCGCACCTTCGCCCTTGCAGGACCTGACCCTGAAGGTCTCCACCACGGTGCTGAGGACCGTGTTCTTCTTCAGCTCCGGCCTGGTGGCGAACAGGGTCCGGCACTGGGGGCAGCTGTAGGAGTCCTTCCAGGTGGCGAGCAGGCAGTCCTGGCAGAAGTTGTGTCCGCAGGGGATGGTGACCGGGCAGTCAAAGGTGCTCAGGCAGATGCTGCAGGTCAGCTCGTCCTCCAGGCTCATGAGGGAGAACCCGATCTCCTCCGCTTCGGCCATCGTGGCACCTACAGCTGCAGCGAGGAAGAAACGAAACTTAAATCAGCGGCGGCGGAGTGAAAACGAAAGTAAGACTGGTTTTGGTGCATTTACGGAGAAAGATAAGTTTTGGCAGGTCGACGTGTATCTCGGGTTTGTGTCGGCTGGCGTCTTTCGAACGAGCAGGCAAAACACGTTCGTGTCACATTTAAAGAGCTTTAAGGCCGACGGTGGCGTGAACGAGCAGCGTCACGAAACTCTCACGAGCGCGCACTGCTGTTAAACTTCCGCTTTAAACGATTAAGAAATGTCTCCAGTCTTACAGCTCCTTCGGGGTGTCCTGGACGCAGTTCAGAGCAGCTTCTCCTAGAGCGGTGCTGTCTCGGACCAAGGTGGAGCCGCAGGACACCGACCCGACGCGAACCGTGACGGGTCTGCTGCTCTGACTAAAGTCCCTCCCTTCCAGTTCACCAACAACAGGTGTGGCGTTACAGTCAAGCCTCCTGTTAAAATGACTTTACCTTTGACCAGGGATTGGCTGTTCTAAAAGTCACTGGGTGACGTCATCGCCTTAATTGCTGTACAGCGAATGGGAAATGAGGTGTAGATATTAGTAATGGACATCCAGGACCGAGCGCAATTTGTGGCAGTGGCATATCATTCTGGCAGTTCCGGTGGCAGTTCCGGGTTGCCACGGCATATGCCACTAGGCTGACAGTCTCCACTGGCATCTGCCACAACAGAGACAGGGTGCCAGCACAGGGTGTCAGTGATCTACTGGCACCTGTCACAAGGCTGACAGGCTGACAGAGCGACTTACGCCGTTACGGGCGCTGTCAGCGCCGGTTTTCGGCAAAAAAGCTTAGTTAACGTGACTTTAGGTGGATTTTGGTTTTGAAATTATGATCTCATTATTTAATAAACTGTGTCAGCCCGTTCATAAAGTCATATTTATTTGATGGAACGATGTAATTCGTATGAAAATTAGTGGCCAATGACAGGGTGCCAGCACAGGGTGCCAGTCTCTCCTCTCCTGGAACCTGACACAAGGCTGGCCCTGGCCACCTAGTGGCAGGTAGCCACTAGGTGTCCCTGGCCACTTTTCAGTAAAATACTCTTTTCAAACCATGATATTGCTTATTAACATGTGTAAAACCTTTAATGATGTGACTGCATTTACTTTGGAAGCAATGGCGTAAATAGTGTTTTCTATGTATTTAATATGCTGTAAGGAAAGAAGCATTCCACACACTGCTGATGTGCTACACAGAATAGTTAGTATGACATACATAGTCATTCTGAAAGCACCTGGCCATGAGGGTGTCAGAGAACAATGTGAGTTGACATCGTTCCACAGAATACTGGAGGGTGAAAATGAGGTCAGGTTGTAGTAGTTGTACCCAAATTCTATGCTGATTAGTATGTGTCTCTCCTTAAATCTATCTAAAATCCAGATAGGCTGCAGCAATGAAGATATATGGTTACTTGTAAAAGTCTTTATTTACTGAAGTTCTTCAAATCTTGCAAAAACTTTTAGTTTTTTTACATCGACAATGTACAAACAGAACTTTTCATAGTCCTCCTTCTTTTCAAAAACAAAAGTAAAATGCTCCACTGGAGAATATTCATTATACTCTTCATTCCATGTCTTGAGGGCTTCGAGAGCTTCTGCTTGTTCTAGTTCGTCCATATCCAGAACAACAGGAAGTGTTATTCTTCCACTAAATTGTTGTTCTCTGCACCAGTCAGCTGCAGCCTGACTATCGACAATGAACGGGCTTCCCTGCAGAAAATGATAGATTAGTTACAGATTGCTAATTTAGCCTACATCAAGGGATCATATTTCCTTTTACATTTGACAAAAACAGATTACATTCAAATAGCTATGTAGTTTAACCCTTTTCTGTTAACCTTTTCTGTGTCTTCTTCTTCCTGGGCTTCTGAAAGTCTGGAAATAAATGAACAAAAACAGAGGAGGGGGGGCTGAGCCAGTACTGTATCTTTTAATGACTGCAGTTTATGTAGTTGTGCACACACAATTGTTATTTACCCCTCATTTTTCTTCACGGTATTTATGAGCATCATCTCTGCTTGGTAGCGGCAAAGGTTGTTATTTTGCAGCCACTGGATGACAACTAAAAAAAAATCATGTACAGCAGTTGTACAACACTAAATCAGTCACATTTCCATGTTGAAATTTAGTTTGTTTGTTTTTTTTATAATGGTTACTCTTATTATCACACAAATTTAGTATTGGTTATTATTCCCTAAGACCATTTACAGAAACATAATTTAAGTTAAGGGCATTGCATGAGGACAAATATTTTTTTATGGGTGTCCACTGTAATATTTGTCAATTGTCTATTTAGATTTGTTTTGTTTTTAAAGTTTGTTTTGGTTATGCAGACCAGAAATCACCTGGAGGTGTTGGAAGCCATTGTAAAATTGGTACCTATTTTTACAGAAGGACTCAAGAGGGAGACATTGTTCAAGTTCAGTTGTTATTCAAGTTGTTGCTGTCACTGAAATATTACATTTTTTGTGCCAGGTTATTTTTGGTAATGTTTTCTGCTTTGTTGTGTTATTCCTCCATCGTATGATCTGTTCAGTTTTCTCCATCTCAATCAAATCAGCATTTGTTGTCTGTCTGCTGGTCATTTTGTGTTCAGTTAATGTTCAGATGAGTACATAAAGGATCAAACCCCTATGTAAAACTCAAATGTTACCCATTTCACATTATAAAATCCTTCTTTAACGCTTTCTGAACATCTCTCATCCTTGATAGTTTTTGGTCCTATCAAGGATGCCTTTTTATAGCTTAGATAACATGCAAATTAAACTGAAAGCCTTTGTAAAGGGGAGTCGATGACCTGGATGACTGATAATCTTCACCAGCACAGATGGACATATAAAAGTGTTTTTGTCACCAAGCCCATTTACACTTACAAACCTATGCCATTAGTAATTGCTTTTTCTTTCTCAGTTTTAGGGACTGAAGCTCACCTCAGGCAGAATCACCTCTGTGACCATGTGTTGGTCAACATCTCCACTGCCAGGGACATACAGAATGTTTTCAAGCCGTGTGATGAGAACCTCTGTCTGTAACAACAAGGGAGGCAGTTATCATGAGTGTCGTTAATTGAAATTGACAAGACTTTTAAATTTTAGCAATTGATTGGATGCTTCTTAAAGTTTTTCTGTAACTAGGATGACACCCTACAGCATTAAAAAAATACAACAAATAATTCAAAAAGAAAGGAAGACAATACTATGGAATCTCAAACAGGACATACGTCACCATTCCCTTGAGCATTCTTTGAGAATACAGCACTAACAGTAGCTCATCCAGTTTTGTATTTTGACATGGTTTTGAATTGAATTACATAAAGCAATGACAACGTACCATCATGTCATTAAAAGTGGTGACATGCTCACTGTATAACCTACTAAGGGCTGGATCAAAGCCTTTGTGTTTTCACAGATACATTCTGTTTGACAGAATGTCACCAGTCTGCAACTTCTTTTCCAGGTCCTGCAACATTTTAGATTAAGTTAAATTCACAATTTGATTTAATTTCCTGAAAAATATGATTGTCTTCTACATAATAATGAATGTCATCACCTTAATCTCAGAATCTGTAAGAATATCTTCTGCTTTGACGGACTGCAGAATGTTGTCGCTGTTAAAGAAAAAAAATTAAAACTTTGCTCAGAATTAGATGAGAGATTGAAAAAAATTAACAAAACTTATGACTTTATTGAAATGTACAATTTTTATTCATGTATATAATACCATGTCTATCTTTGTTTGAGAGGAAAAAATATATTGGCATGAAAACAGGTATTTATTTACTAATTTATTTACACATTGTGTAAACAGCAGGGCGTCATTATTAGTCATTTAGCCATAGCCCAGAGTTTAACATTTGGCAGTAGGATGTTTTCATTCCAATTCTGAAAGTGCTTGAAAAATAACAAAATAAAAATATTTTTTGTACAAGCATGTATTTTATTAGTGTCATTTGTTCCAAAATTGCATATTAAAATGCCCAAACAGGCTATTACACGTTCTGATTTAAAAGGATAAAATATATAATTAATTTGCGATTAATCTTGAATTAACTATCAACATTATGCGATTAATCACAATTAAAAATTTTTTTATCATTTGACAGCCCTAATATAAATACATGTCTTGTGTCCTTCACATTTGTTAATTTAGTTTTTATTGTACAGACTATTAATACGTTTTCTTCTCGAAAGCGGTTAAAGTAAACTAATGCCCACTCCCGAGTTCAGACACTAGATGGCGCAAAAGCAATAATCTAACCTACTGTATCTAGATATTTACCTGAGAGAGCACCTGCTAACTAACCAAGAAATTAATGAGAATGTGTGGCAGCATAAACGTTAAGAAGGCATTTAGTCATATTTAGGCCCGAACAATCAACAGAGAAGGTCAAGAGTAAATGACGAGACGAACAGCCATGGTAATGTTACAGTAGAACTTTGGTGGATGATGAAGATTTGCAGGCATGCGTCACAAGACTAGAGGCAGCAGCAGCAGCCGATTTCTCCACCCTCCCAACCAGGACAGGTTGGAGGCTGTCTCGAGCCAAGCATGCAGGTCATATAACCTTTTTGTTACGTTCATAAAGCACTCAAAATTATCCCCCCCCCCTCCCTCTCTCTCAGCCAAACTTTCACCCTGTACTGCAATGAACTACATCGTTCCATCAAATAAATATGACTTTATGAACGGGTTGAGACAGTTTATTAAATAATAAGATCATAATTTCACAACCAAAATCCACCTAAAGTCACGTTAACTAAGCCTTTTGCCGAAAACCGGCGCTGACAGCGCCCGTAACGGCGTAAGTCGCTCTGGCAGCCTGTCAGCCTTGTGACAGGTGCCAGTAGATCACTGACACCCTGTGCTGGCACCCTGTCAATGGCCACTAATTTTCATACGAATTACATCGTTCCATCAAATAAATATGACTTTATGAACGGGCTGACACAGTTTATTAAATAATGAGATCATAATTTCAAAACCAAAATCCACCTAAAGTCACGTTAACTAAGCTTTTTTGCCGAAAACCGGCGCTGACAGCGCCCGTAACGGCGTAAGTCGCTCTGTCAGCCTGTCAGCCTTGTGACAGGTGCCAGTAGATCACTGACACCCTGTGCTGGCACCCTGTCAATGGCCACTAATTTTCATACGAATTACATCGTTCCATCAAATAAATATGACTTTATGAACGGGCTGACACAGTTTATTAAATAATGAGATCATAATTTCAAAACCAAAATCCACCTAAAGTCACGTTAACTAAGCTTTTTTGCCGAAAACCGGCGCTGACAGCGCCCGTAACGGCGTAAGTCGCTCTGTCAGCCTGTCAGCCTTGTGACAGGTGCCAGTAGATCACTGACACCCTGTGCTGGCACCCTGTCAATGGCCACTAATTTTCATACGAATTACATCGTTCCATCAAATAAATATGACTTTATGAACGGGCTGACACAGTTTATTAAATAATGAGATCATAATTTCAAAACCAAAATCCACCTAAAGTCACGTTAACTAAGCTTTTTTGCCGAAAACCGGCGCTGACAGCGCCCGTAACGGCGTAAGTCGCTCTGTCAGCCTGTCAGCCTTGTGACAGGTGCCAGTAGATCACTGACACCCTGTGCTGGCACCCTGTCTCTGTTGTGGCAGATGCCAGTGGAGACTGTCAGCCTAGTGGCATATGCCGTGGCAACCCGGAACTGCCACCGGAACTGCCAGAATGACATGCCACTGCCACAAATTGCGCTTGCTGTCTCTCCACACTGGGTGGGACCATAGACATTATATACGTAGACGCCTCGTTGGGCGGGTTCTGCCTATGCTGCGAATGCGTCAGAGCGTCCGCCATGTTGAATGTGGCAAATCTGCAGTTAGACTCAGTCACTTAAACAGTATCAGAGGAACTTTAATCTCAGAATATACTTTATATTCGTAATATTTTTATTTTTCTAATATTATGCGTTTATTTTTGTATCCCTTTGGCTTCATTTTCCTACCTTTATTCTCGTAAAGAATAAAAATAATTCCAAAAAAAGTAAAAAACAAGGCAACTGGACTTGTTATCCGTAGTATAAGACGTTTCGCTTCCTCTCCAGGAAGCTTTCTCAATTCAAAAAGTCTTTGCCTTGTTTTTTACTTTTTTTGGAATGACCATGACCTGGATGACTGAGAATCTTCACCAGCAATAAAAATAATTATAAGAATCTAACCTGGCCCTATTACTCCAGGACAAAGATAGTTATGCAAACTGTGATTATTCTGGAAATGTTCCCCCTTAATTGTCATAATATGAAGTTTTTCCCATAATACTACCACTTTTGTCTTTTTATTTTATTTTATTCTCCTATGAATACTTCAAAATCTATATATGCACATCGATTAAGCCAATTTGGCTGCCAATCTCTATCAATTAATCACTATATATTTTTTTACAAGTGTATGTAAGCTCCATCTATATCTTTCTATCTGAATACTTAAAACATATACACAGGGAACACAGATGTTCACTACTTTCTGCCACAAACAATATGGCGGTGACGTTGACGCACAAACGTTTATAATGTCTATGGGAGTAACATCTGGGGTGTTCTTTGATCTGGGAGATATGGCTCAGCACCCAGAGCGGCATCATGTGAAGGGTTGGCATAATCACACAAGAAAGGTTCAGATGTGCCCTGAACTGTAGTTATTTGCACACCGATTCAAGGGCAGTGGACCCCCCTTCTTTTTTTAAGGTGTTCTTAACTCCACTTGATCATTACTAATTTTAAATAAAAAACAAAATGGCTACTTAAAGGTTCCCTTTAAGTAGCCCTCGCGACCCCATGAGGTTATCCCTCATGGGGTCGCGAGGGGTGCTGGTGCCTTTCTCCAGGAGTTCAATGGGGGAGAGGCTTAAAGGGTCAATAAACGAAATTTCACCACTAGGTGGCTGTTGAGCACTGTCTAATGATCAAAACAAGGTTGTGATATTATGTATTTTTTTTAATATCTTAAATAAATGAAAACCTAATTCACAAAGAATGTCAAAGCAAACACCATGTTATGGCATATTAACAAAGTCTCTGGAAGTCTTCAGAAAAATCTGAATTTGATCCTGTTTTTAAAGTCATAGTATGTGATCAGGCCCCTTTTAATAATGACAGTTGTGTTGCTGTTGTGTTGACCTATCAATTCATTAAGAAGGTTATGTCTTAACCTGCCATATTTATAGCTGCATATCTTTAGCTCTTTTATATTTTTCATAAATTTGGTAAAAAGCTTAGCAAGTACTGCATTAGGAAATAATTTTCATCAGTACCCTCCACCTTTGCTGCTGGTCTAGTAATTTTCTTGTGACACGCATTTCATCTGCCTGCCATGAATAGTATGTTCTCTAGTCTTTCATATTATGAAGAGCAGCCTAGAAAAACCAGGCTGTGACACATTTATACTCCAGGGAAACAGGAGGGATCACTAAATAAATATCCCCAAATACCTTTAGGAACTTAAAAAACACTGTATAAAACAACAACCAAAAGTGCTTCAGTTACATTTATTTTATTGGAAGTATTAGTTTTAAAATTGACAAATGAGATACTTTGTGGTTTTTTTTTATTATCAAAGAGGTTTACAGGTCAAACGCATTTGAGATTTCGATATACAAAAGAAGCAGAAATGCTGATGAACCTTGAAGATTTATTGAGCTCAGCACGAGCAAAACTAAGTGTGACCTCTTGCCTGGGGCCGCTCCTGTGGGTGTGGGCAGGTTTTGGGGACGGGTCCTGAACGGCTTGGGGTTCCCGGTAGGCTGGCTGCCTGTGCACTGGGTAGGGGGGTGCCTCCCAGTTGTACTCGGTCTGGTGAGTGGGCCGGAGGCCGTTGGTAGGGCTGGGGCTTGCAGTCTACTGCGCTTTGGTCAAAGTTGCTGTTGTTTTAAATATGCTGTAAAAAAATAAACTTGAACTTGGTGGGCTGGGGGTGCTTGGGGCATGGGAGGGTATAATGGGGTCTGGTGTTGGGAGGGAGTTTAAGGGATTTTGATTGTGTTCGGGTGGACAGTGGGGGTTTGGAGGCTGCTGCTCCTGGGCCACACTGACTCACCTCTTGTGTCCGTCTGCCTGGGACTGCTGGGGCCGCCCAGAGCCGAGTGGACCTGTCTTTTGTCAGAGGCCTTCTACCGTTCTTGCCACTCTTACAACTGTGCCCATTCCAAGTGACAAACTCGCCCACATACGCCCGCTCAAAACAAACACACTTAATTCTACACATGTTCACCCACACACCGATACACAAGTAATCCAAGTGGTTGAAGGTCATACAAACACAGGTTAGCATTACATCAACGTGGGCTGCTTACTCTCACGTAGGGTCCAGTCCGGATTCATTAAAGTCAACCGCGCAATTCGGATACTGTCTTGAGATGTCCTTTTTATAGAGCAAAACTGCTCTGGTACACGCAGGCCACCAGCTTGTCTATGTGGCACGCCTTAAATGCAGCGACAGGACAAGTGAAGAAAAATAAAAAATAGAAAAAGGGTTGGTTTTCCGTCTCAGGTGCTGTTGACGTGGGGCTTTCCAGGCTGCTGTGTCTTGTTCTGGCTGCTGCTGTAGGCCTCGTTGAGCTGCTGCAAGTCCCTCATCATGCCAGCAAACTGTTCTTCCTGAGAACCAGATGAAAGCCGCAATTAATTAACGCGCCGGGATCATTTATGGTTGTTCTAAATATTCAGCCGCTGCCTATTGCTGTCACTTGGGTTTTAAGGTGGTCACCTCTTATTTTATTTTTTTTATACTGAATTATAATACAAACTTCTAGTTTGGTGTGACAGGCAGTCGCTGTCCGGTCTTTGCGCTCGTGCACTGCTTAGTTCTCGTCAAACATGGTGCTCTATATAAGGACCGGATGCACATCTCTTCTTAAACTCCTCACTTGTTCAGGTTCAGCCTTGCAACCCTAAGTGGCGCTGTCATTTTAAAATAAAGTTATTTATTCCTGGCAAGCCTTGTGAACAGGTCAAACCTGTTCCGTTTCTAACTAACTGTACTTAAACGTGATCATGGGAATGTGCACCTTAAACACTCCCGGGAACAATTGCAACTGTCTGGAGTGTTTTCAGCTTGTTCAGAAAATATTTCTCTGTATAATGATTGACTTTAAATGGTTTGGAAATAGCCTTACAACTCTTATCATTGGCATTGGGAGCCGATATTATATGGCACTCAAGCCTCTGATGGCGTTGCATGATGCTGCCTTTTAAACACTTTATTTTTTTCCTGTTGGACTTTTCTTCGTTGTTTACAGGTTTTTAGTCAAATTCTCTCCTCAAAGGAATTTACTTGAATTGTGTTTGGCTGCAAAAAAAGAAACATATTCAGCCACTTTTGATAATGCTGCTTGCTACACTTTGATTGAGCAACGCTACATTTTGCACGTGTTGACGCTCAGAGTTTGGAGCCGGCCAAATAAATGTTACTTCATCCCATTGAAATCCATTTTAATATTTGAAGCTAACGTTCATATCTAAATGAAATACATTTATTTTTAGGCTGACTGCTGATATACAATATTTATCTCTGTATGTTTTTGTTTTCATAAAGTAATTATAAAAAGGCATCTCTGAATCAAAGCTTTATCCCAAATGTCTCACAGGCACATTTTATGACAAACAGATGTTTAAATGTGAGAAACGGCTGAAAAATAACCTACTGGAATACATAACAGTGTCATTTTAACGCAGCATAGATAATCTCGATATAAATGATATATTGTCATCATACATGTCTTTTTTTAACTCAATATTTTTAAAATTACGACGTATTGCCCAGCCCTAAATACATTTAAACAAGATAAAATGCAAACTTATGAATACCTGTAGTGGATACAAATTAATTCAGTTCATTTTCATAATGCCAATCCACAACAAATGTCATCTCAAGATTTTTACAAAAATCTTTTCTAAGCTATGGAACCCTTTGTCAGACTTTAAATTAATATTGTCTGTTTTAGTTTATATTTAGTTTAATCTCATCATATTTAAAAATTTTAAAAGTCAAGCTTTTTTATTTGCAGATATATATAAATATCAGAGACTTCATTTAAGGTAGTTAGGTTTTACAGCTATATTATTTTATATGACAATATTAAGTGCAAACTTTAGCGTTTTGTTTTGTGTCATGCAATTGATATGAAAGTAAAACAGAATGAAATCCTTATTTTTGAGAAGAAAAAAAGTGGGTCAACAGAATAATGAAGAAAAAAAATTGTGGCTCTACTATATGTTTACTTTAACATTAAAACCGTCTAGACCCCAGCCTTGGACCGGTACTGGGGGAAGAATGTAACTTTTTAGCAATTACAAACTACTTAAACAATCATTATAATAAGAATTATATTTTTCAAATCGATTCCACACACGTCTATGTTTGACTGGAGTTTGTAATTACTAAAGTAAATGTAACACGAGTTACAAAAGTTATTTTTTGCTCAAATTCAGGACAAAATGTCCTGAACCCTTGTCCTTTCACCTCTAAACAAAATAAACTCTCACCAGCTACAAAACTCTCGCAGTGCAGCGAACCAGTTTAATTAAAATCCTTTTAACTGACCCATTGGCTGCAGTAGTAAATAAATCCCAAGAGACATCTATTTATCCCTGACTGATACACGTCTCTGTTGTCCTTACCAGCACATTCATTCTCTCGGCTGCTGCAAGCGCAATACTGAGGTTCCTCTCATCTTCTTCCCGTTCCTCTTCAATCACCCCCAACCTGGAATAAACACAGAGAGAGTAAAACACCCATAACATACAAAAAGGATGGCTTTACAGAAAGGCGAGGAAGCTGTTATAGCAATCTGATCCAAAGGATTGCTATAACAGCTTCAACAGGCAACATCTACAGACACAAAAAGATTCTACACCTGAAGGTGGCGCTGGCCAGCTGCTCCTCTCGCACAGCCAGCAGGTTCCTCAGCTCGTCCACCTCAGCTTGCAGCATTGCATTCTGGTCCTGACTTTGGATGATGAAGTCCTCGAGACGCTTGGCCATGTCCAGCTCCCGCTCCGTCACCTGCTCTATTCCCAGACGGAGCTCGGACAGCTCCTGGGCGTGCTGCATGGGAATCACACTTTTATGTTAATGTATGCCATTCGAGCCGAGTGTTAAATCGTTTATTTATCTTTTTGGCTGGCTTGTCTGAACGTACCCGGTCCAGTAAACTGAACTGCTCGTTCTCGGCTTTCATCTCACCCGAATCCCTGTTGGGGTTGACAATGATCCAAGGAACTGGTGCAGGTGGACGCTTGGTGTTTTGACTCTAAACAAGGAAGACATAAGACCGTTGGTTTGCTTTACAAAACAAAAAAAATCAAAACAAAAAAACGTATCTGTAGAAAATTAGAAAAACTGTATATTTAGTAATATTTATTGTGTGCAAAGGCCTGTCTGTACTCACAGGATTTGGGGGGGTGATAACCGGCTGGTTGGCCTCCGCCTCCACTTCATGGTCGGATGTCGGCAGAGCTTCAGAACTTCTCTGCCTCTTCAGAGCTTGTTTGCTGTGGGGACGTCTGTGGGGAGCACTCTGGGTTCTGGTGACTGGTTTCCTCTCTCTCATGCTCCTACGAGGTCTGCTTTCACTGGAGAAAAAAAAACAGATCAATATTTAACAATGCAAACAGTTTATCCATGGCTAAACCATTACCATCCACTCAGCTGAAATATATCTGTAATACAGTCCTGTGTTATGATGTCCTAAGAAGGGCTTGAAGCATTGCTTAACAAAGTTAAAGAATGTAGTGTAGTGAAAAAATATTTGCCCCCTCAGAGAGTTCCTCAGTTTTCACTTTTTCCCCCCCCTTACAGTTTTTAGATAATCAATGTAATTTATGACCGTAATAAATACAAATGCAACTTTTAAAATTATGATTTAATTTTTAAGGGGATTTTTTTTACCCCTGTTTTAAATCATGAAATAACTGATAAACCACATTGTTGGTTCAGCTTCACTAGCAACTTAGCAATTACTTATCCAAGTAGTCACAAAAGGAAGCCAGAACAACATTTAAAATACTGCAGGCCTCACTTGACTCACTTAAGGTCAGTGTTCATATTAAAGGAGAAGTCTTTAGAAGAGGCTGGGGAAAAAGGGCATCCATGGGAGCACTATTGACCAAAAGCAATACAAAGGCTCGTCCATCATTCCATAATTTAATTTAATTGTATGTTGAATTTTTTATATCACACATTGTTTCCATTTATTTTATTTTTTCATAAATGTCTTGGGCCACTTGACTCATAAAATCTGAGAGATCATACAAATGTCCTTTTTCCCCCTTAGCCAGATAATTGGGAAATTTCCTAATGTGTCTTATCATCTTTATGCTGATGACATTCTGCTCTATTGTTGTTTTAAGATTACTGAATATTTCAAGTTCTCCTGCTTGATAAACTGTGTTAATGATATTAAACAGTGGCTCTGTGAAAAGGACTTGCAGATTAACTCTGATAAGATGGAAACACTAGTCATTGCCCCAGAGAACTAAATAAAGTAAATGAAGCAATTTCTGGGTGTATTGGGCTCCTCTGTCAAACCAAGCCTCAGAAACTGTGGCATCATTAAAGCCCTTAATAATCAAGCTCCATCATATATTAGAGCTCTGATTGTCCCGTATGTTCCAAGGAATCCAGGGAGGACAGATCACCCACTATTACCATCTAATGTAGAACAGATTACTGGATCAATGTGTGCTTCTGTGCTTTTTGTCTCTCTTGTCGTGTCTCTGCTCTGTCTTCTGTAACCCCAGTCGGTCGAGGCAGATGACCGTTCATACTGAGCCCGGTTCTGCTGGAGGTTTTCCTTCCAGTTAATGGGTGGTTTTTCTTTCCACTGTCGCTTCATTCTTGGTCAGTATGAGGGATTGCAGCAAAGCCATGTACAATGCAGACGACTCTCCCTGTGGCTCTACGCTTCTCCAGGAGTGAATGCTGCTTGTCGGGACTTTGATGCAATCAACTGGTTTCCTTATATAGGAACATTTTTAACCAATCTGTATAATATGACCCAATCTGTATAATATGATTGAATTTGACTTTGTAAAGTGCCTCGAGATGACATGTTTCATGAATTGGCGCTATATAAATAAAATTTAATTGAATAATTTTTGATTCTGCCATGTCACTAGAGTGTCACTCTGACAGATTAATCAAAAATTGCTTCTTTCAGTTTAGAAATGTTTCTAGGCTTCAAACTCTGGTGTCAAAAGCTGAATTAGAGATGATTATTCATGCTTTTATTTAATCTCGTCTTGGCTATTGTAGTAGCCCTTTTATGTCTTTAAATAAGAACGATCTTGGCTGTCTGCAGTTAGTGCAGAATGCTGCTTCAAGGCATTTAATCAACACAAGAAAAACACAGCACATTACCACAGTTTTAATCTCTTTACATTGGCTACCCGTACATTTTAGTTCATTTTAAAATTTTTGTCTTTAATTTTAGAGCCCTGAGTGGCCAAGCTCCAACTAATATTACAAACCTTTTACAACCATATTCCCCTTCTTGTAGTTTGAAATCCTCCAGCCAAAGACTGTTAATGGTTCCATGAACAAAATTTAGGACCAGAGGAGATCGGTCTTTTAAAGCTGTCTTGACTCTTTATTTTTTTAAGAAGCAGTTGAAGAACTACTTGTTCTGATAGGCTTGTAACTAGTTTTATACTAGGATGTTGCATTTGTGTTGTTTTATCTTTTTTTTAATCTTTTTATCTTATGTTCTTTTATGGCTATTTTTATTGTGAAGCACTTTGTGGATTTTACCCTGTGAAAGGTGCTATATAAATAAAGTTTACTTACTGGTATTTACAAAGCAAAATAACTCACCACCTCCTGCTGGTGGAAAATAGTTATTGCAGTCACATTATGACATTTCCTTACTGTGTACCATGTGCAGCTCATAGAAAACTACCCTCAGTCATCAATTGTCAAAGCAGGTACGTATTGATGCTTGGTGCTCAGAATAGAAATTAATCCATTCAGAATTGTCATCGCAATATATATTTGCGCAAACAGCTGGGATGCTATACGTGTTTGGAAGGATATCATATTTCGGTTGCAGCCCATGCAGATTCAGGCCTCTTGGTTGGACTTTCTTTGCCCACACCTGATGAATACTTGTAGTAGCTGAGATGCTAAAACTAACAAAGATTTGCAGGGATGTTGTGATGAAAGACAAAATATTCCTGATATCATGCAGCCCTAGTAGATGAAAATAATGTAAATGATAAATGGCTTATTTATGTTGTTGTTGTTTTTTTATCAAAGAAAATTATGCAATGAGCAAAACAGCACCTAACTGCTCTTTAAAAGATAACATTTTGCCCACGTGTTTAGTATAAATATTAAGAAGAGTTCTGCAGAAGATGTTACTAATGTGCAATGCTCCTTTTAAATCAATACATCTTAAAATGAATCCTGGCATTTAGGAATACCTCACTCTGTCCTGCAGATGCATTTTCAGCAGCTCCGACACAGAAGGCCCTCAATAAATGTCGAAAAGCTGCTGCAGGTATAATCAATCTCATCTATACATTTATTCAGTCATCTGAAATGACTGGATAAATTAATAATAAAGAAACTACAAACCGCCTGATGTAAACAGGAAGTAGAAAATGAAAAACTTGAGATTGTGTTTTCTTTTGCCGGGCATACACTGCACGATATTTTCAGTCGTGGTACTCGTATACAGCTCAAACTGTACGACGAAACTGCAAGGGTTAAAAGTTCACAGCTCACGATATCTGTTCTTACACTGTATGGCCCAACTCTCTGATGCGGCCTGACTGCTCATACTGTCCGTTCAAAAACCACACGTCGGACTCAGCCCCGTAGAGAGATGGCGCTACTCGGACTTGTCTACCCGGAAGCCAAACGTAAACAGTAGAAGAAGAAAAAGACGGAAGTGTCGATGCTCACTGTTAAATATGAGGGTCATGAGAACGAAACGAGCTGCCTTGGCAATTCTACAAGTTGCTCCTCCGTAGTTTGAAGCCATGTCAGACTTCTCTCCACGCCTATGTTTTTGTCTGAGAAGACGAAGAAGAATTCCCTTATTGGCACATGTGCAGTGCGCGAGGTTGGGGCAAATCGGCTCGTAGATGCGCTCAAGATCACTCACAAGGGCTGACTGAATTTAATCCGACCGTACGATTCCTGATCGGGAGGTGGTCGTGAGAGGCGAATCGTCCCTCGTTACCCTCCGTATACTACACAACGCAGGACCCACGATGAAGCTGAAACTCGGCCCGATCCATAAATATTTCGACTGAAGAATCGGCCCAAAAAGGGCGAAAACTCGTACAGTGTATGCCCGGCTTTAGTTGCCCTTTTATCCTTTAATAACAGGCGATTAATATTTTAGATTGGGATGCTTATTTAACAGTTCCATTTTTACATTACTCTGGCAAATATTTTCTAAGCCTTATACCAATTTCAGCCTTTATTTGATATAGTAAATGAGTTTACCAATATTTTAGATTATTATATTTAGTCACTTCTACCATGGTTGCAAAAAACAAACGGGCAGCATTAGGAAATAAAAGGCAAGTCATTATTAATAAAATCTATATTCACCAAACATTTGTTTGCCTGTTTTGCAAATGAGGTATGTAAAAAAAGACTATGATTCTGACAGAGCACAAATTAAGGATAAGTAAGGTGATAAATGAATGTTAAAATAGACCAGGAATAACATTTAATTTGCTCTTTTTCTCTACATATTTTTCATAAATTTCAAATGATCTTCATTGCTTGTGAATTATTAAGTAAGTACACATATGTTGCATGGTACCTGTCTCGTACGCCTTTGGAGTCCATAGGCAGCCTGTGGAGAGAGGGCTGAAGAGGACTGTACTTCATTAAGTCTCTGGGAGGAACATACACGGGTTTGGATTGTTCTGTATAGCTGCAAAGAAGAGGATGGTTACAGCAAACGTAAAATACCAACGTAAAGCTGATGGTACGGCACAATTGATATGCCTATAATGTACCTGTTCACAGTGATGCGAGGGGCTTCAGGACCAAGTGATTCACTTATCTGGTTTAGGATTGAAGGCAGAGGATGAAGCTTGTCAATTGTGTCCTGAGAAAGAAAAGCTGGAAGTCAGTCATGCATCGATATATGGGAGTGTAGTTCAGCTCATGGTGAACGATGGAAACCAAACTGAAATCCATTTCTGGCCCACCTGATCCTTCTTATAGATGATGTCCACCAGGAGGCCGTGCAGCACCGCCAGGCGGAGGGGCAAATCGACATAACCATCAAAGGATGTCATTGTGATATCAGCGTCTTGATTGGACGCCGTCTGCAGGAAACACCTCATACCGTCCCAGTGCTGCTGCAGGAACTCATTCATGAACAGCATGTACTCCTCCTTCTCTCCGAACCTAGATCCCCACAAAACATTTCATTTGTTTAAACATCTCCGCCCTCATTCGTGTCAAGTTTGTCAGCGTGGTCTGAGATGACTAAATGCCGCTCACAAGGTGAAGTTGGCCAGATTCTGGATGACTTTGGCAGTTAAGGTGAGGGTCCGCAGGGTGTTCGGCTCCGGGTACGGTTGTGTCAGGCCGAAAAGAGACGGACTCAGAATAGCCGGACATAAGAAGCGAAGGAAGAGGGAGGCAGAGATTAAACGCTGCCCAATTTCTGCTTTCCCGTGGTCTTCGCACAGCTCCATCCATTTGGAGAAGATTCTGTTTAATTCTTCAGGAAAAGGTCTGCGAAAGGGGAAAGATATGCTTAATGAGCTCCTTCAAGCAATTGCTGCTGTGTTTCTTTTTCGCTGTACTTATTATGTCTCACCCATGGTTCTCAATAATCTTCTGTACCACATCCTCACAGGTTTTCTGCAACTGCTGCTGGTTGTTGGACAGCTCAGCAGCAGGGCATTTGAGTGGGTCGACTTCACAGTTCTCCGCTGAGGTGTAAAGTCGGTTGATAAAATCCCCTTCATCAAAAAAAAAAAAAGCAGACATTTTAAAAAAAACGTTTCAACACTAACATCGTGTCTTGACCAGATATCCTGCTAACGCCAACAATCCGGCCAACGGTCCAGAGGGTTAGACCTGAAGTATGAGTATTTGCAATCTAGGATTTGCTTGGTCCTGCTAGAGCTAGCAATGCTAAAGAGGCTAACTGTGCTGCTCACTTATTAAAGTTGGTCAAAATTGTCATCAATGTTCTCAGCTTTGTCTGGCTAAAAAGGGAAGCTGCTATTCTACTGAGCTGCATGGTGTATTTTTTTCATCTTTCAGGTAGACACGTTGACGGCTCTGATCGAGAGTATTTAATAACCATTTATGGCAGAATAGTTCTGGCTGTCGGATCCATTTGTATTAATATTCATGATGATAGGTTAAAAACTATAGTAAATAAAAGCTTTCTGGATCTGAAGGAATCAGTATGAGCAGATCTATCAGTTCAGACACTGGTATCGGAGCTCACAAATCCCTGATCGGACCATCTCTGGAGGAAACCACAGTCACCTTTATCCATTACCTACCTAGGGTGTCAATGAGGTACTTCTGGCCAACCAGCTTCATGTATTCATCTATGGCTTTCGTGGCCAGTGTGTTTTCTCTGAAGATCAATGCCTCCTTCTCTCCAAGTCGGTCCACCTCTGCGGCTCCCAGATCAATGAGGAATTCCTGGAAAAGACCCCAAACGATGGATTATTACATTCTGAAAACAGCATTATTCTTAAGTTGTATTCAAGCGTGCACACATTTTCTCAACCTTGGCTTTCCCGATACTCTGGAGTACGTGGACAAGAGCTCCTGCCAGCTCCTCTTTCTCCTTCACGTTGAGAAGCGGCTCCAGGTTCCCGCACATATCTACATAATTCACAGTCACGTGCTCTGCAAACTCTTTGTACTTTTCCATCGGCAGCACTTTCAGGTTCTGGAAGCGGGCCTTGATGCGGAGAGAAGCCTGTGGACTCAGCGCCTCCTTGTTCCCAGCTGTAGCCGAAGCCTTGAAAGGATTGATGGGATACCACTTCTCCTGATAGGTCCTCCCTCGGATATCTGCCAAAGGTATGGTCACGCTGCCCAGCGGATGCAGGCTGAACTCGTCTCTGGAGTGGCGCTTCTTCTTGGAGTCTTCCTCGCGGAAGAGGTGCAGGCTGATTTGGGAGACCGAGGGAAGGTTGTCGAGCTCGAAGAATTCCCCCCAAAAGAGTTGACACCCACCAGCCGCTCCCCCACCAGCCCCCAGGCCTCCCGAAGACCCGGAGACATTGTCCCCAACCATGCTGGAGCGAACTGTTGGCTTGCCGACGGCTCTGCTGGTTGTGCGGGCGAACAAGGTTCCATCCAGGTGAACTTCACAGTAGTAACGCCGTTTGGGTGGAAGATCCTTTGCTTCGTTAACCCACAGACTCAGGGAGTTCTCAGTGCGCTCGATGTTATCCTGGGAAGATGATGGGAGTGTTTTTACATTGTGTTCAGACGCTGTTCCGACACATTTTTGCACATGGAAAACAACTCACCTTATTGGGCTGAGCAGCACGTCTGAGATCTTCAATCCAGCGGTCCCGCTCAGCAACCGAGGAGCAGCCGAAGCAGTGGGTGTTTTCAGAGTTTATCACCTGCAACACATCAAATCCATCCGGACCGTGTCAAGAGTGACGGAAAAGAAGAAGCAGCGCAGCAAACGTGTGGAATCCAAGCCGAGGGTTTACCTCAAAGCAGTACTTTTCCCCTAAAATGGAGCTATGGACCGGTCTGATGACAGTGCTGGTGTCGGCACTCAGATCCAGACTCCCCACGGGAACTGATATAGACTCACGGGAACCATACTGCCTTCAAGTTACAAACAACACCAAAGTTATACACCAAGTATATAATGAGAATGAAAGTTTAGAGCCCTGTGATGGCCTGGCGGCCTGTCCAGACAGCTCCCCGCCTCTCACCCAGTGACTGCTGGAGACAGGCACCAGCCTTAATATGGTATTTTATCAGTGGTAGAAGTAAATATATATTATTTATTTAAATAAACGCAATTAGGTTGTGTTATACATTTTGGTTTTAAATCTTTCAGATAAGATCATGTGGCTATGAATATACATATGCACAGTCCAAACCAAGTAAAAAAAAAAAACACCTGCACTAAGGAAACATAGTGCTTATTGACGTAAGCTTTTCTCACAAAATGCATGAGTCTAATGTCATCGTCAGCCGATTTTTGTTTCATGCTATAAAATCACCACAATAAAAGCTCCTGAAAATAGGAAATGTAGCTTTATTCTCTACACGCCAACCCGAGGCAGCTAAAAATCGCTTACTTTAGGAAGCCAAGTGTGTGCTTTACCTGCTTTTCTGTAATCCCGTGTTCAGTTGGGTGGCGCTGTTCCTTTTGGCCTTCTCCAGGCGTTTTTTGATCCGTGCCTGAGGGTGAAGATGTTACGCATGGGGTTGAATAGGTGCAATTATTTATTTTTGTCAGGAGGAAAAGCCAGGCTGTTGCACAGATAGTCTGACCAGTACTCACCCGCACGCCACCGTCCTGGCTCTTTTGCCGAGGGCCGCCTGGACGACCCACGTGGTCGGGGCTGCATTCTGAGGGTCGAGATCAAGAGTGTTAGCCTGAGAACGGTTGTAAGGTTTGTGGAAAATATGCTTTGGTCTTGACACTTTTCACTTTGGACATTTCTAGCAAGGCAAGAAAAAAAAGCGGATGTTTGAAAGATATTACCCAATCACTTCAATGCATTTTGTCGAGTCGTTTCAAGGGTTTTGCTTGATAGGATTTGGTAATTATTACTAGCCAAATATTCACCTTTTCCACCTTTGAAAACAGTTTTTGACGCATTTCCCCAAGAAGCATTCAGTATGGTGGTCCTCCCCCAAGAGAGCATATTTGTTTACAGACAAATGCATTTGCCAAAGCTGCGATAATAGTTGATGAAGTCAGAATAAGCTAGACAGGATGTGGTTTTCAGCTGGAGGCTGATAGCTACAGAAATCATAGTCAAGCATACAAACCTCACTAATGGAGATTCTTTGACTCTTTCATGCAAAATAAATATTCAAGACACCATTTCACCTTCCTTTTGCCATCTTCTTTATATTTCTAGAGTCGCTTCTTCAAAATGAAATAGCAGTCGGGAGGAAAACGTATCATCTTTGTCAACAAAGAGTTTAAGTGAATTTAAGACGTAGAGGCCTATGACAGGTGTTCCTTTTTGCTTACCCAAAGCCCCACCACAAACCATCCAGCGCCTAAATCCCATCATTTAGTCCAAAGGCGTTTCACAGTCTTGCCACTCAAGAAACTGTCTTCAACATTTGCTTCCTCTGTTCTGCGAGATTTGCTACTTCTGACAGAGCTCGCCAGCAGAACCGACCCAGGATTGGCACCTTAAGATTGCAGCGAGCTCCTGAGCTTCTCTTAATACTTGAGGCAAATGCGGACAAGATGCTTTTTTATCCCTCCCTATGTCTCTCTCTCTCTCTCTCTCTCTCTCTGTCTTTTCATTGGACCGTTAGAGCAACCAGCCACAAAGACCCATGGAGGAAGCAATTTGACAGTCAACCCCACAATCACACGTTCAGCTATTTCCGCTGTGACTTTGCATCGGATCACAGGCCTGATGTCAGAGATAGAGAGCTTTGGTACATTTGTGTCTCTTTATTTCTCATTTGTGTGAATTGACCTGCATCGATGTCAGCGAGGTTCTGCACGCTGAGGTTGGACAAGCAGCTGCTGACACGGTTTCTGATCCACGTCGTCGGCTGAGAAAGACAGACACACACACACACACACACACACACACACACACACACACACACACACACACACACACACACACACACACACACACACACACACACACACACACACACACATATTGTGAAACACTCCAAAATAAGATAAATACGTTTCACCAACTTTGCTCATTTACAACGGATGTGTAATGCATCTAAATCAATTTGAAAATTAGTGAAAAAGTTAATTTATTTCAGTGATACAATTGAAAACATGAAAGTCATATATTATATAGACTCGTTAAATATAGAGAGACTTTTTAACAGTTTTTTATTATTACTTTATTGATGAATTATAGCTGATGAGAACTCATAATTGCAGTTTCTTCGAAAATTGGAATATTGCACCAGACCAGTAACTAGACTATTAAAATAACAGACTGGAATAAAAGGCTACCTCAAACAGAGAGATTCTGTTCTTGGGTAATGTCCATCATAGTGTAACTTTTTCTACTACACTTCTTCCTTCCACTCAACTTTCCACTAATGTACTTGCGTATAGCACAACAAGAGGGGTCAAGTTTCTTGGGGGACGGCCTTTTGTGGTTTAGCATCCTTGTGTAGGGTGTCAGTGACTTGTCTGCTGAACCACAGTCAACTCAGAAGTCTTTCCCTTGCATATTTCTGCATTACATTTTATTTATTTATTTGTTATTTAATAAACTTGGAATAGTAAACCTGGGGTTTTCATTAGCTGTCAGCCATAATCATAAAAATTGATGAACAAAAGTGCTTGAGACGTATCCCTATGTGCACAATGAACCTATACTGTATATAAACTTATATATAACTGAATTATTGTGATTCACTTTCAGTGATATTTCTATATTTTTTAGACACAGCTGGTAATATACAAACCCGTTACCTCATCCTCCTGGGAAACGAGGATTTGTCCATCTTCCAGGACACAGTTGGCGATGTCCCACAAGGGGACCTCCTGTGGTGGGACCCATGCTTGTCTTGTAGGTTCGCAGGCGTGTGCCGGTTCAACCTCCTCCAAATCTGCAAGAGGACATTGAGTTCACGCACACGTGCAGAGACAATACAACTTTACTGAAGAACCCAAATGGGCGTTCGCTTCGGGCACATGTTGACCCGTGTTTGTTTTTCAGTTCTGGTAATTACAGCCTGTTGATGTGACACTTATCTCACTCAGCGATTGGCCACTCCCATCTACCGATGCTATCTGTTTCTTCATGACACACCAGGAGTTGTGCATATCCTGTTGCTTCTTAGTAGTTTTGCTCAATGTTCACTCACTACTTCCTGAATTTGCATAGTCTCCACTTTTAGAATGAGCAATCTGCACCAGGTGTTAAACTTATGATAGTACTTTGTTCTGCTTTGACCAAAGATTGTGTTTTATTTTTTTATATACATATTTATTGATGGTTACTAATGTTGTGATTGTTGTATATGTGTGTTTGTCACTCTACATTGCAAAACTTCCCTGTTGAAGGACCATAAAAATTAAGATTAAGAGTCTTCATTGTCGTAAAGAAATCAGGGCACAGTCCTCTCCTCGGCGGAAACTGACTCCTTCTTTCTCTCTCTCTGTCTGACTTTTAAAAAGAAGTATATTTCTGTGCAGACGTTTTTGAAAATGCAGCATAAGACAACCAATAAATGGATAAAAAGGTGGTACGAAGGGATTTCTCAGAAAAAAGACTATGATAATAAAATGTTATTCTTCACCTGATCTATCTGTTAAAAGGGTGTTTGGAAAATGGGATGAACTGCCGGTGCGTAGAAAGTCCTCTGCGCCATCAGTGAGGTTTCACCATAGGATTAGAAGGACCTGAGTCTGTTCACTGGAGTTCATGCTTTGTCCCGTCTTTGGGACCGTTTGAAACAAAGCTTGTTTTCAGGATGTACTATCAGGATGGAAATGTACTATCAACATGCGCTTTTTTGATTGTAGCTGCTTTAATTGCTTAACTTTACTGTTGAAGAACAGAATATTTGAACTACTGTGTTTTTATTTGCTCAGATTAACCAATTTACACTCAAGCACATTCAGAGGCACATTAACCCAGTTGTTGACAGCAGATACCCAGCAAAAAAGAATAATACACGAGAGACAATACTGGGTTAAATAGCTAATATATATATATATATATATATATATATATATATATATATACAGAATATATATGAGAAATGAGGCCCTTACTGTCTAAGGATGTGTACTATTTGAGAATCTGGTAGATCTGGATCAAATATTTTCAAACTATTTCCTGAATTGCAGATTTTTTCTATATAAACTGCAGGTTTCACCAAGTCTATAAAGTTTGAAGACATTTATTAGTCACGATGCAACTATTATAAAGTTATATCGTAAACCCTATGAGCGTTGCCCTGATTTTTACCCGCTTCTTGCCCCTCATCACTAAACACAATTCTTCTTCTTGTTAACAGCTGGACTTGTCATTGGAGTAGCAGACAACCTCCCTTGGCCTCTCAGTAACCATTTGTGCAATTTGGAGGTGTGGGCTATTCTTCCTAGCCAGGTTCCATTTTCATCGGGAGAGCAGCAAGTAACAATGTCTGTATACAAAGGGCCTCAGCATAGAGCAGATTTTTTTTATTGTAGTTTATTAATATTTAATTTATCCTGCTTAATATGATCACTTTGTTGCAGCTAGATGAGTACCAGATTACCATGTGCATAGCTGACAGAAGTTAAGATAAATTGAGCTGCTTAGCGTGCCAGGCAAATGTGGGTTGAATAGCTCATAAGACCAGCATTGTTCCTCCTCCTTCAGGTTCTCTACGAACACAACCCAGAATGCTGCCAACAATTATAATGAATCACCATGATCTTACCACATACATCTATTCCCTGTCTAAGACCCTGCAGAGAACATATGCTGTGTGAGTCCAATGTAAAGTTTTTTTTTTTTTTACACCAGCTAATAACAAATACACCAAAGACAGACTCCCAAAGGAGGTTTTATGTTTTTAGGCAGCTATATTGAGGGAATAGATAGGGGCCTGTACATTATTTGGTTGCAGTTAGCGAGTTGTGCAGCTAGAGGTCGCTATAACTGATACACTTTTAATTTCACTGAATGATTTTCAGCAACTGAATACACAGGGAACATGTGGGATCGTGCACATAAACATGACCAGTTAGGTTTTATTCTACCTTGATTGGTAAATTTTTATTTTATTTCTGAATTCCTTTTCAAGAGTCCTGGCTCTGTCAAACCCTTTTTTAGACATCTTAGATCTCATTTAGATCTGCAAAAAAACAACAACATTTGCCTTTTGTTTCTAAAAGGATGAAACCAGCTGCTGATCAAAACGGAGTTGTTTCCTGAACAAAACCTCCTCTGCAGCTTTCAGCCGTTACAAACGACTCTTTACCACAGATATCTGCCTTTTGCTTTGTCATTCTTTGAAATTGATAAAAGATAGAATGGATTTGCTTCTGGAACAGGCCATCACTCCAGGCCAAAGGCTTTAGTTTAGTCTTAGTTTTGAATGTTTTGTAAATCCAAATACAGCTTGACTCAAATTGAACTGAACAAACTTTGCAATGTTAAAGCTAATTTACTGAGATATGTGTTCAAATATTATCATACCTGAATGTTTTCACACCAGCATGAGGTAATCCAGTGATGTATGGTATTTTTTATGTGACATCATAGTCTTTAAAATTTCCTACAGTCATCCCCTTACCTAAAATGTTTATGAGCATTAGAATTTATCACAAATTTAAAAAAACACCATTCAAGTACACAACAATGGTTACAGGTATGCAGTTAGCTTTCCCAAAGGAGCCACATGAGTAATTATGATTGATGCTGAGGGCTGGATCATTGGCTGAACTTAATTGTACCAAATAATATTTGATAATTAACTATCCATATAATCTTTATCAGCTGCTGCCGACAGTAATTGCAGATGAAAATGAAAATGCAAAATGCTGTACGAACAACTGAAATTTCATATCTTAGTTTAACTAAGAAAAAAACAACATGAAAAAAATAATGATTATGCAAGTTCTTGTATTTCACTTCATGTTCAGTCTTTAAACTGTAGTTTATAAGAATATCATTTTTTTCTCCATTAACAGTACTACTTTACATCTGGCTTCAGTAAGTAAACATTTAAAGGGGGCATATCATGCAAACTCCACTTTCTAGCCCTAAAATACAATTTGTGGTGTACTTTGAGTCACTAGGAGTGCTGTACATTTCATTGTAGTCTCTCCAGGAGCTGCATAGATAGATTTATATTCTGTTTGGGTCATATTTCTAAGCTGTTTTCTCTGTTCTCTTTTACCTTTTTTGAACAATTACTTGTTCAAAAACGTGTTTTCATGCGGAGCTGCTAAACAAGGTCATGGACTTGCACCTAACCAATTTCACGAATCCGCCATTTTTATTTTTCACCACTATTTTGTAGTCCAAGCCAAAGGATGCTCAAGCTACAAGTGGATAAGTGAAAATGTTTACTTGTTGGGTATATTAACTCAACCAATTCATTACACCGTCCCCCAGCATACTTAAAAAAATGGCTGAAAGTGATAAAACTAAAAGTGACTATAAGTGCAAAACAAATCCACGTATTATTATTACTTTGACCCCACCTCTCACCCAGTGAACGCTGGAGATAGGTACCAGCAACCCCCGCGACCCAATGAGGGATTAAGCGGGTCAGAAAATGGATGGATGGCTTTTGTAGATCAGCAGGGCCTGGATGTGCCAAAGGGTGCTGTCTAATGCCTGGGTCGGACATAGAACTACACAATATTTTGAGGGTTGGGTTAAACAACTAAAGTGGTTCATGCTTTAATCTGTGCACCACCAGGGTGAACTGGTGTGGTCTTGACTCTGGGCTGACAGTGTTTTCAGATGGAGATTGGAGGGCGTGGCCTGGGGGAGTCGTGGTTAAGGGGTTGGGTGCACAACCGGCAGCTCACCCAGGGTGCCCTTCCTGCTAGAACCGCCAGTGCAAGTATTCACAGTTGTTACACGTTCACATCTCAGGTTCAGTTACCCTGACCAAAATTAGATCACATTTTGTATAAGGTTCTGCTTCGTGTTTCTGCTTAATGCATCAGCGGTCGACCAAGTTCGCTTCTGAAATATTTTCAATCCCCCACTTTTTGTTTTGTATTTGCAAAATAAGGCAATAGTCGTTATTAAAAGAAACCATTAGATTTTATTTCTAAAACATCAACCTTTCCTCTCTGATTTTTGACTTAGAGTCCTTTCATTTTGCTGTAAGTTGACAATATATTCACCCCGAATCAGTGTTGAATTAATGACTTCCACTTTTAAATTCAGCTCGTGACTTGTGTTCAGTTACAGTAGCAGCCACTGTTCTTCAGTAACGTTTAAGTTCCTGGTCACGCTTAAATTAGGCTTCTCTGCATGCCAGCTCAGTGGTTAAATACAAATATCACATAGGTCTGTGAAAATACATCTCATGTACAACACCTCTGTACAACTAGAACATCTGAAATGCAACAGGAAATCATGTTCTGGCCACATGTATTTTCCATCTTGCTAAATGAGAGCCAGGTGCACTTCAGCTAAAGTAAAGTTTCCATGCAGTTTAATGTTCTTAAACATGGGACTGAACAATAAAGTCAGCAGACACTAGTTTTTCTTTAAATGCTCATGGTGTGGATTCAGATAATGAATGTTACCTGGAAGTAGTCTCGGCTCGCTGTTGCGGCTCTGCAGCCTGGGCCTCTTGAGCTTCTGGGTCACGTTCCACAGGTATTTTTTAATTCCACCTCCTTTCGGCGAGGGGTCGTTGGAGGAGCCCGCTGAAGCCTCCGCGGCGGCTGACGAAGAGGATGAAGCGGCCTGAGCTGAGCTGGCGGAGCTGGAGGAAGGCGTCAGAGCTGCAAAAAGAGATCCAGGGGGCTCGGACAGGGCCCTCCTGAACGGGTTCTTCCTGGTGCCCCCTGCCCCCTTCTCAGCCCTGGCCCCATCTCCACTTTTCCCACCTGTGGAGTTTTTGTCCCCAGGATCCTCACTCAGGGCTTTGCGCCAGTTTTGCATCTTACTCCATTTGTTGCTGGAGGCCTTCTGAATCTTGTCGATAGTGGATGCGGAGGACGCTGCAGCTCCATCCCCTTCTTCTCTCGGCTCGTTGAGCGTTCCCTTGGATCCGGTGTGCCACTTGTACGTGTTGAGGGGGTCAGTGGTCTCGGATGTTTGAGGATGCTCAACAGGGGAGTCCTTCTCCTTCTCCGGTGACCCGTTCTCTGTTGATGGTGGCTGAGCTGCAGGTTCCGAATCTTTCTCCTCGGTACCCATTTCAGATTTGACCTGCCCGCTGCTGAGTTTCTCTCTGATTCAAACCTGCATGAGGTGGCTTCATGTAACAGGCTTCTCCGGCGCCCTTTCCCGAGGTCACTTCTATCCTAAAGATATATCTGCTAACACAGTCAAAGCAGTCACTCTCTGTGCTCGTCTCGTTTCCTGTCTCGTAAAAAACGTTATCCGGCAACAACAACAGGCGAGGAGCAGCTCTGCCTGCGGTTGCTCTGCTGCAGGACCCAAACTCCTCTGCTGCGTGCACCGTTTGCTTCCTCATTAAGTGCTACTGAGAACTTCACCTTTTTACAGAAATCCTTTGTTTTCAGTGAAAACCTTCCTTCCCTCCACCCGTTTTAGTTCTGCTTTAAAATTATATATATATATATATATATATAGATATATATATATATATATATATATATATATATATATATAAAGCTAAATAATCTCCAATAACTATGACAAATAAAAGCTGCAGTTTTTTTTACTTGTCCATAACTACAGCTGCTGCTATTTTAAAATTGCAGTTCACCGTGGGACTGTGAAAGGTAGATGAGAGTTTCACCCATAAGCCAATGTGGCTTTTCGTGTTTTTACCCTGCGGGCTCCTGAGCCTGTAGACGTTTGTATCAAGACATTTCACCCTTGAAAGAATCTGCTTATTGGCCAAGACTGTGTCCAAACGAGGAAGTTGACGTCTGTTTTTGAAGAAATTTGGGTTTCAGGAGTATGTCTTCCAGAAAGGTTTACATGTGGACTGACCTGGATTAGAGCAGTACCCAGAATTCACCTTTTATCGACATTTTCACAGGATACCTGTGGGTGTATTACGAACTGTTGACTGTTAAAATCAATTTCCTGTTAAACCCAGCCTGCGCTTCCTGCCAGATCAGTCTGTCAGAGTCAGAAAAACCACTTCCTGTTCTCATTCTCCTCTCAGCTCGTTCCCACCTGTGGGGCATTTCTGCATCCTCCTGACGGCGCGCCGATCCACAGATAGCATCGAAACTCACTCGGAGTCCATACATTTGGGCTTCTGGCTTTTCTTTGTCCTCAAAGCATTTCAAAAGTTGTTTAGAGAACTGGACAAATGGCGCTGTTTGTGCATTCTTTGAGCTTGATTTTTTTTTTTAAACCACTTAAAGTTTTATTGAAGACCTGAGTAAACTGTAACAGTAAAACGATATAAAGTAATGCAGAAAGCTTTCTGTGGATGTTGGTGAGAATTATGTGATGATGAATGAAGTGAAAAATATGATTAATAATTAATAATTAATTAATATGATTAATAACATGTTTACACGAATGTTGTTGCAAACGATTCATACTTATTTTTAGAAATTATTTGGACTTGGATATTATATATATATATATATATATATATATATATATATATATATATATATATATATATATATATATATATATAATATGCACACCTAAAAAGTGCACCAACAGGGGGTCTAACATTGAATCTAAGTCAATGTGCCGTTGTTTATTCGTTCCAGGTCAGTGCCTCCCTCCATGGATATGCCTCCCCAGACCAACACCAACTCACCACCAAACCAATTATACTGAACAATGTTGCATGGGGTTCACCACAGCTTTTACACACCCTTTCACATTTGTCCGGGTCTACAACAGGACATCTGGCCCTCAGGCCAACCTCATGAAGTATGTTTCTGTTGCTTTGGCCAGAGACTTTAAAATTGCATTTCACCGTGGGACTGTGAACAGCAGTGGCTCACTGAAGGTCACTTTGTTGAGCTCTGGTAGAACTCATGCTGTTCCTGCTTTCACAATGAAGCAGATACCAGTCCTACTGATGGATTAAGGACCTTCACAGAACCCGTCCAGCTCTCCTAGAGTAACTGGCCATCTCCTGGGATCTCCTCCATGCTCCTGAAACTGTGCAGTGAGACACAGTAAACGTTCTGGCAATGGCCGAATTGATGTGCCATGCTGGTGAAGTTGGACAGCCTGTGCAGCCTCTAAAGGGTCCAGGTATCGCCTCATACCATTAGTGACACTGACCCTGGTCAAATGCAAAACTAATGAAAAGCAGTCAAGAAAAATGAAGAGGGGAAAATGCATGTGCCTCCACCTGTTAATTTAATTAACAGCCGACACTGATTAACAACCCCCTCTACCACTGACCTGACCAGATCAACACTGACTGGATATTATACTCTGGTTAAAAGGTGTTCCTTTAATCTTTCAGCCATGTACGCACACACTCACATCTAAGAGCAATTTAGAGAAACCAATTAACCTAACAGTCAAGTTTCTAGACGGCAGGAGGAAGCCGGAGTACCCGGAGAGAACCCAGCTGGCGTTCAAACCCAGGACTGTCTCGTTTCAAGGCAATAGTTCTCTCTCTCTGTTACAGACTAATAAAAAACGTCACACACAAATATATATATATATATATATATATATATATATATATATATATATATATATATATATAATATAAACTTCACCTGAATCCAGGTCAGACAGGGTGAGGTTGTAGAGCCCAGCTGCCAACAGGATTAGTTGTAATAACTTCCCACCAATTGCAAAGTTTTAACAAAGCAAAGGGGAGCCTTTCTGCTTATTTTCCATTTCTAAATTACATTTTCATTTTCAAACAAAAGTTAATATTCATTTGGGGAACTTTAAAAGCTTTGAGTTCTTGGTTAGTAACTCGAAAAGTAAAACTCTGTGTTCAAATATTAAACTCAAACTATCATGTAGAAAATCAAAGATAAAGGAGGTCATTTAATACTGAATTAACATGAAAAAACATAAAATGAATTAAGGAATAAAGGAAACTGAAACATCTTCCGATGCTCAGTTTTGCTCTTTCCAAACCTGTGCCCTACTATAAAGGCAAACTCCAGAGTATTCTAGACTGCAAAGGAACCCTGTGAAGCAGACTATTTAAAAAAATCCCACCATCTGATCCCATCGCTGTGATTTCACAGAGTTATGATTATTGGTTTGTCAAAATAAACAACTTAAAGTAATTCTGCCTCCAACAGCTGTACGTGACGGTGGCTGAAACATGGAGTTAATGTGGAACCTGCAGGTTTTTAACCCACTGATGGAGCTACAGAGGAAGGTGGTGTGAAGAGAAGATCGCTCTGACATTTCCCTCTGTTGGAGCAACTCCTCTGGTGTAGGACTGGACATCTGGGGCATCATCTGCTGCCTCTTAGCTTTACTCGCATAGAAAATGGACAAAGTTCAGCACCAAGGAGGCAGAAGCTTCACTTCCGCTAACACCCTTCAGAATTCACACAGTCATACACTCCCTCTAGCGGCGATGGACGGGAAGTACAAGTACAACTTATTTACAGTAGAAATACATAATTGGTCAAAATTCTGCAAGGCAACAAGGATTAGTGAGTAATTATGAAGCGCAAATACAGAAACATATACAAGTGTTTTAACTCTATAACAAATTAGATGTTTTAGAATAATGGTGCTAAGGGACTGAAGACTCAAACCCAATAGAGCGATGTTGGATTTGAATTTGACATAGATATTTTAGTAGTAGTTGCAGCCAAGCAGCGTGACAAAACAAAAGTTCATAAAACCTTAGAAAGAAGTTGCAGGTCTGCCATGAAAAAAGGGAAATTTTATGTAGTAAAGCGCTACTCCTATTACTGACGTGTCATCTGAGATGGTGAAGTGTTCAGGTGTTTTTATGCTGAAAGACAAAGAAAAGACTGTGATTTCAAGTCTGACAGTAACATTCTCTGATCTAAAGGAGTCTAAAGTACAGTTCCTACAAAAATAAAATAAAATAAAAATAAAAAAGCCAATGAACAGTCAAACCAGCAGGGAAACAGAGGTGACCTGACTCAGTAGAAAGCCCACTCACCACGACAAGGTGCAGGCCATGAGCGGGGTTATTATTCTTTTTAAAAGAATATATTTTTTTTGTGTGTTTTTTTTTTTTTTTTTTTTACAAAAACAGAACATTTACATTATTCATTCTTACTCGTCAAATTTCACATACAAAACAATAGTTTGCAGGGTCAGGAACCCTCCAGTTTTGCCGAGGGTACTCAGGTTTCACCTCATGCCGTGCTGCTTGCGCTCTTTTAAGATCTTTCTTAAATTCTTTGCCCACTTTTCATCACGGTGAAATTTGAGTTTGGGGGCCTTTACCGAAAGCTGTGGCTGCTTTGTTGGAGGCGTTGGCTCTGGATCAGCGCGTGAAGAAAGCTCTTTCTCCATCGTCCGTTTTCCAGACAAACTTGATGTTAACTCTTGGCACTTGGGTGCCAACGTTGGCTTGGTCTGGGGAAACACAGCACCTACCTGACTGGCTAGCTTGGTTTTCTTAGGAAAACTAGCGAGCTGGCTGCCTGTCCTCCGTTTCACAGGCAAACTTGATGTACTCAAGGAAGTCTTTTCCTTGGGTTGAAAATGTAACTCTTGGCTCTTGGGTGGTGGCATTGGCTTGTCTCTGGGAAATGCCTGACTGGCAATCTTGGCTTTCTCGCCGAAGCTTGCCGTCTTCTGCCTGGAGGAACTTTGAAAGGCGCTGGATGTGCTACGACACGCCTTTTCACTGGGATCCGCCGGTAACTGCGACACTGGGTTCTCGTACTGGGTTCCAGCGTAACAGCAGAGGCAACAGTAAGAGCAAAGACAGGAGCAGCAAATCCTTGGGGTAAAGTCTGGCTTCGGCACTCGTTTCAACCCAAGGACTAGACCGCTGGCGCTCTTTGGAGCTTGAACCTTTGTTACTGTGTAGCGCTCGTCGTTGACAAAACAGTAACAACAAGTTTGTTTGGAAGAGTTTGATGCTGGCACTCTTCGAAAAACAAACCTCAAACTTTTGGATCCACTTGGATCAGGAACGGGTACCTGGGTCCAGGTATAGCGCTTGTCGTTGTAGTAGCAGATGCACGAGGTGAATGAGGGAGCATCTGCTGTCGCCACTGGTCTCAATTTGACCGTAAAATTTGGCCGTTCATTTGGACCCTGTGGCACAACGACGTAAGTGTACCGGTTCTCGCTAATGGCACATGTGCAGGAGCAGCAAGCTTTACCCGGAGCAGGCGCCATCGTTTGGGCTTTAGACGAGCTGGGATCAAGCGCTGGAACGATCCAGTCACAGCTCTCAGAAGATGAACTGGACTCTTGTTGAGCAGACATGTTGCAAATGTCTTTCTCACACAAGCACAAAACAAATCTGATGTTCTTTTCTATGAACTGTAAAACATACAGTCAGACTAGATGGATAAAGACGCGAAAACTACTTTTTCCAAGGCTAAAGCAGTTTTCCTAGCTGGTTGATAAACACGTTGAATTCAATGCAACAACACGCGCAAGGAGATCCTCTTGTTTGAGAAGTTTCAAACAAATGAGACACCTGACGCTTCTGTTATATCACTATGGTACGCCTTTATGACGACATTCAAGAATTGTTACGTTCGTTCGATTCGTAGCCGTGCAGTGTGACGTCAAGGAGCGGGGATGGGGGTAGGGGCGGGGACGTAACGAAAGAGCGCGCGCTCTACGACTTACCTGACGGCTCTCGCGACAAAAAAGAAATGTGGCCCAAACAATAAAGTCATGAACTAAGCTAACTTTTTTTTCTTTCTAAATCTGTCTCAAATAATGGTTCCGGCTCATTCAAAGTTTGGGGACGTAGAAAATACTATACAGTCCAATCCAGTAATTTTCTACACACAAGTCTGTCTAATAGATAGAAAAATATTGCTGATGTCAGATGAGAAATTAACAGAAAATAGTACAAATTAGGTGCCAACATGTCGCTTTATTATAATACATAAACATTGATTTTTTTACTCTAATAGAAGCATAAAGTGGATGTCTGCGTTTTCTGCAATAACGGAGGTTGCTTTTACCGAACACTTCCACTTTACAAACACCAACAACTTGAATATTAACACAAAAGTGATTTGGTTCGTTTTATGATTTATTTAAGAGAAATTAAACCCATTTCTCATCCAGCAGACCATGTTGGAGCGGCACGAACTTCGAACTGCGGCGTTCACTGTTTGTCGGAAAAGAAAACACCAAAAAAAAAAAAGAAAAATGTGGCGTTTCCCATCGTTTAGTAGGCCAATTAAAATGGCGACCTGCATGTGATACGGGTTTATCTAAAGTACAGCTGTGATTTGAATTTTTACACAGAGTGGTAATATTTAGGCTGTGCCATTTGTGAAGTAGGCCTATTTAAATTTTTTTATTGAGAACTAATTATTAGCCTTGTGTCGGCAGACGCTTAGTCACACATTTGTTGTGAGATTTTTGTTCTCAGGTAGGGATTTAGTGAAAGCATTGTATCGCAGGTGAGATGCTGAAATGTCACTTCGTTAAACATCTACTAAAAGCTCAGATTGCGCGTCAGGGAGTGAAAAATGTAACCGCAGCAGGAAATGTTTCCATCAGCCAAACCTCAGGCTGAGATTCTGATACCGGGAGAATCAGAACCTGCCACCTGACTCCTATCCGGTCCCTTCGGCACTTTCCGGAGACCTCCGGTCCGCTCAGACGTGAAAAGGCGCACAGCGGTCAGCTGAGAGGACGCATGCAGGCTGATGCTGTTTATTTATCCTTTCTTTACGCTTAAAGATACGAGTTATTAGCTAAAGAGAAAGTTGTCTTAAGCCGACTTTGCTGGAAAGAATCCAACATCTTTATCTATCCCTTGTCAATAAATAACAAAAACCTTTTATGTGGCAAGTTTATTTACGTCTTTTTAGGTCTGCACGCAGATTGGCAACGATGTTGAACACCAAACCTTCCCCGTTTACAGCCCTAGGCCATAAATTAGGAATATAAATTTCAAATGCTTTCTGCAGTTTCACAATAAGTGCCTTTTCTTTACTCCAAACATATACTGTAAAGACTGAAATTACCAGATGAATTCAACCAGCAATAATTATACATTAAAGTGAGAACTGTAAGTTTATAGCTAGCGAAAATAATATTTTTTTTGACCCAAGCAGGAATGAAGACGGGCGACTTTAACAGAACAAAAGACAAAGAAGTTCCTCAGTTTTTTTCCCATCATAATTCAAGTTTATTTACTTCAAAACATAAAGGCGACATGTCTTTCATCCAAAGCTCTTTTTTTTAGCAGTTTCTCACACAGAGGTGCAGAGAAGATATGCAGAAATATCAGCAGAGGAAGCAGGGAGGCAGAAATGTGTGGAACAATCGAGACAAACGGTTATATAGCCCTCATTTCTGAATGAGATCTCAATGAAAAGCATCAGCAAAGCATGGAGATAATCTGCTGTCGACACAAAACCTGGTATGAATACAATTCTTCATGCCTGCGACTTAAGACGAGGTCCAAAAGGTGAACCAAAAAAAAAAAAAAGCACACAGAAGGGAAACAAAAGGAAATATACAAGATTAGAACAGCGGTTTAAATAAATGTAGTTGTCAAAGTGCACCTAGAAATAAGGAAAGAAGCAAAACATCTGCTTACAGGGTCAGAAATGTGTTAAACACAAATTTCATTAGATAGCTCTCCTCCAGTCTACAGCAAACATTCATTTTTACGCCGTCTCACTCACACACACTGCCACTCCTCAAAGTTCCTTTTTCTCATCTTATTGCCAAGTAAGGATTTTAAACAACCGCTGACCTTTACCAGCCACAAATGAGCATTTCTGGATATTAAAAACAGCTTTTTTTTCAGGGCGGCTAAAATCCACCCAAGACTTTTTTCTTTTCTTTTTGGAATATATAATGAAGTAAACTGTATTAGAAACCGTTGCATGGAAAGTGTTGCATTTCGAAATGTTACAGTGGTCACCTTGAAAATAGCAGATACATTTCTAAGTGATGTTTACAAAGGCTAAAATGGTATTTATTGACACATGGCTCTTTAAAAATGGCTCTCTTAATTCTTAAATAATAAATCAGTAAACCCCTTGTGCACGTGCAGGAACACACCGATCCACCGTCGCCTTCTCCTTTCCACAGCTGTCGCAAACCAGCACACGTACACAACACAATTAACGTCGTCATCCCCGCAGCCGACTCGAGGCCCGCCATTGGCTCGGCAGACGGCAGCGCCTTCACTCGCAGACGAGGCGTCTCCGACTTGATCCGGGTTCCTCGTTTAAAGCGAACCGAGCGCTTGTCCTCGCTCTCCTGACAAAATGCTTTAGTGACGTTAGTGGCAGCTATTTATTTTTATTTTTTTTTGTCTACCTGTGCACTACTCCACATGCATCTAAATAATAAATACGTTTCACACAGTTTAAAAGTCCATCCTGCGTTATTGCTGCTAGCAGATTACCTCGCTAACATCCCAGACCTGGGTCCAATATTCAAGCGCTCGTCGGGGTGGGAGAAAGTTTCTCCTTTAAACGTGATAATTGGTCAGCGGCACACGTGTGATGCTGAGCTTCAATTGTCAGCAGTGGATGCTGGAGCCAGGTCCCTTAGGATGTTTAACCCACCCACATTTGACCTATAAATGACTAACTAGTAACACAACCCCCCGTTTTATTTTTAAGTAACGTGGCAACCGTTTAATCTGTGCCCATCTGTGTCTTTATGTAACAGCGTGAGTGAGGTACGAGTCGTCTCAGTACTGCGAGTGGCCGCTAAAGTGAACGCGTAAATGTAACAGCGCCCTCCAGTGTCTCTTTCCGGACCCATGGCATGAAAAATATTGCTTCTTTCCGCTTCCGCCGACCTACGCCTGCTCACCTGTGACATTTCCACCCCCACAAGTGAACTCCCTGCGAATGGTCCGACACAAAAATATATGACCTTTGTGCAAAAATCAGCCCTTTAAATCTTTCGGGGTTTTTTTTTTTTTTTTTTTTTTGCCTTAGTTTCAGAACTCTTCATCTTTTATTTGTGCGATAGTGTCCAAAGACGAGAGGGGACGCGGGGAAGGAGAAGGTTTCCACGATGATGATAAAGGCTGTGGAGTGAGGGGAGTCAGGGTCTGGAGTCTGCCGCTGCCAGTTTCTACCTGGAGATCATGGAGCTGGACTGGGAGTGGTTAGAGGAGGTGGTAACAGCGCTGAGCTGAGAAAACCCGCTGTGGCTCGACTCCAAGCTGGTCATCGAACCCCTGAGAGAGAGAGAGAGAGAGAGAGAGAGAGAGAGCAGACAGGTGAATGCAGGAACCTACAGCGAGCAACAACTTCCTGTGTTCGTCAGAGAAAGAGCCGCCTGTGACTGAAATGTGTGCAGGACTCATGCACGCGATGCAGAACCATGCACCCAGATCAATCCTGCAGAGGGCTGCGGCACCAGACCCATTTCTACTCAAACGATCGGTTACAGTTAGTATGACAGTGAAACTTAACCTTAAAATGTTTTTTTGATTTTTAATATATGGAGGTGAAGGCAAACTGGAGTTATACTCGTTTGGTTCTGATCAGAGCATCACGGCATTTAATTCTGTTTAGCTTTAAAGTCAGAGCAGGCTATGTATGGCAAGCCACTTTATTTTATATTACTGTAGTTCAGACCGCTTTGAAAAGTTTTTCCTTACTAGTTTATAAATTATAAAAAATAATCCAGAGCATGGATTTTAGCAGGATCTGTACCCCGTTAAAGATTAAAGATGCAGAGGGAAATTGGCTTGGGATCGGCTCTGATCAGTGACCAGCCAGTCGGAAACTAAAAACCTATTTTTTTTTATCCTGGTGGTGAAAAACAAAACCAGGTCATGGTAACAGGCTACTGAGGGAAGAAGACTCAAAGTTAGCCATTTTTTAGGTAAGTCAGAGGAAGCCCAGAGATGCTAATTTATAGAAAGTTAGATTTTTAACGACACGTCTGTGGTTCACTCAGAGAGAGAGCAAGCCTTCCAGCAGATAACAGGAAGGCTGAGCAAAGCTGCTGTCCACTTTTTCCCATCGGAGCCATTAATCTCCATCTGTTGGGGAACATGTTGGACATTAAACGGTAAAGGGTGAGTTCAGATTTTTGGAAATGAGGTTCGTTGCCCCTGATCTAGAGGAAGAAGGCAGCCTGCACACTAGACCGAGGTCGCTCCACGTGATATACCGTCTTTCTACAACGGGTAGAATTAGTGCTGATAACGTCACTTTAAACAACCTGAACTGACCCTTTGAGGTAAGGATCTCCTCTCTCTTTGGAGTCTTTTAGTAACGCTAGCTAAGCTAACTACTTATTTGAGATGCAAAAAACTGTTTAAGGAGTCAAGTCAGTAATCACTTTTGTCTCTGCTTTAAAATTATAGTAACGTTTTACATCACTGTAACTGCAAACTCAAATCAACTAAAAAGCAGTTTTGGGATCTAAAGATCAGAAAATGGGCCCAAAACTCTGATTGGTGGATATCGTTGATCAACACAGTGAACGAATGCTTTGAGAAACCAGATAATCCTAAATGTGAAACGGCTAACATGACATTAAACATCCACGGTAGAGGATCTGCTACTAGCAGGATCGGCTAGCTTGGTCTGAACAGGGCTCACATCGCTGTGTGTAGTATAGGGTCAATGAAAGTCTAGTCGTGATATAAGTGACTATACCAGCAGCAGAGTCCCAGCTCACTCATAGCCATAAACACACCACTGTGAATCCAGTGTAGACACTCATAGACTTCATCCGCTTCAAATGTTTGCAATTCAAACAGACATGTTTAAACTTAGCTTAAGTTTGTGGTTACCACATTCTTAAACTTTCAGCAAGATTAGTAAAACATCTTGTTTTTGCATCAAACCACAAGTTGTTAGACTGTTAGGATCTTAGATCTATGTCGAGAGTCCGAAAATAAAAGTCAAATACAAAAATGACATTTGGTGAGATCAAAAAAAACAATTCTCTACAAATAAGTGACTAACGATAAAGCAAACATGAAAGCCAGCAAATGCTTATGAGTGTGCGCTTGGATGTGAAGCACCTGAGGAGGCGTTTACAGAACCGCGTCTGAAAAGTTAATCATGCAAGCAGAACACGTCAAGCCGGTGAGTGGATTAGACCTCCCAAACTGTGGTGCGAGGATTTTATTTTTTTTTTCTAAGTGGTGAGAACAGCAAGATCCTGTTATTCAATGCTTGGTTAGCATTGCTAACAAGAAGCAAGGAGAAGCAAAATCAGGGATCATTTCTGCTGCGTTAGACGTGTGGCTTCTGTGGAGGGGAACTCGTTTTAGCAGCCAGAAGCAGCAGAAATGATGAACTAAGCTAAAGAAAAATGAAAAAAAAAAAGGGGCAAACGCTGAGCCACTTACAAACTCTGCACATCACAGCAAGCCGTTCTTCATAGGAGGAAGACACAGCAGAAGGAGGAGGAGGAGGAGGAGGAGGAAGGGGTAGTGAGCAATAGAACAGGAGTGGATTGGACAGAAAAAGATCAATTAAAAGGGTCATGTAAAGAGGAGAGAAGCTTTGTCATTTCTAAATTCTGGGCTTCTAAATAAATAAAACCATGGCGCTCTTTACAGCGAGCGCCCGACATATTACAGAGTGCTGGGTGTCACGGAGATATGCTAAGGAGATAAATAAAATATGATGCTCCTTAATAAATAAAAAAGAAATAAAATTGTCAGCATGAAATAAGAATACAATAAATGGAAAAATGATTTACAGACTTGGGACACAAGCATGTTTTCAGCTGGAGTCACATGAACTGCTGCGTTAAAGTTTTCCCACCTTGCCTTTCCAACATATTCATAACCCTTGAACCTTCCCACATTTTGTCCCGTTACAGGGAGAAAAAAAACATTAAATATATATTTTATAGGGATGTTATGAGACAGACTTAGACGAAGTAGAGCATTACTGTGACGTGGAAGGAAACGGACGGATGGTTTTCAAAACTTAGACGAGTAAAGCTATGAAAGGGAAGTGGATTTCTAGTCATCGTTTTAGGAATCACCGTTTTCTCCAAGTCTTTCGGTGAATGTGACCATCTTCCTCTGAGCGAAACAGCCCGAGCTCTAGAGTGGGTGGAGAACATCTGAAGAATAAAGTCATCTGGACTTTGACTAGGCCATTCTAACACAGGAACATGGCCATCGACTCCGACCAGCCTCCCTGCTGAAGACGACCGTGACTACCCCCCCAACCATAGGGGAGCGTGTTCAATGGGAAGTCTTAGCCTGTCTCCTTATAAAGTGCTTTACATGTAGGCCATCAACATTATCGTTTTCATCTGACCGGCGTGATTCTTGCAGCTTCTGATAGCAACTGGTTGGTCTGCGCTTTATTAAGAAGACTCAGATTAAAGGAGGCTGAAACTCACCCGTTCATTTCTATCGAAACCCATTGAAGCCTGTGGTTGCAGACGAATTAAAAGCGGAAAAAGGTCCAAGGGCTATGAATGCTACAAGGCCCTACAACCCTGCAGCCGGATTTCATGTGTGATAATCTGCCTTTTCCTTTCACATAGACGCGCCGTCAGCTCGGCTACCAACCTGAAGTCCTCAGAGCCCAGCACCTCGGTGTAGTACATGACTTTACACTTGTGTGAGGACACCTGCAAGGTGGCCAGGACGTCGTCCACCCGGGGCAAATTGGTGGCCGAGCAGGCTGGCATGCTGTGAAACTTCCACTGCAGGATGTAGAAACCCGGCCAACGGGTCACATGGGAGCCCTGAGGAAAGGAGCGAGGGAGTGAACAGTCGTGGTTTGAAAGACCTAAGGACAAGGAACTCTTCGCGGCGATAAACGCGGACCTGCACACTCTCCCCCTCCTTGCAGGTGAGCGGGGACGCCACCATGCTGTAGTCTTGGCCCAGCGTCCAGGACTTGTCGATGAGCTGGACGTTGTTGACGCCCGGGGAGGTGATGCCGTGGGCTCCCAGGGGGTCTTTGCGCGGCGGCTGGGGGGCTCGCTTCGAGTGGTAGAGGTTGAAGACGATGTCGCCTTTGCACACGTCGAAGTCCCAGGTGATGACGGAGGCGGCGTCGATGATCTCGATCACAAGCTGCTCGGAGGGAGGTTGAAGGAAAACGAAACAGGTAGATGGTTAAGAAGCAAGTTTCTTTTTTTTTTTTTTATTTAGAACTGAATAAACTCTTTAAATGAAGCTGGGCAGAAAAAAAAAATCCAGAGAGGAGAGTGAAAACTACTTGCAGGGGAATAATTATAGATTACATCTGTCCCCGCTGGTTTACTTTATGCAACAGGACGGGAACAGTATGTCACGGCAGACGGATCCGTTTTCTAAGACCTGCTCTGTTTCATGGCCAAAAGTCAAAGAACATACAAGCCGTCTCCACTAGATGGCAGCAGTTGCAGCAAAACCTCCACGGAGCCTGCCCTGGAGGTCTCTGTCGTCCTCTCCTGAGTAACATGGCCTTTTAGCTTTGCTTCCCACTCCGCTGTGTGTGGAGCCTCACCTCATGCGGAGCTCCCTTAAAGATGCTGGCGCTCTGATAGATCGTCTCGGTCCAGAGACGCACGTCCTCGTTCTCGAGCTCCTCGGGTGTGCGGTACATGGACTTAGGAACCAGGCCGCCCTCTGGTACCTCACACTGTGAAGACAAGCAAGACGGAGACCTGGGTCACTGGAAGAGTTCTCGGTCTCCTACCCCTTCAGAAACTTTTGACACCGTCACGTCACGACCTCAAACATAAACGGGTTTTAGTGGGATTTTGTGTGATGGAGCAAAACGAAGTGATGCATAACTCGAGGTGACAGAAAAGACGCTAAACCTGCCGACTGCTCAGGAGCGACCGCAGAGTTGACTGACGCGAGTAAATGTTCTGATATGAGGCTCTTAAAGTTGCTATAGATCGGTTTATTTAATTAATAACGATTGGTGATCGATAATGCCGAGCTGCCGCTTTACTGCGAAGCATTGCAGAGGGTCAGACACATTATTTAATACCGTTTTATTAATTAAGTAAACCGGCATTATGATAGTTCTGTGATACTGCCACTAGATGGCGCCACATCTGCTTGTATCTGGACATGGCGCCCGGTGCTGGGACTATTTTTATCCACAAAAAGGACCAGCAAAACATCACCAGGATGGAGGCTTGGTGTATATAACTTTATTTTATCATGATCAAAAGTTTTTTTTGGTCTTCTTTATATAAGCATATAACGTGGCTATATACCTTTAAAACACTTACCATACATTCTCCTCCTAGAAAGTCAGGGATGATTTCCTTGTCTATATAATCGACAAGCCCTCCAGGACCCTGGTAGTCGTTGCCTGCATAGATCAGGAACTTCTTCCGGGTGTTCTCATCAATAAACGGGCTCACCTACAAGCAGAGGTAAAAGTGAACATAGATCAGGAAAACAAACCCCAAAAAGTCAATCATTTCTACAGAGCAGTAGGTGTTTGCTAAGAAATGACTTTTAGTGCAACCACAGAGACACTTATGTGTCATATTGAGGTTTCTAACTTTTCCAGGTATGACAGTGGTATTTTAAAACACTGATCTCACATACAGTAGCTCCGGTTCCCAGGTTCCCCCTACTGTTCTCACCAGTGTCCACAGGACTGGGAAGACTCTTGGCGCTCTCAAGATAAGCAGCCGTCCCAGAGTCTCTGGATAGTTTGCCTCCACAACTTCGATGATCCTCAGCAGCGCCTTGACCCCCGGTCGCCACAAGTGACGCATGTTCAACCCCTCCAGATCGACGAGACACGTCCAACAGCTAGAGAGCGGGAAGCGAGAGGATTAGTGTGGAAAACTTCTAGCCGCAATCCCACGCACACACACGCCGACGTGGGCTGCAGCTTCTCTCTGATCACGTAACACCTGTCACCCTGAAGCATGACTTGAGTAGACAGCTAATGCTAGTTAACTGTGAACCCTGAGTGAGGCGACGCGTCAGAAACGCATAGTTCACATGCCTCCTGGACAGTCACTCTGACCCTACGCACCCAGAGATGAGTCTTTAACACCATTTCCAATTATGGAGAAGATAATGCTGGACTTATCTGTATCCATACCACAGCTGCTGAGCTGAATCCCAACACCAGGAGCGCTTTAATGCAACTGGGTGCTCTATCTTTCCACTAAATCCTGCTTCGGCACAACAAAAAATCACTTTCCTGCAGTTCTGATGCAAAAACTGGTAAATAACCGTTTAAAGAGGATGATATCTACTAAATCTAGGTCTTTAACAAAACAGTGCCCTGGTCTTTACCTGATAGGTCGACCAAACACCTTGGTGTTCTCCTCACAACGCCTCAGGCCCTCCTCATTGATAGACAGCACCTGCAATGTCCCATCAAGAACAACTTTACTGAATGATCCACTATAGACAAGCACATAAATAGCATATATCCACCCTCATTAGCCCATTAAGTCCCTAACCTGTAATCTAAACACGGTCTGCCCTATAAACCTATTGACCTTCGGTAAGGAACAGAACTGGAAGCGCAGCTCGGGTTACGTACGTGTCTGAGCAGAGACTCCTCTCCGAGGGCGCGCACCAGACCTTTGGTGTCCATGTGACCCAGCCTCAGGATGTACAGAGGACGACCGTCTAATGAAGGCAAGCAAATATTGACCTGGTTAAGTGAGAAGGTGCGTATTGTGCGGCACAATAAGTGAATACGTGCGCTGGGAAACGGTTTATTGTTCCCGTTCAGGTTAAAAGCACATTTGATTGATGCTTATGTCAATGTTTTCTATCGAGGAGCCCAAAGCACCCTGCTAAACGCAGCATGCGATTGTGTGCGTGAGAGAAGACCAAGCCAACAAACGGAGTCATGTTTCACTCTACAGGTCAGGCTTAAAGCAGAAGGTCGTTAAGGACGACTGAACGACAAGCGTGCGCCATCAAATGATGGGAACCTGTTGTTGGGAAGGTTCTTTGTCTAAAAAGTGCAACCAGCTGCAAAATGAAGCCGGCTGCACTTGGAGGACTTTTCAGCAGGTGGCTTTGGGTGTGGCAGGAAGGTACCTCTGTCGTGGTGGTGCCAGCCGCCGGTGTAGTAGTCCTGCAGAACCTGCGGAGGGTTCCAGGTCTCCAGCAGGTAGTCCACTTGGTGCTGCTTTCGCCAGGTCAGAGACTGGCACAGTATCTCCCGTGCCTTATCCATATTGAAATCTCTGGCGCGCAGGAAGCGCAGGATGTGCTCGTCTTTAGGGATCTAAGAGGATAATAAAAAAAAAAAAAAAAGGTTTTATGATAAGTCGCTAAAAGTTGGCCGACAGCCAAACTCCTCCACTCGGTTAACACCAATACCTTTCCCTTGTGCGTCTCCTGCAGCCATTTGCGAAGCCTGATGAGGCAGCTCTCCTGCAGAGGCGTCAGGTCGCCCAGGTAACGTTTGATGTAGTCGGCATCCAGTTTATCTGCAACAGTGTTCAAAATTAACACTGGTTACAGTTCAAAGCTTTAGGCACCAAATTGATCTTGAATTGAATAAAACAAAAACAATTCTCTACATGACTTTTTTGCAGACATTAAGTAACTTTGTATGCATGTGTTACTATAACTCTTCATACAGTGAAACCATAGATGTGTTATTTGTGCTTATGACGACTCAAATGTTCTATCTTAAGAGACTTCTACTTTTAAAGAGAGTTTCCTGCTTCTCGAGCGCGTAACGGAGGCCCGGGGTTCATTTATCTGAGGAAACAGACCTTCAGGCGTTCCAACCAGGATCTCTGGTGGGTTGTCGGCCTGAGCAGCTCCGCTATCCTGCTTTGCATCCTGTGTGGCGCCATCTTTGGTGTCGGTAGTCTGCGAGGCAGAAACCATTGGCGTGCTGGTGTGCTGTAGTTCGGGCTGGCTGGCGGACACACTGTTTGGCGCAGGGAGAGCGTGACAAATGTAGGAACAGGTCCAGCGGGGGACGTGAGTGACGCCCTCATTCTCAAGCTCCCTTAGGTAGAACTCAATGATTTCCTTTCCCTGTCAGGAACACAAGTGGAGCAAATTCAGATGACATACTGCACAACTGATAACATTACACTGTGGAAACCACTGATTACATTTATAAAATGTAATCACAGTGTTATTCACTACAGTGTAATAGTATAATTACAGCTTTGGCCCCGAGCAGACGGCAACGACCCATTAAAAACGGGATTGTTTTTCTAAATGACAACGTTTTAATTACAAGCTCTGTGCAGACGACACAGAAACGTTAAAACGGTGTAATTTCCTTGCCTTACCACTAGTAGTAACACTTCCTCGCTAAAAAAACAGAAGCACAACCGCTAAAGGATACTAAATTACATTGTATGTTTGCTTGTGCAGGGGCTTCCCCACACCAGCAGATGCTGTTTTTTTTCCCCGAGTACCCGACAACGGAGAGCAGGATGTTTTTAAAAAGTTACAGTCTGGAACCACTTTTAAAATCGGGCCGTTTTCTGAGAAAATGCGGGCCATTCTGGTGTAGATGAACGGTGAAAACGCAACTAAACTTTTCCGTTTTCACCAAAAAAGACGTTCTCGTGTAAAGAGGGCTTTAAAATGCAAACGCTCCGCTATCATTTATCTTCCACTCAATGTTGTTGCTGTTATGATGCGACTGGTACAGCCAGACACATCAGATCGACAAAGGAAATGTGAAAAAGTACGGTACGATGGGACGTACAAACCCCCACACACACACACACCTTGTTGATACTGCTGGCGTACTGCTTCATGGCAATCTTTTCCACGGTGCTCTCAAAGCCAAAGAAGGACTTGATGTCCAAACTGGCCGTTTGTTCAAAACACGTCCAGTCCTCATTCTCGGGGTGGACCTGCAACATCACACAGCCAAACATTACTGTAATCCAAACTGTGCAGCCACGCAGTAAGGATGGCCACTGTTACCATAGTGACCGCACAAGATGATGACGCACGAAGAGCAATTTTCACGCCGCGCGCTCCGAGTGGGAGTATGTGTGTCAGTCGGTTTGGGTATATTTAGCCAGTATTCTGCACATGAGCTGTTCGAATTCAAGTAGGACAAAATGAAAATTTAGAAAAAGGCACATTTATAGATAATGATGTAAACGGTTGCAGCAGGCAAGGGTAAAACCCGTGACTCACTGTCAGGCAATACCCAGTTCCCTGCTGGATCGTCTAAAATCCTACGGCCACTTTTATTAGATTCATTAGAATTGGGGGAAAAACCCGGCCTAGCATGAATATTAGATTTAGATTTCAAACAACAAAACCACTTTTTATAACCATTTTAAGATTGATCAGTTAATTTGGGGGGTTCCATTACATCCCAGACTTACTGCAGCAATTTAAACCTATTGTGATCATGAGGAAAACCCGTTTTAAATACCCGCAGAAACCATATAAAGGAAGCAAGCAGGAAGGCAAGAAAAACAGAGAAAGGAAAGAGAAAGAAGGGAGGAAATAAAGAAGGAATGAAGGAAACATTCAAATCCAGTCTGGATACAGAAATAATTTCCCCTCTCCTTACTTTCTTCTCCATAGCCATCAATAACTGGACAATACTGACTGTGGGATCCCCCCCCATTCCTGGTGGCAAAATGGTGGCAGCTTCACTACCCATGAGTACTAAAATATTTCAGGTCCATTAGCTGCCTAACTGAGCTGTTCACCCTGGTTACTGCTCCCACAGAGGGACGCAGCACTCTACCGAGGACCTCTTGTGTGGCTTTGGACCTAAAATTAGCCTTCTAGTTGGTGGGAAGCTAATACGATAAGCTTGACCTCATTAACTCATAACACATTCACACATGGACAGACAGATCTGGAGTCCGCTGAAGCAGGACGGGGAGACGGGGACGAGATGCTGGTTCCAGATCGGCGTTTGTGGGTTCTTCTCTACAGGGATTAAAATCAGGGCCCTGACAGTGGGATGCGTTGTATTGGGCCACCTGACTGCAGCTTTAAATTACACGCCTGTGTTTGCTTGCACTTTTAAAAAGGAAAGGCTCGCCTTACTGCCTCTCCTAACCCATGACAACACGCACGCAGAGCGGCGCCTTTGTCCACCAGCGCGTCCTTAAAAGATACTGACTGAATAGCAGCAGGTCTCGTGGACGACCACCCTGTTGGAGAACGTCTCGTTGTGGGATTCGATGTGCAGAGTCCTCTCTTTTCGGTTCAGCGTGTTGTTCTGGATGAAGTACACGTAGTCTACGCCGGCAATCTGCGGAGCACAGAGAACAGCTCCTGTTACTCTCCGAGTGAAAGGCGGGGACGCGGCTGAGGGCCGGAGGTACGGTTTACCCTCTTAAGAAGACGCGGCGCGTCGACATCCAGGGCACAGCGGCGCTCGACCCTCTGGGTGGAGCCGTCCTCGCTCGTCTCCTCGTTCACCACGTCACTGTTCACGAACATGGGGATGAGGTGACATTTGGGGAAGCGGCGTTCGTACGCCTGTGGGGGAGAGAGAGAGAGAGAGAGAGAAAAAAAAGAGGAACAATGGTTTGACGCAGGAGATAAAAAGCGGAGATAATTCCAGGTTTCAAGTTTCCTTCCAGCAACAGAGAGAAAGGATTCAGCAAGTTCACCAGCTTCTGCGTACGTGGACTGAGCGACAGGTAGCCGACGATATTGCGGCAGGACCTTCATTTAATAAAAAAAAAGGTTGTATTAAATGTTGCTCTACTAGTAGCTTAATAGGTAAAACGCATTGAAGTATTTATTTCTAAGAGAAGACAAACAGACATCCTATCTTTAAATGTGACTCAAGCTACACCTGGTTTCTCATATCTAATGAAAATAATGCAAACAATCATTAAAAGGAAAAAAAAAAACGAGAACAATAGAAAAGCAGAAGAAAATTGTATTGGGGGTAAAAAAAAAAAAAAGTCCAAAACAATAATTTAATGCGAGTGAGGTGAAGCCCTCTTCCAGCCCTTGATAATGAGCGGCTAGGAACAGTTGAGTCTGTGAAATGCGTGTTGGTACCCTGAGGCAAACTAAGCTCAGGTGCACTCTGCGCTCTGCTGCTTTTCCAGCAGCAGCAGCAGCAGCAGCAACAACAACATGCAGAATCAAATCTGGACGGCTCATCGAGAACCGCCTCGGCTCTGATTGGCCTGGATTCATGGCGGGCCTGTCTGGAGGAGCAGGCGGCTTTATAATAAACCGCACCTTGCTCATAACGTCACGTCTTTAAAAGCGCTGCTATGAAATTTCCCCCGGACTCTCCATTAATGCGGGCCGTGCTGCAGAACTCAAAGGGCAAACGTTTTAGTGAAAAGAAAGAAATTAATTAAGCAACATTTACACGGAACATTTCACCTAAGTGTGGAGGAGGCAGCGCTGACGGCCATGTTGTTTTTTTTTTTTGTTTTTTTTTTACTGGGTCAAAGACTAGAAATGTACAGAATGTCTGAAACGTGTTTGCTACAGAGATTCTTCTCAAAGACAACATGAGCAGTGAGACAGCGATCTTAGGAAGACGAAGAAAAAGATCAAGCCAAATATGTTGACGCTTTATCTCTTAATTTGAGCTAAACAAAGAAGAGTGTTCTTCAAAGACACGTGAGAGCCAGAATCTAGCAAATCGTTTCGATGTAGGTCGAGCAAACTGGCGAGCGAGCGGAGGGCTGCATTCTTCTGCCGTTGTTTCATGCTGCTGCCAGGCCTCCCAGCTGCCCACTGCCCCCTGAATAAATGAATGCTGAGCTCTGTTGTTCAGCTCCCGTGCTCTGGAACACCGGGGCGTTCGGCTTTGTGCTGCCATCGGCACTGTAAACATCTGGTTCACCCATTTTAGACTAGCGCCCACCAATAACAAACTCACCGCAAATTACATGCATTTGCAAAACAAAACCGATGGGTTCATTTTCCCCCTCCGCCCTGCAACAACAAGAACAATAAGCCGGCTTAACAGCAGACGGGGAACTACCTACCATCAGCAAGAAAAATCCACCGGTGCTCTGCTCCGCTTACAATGAAACTCTTAAAAGTGCAACAAAAGCAGCCCATTCTCAGGTCTAATATATTCTCTGGAGTGTCCTGCTTCTAATGGAACAAGCTAAAGGTGGAAATGTTGCCCGCCTTTTGCAAATGTTATTTAAAATGAGGATTCTCCAGTGAATGCACATAAAGACTTGTTTTGTTTTGGCTATGCCAGCTGCGGTAATAAACAGAGGAAGTTAAAGACGGTTTGAAATGTCTAACTATTTTGCATTTGTTTTATTAGAATAATAATTTCTCAGCAATTGCTGAGTCACATCTGTCGAGGCATTGCCTGAAGTCCTGTAAATGACTGATGACCACTCACCGCAGGAAGGCTATAATAATAATAATAATAATAATACTGTTGATGCTGTTCTCATGTTGGGAGGCCGTAAAACCTGAACTGCCATTTTTATATTACCAAACAGGGTGGCTGTATTAAAAATGGCTAAAACACACCATCAAACAACAAAATTGACCTTTTATGGATAAACTTTACATACACAAGTGCACTCTTGCAAACCCTTACAGGTGAATGGAGACAGGTGTTTACAGATCCACTTCTATAAAGAAAACCCCTATTATTATCATCATCTACAGTTGTCACTTTATACATTTCATATTAGTACTGTATATTATTCAGTGATGTATCAAGGCGTTGGTTGTTTGTACCTGTAATACTTTATGGGCTGGTTTTGCTGTTCTTTTTATTTCCCTCTTTGCAGGTGTAGAAGCAGACTCCGAGGTTATTATATTGCTCTCTCCCTTGTCTCATCTTTTTTCTTCTTCTATCTTTCCGTTTCTGTGTCCATTGAACATGAAATAGTCCCAGAATAAAATCTAATAACGTTTTTTGCACATATAAATCAAACGGAGCACTATGGCGAAAGCAGTAATCCCCCACTTGTGAAAGTAAAATCTGTTGGTTTTCTTTGACATTATGACAGCAATTCCTAATGACAAGACATGTAAAAAAAAAATAAAAACAAGTTTTATCTGACAATGGAGTGTTTCTGTAAAATGAAATAATTTTAATCCTGGTAGACGTTTATGAATAATTACTGAAAAAAGGATTTTCTTTCCCTTCTTTTCATGCTACTTTTCCACAAGACAGCTTTCAATTAAATGTAGCAAATAAAAATACAATCAGGGATTTGCAGAAAGTAAAGCCTTCTATCTAACAACACAAACACCCTTTATTCACCTGTCCCACCACAATGTTTTGAATCAATAAACCTTAAACCAAATAATTCATAATTTAGTAATTTGTTAGGAATCCGCCTTTACACTTGAAGAGATTTTGGAGCTTAAAATAAAGTGAAACACACATAACCCTACCATTACAGTCAACCTGCATTATTTCTCCAATTTCTGTTGATATAAATAATAAAATTGACGAACTGTGTGGACAAGAATGGCAAGTAATTACAACAACACCTAATATCCAGAAAAATGCTGTTAAAAAGTGAAACCACAGGCTGCTATGCCGATATAAGAATAAAAGTCCACAGTTTTTGATAGAGAAACATATTCAGTAACAAGAAGGAAAAATCTAGTAGTCCAAAATCTTTTAACACAAGTTAAAAGAACAAGGAGCGCACAGAGTCTACTAACAGAAGTGAGAACATGGCTCCCCAGTCTCCACAGTGATGGGATTTGTTGGCCAAGCTATGAGTAACATTGCCTGGAATTTGGTTGGAGAGCTTGTGTGCTTTCCAGAGGCGGATGAGGGAACACAATAAAAAAATAAAAAAATAAAATAAAACAATGCAGCGTTTCTTGATTTCTTCCTGCATACACAAAACTTTTTGTCCCCCTTTGGACACAAAGTAATTTGGTAAAGGCCACGAGTCTGGAAAACATAATTTGTTCAGCTCAGGAAGGGAGATTCAGGAAATTCACAAGCTTCAAAAACAAAAGGGACAATGCAAATGGAGGCCACACCGCGCTGCGAGGCGCATGCAAATGTTTTTAGTGTTCTACCTGGCAAAGAACCCAGGAAATGATCCATCTTCAAACTATGGCAAAGGAAAAGAATAAGTTAAATATAAATCAAAGCACACTTGTAACACATTTAAAAAAGAAAAAAAAGAAAAAAAAAAGGACTCATGTTTTAAGGAAACTAAAAAAAATAAAAAATGTTTTTACGGACATTTTTCTGGGAGAAAGAGCCAATTTTGGTTTCTGTGACGCGTGACTTAACAGCTACTTTTGCATCTCGGCTTTTAGCATTACCCGCAAAAAAACAAACACTTATTAAATGGATGTAGTGCATAATAAGAGAACACCCACGGCCAAAGGCAAAGCAAAGCTTACAGCTGGGACCCGATGTTTTTCTCATCGAACGCCTCTGCAGAAACATACCAGCGTGCAAGCTGCAGCAAGACTGCACAGAGTACAGTTTGAAATGTTCCAGGGAAACGACCTCATCCAGATGACACAGAGCTCTGCGTTGTGCAGCTGATGGAGCAACAAGAGGATCCAGGACTGCCCTGCCTTCTAAATCTGGGTCACCTGTTTTCTGTTTTAATTCTGGGTCACCGTCACACTCCCATCCAGGTTCACCTTAAGCGGCGTCTTAACGCAAACCCGTCGCATCCAAAGAGAGACGAAACAGAAAACGAACCTGTGTTGGTACGACTCTTCAAAAATAATGATTCATCTGTGATTCACAGAGTTACAGTATCCGAGTGTTGACGGTTTCAAAGCCACACCTGAATAAAGTTTCAGCTTATAGGGTTTATAGGGAACACAAAACACCGCTGGCAACAAAGCTACATGGATATTTGGACAAATGTATTTCATTAGACATTTTATACATCTTTTATATCTAATAAAAAAAATAATTAACATGGCCCACGGTTCTACAACCTGTCTTTTGCAACAATACTTTGGCCGTGACTCAAATACAAGGAATCATATCCCTCATCTTGATGAAGAAACACAGCCAGTCGTCTACTGAGAGAACAGCTGCTGAGACGCTCTTAATCCTGCTCCGGTCCAAGCAGAGAACAAGAGCGTCACGTTAAAGAGTTTAAGCCTCTGGAGGTGCATCACCAAGTTTTGTCAGAAAGGGGGATGCACTATCCATTCAAGATGCGAAAAAGGGACGTGACAAAACTTCTTTCCCCAACACTTCCAGCTCTCCTAAGAATAAAAGCCATGTGCCGGACGCTTATGAAAGTGGTTGTGTAACAGAAACAGCCGCAACGCGGAGGTCAGTTTTAGCTATTTTTAAAGTCCGGTCGGCTCACGGGGGGGAAAAAAAGAATGGGAACGTTTAGTTTAGGGGCACTTTTATGATGAAAATACCGGAAGAGATTATGTGATAAACAAACCCACAAGGCAGAGCATAAACACTGAAAGGGCAATTGTACGGTGCCGCTGGGTTTCCTTAAGAGAAAATTCACAAGAAGAGGAAACGGCGAATTCCCCTCCTGTAACAAACAAAAGGGTCATTTGAGTGCAGCGAATGCAGAGAAATACAGCCGTCTGCTCTCTAGAGACCACTGTCCTCTCATTTGTTACTGTTAAATACCTCAAATACTCTTGGAATAACATTAATAGCTTGAACAATTAGTGTTCTTACAAATATAACTCTAATATTGATACTTTTCCAACTGGATTTTCTAGAGTTTTAGTCAGGTTGTATTTACACTATACCCGATTAGGTATAAAACATTCACCTAGTTGGGTTTTATGTTTTGTTTTGGGTATTTTTCTATCACAAATCAACACTGTGCTGAAGCTGCCATCTAATTTAGTAGTTTGGTAAAAGCCTATTTTAATTCTTTTTTTTTGTTTTGTTTGTATTTTTCCAAATCTGGACAAGTTTACTTCAGCCGAATTTTGCTTTTAAATCTGTTTTTGATCTTTTCACAAAATGCCATAAACATTAACTTCAGTTTTTTGGGCTCGTACAAGAACCCAGCTCAGAACTTTGGGTCGAGGTTAAAGCATCTAGAAGTCCTGAAACAGCAGTGAAATAGAGCTTGTTCATTATTGAATGATCTGCATTTCAAAAACCAAAAGGATCAGACAAAAAGTAAAGGTTTGATTTGGCAACCAGATATAAACCTCGCCGACAACAAAACCTCATAAAAAGCTCAGAAATTCAGACATTTATGTGTTTAATAATGCAAGAGTACAGAACAGGTCTGGACTCCCAAACTACATTTTTTATGTTTCTATACTTGTCCAGATTTGGAAAATGATTGCATGAAATAAACATTTTCAGACTTCCCAAACTTTCGCAGGAACCCCGCAATTGCTCATCAATGACTAAAACAAAGCCAAGCCTTTGGCTTCGGTGACGCAGCTCGCTCATGTTGACGCTTAAAAGGCTCGATAGATATTATATAACAAATGTTGCCGTCGCTGACGCAAGATCTAAACAAAAGTCACTTTCAGCGGGGGCCATGGACAGGAGGGTGACGTCAATAAACCTGCTTTTGGTGACAAAAAAATAAATAAAATCATTACGAGTTCCCAACCAGCACCACCTCCGGCGGCTCTGGACCCGGACCCATCAGGGCCATTATCATGCAGGATGCTAGCGCGTTAGGCAAGTCATACATCTGATTTGGTTTTGAAATGATCTGTTATATGAAATATAAGTTCTAATTGATGTGTCTGGACGGGCCAAGTTTGACGTTAATAGATCGACATCTGGAAAATACCAGCCAAACTTTTTAACGGTGGTCCTGGACACAAAGCAATGTTTCCCAAACTATACCTCTGATTTCTTTTTTGTTTAATTTAGATAATTTAAAGTGGATTAGAAACAGTACAACAGATAATTGCTCAGTGGTATTCAAGTGAGCAAATAATAAAAACAAGATCCTGAAAATAAACAATTAAAAAAGGGACTTAAAAAAGGTTGATTTAAAATCCTTGTTTTTTAAGACTTGTTCGTTTCTAAGACTTGTAACAGAAAGCACCAGCGTGGAATACCAGATGATAGCTAAACACGCAATATGGTTGCTTAGAATTGAAACCAGCAAAACCTGTTTACTTGGAATAAATCCTTCCTTCTGGAAATCAGCTAGAAACACTTCCTTGGTTTAATATTACAAGGGAGTGGAGGAAAACCCAGAGATTGGACTGAAACTCTTGATATTGCATTACTTTCATTTAGCTTCCTCAGCGCCACGTTGACGCCAATATGAGCAGTTTTCTCTCACCTTCAAAGTGTCATTCAGTAAAAATGAATGTAGCACAAAATAAATAAGTCAGTCTGACAAAGCAGCTTGGAATCTGAAACCCTAAACGTGATCGTCTGTCAACTTTAACATTTAAAGACACAGTAAATGGACGAAGATGTGACGGCGCAGCCTTAAAAGGTGCATAGCCACGTTATTTAACTTTATATGTCAGTAGCTCACTCTGGTTGCATAGAGTTTTTATGAAAGATCGTCACGTCCTGCTGGTGTATTAGTTATTTTGCCGTTTTCTGCTTTGTTTTTGCTCAATGTGTTAGTCAATAGTCTTTTTTGTTCATTTACGATTTTAACAGAAGTACGTACTGCGCATGCACAGCAGGGGTTAAAACAAGGAAGTGGCAAACGTCTATTAGCATCTCCCAGAGAAACAATGAAGAATGGTCCAAGATAAAAGGGGGAAAGAAAAAGCCAAAAAAATTACTCCAAGAGAGAAATGATAGGGAATGTCGCTGGGAATACAGTATGAACGTTGGTGTTCACTGAAGCGGACGCTAAACCTGCCGAGGCTCAGATGTGACCGCAGAGTTGACTGAGGTGAGTAAATGTTCTGATATAAGGCCCTCAAAGTTGCTATAGATCGTTTTTTTTTTTATTAATAACGGTTGGTCCTCGACTAAGCGGAGCTGCTGTTTTATTGTGAGGCATGAGGGTCAGGCTCAGTCTGCCATTATTTACAATTGATTTATAAATTAAGCAAACTGCCATTATGATAGTTCTGTGATACTGCCACTAGATGGCGCCACAAATGCTTATATCTGCTAATTGAGCCGGACAGCAAATAATTTTTTCGTCTCAAAAGGACTATCATAACACTATCAAGATGGAGGCTTGGTGTATATAACCTTAATTTAATCAAAATCAAAATTTTTTGGTCTGTTTTTTATAAGCATATTACATGGCTATACACCTTTAAAACACCACCGTGTGTCATCACTATAGCACAGCCCAGGGAAGATTAGGTATTTGTTTAACATCCAAAAGATGGCAATACATTAAAAATCCAGTTTAAAACAAAAGTCTTTCACTAAAATATCCAATGAATAATGTTCATTTACTCAGCAAACATGATCTACAACACAATTCTCTACAACTCATGGTCAGAAGCCAAAGACCGCTGGTGAATTAGCCTGTTCAACAATGCTAGTTTCACCAGCATCATGTTACCGTTTGCACTGAAATAAACAGACAAAGCAGAAAGTATAACAAGCCAGTCATGTGATACAAAGTAAATAAAAAAAAAAAACTCACAGGGGAACTAAAAAAGGATCTCATGTTCCACGCCTCAATCCTTGACCAACCAGTTAAACAGCCTTTAGACCAGCAACACCACGCTGAGGCTTCGTCTAAAGTTTATGTTGACAAAAAGCTAACGCGCCATTGGTAGTTGTGTGCTTTGTAACAGATTATTTAACTGCTGCCATATATCAAGACTTTGAATCTAAGGTTAACAGCAAATTATTAAATCGTGGTAAGAATATCTTTTTCCAGTCAATGTCAAAACCCCTCTTAGCCTTAGGTGTAGACGTGACCAGAAATAGGAGAGAGCGCAAACTCCCGACCTTAAAGATAAAACAATAGAGCCTTTTGGTGCCTGCATGCCGTAGCGACCCACTGCTCCTTTTCCCCAGTGAGCTCAGTGTGCATCGCAACGGTGCCTCTGCCTAGAACCACCAACTTGGATAAATGCAGGGACAACACGTCAAGTACGTAGAACTTGCATCAACCCAAAGTCTTCAGCATCTCGCAACCAAAGGTGTTTCAAGTGCCCGCCCAGATGTGTGCGAGAAGATATAGAGACTGCAAGCGGTACGATGGCCGTGTCAGATATCAAAAAGGGAACGGTAAGAACACAAATCCACTCACGCAGGGTCCTCGCCAGGATTTTTATTTTTTTTTCAGCGATACGGTGGACGGCTGGCGGGGGTACGCGCGTTGACGTGTGTGTTGGTGTTTCGTGAGGCTGGTGCGAGTGCTGGTGTGTCGTTCTGTTCCCTGGATGCGATCCCAAAGCGGAGCGTTGCGTAGTGCAGCTCGAAGGGCGCTGTTCATCAAGCTAATAAAAGCTAGCGTTAGCTAATGTGGTTCAGGAGGTTTATAGCTGCGTTGATGCATGTTCAAGAGCTTTACTGACCTTTCTACGTCGCCCTCATACATCTGTGTGGTACTGACCTTTACGCTCATAGAAATGAGCGTAAAGGTCTAATTTCAGCGTAACTTTGACAATTTTTAGCGTAACGGTCCATTACGATGAAATGCGCTGGCGAGAAGCCTGCTCACTGGTCCGTTTCTCAGTTCATCTCCAGTGCTATAAAAGCAATCATCATTGACATTCCCCATCCCGTTTTCCCTGATATGCTGCTGCAGGTTAAAGTATCTCCTAAGGGACTGACTGCAACAGGATATCACTACTGCTGCACTATTTCAGGCAAGGAGAGGAAGAGCTGCACAGTTATCAAGGCCCTCGACATTTGCTTTAGTAAATGTTAACATTCTGAATGTGATCTGGAAACTGCAAGGTGGCTTGTTTTGTCTTCTAACCGAACTCAATCCCAGGTCAGAGAGAACGTCTCCGTTCTCTCCAAGTGACATTTAGCTGCTGCAGAGCACTGAGTCACCACCCAGCTACACAGCACAGAGGGACTGCAGCGTGAAACCAGACTATAGGTCAGTTGTGTAAGAATAATGTGCGCACACATTCGCAGGAGTCTAGGAGAGAGATGCAGGCTGTGGGGGGAGGGGGGAGGGATCACTGAGGCAGCATCTCGACCTTGCAGCAGCAAAGAGGATGAATGAGACGTCTTGGTGATCAGTGAATGAAATCGGCTGCGATTTCTTATTGGCTCCTGCAGTCACATGGTTGTTGAAGGAGCTTGCTGAATGATCCCCCCCCCCCCAGCCCTCCCTGCAGCAGGCCATAACTCCTGACTGTTTTTGGCAAGCATCATCTGACGAGCTAAGTGAATTTAGACGCAGCAGGAAAGGCTCTGGCAGACTAATTCAGCAGAGTGGATGAACTCTGAACATAAACAGGCATACAAAGCGAAGGGGAAGCCATGCGATAAACGCGAGTTTAAATAAGGAATCGCTCGCTAAAGCAGACTCGGATCATTCCCTTCCTGACCTCACATCTCCTACTGGGATGCTCCGCCATCGGACTGTGTTGTCTTTTTAACAGAAACGCGTCGCCCCGACATTAAAAATGACACGATTTCCCAGTTGCAACAAGTCAGAAATTAAGTAGAGCTTTCGGCTGTGCAAGCAAAAATTTTGGGACGCGAGACCATTAAGCGTTGAGTGACAGACCTGCCAGCAGCTTAGACAAGGATTAAAACAATAGGGAGGGGGGGAAAAAAAAGCCACTGCAGTGGAGAAATGGGCTGCAAATGCTTTAACCAGACCTGGTCGTATTTGGGTCACCCTGGCAGGACACACACAAAAGGAGCCATTGGGATGAGCCCAGAATTAAAGCACAGGCATGCTAGTGAAGACACCATGACAGACTACCGAGTTGACGTTTAGAAAGACCGAGCTACGGATGAACCCTAAACTAGGCTGTTGGAGAAGGAAGAGGATGCTGTCGCTCTAGATGACCCGGCGGTTTAAACGTAACCAAAACACGTCCTCTGATTGGTTCGTGCGGAGTGGAACAGAATGTGACGACTCTTATCAGCGGCAACGGTTTTAGTTTCATCGTTTAACAGAGCAAAGCAGACACTATCCTACATCTGCAGCACATGTGGGTTTCCTGGTTTAAATGTTCTTATTTCCTCCCGGCACGGATGAGGTTGAGGATTCGGTTGGCGCGTTGCATTGTAGAGGCACGTTTCAGTAAAGGGACAATCGGGCAGCAATGATACCCAACAGAGTTACACAAACACAGTCAGTCCCTCGGTGCCTCATTAAGACACATCTTAGGTAACAGTCATCTTAAACAGCAAGAGACAGGTTCAAGTCTCCCTTTGCTGCGACAGTCGCCACGATAGCAATTGTAGATCCTGATCATTAAAAAAAAAGAAAAAAAAAAAAAAAAAAAAAGAAGTGGGAATAAAATTTTATGCAACCTTGCACAAAAAAAAAAATAATGCTGACTACCGCTTAGCCACGTCTGTAATGTTAAACTAATGTTCCGCCTTCAAACCAAATATTTCAGAATTACATAAGGAAGACAACCCAGGCGGATTTTTCTTGGTCTCCTTGTGACAAAAAGCACACTGCATCTGTTTAGCTTTAACATATTAGGGCAGTTTAGTCACCGGGAAGGAAAGGTTTTCTCTTGCTGATTGTGCAGAAAAGGCCAGCAGACAGTACAGCATGGCTGCACATCCCGTTTCCTTCTATCCAGCTGAAAGTGTGCAGGACCTGGACCCTTTGGCCCTTATAGATTCGTTGAACAGGGACGGTTTCCCTGAAGCAGGTCAGACCGACCTGCAGCACGCAGATTAACTAGCTCGGTGAGCCCTCGGTGTGCCTTGTGCTCTGAAAGCTGACGTCCCTGCAGCCCGACGGCAACAACGGGGGCGCTGTGTGGCGCTTCTGACATTCCACCGTCACTCCCTGGGGACTGGCAGGAGGCTCCGACACTGGACTGCAGCGCTAACGGCTGCAACAGCAGTGACCACATTTCCTGTTATTGAGACGCAGCAACAAGTAAAAACGAGAAGCCCCGCCGTAGCCGAGGTTACGAAACAACCAAGTCTGGGTTTTGAGCACAAAACTTCGAAGCGAAACGACCCGATGGTGGCGCAGATTGCTGCCGGTTGCTCATTGGGGTGGCTCTGAGAAACCCGGTCGGCTGTGGCGGAGGAAAGTGCAGCTTTTTGGTTTGATTAGTCCAGCGGCGCTCGCAGAGAGGGGGGGGCTTCACAAATAACGGGAAACCTTTTAAACTGGCTGGAGATCACGGAACAAGTCGTCCATCGGCTATAGCTGCTTGTATAACACGTCCAGTGCTCCCAATACTTACAAATAAAAAAAAAAAAAAGTGACATGACAAACCCCGAAAAAAGGAAAAAAAAAAAAAAAGTTTGTAGGCAGATTTGATGTAATTAACTTTGAGACGCCCAACAGTCCCAGCATCAGACAGTGTAGATATGAGTAGGGATGCACTGACCAGGCGTTTCCTGGTCCGCGACAGACCTGCAATTCAAAACTGTGTTGCATTAATGGCTATTCTTTTCTTGAGCTGGTATGTCTAACGTGTTCCAGCAAAGAAATTAGGCTCATAAACCCCACAGAGCTGAGGTTCACTTGCCAAGAATGCCGTCGGCGGCGGGAAGGCAAAGCTCTGCGAGGGAACGGCAGCAGAACAGAAACGTGAAGGGCATCAGAGATCCAAGTCTCGCTTACGCAAGAGGACGCCGGGGCTTACATGTTAGGCCAGAGGTTTAAAAACTTTGACAGCACCTGTCAGCGAGCAAAGCGCCTCCTCGGGGCCAAGCGACAGACGACGGCATTTCGACTGAAGGAAAGCCTTCAGTGGTTAGACGTGGACATGTGGGGCTTTAGTTTTAGCCCCAAAGGAGCATTGCAAGCAAACTCCACAAAGAAAGGTAAAAATAACAGGTGGAGATCTGAAAAGTGGGACGCAACAATTCAAAGGCACCCGACGGAAGAAGCGAAGGACTTTGTGCCAGGGTTATACCAACCGGTCTCATTGAGCAGCTCCCTTATAACAGGCTGAGAAAATGAAAAGCTACAGCATCACGTGATGTTTTTATACTGCAGTAGTGAAGGATCACTAGGTCTGCTCTGCAGCGTCTGCTAAACTTGGCCCTGCAGAGAAAAGGACCGAACTTCATCAACGTCAGCCCCAGATTAAACGGAACAAACGCTCACGGGCGTAGACCAAAACTAGCTACAAATAACGTGAACGGCTCGTTTTATTCCACCAAACACAAATATCCACCATGTGTTCATGCCCTACTTTAAAAAAAATATATAAAATAAAAGCACCGCTCTCCAGATGTGACCCATCTGTAAAAGCTCTAAAGAGGAAATACATGCAACCCAGAGTCTCTACGGTTAGTTTTCGCCCTCTTTGGAAGCTGGCGCGGCCCTCTACCTGCGCTTTATTTTTAGCCATCAGTTTGCCCGCTGCTCAATCCTGCATGTGCTAAGGGGATTTGGTCTCCCTGCATCCTCCCTCTCGCAGGCATCGAATCCGCTTTCCGTTTGGAGAAAACACAGCTGCTCTGAAACCATGTGTGCTGAAACAAGAGATGGCGTGGAGCAGCGAAGTCGTACCATTTCTGCGCCGATGTTCAAACGTTCAGCATCAATTGTCAATATTGCAAAGCACCATTACGTGTAGCTGCTGCCTTATTAGACGCTTTGGCTAGAATGGTTGTTTAAGTAATCAGCTCATGAATCTGCAAGGGGCCAAAATGAAGATATGATGGAGAAATGACTAAAGTGAATGGATTCTCATTTGCTGGTTTGATAACGGTTCATAAAGCCGTTTCTTTTTGTTGTTGTCGTTTTTCTTGACGCAATAAAAAAAAAATTCCCGGTAGACAGTGATCTCTGGTTTTCTTGGAGGACTAGCCTGCAAATCCAGATTTTGAGCAGTTCCAGGTTTCCTAGGATTACACCGGATAAAAATCATGACAAAGGCGCCGCAGGCTCTCTGATAAAAGGTGCTAGTTTTAAATTCAACCTGAACGCAAAAGAATTACGAGGATGTTGTTTTCGATCCACAGCCTAAACTTCATTAGTTGGTTTTAGAGCTTCAAAGTACTTTTGATGTGTTTAAAAGCTAAAAGTTTTGATACATATAATGACAAGGGGGGAAAAACACCCCAAAAAAACATTTTATTTTTAGTATTTCACCTGCTGATCAAGTTTACTGATTACAGTCTCTGGCCACTTGATTGCTACATCTGTTTATTTCCTATTCTGTTTGTTTTCTTTTGTCTTTTATGATTTAATGCTGAATTTCAGCAGAGGAGTGTGCAGATACACAGGTTGCACAGCAGCATTCCTTCCTGAGCGTCACCAAATAAAGCACCCAGCGAATCAGTCGGCGGTGAAGAAGCCATGCTGCCAGCCACTGAATATTTAATGCCTCAAACGCTCTAAAAACGCTGAATCTGTGGCAGCTTTTCTGTTTGGCATGAAAGCACATCCCGGTCGCATATTCCAACGTGCAAGCGTGCAAATGTGCAGCGCGGTGGTTCCCTAAACCGTGGCAAGCGGTGAGCATTTTGTTCTTTGGGTAAAAATGACCAGGGAATCGCTGAATTCGAACGTTTTTATGCCGCGTAGACAAGTCAGTGGGTTAGATCAGAGACACGAGCGGCATCAACAACACCGCGATGCCTTTTAACAGGACAATTTAAACGTATGACCCAATGGCCGCCTTCTGAGATGCGCCCACTCATCGGCGTTGCATAACCGTCGATTTAATGCATTCGATAGATCACACGGAGAGGAAACTTCCTAGCGCACACAGGTAAAAAAACAAAACAAAAGACTTACCGCCATCACCAGCTCAAAGGGATGTTTATACACCCGCACGGGTGACTGATACTTCTGCACCATGATGGGAGTTACAGTAACACCAACAACCTGGGCAGAAAGCAGAACACACCTGTCAGAAAAAAAAAAGAGCAAAAACATTTATCAAAAGGTATCAGTTAGAGGAGTGGGGTCATCTCTGACGGTCAGATACATCTACATGCAGCCTGGCTAAAAGATGGGGGGGGGGGGGGGGGGTGTTCTGAGCGGGTGGGTCAGAGTTCTTGGAAGCCAAACGGCGAGTATCAGCGAGGCTGGGCCCAGGGATCCGGAGGATCGGCGGACGCAGCGCATCCCCGTCATTCATCAGGGGAAGCGCGACTCCGCAACGCCTTCTCACCGCAAACTATAGGCTACCTTCAGCCGCACTCTCTGCCAAAGCTCCTTTCTTGGCGAGGCATGACCAGATTCCATGAAATCATTTAAAAAAGCAGGCGCGGCTTATTCTTTGAAACATAAGCAACACACACACCACATGCTGGAGCTGGGCTCTGTTCAAACACTCCAGACAAAAGGAGGGGGAAAAAAAGAAATGAAAATGGCTATAACAGAATGTTCTGGATGCCGGAGGATAAGAAGCTTAATGGCAGGAGAGAGAGTGTTATTTGAAAGGATTTACTTCTTTAACTCTTTTTTTTTTTTTTTTTTATCATCATCATTATTTTGTGCCAGACCCGTGTACGGCTGGATCTCCGCGTACCGGGATTTTTGCTCCACAGGCCAGCACAGGCTTTTAACTGCAAGCGTAGCAGTGGCCGCCTGCCAGAAGGCCTATGAGGCAACGTCCGAGGGATTTTTTCTTTTCTTTCCTATGTGTTTTTTTTTTCTCTCGTCGTTTCTCATTCAGGAAAAAAAAAAACAAAAAAAAAAACTGACTCCTTTCTGCTTTCGCTTTTTGCCGCAGTTTTGTCATGCTTTGCTCCTCCGGGCCAGACTACAAGCCAAGACAGACTAAATACTAACGGATCTCCTCGGGTAACCTTTTAAACAGCGTATTACTACAGCCACTTATAATTACCGTCATGATTCAGGATCAGTCAGCAACTTTAACAAAAAAAAACAAAAAACAAAAAAAAAAAACACACCAACACCACACGTCAGTATGAGTTAACACCTCGGCAAGCACATTTCAATATTCAGCTGTGTGTTTACGTCTTATTTTTACATTGAATGGTGCTTTGCTACTTCTGCAGGTCCATAAACATGTTAGTGATCCAAGTATTGGGACTGTGGACCTGCGGAGGATGCAGCAACCATCCAACCCAGTGGTTTTTTTGGCTACTGCAAACATTTTCAAAGCCTTCTACTAGGAAGTTGAAGCCGCCTCGTAGCTGTAGCTAGATGCTCGCCGCGCCGCAACACAGAGCTTGACCAAAGAGTAAACAGTGACGTGAGTTTTGCTGATTTAGAGACAGGAGGCAATGCCGAGAAAGTAGCAGTGCAAACATTCTTAGGAAAACTTTTTTTCTTATTTGCCAAGTTAACGCAACGGGGTTTGTCAGAAGAGGACGTAGAGGCCAACGGCTCTGCTGCAGAAACCAAAAAACAGGTTTATGGATGACGGAGCCGAACTAGAGTACTTTAAGAAAAAAAATGAGCACCATAAACATCACCTATTAAAAAAAAAAAAAAAAAAAAAAAAAAAAAAAGGTGCTGCTCATTTCACCTCCTTGACGTTGTTTTTAATCATCTGTACCCACCAGGGGTAAGGTTCAAACATTTAAACAACCAAAATCCAAAAGTAATTTTCAATATTTAAGGCATAAATTACTCAAAAGACATTTGGTCCTACAGCCCAAATATCAAATATGTGCTGGCACGAGGTCCCTCAGAGCCGTTTTGGTTCGATCGGGCCTCCCAGTCTGTCATATTTCGACTCGCCCCAAACGAGACTAGAGAACGACCAGAATCCTAATAAATGGAAACGGGCCCAACAAAATGTCTCTGGAAACCAATATCCAGTTAAACTAAATGTGAGAGACGGGCATTTTTATTTATTTTTCTAAATGACATTTATCTCAAATTACTGCAAAGAGAAGTAAGGTGATACGCAGCGCTTTGCGTGCATGAGAACAAAAAGGGTTCGTTTAGGGACAAAATGTTAAAGTGTGGGTGCTGAAGGGGGCGGGGAGGCAAAGTGCAAACTATTTAGAAGGCAAGATCCCAGATTAAAAGTGATTAAATTATGCGGATTTTCCATTACTAGTGTTGATCTGGAAGTAACAATGTTGATTTTAATAACACTAGGCAGATTATTTACAACAATGGAAGTAACAATATTCGATAGACTGTAATTAGTGCAACGCTAATACATGTCTAAATCTGAATAGAGATGAAAACAATACTCTAGCATTCTGTAAGCAAATACTGTTGCTTTATATATATATATATATATATATATATATATATATATATATATATATATATATATATAAAAAAACAGACAAAATTTTGATAGCTTTGTTTTATCCCGATGGGTTTTCGGATCGAGTTTTGATCTGCATTCACACAGAAACCGGTTTTGCTGAAACGGGTTCAACCGAGCCCGCCTGGGGGACTAAAACCGGTCCATTGAATTTTTACCAGGGCTACAAATAAAAACTGAAATCGAAATCGCTCTCAGAGAAGGATTCATACCTAAACTGGAAACAATGCAAAGCACAGATTCTCGCATAAACATTTCTTATTTCCAAACAACGCAACAGAAATGTCACCGGTTGGGACATTTAAATGGGAAACGCAGCGTTACATGCATCCCCTCCTCATACTTCCGTTGTTTCTTTTACACCAACATCGTCACACATGTTGACAATTTCTAGACAGCATTGTGACGTTTCATAAGCATTTAATGGGCACGCTTCCTGAAAAGCATCGAGTAAATGTCTCCACACCTACACGTAGTGCAGTAATTGGGTCATTAGCCAACATCCTAACAGTTCAAGCCTAAGCTAAGGCGAACTTCACCGACATTAGCTCGCCACTCACAGGCAGGCACTCACCGGTGATTGTGAGAGGAGAGCACAGCTTCACTTTGTTCAGTCGCGGTCTCTTCTGGAAGGGGAACCCGACTGAATTCCTGCCATTCCGCTCCCCCTCGGCTCTTCTCCACTTGAACACCCCCCCACCCGGCGGCTCCGCAGCTAACAACGGTTAGCTTGGCAATGCTAGCTAGCCATGTAGCCGGAACAAGTAGCCAAGAGAGCTAACCGTAAATTAGTTTACTTTTACGGACAAAACTGCCCGGAAAACAGACACCGCGAGAGAAAACAAACGTCCCACACAGCCCTCGGCAGCTGAGTGGAGGATGGAGGAGTGTGTGTGTGTGTGTGTGTGGACTGAGCAGGCTGGACAGTATTTCTCTCTGGATGGCTCCTCCCTGTTTCTCTGAGCTCGGTGTTTTTCCACCTCCCACTTCTGCGTTCACCAAAAAAAAAAGGAAAAAAAAAAGTCTGCGCCTGAATGTATCTGCTGCTCGTTCTGAAGGACAGACAGCAGAGGGCAAGTCACCGCCACACCAAAATTAAATTAGGTCCTAAACTCTGGCCGTCAGAGAACATACCGCGGATATCACAGCTGGTTTCAAGAGCAGATTATTTACAGTTTCATTATGCAACCGACTCTGCCTCGGATTAATAGCTACCATATGTTCCCTGTGCAGTGATGTGATATTTATATATATATATATATATATATATATATATATATATATATATATATATATACACTTACACTTGAAGAATAATATGTGAAACACAGTGGAGACATATTTTATTTTCATTTATTTAAATGATTCTTTCAAAGATTTGAATTCAATTCAATTTTATTTATATAGCACCAATTCATGAAACATGTCATCTCAAGGCACTTTACAAAGTCAAATTCAATCAGATTATACAGATTGGGTCAGATTATACAGATTGGACAAAAAATGTCCTATATAAGGGAACCCAGCTGATTGCATCAAAGTCTTGACAAGCATCATTCATAGAGCCACAGGGAGAGTCGTCTACATTGTCCATGGCTTTGCAGCAATCCCTCATACTGAGCAAGCATGAAGCGACAGTGGAAAGAAAAACTCCCCATTAACGGGAAGGAAAAACCTCCAGCAGAACCAGGTTCAGTATGAACGGTCATCTGCTTCAATTTTTAACAATTCTTTAGATCCATAACATAAGGTGTGACGCTATGGGGCACCAAATATTCAGTTTTTCAGGAAATTTGAAGAAGACTAATTAAAAAAAAAAAAGGATTTTGAATGACAGTCTACTAAAAAGTGTTTCCATGTACTGTACTGTGTATGCATTTAATACTCACTAAGGGCTCCTTTATCCCTTATGAATCTAGCCCAAATTCTTGAACATATTCACTTTCACTCTGCCTCCCTTTTCTGCCACACGTTTTCCTTCCACTCAACTTTCTATTGATACGCTTGGGTAAAGCACTGTGTTGAATGGCAGCTTCTTTAGCGTTAAACCTTTGGGGTTTTAACCTTCTAGTGGAGCGAGTCAGTTGCTGTCTGCTGCAAAACTGTCAAGTCAGCCGTTTTCCCCATGGCTGTGTTGGCCACAAAATAACAATTCTGTGTTTATAAAAAGAAATACTTATTAGTCTTGTGTAATATCATCCATCCATCCATCCATCCATTTTCCAACACGTTTATCCCTATTGGGGTCGCGAGGGGTGCTGGTGCCTATCTCCTGCTTGTGTAATATCATAATACAAAGTAATATTAAACTAAAATATATGAATACATACTCTGTCTAATGAATCTGTATAATATTTGAGTTTTTCAATTAAATTGCATAACCTTTTAAAGAGATTCTAGTGAACCGAGATGTACTCGTAATGGGACGAAAGTCTCAGCTGTACTTTGGGTGCATCAGCATGAGTAATGGGACACTTGGCGACTAAATGCCTTAAGCAGCTGCGTGCATTCAGCGTGAGTTGATGCACATGACTCAAAGAGGAAGAAAAATAACCTGCACATTCCAGACCAAAAAATTGGTCTGAAGTAAGCAGAGATCCAGTATTTGACATTCTTCCTTGTGTGTCAGATTAAAAGTACATTATAATTAAAAAAATATAATTAACAGAAATTAAGGCTTTAAAACAAAGCATCACCAGTCAGTGTTGATCTATATAATCTATATGTATTATTCAGCTCCCTTTGTAAACTTAATTACTGAAATAAATGAACTTAAATGAAGTGTTTTTCACTCCACCAACATTAAGGACGTTAAGGGCAGACCATTGGTAAAAAAAAAAAAAAAAAAGCCGTAAAAGATGAAAATGTCTCAATAAACTGGTGTACACAGAAAACGTTTACCCTTCATGAAGTTAATTAAAAAGGCCACAGGAGGGACAGGTCATGATGCAAAAGCATCTGCGGCATCTCCCAAACATAGGGGTGCTTATGTTATTATCTGCGTAAGTCCGCTTGCCACACGCTCTATGGCATTTATTGACATTTCCCTCCTGCTGCAGGCAGCTGGGTTCACAGGATGCACACCCAGTGAACCCAAGCTGACAAACGCATCAAAAGCACCAAAACTCAAGTAATTTCTAAGCTTCCTAAACTGAGATACTCGTTGTGTTACTGCCTCCAGAACAAACTCTACCCTTAAAAGAGCTGGGAATCGATGGAAAATACATAAATAAAAGCAAAACAAAGAACGTGTTCTTTCCCTAGCTTTTTTAATTAAATTAGAAAAGAGATCTAACGCCTAATGGTAATTTCAAATTGAGCTTACTGCGAGTCGAGGGTTAAGAAAAAATTTAGTTTATATACTTACATCATAGTGTTGATTCGTGAGCCATTCTTTGGCAACAGGTGTGAGTCTTTTACACCGTAGGACATGACCAGATGTCTTTATTTAAGACATAAGCGTCTGTTAGATAATGAGCAACATTTAGTTTTTAAAGCACTAGTTCAGTATCTCCCTATTCCCCTCCTGTCTTGCTTGTTTGTCTCCATAGTTTATGGTAGTTTGACCAACAGAACTGTGATACATTTTTGGTGATCCAGCTTTATCGATTGAGATTCAGACCTAAATGAGAGATGCCGTCATCACAAAGTTTGCAATATTTAAGGATAACATTTCGCATCATTTCCAATTTTCTTTCACAGTTTGATGACATTACTCTTTGACGTCACATTGCTGCCAGCTTTTGACTGGCGGAAAGCTTGAAAAGGCCGACGAGTTTCTTTTGTCAAAACAAAGCTGTTTGAAACGAATCACACTGCAAAATTTGCTGCAAAACTAATGTTTGATGTAAAGCAAAACAAATCAGTTTTAAGACCTTTTTAAGATTATTCCTTAAGAATTAGTCTATTACTCTGTCCTATTTCATCTAGTCTACAACGTGTTGAATGCAATTTGTTTTGTTTTGTATGGTGATGAGAATAACCTTCAATGATGTATTGAGGGTGGTGGGCGTTTTGTAGAGAAGAAGGTGCATGGCCGACTGCGGCGAAAGCAGCTCAAGTGACCGGGCTACCCGAGCAAAATGCACGGAATGCGGTGTGCTTCACTTCTGGGAAGGCCTTCCCAGAAGTGAAGTAAGAAGTAAGTGAGTAAGTGACAGGTGCTGCCCGCTAAATATTTTGACAAGTGCTTTTTGCTCTTCTACACCTGAAGGAAGACTTCCTCCGAACAAGAATACAGCACAATGGATGGCTCATAAGCTACTCATACGTTTCAGTGGGAATACTTGAATAATAAAGACACTCTCTTAGAACTTAGTAAAGCTGCAACATGTTTGATTTCATCCTTCATACATTTTAGATCAAGACCAGGAAAGCTGTTGGACCGACTAAATCAAATTATACTGGAAAACACCCCAGAGTGATAAATGGAAGGATAGAGCTGAACTATTGATGATGTGATGGCTCTGTTGGGCTCAACAGAAGTGCTGCCTGAGGGCTGCAAGTTCATCCATCAGTGTTTCCCTCGTCTCCATCCCTTTCAAAATTTCAGGACCTTTTGTTTTACTGGTTGGCAAAGACCTTTTTTTTAGGCTACTGTCAAACTACACGTTTCCATTAAAGGGATGAGATAAAGAAATCAAAATATTGATTACTTCTTAACAGCCCTGTGCATAAAATTTGCTGCCAGTTCTCTTGATTCTCTCCCGCAGAATCCAGTTTGCATTAATGATATGGGGAAACAACCCTTTGTTGTCTCTATTAAACACAGAGCCTTTTGGTGCTAAAGCTGTCATTTAAAGGATACAAATGCATTAATTATTCATTGTGTATTATGAGGCTGATGGTAATAATCAAATTCATCACTAAACATATTGGGGGGGGGGGGGGCATGTTGATGGCAATATTTAAAAAGGACATTTTATTTTGTGTCCAAGGGACAGGATCAAGAGATCCCAGAAGGTTACAGAAAGTAATGTTTAAGCTGGAAGAAATTCTGCTTTTGGTCATAAACCACAGATAATCTGTGTTAACACCTGCAGAAGTGGAATCCAGACCAGGGATATGTCAAATGACTTTCCAGGATTGGCCTGTTGTAAAAGAAAGTATGGCTTTATTTTGTTTCTGTTGTTAGAATTGTCAATGTTATTGCTATAGTTTTCTGATTTTTAATGTGCTGTTTTTCTTGGTACTCCAGAACTCTCCTGGAGTTTAAAAGCAGGCTTTTTCAAGTCGAAATCACCATCCTGACTTGGTCTGGAGAATGTTAACATTTTGTTTTGTTTGAGGCTACATCGCCATCTGCTGGAGCAGCAGATTCAGATTTTTAGTCCCAATGGGTGATACATTTTATACCAAGACATAATAGAAAAAAAAACAACAACAAAGTAACATTTATCTAGAGGGCATGTCACCGAATACAACAGCTGACACCGATTAGGGGGCTAAAACCAAAACCACGTCCATTAAAAACATATAAAGTGCTGACATGCTAAAACATTTCCTGTACACAGTGGTGCCACATTTCGTTTTGGGCGACAAGATGGAGAAGGGGTATCAATAAATAAGTTTGACTTCATTATACCTCTTTTCAGGCACTTTCTACTAATCAAGGTCTCAGCTGAAGTTATACTTACCGGTATCTAAAATGGGATTTTCTTTTTTTTATTAGTAGGATCTATGTATGTTTAAATTCATTTATGGTTATGTAATGTGCTTTGTGCTTATACCGATGAATATGCATGTGTTTATTATGATTTTCTTTGTAATTTTTGTTCACCGATCACTTTTTAGTTGTTTGTCTGTCTGTCTGAAATAAATAAATAAATGAATTCATTCAATAATTAAAAAAAAATTATAGTTAACATGTTAAATCCATTACTTAATCAAACAGAACACCATTAAGAGATCACAGTGGCTGAAGATGCATAAAAACATCAGTAATGGGAAACAATCCTCAACCATGAGTCCATCTAACCTCTCCTTTCATTCAACACCATATGAAAGTTTATACCAGGGTTCAATTTCTTCGGAGTGAGGTGGGTGTAACAGGTCAGTCAGGCTGCTTTCCTGAACAGCTATGACTTTGCTTCTGACATTCACAATTTCTGATGCCCAAGGTTTCCATGCCAACAAATAGCAATAAAACAATCTGAATATTTTCAAGGTAAGATTTATAAAATACATGTCATAGGTCTGTCTATGTGGAAAAAGACAGAAAATATGTTACTGACTTTTCTTGTAGAGTATTTCTGGGTTTGATTTAAACTTCAGCCTGTTGATGATCAAAGTGATATTTACAAGCATCAAACCCCTGATGGTTGATAAAAAATATGTCTTGAATACATTCAAACTTACACTTCACTTTCATTCTTGAGACGCACACATAGAGACATACATGTAAATATGTATATATAATGTATTCAACGCATTTTTTTCAAGTTTCACATTTTGATCCGGAATAAAGGTATAGATGAAAAAAGGAATGACAACTAAATTTATTTTTCATAATGAATGTGATCAACAGGCAGACATTCAAACCCAATAGACAATTTTGTGAATATATTACATCAAACCGTGTTTCAAATGGACAGACATGAGCACTGCTATGTCTGAAGAGGTTTAACTCATCTCCATAAAAATCTATACAGTGGATTTATACACATATGGAGGATTTCTCCCCATTAGGGTTAAAAACAACCTATTTTACTGCACCTCCACAAAAAACAGGTTTGATGTCTTAAGTAGAGTCGGACAACATGACATAATATGGATTCTTTCATTTTTCTATGCGTCCATTCATGTACACCACCAGTGAAAAGGTTGGACTCACAGTTGTCATTCAACGGCTTTTCCTTATTATTATTTTTTATCACTTTCTACATTGCAGATACATAGTGAATACATCAAAACTGTGACTCAAAATTAAATAGAATTTAAAACACAAAATTGTGAAATAACTCAAAAATGTGTATATTTTTTCTAAATCCTCTCCCCCTTTGTTTTGATTACTGCTTTGGCCAGTAAAGTAGGAATCAAACCCGATGCGCCTGATGAGTTTCGCGAGGTTAGTCACCTGAGTTGGTATTCTAACTGCCTTGAATGAGTTCCCAGACGTAGTTGTAAAAAAAAAAGACAAACCATTGAATGAGAAGGTGAGGCCAAACTTTTGATAGGTAGTGTATGATAAAGCCACCTTTTGATCTCGATCATCTCTGTAAATTTCACATCTAAATGGGTTTTCCCTCTGAGAAATCCCTCTATAAAACAGAGACAAAATCCTGTGATATACAGTATATAAATAAATGACGATAGAACGTGTGAATGATGAAAACTTTGTTCTATGCAGAATGACTTTCAGAGTGCATTTGGTTGGGAAAGGGACCACAGAAGGAGAGGCTGCCCTTTTAAACAACAACCAGCGACTGTTCTTTCACATACCCTTGGTGTTAGGGGGAACAACATAGTTCATCACAAAGGATTTAGACAACAATGTACTGTTGTCTAAACTGTTACAGTGTTTGTCAGTGTAATGTTTGGTAAAAAAAAAAAGCTTTACCCCACATACTCACATACAGCGAATACATCTTGCAACCTTTGGTGTCAAAGTAACATCCAACATCAGTCTACTGACTTCGATATCTCAATCTCTGAAGACTATTACTTTAAAATATCTGAGGAAAAACAAGTCCTTCTTATATCAGAAGGTCAACAAAACAAAAAACAAAAACAAAACAAAGATTAAATAAGGGTGGACAAACGATGCAGTAGCTAGGACCCTTTGCCCTGATCAGGTCTCATGGTGTAGGTTTTATAGATAACTTTAACCTTTCCTTGGAGTCACAGAAAGGCTTTCCAAATTGTAGTGCAGTTACTGCATTCATCTCCAAGTAACCTCCTGTAATGAGAGAGCGTCCCCCGACTCAGCCTACTGACAATCAGTTGGTTTCACAATGAATTTGTGACAGTGAATAAAAGAAACCTTATGTATGATCTGTTACTGCTACTGTTGGCAAATGATGGGAAAGTTGTTTATAACAGCAAATGCGTTAGTTTACTTGACTAAAATAAGGAGTGTCCGTCAAATAAGCCGTTTAGGACATATTTATTCATCGTCTTTGCTTTTGTGAGGCTGTTTTTTTTCCGTCACTAGACCTTGGCATTTATTTTTAAATTTTAGCTAGTTTACAGTCTTTTTCCTCTGTCCTGATTATTTTGGGTTTTCCATGTTCTGGAGGGTGTTGTAGAAACCCTAACCTCTGCACTCATGTTGCTTCTTATAACAATGCAATTATGAGGTTTTAGCCAATAATAACCTCCTATTCTGTTTTTAAAAAATACTGCTCTACACTTTCCTCCTTAAACTCATTCTGACTCTAGGCATCTCCCATCTATGAAAAATGTTTATCTTAACTTCAAGTTGTGTAAGTAAATGCCCACACAAAATTCACAAGTAGTTCTATTTTTTTTTTTAAGTTGGTTATTTCTGAAATTTTCTTCAGTTACAGCGCTAACAGTTTACAGACATTTGGTTTATTTGTCTTATGAAGCAATTCGGTGTTGTCTTTGTCACATTAGGACTCTTTACCCTGCTATAAAAACAAATTTTATTTTTACAGGATTCCGCCACCAGAAGATTTGACAACGATTTTTCTTAAAATGTCCAGGCATTTTACATATGTAGGTGTTTTTGTCATTTTGCTTGTTAATACCCGCGTGCAGGTTACCACTGAAGAAATTGTGTATGGCTACTCTGGCGCATCTGCATGATGGGCTGATGTTCTTATTTTTATTATTTATGTATGTACACTGAAGCATTTTGAATAATACTTGGCCTAAAGAAAGTGTTTTTTTCTTCACTTACTCAGAACACACAACAATAAGCCCAAATGTCCAAAACAATAGTGCCAGAAATGCAGTAAAACACGTAACACTGGATTCAGTTTATTATTTGGTTACATTTAAAAAGAAAAGAAAAACTGAAACATGTGTGCACAGTTCCCTAAGTATAGGGCGCTGTTCATAAAGTTACAAAGTCCAAAATTAACAGCAGTATTTTGGGTTGTTTGGTGTGTTGTATTGCTGTAAATTTTGGACTATGTAACTTTACAAACTGCACTCCATACCTATAGGTCATATTTATGGATATCGTTATCGAAACCGCCCTTATTAAGGTGTTTAATGACATCCATATAAATACAGATCGTGGAAAAACCCCCGTGCTGGTACTATTGGACCTCAGTGCAGCATTTGATACTGTTGATCACTCCATCCTGTTAGAACGCCTGGAGAACTGGGTCGGCCTCTCTGGTACAGCACTCCACTGGTTTAAATCCTACTTTAAAGGACAGGGACTTTTTTGTATCAGTAGGTAACTTTACATCCCAGATGACAAAAATTACATGTGGGGTTCCCCAAGGGTCCATCCTGGGTCCCCTCCTCTTCAATATCTACATGCTCCCCCTAGCTCAGATAATAAAAAATAACAACATCAGCTACCATAACTATGCAGACGACACACAGCTCTGCATCACCATGTCACCAGGTGACTATAAACCAGTTCAAACACTGAGTAAATGCCTAGAAGAAATCAATGCCTGGATGTGCCAAAATTTTCTTCAGTTGAATAAAAACAAAACAGAAGTAATACTTTTTGGACCAATAGAGGAGAGATCAAAGGTTAGCACACAGCTTCAGCTGCTTCAGCTAAAAACCACTAATCAGGCCCGAAATCTGGGTGTAGTAATGGACTCAGACCTGAACCTCCAAAAGCATCTAAAGACAATTACAAGGTCGGCTTTCTATCACCTGAGGAACATTTCCAGGATTAAAGGACTGATGTCTCAGCAGGATCTGGAAAAACTAATCCATGCGTTTATTTTTAGAATTAATTACTGCAACGGTGTTTTCACAGGTCTGCCTAAAAAGTGGATCAGACAGCTGCAGCTGATCCAGAATGCTGCTGCCCGCGTCCTCACTAAGACTAAGAAAGTAGAGCACATCACCCCAGTTCTAAAGTCCTTACACTGGCTCCCTGTATCTCAGAGAATAGACTTTAAAATACTTCTGTTAGTCTATAAATCCCTAAATGGCTTATCACCTAAATACATCACAGACTTGTTATCAGCGTATAAACCCTCCAGACCACTCAGGTCTTCTGGCTCCAGCCTACTCTGCATACCTAGAACACGAACCAAACACGGAGAAGCAGCATTTAGTTCCTATGCTCCACTTATCTGGAACAAACTTCCAGAAAACTGTAAAAGTGCGGAAAGCCTGAGTTCCTTTAAATCGAGATTAAAAACACATTTGTTTAAAATTGCCTTTGAATGTTCAAGTTAAACTGTTTTACTGTTTTTAAATTTTCTTTTTTTTTGTTTCTACATTCTACCCCTACTTGCTTTTATTCCTATATTTTAATCATGTAAAGCACTTTGCATTGTCTCTGTACTGAATTGTGCTATATAAATAAATTTGCCTTGCCTTGCCTTGCCTTCAGTATTCACTTTTTATTGAACATTGTCTGGATTTGCATTGTGAATGTTCTCAATACTCACGACTTTCATGCATCCCTTTAACAGCTTATATTTTTTGCATTTACAAGCGCTACGTTCAGAAAACGTAATTTAATTCGCCCCCATCTCCGCTAGGGGGTGCTATGCGACTGGATGATGAGAGACCCCGCCTTTACGCTGTCGTCAGCTTGTTTGCGGAAGTGAAAGTCCTTCCTTGTGTTGCTCGCCTCCTCTTCTATGAAAACAAATGCAAACCGCAGCAGATGATGACCCAGGTGTCCAGTCCTCCGCCAGAGGAGTTGGTCAAACAGTGGGAAAGGTTAGAGCGATCTCTTCTCTGCAGCGTCCTGCCTGTAGCTGCTTCAGACCCAGCAGGTTGACATGAACACCTCCGGCCACCTGTCAAAGGTGCTGCTTGTGACTGAACGATCGGCCACCGCAGGTTACGGCTGTGAAAGTCAGAGTTTGAATAAAATGCTTAAAATTAGACTGTGAACTAATTCAGGTTGGATCAGGTGTGGAGCTTTTTCAAAACTAGACAGCGTTTAATGGTTCCTAGGCAGGTTGGATTCTGTTTATATTTTATTTTTTATTTTTTATACATTTTTTTCCCTTCAAAATATTACGAGTATGAAAAAAGGAGAACTGAGTATGAATATATTAGGGTTTCCAAACATTTCTTTTCTCCATTTCCATAAATAAAAGGATTTCTACCAGTTTTCATTTTTATTTTACTTCAAATAAAATTGACACATTTTATTTGTGATTTGCCAATCATACTCCAGTAGCATTTTGGTTTTGTACTGACCTTGATTTAATGTGTAAATGCAGACTTATTCGAATATACTGAAAAAGAGTAATATTAATAATTATTTAATTCCAGAACCTGGTGAATTTAAACCATATCTTTGGAAGTTAACATGCCTCTCCTTTAGATCCCAGTTATTGTTCAATAACAACAAACTATTGCAACAAATACAGTACATAGTCGATATAATTGTATTAGTACATCCTTGACACACTGCAACACAAAATAAACTTCCATGCTTTGAAAAAAATACACTTTTACAACATTGTATCTATAATTGAATACGAAAAACCCCATTCATGTGAAGATTTTTGCTTTATTTGTCGTTTTGTTTTTTTGATGATGAATGATGAATCCAACAGCAGCCACTTCTAAGCCTAAAATGTACATTTTGGGAGTATTTCCTAGCAGAAAATGATAGTTAAATCACATATTTTATCAATTTATTTTGTACATTGGGTCAAAAATAGTCAGTAAGAAACTGTACAGCGTAGCTGCAAGGAAAAGCGACCCAGTGCATTTAAATCGGTGGCGTTCTGTACCAGAGTTATTTTACTGAATGCATCATGACAGAGTTTCATTCTGTTCTAAGTGGTACGGATCCTCGGAGAGGTTCAGTAGTGTGGGAGCTTGTGAAAACACTTGTGCTGTTGCTGTGTGTCTGCTGATGCAGCGAGCAGGAGCGCCTCAGGCAGCAGGTGGTGGAGGACGACACTGAGGACTGGCAGAGGAGCCCGGGCTTCTGCGGCCTGCAGCGGGTCGGCGGCGTGGACCTCTCCTTCATCAAAGGGGATGAAGGCAACGCCTGTGCCCAGCTTGTGGTGCTCAGTTACCCCAGTTTGGAGGTGAGCTGACCCCCCCATCACACCTCAGATAGTCTCAGGGAAACACCTTTGCACCCCCTCTAGTGGTGACGTGAGAGAACTGCAGCAGTCAGCAGAGGAGCCTTTGAAAGAAATGGAGCAAAGAATAATGAAAAAAGTAAATTTGTCAATAGTTATTTGGCCTTCAAGACTTTATATTGACTGCACCTGAAATTTTATCTGTCAGCTGTAAGCAGTCGTACTTAAAGCGTTTGGAGCAGGCCTCTCTTTGAGTCATGATTACTTTAAATCAGCCGCTGTTTTCTGACATCAGAGAGCTGGAGGCATGAGGGACGCGTTACTCGGGCTTTCCGCTGGGACGTCTGCCTGGTGTCTGGAGTGACGCACAGTTTAAAATGTTTTATGATGTCAACAAGGCCATTTATCTTCAGCTTCCGTTGCTACAACCTGTGATGTCTTCAATTCAGTTCACCGTCATTTATTGTCATTTTATTGCATAATAAATAAAAGTGCGAAAAACAGATAAGTCAAAAATTAAAGTGCGGTGATGTGAAATGCATAAAAACAACAGCTGAGTAGGTGACTTGATGCTGTCGGCTGGGTTTCATTAGATTGAAAAGTTTTGACCATTTAGAATAATTAACTGGACTTGACTCCGTTATTTTATAACTATGATTAAGTTCACTTTTGATGCGATTACAATGATACTCAACACACACCGCTGTTAAATTGTCAGGCTCTTGTCAAATAAAAACAGGAGGCCATGCTAAATCTTTTCAATGTTTCTTTCTTAAAAATATTGTGATATTTACCCTGAACAAGTTGACTGAAAAAAATCCCAAATGTGTTAGAAGGAAAAGTTTAAAACATAAAACAGCAGCCCCACCCCATCGAATCCTTTGTTGAAGTACTTTTTCAATTCATTTCGTTAAGATCCTTTTTCTTTTTTTAGTAACAAATTCTGTTTATTATAAAATTTCACATGTTTCTTTCCATTTTCTCGCAATGGTTTGTGGCAGAGTAACTAGACTGCTGGGAAAATTTACAAAAAAAAAAAAAAACAACCTAAAGAAGTTTGGTTAACAGTTCAAAGCAAACACACAGAACCAGTTAACAGTTCAAAGCAAACACACAGAACCAGTTACCCAAACAATGTTCCTCAAGCGATCAGAGAGATTGCAAAACGCAAGAACTGCCCCCAATCGCTCGCTCACAAAAACAAAGAGGGCCCTGGTATGTCACATCTAAGATTGAACCCGTCATTTTAATCCATGTATACATAAAGAAACAAAATGTGACAGTATCAATTTCGAATGCATTTCCGAAAATTAGAAGATGAAGAAAAAAAAACAAACAAGCCAGACGCCTCAGCTTTGGCGAGAAAGCAGCCTCACAGGATGCTGGTGGTGAAGGTGCGACGATGACAAGCTTCCTGGAACGCAGGCCACGCCCTCCTCCCTCAACCTGCAGCTCAGCGTTGGCGGTCTAGGTGATTTAGGAGTCATAGACCCAATCAGAGCCCCCTCCTCCCCTGCTACAGGCCGACAGACAGGAGCATGTAGGTGGGAACTGGAGAGGGATGACGCTGACAAAGGCGTCATCCGTCCACGGCTGTGCAGCTTGGTTATAATCGTCCATTGTTAATCTCGGTTACAGAGTTATACAGCTAAAAGAACTGTCTGAAAACAAGGCAATGCAGGAGGAGAAGGGGTAGTAGAGCGCATGACGGCAAGGGAGGGTCTTCATGACGCTGCCTTCTCCTGTTCAGTGGTCTCTTTTGTAGGCAGGGGGTTCTCCTCCTGCGTCTCCGTCTACTTCAGCTTGGTCTTGTCGAAGCTGGTCACCTCTGAGAGGCTTCTCCCCCATTGTTGCAATTAGTCGACGCGCTGGCTCACTGATGAGATGTCTCTGCTTGGCGGGTTGCAGCAGCAGTCCAGTGTTTTCAGAATCACATCTGCCACGAATTATGGTTGGTCGGCCTCACCAGGAATAACATTTAGATGCCACAGTAACGTCTTCCTCAGATTTGCATCCTTTGGTTTAGGCCATACTTGTAGACGGAATCCTGTCGTAAACAAAACACTTTGAGGAAAGTTTTTTAGCAAATGTCTTTTAAATATTATTCTTATTATTATTGCATTTAAACAATTTGTCTATTTTTCAGTTGAAATATCACGTTATCTTTTGGAAAGAAAATCTGGAATTGCTGATCAGGGTCTCGTGTTTTTGCATCCCAAGTACCTAAGGTTTCGACAGAGGTGTACGCACTTTTAGGAGCTGGTGTACACTTTATATGCACCTATTTAATTATCCTTAAGGTTAACAGCGGAACCAATGCAAGGAAGTGGCTGATCATGATGTCAGGTTGAAATGATCTTATATTCTCTGCCTTCTTCTACGTTACCGGTCACCAAACCTAGTGCTTCACGGAGTTTCTGCCACAACAACTCAAATCAGGCACTGCCACCTTCTCTGAGCAGCCTGTACTGAAACCAGACTTCTGTGTGGTTCGTCTTAGAGAATCATAACAAGCAGTGGCACCACTGTGTGCAGGAAAGGTTTTAGATCACTGGATTCACTTTTACAACACATGGATTTCCTGTGACAGTTTGTCAGGGAACAATTGGTGTGTTGAGGCCCCGTTGGGCAGCTCCTGCACACAATCAGCAGCTTTTCCAAGTCTAATTTGTAGCATCTGCTGTCAGCCTTGATTGAAAGGTGGTTTAGGTCTGACCGCACAGCATCTGAGGCACAGCAGTAAAGCATTCCCAGCGTGAGCGCAGAGCTGTTACAGCTCGACCTCGGGAGAGATGCAGGTTCTGGTCTCCTGAACCCTGCTCGTTATCTGCACGATGCCAGGCCGGTCATGATGGGAGAACACGCTCACCTGCAAGGCTGCTGCTTAAAATAGACGAAAGATGCAAACTGTGTGTTTACAACATACCTGTGGGTGCAGTGTGTTCATTTCAGTGTTGTTCCAAATGTTCTTTACCACCTTTTATCATAGACAGTGTAAGCAAACAGTGTAGTAACCCGACATGTTCCATCTTTTTTTTTTTTTTTAGTTGGATTATTTTCACCTGTCAGCTCTATTTCCACCCCGTAAATCAGGATGATGCATGTTTAATAAAATTAACTTCAGAGTGGATGAATGACGTTGATATTTTTTTTTTTAACAGGCGATGTCAAACATTTAATTGCATGAACATTTTGACGCAACAGTGGAGTCTTTGAGGCAACAAAAGGCGGATCAGATGATCACCAGCTTGTTGACCCCATGTTACAGAAGCTTGTTATGTGATTGCTCTTAAAGCTTCTATAAAACAGTGTTACTTAAATACAAAAGGAAAATAGTTTGTTTGTTTCTTCCTCTGCTCTGGAGAAAACTTGTACATGTGTTAGGAACTTTCATTATCATTTGAAGCTTTTCTGTAATAAATGGACAAATGAAAAAAGCCTCATAAAAGCTGGTCCAGGGGTTCAGAGGTGGCCTCAGCTTCTCTGAGTTCAGAGAGATCTAGGAGGGATGATAAACACGCAGGAATAGTTGATTGTTGTTAGAGCGTGTTTGAATTGCTCTTATCTTTGTCTGGTGTCTGGTTTCAAATGAGAAAAGTCATTAGAAAAACGTTTTAAAGTTACAGAGGTTGAACCATTTTTCCAAAGCAGATCACGGTTAAAATCAGATTGAAATCTTAAAAAAAATAAAACGACAAAAAAATAAAAACAGCAACCTTGTATGGCGTTGTGTAAATGCTGAAAGAAATACAAAGGAAACAAAGAGGTGATCAAGGCTCTCAGCCTTGAAACTGGCTTGTAACGACACACAAACAAGCTGGAAGTATTTATATTTTACTTTATTTGTTTAAGTCGTTTAAGGCTTTAGGAGATGTCTACAGTAATATGTTTCGGAAGCTTTAATTGATTTATTTTTCTAATAACATCAGAAAACTGATCTGACAAAGGCCCAGGTCTTTATTCTGTGTTCATTGCTGAATAATTTGTGCCATAATTCAAAATCATAAAAAAGCAACAGTAAATGTTGAAAGCATTAAAAGTAGAGCAGAATCTTTTTATCCAAACATCTAAATTGATTATATGGAGTTGTGTTTAAGAGTGCGCCGATTGTTTTCATTGAGCAATCGAAGGTCTGAGCAGAAACGGCAACCAGCTGAGTAACTAATAGAACAAGATTTATGACATATGTCCTTTACGTTTACTCTTAATTATGTTTCATTTTGCGCAGCTCTTGGTGATTAGATGTTTGCATAAATGTTAATGTACTTTGAACAGCAGACGTGACTGAGGGGGGTGCCTTTGAACCCTCCGTCTCCCCTTTCAGACTTACTGTTTTTAAACCCGGTTCTGTGAACTGACTGGGTTCTGCTCTGTCCTGTTAGGTTCTGTACGAAGACAGCCGGATGGTGACCCTGACGGCCCCCTATGTTTCCGGCTTCCTGGCCTTCAGGGAAACCCCTTTCCTCCTGGAGGCACTGCAGCGACTCAGGACCGGCCAGCCTACACTTATGCCTCAGGTCTGGTCTCAGAGACACTTCCGACCACTTCCATGTCCACGGCTGTATAAAACCCAGCCCTGAGACGTGAAAGAACGGGTCGCTCTCAGGAGCTCGGTTAATTCCAGCGCGGTTCTGTGACAGGCTGCCTCCGGTGGGATAAATCGAGAAGTTTCCTCACCACTGAATATTCCACAGTCAGCTGTCAGTGGTATCATAAAAAAGTGGTGCGTAGTGTGGATTTGGAGCTGGACTCAAGTACAAACAGGAACCTGGGATGTGGCAGCATGAGGATTTGAGAAGAACCACAGAAAACTTACAAGACATCAAAAACTCGGCGTGTTCGTTTATAGGAGAATAGATCAGAAAACTTCTTCTCTCCACTGAGAATTTAGTGAAGATTCAAATTTGCTTATATAAGGACTCCTCTGTTCAACTCACTGCTAGGCCTGTCAGGATGACAAATTTTACTAGACGATAAATTTTCCAAAAAATGATCGCGACAAAACACAATATTGTCATTTGGAGACCTTTTTCAACTAATATGATAACGGCACATTAGTATATCCTCTCGACATAACGGCTCAGATAGATCAAGCGGTTGGTCGCCGTCATTTGACTCAAATCCAAAAAACTCCCACACTGCAGCCGTCGTGTTCAGATTTGACACCAATTCCATTTTCTATTCAAACTAGCGTTTCTCTGGCTCTCCCTCACGACGCTCTCATGCTAAACTTTGAGCATGTGCCTACCTGACACAAGATTTAAGTCCTCCTACACTGTGGAAACGAGAAGGGAGGGGTGAATAAACACCGATGCACCGTACTTAGGGAGGACAATAATTCAATATAAAGATATATCGCAATATAACTTATTTAAATAATGGTGATATGGCATTTCCCATATTTCAAAATACATTACAGTCTATGATTACAGCATTTGTCACTGACTGACATTCTGGGAGTTATGTAGTTATGTGTTTTATTTTAGAATTCTAAAGTGTAATATTGGAGGAGTTTTATAAACATGTCAAAATAATTGTCATCGTTTTGTACAGGCATCTGTTGGGGGCATTCTGGGCAGTCTTTCCGTGGCTTTTATTTTGTTTATATCGATATTGGAATTATATTATATCGACCAAAAGTAAGAAATGTATCGTGATCTAAGTTTTGGCCGTGTCGTCCAGCCCTAACTGTATTGAAACCTTTTATTATCCAGTCACATAGAGAGGAAAGGGAAACATAAGATGAAAAAAAGCAAGCATGCACACACAAATTTTTGAGCTTATTTTAATTAATCATCTGAAAGAGAGACAATCATTCAGCACAAAGACGTTTTATACAGTGGATGGATCGGTTGTTAAAAAAAGTGGGGGGAATCCGGGGTTAAGACTTTAGTAATCTATGTATCGTTCTTTCAGCCAGTTTTTAAATTGAAACCAACAATGAAGAAATAAGAAACAATTTATTTTTTAAATTAATGTCATAAAATAATAATAAATGATACCGCGGTGGTGCAGTGGTAGCCCAAGCAGCCCTTGTAGGGAGTCCTCGACACGGCTGAACCAGGATCGACCGCAGTCTGTGGTCCTTTGCCACATGTCTTCCCCCTCCCTCAGCTCCTTCTTCCTGCCAGCCTACTTTCAATAAAAAGTGCAACAAAAAATCCTCCCCCCCACCCAAAAACAATAAATGTTTCAATTCATGTCTTACAAGTAGACAGGTGTCTGCTTCGCCAACAAGAGCTGGGAGTTTGTTCCGCAGACTACAAGCTTTTTATCCCACTCTCCCGAACCGCAAGTACAGCAGCAGTCTGGAAGCAAAGTTCTACATGTTGGGAAGCTAAAAAACTATTAGTGTTTTTAGTAAAAAGTTTGTTCATTCAGTGCCTTATAACAAAGAGGAAGAAGATGAAAATGGATTCAACAGGGAGCCACAGTGCGAGTCCTTTAACTTGTTCTGAGATGATCATCTTCAACTTAGATCTGATGCTACGAGTCAAGTTTACACAAAGTTATTAGACCCATTTCTGCTTATTTTATACAGCCACTGGTTCAGCTCGGTTCACTTCAGACACATTAGATAAACCAGAGCTATGACAAAGCTCCCCTGTTCTCCGTCTCACTGTTCCTCCATGTGTCGTCTCTAAGTCATCCCCACCCACTCACTTCTGTTTGTCACAGCCCACATGCCTCCCCCTCTTCCTCCCCCGCTGTCTCATCGTACCCACACACAGGCAAATGTGCAGAAACAGTCACAGTTTCACACATCACTCACACACACACACACACACACACACACAGATTTACTTTGACTGACATTTAGTTTTGGGCACACAAACGGTCCCTGACCCGTTTATCTGCAGCCTTTAAAGGGACTTTTCCAGATCAGTTGCAATTCCCCACAGAAAAAATGGCTGCAGTCACCTCTGGCCTCAGGTGTTTTCTTAAAGTCAGATTTTTCCAGTAAACCGAGCACCGGCAGTCTAAAATAATCTGAATGCAATTTTAACTAAACTAATGACAAAAAAATCAAAAGTAAATCCCTTAGTTGCAAACATGTGGAGGTGGTGGAGCGTGTGGACAGCATAAAGTTCTTGGGTGTTCACATCTCCTCTGATCTCTCCTGGGCTGAGAACACGTCCCACCTCGTGAAGGCCCAACAACGGCTCTTCTTCCTCTGACTTTCTACTCGACTGCTCATAAACGTTTATAGAGCCACAAATGAAAGCATGTTGTTTCTCAGTATGACTGCGGGTATGCTTTACAGCCCAGGAGGGGATTGTGGGATGGCATTCACAAGATCTAGACACGGTTTTTGCTCCACGAGTCCAGATAAGGGCCAGACGTACTGCCACAGATCCCACCTACCTGGGCAATGCACTGTTTGACCCGCTTCCATCAGGTAAATGATTCAGGAACTTTAAATAAAATTAAATAATAATAATAATAATAATAAATTGTATTTAAAAGCGCTTTTCTAAATACTCAAAGACACTTGACATAAAGTACATCAAATCAACAAAGCAGACTATCACCCCTTGCTGAGAATCAAATAAACCACCAGCCCAGTTCATGGTCTGTTACAAGTTACAAACACACTACTGGTTCCACCGGTTCTGGATCCGATGATAATTATTTACACAGTCTCACAAATGCTATTTGTCTATTTTACTGAGTACTTGACTGTATCAAAGTCTTCGTGTGATACACTGATGCAACCGCGCAGTAATCTGTATCATCTGTAAAGGGACTGCTATCTGTCTTTCGAGTCTTATTAGAAGCTAATGACTAATTGCACACTTTAAGCTTCTCAGGAAGTGTTTTTGGTCAGTGCGATCACTGATTTTAGGGGAAAAAAACCAATAACAAAAAAAAAAAGGTGTGGATAGATTATGTCTTGTTTTGTCTGTTATGTGTAATCTGTCTCATCCAAAAAAGGTTATGCTAACACATAATGACAATAAAGATTCTTGATACTAATTGTCTTTCAGGGCCACGTGTGATGAAAACTACGTTATCTTTTAGTTGTAGCTTCATTATTATTCCAGTTAAACCGATACAGGTAGGCAATATACAGTAAATGTATGTATCCTCTCAACAGGTGGTGTTTGTGGATGGGAATGGTCTCTTCCACTACAGAGGTTCGTGAGTACATCTTCACTGATATTTGGTTTTATACGATATTTGACGCAATTGCCTTGCTAATACATTTCCTGGTAAAACTCTTTATGTTGTGGTTCTGCACACGATGTTTGGTCCTTTTTGTTCTATGATGAGCATCTCATTCTGCCAGAAGAGAACATAGATAGAGTTATCGGTATCCCTGGTAAAGATCATGAATCAAGAGTCTTTATTGTCATTATGTAACCATAATGACATTTTTTTGGTGGGACACTGGCTCAGAATGCACACATAACACACAGACACAAAAACAGTCATGGGAAAACGAAGAATGAGTGTTTATAGAGAAGACCCTCAAAGATGCAAAAGCACAACATGAAGAAAAGCTAACTTTAAAGTTAAGCTGTACAACAGAAGAGAATGACTAATATGAATAATACTGTGCAATTATTAATAAAAAATACTTATAATTGCAAAGTATTAGTAGTAACTATTAATAACTAAATGTCTATGTCGCATATAACAAAATAGAAACACATAACAATAGCCATAATAATGACAAGAAATTGCTCAATTCACACAAAACGAGCACATTATGTAAAAAGAAAATTACCTTAAAGTTTTTGGTGCCAGAAGTCCTTGTAGGATTGCAGACATACTTAATTTAGTTGCTCACTTCTATACAAATTAAACGAACATTTTTAAAAGAATTTTAACATCATGTCAAATTTGTAAAGCAATTTTCAAAATAGGCACATTTCTCAGTTTTTTTTTTTTTAGATCATGAGTAGATCAAATGTTCAACTAGTTTTAAGCTTTATTTGTCCTTTTCAAAACTTTTCCAAATGTCTGTTTTTTTAAATGCAATTTTCAGATTAAAAATGTAAAAAAAAAAAAGTTTTAATTCTATTATACAGTATCTGCCCCTCTCAAACATTTGAAACAAACAAACAAAAAGAACTCAAAAAAGACCCGAAACTCATATGTTGGATCTGTTGCAGAGTTCGGCCTGGCGTGTCACCTTGGAGTGCTGTCGGGTCTTCCCTGTGTGGGCGTGGCTAAGAACCTGCTGCAGGTGCAGGGTGTGTTTAAGGACGAGGAGCACCAATCACAAGTGAGACCACCTAAAGACTCATATAAAATGTCTTAATCATGAATGATCCAAAATTTTACCACTGCACGTTTTGAACAAATCTCCGTTGTGATTGTCGCAGACTTGTTTAAAATTGAGACCATTTCTTTTTTTTTTCAAACTAAAAATAAGTCTAATATAGAAGGAACCAACAGAGGTCAAAGGAAATTGGTGTAAAAAAAAAAGTCACCAATGTGGAACTTGCTTGAAAGACTTAATATTTTCATGGGGTTTATGTTGTTTGAAATGAGGAAACAATATCTCGAGAGCAGGTCAATAACTGAGATTAACAAATTAATAAATGCGGCATGGTTCGGTTCCAAACAGATGCTTTCATAAAAAGAAAAGGTTCAAATGAAGACATCACTGCTGCTTTATGTAATCTAAGTTCATTTGCTTCTCATTGAAAAGAGCTCCCAACCTTGACTGAACTCTGGAGATTAATTATCAAGTTAGGTTTTCAAAGAGTAATTCTTTTTTTTTTTCTTATTTTCATTTGTACCTCACTTCAAATGTCAAACAGGGGTGAAGCAAAGAACAGGGTTGCTTTTTCGTGTCTTTTCTCTCAGCTCACACATAAACCCGCATCCCCGTCTCTCTTTTAGTTGGAAGGGGGTGTTTGTGTTCTGCTTTGACAGTGTGACAAGCCCTTGTTGTGTAGCTAATGCTAATGAGATGCTCTGAATACAAATCAAGCTGGAACAAATACCTTTTGGTCCAAGTGTGCTACTGGGACTGCGAAACCTGGATTTGATTAATATGCAAATGTTCATTTTGTTCCAGTCTGGAGCCTCGGTGACCTAGAGAAGGAGCAACAAGGACAATTTAAAGTCAAAAATCTGGCTGATGAACAAACATTCTGTCGTAGTTTAAGAAAGGATTATATACTGCATATACATAAATGGTAGGGGTGGAATGGCACAGATCCGAACCAAAAATATGTATCTGGTACGCATGTGCTAAACAAAAACATTGTTTTATACCTGAGCACATGTTTAGATGCAGAACTGAGTGTGAAATGCAACGTTGTGTTGTGCAACTTTTAGCTAGAACTGAATTCTGCTGTTTGGGAGCATTAAAGGTACATTTGACAATCGTTTTCAGCTTCAAGCTCCAGAGGATCATGTTATCTATTGGTTATCCCACCATGATTCAATGTGTTCAGATGTGTTGTGTTTGCACTATTCAGCATTTTCCTTGGTTCAGTTTTAATCTCATCTGACCAGAGCCCCTTCCTCCATGCACCTCTGGGAAGTAAGCCCACGTGCCTTTTTGTCAATTCTGGCCTTTCTGTTTTTGAGGCTGATTAATGGTTTGCACCTTGTGGTGAATCCTTTGTATTTACTCTCATGAAGTCTTCTTTTTATGGTAGACTTAGATACTGATACACCTACTTCCTGGAGAGTGTTCTTCACCTGAGTGGATGTTGTGAAGGTTTTTCTTCACCATGGAAAGGATTCTGCGATCATCCACCCCTGTTGTCTTTTGTGGACGTCCAGGCCTCTTTTAGTTCCCAAGCTCACCAAAGCACTCTTTTATTTCTCAGAATGAACCAAGCTGTTGATTTGGCCACTCCTAACATTTCTGCTATCTCTCTGATGGATTTCTGATTTCTTCTTTTTTTTTCTGCCTCAGGATGGTCTGTTTCACCTCCATTGAGAGCGCCTTGGCCGCATGTTGTGTGTTTACAGCAACAGCTTCCAAATGCAAATGCCACACCTGAAATCAAATCCAGACCTTTTAACTGCTTAATTGATGACAGGTTAACGAGGGAAGAGCCTAAGCAGCCTTGTTATTTATTTTGCGGTCTTCTGAGTCAATTGTCCAATCACTTGTGGTCCCTTGAAAAAGAGGCGGCTACGTATTAAAGAGCTGTAATTCCTAAACCCTTGCTCCAATTTCGATGTGAATACTCTCAATTTACAGCTGAGGGTCTGCACTTTAAGCCCATACTGATTATATAATTGTATCCTGAATATGTTTTCATTAACTGGTGTCAGTATCCAAATATTTCTATATATATATATATATATATATATATATATATATATATATATATATATATATATATATATATATATATACACCAACCACCCGCTCTCCTCACTCTCCTCAGACCCTTTTGCTCATGTTCTTCTGAAGCCTCCAAACTGTATGTATTTTGAGCAAGTATTATTGGATATAAAAGTACCTTTTTTACATTTTATCAAATTACAATCACAAACTTAATCATTTTTCTTTATTTTGGAGTGAAAGCGGAAGGATTCCTGGATTTCAATGTTTATTGTTTTACAAATCAAAGTCTGTGAAGTGTGGAGTGCGTTTGTGTTGAGCCCCACTGAGCCAATATTTTGCTGAACAACCCTTTCCTGAAATAAAAGCTAGAGGTCCTTTGGGGTATGTCCCTACCAGCTTTTCCCAGCTGGAGATTGAGATTTCTGTATATCTTCTTTGAAAGTAAGTCAGATTGGATGTGAAATTCAATTTACATGTCTTTCCACAGATTCTCAGCTGGATTTGAATGTAACTGGACCATTCTAACACATGATTTGATTTAGCTCTGACTGTTTAAGGTCATTTTAAGGCCAGCTGGAAGGGGTACCTCGACTCAAATACCGAGTCTTTTGCAACCCCTAACCTGTTCTCTTCTAATATTTCCCTCTATTTAGCTTTGTCCATCTTCCCATTAACGCTGACAAGCTTCCTTGTCCCTGCCAAGAGAAGTATCCCCACAGCATGATGTTACCACCACCATGTGTTGGTGTTTTGAGGTGATGTGCAGTGTTAGATTTTGGCTACGTACATACATAGCTTGTGGCAAACTGCAAACAGGACTTCTTAAGGCTTTCTTTTAACAAGAGATTTGTTCTTGCCTCTCTTCCCTTAAGGACACATTTGAGGGGTGCACCAATAATAGTTGTCCCATCAGCAGCTTCTCCCATCTCAGGTGTGTACCTCTGCAGCTCCTCCAGCGTTACCATTGCCCCCCTATCCTTGGGGGTTTGCAGTTGTTCCATATTCTTTTCGGATGATGGATTGAGCAGTGTTCTGTGAGATGTTCAAAGCTGGGGAAATTGTTGTCTGACATAGCTTTGTCTTAAACTTCTACCGTTTTATCCCCAACTTGCCTGCTGGGTGTCTTGGTGTCTTTATGATGCTGTTTGGTAATTAATGTGCTCAGACAAACCTCTTGGTTCTTTTTTTTTTTTTTTTTTAGAAAACCTGTAGTCACAGTAAGATGAAATCATTAGTTCTGTTAGAAAGTGTGAAAACGTTCAAGGGCTTTGAATACCTTTTGCAAGGAAATGTATAAAGCACTGTGTTCTTTAAGTTTAAGAACATTGATTGAAAATCCATCTGTGACACTTGAGCCACTGCTGATTCCATCAGGGTGCGACACCCTCTGCTTACGCCCAAAACTCTCTCCATGTAGCATTGTTCCGTTCTAATTGAATTCTCTGAACGAGTGTCTCTATCTCCCTTAATCAGTGTCGGTGGCTCTGGAATCAGAACTAACAGCTCGTCTCTGCCACCGGGAGGAAACTGATCTTTATCTGCACAGATCACGGTCTCCCCAGAGGATAAAGTCACACACATCCACCCATACGACGCATGTCTAAATACTAGCCTCTCTTTTATTGTCAGTATCAGGTAGCGCTGTTGTCACATATCCGTGCTTCGTCTTTGGGCTCCAGCTCTTATGTTTGATTCAGTTTCTGCGTGAAATTTTAGAACCCGCTTCCCGTCCGTATCTTTCTAATTGTCACTCCCAGAGGGTCTAACCAATTTGTCTGCAGACGCGTACTGAATTGCGATGCTTCACGTAAAATGCAGCTTTTGCCCGATTGAGGAGTTTACGGAAAATTAGGGGTGGAATACTGTGTGAAACACAAGCCTTAACAGGCTCCAGTCCAGATCATGTGAAATGAGCTCTTTGGAAACTAAATGAGCCATTATAGGATCTCCGGTACACAGATACACATATAAAAAGATATGCAGCACAGTCATTAAGATGGACGTGTCAGATAACATCCCCAATACAAGGAAATGGTTAATCAAACCTATGCAGCTACACTTTACGAGTGAAAATATAGCAAGGCACCGCTGAAATGTTCAACAAAGTTTATTTTTGAAACGATCTTCAATGCTGTTAAAGATTTTATGCCTCTGAACATTTTTTCCGAAAGTCTTTGGGATCACCAGGATGTTTGGGGGAATTGTCATGAAAAATCAAGACACTCCATTAACTTTTCATTTCTTTCAAAAGAAATGTTTTCTTCACTGCAAAAGGGAACTAAAAGTAAGTACAATTTTATTGAAATGAGTGGATTTGTCCTTGATTTGAGCAGGCAAGTTTAAATGATCTGCCTATGGAATAAGATTTTTGCATTTAAAATGGGAAGAACTCATCTCCATCATCTTATTTGGAGTGCAGTATATATAATTATCTTATTTTAGGGGTCAAAATACTAATTTCAAATATACTTATCTGAAGAAACCTTTGTTACTTTTAAACCACTTTTTGTAGTGTATTGAGGCCTGTTTTATTCCGGTTTATATCAGGAAAAGAAAGTGATTCAATGTTTGTCTCTCTTGTTGTGTCTCTGCTCTGTCTTCTGTAACCCCCAGTCGGTCGAGGCAGATGACCGTTCATACTGAGCCCGGTTCTGCTGGAGGTTTTTCCTTCCCGTTAATGGGGAGTTTTTCATTCCACTGTCGCTTCATGCTTGCTCAGTATGAGGGATTGCTGCAAAGCCATGGACAATGCAGACGACTCTCCCTGTAGCTCTACGCTTCTCCAGGAGTGAATGCTGCTTGTCAAGACTTTGGTCTTTTGGTAGCCATCTACTAATCTCTGACATCAGTCTGATCAAAGTTTGCTCCACCCTTCAGTTTCAGCTGTCAGACGTCTGGTGGATTTCTTGCACGTTCAGCCCGTTTCAAGTAGCCTCACATCATGTCAGTGAGGGCAAACCTGGGCTTTGACTAGGCCATTCTGATTCTATGCCATGTCTACTGGGTACATTCACTGTGGATCATGAGCTGACCAGCTCCTGCTGCAGGAGCTGCAGCGGTATGAGGTTCACCACTGTTAAATATCTTTCTTCAATTTTAATCATTTAGTTATATTATTGCATTTCCTAATATAACAATTAATAATGGCCAACTGTATTCCAACTATCAAGAGTTTACAGTGTATAAGCCAGTGCAGTCATCCGCTTGTCGGAGGGAGTGTCACTGCAGTAGATGACCACAGCTAACTCAGATTACAGTACTGAAATGGCTGAAGGTCACAGAGCACACATGGAAAAGATAGGAGTGATGAAAAAGGTAATTTATTGCAACTGATATCGTTATCACGGTATTTACCATAATATTATCACCACTGCATGACATGGCTAAGCCAAAGCTACTGATGCGGTGAGTGAAGATGCTTTCGATGGTTGCTCTGTAGAATGCCAGCAGCACCTTCGTCTCCACGCTGTCCCCTGTTGTACACTTTGATGAAATCTCCGTTAGGCTCTTTTTATAATTGATGGTTGTCCGAGAAGTCCTCAGGCACTTGTACTCTGGGGAATGGTAAAGTGCGCCGTATCCACACACCTACCGTTGATACAATCATGTCTCCCGTTTAATAGCTGTGCATTAGATATGGTTACCCAAAGAGTCTTTGCTATCTTCTTAAAATTGTTCTCTATTTTTAAGTGCTATAGATAAGGTGATCAGACTGTTTTTGAGATTTGGCAGGGCTCTGACTTACTTGAGTGTTACTTATTATTTGACTCTAGTACTGAGTGTTTAACATATAAGACCAAGTTAAAAGTTATGTAATGTGTCAAAATATGTAGAACATCAAGTATTATATTGTGTTCAGAATGTCCTTATTTATTTTTATCCCTGAATTCATCTCACATGAGCCATCTGTTCAAAGAGTTTTTTTTTCAGGGACAAACATAGGTGCACGTCAGCTGTGCTTTACACTGAAAAGGGAACTAAAAGTAAGCAAGATTTTCTTGAAATTAGTATATTTTTCTTGATTTGCACAGCTAAATGTGACTATTTGCCAAATGGGTGAGTATTTTTACCCCTAAAATAAGATAATTAAATATCCTGCTCTTGAAATAAGATTATAGAGATGAAATGTTCTTATTTTAAGTGCAAAAATCGTATTCTGTTGGCGAAGGAAAAATACACTAATTTCAAGAAAATCTTACATACTTTTAGTTGCCTCATTGCAGTGTATGCACTGAAAACCCCATTAACAGCCAAAAGTGCTTACAGTGGGTCTTATATTGCCCTCCATTTATTTGCAGGCACATCTGATGTGTCTGCGCTAGAGCACACGCCTTTCTCTGATCTGACTGAGGTTAAAACCTAATAAGACTTTAAAGTTTAAAAAAGTGTGAAATCTAGACACCTTTGTCTCCTGAGTCCCCTGACCTCTAGTTTACCTTTTCCTCTCTTTCACCATTTCCCCTCTTTACATTTTTTATCTCCTTTGTCTCTCTTCTCCTTCCCCCCTCACCGATAGCCTAGCTGTAATTCCAACTAGTGTGTTATTGATGACCTGCTCCGTGTTTCTGACTTCTGTTCTGTTTTGGCGTTTGTCCTGCTCTTGAGTCAGAGGAACCAGGACCGCATCTATCTCGCACACTATTGAACTCATCCCAGCTTGGATTGGTGCTCCGTGCTCCCCCCCCCCCCCCCCCCCCCCCCTCCTGCCTCCTCCTGCTGGCTGCTTGCTGTAATCAGTCATAGTGGAGCAGACACTCCATCCATCACGGAGGCTAAACTCCCTTCATCGCCCTGGCCCATAGCACACAGTGCCCCTGTCAACAGCAGCCCGCATCACTACGGCTGACTTTGCTCTGTCTCTTTGACTGTTAGGGCAAAACTTTAGCTTGAGCAGAGGCCGTATTTAGGTCTCATTGTTCTTTGGCTCTTTAGTTGTTGTTTTTTTTGTCCCTTGATGAAAACACTGAAGAAAATATGTCAAGTATTCTGGGTTCTTTATTTGGGGTTTTCTTTCATTTTTGATACAGGAGATATTTCTTTTGCAGAGGTCATTTATGTCACATTCAACAAAGATTTGTAAATGACATTGAATTCCCCTCCTGAATGAATTTGTTTTGGCCGATATTAGAAACCAAAATAAAGCAGCGAGCACATTTCTTTACTGGTTAAATGAAAAAAGGATGTTTTTTTCCCTTAAATACTGTTTTCTCTGCAGTGCTGGATTTTGTTTGAGTACAAAAGAAGCTATAAAACATTTGAATGACTACATAAAAATGCCTTATTTTTATTTCTCTAAGAAATTTTATTTGTTAGGACATATAGTAGTATTTAGGTGTTAAATTGTTTCCAAAAGATGATCAATACCCTATATAGTAAAGCAACTTTAGCTTATGTGTTTAGCTTCTTTCTCAGATAAAAATCCGAAAGAGCTTCAAATCCAAAAATTTAGAAAAACTAAAATGTAGATCCCAAAAATTAAAACTGCTGTAATTGTAGGAAAAAAGATGACAGAAGATGAGGGTAAACACCTACTTTCATTTAAAGTTTGGTTATCATTGATAGTGTATTTACATTTTCTTTCCAATGATAACAGCTGTTGGATTTCACTCTTCTTTTTTCGTTTTTGTGTCGTTTTTTTCTACAGGAGATTTATTTTCACTCTTGATGTTTTTAAAGGAACATCGTTGCCTAATAACACAAATTTATTTTATAATTTTACATTTAATGGAGAATACTTTTTTGGTATTAACAATGTCACAAATATGGATTTACTGTGAATTCCCAAACGTTTAGAGATTCATCCAGAATATCTCCTGAAAATATTTTTTGATTCAAAGACTCGATGTGACTGTTTAGTTCCAGTTTTATTTTTTCCATTGTGTATTTATTTATGTGAGGTGCTGGTCATTTCACCAATTTTTTTCTTTTGTTCTTTTATAGCTTTGATCAATTCAATTCTGTTTAACTATAGAGCTGTAATTCACAGCAAACATTGGGCCAAGGCACTTTATACAAACAGATACATACATTCAAAAATATTTAATCAGATCAATCCCATAAAAAAGATCGTTTCAGATTGAGTCGCAACATCTTAATTCAATCTCAGTTTTAAAACTCTGGATTTAGGCTTAGTTTACAAAACAAATCTGTAAAACGTTCTAGTTTAAAGGAAGCCCGGCTCATTGCAAGGAGTAGCTGACATTGCAGCAATCCTTTTATCCTGACCATGCACGTGGCGACAGTGGGAAAAAATGACTCTCCTTTCACATGTAGAAACCTCCAACAGGAACAGCCTCAGTGTGTTCAGCCATCTGGCCGAGCTGAATGGGGTTTGAGAAGAAAGAGCACAGATCTGGCTCAGGGCTACTTTTCTGTTTCTGCCCCCCACCATTGTGTGCCAGTGACAATGCATTTTACAAAAGTATCCATGCCCCTTGAATGTTTTCACAGTTTGTCGCATTACAACCTTAATCTTCAGAGTATGTTGTTGGGTTCACCTATAACTGCTTTCAATTTCTCCACGACCTGATCTCTGATCTGTCTGCTGTGTTCATGGGTTTTATTGTTCCCTAATGTTCTGTAACAAACCTCTAAGGCCTTCACAGCACCTTTACCAATTAGGCGACTTTTGGAGACAGCTGTACTCCGTGGCTTTTATTCGGTGGTCTCACGGTGTGTAGGAGGTCAGGCAGGTGAATACAGATACATGCCGCACGTTTCAGATTTTAATTAGAAAAGTTAAAGGGCCATGTATTCTTTTGCAAAGCTCTGTATAGGCGATCCTGTTTGGTTATTTTATTGATTTCAGTAGGAGTAAATGGGTTCAGAGTCTGTCAAGCAGGGCCGTTATCATGCGCTGAAGCCTGGTTTCAGCTATGGCAGGAACGTCAAGTCGCTTGGAGGTTACAGGGGGAAAAAAAAGAAAAAAAACGCCCCGGGAGTGTCATTCCTCATCCTTTCTGAGTTAACAGTCTATTTGTTGTACTCGTCGTTTGACTGTGATTTCTGTGCGTTTGCCTCTGCAGATCGCGGCTCTGCAAAAAGGAGGAGACAGTTTCCCACTCACCGTCGCCTCGGGCAAAGTGCTCGGAAAGGTGCGTCAGAGGACAAACAAGCAGAAAAGCCCCCCCAGAAACTTTCAACTAAGCGGGTGCTTGGTTGCGGCCTTACTTCAAAGCACAGCGGCTCGGCCCGAAAGTCGAATCGATCTGAGGGTGATCACAGTCGCATGGAGATGAATGCTGAAAAGGTTACAGGAGATATTTGTCTGCTTTTTCAGGCCCTGCGAAGCTGCGATAAGAGCTCCAAGCCGGTGTACGTCTCCGTGGGTCACAAGATCAGCCTGGATACAGCCGTCCGCCTCACACACTCGTGCTGCCGCTACCGGGTGCCTGAGCCCATAAGACAGGTACCCTACACACAAACACACCCGCTGCAGGGGTTCATGGGGTCAGCTTTACACGTCAGAGCAGCAGTCCTTGCTGTAAGCAAAGCTGCGCTGCTCAGCTGTGAGGCAGAACGGCGCTTCGGAGGGCAAGGCTTGCTCATTTCTTGTTTAACGGCGTACTGCTGTGAAGGGAGGCGGTGTGAGCGTCTCGCTGTGCAGAGCTTTTTGGTAACAGGGCCTGGGAGGCGTGTAGAAGAGGAGGGATCGCGTGTGAAAAAAAAACATCCCCGATACTGTGTGGGTATTTTGCACTCCATCACAATGTACGAACACTTTGAGACGATGAGCTCTCACGTTACAGGGATCAGTGGGAAGGAATACCGAGAATTATTTTGGCTCCAAGGCTGATCCCAATTCACCCTGAAGTTGTACTTTACTTACTGAAGCAAATGAACTTTTCAGTAGTGATCTATTTTATTGAATAGGTCTGTACTTCTGAGCTATATTTTTGCCTTTTTGACTAAAGAGGCGCTCTTCTCTGGACATGCTTTCCATGTTTTGGGGTGTTTTAGGCTTCCAGCTGCAGCTCACTGTTTTGATCTTCAGCCATTAATATTCCGGAGGGCCTCTACAGGGAGGGGTGGAGCTAAGCGAGTTGGTTTCTGCAGCGCTGCCGTGGGAGGTCGTGTGCCAGCTTGGGGAGATGAAAACGACTCTCTATTGATTTTGACCAAAAGTAGTAAATAATTAATTTGTTTTGTTTCTGTTATATCAAACGTATTGATTATTGACAACGCCACCTGTAGATTATGACATTTTTATTGAAAATATCCTATTTCTTCAATGCAATTCAACTCAGTTTATTTCCATAGCTCCAATTCACAACACCTATTATCTCGAGAGTTGTAAGAGTCTGGGTCTTTGAAAAAGAAGAAAGTTCATCACATCGTCGTTAAACTTAACAGTGGACTTGAGGTGCTTTCCGACATATTCATCCTTTGTTCACGCCAAAGCGTGATTGGTGCCAGTTAACATGACGCCACCTGTCAATCAGTCCTGGAGGCTCGTCAGCAGCTGACCAATCAGCTGTTTCTATTTGTCCCAAAGGGAAACGCCCCCTACCTGCAGCAGCTGCAGGCCCTTTACCTCCGGCAGCATTGTTGGGGTTTTGCATCACCAACGCATTGTGGTTAGAGGGATTTTGCGTAACGAACATCGGTAAATACATCTGAGCACCGTTTATTCCTTTACCAAATCCTAATAGGAGTCTAGAAAAATGTCAAACATGGATAACGGCATGAGCAGCTGAACACAACAGCGATCGATGGGGAACTACTGCATGTTTGTCTGTATGAAGGTAACAGCAAGCAGATGTTTTCATTTTTGTTCATACTTACATTGTATGCTTAGTGGTTATATTAAAGGATAATGCTTGATGGTAGTTCTGCTGGGTTTTATGTATTTTTCCTAGTTGAGTCTTTCTTTTGCTAGGATGAGTTAACAGGACTGTGATTTTGCACAAAGCGTTTAATAGGTAGTGCAATGTAAACTTTGCACCCCTAATACAGAATTTCACTGTAAATCCTTGCCACGTTTAGGTCGATGGCAGCGTGAAAGCATCTACCACAGTAACTTCAAGTTACTTCCTGTCAGGGTTTTGTTTACCGATGAACTCAGGACGCACACACGGAACTAAAGGTTTGAGTTTTTATTGAAAGAAGTGTGCTGGGTGATGAAGACCGGAGGTTCAGGACTGCAGAAAGTCAGGGATGTAGATGATGGCAGGAGCTGACGGCCCGGAGACAGAGAGTCCACACTTGCTAGGTGCTGCTCGGCTAGCAGGCCTCATAGCACTCAGGTTAGCAGTTCATTGGAGACACCAGGGCACAGAGCTGAGCTTCTCCAGGGCGGCTAGTCAGGTTACAGAACTTGAGAGACACCAGGGCACAGAGCAGAGCCTTTCCAGGAACAAACAGTGAAGGAACAGTCTTTAGAGTGACTGGCAGGACTAACCTTAACAACAGGAGCAAAACAAAGCTTCCAAGGCAAAACGGGGACTGGCATGGAGAGGTGTGGAATGATGACGGCCCAGTGCTGAACTGAAGGCAGAGGGAGGTTTAAATAGAGTACTTCACAGGTGGAACAAGGGTCTGGCTAATTGACTGATAAATGATTATCAGGTGTGACTGACTGCTGAGGAGGTGAAGTGAAAATTGACAGAAAATAACTGATGACTGAAAACTAACAATAAATAAAGTCAAACCTAACCCAAAAGAGATGAAAAAATGAAAATAACAGAAAAACAAAGCCAAACCAAAACTCAACCATGACACTTCCAAGTTGGGTATTTAAACTTGACTTTTATTGTTGATTTGTTTGTGGTTACCGTGAAATTATTTCACTGACTAAAATTTTTTTTCTCCCCCATCTACTTTGCCTTAATGTCGGTAGATAAGGCAAAATGCCTCTGCTAATGCGGCGAGCTTCACTGTCACTCCCATTAACATCTTTGTTTGACGGAGGTTAGATCGGCCTTCCGCATGGATGCAGCGATCGTTCAGTTGGCGTCATGTCAATTCAGTTTATTTATATTGTTCTAATACTCAACAAATGTCTTTCCAAGGCAATTTACACGCAAAAAACATATTTCTTCACATAAACATACGGTCAATGCCAAAAAGCCCAAGCTTTGTATCGTCTGACCAAAGTCCGGTTCCGGTTAAAGCTGCGTCTGGGGGAAGCCACGCTTTGCTGCAGGAGCTTCCTTCCCATCCTGCTGTCTGAGGTTGGTGGTAACATAAATGTGGCTCCTAGTTGCTAGTGGATAAAAGAAATGGGCCTCTGTGTTATCCCATAGCGATTGACCAAGGAAATAGGAAGTTGTGGTTATTAATTAGAATAATTGGAATTCATAAAAACTCTTATCAACTTGAAAAAAGGAAGGTGAAATACACAAAAAAATAATTGCCTTTATTATAGATTGAATTAAGATTTTATGAACTGTTTGCTTTAATACCAGCAAATATTTGTTGAAAATGGTTATTTCTTAAGATGGATAATTTTTCTAAAGTGCTCAGCCTGAGATTCTGCTCCAGCAGTATAAGATTGATTTATTTATATTTGCAGGGCTGACAGCAGATCTATCTCTGTCAGTATTATATTACAAGCTACTAAAGGTTTATTAATATATATACAGTTTGGCTTTCAGGTTTTAAGTGTAAATCCATATTTTTACAATGTTTCACATAGTTTTAACATTGTAATTCTGAAATGTCCCAAATCTAAGCTTACGCATTAGCTGTGAGATTTATTTTTTTTTCATTTGTCAACAAGAAGATTACAAAGACTGAACCTGAATCGAACTGCTTTCCACTGGTGGCAACTTGGATGCTTGGGAATTTTTTAAATGTCTTTTCTTCGCACTGCCAGGCGCCTAAGCGAGTTGACCTCCTGCCCGCTGCATGCTGCTGCCCCTAAAACGCTGTGTGTGCCGGCACTTAGTGAGCCATAATGGCATTAGCCAGATTTAGCCAAAAACACAAACTGTTAAAAGTTATAATAAATATATTCCTCAAACTGCTGTTGGGAAAATAAACAACTTGACAAGATTCCTTCCCACCCCTCCTCAGGCCGTTTTTATATGTGCCACTAGGCTGCGCTGTGCTTCTGCTGTTTTCACACAGGAAACATGAACTGGAGCGCACATACAGCACATCTCAGACTCGTGCTGGGCTTTTTCTTTTTCAAGGGGAGCTGCAGCACTACACACACCACCAGACTGAGTGTTTATCTCATCAAATATGTGGACATCGGTGGGAGTCAGGAGCACTTTCACCTTTCTCCAGCCAACCACTAGTGGCCCCCTCTTCAGCTTTTCCATGTCCGTCTGTCTTTGTCGTTGACGCGCACCTTTCTCCTGTCTCCAACGCTTCCACTCTCACTGATGCCAAGGGAAAACAAAATGCCGCAACAGACCCAGCTAAGGCGAGCGCCGAGGTCACGCTGGAGTTTTAAGTCCCATTTCTGTTCCTCTGCATTTTCAAAGCTCAGTCACAACACTTCAATGAAAACACTGAAACGTTGGAGTGGAAAGAAAAAAAAAAAAAAACACAGGCTGAGAGTGCTCCCCTTGTGTGCCAACGCTTGCTCTTATATATCTTTATGTTGTCTGATATCGTGTTGTGGTTCATCACAAGGTTATGCACAGAAGAGCCCCGTAGGTTGTCAGACAGGGAGCGCATGAAGTCAGTAAAGCAGGAGCAGATTCTGCTTGAGCTGTTGCTGGGATGTATAAGAGAAATGAAAGGCTCTTTACAGTCAAAGGTATCTGTGCTGGAAAAGTTAGCAAAGCAAGATGTTTTTCTTGAGGGGTCTTTAGATATTCATGGGGCTTTTAAACCTATACTTGGAGGACTGACAGCATTTTTTTTTTTTATTCTTTTTTTTTTAGGTTCCAGTCTCCCAGCTGTTCGTTTGCAGTCTGGCGACTAAGACGACCAAACCTTGCATCATTTAATTCTCGTCCAACTGGCTGGAGAGCCATTCATTCCTGTGCCATGTTTTAAGAATGTTTTCCTTAAAACTACTCTGTTAATATTGCCATCCATCGTTATCTTCTTATTGGCTAGAAACACTTATAAAAGTTATTTTAGCAGCTATTAAAGCATTCTTTTCAGAGATGGTGTAATCCATTTTTTTTTAAGCGATCCTGATTTCTGAATTTAGACGTCAGCCGTTGACAATAGTCAATAGTTTCCGATCTACGCTTTAACTCAAACGTGTTGTTGTTTTAGGTTACATTCTTGCATAAGCTAATCTACTCAGACTGTCAAGACTGTCAGATACCACAGGGCTGCTAAATCTGAACTGAACAGATCTAGAGGGAGAGAGAAGTAGGGAATCGTTGACCAAAACAGAACGGCAACTTCAGAAAAGCTGCTGCTGTCGACTGGTGATTGTAAGGGGCTGTAAAACGAAGTGGCCTGAAGAGTTGCTGCATTCAGCGCTAAAAAAATAATTACGCTGGATTTGTGTGATTTAACAAACCTTTGTGCTGCCAATGATTTATTAATTATTCACAAGCAGAGGTGGCATTATACCGAGATCAAACATCTCCGTAAAGAAGAAGTCGGTGCACTCAAGAACTTACGACGGTGATCATTTCAAACAGTTTCTAACAACTTTAATTAGAGATTAGCACCTTCTCGGGTCCCAGGGAGCTGTTAGTTCCAGCAGCACCATTTGATTTGAGCAATCCAATGTTAGGATCACATCCAGCCTGCAAGGCATCGTTGAAATCTGCAGGGGAAGCCTCAGCTGCATCTCTACCATTAGCCCAGCTAACACACTGCATGCTGGCTGCAGCCTCCACCTGGCATAACATAAACAGCGATGTCTATATTTAGGGTATAATTAGTCCATCCATCCATCCATCCATCCATCCATCCATCCATCCATCCATCCATCCATCCATCCATCCATCCATCCATCCATCCATCCATCCATCCATCCATCCATCCATCCATCCATCCATCCATTTTCTGTCTGTCCTTCCATTTGTCTGTAAAGCAGGATTTTTGCCATGTTTCTGTGTTTTTAGACTTTGTCTTTGGAGAAACGACTGCATTCATTTCACAAAGAAAGCCAAGTTGTTTATCTTCAATGCTCCGTCATCATCCAATTACTTATGCAGCACTTTATTTGCTTTATTTGTTAAATTGTAAAATTATCCAAATGCTTTTATTTTACATTCATATTTTTATCGAGATTGTAAGCATGTAACGTTAGCATCAAATATATTTCACATTCAGAATGATTACAGGTGGACAGCAGAAGCGAAAATGAAAAAAAGAACCAAAGTCTCTTCAGCAGCGTTATACTTTCTGTCTAATAAACTCGTCTCACCCCAGAATGAGATAAACCCGGCCCTCCCCGGCTTGAGGGATTCAGAAAGTTGAAAGGGAAAGATGACATCATGGTTTGAGTCTGCAGTGAGGGCTGATGTGTGAATGCACTGCAGCAGAATCGTATGGAGGAACCACTAAAAACACTCACTCACACACTCGCGGGGAGCCAATTCACACCCCGTCTCGGTTGTGCTCCCCCACCCCATTAAATTCTCACACTGCCTCACCGTCTCACGCTCGAACATGTGAGGCAACGTTAAAGACAGGCAGACATCTGCCTCGGCCCGTCCTCTGCAATCATCCCTGCAGCGAGAGTAACAGGTAGAGGGCAGACGGGGGAAGCTCACATGTCAGATCTAAAGTGATGAATCTAATCCGTGTGAGTTTGGGTCGCCGAACGGCTCAGAAAGCCGGCAGCGTCTCGGCATCATCAAGTGATGTTATGTTGCCATCATGTGAGGCACGACTCACTTACCGGGTGATTTGTGAACGTAATTACCAAGCTGACGTCAAGCCTGGGGCGTTGTTACTATAGATAACCTTATAGTGGCAGATTTACTACTGCTTCAGAAAAAGCACAAGGCAATCAATGTTTTTTTTTAATCATTAAGGAGCCTTCTGTGTGCTACATGAGTGTGTTTTCTACATAGCTGCACAGTTGTTGTAGTTTTCTGGGATTTTGTTTGGACCTTTTGGAATAAAAACTGAGAAATGTGGGTTTAATATCCATCAGATTTACATATCGAATAAACATGTGGAGAAAATGCGTCCGTTTCAGCCCAATCCATCCCTTCGCTGATTCATACTCCCTTCCTCTTAGCATTTTGTACCCAAGAACAAACTATTTTGTACACATGTACTTAAAACAATTGAGTAAGAGAGTCTATTTTGTATTGGATTTAAGTGTTATCACGAATTGAGGAGGTAATGGAGCATTTAAATGCTCTAATCTTTTCGACACTGATGATTAAACAAAACAAAAAAGTGAAAGTTAGAAGTTGGTTATGATCCAGCATTTCAGCTGCTGGATCCTGATCTGGAACAGATCTTCAAAAATGCAAAAAAGAAACTGGAGAAAGAGATAAAACAAATGAAATAGGTGAATTATTTAAAACTGCATTTTAATTCAACATTTGCCAAGAAAAAAAGAAGAAAAAAAAATGCCCCGAACAACACTACTTTGGAAAAAATAAAAAATAAAGCAGGTGGAAATCCGTGCTCACGCTTTACTAAACTGTGCTTTCAGTTTCTGCAATCCGTTCACGCAGATTACTCAGTGACATCTGTCGAGAGCTCAGACGCATGGCCCACACCTGCGTCGCAGTGTAAAATAAAGTCACTATAGCTGTGAGGTGTGCTGATTAAAACAGGGCTGCGCTTTAACTTTATGTATGACATTTCCACAGAATTTACCTCGCAGGTGGAGGTACGTAAAATGCAGTAGGGAGGAGCGCTTAATTAGTTTATACATGCTTGATTTTGTTCGCCTGGTGGGACCGTTGCTCCATGTGGTGAAGCTGGCTTCATGAAGGCCGTCCACGGTCTGTGTTTTTTTTTTTTACTTTTAATTTTACATTTTTATATTGTTGGAGATTGAAAATATTCTACATTTATTAGATACATAAATAAATGGAGCAAAAATTGTGAAAACAAGAAAAAAAAGAAACATCACAAAAACAGAATTTATCTGTTTTCTGTTCGAAGCTTTTAAACAAACAAAATAATTGCCTTAATAAATATGCAAACCAGAAATGCTTCGAAACAAAGTTTTTTTGAGACCAACAACAACTCGTCTTCTCAAATTGCTAAATACAATCTTTGATCAAAGAGTTTCCGCATTCATTTTTAGAATAGAGGTCAATTTTGCCATTACATGGCATGAATTCTCTGTTTCCATTATATTATTGTTGGGGGTTTCAAATCTTTCCAATTCACTGTAATTATGTTTTTTGCAACCAATAATAAAATGTGTATAATATATCTTTGATTTGTATTGAAATCCTGGTTTGACATAACTCCCAGTACGGTCTGTGCTCTCGAGCCAGTTTTGCATCCAAAAGTTTCCAGCTCTAAACTGGCACTAGTTCTCGCTTCACCCCAGTTCTTTGTTTTTCTGCCGCAGCAGGCGCTGGCTCTAACGCCGATAAATTGCTTCTTTCTCTCTGAGCTCCGCCAGGAGAAGGAGCCGCGGCCATCAGAAGCTATTATAGTCGTAATGCTTATTAAACATAATGATTTCTCTGAACCTCACTTCAAAAAATCCAGATTAACTTTTTGAGTTGAAAGAATCCTTGATTTATGCAGCAGGACAACAACCAGAAGCATACCGTCGGTTTCACTTGTAAATGGCCTAACAACAAAATAAAGCAGAGTTTTTGAAGTGGCCTTTTTAAAGTCTGCAGTTAAATTAGATTGAGATGCTGTGACATGACCTTAAACAGGCCGTTCACGTATATGGGTGAATTGAAACAATTGTGCAAAGAAGAGTGGGCTAATAATTCAGACTCCTGACTGGTTATCTCAAACGCTCAGCGGCAAATGTTGCTGTTGCTCTACAAGAGTAGCACAACCTGCTGTTAGGTTTTAAGAGGAAGTTACTTTTTCACAGCGTCAGGTTGACTCACATTGCTTTTTCCCTCTGTAGATAATAACTATTTTAAGTTTATGTTTGTCTGATATCAAAATAAGTTGATATGGGACAAAAAAAATGCAAATACAATTTGGCTTTATAAGGACATACACATACTTTTTTCACTCCAGTGTATTTGTCACTTTCTCAGAATATATAGTTTTTTATTACTGTAACTTGCCAGGTTAAAGGTTCCACTTCAGTCCGAGCTGCCCATTAATTCAATTCAATTCCATTTTATTTATATAGCGCCAATTCATGAAACATGTTATCTCAAGGCACTTTACAAAATTAAAATCAATCAGATTATACAGATTGGGTCAGATTATACAGATTGGTCAAAAATTTCCTATATAAGGGAACCAGTTGATTGCGTCAAAGTCTTGACAAGCAGCATTTCCTCCTGAAAAAGCGTAGAGCCACAGGGAGAGTCGTCTGCATTGTCCATGGCTTTGCAGCAATCCCTCATACTGAGCAAGCATGAAGCGACAGTGGAAAGAAAAACTCCCCATTAACGGGAAGGAAAAACCTCCAGCAGAACCAGGCTCAGTATGAACGGTCATCTGCCTCGACCGACTGCGGGTTATAGAAGACAGAGCAGAGACACAACAAGAGAGACAAAGAAGCACAGAAGCACACATTGATCCAGTAATCTGTTCTACATTAGATGGTAATAGCGGGTGATCTGTCTTCCCTGGATGATGTCACAGTTAACAGAACGTCAGACCAGGTGTACCTACTATGAAGAACAAAAAGAGAGAACAAAAAGTTAAAAGCTGAGATGACGACAAGCAATGCAAAATCGAAGAACAATAGAACTCAGTAGAGTGAGAAAATTTGAGAAATAGACCCCGATGTCCTCCAGTAGCCTAAGCCTATAGCAGCATTAGGTAGCTCAGGGTAACATAAGCCACTCTAACTCTAAGCTTAGTCAAAAAGGAAAGTTTTAAGATTAGTCTTAAAAGTAGACGGGGTGTCTGCCTCACGGACCAAAACTGGGAGTTGGTTCCACAGGAGAGGAGCCTGATAGCTAAAGGATCTGCCTCCCATTCTACTTTTAGAGACTCTAGGAACCACCAGCAGACCTGCAGTCTGAGAGCGAAGTGCTCTGTTAGGAACATACGGAGTAATCAGAGCTCTGATATATGATGGAGCTTGATTATTAAGGGCTTTATACGTTTCCTATGCAATATTTTATCTTTATTTTTGCGGGATTCTGTTAAACAAAAGAACATTACTCGCAAAATGAACAAAGTTGTCGACATTGAATGCATTCATTATTTTAAAATAGCACACTTCGATATTTTGGAAATCCGTTATGAAATTATTAGAAATGCAAACCTTCTTCCTACTGCCACAGGAACATATTTATTAAGGTGTGCAGCCCTCTGGTTAGATTATCGCTAGTTGTCCAAGCTGTTTGGCAGACACACATGTTCACACAGACCACAGAAGCGCGCCTTCCTCCTTCCTCCCTTTCCCACTGAAGTCACTTAAGGGCTCTAATATAGAGCAGTCCATCATACAGCTAATTTTCTTCAAGCTAATGTTCCCTGACAAACTTACTTCAGACCGCTTGACTGGCAGCCGCTTGCTTCAGCATAAAATGGCTACGCAAAATAAACTGAAAGGCGGTCGTGTTAGACGCAGGTTATAGCTATGCCATCCAAATAGTAATCGAAAGGAAAGCAGCTGTTTGAGAGCTGTCAGATTTTTCTTCTGAGCCGAAGGATGAGATGTTCAAGGAACAACACTACAATTACAATCAATTGTTTTTCAGTGGAGCGGCTTGCTTTCTAGGTATCTTCTCTTTCTGATGAGGAGAACTTACGCTTATGTTTGTTTGGTTCTGCTGCAGGCCCGTATTTCTAAAAGCATTCCATCAGACTAAGCTCTGTATATATAATAGAGTTCAACTTTCTCACTGCACATGTCACAAGTACAAGCAACGAAATGCAGTTTCCAGAAGTGCTTCAGTAGTGCACAATAACACTGTAATGATTGTGCTACAGTTGTAAACATGAATTAATATAAGTATATACAGGCTATAAATGTACTATAACTAAGTATAAATATATACAGGCTATAAATGTACTTTAACTAAGTATAAATATAAACAGGCTATAAATGTACTATAACTAAGTATAAATATATACAGGCTATAAATGTTCTATAACTAAGTATAAATATATACAGGCTATAAATGTTCTATAACTAAGTATAAATATATACAGGCTATAAATGTACTATAACTGTAAGTATAAAAATATACAGGCTATAAATGTACCATAACTGTAAGTATAAAAATATACAGGCTATGAATGTACAAACTATGACCAGGTTATGTGTATGAAAGGATAAAGAATAGAGAATAAACAGTATATAAAGAATATTTATGAACAGGGGCAGAGTTCAGGAGTGTGATAGCTGTGGGGAAGAAGCCGTTTCGTACCTGGCTGTCTTGGTCCGGAGGCTCCTGTAGCGCCTCCCAGAGGCCAGGAGAGTGAATAGTTGGTGTGCTGGGTGAATGGAGTCATTTCCCAGCCCTCTTAAGACACCGCTTCCTATAGCAGGAAGTGCTGCTCCAGTGATGCACTGGACGGCTTTCACCATCCTCTGCAATGCCTTCTGGTCCGAAGCAGAGCAGCTCCCGTACCAGACTGTGATGCAGTTGGTTAGGATGCTGTCGATGGTGCAGCGGTAGAAGTTCACCAGGATGTCTGAGGACAGGTGTTTTTTCTCAGAGTCCTCAGAAAAAAAAATCCGCTGGTGAGCCTTCTTGACCTGCTTGGAACAACCGGTGGTCCAGGTCAGATCCTCAGAGATGTGGACTCCCAGGAACTAGAAGGCGTTCACATGCTCCGCCACCGTCCCTCTGATGTAGATGAGTGGGTGTGGGTCGGCATTCCTCCTGAAGTCCAAACGGGGCCTTTAGGGAAGAGCAGCAGGAGTAAAGTCATTGAAAGAAAGCTACAAAAACACAGTCCATTGACGGGACACAGAAAACTTCATCATCAACCTTTAATTAACCAGGATAAGACTCCTTGAGATCAAAGATCTCTTTTACAAGAGTCTCCCGACAAAGAGAGAGTTAAACACAGAAGACAGAAAACTTGAAGACAAATGCGCCAACAGATGTCAACAGATGGGATCAAAATAAAATGTTTATGCCTAGTGCTACACTTCACCCTAAACACGACTTTCACACAACGAAACGTTGCTGTGGCAGCGTGGTGCTTTTTCTTCACCAGGTCAGAGTTGATGGGGGGGGGGGGGGTGGATGGAGCTAAATACAACACAATCCTGGAAGAAAACCTGTTGGAGGCTACAAAAGATCCTCCATCTGTACAATGTCCCTAAACATACAGCCAGGACTAAAATGGAATGGTTTCAGTCATGGCATATTCATACGTTATTGTGGCCTAGTCAAAGTCCAGACCTAAATACAATTGAGAAACTTTGGGAAAAGTTTAAAAAATATGTTTACAGATCCACTCGCACAGAAGCTCGCATTGACATAATTAATATCATATTAAGAAGTATGGACAGAAATCTGCAAACTCAGCAGGGCAGAAAATGGCTGCACATTTTCTAGACTTTCATTTGTGGAAAAGACAAGCAATTTGTGTCACGAACTACTTTGTGTCGGTTCTGTCAGACGAAAGATCCCTTGTAAAATACGTTTGCAGTTGAAATATGGCAAAATGGGAAAATGTTCAGGTGGTGTGAATACTTTTGCAGGGACATGTATTTGTTTAGACTGAGTCAGGAGTTTGTCTTTAACTGCTTATTTCCAGGTTTGAATCCATTACTGTCCGATCCACTCCTCCTCCACACTCTGATGGGAATATATCCATTTATAATGGGACTCCGTAGAGACTCCCCTCTCTGTCTGAGTGCTTTGTACAAGGTGGAAGTAACTAATTATGCTCTTTCTTCTCCATTTGTTTTCCATTTCTGTTAAATCAGTTATGCAGGATGTGGGATGGAGGGAGAAAAAAAGTTTGTCGTTTCCCGACAGACTATTTCCTGGAAGTTTTTGACTTTATTTCTGTGATACAGATGTTTACACTGGATCTAAACTGTCCTCAGGTAGCTGCTGAGGACCCAGCAGTGCAGCGCCGTTTTCAGGAAGTGTACAACTTTCAAAGTCTCCACTTTGGGTTTCAATCCATCCCCCTTCTGCATTGAGTGGGGGGGAAAAGCAAACGTAAAAGCTCTGCAGCTGTGCTCCCAGATTGCAAAAACAGATGGAATTTCAATGTGAGTGATGGGCAACGGGGAGCCTGCATGCAAAGAATAAAAGAGAGTGAGGAGAAGAAGGGAGCACACAATGCATTTGGGTGTTTGAAGAGGAGATATTGCTGACATGTTTTTTCGGGGTGCAGTTATTAAAACCTAAAATATATCTGAGGGTTGGAAGATTTCTGGTTTTATTATTTCGATTTTTTTTTTGTGCTCTAGTGTGAAGATGCAGGAATTTACTTTCCCACTTGTTTTATCCACTCTTGGATGAAACAAAAAAATTGTTTTTCTGCTTGTATGTCATTTGTCGAGCGGATTGTTTTTAGCAAGAATCCACTCCTTTAACTCTCTGTCACCAGCCGGTTTCCTCCTGACCTTGTTCTTCTTCATCAAGCTGATTCTGTCTCCATCCATCCACCCATCCATCCCCTTTACGAAGGTTTTCACCACGTAACACTCTTCCTCTCTGTTTCTCTGCTACCAGGCTGTCAAGTAATTTGCCTCACTTTGTTGTTATGCTGTTGATTAAAATTTGAAGAAAGGCACAACTTGATTAGTTCTTGTGCTTTTCTTAACAAACAGTAATCAAATATTTCATTCCTACTCAGATCAAATTTTTTTTGTTTAGGGCAAACCGTCAAATCTGCTTAAGACTGCAACATGTTGTCTTACAAGGAAATTCGTACCCTTAAACCTTTCCACGTTTTGTTCCGTTAGAATCAAAAAATTTATTAAAACTTATTAAGATTTATGTCATAAATCACTCTTAAATACTCCCTTGTTATCCCTCTTCTTCTCCCCCCCCCCCCTGTCATCACTGACAACAGTTTGTGCCTAACCTCAACGATAAATAAATTGTCAAGGGATGATTTGTAGGCATAAAGTCTCCCTTGGTAAAGCAAATATATTTGGCATGACTATGGCAGCCAGAGCACCATTTTGCTTGCCATGAAGATGAACAGGACAAGGGGGGAAAAAGGAACGGCCTAGTCAAAGTACAGACCTCAGTCTAATTGAGAATCTGTGGTTAGACTTGAAGATCGCTGTGAAAACCATCCGACATGGAGGAGCTGGAGCAGTTTTTTTCTTGAGGAATGGGCAAAATGACAATGGCAGGACGTGGCGAGCTCATAGACTGATCCAAAGCAACTTGCAGCTAGAATTGCTGCAAAAGTTGGCTCTACAAAGTAAAAACAAATTTTTGGATGGGTGGGGGTTAACAGTTTTGCACACTGATATTTTCTGTTATTTTGCCCTATTTGACTTCACAATGAAAAATGTCATGATTTAGGTTTTTGTTTTGGACTTTTCTGGACTAATTAGTTTCCACTCCCCTCAGCCAACCACCATCAGTCACCACCCAATCAGCTCTCAGTCACCAGTCAATTAACCCAGATCAGCTCCACCTGCTGCCACTAGTTACTGCCAACTCTGCTCACCTGTTCCCCTGTCTATATATACCCGCCTCGCCGCTATTCACATTCTGCAATAAACGTTTTAAGAACGACGCTCTGTGTCCGGCTGAATATCGGGTTCTCTAGCGTTATCCATAACATGAAAAAAAAATCCATTTTTAAAGTTGTTGACATGTTCTGTGAGGCAGAAAAAACGACATGAAAAACAAGGGGGTGAATATTTTTGCAAGACACTGTAGAATGGGCAGCAGGATTTAAAAGGAACAGATGGGCTTGAAAAGAAAAGCAGTGACACAGAGAGGCTCACACAGCTGTAAAAGACTTATTTCACTAAACCAACAAGGGAAAACGACCATGAAGACTGACACCGCCGCTCCTCCTGTGCCAGCCGCCGGCGAGGCGGTGCAGTTTTTCTGAATGTGCCCAGAGAACCTGACCGATTTAGAGTGGAGCTCACCTCCGGGCCCCGAGGCGCGGTGAATGTTAATATATGGCTGTCTAACATTCTTCTGCTGTTGCCACTGGACTGTGGGCCTCCACTGAGGGTTGAGAGGAGAGCTGGAAAAAGACCTAAGAGTAGCCAAAGGGGGGATATGACAGAGAGCCAAGGGAAGGAGGGGGATTTTTGAATAGTGAATGTTGAAAGGATCTGGTTTAAAAAAAAAAGTTTGTTAAGGTGAATTGCAGAGAGGAAACACAATGAAAAGGTTTGAATCAGGATGAATGGATATAGAAGTAGTTGAAGGAGTGGAGCACGCGGCTGTAACTGCGGGGCTCTGGCGGTGATGGAGGATAATGACCTGCCCCAGGCCACTGGATCTAAAACCTTTACTCTGCGTAACTGTGTGTGTGTGTCAGTTGAATTTACATGAAGTTTTGCTTCTGTGCCAAAGGTCTGTGTACCTCTGTTTTTGCCACATTGCCATAGAACTCTAGCTAGAAAAATGGGATTCTGAACTGCATTCAGTTGTCTTTCTGTCAGATATAGAAAAAAAATAGACAGCAATCCCAGACAGCAAGCACAGCACACCTATGGAAAAAACAAAACAATGTCTGTCCAAAATACAAGACATTTAAACTTCCTGTTAAAATCTTTCAGTCAAGAAACTCTAACTTAGCTGGTAACGTTCAACTAATCTGCACCGAGAATCAAAGATCAGATTTGTTGCTGCTGGAGACGGGCAGTTTCAGGCGTCTAGTCTTATTTGTGGCCGGGGTACGGTACCTGGATACACAGACAGCAGGCCTTAACTTTGGATCCAAGGCTTTCTTCAATAATGCAGTCATTTACTTGGGGGGTAAGATCAAGATTTTCACCTGCATGTCATCCCCAATGCAGTCTGTGAAGAACTGCAGGCAAAAAGGAAGAATGTCGCTCTGAGTTTTGCTTTCTTCTTACCTCTATGACGTCATGGCTAATCCAGCTTTGGGGCTCTTTGCTCCTACTAGGATATGGGAATGGTTTAATACTGAATTCAGAGTTCTTTACTAATCTGTTTTATTTTTTTATTTTGGTCATGCAGGTTAGTTTCTTCCCATGACTGGGTCAAAAGGAAAAAAAAAATCACATTTTGTCTGGTTTTCCTTTGAGCAGAAGCAACTATAACTTGCTTTAATGAGTTATTTGTAAATGCATAAGATTGAATACTTGCACTGATAGTCTTCCTAATGTTGTCCAGCTACTTTAGCATCAAGAAAACATAGCGCGTCAACTGAACCAAATGTAAGCTATTAAAGTTCTTGCTTTTGTTGTGACGTGCAATTCATTCTTGAACTTAAATGATTTTTTAAAAGAGAATTCTTCTATTATAACAATTTCAAGAAGAACTGAGACATTAACAGCTTTGGTTGACGTTATCTGTAAATCAAACCTGATGGTGGTCACAACTGAGTGAAATATGATCTTAGTCTGGATGTTGATGCTTGATGATTTTTGATTTTAAAGGGTTTATATTTTTTCTCTGGAAGACTGCAAGTCCTATATTTTTTTTTTCTTACAGCTGACTCACTACATTTTGCCACAATCTCTGACAGAAACCTTTCTGTGTGATTCTGACGGATTTAATCTACCTTTTATAGCGCCCTGTGATGATTGGAAATTGCCCAAGATTTGAGCAGATAAGAGTAATATTGTATTGGCACACACAGCATGATTCAATGTATCTGTTTTGCACTGATTAATGTATGTCTATTTCTTAAAAAAAGGAATTTCCATATTATTTCTCTACAGACTTCAGATTGGTATTGCCTAGAAAGCCTATTAGTCCACGAACGTCTTTAAGCGTGCCAAAAGAACTGAGTATGCAGCAAAGAAGGTTTAAAGTAAAACAGTTTTCTCTCTTTGTATTAAGCAAAGCATCTCTGCAGATGTGCATGAGTCTGCATCCAATAACCTGATCTCACACAGCTTTGGAAACTAGCAGAACATTTTCTGTTACACAATATGAATAAGTGATATTTACGCATGCTAATCCTTTTTAATAGATTAGTTAGGGATTTGTCAAAAAATAATCTGACACTGTTCAGGAACAACGTACCCATGTGGTTTTCACCCTGACCACTAACACTTAAGCTTTTTGCATGTAAATATATCGAGTATTTTTAGCCACCAGGCACAGTGTAGTGTAAAAACACCGGACAAAGCTGAAGGTGGTGTTGCAAAACTTGCATGGAGGTTTGCAATGCTGATTTAAATTCTCACAAGCACTTTATAACAACAGGCTGTTGGGGTAGAAAAAACATATTTGCACGTTTTCAAGCAGTAACAAGAGGATTTAATTATTTATGGATTAAAAAAAAAACCTGTCACACGTTGTAGTGTCTTAGGTAGAGCAAACAATGGTAACCCTGACTGCTTCAACTCCTATTGCAAGTCCATGCTGAATAATTCATTGAAGGTTGTAGGGTGTAGCAGCTGTATTTCTACTGTATCCACATTTTTTTTCTCTCACACACAAATGTGTGCAGTCAAACCGCACTCACTTGGGAGAGACTTGCATCGTATCATTAAACTGAACTTGTGTTTCGTCAGAATATTAATTAAAAGTTGCTCGGTGTATTTTCTCAGGGAGGCTGTTTGGAAGAAAATGGCACAAACTGATTGTCATTCTCACTTCTTTTTTTTTAAGAAACAAAAGTTACTACATTTTGGGGATGACCTTTGTCACAAGGTCACACTTTTTTGGATGCGTTACTGAAATGTCTGTGATATGTTTTAGACAGTGTATATGAGGATTCCTGTGCCAAAGCCGTGTCAAGGCTCTTTTAAGTGGTTTTCTTTGCGGTGTTGTCTTGGTTGCCTGTTGTTTTGTATTGCACTCATGTCATGACATTTTAGCGGGGTGTTTCTACTGTCTGGAAAAGTCTTAAATTTCATTGAAATATTTTTCAGGTGTGGATAAGATCTGACAAAACAAGAAAAGTTGTGGAAAGTTATTGTCTTTTCAGACTTTGTACCACATTCCGTTCAAATAGCCTGATTGTTCTAAATTATTGTGCTGGCTCAAACGTTAGCTGGTAACGGCAAGACAAGTTACCTTGGCAACGCGCCACAATAAGAGATATTAAAAATTTCTCTGTGCCGCTTCTTGTGAAAAACATAAAATTTTAACAGTTAAAATAAAGTATTAATAATTGATTTGATATTTTTTTTCCATAAGTGAACATAGTATAAGTGGGATCATGCCCAATGTGTCCATTATCAGAAATTAATAGACTTTGCCGAAGCATCCGACGTAAAGCGGAGGATAGTTCACGCCTCCGCACTGTCCATTAATTTGTGTTAATAGACACATCATCGGGCATTATCCCTTACTCAATGACCAGTGTTGTGCAGCAATATGTTTGGTTTAGCTATGAATAACTAAAGACAGTTATTCCAAACGTTAGTAATTTTAATAAAGATTACCGAGATGTAGCATCACCTGATTATCAGGATTTAGTAGCCAATCAGATCTCAGCCTCTATAGGTTATTGTTCAATGCTTAGTGACTTAGACAACTTTATTGTCATTTTGTATGTACAGAGTGCATACAGACCGAAATTTCGTTGCATACAGCTTTCAACAGTGTAATGGGATTGCAGGTGGAATAAGACAACATTACAATATAAAGTGCAGCAGTGATCAGATGTAACAATGCAGAAGAAAAAACAGTGTGCAATAACAGTGTGCGTTTATGTGCAAAGATAATGGTGCAAAAAGGCATTTGTATGGAAAAGTATGGTGCAGTGCAAATAATATGTGCAAAAATGCAGTAAACGTTGGGTTGTATACTATTTAAATGGATAATAAAAGTTCGGCAACGTTGGTAATGGATGCAAATGTGATGCAGAGTCCAGTTTAGAGTTCAACAGTTCAGCAGTCTGATGGCAACAGGGAAAAAGCTGTTGCAGAACCTGGTGGACCTGCAGCGGATGCTGCGGAACCTCTTCCCAGAGGGAAGCAGGGAGAACAGTTCATGGTGGGGGTGTGAGGGGTCACTGATGATGTTACGGGTTCGCGACAGCCCGTAACATGGTGTGGTATTATAGAGGTGTGGTATTATAGAGCAATAGCTGAAGAAGGGGATTTTCACACTGCCGTTCCTCAAACAGAAAGCCCTATGTGTATGTACAAAATAAACACAAGCAACTCCTTTCCAAAATACAATACATTGTTTACAAAATGCTTCAACTTCCAGTTGATATACTTTAGTCAAGAAACTTTTTAGCTAGGCTATTCCCTTTAATACATACACGTGTCCTCCCCAATGCAGCTTGTGGAGAGCTGCGTTCAAAGAAGAACTTTGTGCGTCCAGAGTAGCTCTATGCCGTCATGGGGCTTCCAGCTGTGACTCCTCCTTCATGGGAGCTTTCGTGAAAATGGGTTAATACTGTACTTTCTGGGATTCAGCGTTCCTTACCAGTCTCCTTTGCTTCTTTGGAGCAGTCCAGTCCTTGTTTCCCATTCATGACTGGGCCAGACACCAGATAGAAAACAATCAAAATGACAAGTTTTTGGAGTTAAATGTGTGCTGCTGAAATATGATGTTTTTTCCCCCTTAGTTTAAGTGATACTTCTAAATTCTCATGGCAATTATTAACGGATTGCAAAGCAAAATAACATGTAAAAAAGTAAGTTGGATCTCCCATCGCAGCATAATAAACATCAGAGTTAAACTTTTAGAAGCTTGAGACATAATTAAACTGTGACCTCAAATTTTGACAAAAGGGATAACTGCTTTTAGTCAGAGCAGCCTCACTGAATGACTCATTACTCTTTACAGGATGAAAACTCTGGCAATGGCTTCAAGAAACCGAATATGAGCCCTAAAGTTTTTTTTTATACACCTCACAGATTTATTTGTAATGAGGGTGTAAAATGAGTAAGCTCAACTCCTGAAATGTTTTACCTCTTCCTGTTACCCCTCCACCTCTCTCACCACCCACCTCCACCTCCTCTTCCACAGGCGGATGTTCGCTCCAGAGAGTACCTACGCATACACTTCCCAGCAGCCGCTACATGAACTGACACCGAGGTAAGTGACAAACACATTTTTTTCAAAGATGTGGATTCTCACCCTGAAACGTCACACATCTGTTGAAAGATAACCTCAGTGTGAGGTTTCTCTGTCACTGCATTGATTTTCTATCATAAAATAGGCTTAACAGCCACAGCAAGTGACTCATCAAGGGCTTTTCCTTAATCTCAGAGTAAAGTGTTCGCCGAGATACCAATTATTCTAATCTAATTGGCTGATTAAAGCAAGTACATTTACATAGGAAGAGGACAAACATGACAAAGACGTGTTTCCAGATATTGTATCAGAATGTTGTGCTTTTTTATTTCTCTGTAGGAAAAATGTGAGGTTATAAGCTGTAAAATAAGGAGTAAGCATGTGGAGAAAGTAGTCAGAAAGCGTTCTTTTCTGTTTGCCCTGTACATTTTCATCGGGGATGGCTAAAATGAGCTTTAAGCAGCACTTCTTCAGCTCAGGTTTGTGAGCTTCAACCTGTTCGGCCTCTGTAACCGAAACTGACTTCATCCCGCCGCTGCATAGTGGGTGGATTTCAGAGTTTAAGAGCCTTTGACAGGTCCTCTGCATTTCCCTGCATTTTTATCAGAGTGTGGGTGGGGCAAAGGTGATCCAAGGACATCTCAGGTTATCCAGAAATACACAGGCTGTGAGAGCGAGATTGTGTTAAGCTCAGAAGAACCTTTGATCCTGAGAGTCTCATCTGAAATAACACGCTGCGGCCCCAAACCTGACCCTACCTCCCTCATTACTGATGAAAGCTGCAGACCATTAGCACGCGCGGATCCTTCTAAAGTCTCATCATCATTCACCGTATGAAGCCAAGCATTTTCAAACATGCTCAGAATCAAACCCTGCTAAAATGAACTCACATAGGTATAGGAGGCTGTACGTGCTCTCAGGTATTTCGCTGTGATGCTTGGCAACATAATGGGATATCCATGTGCATCCTCTTGCAAGCTCACCGCTGTGGCGAATCCTCTGGCGGAGCTTTGATCATCCTTTCTACAAAGAGTTGGAGACAGGGAGCGAGGCTTTGTGCTGAGTTGGCAGGTATAGCCCATATTTACCCTCGCACCCACTTAACTATGCTGGAGGCATAATTGATCAGACGTACCGCACGTGAGCTTCTCGGTTTTGCTTTACTCCATGATGCCATCGTAACTTATTTGGCTAAACATTTGCTAGGCTTGTTAGCTGAATATCGCTGCTAAACCATATGAAGCCTTCAGATTGTACACTCTTGAGTATTTCAAGTTTGGGGAAAGGCAAAGCCAAGAATTGAACTAATGTTGCTAAAATGCCAACACAACTGCACCAGGCGGTGTGCAAGTTTGTTTATCGGGAAACCTGCAAATAAAACGGTTCAAAACCACACAGCATCAATGGATTTACCTTTTTTTTTATTTAAAAAAAAGATATGATGACGCAGCCATAGGTAAATCCCCTAAGAATGATTTTAGGACCTCTGAGAGTCGGCGTTGGTGTTGTTCACAAGTAGTGGAAGGATGGATCGGAGACAAACAAATCTGAACTGCTTTTGGAGAAACGCATCCTGTTGGTACTTAAGAAAAAGCTAAGCTAAGAACAAATGCGCTCTGTTCACTGTTTTGCCAACGCCCCCAGCCTCAACTGTAGTCATGTGGAAAAATTAGGACACCCCATTAAATATATACTTATTTAAATTTGTTTATATATTGATGATTGATCTTGTTTTTTTATCTTTTAATGGGGAAGGTTGTTTAATTGTGCTTAAATACCAAAAAAATAAGCAAAACACCTGAATGTGTTTTCTCGCTTGGGAAAAATTTAGGGTATCCTACAGCCTTACCCCCCTTTAGTTGAAATTACTTTAGCGAGACGCTGCTTGCATCCATCCAATAGTCTCTGTCATCAGTGTGAGCAAAGTTTGCCTCTCTGCTCACTTTCCGCTGTGAGATGTTTGAGGGGTTTCAGGCATGTATGTTTCAGGCCCATTTCAAGTCACCCTCTAAAATGGTCAAAATCTGGGCTTTGACGGCCGCTATTTTCATCCTTTTAATCCTCAGACCAGTCCGTGGTGGATTTACTGGTATGCATTGATTCATTAATAAGTTAGAGGACTCAGTTTTGCTTTAGCTTTGTTTAAAAAAATGCTCTCAAATTTTCCTAAAGCCGGCTCAAAAACCTTTTATGATGGCGAGGTGATCAGGTCCTGCTGCAGGAAAGCATCCCCGAGCCATGACACTTCCAGCTCTATGCTTCATAGTTGGTAAATGGTTATTTAGCTGGAACATTGTATTTGGCTTACAATAAATGTGTCCTCTCTGCTGGCGCCCAAATAATTGTAATTTTTGACTCAATTGCTCAAAAAAAAACCCTGGCCCTTTATTCTTGCTCTCTCTGGCCTTCATGGTTTTCTTCGACAGCTAAGGTTTCCACCCCGCACAGCTCCCATAAAAGTTGCATTGTCAGGTCTTTTTCTGATTATATCTTTAACTTCATGTTTTACAGACAATTTAAAAGGTGTTATCTTCGGTTTTTACTCAATATTTTAATATTTAATATTTCATCAATATTGTCAATGTTGTTAAAATTCCTATTAAATATACAAAAGTTCAAATTTGTAAAAAAAAAAAAAGAAGCACAAGACTGTAGGATTGTGACATATGGGTGATAATCCTCTGTAGTTGCAGTTGTGTCCCATTCAGAAGCTGACGTGCACAACATAAAATAATTCAGTCAGAGTTGCATTATGACAAAGATTAAGTTTATCACGGGTCCACAACATTTATATAAAATGCATAAAACTGGTGCACGTAAATATTGAATAAGAAAGGCAGAACATTTAACACAAAACATTGCCTACACTGGCTGCTATTCTTACTTCCAGCAGCCAGACATGGCCACACGACCCTCATGACAAAGATAATTGGTTGTTTAGATTGTAAATAACTATTAAATTAGATCAGTGAACCTGCGTAATACGTATTTTTACTCAGCCTGTCTTCTATTTGATCTATTTAGCATTTGCATGAACAACAAATGATGACTCAGTACCCTACGATCCTTGTAAAAGACCATCCCTATTTTGGAGACGAGCCTCCCTCGCTGCCGTTTCTGTCACTGCTTCCTGCTAATTCCCTTGCGGACAAAGGCAAAAGGAGCAGACCCGTCGTCTCACCAGCCCAGATCAAAAGAAGCTTCGTTAGCACATTTCAGACACATAAACGGCCTCTTCAGTAAGATTTAAGACCGTCACAGAGTCAGTACTCTGTGGCTGAACCTATTGCAGTAGACGCTTTGAGGCAGTGTGCGGCTCGGCTGTGGACCCTGCGACGTCCCTGGGCGGCGGAGGAGGAGAAACAGTTTCTGTCTTTGTCAGAGAAAGGACAGAAACATGAAGGATGGAGCAGCGGGACAGGGGATCCCAGCAGAAGAGGAGAACAACACGGATCAAGATGGAGCGAGGCAGACGCGAGAGAATGAGAGAAAAGAGTGGAAAGGAAAAGATAAAGGATCGGACGAGCAGTGATGTGCCTCTTGAATTCTGGGTTTCTCTGCTGTTGATACGGATCACTGGCATGCTGGAAGTGGCCGTATAATTACACTCTGTGGACAGTTGTAGAAAAAAGATGAAAGGCAGTTGATTAACTGTTTGTAATGAAACAAAGTGGCAGGCCGAGCGACGGACAAAGCAGTAAAGACAGCAAAGGAAAGCAATTCTGGCCAAATTCGGTTAACAGTGAACTGAAAGAGGGGCCGATAAGCCAAACTGCTGAGTGATGATGTGATGGACAGCAGGTGGAGACGACTGCCAGGGAGCGGGACTCGGGAGTCCACACGTACGGGGACTAACGGGGGAACGAAGTGAGGGGGGGGGAGGGGGTAAAAAAATGCTGATGGCCCAGCACATCCACCGACCACTCGCTTTCAATTATGCAGAGCGGTTCAATCAGCTTCACGCTGTTATACAAACTCCGCTGCCCTTTACGAAACATTTCTGAAATGTCACGGAAAATGTTGGGGAGGCGCTTCGGCAAAACGACGAGCTCTGCCGGGAGCCGGCCTTATTAAAAACCTATGGTGGTGGTGCGAGAACAAGGGCTCGCTGCTGAAGCTACAAGGCAGCCCGAGTGTTAACCAGAGAAGGAAGCAGCAAAAAAAAAGTCGATGCCTCACAGAGACACCTGTTCCGCCTCCCATGGTCCACGTGGCCAGCTTCTCGCCTCAGCCTAAATTCACTTCAAACCAGATGTTTACACACCATTGCAACAAGTTTCAACAGGTTTTAGGTCAGTCAGCCTCCCTGAGGGCCTGCAGAGAAGGCGGCTGGAAGTCTTCTCTTTCTTGAAGACGCCTCACTTCCAAAGGCTTCTTCGTGTGTGAAAGGGGCTGAAAGTAGCAGGCGTGTACGGTGTAATCAGAGCAACCAGACCTATAGGGCCATCAAGGTCACTGATGAGGCAATTCTTACACCATGCCTCACAAGTGGTATGGGAAAAAAAAGATAGATTTCTTTTGCCTAAAAAATCTTTGCAAATTGTAACTACTTAACCAAACAGTTTTATGGATGAATAGGGAATCTGGATGTTTAAAAAGCCTGAAGTTAAACCCCTTTTTTGTGCGCCGTCAGTCAGTTTTCTTTACTTTGTTTGTTAGTGAAACTTTAAGCCAATCCCGAGGCGCAGCACAAAGATAATATTTTTTTTTATTGGATGTGTTTTACAGGCGAAATGTAGAAATCTTTGTTCATTATTTAGGTTTAGCTGTTTAAGAGTTTTATATTTTCCCTGCTCTTTCCGCCCATCTTTAGCTGTTCATAAAACAGAGAAATGCTCCCTGTTCAGTTTTATTATAAAATCAAAGCCGGAGTCAGAACAGTACCATTTTTCTCTGTTTGAGAATCCCTGCAGGCATTTCCTCCATCCTTCTCTTTTCTTCTTCTTATTAGGCCTCATTTCACCGTAACCACTTATTTCTCCGTCTTTTGCTCGTCGTCACCGTGCCTTTATTGGGATTTATTTGCTGTTCTTAGATATATTTATCTCTCATTTCTGCTGAACTCCCCATTCATCTGGTACTCAGATAATATCTCTGTTTTGGAGATATTGACAGATGGAGTCGCTGGTGATTTATTTTGAACTTGTTTGATTTTAGTTTTTAGTTACATGACTTCGGCGTTGTTTGTACTTGGAGCTGCTGTCAAGTGGCATTCCCTTGTACAGGTAAAAGCCAGTAAATTAGAATATTTAGAAAAACTTGATTTATTTCAGTAATTGCATTCAAAAGGTGTAACTTGTACATTATATTTATTCATTGCACACAGACTGATGCATTCAAATGTTTATTTCATTTAATTTTGATGATTTGAAGTGGCAACAAATGAAAATCCAAAATTCCGTGTGTCACAAAATTAGAATATTGTGTAAGGGTTAAATTTTGAAGACACCTGGTGCCACAAACTAATCAGCTGATTAACTCAAAACACCTGCAAAGGCCTTTAAATGGTGTCTCAGTCCAGTTCTGAAGCCTACACAAACATGGGGAAGACTTCAGATTTGACAGCTGTCCAAAAGGCGACCATCGACACATTGCACAAGGAGAGAAAGACACAAAAGGTTATTGCTGAAGAGGCTGGCTGTTCTCAGAGCTCTGTGTCCAAACACATTAATAGAGAGGCAAAGGGAAGGAAAAACTGTGGTCAGAAAAAGTGTACAAGCGATAGGGATCACCGCGCCCTAGTCAAGATTGTGAAAAAAAACCCATTCAAAAATGTGGGGGAGATTCACAAGGAGTGGACAGCTGCTGGAGTCAGTGCTTCAAGATCCACCACCAAGAGACGTTGAAAGACATGGGTTTCAACTGCCACATACCTCGTGTCAAGCCACTGTTGACCAAGAAACAGCGCGAAAAGCGTCTCACCTGGGCTAAGGAAAAAAAGAGCTGGACTGCTGCTGAGTGGTCCAAAGTCATGTTTTCTGACGAAAGCAAATTTTGCATTTCCTTTGGAAATCGAGGTCCCAGAGTCTGGAGGAAGACAGGAGAGGCACAGGATTCACGTTGCCTGAAGTCTAGTGTAAAGTTTCCACCATCAGTGATGGTTTGGGGTGCCATGTCATCTGCTGGTGTCGGTCCACTCTGTTTCCTGAGATCCAGGGTCAACGCAGCCGTCTACCAGCAAGTTTTAGAGCACTTCATGCTTCCTGCTGCTGACCTGCTCTATGGAGATGGAGATTTCAGGTTCCAACAGGACTTGGCGCCTGCACACAGCGCAAAATCTACCCGTGCCTGGTTTACGGACCATGGTATTTCTGTTCTAAATTGGCCAGCCAACTCCCCTGACCTTAGCCCCATAGAAAATCTGTGGGGTATTGTGAAAAGGAAGATGCAGAATGCCAGACCCAACAACGCAGAAGAGTTGAAGGCCACTATCAGAGCAACCTGGGCTCTCATAACACCTGAGCAGTGCCAGAAACTCATCGACTCCATGCCACGCCGCATTAATGCAGTAATCGAGGCAAAAGGAGCTCCAACCAAGTATTGAGTATTGTACATGCTCATATTTTTCATTTTCATACTTTTCAGTTGGCCAACATTTCTAAAAAATCCCTTTTTTGTATTAGCCTTAAGTAATATTCTAATTTTGTGACACACAGAATTTTGGATTTTCATTTGTTGCCACTTCAAATCATCAAAATTAAATGAAATAAACATTTGGATGCATCAGTCTGTGTGCAATGAATAAATATAATGTACAAGTTACACCTTTTGAATGCAATTACTGAAATAAATCAAGTTTTTCAAAATATTCTAATTTACTGGCTTTTACCTGTATATTCCTCTTTAATGGAGGTGGATACAGACAAGGAGCCTGGTTTTACAAACAAAACTCTATAAAGTGTGATTTGCATTTGTATTCAGCTCGTGTCAGTTACTAATTTCTTGAATCACCCTTCACCACAATAAGACCCTGGAGGATTTAGAGACATTTATGCTCATTCTTGGTTACAAAAATGGCTCATGGTGAAGGCCGGTTAAATGCATCATGTTCGTGATCATCATTTTTTGCAACTTGCCACAGATTTCCAACTAGATTCAAGGCTGACTTTGACTGTGCCATTATCATAAATGGACATGCAGTGACCTGAACCATTATTGTAGCTCCAGCTGCATGTTTAGGGTCATCGTCTCGCTGGAAGGTGAACTTCTGCTCCTGCTCAATTCTTTTCCAACCTCTAGCAGGTTTTCTTTTAGCATTGCCCTGAATTTAGCTCTAGCAATGGCTGCATAATATCAGGAAATGTTTCCTTTTGATGCAATTGTTGAAGATTGTGAAAACTGAAGGTCCCTGACTGCTAAAACCTGGTTCACATTGACCCTTTTTTCCTTTACCATCATATTCTTTACCCCCTGTTCGCGAGCTTCTACATTTTAGCCACTAAAGATATTCATGTACATGAGGAGTGGGCCCTCAGGGCAGTTAGAGTAAATCCAACAGGCCAAATACAATGTTGATGCACAAAACATGAATATCTGACCCTTGTAATGTAAAATCCTATAGCCTCAAGCAGTGCTTTGTGATTGCAACGTTACACTCATTCCAGTGTCTGTTGTGATTTCATGTTATAAAGCTTTAGCTCCACACTAGCTGGTGATAAAAAAAACAAAAAACTTGAGGCTGGGCTCACCAGAGGTCAGGGATTACGGCATAAATATAAACTCATGATATGTCCGACATGTGTCTTGAATTAATCTCACTGGATGAAAAATGACACAGAAAACGTTCACGGGCACAGAGAGCTGCAACCATCATGACCAACATGAAGTCGGATGGAGGCCAATTTTTTAAAGCTACTCATTCATTTGTCCGGCTTCTCACGCCGTTAAAGAAACATGACTTAAAATAGCCTCAAATAGACCCAAACTGGGATGGGAATTCTGGAAAATCACAACACACATAGATGATTACATTTTATTTGGTAATAAAAAAATTTAATCATCTATGATTACATTTTATTGTAATCATAGATGTATTCATAGATGATTACATTTTATTATTACAGTCTTCACTGTTTTTCCCGTAGAGACTCTCTCCCCCCCCCCCCCCCCCCCCCCCCCCCCCCCCCCATCTTGCCATCTTGGGGGTGATGTGTTCAGGGTGATGTACACACATAGGGTTTTGGGTTTCATCTGACCGCAGCACCTTCTTCCACGTGTCTGAGGATTTTCTTCTAGCCACTCTCTCAGAAAGCCCAGATTCATGGAGGAAATTACCAATAGATGTCCTTTTCCACCTGACCTGTGGCTCCTTGCTCTTCCCCTCATAAATTCTCTTGGTAGGTTTGCAGATGTGCCATGCTTCTTTCATTTTCAGATGATGGTCTGAACATTGCTCTAGGAGAGAAAGCTTGGGATGTTGCTTTGGAAGCTAACCCCGACCTGTCGGCTGTGTTCCTCAGTCTTCAGGTTGTTTTTTTGGTCACTGATGTCTTCCAACAAACCTCGGAGGCCTTTTCGCTGAACAGCTGCATCTATGCTGGTGAGCTCAAATTACTACTTTGGTTACTTCTGAACGCAGTTGGTTATTCTGGTTTAATTTAGGGGTGTTAGAGTAAAAGGGGGCTGAATACAAATGCACACCGTGCCTTCCAGGTTTTTAAAGCCATCCATCATTTTCTTCCACCTCACCGTTATGTTGAATACGTCGAAGTTTGTTGTTGTCGTGTGAGAAGCATGAAAATTGTTAAAGCCGTGAATACTTTTGGAAGACACTGCTGCGTGTGTGTTTGCGTATCCGCTTTAGGAGAAGAGACGATTCATGGGGGACATGTTGTAGAAAGGTCAGGAAGTATGCCGATTTACTGAGAGTATAAAGTGTGTTAAATCAAGAAAACAAAACACAAAAAAACAAGTGGGAGCAAGAGGTAAAGTTGACATGGAGTCTTTGGATGATGGAGAGTTTTTAATCTTTTCTTATCCTCACTTTCTGTTGGAAGTCCGTCATCCATTTCCTGGAAAACAAACAAATTGGATGTCAAAGAGAAGAAAACTGGAAGCAAAAAGCGCATTTTACGTGTCTGCTTAGATGGTCGGAGAGAGAGGAATGGGGCGATGAGAGTGAAAGCAAAGCTTCTGCAGATATAGGCAAAGACCCTCCCCTTTGTCTCGCTCTTTATTTATTCTCCCTCCTGCCTGTCTGTCTGACGCAGTGGAGGGGAAATCGCATACATTTCATCATGCCCGGCCTCCAACAGAAAAACCCTCAGCGCTGCCTCGCCTCCCTCTGCCGCCGTGCGCCTCTCAAGTGCTGATAAATTGCCACCCCCTGCCTCATTTTTCACCATCTCATCATCAAACACACTGACAAGAAGCCCCTGCGCACTCCTCAACGATAACAAGAACAATCGCTGAGCCCCAGGAACGGGAGACGGGATGAGAGAAAGGACAAATGGGTTGGCAGATCAGGAGGATGTGTGGCAGATAAAGGAGGGCAGCAGAAAAACTGGGTTTCATTTATGCATTTGGTTAATTTTTTTTTTTAAAAAAAGGAGAAAAACAACTGAGGAACAACATCTTAATCTTAAGCTTTTCTTTTTTTTTTTTGGTTCCGTTTAAAAGCCTAAAAAAAGCGCTGATCAGTGTAACATCTGCAGTAGCTTCGGGTGGATATGAGCAAAGTTTTGGATTCCTGCTGCGTCACTGTTTCTGGTGATGACAGCTGCAGATGGGATCGGTATCGCCGTAGGAGAATACCCACAAACAGCAGCTAAGTTAGCTGCTTCCTCACCCAACTCCCTGCCGCAACAATATCATAATCTGCAGCAGCCATGTGACTGAGAGGAGCTCACTGTGGGGGTCCTGTCAGGGAGGAAGACGCATGATGTTCAGCGCACCGATGTGTTCACCAGACTGCAGTACGCCAGGAGGAAGATTTGGGACCGCACGTCTTCACTTCATCTGTTCCTCATTACTCTCACCGTGCGTTGACCTTTGTTTTTCTTTATTTGTCTTCTATGCTGGTGGAGGATACCACAGAGTGAGTCATGTCTCAGTAGCCTCCCCCCCACCCTCTCTCTGGACCTGAGATGGTCCTCACACATTGACCCCATCTGTGAGAAGGCCCAGCAGAGACTGTGCTCCCTGTTGCACCTCTGTGACGTCGCAGCTTTGATTTGCCCCACCTCTGCTGCCTGAACAGCCTGACTGAACACACCTGCTCTCAGTCATCTCCTCCTGGGCGTATTTAATCAGTCTGTTCCCTTCATTCCATGCCAGTTCGTCTTTGTTTCTCCCAGCAAGCGTTCCAGCGCTTTTTTCCCAAGCTTTCTAGCCTCTAGTGACTTTTGGGCCTATTTTGTGTTTCGACTCCGCCTCAGTCCGGTGTTTTTTTGGATGTCTCTGCCCTCTTTGGGCTGTCATTAAACCACAGAATTTTGGAAACTGTCCATGTTGACGTTTAAGTCCTGCCTGTCCAGTTTCTTGTCACAACCTCAAGGAGGACAACCTTCCCCAGGAGCTGCTGATCATCTCCTCCACTGCCGTCCTTCAGGTCTGTGTTGTGCTCATCCATCTCTGTGTGGTTCAGATCACAGGTTATTCAGACTTTTGCCCTCATGTTGGCGCTACACTGCAAAAAGGAAACTAAAAGTAAGTAAAAATGTATTGAAAGTAGTGAATTTTTCCTTGATTTGAGGAGCTAAATAAGACTATTTGCCAATGGACTGAGTATTATTACCCCTAAAATAAGATAATTAGATATCCTGAACTTGGATATCTAAGATGATGGAGATGAATTGTTCCTATTTTAAGTGCAAAAATCTTATTCCATTGGCAAATAGTTTTATTTACCTGCTCTAATCAAGGAAAAATACACTGTTTCAAGAAAATTTCACTTACTTTTTGTTCCCTTTTTGCAGTGTACTGATAGCTAAAACGAGCCGACACAGAGCCAGTTTCTATCCCCAGGCTGTTGACGATGAACACCTTACAGAAAAAAAAACCCTATATACATATACTTACAGATCTATATGTATGGACAAATAAATACTCTCCTGTGCAAACAGCCCAGTTCTTAACCTATAATAAGGTTTTGTCTGTTATAGGTTGTAGTTTGCTGTTCTGCTTGATGTTACTTGTCTGTTTGTTTACACGATGAGAGCATTGGAGTCCGAAGTCAAATTCCTTCTTTGTACCCACAAACCTGCCGTATAAATCTCTTACTGATCTTTGTAGCCTTAACAAATTAAAGCGATAGTTTAGCATTTTTCAAGTGAGTTTATGAGTTTAAGGTTTTAAGTTTGTAATAATGTGCAGTACGCGCAATGGATGCTTCTTTTTGCCTTCATTTTGTATAAATCCAGATCAGTTGGTCCCAGAGGCTGAACCCAAAGGTTCATCAGGGAGGCCATGAAAAAAGTGGTCTTCTACCATCTTTCTGAAGTGTTAGATGCAATTTTAGTTTGTAAACTTTATTTTTTCAACCTTTAAAGCACTTTTATATTTTATATCAGACGCACACTCATACGATTGACCATCCATCCATCATCTATACTACCTTGACCTTGCAGGGTCACTGGGGGTCTGGTGCCAATTTCCCCCCATTATGCGAGGAACAGAGCATATGATTATATACGCAAGGAGGATATATGAGGCAGTGCTCGTTCTGTGTGAAATGTACTGAAAACTAAACATGTCAAGCATGTTTGGCAGTGTTAAGTCAACAAAATACTTTTTTATTTAACTGATTTCATCCACAGACTGTTACTTTCAAAACTTTCTTTTTTAAAAGATAATGTCTAGCTGTGGTCTATTTGAACAGGTCCCCTTACAAAATGTATACACACAGAAAAACGTTTTGTACACATTTGCAGAAAAAGTATCACAAAGTCCCTTCGTATCATATTTGTTCTTTGCAATTTAAACGTTCTTATAGATCCTGCTTGTTAGAGAGTAAGATCTTTGAACTAGAGATTATTGGGCATCTTCTTTAACAACTTAGTCAGGTTTGCAAAGATACATGATTTGGTTTTGGATGGTTTTTTTTCTCCTCTCTAATAATTTTATAACTATAAGAGTGCCCATTTACATTGTTCAAGCAACTTTAAGTAGTTCAGATTTTTAAAGGTGGACATGGATGTTTCAAAATGAAAATGTGGAACATGGGATTTCCCATTGTTTGTTCCTTTTAACATTGATATCTGCGGTATTTTCACAGATTTATTTTACTGTTTTAGTCGTTTTACTCTATAACCTACAAAATTTGTTCCCTTTGGCACTGCATTGCAATCCCTCTGCTGTTTGGGTGTTACACCAAAGTGGCATTGGGATCTGAATGTACCTGATTGGGGGGGATCAACATTACCTGGTGCATCACCATACAACCTTGGCAAAAACACTAAGTCCCACACATCCGCCTGTATCTCTTTACTCCAGGCTGTCCAGGTATCGTAGCGACTTCACTACATGCCACACTTGCTCTATGCAGAAAATAAGTAAACTTCTTCCTACGTGTAATGATGACTCAATTGAGGCCGATCAATTGTAGTAATGGTGACTTAACTTTAACAAAGCCAAGGATGCAAAGCCTTAGAGTATTAAGGTTTACCAGTGAGGACAAGAGAGCTTTTACAAATTCCCCTAAAAACCCCCACAGAAGATGAAGTACTTCCGTCTTTGCTAAACAACAAAAAAATAGTAAACAAAGCAATATTATACGAGTTTGTTTGCCTTCTGAGCGCACAGGCTGGACTTGCACAATGTTCTAATTACGGTTGAAACGTTACTGAGTAAGCAACAATTTTGAGCTTTGTTTTTTTTTTTCAAATAGAAATGTTGCATCGGGAGCCCCGACAGTTTTGCTTCCCGACGTATTTCCACCACTCGACAACGCGTAAGTACGTCATGTTTATGTCGGGCGCACATGCTCACTCGGCTCAGTTTGCCACATTCGGAATAACTTGAGCCTGACAAGCATTTATATTCACGTTGATTGGATTATCAATCGGCATAAAACACCCCTCTCATTCCGATTACAGTTTCATTCCCACTGAGCTTAATCCGATCATCATATTCCGATTGGCTTTTTTACAGGACACATTTTTATTTGGATCGGCCCTTTATTCCGATTACTTTTGTCCATGTAAACGTAGCTAATATTGTGTTGGAAGGTGAACCCCCAGACCCAGTCTTAAGTCTTTTGGTTTTTCTTCCAGGAATGTCCTATATTTTAGTTTCATCTACCTTTTTACTGATTCTGACCGGCTGAAGGTAGTTTTTTGCTGAATACCGCGTTTTGCATGTAGGCCAGAAAGTTACACATTGTTGAATGTGTAACTGACCAGTTCACCTACTTCCACATGTTCCACAACTCTGGGTCTCTCCAGCTCCTCCACAGTTACAGAGGTCCTCTTTGAGGGATTTCTGATGAATGCTCTGTTAGCAAAGCCTGACAGTGTTTGTGGATGGTCATGTTGTCATAGCTCTGTGCCATCCTCTTCCCACTTTCCGATGATGGATTAAACTGGGCTCCTCTGAGGGCTTCACAGATCGGCTGTATGTATACTGAGATTAAACTTCTGAAGGTATTTGATTGATTTTTATTTATGTGTATCAGAGAAAAGGGGGCTGAATACTTATTTCAGATTTTTAATTAGTAACACATTCTGGAAATAATTTTCGTTCCACTTTTATGCACTGCTTCTTATTAGTCCATCACTTAAAATGGAAAAAGACCATCAAGTTTGTGGCTATAATGTGAGAAAATGCGAACAAGTTATAGGAGTATGAGTAGTTTAGGCACTGTATATAAATAAAATGTGATCCTGTTGTTCTTGTATTTTTGTTTGTATGTGTGGAAGGATAACTGCTTTGATGTTTGGGTACTTTAAAAAGTGGAAATCATGAATGCTTGTGATCTGGACTGCAAAGACTATTAAAGTGTATAAATGAAGTCCAGTTATCACCAAACCTGCTTGTTTCTCAATGTTGTGTTTACTGATTTATTTGAATTAGTTCTCCTGAATACAGATGCTGTACTCATGAATTGATTGATATGCATTTTAGTGCTTGTTTCATAATGAACTGGAGTCTCTGTTGAATGGTGTTTATTCTGGTGTTGCATGAATGGAAAAATCTTTCACAGACTCTCCTGCTGAGTGCTTTGTTTTACACTATATATATATATATATATATATATATATATATATATATATATATATATATATATATATATATATATATATTACACTTTGATGAGTCACACATCTTCAAACACTGTTCGCTGTCTTTCATCTCTTTAAAGAGGAAGGCTCTGTCAATAATGGGGTTTAATATGATGCTGGCCAGCTCTTTGCAGCTATTACAGCTTCAGCCCTCTCCTAGTATGTTTAGAAGTATGTTTATGGGAATGTTAACCATTCTTTCAGAAGTGCATTTGTAAGGTCAGGCACTGATGTTGGACGGGAAGCTTCCAGTCTCAACTCTAATTGAGCTCAAACAGGTTTTGTAAGGTTTAGGTCAGGGCTCTGTCCAGAGCCGTCAAGTTCTTCCACACCAAACTGACTCAGCCATGTCTTTATGGTTCTTTGTGCACTGGTGCACAGTCACGTTGGAGCAGGAAGGGACTATCCCCAAACTGTTCTCACAAAGTTGGAAGCACAAAATTGTCCTTTGAACTAAGGGGTTGAGACCAACGGATGAAAAATAGCCCCACATCACAATCCCCCTTTTTCTAGCAGTTTATACTTGACACAAGGCAGTCAGGCAAGTGCAGTTCTCTTGAGAACCCCCAAACCCAGACTTATCCGTGTGGACTACCACTTTGTGACTGAGTTGCTGCCATCCTCAATCGCATCCATTGTTTTATAATACCAACAACAGCTAGCTGTGGAATATTTAGAAATGAGGAAATGTCACAAATTGACTTATTACCTTTATGTATGCCTTTAAGCAGTTTGTCAAAGCAGAGGTGATGACTCCATGTCTTTGGAAGCCTAATGCCCAACATTTAAGTTTAACTGAGCCACACCTGTGGATCCGTTTCAAGGCAACGCCTCAAACTAAAGGCTTTTTGCATAACATCATGGAAAAATCGGGAGCTCTCTGCAAAGATACCAGGTAGAGAGCTGAGAACCCCACAAGTTTCGCTCATCTTTTTGAACGATTACGAGTGTAAGCGCCACTGAAGTGTCCAGCTGTCCGACTGTGGGTTGGGTTCTGCAGCCCAACCTGCAGTTTATGAGGAAATTAAGGGTGTGAAACTTGCTTGGTTGCTCTGTGAATAAATAGCAAAGGGAAACGCTGTCCTAGTTTGGATGTGACAATTTCCAGTGAACACATGCCTCTGCCTCAGAATTAAGCCTCACTTTTTGTTCAATAACTAAGGCATGTATTACTGTTCGCCTCAGGTTGTATTTGCATTATCTGGAGAGCTTGGAATGACTGGATGATATTTTACTCGGTCCTGCTTTGAGGCTTTAATAGGGATTTACTCTGTTTTACTGTAGGTCGTGCAATTAGACAAGGAAGCTTTCCCAAAATAATCATTACAACTCACAGATTCAAGGCCCAGAAATAACCACATGCTAAAATGCAGCGCAAATCTTGTTATTCTGCCTTGACATTAGAGACTTCATTCATCATCCTTCTCATTCTTATTTCTCATATGTTAAATATTTCTCTAGAGATAGGATTTACTTACCTTTCTCTGTTTTTTTTGGCTGTGATTGTGGGGGGAAAAAGCTGTTTGTATGCACGCTCACACCCACCTCTCCTTGCACACATATCATGTCTCACTTAAAAGAACTCACAGCTTCTGGGCTTCTTCCCCGCAGCCCACCTGTAATGCCTTGTCATCTGTAAGCCTTAGTGAACTGTGAGGAGATCACGAGTCGTGGCAACTCGTGTTGCCTGTGAGTTTCCTAAAGATGCTGCAGCGGGCTAAACGTTGCCTCACTGCCACCGCAGCGCATTTTCATCCCAGTAATACGCTATTTTCCTGTAGGCAGGGAAAGAGTGGGATTTGTTAATAAAATGAGCTTAAAATCATAGTCGATGTGTTTTTTATTTGTTTTTTATAACTTAAGAGCGTCAGATTGTTCTCTGAATGGGTCATGTGACCTAGAATGCTGCTCTATGGCAGTCTGAGCTCCCCTTAAACACCAGAGCTAACCTTACATGCTTCTACTTTTCTCATCCTTGAGTCAAGGTTTGTCATGGCCATCGTTATTATTACAAAATACAGTAAATGTAGTTTACAAAACTGCATGTCAGCTCTTCCCCTCTGTTGAAATTCCTGCAGCCTTTCATAATCAGATGATTGAACCTGTTGTCTGCGCCCCCTCCCTCTCCCCCTGGCTATGCCTGGTCCTCTCCCTTTTTAAATGGGAGTATAATCTAGAGCAGGGTTTCCCAAAGTGTGGTGCGCGCACCCCTGGGACAATGCACCAATACACCAGTCTTGCTGTGTTTATTGGTGCATTGTCATCCTGATACACGGCACCTCCTTCAGGATACAATGTTTGAACCATTGGATGCACATGGTCCTCCAGAATGGTTCGGTAGTCCTTGGCAGTGACGCGTCCATCTAGCACAAGTATGGGGCCAAGGGAATGCCATGATATGGCAGCCCAAACCATCACTGATCCACCCCCATGCTTCACTCTGGGCATGCAACAGTCTGGGTGGTACGCTTCTTTGGGGCTTCTCCACACCGTAACTCTCCCGGATGTGGGGAAAACAGTAAAGGTGGACTCATCAGAGAACAATACATGTATCAAATTGTCCACAGCCCAAGATTTGTGCTCCTTGCACCATGGAAACCGATGTTTGGCATTGGCACGAGTGACCAAAGGTTTGGCTATAGCATCCCGGCCGTGGATATTGACCCTGTGGAGCTCCCGACGGACAGTTTTGGTGGAAACAGGAGAGTTGAGGTGCACATTTAATTCTGCCGTGATTTGGGGAGCCGTGGTTTTATGTTTTTTGGATACAATCCGGGTTAGTACCCGAACATCCCTTTCAGACAGCTTCCTCTTGCGTCCACAGTTAATCCTGTTGGATGTGGTTCGTCCTTCTTGGTGGTATGCTGACATTACCCTGGATACCGGGGCTCTTGATACATCACAAAGACTTGCTGTCTTGGTCACAGATGCGCCAGCAAGACGTGCACCAACAATTTGTCCTCTTTTGAACTCTGGTATGTCACCCATAATGTTGTGTGCATTGCAATATTTTGAGCAAAACTGTGCTCTTACCCTGCTAATTGGACCTTCACACTCTGCTCTTATTGGTTCAATGTGCAATTAATGAAGATTGGCCAGCAGACGGGTCCAATTTAGCCATGAAACCTCCCACACTAAAATGAGAGGTGTTTCAGTTTTCATTGTCCAACACCTGTGTGTATATATATATATATATATATATATATATATATATATATATATATATATATATATATATATTTATTTATTTTTTTATTTAAACCAGAGGGGTATCCAGGCCCTTTAACTCCTCAACATCTGCTTACAACGCTCTATGATTTTACATGGCCTACCATTTTGTGATGGAGTTGCAGTTGTTCTCAGTCATGTCATTTTTATTTAACACAAAATTGCAGAAGATTTGGATAATCTCTCTTTTATTTTTTATTTTAAATATACTTTTTCTTTGATCTTTTCCCAATTTTTCCTGTGTCTTCTGTAAGTTATGCTTCATCACCTCCTTATTTTGGTGTTTCCCTTTCAAGGGTCGCACCAGAAGTCACCCATCTCCATCTAACCCTGTCTTCTGCATCTTCTTCTCTCACACCAACTGCCTTCATGTTTTATTTCACTCCTTCCACAAATCTCTTCTTTGGTCGTCCTCCAGGGCTCCTGCCTGGTAGTTCCAGGTTCAACATCCTTCTATGGATGTACTCGCTATCCCCCCTCTGTACATGTCCAAACCATCTCAGTCTGGCTTTTCTATATTGTTGTGCTATTACACACCGTTTAAAGTTATTTAATGTTTAATAAATAACTCTCGGTCTGTTAGGTATTATCCGGTGACAATGTCTTTTGACAGCAATCTCTGCACACATGGAGAATAAAGGAGTGACGACTTTTCTTCATGTTCAAGAATTTATTAACAGAAATAAAATTAACTTCCAGAGAACATCACTATAGAATGCTGTTTATCTGAATTAACACTATATTTCAATCAACAAATCCTCTCTACCAGGCTAGTGAAACTTAACTAAAACTGCTAAGCAAAATGAAGATTATACGAAGCTAAGGAACTATGTACACACAAAAGAAACAAAAGACAAAATAAAAGTGGTTCATCATCCTCAGAATGATTCAGTGAATCCTGGTTCACTGCAGATCTAAGTCAAAGAACCAAAGTTTATCTTATAGAATGTGGAATGAGGTTACATTAGTTCAGCTAATTCAGAACTAATTTGGTATGTGTTTCAACCCATTCACAATGCAAATCCTTAGTTAAACAAACATTAATTGATGAAATATCATTTTAAAGAATGACTTGCTCAGTAAAAATCAGTAATATTTAGGTCACTTGCATTTATTAATGCGAGTATTCCTCTAGGAACCGTAGTTGCGTGGTAGCCCGAATGATAATAGCACGGGAAGCTAATAGCAGTATCCAAGTTGACATTCAGCGCTAATTTTAAAAGGCTTCAGCTCAATTTTGGTTGTAATGAGCGGACCGGAAAACACAAACATCATTATCCCATCGGTGTATAAAACCCTTATGGTGATAAAGTTTGTTATAACCGTAAAAACACACTCAATCCACATCGGGAGCTATGTCTGTTAGCTCCACGTGTTTTAAAAACACTGTGAAAACGCATTCAGTAAACCGTACTAAATAAACCATTTAACTTTCCCTGTTTATTTCTCTGCTAAACCCGTCTGTGCCTCTGTGTCAGTTCGGTTCACTTTGGACATCCAGTTGGAAGCAGTTGAAGCAGGGAGGGTGAAGGCTAGTTGTCTGACCAGCTATGGGCGGCTACACGGCTAGCCGAAACGTGACAGTGAGGAAGCAGCTCCGGGTCCTAGGCACTGCAGGGCTGCAGCATGGGGAAGTGGGGCCTCCTCTCAGCTTGGCTGGCGTAGCTGCTCCTGTGGGGCTCGGCCTGGCCACAGAAAGGAGGACTGCTCCGCACCGTCTCGAGTCAGCTTTCCTGCAACAGCTGAGAAAAATCACGCGTCCGGTTACGCAGAAGATGGACTGCAGACTTAGCTTCGATCCAGCCGGCATTTCTCCGAACCCAGTCGGGTCCTCTGCTTGCAGAGGATGATGAGAGTGAGGGGCAGTCTCAAATGTCTTTGCTTACAACTCAGTCCCGATTTTTCCTCATGGCTTGATGGCACAACAATATCTATTTCTCAGAAATCCTAAAAATACAGACAGGAAGACACAAACGTAATGTGATCAGGGCCGATCTCTACTTTTCTTCTCATTTAGAGATACTGAGTACATGGAAGTAGAATTGTCCATGGCCTCAACTGAGACCCGATAAAACAATGGACGATGTGTCTTGGTGTGTCTGTCCACACACACCAAATGCAGCCCCCAAACTATTACATAAAAGTCTGTTGTACAAATTGTTAGAGTCTGACAGGCATCTCAGTATTAGTCTGTCCCGCTTTCCACTTCCTCTTGCTGGATAAGAGGCGCTATTAGATTTATTGCAAATAATTCCTCTTGGGTAAGGAGCCTGTGGGCTTTAGCAGGCAAGATGTTGATCTTATCACTGCCAGCAACAGCCTGTGCTCTGTGCTGCTCTCTTTGAGTTTGATATATTAGGAGGAAATCCCTCAAAGTGTATGTAGGTCTTTTTCGAGAATAGTTATTTCTGTTACGGCTTTTAAGCAGTGTTAGTGAGGTATACCGCCACATTATGGTGAGGACCAAATTAACTGTGCAGTTTTAATTTAAATCCAAGTTTATGCAGTCATTTTTTATTTTTATTTAACCTGTGTTCAGTCCCGTCCAATACGGTCCGATTTTAATTGAAATCCAGTTACATTTAGTTTAGTCATAACACAAATAACTACGAAAGGATTCAGTAAATTATAATGTGCCAAAAGGCTGAAATTAAATGAGAATACATGAATGCTGAGGGTGTAAATCCCAAAGGCAAAAGGCCTCCATCTCATTCATATTGAATGCAGGCTGTACTTATATTCTATTCCCACTGATGCTGCTCCTGCGAGTGTCTGTCATAAATATTTGCCCAAAATGTCAACTTCCATAAAATTTGCTGTTGCTGTCATTTTGAATCATGAAGTTTGAACATGCTCGGCCTCCGAGTTTGACTTGCAACCTGTCACCGGATCGTAGATGTCGGCCATCATTGTCTGTCTCACCCAGAAGTTGGTCACATGGTTGGCGTGGAGAGGATGCATCACCTCAGGGCTGCCTTGGCGCCAGAGCAACATTCTCCCGTCACACTGGCATATCTTCATCACTCAGGACTCTGCCTGCGTCACACAGAGCCGGCCTGACACCCGACGCTGAAACCTCCCATGCACTCACTGCAAGTTCTGTTTCATCCCAGCCGACTCCTCTGCTGTCCCTTTACTTTAATCTGCTATTTCAAAGGACGGATCAGACGTGCCTCCGTCATCATCTCATGACTAAGCCAACTCGAGAATACTGATGTTTCATCACCTTCGAGATTAAAAAGTTGAAACGTTGAAGCTCAATATTAGTCAGGCTTATCAAGTCATTTCAGAGGAGTTTTTATATCTGTTTTGCACATAAAAATGTTACCTTGATTGAAAACCTTTTTACACAATTGCATTTGACTGAAGTGACGGCAAAGGTAGTCCCTGTTGTTGCTCGGTAAATTGATGTGTGTGTATAGATACGTCATCCTAAGATTAACATCCCTAGTAACAATGTGTAAAAAGTTTTACAAAACAAAACTTTTTTTTTTATTGAAAATATCCTGTTATTTTGAAATGCCAGGATATGGTACTGCAACAAAAATTAATTGGTCCTAAAGCCTTTTACATAACTTTACTGTGGTGCCAATATAAATACTTTATACAGACTATAAATCTATGTTAATATCCTGTATCTGTGCGTCATGTAAGTCTGGAAAACAACACATTTCTTGTGTCTTCCTAATGACCGTCTAAGTTCATCAGCATAAAAAAAAAAAAAGCTCTGCAGCGTTGCTGATTATATTGGAAGAAAGAACCTTGGCCTCTGTCTTCACCTCAAATAAACACACACACTCGGGGATCATAAAGGCCAGCCTTCGCAGGGCACTTCAGAGATCTGTCCTCTCTCACACACACATTGACCCGGTCCACCATGATTCATCTTCTTGGCAGCGTAAAGTGTAAAAGAGATTATTACCAGTGAAGGGCCGGAGATCTACTGCTCTCCCCCCTGCCCTGCAGAGGAAATGGGGAAATATTGCTAATGTTTACATCCCTGTGAGTGTGCGTGCGCGGGTTAATGTTATGTGCACTTGACGATGCTTGAAGCCTGACCGGCATGGCAAATCAGCTCGTACGCTAGTTCAGCAGCAAGAAATGTGCTGACTTCCGGGCATTTTATGTGCCTATCTTTCACCGGAACGTGTTTGAGGGCGGGACGGGGGTCACAGGTTTGTCGTCTTATGGAAAATGTATTTATGCTTATCAATAAATCCAGAAGCCAGCTGCTGTTGAACCCTGATACAGGATGTTTGTCTGGTTCGTGTTTGTGTGTCATTCAAATTATTTTATGAGTGGGCTCAAAAGGGTGCAGCGCTTGTGTGACTGAATTCCCAGTTTCTCATGCCTTTTAAATTATTTACCCCTTTCATTATTTTCAAATGAGTTGTAGGTACATACTGACTCTGAAGTCACAAATCTCCCCAGGTTACACGAGATAAATAAGATCTCTGAGTTGGAGATCTCTTGTGGCATTTTTGTGTTCATGGTGTGATGGAAGAAATGGGCAGAGGATATATTCTAACTCTACGCGTTTGTGGGGTCCATAAAGTGAACAATTATTGTCTTACCAAACCAGTATGGACATTACAGAACGTTTTCTCTCTTTTGATTCATTTTGAGTGCAGTAGACCGGGTTCCTACACGTTCGACAAAAGTGTGGGGTTTAGCTAAAGTATTGTTGAGATAAATAAATATGAGTAAAACATTTTTATTTCTTGATATTATTCATCCATCCGTCCATTAATGGATTATTCCATCCATCGTTTGCTTCATCCATGTATATTGAGACTTCCAACCATACATTAATTCATTGTGAAGTTTTGTATTTCATACCTTAAATTTTACCTTAAAAGGACTTCAGAATACTGGAAATGTGCGTCTGTAAAAACATAATTTTGACATGAAGGCTGTGGGAATCTAGAGAAGATCTTTCATAGACTTTCCAGCAAAGACACACTAGTATGGCAGGTTGGCAAAGATGCTCCTGCATGAGTGAAATATTTCATCCTTCAGAAATAAACTTTCGCATTTAATGATGTTGTTTTTATTTTTAAAGTCAGCAGATTTTCCTCCTGTGTTGTACCAGTTCCTCATTAGCAACAACTAGTTCTAAGGTCCGTTCACCCAGGTAAAAATGAATTAATTCATGTGGTTCATCAACCGGAAACTTTGAATAAACAGTGGTCCATTGAGTCCGTGTTTGTAACTGTGGTCACATTTAACCATCTTATAACTCTCATATTACCATCAGTGCGGGTTCAACATGCCCTGTAACAGTTATCGCACAGTCAAAACACAGTTACACTCAAAGCGGAGCTTGTGTTGGAAAAAGAGGCAGAAGCACTCGGATGGCTTTTGGTCATAAGCGGCATAAAAAACTCAAAAATATTCCACTTTAAAAAAATCCGTCTGTTTAGGCAGATTAGCAGACAAAAATTTAATCATGGAAATGGAAGACATCTGTGCTGTTTTCGGCTACGCTTGTCGGTACAAGAGTCTAAGAGAAAAAGTACAACTTAGCTCCTCCACCTGTCTACTTTGATGCCAGATGCAGTCTTGGCTGTATAAATAAATAACACAATTAGTAGTAGTTTAATCTGTTAATTTAGCTGGTTAGGGCTTATGCCTTCAATTAATATGCTTTACTTTTAATAACCTTACTGTGTGAGCCTAATAGCTGAACTGTGTCTCTGCTGCAGACATTCATCAGTCGGCCAGTTTGCCAAAGGTTGCCCCTGAAAACAGAGCGTAAATCTTTATTTCACCCACGAACAGCGTGCCATTAATAGAAAGTAAGGGAGCTCCATATTGTTTAGATCAATGAACTCGGTGAAGTGATAAAATAAACCGAATTGTTGTGCAAAAAGTCAAGAGCAAAATGAAATATCCTTTTTAGACGATTATCACCAACTATCAAATACAAACAACAGCTATAGTTGGATTTTTGTGTGGAAAAGGTTTACCAAGGAAAAGGCAAGCTGTATTGTGCAGCTTTACAGAGTCTCTACATATTTTATTTGTGCACTCCCACCTGGTACAAAACACAAATAGGAAGAAAGCTCTGAAAAGACAAAGGCTTGGGATCTTTTAGACACCTGCCTAACAGTATGAAGAGCCTGTCCAATAAAGAGCTTTGGAGATTAGAAAGAGAATCTTCTGTGCAACCAGAGAGGAGTACTAAGCATGTGTTCCCGCTGCAGTGAGGGGCTTTAGTAAAAACAACATGCTGAAACTAATATCTCTAAAACATTTGTAAATTGAATATATTTACTGTTACTGATTAAACTCACGGATGAGAAAATACAAATAAATTCAGTTTCCTTGGGTGTCAACCTGTGGATCACACTGAGCATGTAACATATTTAAAGATTATGCAACTTTAAAATATATTAAGTTGCAAAAGTCCTGAGAGCATTGTAATAAGTGCTATAGAAAACCACAAAGCAAAACCATCTCTTCTTTTTTAAATTTTCACGCAGGGTGAGTGTGTTGACAGAACTGAGTCAGTAAGATCCATTCTAGCATGAACAGAAGGGGATAATGCTCTGCATGCTAACTACCGCGTGGCTCAGCGAGACAATATTTGTTAGCAGTCTGTCTCGCAAAGACTGATCCATCAGGATCCCCACATGTTAGAAGCTTGTGTGGGTTTGTTGAATGTCTCTGATTTGCTTCCCCAAAGAGCACCTCACACCTGCACAAAACAGCTCACAGCTGCAGCTTGTGTGTAGTTGGCGGGATGAGGCGTTTTGCTGAAGTGCATTCAGCCACTGCCCAGCAAAGCTCCGTTTAAAGGTAATACTAAGGAGGGGAGGGGTAATACATGCATGCTCGGCTTGAGGGATTGCTGGATATTCCACGAAACAATGCAAGTGAGCGTCCGCCGTTGCTAGAGGCTCTTCCAGGAGGAGTGAACGCTGCAAGTCAATGACTCGATGCAATCTGCCGAGTTTCCTCAGATGGAAAACTTTTAATAAGAAACCGAACTTGACTGCATTGTTTGATGACTAGGATCAATTGGACTTGATGTACTTGACTTGGAATCTGTCTGCATGATTCAGTTGAACTGGCCTTTTTTGTTAAGTGCCTTGAGATGACTTATGTTGTGAATTGGTGCCATATGAATAAACTGAATTGAATCAAACTCTACAGAAGATGGAGGTGTAGACAGATGGACAGACGGACACATGCATGGATGGAGGGGTGTTTCATCTGACTGGGACTGGGATTTATGTTGGCAGTAGCCCGGCCAGAGTCCCAACATGAATCTGATTGAGAAAGAGAAACCGAAGATAAATCGTCAAAATACCAGTGGATGCATACAAAAAGCTGATCAGCAGTTTCATTGTTGGAATGCCGATAAAAACTTTCCTATAGGTAATTGAGGGTATTAATCATTTTAACATGTACTTTTTAAACAACATTGTTATTGAAAGCAGATCCTTTTACACTGTTTTATTATCTTTTGAGACATGTGTCATTTCCTATTATAAACAAGCGACTTGATTGAAGTAAAATAATTTAACATTTACATGTACCAAGGGTATGAATAATCTTAGGCTTCACTCTTTTTCTTATATGTAATATTTTGCCTAAAATCACACATTGAGTTCTTAAATGCTGGATTAGGATTTATTCGCTCCGTCCCTTCTGATACTTATTTAACAACTTTGATGCACCCGTTTATTGCAATTGTCTGGCAAAGGAGCAATATCACTCAGCACGACCCCGAACATTTCATGCTTCACCAGCGAATTTCACATTCTCAGTCTGTGCATGTACTGCAGTGCCATACCCATACAGTCGTATGTTACACAGGTATCTTGCTTACTCTAAATACGTGGAATATTGCATTTTACTCGATGTGTCTGACTCCTGGGGGGAAATGGTTCAATTCTGTGACAGTTCTGGCTCATGATACAAGACAAGAATGTGCAAGAATTAAAGGTTGGCATCACTTTAGGTTAAGTGTTTGGTGAACAGATCCATGTGGCCTCCCACATAGTTAATTCAGATGTGGAGGGTAATTTAAGTTCGAGTTTTTTTATGGTGATTTAAGTTAAGATAAATGGGACTTTTTTAAGTCAAAATATATTTACATGGTGTTAAAAGGTAAAAAGGAAAATATGCATAAGGATGTGTGATATTAGAGACTATACTAACGCTCTGCAGCAAATTTGCATATTTAATTGCTCGTTAGAGAGTTACGGTCTTTTGGGAGTGGTTACAGGAAGCAGGAGTGGAGCCACACAGTTTGTTTGACCTCATTCACATTGCTCCACTTATTCTTTTGTTATTTTAATTACATATCTGTATTGTTTTAATTTTGAAGTAAATGGTTGAACCTAACCAAGAGGATCCATTTTGGGGTTTTTTTTTGCCATCAAGTGGATTACAGAGGGGAAAAGGAGAGCGTCAAGGTTATGGCTTCATTTATTAGGAACCAACGTTATGGCAATATGAGTGTGCACAAATACCTGCCTGGATTATTTTGTATAAATGCCATGTGACATTAACACTGTAGACTTAAGTGTTCTTTTATTAATCTTAGATCATATCCTCATTGCAACATTCACCAAGGTCATTCTGATGTGCAGCCCTGATTCACATGAATAAAAATCACCATGTTTGGTCATTAAGTTAAGTGGAAATAAAGAAAGTATATATTCTTACTTATTACATCTCTATTCTGGCATGTTTTGTTACTCGAACCTAGCACCTCTTCAGCTGAGAGTGGTCACTACCGGTAAATCCTTGAAAGTGTTCAACAGCGGCAAAAGCAAAGCTCCAGCCTGAAGACCGTTAATTTCAGAGCGAAGTCTTCAAAACAGTCTCCGCTAGGACACTGTGGACCGGCAGCTTTGTACTTTTCTGCCACTTGTTTACCCTCAGTCTTTATTTCATTTCAGAGGCAGCCCATAGCAACAGCATCAATAATTTCCGCTTCCCTCATTCTTCAAAGACCCGGAGCCTTTCCTTTCAGAAGAGTGGTACAATATCGCTAGACACTCAGCTGCCGGTGTGTCTGGAAGCCCAGCGACGAGGGCTGAAACAAAGAAACACAAACACGGCGTGTCCCGACACTACAGACGTTTCATTTTTTTTTACTTTTTATTGCTTTTTGGACATACATGTTTTTTTTGTTTTGTTTTTTTAGTCTTTGCCGTGGCATCCACCTTGAACATGTCGATAGGACAAATTGGTGCATGTTCATAAATCTGCACCCATCTAATTAGAAATGATCTATAACAGCCTATTAGGGCAAGAGCGCTCAACTCTAATTGTGTTAGTCATAAGCTATCAAAGCTATTCTTGAAAGGAAGTGTTCAGCTCTCTTTCATCAACCATAACCTTTTGATAGACAGCAGAGTCAATGTCAAAATGCATCACTGCAAGCAGGGGTTGGCATTAAAACACTGGGAGGACGTTTATTACTGTCTGTTGAAAGAGATTAACAGCAAGCAGCACATGTTTAAGGAGGATGTAACAGAACAACCTTTTTATGTCACAGTATTCCTAGATTAAAAGCAATAAACTTTTATCATCTTTGTTTTCTTTTTTGCTCAACACCCCATGCATTCTGTCAGATCCGATGCAAACCCACAAGGCTTTCCACACTTCTTCAGGCCTGATAAACTGTGTTTGAAAGTAAAGTTGGGAAATGCTCGCGATGAAATGATCTTAAGTCAAGTTTTGAAGTTTGAATGACATTTTATGGTTCGTCTGTTTTGCATCTAAGGTAAGGTCCTACACAGCACAGATTTTCGTTTAAATACTACTAGTACATTTTAATTCCTGCTTCACATCAAAGAGCTTCAGAAGAAAATGTCAAAAATTGTTCACAAGAAATCTCCCAAACTGTTTTAACTTCTGGGGAAATTTAGTGTTTGTGAATTATCAAAAGTCTTACTGCTAAAGAATTTGTTGTTAGATTCCTCAAAGTTCAACTCACCCCCAAAAGTGACTTTTCTTGCACATAAACTGTATACACTGTGCCTAAGGGTACTACTTTAATGTTACTGTGCAATTTTGTTTTTAGATTTTGATGTGAACTTGTTTAGTTCTGCAATATTTGTCTTAAAACCATCTTAGTGCTGTCTTCTTAGGGTTGAATGGTGGCTATTGCAGTTGAATTTTCCTATCGATTGAAGTGGTGCAGGCTTCCGTCACCATAGCCCAGCGTTCCAGTAGAAAAGCATCTCAGTCAGACATACGCCCCCCGTTCTGTCCTTGGCTGCTTCGGCAGAGTTGCACTTTAATTTGAGAAATATATCCCTTTGCTCTTGTATGCTTTGATTTAGGACAGGGCATATCGACTAGGGATTTCTTTTGCTTTTTCTTTGTCCCAGACACCAATTCAAGTCAATTCAGATTAGGCATTTGCCAATGTTCGACCCAACATGGAAGGTACAATTAATGCCATGTATATGCTTGCAAACACAGTAGTTTTAAAATGCAGTGGAAATGACATGGAGTTTAGATGTAGATTCAAACTGGAATGCTCACCCCAGCCTCTCCTCTGTTGAATGGAACTGTTAATGTGCAACTTGTGGTTTTGCGAATGAAAAGTCCCCCTTGCTGGCCGATAAAGAGGATTAAAGAGTCTTTTTTTCATGTTAATTTCTCTCCAACAAAGCTGGTGGCCTGTACGGGGACTGAAGCAAAGAAGGAAGAGGAAAAAAGGCTCTTCCCAGACTTGGTTCATGCGTTTGGTTTTCACTATTGATGGAAGCTTAATCATGGGACTTAAATTTTATGATTGCAGGGTTTAGATCAGGTGTTTCCGAACTTTCTACACCATGGACCTCCTCAGGGAAAGATTTCTTTGGATCCCAGAGCCATGATGACTGAAGTGAAAACATGTCTTTCTACCAGCTTTTCCATAAAAGCTTTGCCTTCCCACACGTTTAGTAGGAACACCAACAATAACGATTCTGTGCCAATATTCAATGAGAGATTGGAGGAGGATGAAGATTTTTGTATTCTTGGACTTATTTTGTCCCTGCAAGTATTTTTGTTATTCCTGAACTCATATTTAATGTGCCTTGATCTTGCTTGACAATGACAATTATGGAAGGATAGGCTTAAACGAGGCCCAGATCCTGAAACATGACTGTAGCTTTTAATTCTGCCTTCCAAATGTGCCGATAAAATAAAGCTTTGTTTGTTTAAAAAAAAAAAAAGAAAAAGGGGGTGGGCTCCTTTCTATTTCATGCTGTGTTTTTTTTTTTTTTATCAGCGCTTGATTCATCTTTACCTGCTGAAATGACTTTGCAGAAAACAAGATAGCCACCAGCAAAACGAATAAAATCGCTCTATAATCATCACATATGACCTAAAGTGTCCATATCGATGACGGATACGCCTTGTTGTGTTAACATAAAGGGCCCTCCGGCTCCTCTGGACACAATCTCTGCCTCTCTAGTCGTCTCTCCCTCTAACACCGACCCTGGGTCAGCTTCTCGTTATGTCGGCTTTCTTCCCATTACAGCTCTATTAGGTTGTCCTTTTATTGACCGTTCAGCATGTTGTCCAGAGCTGTGGCAGACTGTAACATGATAACAGCTCTCCATCTTCCCATTCCTTCCCTCTCTTTCTTTATCTGTCTTTTTAGCACATGCTCTGATTGCATTTCGCTGCTGTCACCCTGCCTCTCCTATACTTTACTTGCCACTGCTGATTGCCTCCGTAATGCACAGAAAACGTCCTGGGTGGCTTTTCGGAGCAAATTGCTTCATGTTGTGTTATTGTAGGGCCTAAACTAACTGCACCGGGGAAGCAGGCAGAGGTGTACACGGTTAGAAACAATAATAACGGCTAATTCTGCTCCCTGGCCATCACTTGCAGACTCCCAAGTATGTCCGCAATGCTACTTAAATAGCTGAGGAATCCTGATAGTATAATGTGCTCATTTCTGACAGCTCAAGGTCCTGCTGTTGAATCTCCGTCCTGCACCACTGCTCCCTGCGTTTTCTGTCACAGGAGCAACATGTCTCATTTATATCAGCCCAGCAAGATTAGCAAAGGTCAGTTATTTGGCCACCTGAGAAGTTACTGAAACACCGTAGGGGTATTACCTGCCATCCGAAACTGACATTTGCCACTTTTCTTAGCTGAAATGACAACATTTTTCGAATTATTCACCCAATGAAAATTTGCAATAAATCACTCACAACGTTGTGAATCAAGCAAGATGTCAATGAAATCTATGTCTTTGAGTCTTAAGGTTTTCACAAGATACTCCGATGCTTCCGATGGAGAAACTGCAGCCAACGCTGGGAAAAGAGCCGCAGTTGTTTGCATTAGCATGAAGACATTTAAGAGGGAAAATGAAACTGGGGCACGCAGTTAGATGGTGCGTCCATCTCTTCTCACAGAGCAGGTCACATGGCACACAGGGAACCGCTGCAGACAATACAGTCTCTCTTTCCGTGCGTCATAGTAGAGGGTAAAAAACTAACATTTAGAGAAACTTAAGTAAGAATCTACCTAAGAAAATGACCCTGGTAGGAAGGTCTTGGACAGAGAGTTGTGGAGGGAGAGGGCTAAGCATCTCAGGTTGGCTGATCTATTTCCAGCATTATAATTCGGTCATGAACTATTCTTCATCTTATACTTTCTGTTAATTTTTACTGTAGTAGATTCATAGCTGCCAAGGTTTGTAAACAGTTGTGTTAGACACAGGGATTACATTTTTCAGTTAAACTATTTGGTTTTAGGGATTAAAACCATCTCAAAGAAAAAAAGCAATCCCCATGGATCACCAGCAGGGTTTGTGATCCATGTTGCTGCTGCATGTGTGTAGTTAATGGTCTTTTGGGACACGACTTTCAGGCTTTATTAGAAGCCTCTAAACGCTACAAACCTCATCTGACTTTACTGTAAATATGAGTCAGTACCCCCTTCGAATGCTGCGAAATAATCACAAATTTATGGCTATCACGCTGGGTTTTAATCCCAGTCGCAGCGGTTTCTCCTCCTCTCTTCCCTCCAATTGCTTGCAGCAATAAACCCGGTCCTTTCTGTGGAGTGGGTAGTGACTGTAAATGTCATGATCTGTGAGGTTGTTGCTGGACCAAAGTGCAGGCAGGCAGGCAGGCAGCGCGGTGAGTAGAGATGTTTAATGAAACAAAAGCCAAACTTACAGAGAAGCCAAAGTGAGGCATCGAACAAGGGGCAAACAAAAGACTTGGGCAGGCGAGGCATGAACAGGAACAGAATAACAATCCAGCAGAGAAGCAGAGACCAACAGGAGCTTTAATAATAGTGAGTGGCATGAGGGGTAACGAGCAGACACAGGTGGAAATACAAGAAACCCCAAATATACGAAGAACACAGGAATGAACGGCTTTACATTTCATGATGGTTGCATGAATGCTTTTGTCCAAACGCTGGCCATTCAGGTTTGTCCACACAGTAGAATCTTTAGGATTATTTAATCAGATTTGTAATCAAGGCGTAATCAGTTGGTCTTCTAGTGCATTTTATGGCAGTAACAATGGGTCTATTAAAAATAAAACCATATACAAGACGTGTTGCTTTACGCTGATATGTTCTTTCCAGCCGTGTAGCTGCCAGCATTCTTCATTTGAAGTCATCAGTTAAAACTCAGTGTGCTGAATATGAACAAACTTGAGGACAGTCTCAGAAACTTTTGCACTGCCACTGTGAAGCTATGTAAGGTTTCAGACTTGATGTCTTCTAAATACTTTCGGCTCTGAGTGTAATTAGTTTCATAACTGCAGTACTTCCTGTCCGACTCTGACACGTGCACAGTATTTTCAGAATAACTCGTAGCTCACCTCTCTGGCGTGCTTCAGAGATATTTGATAAACAGTCGCTCTGGCAAGACTTTGCACATATGAGTCTGAACAGAGTGGATCCTCTGAATAGCAGATTACTGCTTTCCTCACATTATCATCAGTATTTCGGGGCCTAAAGGCCATTAAGATATACTGTTTAGCTCCTTTTGTCCTTAAACAATGCTGTCCCGTTAGGCTGGATTTAAATTTTCATCCATTCTACTCCTGAATGATTTCAACTTTGTCTCCTCTCCTCCTGGGCCAGGTTGCGGATGCTGCGGCGCAGGATCTGAAGATAAAGAGCAGCAGTCTCTGAAGACCCCTTAAAGGTCCATCTGTGTGTGCGTGCTTGTGTGAACGGTAACTTTTAAGAGCACAGCTGTTTTAGCCCGGGCCAAGAAGAAACTGAGAATAACTGTGTCTTTTTAATGCATTCACCCCATATTTGAGCTGGAAATGGGTCAGACTGTTTCTTTTTATATTCTGTTCTCATTATAATTTTGGGTCACTCAGCTTTTTTTTGTACCAGGAGCTCCTGAAATAAATCAGAAAAGGCCCTGATCTGCCACAGAAAACTGGTCATTTGTTAATATCTGGAAAAGGGAGGAGGACGGGGTTTTATGTGGGACGGTACGGAAGGGTATAGCGGCTGCACATGGGACCATACTGCTACACAAACATCCAGCACCGCACTCGATACATGCTCTGACAGGATAGCTCTCCTTAAATGCGTCAGACTTGGCCATGAACGCTGCTGTGCCAGGCTGGTCCCAGAGAGGGAAGCGGAAAAGAGAGGCGGGGGGGGGGAAGGGGTCAGAATCCGCAGGGGTGGTGTCCAGGAATAGAAGCGGTCAGATGGGGAAGCATTGATCAGCAGGAGAGGGTCTTTGGGTCAGCGGATAGGGACCGCAGGTGGCTCCGAGCCATCCACACATCTAAAAACACTGGATGGACACTGTGCTGCTGGCACAAAGGGAGAAGATTGTGCTACATCTGATTGAAGATATGCAGCTTTGTGCTTCACTCAATAAAACAGTGCTGGTGGAATTTCACAGTTTGCTCAAGTGATCACAGATTAGTGGGAAAGAAAACAAAGATTACTCAAACTGCATAATAAACGTCAAAGTATTGTTCTGATGCATACATTTATAAATGAATGCTGTATATAATCTAACCAGAGGAAAGAAAACATGGACTACGATGTCTGGTTTTAAATTACACTTTAAAACATTTTTAATAAGGTCTTCAAACCTTTACTCACACACCTCAATTGTGTTTTGGAACAACTAGAGCAAAGTATTCAACAATAAATGCTGCATCTTCTGTCTTAAAGTCTATAACAAGGTAACAAAAGCCTGTAAACAGAAATGAAACAATAATCCCTCTCCAGAACTGAACCAGATTGTCTATGTTTCTGACCCAAACGGTGTTTTCTTAATCCTCGCTTCTGATTGGCTCTACACCAAAATGCAAAAGGATTCTTCGCCCATAAATCTGCCACATTTGACATTTTAAATGTTAACATATTTTACTAAGATTTTATATGATGGAAAAACACAAATCTGAGCTAAATTTTGACATGGAAAGAAAAAGGTTTAAATTTTTTACCAATAAAAATATATAGGCGCACAGTGGCGCAGTGGGTAGCGCTGTTGCCTTACAGCAAGAAGGTCCTGGGTTCGAGTACACCCCTGGGTCTTTCTGCATGGAGTTTGCATGTTCTCCCTGTGCATGCGTGGGTTCTCTCCGGGTACTCCGGCTTCCTCCCACAGTCCAAAAACATGACTGTTAGGTTAATTGGCTTCTCCAAATTGTCCTTAGGTGTGAATGGTTGTTTGTCCTGTTTGTCTCTCTGTGTTGCCCTGCGACAGACTGGCGACCTGTCCAGGATGTACCCTGCCTCTCGCCCGGTGAACGCTGGAGATAGGCACCAGCGACCCCATGAGGGATTAAGCGGTTTGGAAAATGGATGGATGGAATGGACCAATAAAAATATTGAAAGTGTTACATGCATCCATATTCGGTCTTATTTATTCTGATAAATGATATTTGATTTGTAAAATCCAATGCAGCCAATCACCACCAAGAAAAAAACTAGTTAGGAAATAGAGTGGATAAATAAGTAACGACCACCCTCTGGTGAGATCTTTGGATCTGCTGCAGTTTTCCTGCCTTCCTGGCATCGGGATGGATGATACCCTCACTTTACACCACGCTCTGATCCACCAGGAGAAGCCTGGATGCAAGGTGAGGCTCATGCTCTACAAGTGGTAACTGTGGTAACTTGTACTTCCTGTGTCAGCCGGGACCCATGAAGAACAAGCTTGAGCTGTCAGGAGTGGACCACCCACACAGTAAGTGAGGACACAGGGCTTTGTGTCTGACAGTTTGGTCAACCTTGTTCTTTACCCGCTGCATCCTAGGTGCACAGAGGAGCACATCGTAGATCCTTCCTCCCTGCAGCTGTAAGACTATAACCATCACTGAATTAAGTTGTTTACAGTCTTGCTATGATTTGCAAAGTTTTCCATTTTCTCGTCAAAAGTCTGTTCTCTGTCTGTTGCGCTAATAGAGATCATAGTTTGTGCATTTTTAAATGATCTTACTCAGTTGCACATTTCTTAGAACCTGATCATGCTGTTTTCTGTACCTGTCGTGTTTTTTTTTTTACTTGTCCTGTAAATTTGACGTTACTGGCCAGTTTCTTGTTTTCTTATTTTTTGTTTTTACTGGTTGTCTCAATGTGTCTCTGTGTGCTTCAATTTGCCTGTCTGATTGCTGCTGATACATCTGAAAAGATTAAATTTACTTTTGTGTTTTTTTAAATATTTTTATTCATATCTTTTTTTTTACTTTTGTGCAGGCTATATTGCGTAAAGTGAAACATTTGTTCTATTTTGCATTTCAGGTAATTTTCTTATCAGTTTAATAGCTTTCAAAAGCTTTTGGACATATGTCCTGATGCAACTGAGATTCAAACCCAGGTCCCCCTCATCAAAGATGCAGACTTACCACGCTACACCATGAAGGAGCATGAAACTGTATCAGCCTTCACATGATCCCAGCTCGAGTGAGCTTGAGCTACTTTGCAAAGAGCAACAATGGTAAAGACATACCCTAAAACCCTTGCATTTGTTCTCAGAGCTGTTAATAGGTAGCTCTATATACTATTTACTCAGGGGACCCAAATGCATGCCACACTTTTCAGATCTTTTTTTTAAACCATTATAAAAATCATGTATTGTTTTCTTTCCACTTCACTATTGTGCACTGCTTTGTGTTGGTGTGTCACATAAAATCTCAGTGAAATGTCTTAAAAGTTGCGATGACAAAATGCGGGAGGTTTAAAAGTGAAGAACGCTTTTGAAAGGCACTCTATTAGCTTTAGAAATAGCTTTAATCGGCAAGTTTGTGACACAAACATGGTGGACCACACAGTGATCAATGGACGTAGGACAAACTGAATGATGGTGGTGTAGAAAGCCACCAGCAGTTCCTGTGGTAACTTGTACTTCCTGTGTTGAAGCAGGAAGCAGTCTCTGCTGGACTTTTCTTCAAACAGCGTGTGAGGATCAGCTCAGGTCCCGATAAAGGATGGTTCCAGGGAGCTGGAAGGCATCAGTGTTAACGATGGTGAGGTGATGCTGTGCTGGGATGTCCATCATTTCCACTGTCTTGAGCTGGTTAAGCTCTGACCGCACAGGTGGACGAGCTGATCCTCCCCCTGTCTGTATGCAGACACCATCACTGCCCTGGGCCAGACCAGTGATGGTGATGGTGTCTGGAAACTTTAGGTGTTTCGCAGATGGGCTCGCTGAGGTGCAATCATTTGTCATTTAAACCTGTGATGTTGCGTTTCTTGCAAGACGGGGACGATAGTGGGGCATTTGAAGCACGAGGGAACCTTAAACAGCTCCAGAGACTTGTTGATCAGGGATGAAGGTAGGAGTATTTCTTCATAGTCATCAGCCTATAATTGTCACATTATGTAGTGTTAAAGGGATAACAATCATTTTTATGTACCCGAAGAAATACTTGGTTATAGAGAATACCATCTGTAATGCTAACCAGCAGACTGGAGTTAGATGATACTTGTGATTAATACGCTAAAAACCTTTTAGTGGTTCTTATCTGGTTACCTGATCGTCTGTTGTTCCCGATGAGATCTTGCAGAAGAACCCATGTTGACCCATCCTGAGTTTTCTGTGACCATTAATCCTAAACAGTTTCCCCTTCCTCTGAAGATGTAATAAGCTGCATTTTGACCTAAAACACATTTATGCAGCAAGTAGCAATCTTTTTAAGGGTGCCTTCATCAATCTTTTTCAAATCTAACAGGAGTGCCAGATGCTAAATAAAGTTTACAGGTTGATCATTTATCTCCTAAAAGTGTCAGAAAGATACTTCTTAAGATTCTGGGGGAGCCTTGAGTCAGGCTTACAGCACTCAAAAGTTGTTGATTGGTTGGGTATTCCCAGAGTTTGATTTCAGCCTTTCTCTTTCAACCCTCCTGAGTTTAATCTCCACCATAGCTTGTAAAAGGTTTTTGTAACTTAATCAACAGGAGAGAGAGCTGCTGTGAAGAGGAGCGAGAGCAGCAATCTAAGGCAACAAAGCAAAGAATCAAAGTAATAAACTGTTTATCTCTGATTAATTCCCAGAGGTTATGTCCCAAGGCTCAATTTACCGGTTTGTGTCCGTGTAAGTCAACAGAGCAATCAGGAGAGGCCCTTTTTTAGTCTTGGAATGACTTAAATTTGCCTAATCTGCCCCCCTGATCCTTTTACCGTGGAGACAAATTCAAAGCGTTGGGGCTGAAATAATCAGAGCCCTTCGGTAGATGCCTTCCGATGTGAAGGTCAGTGTGCAGATTTGGAAGTCTGGATGGGTGTGAAAAGTGTAAAAGTTCAGTCTATTTACCTTTCAACTTTATGCTTGTGATGTTCATGTTTCACATGAAATATTGACAGTCTTAGTAGATATAGGAACACAACTCACCTCGTTTGGGGCTCGTTAGCTGCTGATGCTCAGTGTTGCATTTGTGAAAACTTTACCTTTTGGGGTTGCGGCCAAAAGTAAAAATTTTGTTTCATCAACCAATAAGGTTTTGGGAAAACTTTTGCCGGACCTGGATGTTTCCTTTGGAAGAAAAGACTTTTGTCGTGCAGTCCTAGTCTTGGTCAAGATGTGTAGAATACAGGAGATTATTGGGACATGTTGAACTCAGTATCAATGTTTGGGACAGCAAACAGACTTAAATCGGAGGCAACCGGACTTTCGCTCAGTTCTTTCTGAAAACGTTTTGACACCTATCCAGGAGTCTTTATCAGTTCTGGTGGCTCGCACTTGAGCAACCTGTAGTTGGTTCACTGCTGTTTTTAAGGACAAGGAGGCCCATCCTCCTAGGCGCATTAGAATCTGAAAGAACTAAGCCAAAGTCCAGTTGCCTTCGATCTAAGCCTGTTTGCTGTTGCGATGGCCCGGATAACTGAGAATTTGCACAGGCAGTATTTGGGAGATGCTCCTGCTGCACCTTAAGTGTTGTTCTAGTCAGGCTCTTGGCAGTGTCCGTGACCACTTTCTGTCTTGTGTTTATTTTTTTTCAGTTTGCGAGGAATGTGCAGTTTTAATGTCATAGTTTTCTAATATTTTCCCAAAATTTTACTAAATGTCTTAGTTGGTTCTTTCTGGATGGTTATGCCTGATTCTCCAAACATAAATGCTGTCTGCTTTATGTCAAGTGTTGACTTTGTTGATTGTCTCTACTGCTGACACAATCAATAGGACCTCAGATGCTCCTCAGACTTATAAACATTATAAAAAGGCCCAGCAGTGTCATATTTATGTAAATGTGACTCTGTGGAACGCAATGACTGACAAAATAGTAGATTTTAAAAGGTTTATTGTATGGTTGGGGAATGGATGGTTATTTCTGCGGGTTGAAGGTCTCACGGGTTCTGCCGGAAAGACGAGAAGGCGGTGAACAACTTGAGTTTGGTTACGGTGAAGATGAGACTTGGTCGGGAACTCACTTAGGCGGTAGCTTGGGTTAGGTCCAGAAGGGAGATGCTGAGCAGACGTCCGGGATGTCAGTGCAAGTCCTGGTTCCTTCTCGGTGGTGTGATGACTGGAGGGTGGACAGGCAGGTGAACACAGGCAGGAGGGCTAACTGGGTTCTGAAGGTTCGGCTTGGTTTTTGTAGGCTGATCCTGTATGTTAGACCCAATCCCAACCAAGTTGTTTAAGGAGGTATTCCCTCTGATCAGTGGTCCTATTTTAGACATGATTAATCTATCCTTAGTAAATGGATATGTACCACAGGCTTTTAAAGTAGCTGTTATTAAACCTTTACTTAAGAAACCTTCTCTTGATCAAGATGAGCTAGTAAACTACAGACCTATATCTAATCTTCTTTTCTTATCTAAAATTCTTGAGAAAGTAGTTGCTAATCAACTTTGTGAACATTTACAAAGTAATGACCTACTTGAGGAGTTTCAGTCAGGCTTTAGAGCTCATCATAGCACTGAAACAGCTCTGGTGAAGGTCACCAATGATATTCTCATGGCCTCAGATAATGGACTTGTGTCTATACTTGTCCTGTTAGATCTTAGTGCTGCATTTGATACAGTTGATCACAATATTCTCCTACAAAGACTTGAGCATACTGTAGGGATTAAGGGAAAAGCATTAGGCTGGTTTAAATCTTATCTGTCGGACAGATTCCAGTTTGTTCATGTTAATAATAAATCTTCTTCAAACTCTAGGGTCACCTGTGGAGTACCACAGGGGTCAGTCCTTGGACCAATTCTATTTACTATATATATGCTTCCGGTTGGCAAAATTATCAGACAGCATGGGATTAATTTCCACTGTTATGCTGATGACACTCAGCTATATTTATCCATAAATCCTGATGAATCCAATCTATTACTTCGACTGCAGTCATGTCTTGATGACATCAAAAGCTGGATGACTTTAAATTTCCTGCATTTAAATTCTGACAAGACAGAAGTTGTAATCTTTGGGCCAGAGTCCTCAAAAAATAAACTTCTTAATCAATCACTTAATCTGGATGGCATTAACTTGGCCTCTGGTAATAAAGTAAAAAACCTTGGTGTTATTTTTGACCAAGACATGTCATTTAAATCCCATATTAAACAGGTTTCCAGAGTTTCCTTTTTTCACCTCCGGAATATCGCCAAAATTAGAAACATTCTGTCCAGGGGTGATGCTGAAAAACTAGTCCATGCATTTGTTACTTCAAGGCTGGACTATTGTAATTCTTTACTATCAGGAAGTCCACAAAATGCAGTTCGAAGTCTTCAGCTGATCCAAAATGCTGCGGCAAGAGTTCTGATGAAAATCAACAAGAGGGATCATATTTCTCCAATTTTAGCTTCCCTTCATTGGCTTCCTGTTAAATCAAGAATAGAATTTAAAATTCTTCTTCTAACGTATAAAGCCCTTAATAACCAAGCTCCATCATATATCAGAGCTCTGATTACCCCGTATGTTCCTAACAGAGCACTTCGCTCTCAGACTGCAGGTCTGCTGGTGGTTCCTAGAGTCTCTAAAAGTAGAATGGGAGGCAGATCCTTTAGCTATCAGGCTCCTCTCCTGTGGAACCAACTCCCAGTTTTGGTCCGTGAGGCAGACACCCTGTCTACTTTTAAGACTAATCTTAAAACTTTCCTTTTTGACAAAGCTTATAGTTAGAGTGGCTCATGTTACCCTGAGCTATCTCTATAGTTGTGCTGTGATAGGCCTAGGCTGCTGGAGGACATCAGGGTCTAATTTTCTCACTCTACTGATTTCTACTGTTCTTCATTCTACGGTTCTCCAGTTTTGCATTGTATTACATTGAAATGACTGTCGTCATTTCAGCTTTTAACTTTTTGCTCTCTCTCTTTTTCTTCATAGTAGGTACACCTGGTCTGGCGTTCTGTTAACTTTGACATCATCCAGAGAAGACGGCTCACCCGTTACTACCATCTAATGTAGAACAGATTACTAGATCAATGTGTGCTTCTGTGCTTTTTGTCTCTCTTGTTGTGTCTCTGCTCTGTCTTCTGTAACCCCAGTCGGTCGAGGCAGATGACCGTTCATACTGAGCCCGGTTCTGCCGGAGGTTTTTTTTTCCCGTTAATGGGTGGTTTTTCTTCCCACTGTCGCTTCATGCTTGCTCAGTATGAGGGATTGCAGCAAAGCCATGTACAATGCAGACGACTCTTCCTGTGGCTCTACGGTTCCCCAGGAGTGAATGCTGCTTGTCGGGACTTTGATGCAATCAACTGGTTTCCTTATATAGGACATTTTGACCAATCTGTATAATCTGACCCAATCTGTATAATATGATTGAACTTGATTTTGTAAAGTGCCTTGAGATGACATGTTTCATGATTTGGCGCTATATAAATAAAATTGAATTGAATTGAATTGAATCCAGGATGGCTTCTGGTAGCGTGAACGAGGTATCCAGGCAGAGAACAGATGATCAGGTTTCTAAAGCAAAGAAGCAACAGGAACAAGGTTAGTAAAGGTTTTCAGGAAATAACGAGAGATCCTAGGTTAGGTCTGTACCACGCAAGAGCGCAAACGAACTGACGCCCTCCTCCTGGTTCCAGCTCCTTATAAAGGGTGGCAATCAGCTCTGATGTATCACACCTGCCCGTCCAACCCTGCAGAGAAGAGAGAGCAAGGAAAACAGGCCTGCACCTAGACCACGGAGTATGACAAGCAGAGACCGTACTTCCTCCAGAAACTCAGGAAGGTCAACCTACCACGAAAGCTATTCACCATTGCTATTATTGTCTGTCCTGTGTTTGTCCATCATTTTGCTTGGCTTGACCACAAAACAGGATGAGGGTCAGGAAAATTGCAGCTAAGATATCTGCAGACCACGCACATCCTGGACACAAACTCTTTTAGACTTTTAGGGCTACAGAAAGCTGTTTGCAAAAATGTGGCGCCAGAGAGATGGTTTCATGCTTCAGGCTGTCTCTGATAAACACCTGGCAGTCCCCAAGGGATCCCAAGGCCCTAATTCTAGTTTTATTTTCTATTTCTTTTTTTGTTTTGTTTTGTAAAAACACTGCACATTTACATATTTACAAGAAAACAAAAAGGAGTTTGTTTTTTTTCAATGAAATTTTATTTTTTAATGCACAAAAGATCTGTACATTCAGAGTAAAGTGGAACCAAAGTCAAGTTCCTTGTTTGTGTGCACAAAAGTTAGTCATTAAAGGAGATTTTTCTGACTACTCAAAATTAGCCCACACAATGACACCAAACTACTCTTTCAGAAATGTGACATTTTGTAGTTTTCAGCTGCCACTTGTTCACAAACTTCATGTAAGATAAGAACAAGGCCGCGTTGACGCTGCTCGTTCACCTCCTCTGCAGTCGATGTGGTTCAGACTTACTGGTCTGTGAGGAACTGACACTCTAACAGTCTGACAGCTCTTTACTATGAAGGCGCTCTCTGTTTGCTCTGCTGTTTTCCCATCTGCAATCACTCCATCTTCTCCTCCATCTCTCCTCGCACCCTCTGAGGTTCAGGGGCTCAGAGCTGTTGAAGCATCGGTGGATAGCTTTTCCTTTTTGTTAGAGCCCAACGTCCCTGACGGAGGCCAGTAATCCTGGTGATCCATGACAGCTCCAACCCCCTTTTTTTGTTGCCTGTCTTCTTGTTTGGATCTCAAAGGTTTTCCCTCAGCTTTAAAATCCATCTTCTTCAGTAAATTAAACTGTTTTGTTACAAAAAGAACATGCCGTTTCTGAACCAATCCCGATTCCTGTTATAGAGCCATGGCTTATTGTCTCTTCAACCTAATGTTGGACCAGAGCGTCAGGTTTATGTTTTAAGAGTCATGAACAAAGTGGTATTGTGGCATTTCTGTAAATTGACCAGCAACACAAGGCGGCTAGATCAGAAGTAACAACTAAAGGTGCTGCTGCAGGTCCAGTAACAAGAAGTCATGAAGGCACAAAACTTATCTCAGCGTGAAGCAAAACACAGGAACAAACTGTGAAAAACTGGATGAGAACAAAGGAAATGTGGAGGTATATGTACAGAGGAAATGAGAAGACGAAAAACATCAGAAGTGTGTTAATCGCTGGTTACTCTGACCTGACTCAAAATTCAAAAGTATTAAGATGAACCAAAGGAATTCAGAAAATACATTAAAGTAAGGTACCACTAAACACTATCAGACACTGTTAAAGACAAAACATGAAACAATTACAATCAGTTACAATCATACATTTTTCCGAATTCATGTATCATGCAACAATAACAGTGAAGTAACTTCAAATAATAGAAGATATTAAAATATATAACAATTACCAGCCTTTCCAATGTTAGTTTAATGTCTGTAACTCCACCACTCTCGCTGATTGTCAAAAATTAAGCATGTCTCATTAATTAACAGCTAAATTAATTTTAGCTAAAGCCTGAATCACACCATTTCCGTTTACTTTTTAACAACTGGACTTCTAAACAGCGTTTCTTCACAGTCTTGAAAAGTCAGAACTTGCTGTTTTATGTTCTCAATTGTGGAGAAGCATGGACAGAATAAAGTTGAGTATAGAAAATATTTTGCATTTTCCAGACTAAATGCGATTTATAGTCTGAAAAAAATACGGTACATAAACACTAGAAGTGCGTATGCTCAGCCAGCAAGCAGAAACTAACAAGGAACGAACACGCACTCTGGCGTTGCGTGAGCGCGTCAGGATGATGGCATGTGGGACAACCAATAGATAAGGTGATACCCGGAAACTTGAAGGACAGAGGGGGGTGAGAGCAGGAACAAATCTCTGACCAATCACTGCCATTCGGACCCAACGGCAGTGATTGGTTAGGGATTTTACAGCCCCGTAGCTCCCACAGAGATAGTTTTTTAACCTCCTTTGTCTGAATATATAATGTATTGACTACTTTCGGGATGGAACGACCATTTTACTCAGTATAAGAAAAAGAACAGGATTGCCAACTATAGCTTTAAGAAAATATGGTGGAAAAAACGTGTAAGGGCTCAAAAAATAATCAAGCCACATCTGAACTGAGCATGGACTGTCAGAAACTTCAAATGTTTCACAAAATAACTCAAGGAGCCTCAGCCACTGTGTTCTAATCCCGATGGTTAAGGGCAATACTACATACTACATCCCTACCACAGCTGTTTCCTTGGGTAAGTTTCTAGTTGGGAAAACTTTTCTTAACCTGGTGGATGCCTTGGATATGAAGCAGAGAAAGAAGAACTCCAGAACAAACCCTGGCTCCGAGAAATGGCTCCTTCAGTGGAAACATGCTAAGAAGGTAAAAAGGTAACTGTGAACATGGTCTGCCTCTCTTTAAATTAGCAAACCATGAGGAGAAAGAAGCTGTGAATCCTTGTGTTGTGCCATTACACGTGTTTTAAGGTATTTAATGTTTAATAAATAACTCTCGGCCTGTCAGGTATTGTCCAGTGAATATCAGCCCCAACAGCTGATATTAGGACAATAGTTGAAAGGGTGATTCGAGCACTGGCGTTCTTTTAACAGCAAACCTCGGTCAAACCTTTAAACACTACGGTAAAATGCATTAAGAGGTAACCATTTTAAGCTTTCCCTGTTCATTTCTCTGCCAAACCTCTGCCTTTGAGTCTGTTGCATTGACTTTGGGCCGTCCAGTTGGAGGAAGCTGCTTCAGGTTAACGCTTGTTCAGGGCAGCTGGTCCGTGAATCCCAGCTGGGATTCTCCAGTTGAACAGTGGTCCAATGGACTGCGCTCAGTCAGTTGAGCGTGGGGAACTCTGCACGGCAGAAGTGTTTAGGCTTCCTGTGAGGGTCTGCACAGGTTGCAGCGGGCGACTTCAGACCAGCTTTTCTCTTAGCTACGCCTGGCTGCAGGAGACCACTCCGTGCCGTCTTGACTCAGCTTTCCTGCAGCAGCTGAGAAAGGTTACAGCCTGTTTCCCTGGCAGTTGGCTGTTTAAGTTCTAGTGTTGGAAAAGGGCAGGGATGCACTTAGCTTCAATTCTGCCTGCATATGTGGTGGGTCTCCGAACTCCAGTCGGATCCTCCGCAGAGGAAGATGAGAGGCTCCCCTATGCTGCTTAAAGCAGCGGGCGAAAGGAGAGAGTTTTTTCCATGGTCAGCGGTCTTTATACCGTGGGCCCCCTGCTGTGAGACCAGTCCCCTGATGCCTGTAAAGCTTACAGTCTCATTTTATTTTCTCTCGTGGCTGAAAGCACGACACCTGGAATAAACCAATAATAAAAAAAAAATCATTAAATTGTGAATTTCAAAGCAAGAGAATGAGTCTTTCAGCAGGCATGTCTGTCTGCAGAACTGCAGCACACAAAAACAAATGAAGGCGAGTGACACCGAGGTGAAGGCCACCGTGTTCTGTACAGCAAGAACGAACTTTCCACTTCTGTATTGACTGGAGCTGAAAGGATCCAGTCAATGTCTGTCTGCAGGTATTTCTCCAGCGAAGGGAGCACTGTGAAGAAAAGCAACTGTCAGAGATGATGGGAAACAGCTTAAGGACAAAAATCCACCAATTAGTGGGCTACGTTGTATCGTTGAGTCTTTAAAACACGTTTTTTTTTGCCTATAAAGAAATATTTGCTTATTGACGAGTGGAGGAAGTATTGGCACCCCAAAGTCAGTACATTTGCCCTATACCTTGCACAGAGAGGGGTCTTTGAGGTTTCCTCTCTGCATGGTGGTGGTTTAGTGATGCTCTGAGGCTGCTTTGCTTCCCCTGTTCCTGGAAACCTGCAGCACATGGAGACCAAGATGGATTCAATCAGGTATCAGGAAATATTATGATAAGTTATAACAGCAAAAGGCTGCCCTGCCAAGCAGTAAAGATGCTTGTCATGAAGGGGTTTGCCACATATGTAGTGGGGATTTAATCCTTTTAGGGGCATCTGTATTTACACATTCTCTTTTGGACATTTTTTTTTTAATGTAGACAAAATATTTGTTAAAACATATATCCAGAATAGTGTAGTTAAGACTTTAATCAGTTAAGCTGCATGAGGGCTTAAAACGTGAAGCTAAAGGTCATGTTTTATGTTCGTGAAAAAAAAAAACTCGACGACAAGAACGTTAGTCTGAGGTCTCCTCTGCTGGATGTGCAAGCACTAAACACGAGTCCTTTATTTGTTGCTCGGCTTGATGTGTTTTGACACACTATCACAGTTATTCGGCTGTACAAAATCACAGGGAATGAGTGCAGATTCATGCTTTTTGTGATCCAAAAGAATACCCAATTCTCTCAGATGTGTGGCTTCCAAGAAAACGAAGCGCTGCGCAGCTTTCAGTTCCCGTCATCCCGGGGGTTCCAATCCGGCTCATTTCTCACAACTCGGTTTAGCCATCAAACAGTGTTTCATGTGGTCCCCAGCTCCTCCTGAGCTCAGCGTCTGCAGCCATCAAATATTAGCCGACTGCGTTTCTTACGGGAGCAGCTAGGGTACACCTAAGCCTCAAGGTGCTTCTCATCTGGATGGAGATTAAAGGGGCCGATAAGGAAGCCGAGCGGGGAGACCACACCTCCTGCTTTCGGTGGCTTCCTAATTGGTGGTATGCTCTTTGATGCATCAGGGACGTAGTGCTCTTGTGCAGAAATACCATTATGTGTGCGCGTTTGTGCAGTCGTTAACCAGCTGATGCAGGAGTGATGTTGGCGATTTCATCTACATCTGCCCAGATGTGTCCTCTCTGTGGCTGTCCCCTGGCGGCGTCCTCCTTCACCTCTGCAGGCCTGCTGCACGGTTCACTCCATGTGCACACACAAGACAAATATTGGTATTGAAAGGCCCGTGGACACTGCCTTGTATTGAAATGGGAGACAGGAGTGGGATTTTTCACATTTCGGTTCCTTTCTACTCCTCTTAGGACATCGTTTGTTAGTGGATTTTGTGGGGAACACGCCAGATGTGTCTTTTGTTTTTCATCTCTGTGTCATTTGAAGGTGTCATGTCTGTTTCCACACAGAGAAAATCTCAGCTCATTTCGAAGAATGCGCTCAAATATGCAAAGGCTTCAACGCATTGCCTTAAAACTGCAGGCATTTGTTGTGAGTTTATGAAGTGTCGTTCTGTTTTGAGTTGCATTGTGCTTGCAGAGTTTACATTTCTTTTCTGTGAAAATGTGTCATTATTTTCTTATTGTTAAAGACGTTTTTCTAATTTGCTTTGATTTAGTTGTTTTCTCCTGCTTTAGTTGCATTGGGTGGAGCCTTCCTAGCCACAACACACAAGAGTTAGCTGTAGCTGTATAGTGCCAGCTTTAATGAATAACAATTTAACTAGGCAAGAAATTAACACAATGCTGTAGTGCCACTATGGTTGGATAGTTGAGAAGAAAGAGATTTAGATTACTAAATGGATTGATCTTTTTTTAGAAAGTCTGGTTCTCTTAAGAGGTGATTTACTCAAAAGTACAGTTTAGATCAAGTATTTACATACGATGTGCAACAGTTTGACATTAATCAGACCTTTCCGGGTTTAGATCTACTAGATTTCCCTGTAAAGAGCAGAAATTATGTTTCTATTAGTTAGCATCTTACAAAAAGTCCCCCTTCTGTTTCAACAATGCACAGAGTATTTTTCAGAGTAAGTCTTGAGAATCATCTAGATGTTTTTGGGCTAATGTGAGACGGGCCTTTTCGGAAACTGGGACCTTCCTGTGGATGCCCTCCCTGCCAAGTCTTGATCTTATTATTAAATGACGAACAGGGACCTCAACTGCGGCAAGTGAGGCCTGCAGTGCTTTAGATGTTATTTTTGGGGTCTTTTGTGACCTCCCTGATGAGTTGTCAGTGCGCTCTTGGAGTAATTTTGGGAGGCCGGACACTCTTGGGAAGGTCCACCACTGTGCCGTGTTTTTCCTATATGTTGATAATTGGTCTCAGTCTTAGAAAGGGCATTGTTGGCCTATCCAAACCAATAGATACCAATAGTGTTGTTAGTGTGGTAGTTTTTAAAACTCGTTCAGCCCTCTTCATGTTGTCAGGCAGGTTCTGCTTCAGTCATTTCTTGGTTCTAAAGGTCAGTCAGTAATTAGGGTCTGGCTAGCAAAATTAATCTCAGATGTCCAGCAATGCAGTTTATTACAACTGAAGATTTAAGAAGGTGGGTAATTGATTTGGATGGATTTTTGTCCCTCTGTAAATCTAATCATCATATTAAATGTACATTTTGTGTTCAGCCCTGTTATCGTTCTTATTAAAATGGAATGTTCTGAAACCTTTAAGTGTGGAAAAAAAGAAGAAACGTGTTAGTTTTCCCTGACCTGTTTATGTTCGTAGGTTTTTACTCCGTTATGGACTACCTGCCGGCATGAAGAGTTTCGCTGAGATTCCTAAAGAGGTTTCTTTTGGTGACCCTGTGGGATAATCTGGTAAAAGCAGTGGAGAAGGTACCTCTCTGAGCATCTAAGGCGTAAAATGTAAAGTTATCCTGATGGTGTCTCTCAGTTTGCAACAATATGTTGGCACAGCAGCCTTTGATGGTTTTGTTGTCATCATATCACAGCCCTTCGCTGTTGAATATTTGTTATCACTGTAACAATTAGCATTTCTCCCACTTTCTGTCCTCAGATGGGAACAAACCCGGGTCCTTTCCTTCTGTTTTCCTTTTTAAAGTCCCCTGTTGGCTTTGTCCCTTTGAGCTCCGCGGCCGCACACCTTCTGCTCTCCTTCAGCTCCGTCGTTGAATCATTGCTTGAACAGTTTTTCTTTCTTACAGTTTCTCTCCGTCATCTGCCAGCAATCAGTCCCACGCCGCTGATCCAAGGGAAAAAAAAAAAGTTACCGCTTCTCTTTTCGCTCGCTTATGTAATTCCAACTATTTTTCGAGAGATTATATAATGTTTTCACAGCAAAACAATATCTTTGCCAGTGAGACTTAAAGCAGAGCTGAGTCATGTGGAATCGAGCGGTCATCCCGGCTGGCGAGCGGTAATGTGGAGGGGTATTATCATTGGAGCATCCGTCAAACGTTTCAGCCTTGCTGGCAAGGTGGGAGCTCTCCTGGCTCTCGCCGCAGCCCCTTGATTTAAGCTTGCAGTCAGCAGTTAACAAAGCTCATTCAGCGGCGGACACTTTGCACTCCTTCCCCTTGCTTGTGCCGCTGCACCTTGTAAATACAACAGATGTCTCTTTTCAGAATACTTTTGCAGCCATGGGGTTTAGTGTAACACCTTATGTCAGGTTTGGATGCTCCAGCCGGACTCATTTCTTGTTTTTTGCTCTCGGATCCAGAAAAGGTTGCAATTTGTCGAAGGAAATGCGTTTGGTCTGAAACATGTGCAGAGATTTGAAAAGGCGGTGTGATGCAAGTTTGAATCTTCTGGCTACCTCAAGAGAAAAGACAACCAAAGGTCAAAAGCAAAACTTAAGACAGTATCCGGTCATACATGTTTTGCTGCATGCAATGGTCTGTCAGAGGTCCAACTCGAATTTTTCCTTTCAAAAGAGCTACTCTGGTGTCTGCTGCTTGAGGAGCTAAATGTGCGATAGGGATGCTTATCCTGCTGCAGAAAATGTCTCAGCCTTTTTTTTTTTGTTTACAGATGGTGTGCTGTTTGCTTCCATAATTTGGTGCTTTTAAATTGAGCCTCTTCCTGCCTCTGCCAGTGAAATGTTCCCTGTGTCACAGGCTCCAAAACAAGCTCAAAGCAAGATGGATGTGCCGCACTCCTAACAGTTGGCGGAGTGTTACTTCTCCTGAACGCACCGTTTTTAACACTCCTGAAAAAACATTTATTTTAACTTCAGCTCAGTTTGGCGCCTCGGTTATTTTTTAACCAAATTTCAGGATGATGCTGGGCCGTTTCATCTCTTCCTACTTCCGTTTTGCCCAAACTATTTTATACCAATGTCCTTAATTATTGTGTTTCTTTAGTGGTTATCTAGATCAAATATTATAAAGGTTTCAAGTATAATTTAATTTATGTTCTTTACTTTTTTATGAAGATTACAACACAGAACTTGTTTTCACAGACTGGGGATCTATTCCACTTTGACGACGAGTGACTGGTGAACATTTAGGAGTTGATCACTCCTGATCAAACCCAAACAACTCTGAGCAACCTCCTGTTTGCACATAACAATTTCTGGAGTCTCCTAACTTACTTTTTTTTTTTAAAGTAGATCAAAGAAAAAGCTGCTTGGGTACGAAACTTCACGTGAGAGATGCCTGTCTCAACGTTTTATCAGTGAACAAACAGCATTATGAAGACAAGTAGCACGTCAACAGGTCATGGAGAAATTTGTAGAGAAGATTGTAACTGTGTTAGATAATAAAACAAACACCTCTAGCTTGGAACATCCCACAGAATGAGAAAAACTGTGATACAGCTGCAAATCTACTAAGACATGACCATCCACCATCATGGTAACTCTGGAGGAACTGCAGATAATTGCAGCTCATGTGGGAGAATCTGTCCATATTACATCTGTTAGTTGTGCGTAAAATCTGAAAGACTCAATCTGGAGCAAAGGCAGGATTTAAGATTAAAGCATATTTATATGTTAGAATGGCCCAGTCAAAGTCCAGACCCAAGTCCAATTGAGAATCTGTGACAAATTGATGTTCACCGAGGCTCTCCGTCCAACCTGACTTAGCTCAAGCTATTCTGGTTGGAGGAATCGAAAACATCAAGTCTCTAGATGTGCGACACTGAAAGACAAACACGCCTTGCCGGTGCAATCGCAGTAAAATGTGGTTCTAGAAAGTGTCGGCTCGGGGGAGCTAGATACAAATACATCCTGATATGTTCAAATTTTTATGTGTAAAAGAAATTGACATCCATGTATCCTTTTATACGTTTACAGTTATGCAATGCATTGTATTGATCTAGCACATAGCTTACCTGGCCATAAATTGCCTGTTGATGTGTAATAGCTCGAAGTGTATGAACACTTTTGCAATGCGCTGCGTGTTGTTCAATAGCCTTTTGCATATCTAAAAGCAAAGCCCTTCGCAGGAAGCAGCCGAAGGAAGAACAAACTTACTTGCTGGAACGAAAGACAAAGTAAATGTGCTCTTGAAGCAAGGAGTCTGGCAGTGAATAAGAAAACACAAAACTAAATGCCAAATGGGAACAAAGACGGAGCAAAACAGGGAGCAAATCACAACTGATGAGAGCGCAAGCATCTGACGAGGAAAAACTTCAGGGACCACATAAACTCTCAGGGAGTAAATAACTGGATACAAAGCAGGTGCGATGGGAGCGCCGAAAATAAAACTAACAACAGCAGACCAGAGAAAGACAGTGGCACAAGAATGCTTAAATGCACATCACAAAGCAACTAAAAAAAGACCCATTTTAAGACCTAGCATGAAATTGCACAGTACAGTTCTGATACAGAACAAGAAAACACAAAATAAGCTTTTAGGAGCTAACATATGTGCGTTAGGAGGCCTAAAACACAGCAAACGACTGGCTTCACGTGTTTATCGAGCACTATTACACTGTATAGCTAATTAAGCTAAAGAATTAGCTAATATGCTATGCTAAAGTATTTACACCCTATTAGTGGGACTTTTGGGGGGGTAGACAATCACAAAGTAGTGCAAACTGAGGTTGTTGGAAAATGCTAAAAGGATTCAAGTTGTTTGATATTTAAAAGAAAAAAAGTCGTGGCTTGCATTTGTTTGAAGCTGTTTTGAGTCAGTACGTGTTGGAACCACATTTCTCTGAAATTACAGCTGGTTTATGTGTTCTGCCAGCTTTGCATGTCTACAGACTAAAGGATTGGGCCTCTCTGTGGTTGCTCTTCAAGATTGCTCTTCAAGGAAGAGCAATCTGCAACTCCCAGATACTAGACTCTGAATTAGATTCAGGTCTGGGTTTTGACTAGGCCATGCTAACACACAATTGTTTTTGATCTAAACGATTCCATTGTCCCTCTGGCTGTGTTCAGAGTTGTAGTTCTGCTAGAAGGTGAACCTCCATCACATCTACTGCAGCCTTTGACAGGTTTCCTTCCCCCATCGGCCCGTGTGTCGGTCCATTTGTCTCTCAGCTCTTCCCAGATCCTCCCTATTCCTGATGAGTAAACATCCTTCCAGCGTTATATTGCCACCAACAAGTCTCGCAGTTGGGTTGATGAGTTGAAGGTAAGTCATGGTGTTAGTTTTCTTCCAAACGTAGCATTTTCTTTGCCCAAGAAAAGTTACTTTGGTCTCGCAGCAAACAGGACCTCTGATGACTTATTTCAACAATCAAACTTGATTACTTATTGGGAAACTAGTGTTAGGATATCAACAAGGTCAAGTGGAACGAGCTGTTTATCCCGGCACATATCTATCAGATACCACCCCGGAGGTGACACAGCTTCCCTGCTGATGTCACAGTTTGGATGTGTACCGCCCTTGTATGGGTGTGTCCCGAGATCCCTTTATAATGTTTGTGTGATGAGCACTCGGGGCCTCCTGCCGATCAGGGGCCCATCAGCGCTGGTGTGACTGTAACTATTTCTCTGTCTTTACCTAGATAAAATATAACTAAAAGCATACTTGTCTGTTTTATGCGTCCTACATTCAAGGTAATAAGTAAGTGGGGGTCGCCTGACTGGGTAAAACGAACTGGGTCCACCGAGGGTGCTTCACCGTAGACGGGACACGGTGAAACAATAACACTAGTAACGTCATTTGGTTGCACTAGATTTGGTTTATTATACTTCGAGAGTGATGGGAGCTGCATACAAACGTGTGCCAAACTTTTGATTTTTCATATTTTTTGGTTGTTGTTTTTCTTAGTTCGCCGTGTCGATCACATGAAATCCCACGTTTCGTTGTAACACGGACAAAATTCGGCAAACCTTTCTGAACGCGCTTATGTATGTTTGTCGCCCTTTTGCTTTTCACCCACATGGAGCTTAGCGGGCAGGTACGTGTGTGAGAGAGCGTGCTAGCTCAGTGTGTCGCTCCACGTTCCCTCTCTCCCATGGGGCCCACACGCAGGCTCTGTTATTCAGTGAGGCCAGAACAGATTTGGGCCAGTTGAGCAGAAAAACGGGAGCCGGTACATATGAACGGACTGCAGCGTGCACACGCAGACGTACTTCCACTAACATCCGCTGGATCCTGCTCGGGTCGACCCTGACAACACCCCGGTTTCCATCCACGCACCGAGTCATTTTCCCCCTTTCTGTTTCACGTCTCACCACAGCAGAGCTACTTGTTCTCTATCAGCACAAATGCACCCATCCCCTTTTTTTTTTAATAACTTCCAGTGTTACGCACGCAAACATATCCACTGCAGATGCGTTTCCTCTCCCTCTGGGACAGATGGTTGATCCAGCCCTGCACAGATTTCCATCTAATGCCAGTCTGCCTGGGAATATTCATATCAAACGTCTCTTGCGTACTCTCCTGCGGACTCTGACTCCGAACAAGAGCTCAATGTCACACTGGGCTGCGAGCTCCATCAGTGCACCCCATGTCCGAATAGCCCTCTTTGCTCCAATCCCCCTCGGGGATGCAGCAATGTGAAAGCCCTCGGTGTGTCTTCACAGGCGTTCAAGGTTATTCTCACGTTTGCTCCGAAGCAGAAAGGGGCAGCCGGGGAGCTGCTTCTGTTTTGCTTTTTGTTTTTGTAATGAACCCGGCCCGCCTGCTGGTGCACCAGCACACACAACCGCAACAGAAATTCTCAATCCTTCGTCGAGAAGCCCGTTCAATTATTCATACTGCTATTGCGGTGCTCTGGCAGAGGGAGCAGGCGAGGGGAAGGGAGAGGGGTGGAGGAGGACTGGGGCAGGGAAAGACAAGGGAGGGAAGGGACGGAGGGGAGTGGGTGTTTTCTAAGAAAGGGGGCTTCACAGATGGAATATGTATGCGTTCAAAGGAAGACTCGGCAACAGCCTCACGCATCATCCTGCTTCTGCATCACCTTATTCCTGCTCTGACTTTAGGTAGGTGCTCCGTTTGGGTAGTCTCCTTGTTTCACATCTTTGTTTTTCTGCCCCTCGCCTCTTCTGAGCTCGCCGTCCACGATTAAGGGATGAAAACAACCTCAGAAGTGTTCATACTGACCTTGACTGAGAAAATCTTTCTTTGCCTAACCCCTGCGGGAGGATGCCTCACCCCATTTACAGTTCGCTCCACGCCTTACACCCCCAACACCCCGAGGAGTAGAACTGTTAAAGACAAGTCTTACATCTGGCCCAAACCATCGTCTCAAAACCCTCTCATCCCACACATCTGCACATGAAGCATCCTTTACATCCTGTCTTTTTTTTTTTTTACCCCTTTCTACTTCCTCTTCTTCTGTACACTTTTTGTTTTCACCCCATTTCTCCTCTTCTCAGTTTTTCTCAGTGCAGTAGAGCGCTGACCCCCTCTTCTCTGAAGGAAAAGAGCGGGAACACAAGAGAATAAAAAGGATTTATGGCAAGTGAAGGCAGGGCGAGGGAAAACCAAAGGAAGGAGCATGCGCCAGGCACGTCGCAGTTACAGTGAGAGAAATAAAGATGATGAAGGTGGTGGAGGAGAAGGCTGAGAGGAGAGAACGGAGAGGCGGAGGGTGTAAAAAGTCTTGACAGCACAATGCAGACAGGAACCTTTCAGATAGCCTGAAGCGGTTCGGTGTTTGACTCAAACTTTTATATTTACAGCTGCGTTCAGAACAACGGCAGTCCATCATCGCTAATGAGAACAATCACTGTTTTTGGTGGAAATCGTATTTCTACGCGGCAAATCCTTCACTGGTAACTGCAGCCGAGTGACCTGGCATGCTGCTGAATCTGTGTAACTGCATCGTTAACCGAACGCCGACGTGTTTGAAAATCATAGCAGCGTGAAGTTCAATCGTGGAGGTCTTTTCTTCTGTGAGCCAACAGGTGTCAGCCAGGTGGTCCTCCTTCAAAGATGAAAACAGCAGATGTCGTTCATGCTGATGATGCGTGGGTTCATCTGAAGATCCGGCTACAATGGGATGTTCCAGACGTTTCAGTTCAGAAGAGCACTGTACTGGGGCTAAGACGTGGATTCTACTGTAAAACCTGTAAAAAAAAAGTGGAGATACTGGTTGGCTGCTGCTGTAAAATGATCTTACGTGTTTTAATTGCAGCAAAACCACCTTTGAAATCTATCAAAGAATAACCAAAAGGGAAAAACTGTGAACCTGAGCTGACCAGGGTTGGTAAACCCATGCACTTTCTCAGTCATCCAGGTCGTGGTACTCCAGGCACGGCTGGGAGATTTAAGGGAAGTTTATTTAAACTGAGTTCAGGTGAGGAGAGGGATAATCCCAGCTGCATCTGGCCACTGTTCAGCAAGACTCTGAAATACAGACAAAAAGTGTGAGGATTAAGCAGGGTTCAGTTCACATAATAATATTGGATATATTAGAGAGGGTTCATCTTCTGTTGCATAAAAAAAAAAAAAAAAATCCCTGTAAAACTGCAGGAGCAGCCGGTGGACAGAGGGGAAGGCTGCAGTCGGGTCAGAGGAGACACCGGTGACAATCCCTGGAGTGGAAAGGTGAATCTGGGTAATGAAGTCCGCATTCCAGGGGGACAGTTAGCGGCTGGAAGTATGTTTACTTGATGAACGCTTGTGAGTTGGGCTGAGGTGGACAGGCCGTGGGGAAGTCAGGGGTCAATAAAGTGAGGCAGAATCCGGTCAGTTTTTGATAAGCCAGGCTGGGGCCATACAGGGAGGAGGCAGAGAACGACAGAGTTACTAAAAGACATGAGGTAACACGTGAGGATCGAAGAGCACGAGTGGAAGGATTGGTCCTGCAAGGGTTTAGCAAGGATTGTAGCTGTACGAACAGAGGCTGGGTCATACAAACTAACTTCATCATGAAATCTACTGGAACACTGCGGCAATGCAAACAGGCGATTTGGCCTCAGAGACACAGAGGAGGGAATTAACACAGGTGAGTGAAATGATGAGATCATTTACTCAGCTGAGCTATGGTCCACCACCTTCGTAAAAAAAAAAAAAAGAATAGATCATGTTTTCTTCATGCAGTCATTTGGAATATAATGACTGCATGGAATATATATTGTTCTTGATACAATTGTGTCAATGAAAATAAGTTATTAAAAAGATTGAGCTTCATGGACTTTTTTAAACACACCTATTATTTTGAACACAGCAGCGTGTGGTATTTTTATTGCAATCAGACTAAGGGCTCTTTTTTTTTTTTTACTTTAAACCCCTCTGTCTTTATGATTTTAAAGAATAGACTTTTAAAGTGCCTGGAGATACTTGTGAAAATAGACTTAGAAACATTATGAGAAATGCCCTCCTGTCTAGTTCAAAATCAAATAGAACGAACACGTGGTAACATTGTCCCGATGAAAGACACTTTGTTTGAGTTTTGTTTTTCTGTGTTTTAAGCAGAGTTAGCCCTTACCCGACTCCGCCAGATGGATTTGCTCTGCATATCCATCTGGAAACCTTCCGTTGAAGTAATTTTGGGAAGGGGCGAAAATACTGGTTAGCTGATTGGCCTATGTTGGTGATAGACGGGCCAAATAAACCAATCAGATCAACGAAGCATATGACGTACTAACAGAGCGACGACGAAAACACAACCACAAGCCAGGCTACTCTTGCTGCTGCAGGTAAAGGCTCGTTAGCTCAGAAAAGCCTCCAGAGCAGTGTTTTGCTCTTCTTTCAGTGAAGAAATACTCTGTAATTCTGATAAAACTTGCTCGATAGCCACGCTAACGCTAGTTTCATCGGCTGAAGCCGCCATGTTCTTTAGACTGAATTGTCGTGCTTCTCGTTGCGTCACACCTCAACCCGCCTCAAAGCCAACGCTGATTGGACGTTCGTTTGGTGAACGGCTCCAAATTTTCTTTAACGGAAAGTAGCCAGACTGATCTGCGAGTGAAACCTTGAAAGCTTGCGAGATCAGGATGGTCTCACGAGGCTAAGTTAGCCCCTGATCAATTTGCCGTTTTGCCTGTTTTGTATCCCCAATTTATCTCATATCTTCAAAATTTACCGTTGCACTCTCATAATCAAACCATTTTGTACTGCATTTTGGGTTGATGATGTCTTTTAGGTTTTAGTTTTTTCTTTTGGAGTTAAATAGTCTGAGAAATGATTAAATCTCACAGATAATTTTAGTTCATTGTTTGAATACTTTGCATTACACCATATTACCATTTTTGTCTTACTTACCCTCATCTGGGTGAGTTTACTCTTTAAAAAAATGACTGGGAGACCTGATCAAACCAGAATATCTGTGAGCAACCTCCTACTGGTACATTACAAAAAAGTTAAAAAACAAAACAACTGGACTTTTTTACGAAGTTTGAAGACGTTTCGCTTCCCATCCAGAAAGCTTTCTCAATTCAAAATGTCTGGAGTAGTGTGGAGTTCCAAGCTTTGCCCAACAAAAGCCTTGCTATGGCTTAGATAACATGCAAATTGAACCAAAACAGGTCCATCCCTTAGTAATGGGGAGTCGTTATGGTCATTGTTAACGACTTGAGAAAGCTTTCTGGATGGGAAGCGAAATGTCTTCAAACTTCGGGAAAAAAGTCCAGTTGTTTTGTTTTTTTACTTTTTTGGATTTACAGCGCCGTGGTACAGCGCCATGTAATAAAAAAAAAAAAAAAGCATTTGCACTTACTGATTTCTTCTATTGATGATTTTAGCATGCCTAAATGTTTCAGATCATCAAACAGCTTTAAATTAAAAATAAAAATAAAAAGATAAGATGAGTAAATACAAAATACAGCTTCCAGACCAGAATCTCATTTGTCAAGGGAAGATTGCTGTCCAAACCTCATGGCTCATTTGCGATAAAATCATACCATCCCTTGTCATATCATGAATTACTTGTCTTCATTGTGAATTACCTGTAGGCTTTTACAATTCCTCTTTGCACAGTCTCTGTATCGTTCAGGGTCCTGGAAGGCTATCCTATGCACTCTTCTGTTCAGCTCATCCTTAAACCTTTCTAGAGGATTTAAGTCTGGGGATTGAGATGGAAGAAGGTGGAATTTGTGCCTGGGGAACAATTTCTATGTTGATTCGATCATTTCTCATGGGAGAAACAGGCCAACAGCATCAAAGATCCTCCACCGTACAAGGGAGTGGGTATGAGATGCTTTGCCACACATTCCTCCTTTTGGCCATTTTGAAGTTGCCTGTAGTGTTTGTTGCAAAACCTTCGGACCAAATTGCACAATTCCAGTTAAAGATCCAGAGGAGTTTAACAAACTCCACATGTTAGCATTTGTGACGTTAGGACAGAAAAGTTTTTATCTTTTATCCTGGCAAACATCCAAAACAACCAGTTGGCTAATATATAGCATAGTCGTTATGGATTGCTGGATGTACGTTTAAAGAAACAAGTCCACAGCATCTTCCACCATACTCATCAGTGGGCATGAGAGGATTTTTAAGGAGACGTAGCTCAGAGATCTGCTTTAATATGAATAAGTAATGAAGCCCGGCGTGTTTTCACAGCATGGGCGTTCTTCGTGCATCAGGTTGTTTAGCCTGAAACAATGGAAGTATTAAGAAGCTTTGAAACCATATCCCTCCAAGGCCACATTATACTAAGACAGGATAAGATGGTAACCAAGAACTGCCTGGTGAAAAGCAAAGAGACATCAGATCAGCAGAATAATAGTAAAAAATAAATCACTGAAGACATTCCCATGTCAGAGAGAGAGAGAGAGAGAGAGGAAAGCCCACAGAACCGCAGAGATGAGGAAACATCCACGGAGCGATGGGTGATAACGCAGCAGGGCTGCAGATCAAAAACACGCAGTCGCTTCAAAAAGCATATAAGAAAATGTCTGAGCAAGGGGACTGCCGTGCTTGAAATACTCTGAATCTACTTTTTTTTTCCTTTGTGTTTTTCCTTTTTCGGAAGAAGTTCAGGTTTGCAGGAGTTGGCATTGTTGAGCTGAAGCCTCGTTCCACACGTATTCCTCTGCTGTGAGCTGCACATGAAGGCATCATCCTCAGAGGAAATACAGTAGCCAAGCACATACGAGACTTTAACATCTCCACCAATGAGTGAGATGGACACTGTGGTTTGAAACTGGCAAGTCTTATGTTAAATAATTAATGAGCAAATAAAAGATGCTTGACGAGATTAATCAATAGATATTGCAAATAGATCTTTTTAAAATATAGAAAATCGTAGAAACTAGATAATGAGACGTGTTTTCAGAAGCCTCTGTTGCTGTATTCAAATAATTCATATTTCTTTAGCATAAATCTTGTCTGAGCAGCTCCAGAACTGAGAACCCTGAACAGAGTTTACCTGCATTACTTTAGAGGTGGTTTTATCAGGATGATGCAAAGAGAACACAGATGAGACAGAAACAGATGAAACGGAGGAATAGTTCCGTGTTTTTAGGCTGGATTGCCTGTCATTACATGATTTGCAGAAACTCAAAGCACACATGGTAATAAATTACGAGCAAAATAGAAAAATATTACATTCTTTGATAACTTTGCCATTAATCTTGAGGCTAAACAGTTTTACTCAAGCTGCTTTATTTTTACAAAAACAGGCATTCACGTGCATTCAGTCAGAAATGTCCTCATCAATGGCCCTAGAGCAGCAGACATTCATGGCCTTATTGTGCATAATGCATCAAACACATTATTTCAAACCAAAAACACTACCATTCCCTGTTGTACTATAATCAACTGCATGTGAATAAAGCCGATAAAGCAGAAAATCTCTAACAGTTTCCCATCCCAACATAACGGGTGCTCCACGTTGTTTGCTGCAGTGAGACTAAGGACCGAGCCTTGTTGCTTTGTATGGTGCTTGGTGCCGACATGATGGTGGACTTTTCTTTGCTGCAATAATTTATGATGCGCTTTTACAAAGGACTACACACGGGGGAGCACATGAGGGGGAATGCGGAGTTCAATAGGACAAAGGAAATAAAGTCTTTCCTGCACATCCCTCCATCCACGGAGCCATCGCCATATTGGGCTTTCATTCCTCCCCAGTGCAAATTATTCAGTTTGTGATTTTTGACGATTTTTACTTGTTTATTTATTTGGTGACTAAGGTTTCGTGTGCCCTCTACATTTTTCCACTCCTATGGATATATTGTGTGCATCATCTTCTTCATTTTTAAACCTTGGCAATGAGATACTTGTATGTTTATATAAATAACTAAATACTGAATCACAACCTCTGGAGTAACATGCTTCTGATTGTGCTTAGACACTAAAATGTATTGAAACTGTTATATAAACTAGTTAAAAAGTATTTCCTCCTTTATAGATTTGTTCTTGTTCTGCTCTTTTCTCTCACAAATCTTTAATCAAACAAAAAACCTATATACCAGACTAAGAAAACCTGGGTATACAAGAGACTTTTTTTATAAAATAATTTTCTTTATTAAGTGAATAAAATGCGCCCAAGCCAGCCTGGTCTTACTCAAAAAAGTGAATGCTCTTTACAAATATTGACCAGTTGTGTTCTTGGTGGCGACAGCCGCCATCAGGTGTCAACGAAATCTGGCGAATGTTTGATTTTCTTTTTTTTATATCTCTGTGGAAGAATTCTGTCTCACGCTTATTTGAGGAAATGTCTTGATTCAGTCACACTGGAGGGTATTTAATTGTGAACGGGAAGTTTTAAAAACCATTTTACAGCATTGTATCTGCACTGAAGACCAGACTTTGGCAAGGCCACTCTAAAACCTTTTGTTCCCATTCAGAGGCGGATTTTCTGGTGTTACAGCAAGTTGTTGTTATTTTTTGTGGCATTGAGGACATTTTTTGCGCAGTCAATTTCTTACTTGTTGATTCCTGTGGGGCTTTAGATGTTATTCTTGGTTCTTTTGTGAACTCCAGGGTGAGCTGTCGTTATTGGAGTTATTTTGTATTTGGACCTCCGTGCTTCCTCCATTCAAGGACAATGTCATAATTCAGGGGTCGAAGCGTTAGAAAAGTTTCTGGCACAACTTCACTGACTCCCTCAGTGCACAGACACGTGAAGACTTCAGGAATATCTCAAGTGCTTGGAAACAACTTTGTTTGCTTACCAATGAAACGACTTTAATTGATGTGTTTTGGCTTGTGGCCATTCAATGACCAATGTGTCAATGTGATCAGCAATAAAGTTGTGGCCCAGTAGTTTAGGTGCTGCTGGAGTCTTCCCGTTCTATGATTCTTGGGTCTGTTATATTGTTTCTCCTCCTTAGATGTTGCTCCACAGTGGAGGACATTGCAGAGGTTGACACACCTGTATCATGTTATATCATCAGCTAGCCTGGATTTAAGGACCTGCCAGATGGTCCTTTGATGCCTGAGATGCCCTGTGCTTTATCTCACACATTTCTTTCTGTGTTCCTCAGATTCTTTTATACAGTACTAGTCAGGAAATCCGAAAATCCAGCCAGACACGGAGTTGTGTTTGTAAATGTTTAACATAATGAGAGACCTGGGGTCCGTTCTTCGTACGTCGCTAACTCAGTTAGCAGGATTTCGTTGTTGACGATTTGGCCTGATCTTGGATCGTTTGGTTCTTCGAAAGACATCCTGCACTTGTTGTCATAGCAACATGTGCGCCAGCTTAAGCCTGCTCGAGAGCAGGCTTATTTCATGTAAACAAGATTAGATCACGGCTGTATAAGCGGAGGAGATAGGGAAGTCTGCCGTAGCCATGTCCATTTTTACGACAGCAACCTGTTGCGGAAGGTGCAAGAATTTTTTCGAATTAATCACGTATTGCGCAATAGACAGGATCCTTTAGCGCAGCGCGACAGTGTAATTGTAGAGAGATTTTCTTGGTGGCTGTTATAAACAAACACATCATTTAACAGTGGCTTTTAAAGAGGAAAAAGTGGTGTTGGAGCCATAAATCTAAAATATTTAAGTTATTTGTATGATGGTTTGCTTTTTATTTGTATCCTATTCAGTAAGAAGATTTGTTCGGGCCATTTTATTGTGAAGTTTAGTTTACTTTGAAAGACTTGCTTCCTGTCCAGCCGTATATTGGATTAGAAAAAATTATGGATGGATTATCTAGCCACGGAGCAATACAGTTTAACGTGTAAACTGTGGATGACTTGGAAAAGGAAAATGTTCATTTTTTATGGATAAAGACTTTTTTTTGTTAAAATTCCCAGTTTGCACATGTCCTTTACTTCCCGTGTCTAAGGAATGACACTGAAATTTGGATCTCTTGACATAACAAGTGCCTTTTTAAAATAAAGTATAATAATTAAAGGCTATTTTGTAGAATATTCTTGTATTTCACTTTTACTTGTCCCCATGTTCTAGTGGGTCCCGTGGAGGCTCTGACATAAAAGAACAAAGTAAATATGAGATTATTAAAATGCAAAAATTCATACTGTAGAAAGTGATAGAAACATCTACCATGGACAATATTTACGCATTAATTTGTCTGCTGCTTTTTGCCAGCACTCTCTCCTGGCTTTAACAGATTTTGAGGTGTTTTAATTAATGACTCAAATTCAGCATAACCTTCCAAGCTCTTGTTCTGCTTGGGAGAAAAACTGTGGGCGTTCTTTGGCTGTGCTGAACAGGCAATCGCAACGTTGCTGATCAATGTTTCTACTATCGATACATTTCCCCTTTTAAACAAACGCATGCACGCGCAGTTATCTCAGATAACTCAATCCAGCCATACTAATCGTAAACAACAGGTGTGTTCGAAGAACCCAATTAGCCGGATCATGATTAGCTGGATGAAATCATCTTGGATGTCTCATTTGATCTTGGATGTTTTAAGCAAAGTACGAAGAACGGACCCCTGGTCGCAATCACAGATCCTCTGCAGGAAGCAAGCAGAAGGTCTGGTGGAGGTGAGAGCTGGCTTACCCCCTGCAGAGATGTCAGGCAGGGTGGCTGAGGCTAGATCAGAGTCCAGGAGACAGGCTTAGGTCATGCACTGAGAGAAGCAGACAAAAACAGAAACTAGGCAAAGCTCATAGGCTGTTTTTGGAAAACATGAGCATGGTCCAGAAATCAGGAAGTTGGTAGAAATCCGGCAAGGCAAGGAAGGGAAATCCAGGAAATGTGATTGTGATCTTGATGTGGTAATCAGGCATGGAAGTAACGTTAGACCTTACTCGGGCCGGACGATAATTCAATAACTATATATATATATATATATATATATATATATATATATATATATATATATATATATATATATATATAATTTGTGGTTCAATTGTAAATTAGGTGAATAAAAAGTTGAGTTGAAGAATTGTTTTCCTTCCTTGTGCTTTCAAGCCCAAGCCTGTCATGTAGGTTAGTCCTACAGTCAATACATCCTCTCCACCAATCACCAGCACAGACCCAGGAACACTCCGTCACCAAGCTCCGCCCACTTCAAAGAGTTCAGAGAGCATGCGGTTTTTTTTTTCTTTTCTTTTTATTACGTTTTTCAGTAAAGAGTCAGTTGAATCAAGGGTTGAGTATGGATGCAGTGTTTGTGTGTTCTTTATCTAAAAATATTTCATTAAGCAACAGCATAAAATGGCCAGGGCTGCACTTAAAATATATGTCTTGAATTTTTTGGATAATTATCGATGTCGATCAATATGATTTCTATTTCATCAATCTGCTTTTTTTTTCTATATTGTCCAGCCCAAGACCTTATTGGCAAAAATCTTTCTGTAACCTGAAACTGTCTCGCCGTCTGAGTTTATAAAGGGTAGGAAACAGGTGAGTGACATGAGCTTGATTCCAGTGGAGCAGGCCGTGGCAGCCAGCAGACAGGCCCTGACCATGACAGAGGCCATCCCCTCAGATTTCCACAAGCAGCTTTGCAGAAAGGCACCTCTGCTGCCAGCAAGTCAGAAACTCCTCTGCTTCACCGCCGCTCTTTGGTAGCTCCTCTTCTCAGGTCAGTGTTCCTTCATTCTGTCCTGTGAACTCAGCAAACCACTTTCCGAGCTAAGTGAAATTATCGCCTCTCTTTCTCACTCTGCAGAAACTGCATCCTCTTTCCCGAGAGGTCCCTTTGGTCTCTTAGCCAGTAAGCCTTTTTCTTTATGCCCACCATAAATTCTACCGACCGTTTTCACAACACTGATCCGGCATCTTCCACTCATCAAATGCTCACCTGCTGGAAACAACAGCGGACGGTCAGTCTGAGCATACTTATTGTAAACATTTTAAACTTTCCTTGGTTCTCTTAGTTTTCCCAAATATGGTACTTTAAAACACTAAAAATGATGTAAGGTAATGGCCCTGACTTTGGATCACCGGAGTACCAAAGTGACTTTGTTTCCCATGTATTCTTGCTTTTCTTGTTGGGTGTGGTAATCCCATCTTTAGTAGGGGTAGGGTTAGTGTTAGGGTCAATTCATGGGTCAGTTCCATTTTGGCATATAGTCAGATTGGTTTGGGTAGTTTCTTCACTTAATGAAATAATTAGAAAGAAACATTTTGTCTTTACTCAGGTTATCTTTAATTTGAAAATGTTTTTTTAATAAATCTTTTAAGTTCAGGTGACATTTTGGTGTCGGTGGGGGGGAGGGGTACTTTTCCTCTGCACTCTAGTTAGTAAATAAAGAAAATAATACATATAAAATTGATGCAGTAATGCAGTTTATTACCTGCCTACCACTGTCTCTGCAGGAGATAATATGATGTTGCTTTAATCCAGTTTAGCAGAGCTGATACTATTGCAGAACAGAAGTAAAATCCTGCATTGCTCTCAGCACAACATTAAATGTTTTTCCAAAGCTCAGTGATTTGCAGACAAAGATCTTTTAGCTAGCATCAAATTGCAGAACGTCAATTTGTCAGACATGACAGCCAGAAGTTTCCTGCTTGCAGCTTTAATGCATCACTTTAGAGCAGGTAGAGGCATTCGATGTAATTGCGGTTGTATCACATTAAGATGGTCCGCAGTATTATCTTACACAGCTCCAGCTGCTGTTTCTGGTCTTTGAGAGTGCCGTTTCACACCTCTCTTTTTTTTTTTACATCGCCGTCATATTTGGCTGGTTCATGGGCCGCTGCTGTAGCGGACCTGTGAAGCCCGCCGAGACAACTGTGTGATGCTTTGGCTATAAATAGAGAGGGCTTACACTTCAGTTGTTCAAAAAAGAGAAAAAAGGGAGGCCTTCATCCACCTTGAGCCCAGGCTGCCCAGGAAGCCTCATTATCCCCCCTGCATCCTTCCTGGAAGCTTCTGCTGATCGGTAAATGCCACAAGTTTCACTCCCAGCTGTGAGAGCTCTCACCGCAGGAAGAGAGGAGAGGGATTAGTCTCCCCTTTTTTACTTTTTACTTTTTTTCAATCTGAGGTGGGAACTTGATGTTGGGAGTCCACTTTTAAGGGTCTGTTGCAGTTTCGATCCCTTTGACCGGTTCAAGTCTTGCAGCCTCACACCGAGCAGCCTATCAATACTGCATCGCCTCATCGCTGGCCAATATTTGACACCGTGTCAGCAAATATTCTTCTGTCTGTTATTTATTGAGCAAACACGACCCAAACCCCGAGTGCGGGATGCTGTTTTGTTACCCTAATATTAACAAGAGCAATTGCAGCGGCTCCAAAGTGAGGCATGGTCTGTGTCCCGCCTCTGCCACGGGGGACAGCTTATGAATTAATGAGATGTCAGCCAAGGTGTCACATCCTTATCCTCTCCATCTCTCCATAAAGAAAATAACAACCCTCACAGAGGAACTGAAACATCCGACTCTTCTCTGCCTCGGTGGATTCATCTTAAAGAAAATACATACTACTTTATTTTGACATATGGAGAAGATCTTTAATTAGTCACTGGGATAATTGCAGTTATTAAATCAGATATGATGTAAATGAATGCTAAATAAACCTGAATTAACAGCAATATTGTCACTGGAAGGAGTCTTCCAGCTATGATAACAACTGTTCTCCAACATCCAGAGTGGTCAATATCTCATCAATTTGTTTAAATAACCGGATAATTCAGAGATGCTGGGAATCATAACAGTCTTGAAAATGTTATGAAAGAACCGAGCAGTCAGTGAACAATAACTTCTGTCTTTTCACGCCACAGTAAAAATGTTCCTGGGAATCTATGTAATAGACCAATTCAGTCGCAGACCAATGTGGAATGAAAGAAAAACAACATATTTTCCACTAGTTTTTTATAAATGAAAATACCTATTCATTGGTCTACATACTCTAATACTAACAAAAAAAATTATATACATCAATTACCTGCACAAAAGTAAATTAAATTAAATTCAGAGCAGCTGAATTGAATTTAAATTTAGTTCAGCTGCTCTGTGAAGGCCTCTGAGTTTTGATGGAGAACAGCGGTGAACAAACCGCATCAAGAAGATGAAGGAACACAGCAAACAGGTCATGGATGAAGTTGTGGAGAAGTTTACCACTTAAATAGAACCTGCCTGGGGGCCTGTAGTAGTGGACAGGATCTCAAAAAGGCAGATTTCATGCTCAGATCTGGAGAAATTCAGATGAGAACAGATGAAAAAGAAAGTCATTGACATCTGTGGGTCTAGAAATTGTGACAAAGCCATTTGAAAGATTATGGGATTCCTGTGAACCCCAGCGAGAGTCCACAAATGGTTTAACACTGTTCTACAGAATATGGACAATTCATCCAGGAGGTCACACAAATAACCAAAAACATCATCTAAAGCACTGCAGGCCTCGCTTTGCTCAGTTGAGGTCAGTGTTCATGATTCAAAAACAAGAGACTTGGCAGAAATGAATATATGTGGGAGCGTTCCAAAGTGTAAACTACTGCTGACTAAAACAAACAGAACGCCTCGTCCAACGTTTGCCAAAGAACATTTTAATGATTCCCAAGACCTTGAGGAAAACATTCTGCGCACTGACTAAACAAAAGGGGACCCTTTTGGAAGACTGACAATCTGACCCTTCATGGGAATCCTGCTAGTCTTCATAAACTCCGGGTTGGTGAGCAGATGCGACGTAGACGTCTAGGTGAGCAGCAACAGCGGCCCAGTAGATCAGCAGGAATCCATATGAGAAGCACCAACCACCCCGCTTTGTGAAACGTATCAGTCAGTTTCCCCTCCTGACGTGGAACCCTTGTTCAAACTTTCTCTACAAGTTTTTCCCGTGTAAAACTTGCCCACAATATGTCTAAGGGTTCCAGCAAGAACCTCTGTATGTGTTTGCATTGCCGGATGATGAAACGGCCCAGGACATGTGATCTGCAGCCTACCCATTATGAAACGTACTTCACCTGAGCTGCAGAACATCTCTGACAACCTGACAGAAGCTCCTCACTCTGTGCCCTTCAGGCATGAGTAAAGTTGAGTGCTTGTGGTGAAATTACACTGTAATCAGTCGACTTTCTGCATCCGCTGCCTCGCCTCGTCTTTTTCATCATGCTAAGCTGTCAGTCTAGACTGTTCACGTAAGAGGTGGCTTTACCTTTCACACATAGGTTTAAAATCCTCCTTTAGGCCGCCTGGATCTATCCTGGTCTGTCTGCTTCAAATTCTCCACAAAACAGAGGCTGGTGCATAAACGCAATCACGCTTCAAAAAATAACTTGCATGACTGCTCTGCAGCTTGACGGCCTCTGCTGCATGCCGTGATCATGGAGCTGGGTGTCGGGTGTAGCGGCGTTAGAAAGGTGAGCCAGACTTGTGTGGTCTGCTGAACCCGGCTAAAGCTTTGCCTTTTATTCACCGAGCAGTGCCCAGAGAGAGAGATGAGCCTTTTTTGGTCTCAGAGTTGAAACTTTGAAACGTGCATGTGTCACTTTTAATGCAAGATTTGGGATCTATAAAACGAAGAAAAAAAGAACTTGACGGGGAAATGTGCGGTCCTCGTGGCGTCTCTGACCCATGTGTACGCTCATTTTGGACACGACTGGCGATGCAGATGGTACAGTGGAGAATTGCAGCCAAACTGCATGATGATCAGACTTTAATCATAGATCAACTTTATCATTGCTATTCTAAACCGCAGTGTTATTCATGCCTGCGCTGGTGACACATAAATATACATAAGTATAGTCAAATAAATAAGAAAATGTCCATTAACCATCTTAAATCTTAAATAAAAGTCTGCACAACATTTTATCTGGGTTTTCAGCCATCACAGTCCTCTCCCCGATGATCATCAGTGTGACGTGTTAAACACATAAAATGTGACAAAGTGTGAGGCGATTACTTTAATTGCTGTACCCTGTCAAATACACTCATGCTGGAGGACCTTGCAAATGGGAGAATTAGGAGGGAACGCGGTTTCAGGGATCAAAGATTTCGATGGCGACTTGCCGCTTTAGACTCCGAGTATTGAATCCTGCTATAACTTACAGCAGGCAGTGGCTGTCCAGAAGGGCAAACCCTTCTGGATCTGTTACACCCGAGAGGTGGCGGATGGGCGGAAAGCACAAAAATATAGAGATGCTCCAAACAGCTTGATGTCCCTGAGTATGATAAACGTGATGCTACACCTTAAAACCTTGGGTGTTCAGGCGTCACGTGGACATTAACTCTTACGCTGGGAAATCCTGAGCTGAAAGAAAGTTGCACAAACTTATCGACAAAATGAACAGCTCACATAATCAACCAAATAAACCAGCAGGACATCAGAGACGTCTTCGGCTCTGGAGCGACCAGAACCTGGAAGTCGTCTCGGCCTGCAGAACGACTGTTTTACAATGATTTTCTCAGCCGAGGAAGGGAGCGACAAAACCCTGCGCTCTATTTTGTTTGCAGACTCATCAAAGCACTTCCACATTTCTGTTTTTCTTTTTACATTTTTAATTAAAATGAATGTGTTTTTGTTAGCTTTCCTTCTGATAAATCGTTGCATTTCAAATCTCATCATCAAGCATTGTTCATTCCAAAGGCAAAACATCTGCTGAGTCGATTCTTATTATGGCCCTCCAACAGACTCTGCACTCTCGAAAGAAAAAGCTTCGCGCGTGTTGCATCTAACATCAAACGGGGGAGAGAAGTGGTAGGATCCACACTATATCATCAGAAATAAGATTGACTTGTTACACTTTCAAGGATCGAAACACAGTCCGGTGTTGGGTTCTAGGTATTTCATCATGCAGGGGTTATACTCTGGGAAAACACAGTGTAGGGAGGGGATGAGAGCGATGGTTCCCTCCAAGGGGCTTCAGGCTTCCTGACATTTACACATGACTGACACGAGCTTGAAAATGTGCCCTCTGCACTGAGATAATTTCTCAAACTGTCACGTTGAACCGAGGGCAGACTGCATAAAACAGAATCACTTTTAAGCGCTGGAATACAGTGGCTGTTTAGGGGGGAAAAAAAGGAGTATGAACTATAAAATTGGGCCAAGTGCAGCTAAAAAGGTTCTTTTAAAATGGATCTTTGTAGAAAATCTGGAAATAAATTATCAAATCTTTGCTGCCTTAAACATTGCATTAAGTCCTGGTTGCAGTTTGCCACCAGCCACGCAGAAGACTTGGTGGAAGGTGATCTGCTCACACGAGAGTAGAATTACTCCTACTGGTCTACATACAAAATGCTAAGTGTAGATGAAAACTAACACTGCACATCACCCGGAACACATCATGTCCACAAAGAGATGCTGCTGGTCTTCTTTTTCTTCTGCCAGGAGTGGAAAGCTGGTCAGAGTTGATGGGAAGAAGGATAAATACAGAGCAATCCTGTTGGAAAATTTGTAAGGGCCACAAAAAGAACGTCTCCTTCAGGGAAGACGATGATCGTAAACATAGAGCCAGAGCCACGATTGAATGGTTCAGGTTAAAGCATGTGTTAGAGTGGCCCAGTCAAAGTCTAAGCCTCAGTCCAGAAAATAATCAATGGTAGAGCCTGGAAATGGTCTCTATCTACTCTTACAGGTCTGGAGGTAATTTACACAGAAGAATAGAAAAATGGTGTCTAGAAGTGCAGCATCTCAAAAGACGTCCACCAAAAGACGCAGCGCTGTACTTTCAGTGAAAAGATGTTCAATGAAGACTCAACTCAGAGTAATTTTCCTTCCACTCCAAAATTCTGCACTATTTTGGGTTTTGATATCAGGGCGTATGTATAATTTTGCAAGGACATGGAAGTTTTATTCCTTCATTTTTTTTTTTTGTAACATGAAAGCACAGAAAATGTTGCTTAGCTTTGAAATGCACAAGTTTAGCAACGTGCTATGAAAGCTAACTTTTTACTCATGATATTGAGCCTAAGCCGATGCGGTTCTGGTTTAGCTGCACTCACATGATGAAAGACCGACACGATTGGGTACTTTTAGCCTCCGGCTGACTCTCCGGCTTCAGCGCGGGCCTCGTGCCGCGCAGCAGCAGCAACCGCAGAGCTTATGTGATCCCCTTTACAAGAGACGCCACTGCACTAACGGGCATCTGGAAGTCCCTCTCTGCCTGTGCAGCTAACGCCTCTCCCTTTTTACCAGCTGATGCGGAGGAAAGGCCCCGTTTTTCTTCCGCGCACATAAAGCCAGGGATACTTTATGACATTTAGTATCACAATTTTATTACAAAAATTAAATTCTTCATCTGTCAGTTTTGCCATGCTTGGAGCATATAACAATACAGTAAAAAACCCAGACCCAGAGAGGATAGTAAAGCAGATTTCAACAATGCTTCCACAGCACTCTGTCAGTCATGCTGTTACTATACAGACACTGTAACATTCCTAATACAGAGGAGTACAAACACCTGCCAAAACACATCATGTCAGATAACAAACCGTAATTAAATCACATTTACCAACAGGAGAGAAGAACAAGGAACTTAACCCAGCTCAAAAAAATAAATTAACTAAAATAAGAAAACGGAAAACACAAACTAGTAAAACACTGAATTTGCAACCGAAAACGTACCAAATGTGCTGAATATTCATACCAGCCCAAGGCACCCAGGCTTCGTAGCGATGTTGGCAAGTTCACAACATTCTCACAGGAAAAAAAAAAAACGCAAAACGAACAATGATTACAGATCGACTTTTACCCGCAGTCTGACTTTTTGCAATGTCCTTCATCCTTTGCAGTGTCCTCTTTGTCAGTCACAGTGCAAGTTCCGGAGGGCGGGGTGGGTGTCGGGGTCGGGGTCGGGAGGGGGCGGGGCGGGGCGGAGTGGGTGAAGCCATGGAGGGAGGAGGCTGGGGGTCATTAGGAGCTGTACCGCATCGGACATCACTTCACAGCGCCAAACACTGACAAAAATTGGACGGACAGCGTAATCTCCCACTCTCCAAGGAAAACGGGGAGGGATTGGGAGGGCGATGGGACCGGTTATGTAATTCCTCTCTTGGATTGTGAATCGTCGAAACATAAGGCGCAGATTGCCAGCTGCCAGTCCAAGACGAAAATAAGCCAGGACGAAAAGCTTAGGTGTGCTCTCAACTCAACATCCAAGAAAGAAAGGGGGAAAAAAACAGCAGATACCAATATTTTCTCACAGAGGTTTCCAAGAGGAATGAGATTTTCTTTTTTTTTTTTTTCCTCCCCCTTCTCAAGTTGAAAGGTGTTGTTTTTTTTTTTGCACAGGAATACCTAAGAATGACATAAATCCCAGATTTAAGCTTACCAATAACTCTCTAAACAAAGGTCAAATGAGGACAGGAACGACAAAAGCTCTGAATTACACGGAGGCCTTGTTTTTTTTTTGTTTTCTTTTCCAGAACGAGGAGATGTGGCTCAGTTGATTGAGCTGCATGGCTCGAAGGTCCATTTGGTGGCTCCGCCAAATATTTCAATGTTGCTCTCTGTCCAGGAGAAGACGTTACCGGTAGGCGCTTTGCTGTTGCAGGTCGCCAAGTTGGAGATTTCCGCGACTGAGAGTTTCCTGTTCCAGATGTTTAAGTGTGCGAGTTCACCAACGTAGGCTTGTGTTGCATCAAAGCCTCCACCCAGCGTGTCCTGCGGAAGGAGATGTGAGCACTGTCAGGGTATGAACCTACATTTCAAGAGCAGTGATTTGTGAAAAACATGCAGGATTTAGAACTTTTTGCACATTTTGTCACGTTACAACTACAGACTTCATGGCATTGAGATCGACCAACACAAAGTGGCGCATACCTGAGAAATGCATATTTTTCCAAATTGTTTACAAATACAAACGCAAAAAGACTGGCGAGCAATTATGCTGGGCCCCCTGTACTCTGATATCCCATTTGCAGGTAGGTCCATGGTATCTCTGGAGGAGCTGCAGAGAGCCACAGCTTAATTAAAATAGTCGTACTCTCGACAAACCTGGGATTTTGCAAGTGTGGTGAGAAGCAAACCACTGCTGCAAGAAAGCCATGAGAAGTACCATCTTTTGGTTTGCCTCAAGCCATGTAGGGGAAAAATGAAGAAAAGGGGAAAAGGGAAGCTGCCAAGAGATGATGCTAAATACAGAGTAATCCTGGAAGAAAGACTATAAGGCTGCACCTTCCAGCAGGACGATGACCAAAAAACATACAGCCAGAGCTACACTGAATGGTTTAGATGAAAATAGTTCTGTGTTTAAGCAATTAGACTGTCCTAGATTTTATTTTGGGGTATCAGATTAAAAGGGGGGCAAATAAAAATGCCTGCCATATTTTTTTGGATGTGTTTTAGTGAACAATTGATTATATTTATCGCATGAATTCAAAGTAATGTAAAAAAAATAAAGTTGAAGGTGCGTGAACACTTTTTCTTAAGACACTGGTTTACTGAAGGCAGAAATATGGGAACAAACAGATGTTTTGATTTTTGTTTTAGTTATTTTGGTTGAATTTTTTTTTAACGTTGTTAATATGAAACAGCAGCATTATTTCAAGCACAGTTTGCTCTCAGACACAAGTTTATTTGGTATCGTCGCCATTGAAATGTGAAGAAATTAGCCGTTACCGAAGTTCAATACTAATTTTCTGCTTGGTAATTTAACTGGTCCACAAAGCATCCTGCCTTGTCCGTATTCTTGGAATGAAATTAAGCCTTCAATCGTGTTTCCATTGTTTATTTCAGGCCAAGCAGACAACGCAATCTCAAAAGAACACCATGATTAGACAACTAAAGCTTAATTGGACACATTTTATTAAGAGTCCACATAGTTTGATTTTATGAATATCTCCGCCTCTAATCTTTCTGCAAAACTGAACAGATGATTAGTTAAAGGGTTCTTTCCAAAGGCTATCTGTTTAGGATTTATGTACAGAGATTGCAGTCAGTACTAAAAAAAAAAAAAAAAAAAAAAAAAGAAGAGTATTCACCTGCTCTTGTCCCAGAACCAGCACTCCATCTGGTTTGATAGGGTGGTACGGTGCCAGATTCTCTCCATTGCCCCGCTTCACTCCATCCTGGAAGGCCTCCCACATCCCGTCACGAGTGGTCCACGTGATGCAGAGGTGATGCCACTTTCCGTCATTGATGAGGAACGGCAGCTTTGCAACCTGAAGAGAGGAGATATCTGCTGAGTGCACCATCTTTTCATCCGGTTAACAATATCCTGTTCAGGGTATACAATAGCATGAATGATCAACACCCTCTCTTCCCTCTGCTGAATCACTTCCCCTTTCATGTGTCTCACCTTTTATATAAAAAATGGCCTCTATTGAACAATTCATCACCCGTTTTCATTCTGTCTCCAGTCTGTCCGCTCTGACTCATCCAAGCAATAAAAAAAAAGTAATAAAGCCTTTTGCCACAGTTCAGACCTCTAATAACTATTCTGAGGACAATCTAAACCGGCCACAGCGTCTGAACCCTCCCTGTTGTCCACGATTTTTACATTAAAACTTACCTTGTCATTGATGAGGAACTCCATGGGGTTGTTCCCCCACTCGATCAGCACGAGCTCGTTGGCTTGGCCCGGAACGGCGTAGGAAAAGGGCGTCCCCACCCCAGGTGAGGCGTTGGACTTGATCCACAGACACACGCTGAAGGAGTACATCTCAGGAAGACTCCTCTTGGCTTTGGCATACATGTAGTTGGTTCGTAACGGGAAGGTGAGCTGGAATCTGTCTGCTGTCCTGGTCTCTTTGCCTGCAGATGAAAGAGTTAAGGATTTTATTTTTGCTCATTATGAGCCACATTCCCTAACATAATATAATAATATGAACCTGGAAATTTTCCTTTACAATGACACATTTCTCTATATTTGATAACACGGTAACGATAACACATAGGACATTGGCTGTAGTTATGTATAATTTAATTTATAATGTAATATATATGTGCCATATCAATGAGGTGACATGAAAAATACACTGAAATTCAGTTCTGGATTGTAAGTTTTCTGAGCCACCCGAAAACTATTAGTAATTATTGTATAAATAAAGGAGAGACCGGTGCAGAGTGCAGCCATAGTGTAGAATCACATCACATTTCTGAAGATAAATGGAACAGGGATTTGCAATGTTCTTCGTTTGCATAATTGCTCCTAGCATTTTTTTCTACTTTAGAGATTTTTGCTGATGCAGAGGATGTCTCCGTCTCCACCCTCTTCTTCACTCGCATTTACATCGTGAGCACGCGCATTTGCACGTGTTGAAATCCTGAAAAGACCCTTTGCTCCAGAATGCGCCAGTGCAAGACGCGCCCTTCAAACTTTCTCTCTACCGTGACCTCTGCAGCAAAGATCCCCTTCGTATGTATAATCTCACACGATCGTCTTTTTTTCTCTCTTTTTTTTATTCGGGCAATGACAAAAGTCAACTCAGCGAAGCAAAAGAGCAAACAGGTTTGGATGTGCGAACCGATGCAGTTCTGCTTTGTGCGCCATGATTTGTGCGCCACAAAGAAATGGTTTTAATTGGGTTTTTGGTCTTGAGTGATTTTGAAATCGGTGAAAGTGCTTTCATCTAGCTTTATATTCGCACTCAAAGCGCAAAAGGAAGGCAGGTTCTAGAGGTCCTGTGCGTAATGTAAATCCAGACGCACCTTTCTCCAGGTCGGAGATCTGGTGGTGCAGAGAGGTGAGCGTCGACTCCACTCTGTTCCTTTGGTCGGTCTCGTTCCTGTGTCCCGGTTTGCTTTCTTCTAACGTGTTGACCCGGGACAGAACCTGCTTCTCCATGTCATCTATCTTGTTCTGCAGCAGATCCTTCAGGCTGTTCGCCTGTGCGCTGTTATTTCCTCGGCTGTACTGCTGCATTAGACAGAGGGAGACAGATAGGAAGTTAAAGACGAGAGGGAAAAACTATCCTGTTCAGTTTCCTACAAATAACTTTCCTTAAATCAATTCAAGGCGATCAAAATCATGTCATTAACTACCCAGATTACTCGGAAACAAGGCTTCTCTCTGGCTAAATAAAACACAGAGTTTAACTCAAGGGGACTCGTGTAAATGAACTTTGGAGCAGCGAGAGCCTCTCTCCTCAGCCTACCTCCAGATTCTCCAGTCTCTGTTTGAGCGTCTGTAAAGTCTGTCCCAGCTGTGCCAAAGTGTCTGCGGTGCCCCGGGATACATCCCCCATGGTGTTCTTGGCCCCCGGCCGCCTCCCCCCGGGCCCCGCGGCCGCCGGGAGGCTCTGACTCTCGCAGCGGCTCAGCTTGGACGTTAGCTCCCTGATTGTCTCCTTTTGGTTCACGATGGTCTCCTTCTGCTGCAGCACGGTCTCCCGCAGCTGGATGATTGTGGTCTTGAGGTCTTCCGCCGGCCCGCTGTTCTGCATCGCGGCGGTGCACAAGTCCACGTCTTTGGGAACCGACGTGCAAATAAACTGCGTCTGTCCAAAGTCCTGCGCGGAGCCCACTGCAGCAAACAGGCTGGAAAAGAGAAAAAGTTTCCACGAGAATCCCTCCATGGTCCTTCTCCTGAGTGAAAGCTGACGGCTGTGAGAGAGGTTTCTCCACCGCGGAGCTGTCCTCTGAAAACTGTGCGCTGCTGCTGCTGTGCGCGCTTTATATAGCGGACAGGAGGGAGCGCAGATTCGCCGCATCACTGAGGGGAGGCAGCGGGTCCTGCTACACCTACTCAGTCCCCCCATCCCTCCAACCCCCCCCCCCCGCCTCCACCCTATTTAAGGTGGCGCCCGGCGTGTTCCGTACACATACAGGCGGCGCGTAAAAGAAGAGAAATGGACAAAGCAGGGTGCCTTAATAAATCAAAGCCCGAATCATGTGGAACAAGCATTTAGTCACGGCTTTCAGTTTACAAAGATAAACGTGGACCTGAGTGCTGATCCACTTGCGAGTTATAGAATGGGGAAATGGCCACCCGTAATACTCTGTGGAATATTATGTTTTAATACAAATACAATAGGACAGTACATGTTTCAGAGGTGCTATTTATTTATTTATTCATTCATATTTGATTATTTGTTTCTCTCATTAATCTATCTATCTATCTATCTATCTATCTATCTATCTATCTATCTATCTATCTATCTATCTATCTATCTATCTATCTATCTATCTATCTATCTATCTATCTATCTATCTATCTATCTGTCTGTCTGTCTGTCTGTCTGTCTGTCTGTCTGTCTGTCTGTATTTCTTAGACTTAGACTTTCTTTATTGTCATTTTGTATACACAGAGTGCATACAGAACGAAATTTCGTTTTCACACAGCTCAGAAAGATTGCAGTAACTCTACAGGATACCTTGCAGTGAATTACAGTACAGGATAAAAAGTGCAGTGATAAATCGCAGTCACTTACAGGATAAGTTTCAATTGACTTCCAGATAAAGTGCAGCAGTGAACAGTAGGCAGTTGAAATGTAAACAATGTAAAACAAATGTAAACAAATATGCAGTAAGGTGCAGCAGTGATTTAAAAGTAGACAGTTGCATTGTACACAGTTTTGCAGTACGTTTCCGGGTAAGGTGCAGCAGCAATTTTGCAGGATACGATACAATGTGCAAATGTGCAAATGTGCAAATCAGCGAGTCGAGTGTGGTACACAGTCCGTTTTTTATACTTCAGCCATTCAGCAGTTCAACAGTCTGATGGCAGCAGGGAAAAAGCTTTTGCAGAACCTAGTGGACCTGCAGCGGATGCTGCGGAACCTCTTTCCAGAGGGCAGCAGGGAGAATATCAGAGGGCAGCAGGGAGAATTTCGCGTGTGCATGCGTGAGTGTTGCACGTGTGGGGAGGAGAAGGAATGTGAGGTTTCCTAAAGGTCTGATGAACTCTACTTTTTACAGCGGTGATTCGTGTTTTCTCTCTGTTAACACAACTTTCTTCCACTGATGTTATGTCATGTTTCCAGCGTACAGCTGGGTGCGATGGCCGGAAGAGGGAATAGATCCAAACGCGTCAAGGGGGCTTCTCCGTTGGCATGGCATTAAAGTGCCGACTGGCGTGAGGAGTGTGGTTGGGCTGTAAGGGAACTTGTTGGATCTGGAAGCGTGAAGGTAGCTTCCAGGATGAATAACGGGGTTGTATTGATAAGGCGAATAATTGAGAGGGGAATTGTTTTGAGAAATGCGCACACTCTTCCCTCTGGCGAAGCCAGCAAAAAGGACCATCCTGTCTGATTTGGCTCACGTATTGCTGAAGTAGTTGTCACGTTATGGTCACATTGTGTCGGCTGTGAAAATGCTTCCCTCGGGGAACAAAATGTTGTATTGCTTCATTTAGAAGACAAGTGAATATGATTTTAAGAAATTACCCGTCCATCAGTTATCTATACCCGCAGGGTCCGGCGCCTTTTCCCAGAGGTCATTGGGCCAAAGTGATTCTGATGCTTTATCTGACTCTGAAATTGATACGTTTTCTGATTCCTCTGTTCCTGGTGGTTAGAGAACTTAATGGGCTTCAGTCTTGAACAGAAGAAAAGTATTTTTTTTAAGAAACCAAAGAAAAAGGGGATGCTGTTGTTAATGATTATTTCCCAGACGGAAATTTGTTTGTTGACTCAGCTAAGTGGTTAATGAGAAACAGGATTGCTGATGGCTTAGGGGATAATAAAGTGTATAGACTTCAAAAAACTGATGCAGAAAGTTAGAGCTCCGTTTAAATGATGCATCAGAGAGTTAAAAGCCAGCTGACAAGATGCTCTATTATTATTATTTTTTACTGTGAATCTCTTTTGTGTGTGTGTGGCCACGAGTTGCTATCAAATCTCATATTTAAATATCAATGGGGCAAGAGATGTGGAATGGAAGGGCTTTGAATTATGAACTTCTAAAATCGAAACCTATTGAAATAGCTTTTGCTCAAGAAACAGCGTTGATATAATGAAGTTGACTGGAAGAATGAAGGGGATGGGGACATAAAACCTCACAGAGTGCAGGAGCAGAGAGTCTTCTCCCAAAAAATGTCCTTCCAGTTTCAGATGAAGCAGAAGATGCCACGTCTGGAAGATTATTAAATGTTATTGCTGAGTATGAAAACACAAAGTTAACCTTATCAAATATGTATGCTCTAGTGACTTCCTTCGGAGTCCCTGGAGTTATTTTTTTAAGAAAACTTAACCAAGAATAGACTGTTGAGTTGTGCGTCAACGGATGACCTGATCTTAGGAGGTGATCTCAGTTGTACAGTGAATGATTTAGACAGGAACCATTGGAGCCACATTAAGGAGAATATTGAAACGTATTGTTGAGACTTATGATTTGGTTGATTTGTGGTGTTTTGAACATGGAAAAGTAGGTCGTTTACAGGGGCTCTCTGTGAAGAGAATTATATTTATTTAGCAAGATCAGATGAGTCTATTTTTGGTCATCAGTTACAGATATTGAGATTGTGCAATTTGTGTCTGGTGTTTTTTTTCTGGAATAAAGCTTAGGAGTACATACTGGCATTTTAATACTGATAAACTGAATCACGTTTGTTTAAAAAGAAGTTTTTTTTTCTTTTTTTTTTGTTGAAGCAGTGGAAAACTAGAAAGTCAGTTTTCTTCTGTAGAGCAATGGTGGGTGTAAAACAAAAAATCATCAGTTCTGTAATCAATACACACACAATGTCATGAGGGATGGTTAAATCTGTTGAAGAATTAGAGGCTGATATTGTAAGTCTATAATTTCATTGAGTCCACAGGAAACAGGTCATTTTCAGGCACTGGAAAATCAAAAATAAACTTTTTTGGCTGATCAGCCAGGACACCTGAAAACATCTCTGACATGGGTGCTCCCTCTAAATGTTCAGCTCGGTGTAGAAAAGTTGACAAAATTGGCTCATTCATCTACTGGAAGATCTGAAGATGGAAAAGAGCTGACAGAACGCACAGAATTACAGAAGAGAGCTGTATGTCAGTGAGTACAGAGAAGACCTTGTGATGACTGAACGTTTTTTAACTTCACAAACATTTCAGAGTAAGATACTGGGGTGCTGGAGCCCACTTTAACCCTGCAAGAAGCTGCAGGAGGCGCTGTTGAGCGCTGAATGTGGTAAAGCTCCAGGAATAGATGTTTTGTCTGGGGTGTTTTGTAGATCATGCTGGTCCGGTTGGCTGAAGATCCGCTGGAAGTTCTAAATGACGGTGAAGCCAGGAGGAAACTAACCATCAGCTGTCCCAGAGCTGTGCTCACTTTCTTCCTAAGAAGGGCGATCTTCATGAAACAAAAAACTGGAGAGCAATCAGCCTATTACGTGCTAGCTATAAGATCTTCTCATCTGGCGACCAGATGTAGAAAAGTGATCGATCATGTTGATTGGTCTTACTGTATCCCTGGCAGATCGATGAAGAGATCATATATTGTTAATTGGAGGCTATTTGGACATCTCTCATTTACTGGACATGAACTTTGGTCTGATTTCCCTCGGTCAAGAAAAGGCCAGTTATTAAGTTGAGCAGTAATATCTTTGAATACTTTGAAGACTTTTGGCTTCTCCACTGGTTTCATTGCCATGATCAAAATCCTCTACTGCCACGTTGAGAATGTTTTGAAGGTCAGTGAGGGTTTAAGTGCTCCTTTTAAGAGCTGCTTAAAGTCGTCCAATGTAAGGTAAGTTGTATCCTTTAAGCATTGAACCTTTGTTGTGTCTATAGGAAAAAGGTTACATGGAGTAAAAATGATTGGACGTTCTTTAACGTTTCAATTTTCTGCATATGCGGATGACATTGTTGTGGCTGTAACAGGAGAGTCCCGTGTCCCAGCTTTGACAGAGGTTATTCAATGTTTTGAAACAGCTTTTCCATCCAAAGTAAAGTAGATTAAGAGTCAAGCTTTGTTGGCTGGTAAATTGTCAGGAGGGGGACCTGATCAGTTAAAGTGGATAAAATGATTTAAATATTGGGGCATTTACTTAGGAGATGTCATGGTGCTAAAAAAAAACCGGGAAGGACTTTTTGTGCTGATTGGGGTTAGGTTAAAGAAATGGTGTTGGCTTTTATCATGAATGTCTTACAGCGGTCATATACTTATTAATAATCGTGTTGCTTCATCTTTGTGGCATTGTTTGGCTGCTTTAAAACCACCACCAGAGTTATTAATTATATTACAAATTACAATTTTGAGCTTTTATTTGAGACAGACTGTATTTGGTCCCTGGATTTTGGAAATACCTTGTTTGTTTTGATCACTCAAGACTTACTGTAAAGTATTAGTAAAAAATGTTATGTCAGTGAGTTAAAAACCTGGAAGCTGATGAATTCTGAGACTTTGGACCTTTACACTTTGAAATCGGCCGTTATTGGAACTTATCCTCTAGGGATCTTGATTAGGTTTATCCTGGGATAATGTGGTAAGGCTTTTTCTTAATGGGCAAAACAACAGAACTGCACCCTCTATAGTTAAATTGCATGCAATCGTATTGTCTTCAAAAATGTTTCTATATCCAAAATATTATAAATGTCTTTGTTTTTAACTGATTTATACAAAGTACAAAACACAAAAGATGAATACATAACATAAATCATTTATGGATGTATAAGCTTTATGAAATGGCACTTATAAGCGGCAACATCCTGTGCATTCCTTGAACAACGAAAAATGTTGTTTATGCAGTAATGTTGCTGATAAAGTCGCAAAGGTTGGGTTAAAGGTGACTTATAAGTCGGTGTCAGAGTTTGTAATCAGCTACTTTGATCGGTTAAAACCTAAAAATAAATTAGAGGAGTGATTTGAATTCTTACAACAAGCTATTAGGCATCCTAATCTGAAATAGAGAAACATAAGAGGAAAGAGAAAAAAAACAGATTTAAAAGCCTTCCTCCCTTATCTGCTTCAGGTTCTTGTGGTCCAGCCTTAATGACCACCGCAGCCATGAGAGCAGCCTATACTGAGAGCAGAATCCCGAACACAACCCTGTATTTCTCTCTATCTGGAAGCTGTGTGCCTGTTTACATGGGGGGAAAAAAATAAAAAAAGGCTTTTTCTTTTACCCATCAGAGAAGTTACAGTACAACAGGATGTTCACATTTCCTAAAAACACGCCACAACAATGTGTTTTCCCACAACTCTCTCAACCTTTCAGATCCCACATCCTGAAAGGGAGTCGGGTTAATTCCCACCACTACAACAGCGGAGGCGCTAAAGGGGAAAGGAAAACGTTTGCAAATAATTAAACAGACTCTTATGTAACCATGCCCCGCGGGTCTGGCATTAATAAATAAGACACCCAGCAGAGGAAGAAGCGCAACGCTCCGACAGATATGATATTGCGAGGGCAAATCACCGGTGATGTATATGCAAGGGTAAGGATAAAACTCTGGCTCGGCAGGAGAAAGTACCTCAAGTTGGACTCAGGAGCAAGGACTCCCTCCACACTCTTTTCTGCTGCATATGAATGTTTACATCAAATGTTTCATACTTTCCCTTCACCAATCAGCTCCAAACGGCGGAGATGTTGCGATGTGACACGAGAAACGAGCCGGAGGTCAGGGTATTACAGGTAGCTGGGATTTAGAAGTATAAGCCACATGTTGCAGGATGCAGTAGTTTAATCTATTTTCTTGAACTGTACAAAACAGTAGTTGAAACATCAATCTTAAAATATTAAACCCTCTGAAGATACACCAGGCATGGATTTTATGACAATTTGGGGAGAAAAAAAGAAGAAGAGCCCAGCTTTATGTGCGATACGGCTCATCGACCAGGACGCCATCCCACTAGGAGCAACACTCCAGAGAAGAGGAAGAAAATGTTTTATGTTACACCACATGCTTATGACTAGTGACCTTTCTAGTGTGTACCCTGTGTCTCACCCATTGACTGCTGAAGACCCCACCCCGTACACACACACAGACCTTCTTATATTGAGCAAAAATAATTGATTCCTCCAAAAGCCCTTTCCCATGAAGCCTTCATGGTGTGAATTTCATAGTATTTGCCTTCCAGAGACGGTCACAGTTTTTCTTGTCCAGATCTAAAGCAAGCCTCAATTTAAGTCAAGTTTAAGCACATGGAAAATAACCAGTGTGAAAATGTAAAAGAAAATAAATAATCACCTGTTATTGTTAAATTTCTTCATGCATCAAACAAAAATTGCTTTTAGTTTGAAAAAAGAATTATTAGGGCAAACTTGATAGTGGGAGAATAAGTTGTTGGTTGATAATTAATTCAATTTAATTTTATTTATATAGCGCCAATTCATGAAACATGTCATCTCAAGGCACTTTCCAAAGTCAAATTCAATCAGATTATACAGATTGATCAAACCATTTCCTATCTAAGGGAACCCATCTAAGGGGAATTAGACTTAAATTGAGAAATTAGTTTCAACTATAATGCAAGAAACAACCTTGAACATGTTCTTATAAGCTATTAGTACCCAACTGTCCACCGGCTAACAAATCAAATGTACCTTTACCAGGAGAATCGGCCCGGTTTGGGGCTTTTTTTTAAATGCTGCTCACGGTTAGCATTAGAATAAACAAAACTAACAGTATCGGCAGCCGACTAACTCCTTTTGCTGGCAGGGACTCTTGGGAAACATTAATAAGAACCTAAACATACTGTGCAAAGCTTTAGTATGACAACCAAATCATTTGTACACAACACCGTAACTCAGAGGGGTCGACATTAATTAAATGTTCTCAAATTATCTACACACAGCATTTTACATTTACTTCTGATTGCATGAGCTGGACGCTGTTGCAGAAACTCGAGTCCCAGCCCAGGAGCTGGAGTCTAGTCCCGAGCCTTTAGATGGTCCAATGCAAGTCTGCATTCTTCGTTTTTGCAACACGAGTCTATATGTTGGTGAAGATTCTCAGTCATCCAGATCATGATCAAGCCGAAAAAGGTTAAAAAAATCAAACAACTGGACTTTTGTTCTGAAGCTGACGACGTTTCGCTTCCCATCCAGACATTTTGAATTGAGAAAGCTTCCTGGATGGGAGGCAAAACGTCTTCAGCTTCACAATAGAAGTCCAGTTGTTTTATTTTTTAACACAGGCCGGAGTGTGGCATGGCTCATCTGCAGATGAACAACAAAATTGCAAAGGTTGTCTCTAAACACACTGCAGATAACGAAACCCTGTAAGTCAAGCAGAAGAAGAAAGAAATCAGCAGTGATGCCTGTTTTAAAGACATACATTGTGGAAAAGATCACTCATGGAGCACAAGGACACAAAATATTGCTATGACATCCTGGTGAGAAATCCCTTTATTCTTTTATTTTTTTACAGGTGTTTTCTTTTTCTTCTGTTATGATTGAAAGTTAACCAAGGCAGCACAAGGCTGAAACCGTGAATCTCCGAGTGGAACGACAACCTTCCTAAATAGCCTGAATATATTCACGTTGGCGAGGTCAGCATGGCTTGCGTTCGAGAACTCAGAGTTCTGTGCAGGCCCAAAGAAATTCTCCAACTTCCAATTTGGTGAAAAAACAAAATGACTATTTCACTGTTTTGTCTGGGATTTTATTTTAAAACAATGTGGTGTTAAATGTTCAGAAGGTTAATGGTTGAACTGGATGGTTATTCTTGAGGACACGAGTTCTTTAATGAACAATTTGAGATCTACCAAAACTTTGTGCTATTTGTTAAGAGACAGTTTTCAAACCCAGACTCATTAGACTCGTTGATCTACACTGATTACAGATTATTTCACAGACACACATTAGATCTGTGAAACTTTTACTTCATTTATAAAAACAAACAAAAAAATCCTCAATCTTCGCTGGAGTATTTTAAATACTTTGGCCTGGCCAGGTTGCCATCCAAGGGAGCGCCGCATCCATTTGTGTGAATAGACTCTAACGTGGATAATGCAGCCTGTCCGTTCACAGAACTCTGAATGTAACGTTGGTTTCATGCTTGATGGTTCAGCTCCTTGTCTTTCTCCACCTCCACTCGTGACCTGGACTTCTCAGCAGTCCTCAGCCTCTGCACAGGCTTTCATAGAGAGGGGCCTGGCACCGCCTTGCTCGGAGACAAACCTTCCCTGTCCCCGTCAGAGCCAACGCTGCGTAAAACTCAGCCACACCTGCACTGTCAAATGCCTGTTTATTTTCTCAGCAATATTTTCGTGTTTCTTTCCCTTTCGCTGTTGCATTTCAAGAGGCAGTTTTCAGCCCTCGCTACACAGGATGAAAACTGACCCGGCAGTCTGCTGTAATTTGTTTAATTATCGACCCAACGCGTTTGTAATCAGCAAGGTGCCACGCTGAAGGCGAGGAACTGTGGCAGTAACAAATAGTTAACGACAAAGTGTAATTGGCGAGCTGCAGGACAGGCATGTAACAGATTCTCCTTATCTCAGCACATGCACATTAAAGCCAGAGCCATTTTTTTGTTGTGGGGCGGCATTAGCGATCCTTATAAGAAGAGCCGCGGATCATGGAGTAATGCTTTAAGCGGCCATAGAAGTAATGTAAAGCTTGTTTACCGTGACAGGAGGGTGTGTCAATGGTTTTAATCAGGAAGAACCCATGGCTATGCACCTACTTAGGGCGCTCGGACTTCTCAAACTCACACAGGACATGTACAGGAGATGTACAAAAGCATCTAAAGAAATTTCAACAGCATCAAACACTTAGTTTGTTCAAAAAGTTAAATTCACTACATTCATATTAATTACAAATAATTATATATTTATTTTACAAATTGATAACAAGAATCAATAAAAAATATAATTATACTAATACATATCTAAGATAAAAGAAATAAAATGAGAAATTCCTTTACTGGAAATTCGGGCGTGACAGTGACAAAGACACAGACAGAGTTACACACAGTTTATAGTAGTGAAAAGACAAGCTTATCTAACCTAAAGTTAGTTTTAAAGCAACACGGGATGAGATTTATGAGAAACGGCAAAATCAAAGTTAAAATAAATACCATAGTAAGTATTTCACAACTATTGATAATACAGCATACTCAGGTAAAAAAAAGATGAAACATTCAATTAAAGCAGTGGAAAATCACCAGCCTGTTTAACACAACAAGATGAGATAATATGCGTGAATGTACAGCAGCGTCTCGGAGTGGCCAAGGCCTGTGGAAGGGTAGCTCGGCATTTGAGAGACAGTGTAAAAAATGGACTGTACAGTTTTTGTCATGATCTTGGCTGGTCTGATTCACCATCTGACACGCCTATGCAGCTCCGCCCCGTTCTCATCAGCCTTCACCAGATCCACCTGCACCTCTGACTATATAACCAGCTCTCAGGCCAGTCACTAGTGCCAGATTATTACAAGCCACCAGTGAGTTTAATCCAGCGTTCTGAATCCTGCCTGCCTGCCTGTTTCTGCCTCCTGTTTCTCTGAGCCTGTCTAACCCCTGTCAGATCTGACTGTCGTGATATCTGGATCTCTGACCTGTTTCTGTGCCCTGACTCTGCCCCCGGATTCTGTTTTGGATTTTCCCTGGATCTCTGATCACCTGGCTCTGACCCTGGATCTGCTCTTGGACTTCAAACTCTGGTTATTCCCCCTGACCATCCTGCCTGTCTCTGCCATCACCCTGTGCCTGTCCTTTGACCACCGATTACCTGGCAGCCCCATGAGTAAGATCCTTCAAGCTACCCTGATCAGACTCTGGATCACATTGGGCTTCACCAGCAACAACCCCCACAAACAGGATCCTTCACTCACCTTCACTCACCTTGAGAAGGTTATTGACTGAAGTTTCAGCGACTGTAACATCTCCCGAAGCCTCCTTCTGGTCACTGACCTGCTGTCTCCACTTCCAGTGATTCCTGTCCCATATGCTGGTGATTCACCCTCGACCTGCAGCAGTTTACGTCTCAAACTGTTTTTTAACGCTATTTGATTACCATCTAATGTAGAACAGATTCCTGGATCGATGTGTGCTTCTGTGCTTGTTTGTCTGTCTTGTTGTGTCTCTGCTCTGTCTTCTGTAACCCCCAGTCGGTCGAGGCAGATGACCGTTCATACTGAGCCCGGTTCTGCTGGAGGTTTTCCTTCCCGTTAATGGGGAGTTTTTCTTCCCACTGTCGCTTCATGCTTGCTCAGTATGAGGGATTGCTGCAAAGCCATGTACAATGCAGACGACTCTCCCTGTGGCTCTACGCTTCTGCAGGAGTGAATGATGCTTGTTGGGACTTTGATGCAATCAACTGGTTTCCTTATATTGGAAATGTTTGATCAATCTGTATAATCTGACCCAATCTGTATGATATGATTGAATTTGACTTTGTAAAGTGCCTTGAGATGACATGTTTCATGAATTGGTGCTATATAAATAAAATTGAATTGAATTGATCTTGTCTGGCTGAATTCTGGGTCCTCTGTTTCCAGTCATTACAGTTTTCCCTCTCAATACTTAGTCTAGGCTCCTTGTACATGAGTGACAGCATCGATGAAGCATGGTATGGAGGCAATCAGCCTGCATTGCTTTAAGAATGGCCTTCAGCTTGTCTGTATTGTTGGTGCTGGTGCCTCTCATCTTCCTCTTGACAGTACTCCATAAATTATCTGTGGGATTTTAGCTCAGGCTGGTTTGCTAGCCAATCAAGCACAGTAACGATATGGCGATTAAAGCATTCCTGACTGACAGCAGCTCTGATGTTAGGCTTGATTAAACACGGTTGACCAATAAAAGCTGATGGCACGCACGGTTCCCCAAGTCATCAGCGATGATGGGAACTTCATAAAAGTAACATGGATCATGTGACTCTCCAGTCTTCCTTCAGACTCTGGGACCTTGATTTCCAAATGAAATGCAAAAATTACCGATTTGAAACGAGGACTTTGGACCACTGAGCATCAGTTCAGTCCTTCTTCTCCTTCGCCCGGGTAAGATGCTTCTGACTTCTCTGGTTCACAAGTGGTTCTTAACACAAGGAAAGTGAAGGTCGTTGCTTATCTGGATGCGTCTGTGTCAGGCAGCTCTTGAAGCTCTGGCTCCAGCTGCAACTCCACACCTTGAGAATCCACCCCAATCTCTTAAACGAGCTTAGCTCCACAATTCTCCCTGATGCTACGGCACCTTTTCTACCAAAACGTTCCTTCTGCTCAACTTCCATTAATAATCTTAGGAACAGCCAAGCGGCCTCCTAAGCAATGTCCTTCGGTGGTTAGCCCTCCTTGTGGACAGTGTTACTGACTCCTCATCATTGTGTAGGTCATACCATAATATTTCAGTTAAAGATTTTTTTTATTGGTCTTATGTAATGTCATTGTTTTATTGGAAACAATTTTCCATTAGCTATAAGTCATAATCATCAAGGTAAACCGGGCTGCATGCTGGCAGCCCGGTGAACCTCTGCTGGTCTGGCTGAATTCTGGGTCACGGCAGCGGACCCAGAATTCAGCCAGACCAGCAGAGGTTCTTTAAAAAAGGAATTTATTAAACAAAAAGCAGAGCAACACCAAAAAGGACCAAAGAATCAAAAAGACTACTGAAAAACATCCAGAACTTCATGGGAACAGAAACTGACAGGTAACGTGACGTGTTCGAATAGCTCAGGTTCTCTGGAGGGAAAAACAAGGTCAAAAATCCAAAAACAAAACCAGACATGAGACCAGGGGTCCGTTCTTCGTACGTCGCTAACTCAGTTAGCTGGATTTGATTGTTGACGATTTGGCATGATCTTGGATCGTTTGGTTCTTTGAAACTCATCCTGGACTTGCTGTCATAGCAACGTGCGCAAACTTAAACCTGCTCGCGAGCAGGCTTATTTCATGTAAACAGGATTAGATCGCAGCTTTATAAGCGGAGGAGATAGGGAAGTCTGTCCAGCCAGTGCAGTTGGACCACCTAGTGGCAGAGGACAGGACAGAATTGTGGAACACCACTTTTTAATCTTTAATAAAAGACAAAACAAATAATGCTTAGTTCCTCTCGTCTTATTTAAACAATGTTTTATAAAGAAAAGCCAGCAAGTAATCTTTTGCCTAAAAATAAGAGATAGTTATGTAAAGTCAGCAATACTACTGTCAAACGGTGTATTAGAACTTATTCTGAAGGTCCTTTTGAAGCAACTCGATCTCTAGTGCAATTTTTCAAGTTGTGGAGTTCAATTTCTCCTCTTAATTTGTGTTTTTTCCAGGTCAAAATACTAAATTTTTTGTTGAAGATGCCGTTTATATAGGGAACGGATGGCACTCTGTGTCATTTTGTGAAAGAAAAAGAAAGGGTGAAACATGCCCCATGCAACAAAAGTAAAAAGAACCTGTTTTTTTTTCAGGCTTTTTCTTGGTGGCTGTTATAAACAGACAAATGCATCATTTAACAGTGGCCTTTAAAAAGAGGAAAAAGTGGCTTTTTAAAATATAGTATAATAATTAAAAGCTACCATTTTGTAGAATATTCTTGTACTTCACTTTTACTTGTCCCCATGTTAGTGGGTCCCGTGGAGGCTCTGACATAAAATAACAAAGTAAATATTAAATTATTAAAATGCAAAAATATATACTGTAGAAAATGATAGAAACATCTAACTTAGACAGCACTTATACATGTAATTTGTCTGCTGCTTTTTGCCAGCCCTCTCTCCTGGCTTTAGCAGACTTTGAGGTGTTCCCTGTCGTTTTAATTAATGACTCAAATTCGGCATAACCTTCCATTAAAAGCTCTTGTTCTGATTGGGAGAAAAACTGTGGGCGTTCTTTGGCCATGCTGAACAGCCAATAGCAGCCTTGCTGATCATTGTTTCTACTATAGATACATTTCCCCTTTTAAACAAACGTACAACCGTACCCAAGCTATAAAAGAATCCAAACAAGACAGAAACCAAAACAAAAATAGAGCCTGAGGCAGGAGAGAGGCCTAACTGATTAAATAACAAACAAAACAAAACAAAACCCAGAATATGACAGGAAAGGTACCATCACTCTGTGTGTGACGTGCATCCAGATCATATGAGTTCGACTTTCCATCACTGAAATAAATCAACTTCTTAAAGATCGTCTAACTCATTAAGATGCATCAATAGAATGAGTCGACGGGAGGATTTTCTCCACACTGAACTACTGCACTTAGATGCCTCTGACAGAGGGCAAGTCTCACAACATGTGCACATTTGGCAAAGTTGCTGGAGTGTCAGCTTTCTTCTGTAAAACAAAGCAGACCTAAAATTTAAATTAAATTCACTGAAAGCTTCAACAAAAGGGGAATATAAGGGTCATCCTGTTGATCACTCATACGCTGTGTTAGGCATCATATCCTCTCTATTGAGCTCAGGAAACATTTTGAACATAAAATAAAGATCTTTAAAAATTGTAACTTTGTCCTAAATGCAGATCATTTAATGAATTATGCGAAGTGACCGTCAAGCTAAGCACAATTTGTCAAATCCAATTCACATATGACTCACTAGTCAGCTAGCAAAACAAGCTGTTTTGATGCAAAATGCAAAAATAATCAAGCAGGGATTCTAACACAGGAAGTTCAGCAGAGGATGTGGGTTTAACTAAATGTGTGTCTCCAAAATTAAATTCTACTTAGGGCCTCATGTAACCCTGGGCCAGAACATTTCTTTCTTTGCTTCCCACTCCATGGTGCCCCTCGCCGAGAGACAGCACAGAGGAAGGTATGCCAATCACAGTGGAATGAAAATGTGTTTCCAAACTTAAATGGTTTCAGATCAGAGAAAAAGATTTTACTATCAAAAATATATAACCTCAATTAATTTCAAATGAATATTGCAGATTAGAAACAAAGTAATTAGTCTGGAAAAGGTTGCTAAACTGCTTCTAAGGACTCCGGTGAACCACAATGAGAACCATGATCCACAAATAGGAACATGACCAGTGGCCAACATTTCCCAGGATCGACTGGCCTTTTAAAACTACTCCAGTAGCACGCTGGCACCTTATCCAGGAGGGCAGAAAAGAAGAACGTCAAGGCTCTGCAGGCCACACTTTCCTCAGGTAAGGTTGGAGTCTATGGTTCATCGATGGGAAAAAAAAGAGACAGGGCAACAATGACATCTATAGCGAAGTCCTGAGGCTCGAACCACTGCTGACCAAAAACAACTCAAAGGCCTGTCTCACTTTTTCAAAAACACATCCTGATCTCCAAGACTTTAGATAAAATATTCTGTGGACTGATTGGTCAAAAGTGGAAGGCTTCACAACGAGTGCATACGTCTCATGTTAAACTTACATAGCAATTCAGAAAAAGAACATCACAATTTCAGGAATGTGATGATGTCGGGTTGCTTTGCTGCTTCAAGACTTAGATGATTTGCTGTGATTCAAGGAACCATTACTCACCACTAGAATATACTGAAAGAAAATATCTGGTCATCTGTTCGTGACCTTAACCTGGAGATCACTCAGATTATGTAGCAGGACAACGATCCAAAGCACTCCAGCACATCTGTGTTTGAAGGGCTATAAAAAAAAGAATTTGAAGTGGCCTAGTTTGTACTTAAATCTGGCTAAGATGTTGTGGTATGATCTAAAAACAGGCTGTTTATGCTTACAAAGTCTCCCATTGAGCTAAATTTATATACTATGTAGAGTGGGTCAGAAACCCCCACAGCAATGTATAAGACTCACAGCCAGTTACTGCAAATGCTTGATGTCAGAAGGAGGAACACGTATTAGATTTAGGGGGCAATTACTTTTTCCCCCACTGAAACGGAAAGGTAAAAGAGAAAGAAAGCAGGAGAAAAAGAGAAGGCAAAACGTCCAAAGGGAGAAAAGGTGACAAAAATAGAGCAGAGGAAAAAGAGAGTACAAGATAACATCCTCCGAGTCTGCTTCTACAACTGCAGAGAGATATAAAAAGAACAGCAAAACCAATGAAAAAAGAAAAACAAACAACCAACGCCTTGATAACATCACAGAAAAATACGTAGTATTATTTAATAGTGAGAGCCAAAGCTAATTACGAGGTTTATATGTATATGAGTGTATCTGTAAGCACCTGTAGGGGCAATTACTTTTTAATATAGAGCCAGATTAGAAAACTTTCTTAAAACAAAATAAAATCGATGTTTGTATTTGGTCAAGTTGTCCTTAGCCAATATTAAAATTTGTTTGTCAATTCAAACATCAAACAACTTCAAACATTGAAGTTTGAAAACAGAAGAAACCTGCAAGGTGGCAAATACCTTCGCTCAGCACTGTAGATCTATTCAATATTCATCTCTTATCCCAGGCAATAAAGAGGAAGCTGCAGCACCATATGTTCAACATGTTTCCTCTCATTCTCATCACGTGCCTGTCACTGGTTTGCAGCAAAAACCCAGAAAAAAATAAATAAACTGCTGCATCGACCGCACACCAAACTATCCAGCTTACTGAGACACATTTTGTCCAAAAGACGGAAGAGCATGCCAATGGCTCTTGATGTTTTGCAGCCATTTCCAGGAGCTCAACACTCTGCAATGTTTGGAGTCCCCGATACACTCACTGTTGACCTGCTCCTCCCCGCAGAGCACAAGGTCAGATTTAGCATATGGACGCATCAGCCAGCAGTTCAGGGTGGACTCCAGGGGACTGGCATGGAAAATGGCTGAAATCTATAATGATCAGTCTCTCGAGCTCACTGAATAATGCAAAGCTTTATAATAGAACCCACTCTCTAATGGCAGAGACAGATAAGAGCCATTTCGCTCAGTGGCACCAAAACGCTTGCTTATTTATCCACCAAGAGTGGTAGCAGAGCTCAGAGAAGATACGTGGGACCCTTCAGCTCGTGGCCATGCGCTCTGGACCGCGCTGGGAGACGGTTTGCCTCGAGAGAGAGAGCCGTCTGAGATTCACTTTTCAGCTTTTCTTACCCGAGTCTGTTTGAGCAAAGCCTTGTTTCGCAGCTCAAAGGAAGTGCATCTTCTCTTCAATCTCTAAATCTTATTAACTTTCCTGTTGTTTTTGCTCTGTCCACGTTCCACAGAGCAAGATTTACCTTTTTGTTTTCCTCCGTGCACACCTCACCTCTGACTGCTGAGAATCAAGGCGTGCTGCTTAAAAGGAAAGATCTGCTGCTGCAGCAGCCCTGATGTCTCCATTCCTATGTTTACACACACGGGGAGGTGGAGGGGGAGCTTCCTCAGGAATAATTTGCTGCTCTGCATGTAGTCTCACCAGAGACTGTAAGGGAATATAAGAGGGGGTTGAGAACACAAAAATAAGCGCGCGTTATAAACAGATTTCTCTCTTGAGTTATTATTTCCCTGTTCATGCCTATTTACACAGGAGTCACAGCAAGGGATGATTTGAGCTTCAACAGAGCGCCACGATCAATACCTCGTGACGTCACAGACTGGAATAAACTTTTATCGACGTCCGGCCACACCACCAGAGAGTCCTGCAGTAAAGCATCGCCTCTCATTAGAATCGGAAAGTGACATGAATAAAGGCCCGCGGTATTATGCACCACACCGGCCGCTTAGCTAATCTCATCATAATTCTCCAAAGCCCGACCATTAACACTTTTGGAGAGACAGCGCCGTTCTTCAAGCTGCTTATCTTGGACTTCCTCCAAAAGCAACACTTTACTCTCAGGTTCGCGGGCCAATAGGGGGAACAAAATGAGAATGAAAATGCTGTATAATGTGATCCACAGTATTCCGGTATTTAATAGACTTTGGAAACCATGTGCTGTGGGGTCAAAGGGTTTATTACGACGACTATTCCAAGCAGTCAAGAAAGGTTTCTCGTTAGCTTTGGAATAATCAACCAATTTTGCAAAAGTATTTACTTTTCCAATAAAACCACAAACTTAAATGCATTTTATAGGAATTTACGACAGCAGTGCATAATTGTGAGGTGAAAAGAAATTGACACACAGATTTCTGTTTGTTATACCAATAAAACTCTAAAAAGTGAAGTGTGCATTTGTACTCACTCCGCTTAACGACTGATGACCTCAAATAAAATTAATCAGAACGGCAGCCGAGAAGCCCACATGAGGGAGAACACATCGGTGGGACAACTATTCAATCAATCAATCAATCAATCAATCAATCAATCAATTTTATTAGTCAACTGCAATTTGCATTACAATCGAAATTTCAGTTCCCGTACAACCGTCCATCACATACACTTAACAAACATTTTGGGGGAACGATTGACTGAGGCCTTGCGTTGCCAGGAACACACCCAGTCGGCCGCTGCTAAAAAAGCGCAAGCCGTGAGGTGCGTTCCCCAAACTGCCCCAGACCCCGCTTTACACGGGGTCCCTAGGCGCTGCCTTGAGATCTGTTGAAAAAAGATTTACACTGGGCGAGTGGAGGGAAAGAAAAAAAGACAGGTGCTGCACAATTTGTGTTTCCACACAAAATGTGAAGCATCCGACAAAAAAACCTCATTTGCACAAAAAGCACAATCAATGACGAGACACATATATGCAGAAAGGTAAACATTTGAGTTCTGGTCGGGTGAAGTCATCTGTATTTGTGAGCATATGTGTGTCTGGGTGCATGTTGTGTGGAAATCTGTATGTCCATGAAGGCCGTCCTCCGGCAGGCAAGTGTCCTTGATGGAAAGTCTTATCACTCTGCTGCTCCGGCTTGACTCTCCACAGATGTCCGCAGGAATGTGAGGTAGCAGGGAATTTGTGCGATCTCGCCATAACAACCAGGGAGGATTTGATAGCGGGGAGTCCGATTTGAAGAAACAGAATTTGTTATAAGAACAAGCTGACACCAACTTTTCTGTCAGCCTTAGAGTCTTTTCGCCGCTGGCTCCAAGATCCAATATTCCAATAATCCAATCGATGGGCTAGTAACGTTCACACTTCCAGGTTTTATCCCATTCATCTCTGTACCACAACCGCGGTCAGCTTATCAAGCCGTCCGTTTTGTTCATTCAACGACCTCGTGATCGCGTCGACTGCCGCTGGCAGTCTCATCAGGGCCATATTTACCGCCAGCAGCTTTTGAAGGTGTTGATACATTAAATATCCTCCAAGGCCAAAAATGAGGAATCCAAGTATCATAAATCCGAATAAGTAGACATCTTCGACGTCCTCAACAGAAAGAATTGAGAGGCACACCGTGGACCATTTCTGCCACGGGTCCAAGATGTATCCCGCAAAAAAAGTTCCGTCGGGACAGGCACGCTCCCCGGTCCTTTGCTTTCCAGTTGAAAAAATTTGATCAATAGCGTTGAGAGACCAGCTGACGAGATCCATAATTGCCTTAGAGCTTTCGGTTGCTATGAAGAAATGGCACAAAAGACACAGACGAAGCAAATAGCAGGAGAATGGGGGCAGGGTAATAGCAGATAAGGAGCTCTGGAGAGCTGAAGAAAAACCGACCGACCTCGAGGAGAGACAGAAACAGATTAAAGGGGAAGTCCGGTCAACAAGGAAAAATCAGGGTATCATTAGCTATAACTAAAACTAATACATTTGTGGTTATTTAATGAACTTATCTTTAATCAATAAGAAAATAAAAACATAAATTGTCGTCTGAATCACTGTGTATGGGGGCTGACATGACTGCCCAAATATGGGCAGTAAGGGGCGTTTGACATCACATCCTGCGACGTGGAAGAGCGGAAGCGGCGACAGTATTTCTCTCCGCTTTCCATGCAAAGTCAATAGGAGCCGTTCTACACAGCTGCGATCATCAATAATTATTTCGGATTTCCAGAGGACTTCACCGCTGACATTCCCAAGAGCTATTGCTGAAGCAACAATGCCCACGTGCATGGCCATCGGATGTTCCAACACAACTGGTAAAAGAGGAAAAAACATAGCTTATTTCAACACAGTCACTTCAGCGATCTCTCCTCCGCTGTGTGTGTGTGTGTGTGTGTGTGTGTGTGTGTGTGTGTGTGTGTGTGTGTGTGTGTGTGTGTGCGCGCGCTCAGCTGCAGCGCCGGTGCAAAGCCGTGCTCAGCCCAGCATGTGCTGGAATGCTCTTATATTTTAATACTTATACTATAATAATCAGCTAACTTAAGTCACTTCAGCGATCTCTTCTCCGCTGTGTGTGTGTGTGTGTGTGTGCGCGCGCTCTGCTGCAGCGCCGGCAAAGCCGTGCTGCGCGGAGCGCGCACACACACACACACACACACACACACACGCGTGTATAGATATATACTGTAGGACCCGACTGAGTTTGATCTTGGAAAATAGTGCGCCGTGACAAACAGAGCGTTGAAACTTGCTCAACAGCGGGTCCGCCGAGTGACGTAAAAAATGGGAGGTGACAGTACTATTCTTGACCAAGATGGATTCCTCCACATAAACATGATTAAATGAGAATTATTATTAATTAAAAAAACTTATAATTTTTTGCACAGTATGTAGTAGTTTTATATTTAAAGTACTTTCAGCAGTTTGAATTCTGATTTTGACCGGACTTCTCCTTTAATAATGCACGCCCCCAAATCAGATGTTTATAAAAGAAAAATGGCGAGAAGAAAACAGCTTTTCAAAGAAAGCCATGAGAGGAGCTGTCTAAAGTTTACCACAAGCCATGTAAAAGATCAAGCAACCAAGTGAAAGAAAGTGTCCTGGTCAGATGAGACCATAACATCAGGTTTTGCCCGACATGCAAAACACTATGTGAGGGGGAAACGTCACACAGCACAATACCATGTGCTGTCCCCTCATTGAAACACAACAGTGGGAGCATCATGCTGTGGATGTGGGGCAGGGAGGCTGGCCACAGTAGGAGGTAAATACAGAGCAGGTAGAAAACCTGTTGGTGGCTGAGGCTGAGCTTGAGGGTCACTTTCATGCAGGACAACGACACTGAACGTACAACCACGGCTTCAGTGGAACAGTTTTGATCTAAATCCAATAAACAATTTGTGTCAAGATAAGAAGCCAACTGTTTACAGATGACTGAGTTTGATCTATTTTACAAAGAAGATGGGGCACCAAAAGATACACCAGTCACTGTTCAAAGCTGGTACAGACATGCTCCAAAAATACCTGCGGCTGTTGTCGTAGTTCACGAGTATGTGCTACTTTATCAAAATTCAAAGAGGTCAGGGGATATTCATCCACTTGCAAGGCAAGTCATGTTACTGTATTTGGGTTTATGTATCCCTATAGATATACCAGAATCATTCAGATGAGCTAAAAGTTTATATATGTCCTTTAACTGGATGGTTTTGTTAAACCACGTTACGTTTCCACAAGAAAAGTAAAATCAGGCGACAGCTGATTGTCAGTTTAAAAAGGATTGTTACATTTTGTTATTTTTCGTCATATTTCGTCATATGTTGCAGGCTAAAAGAATAACATATTACTTTGCATTTTGTTTTGCATGCCATGAGATGGCATTCCTGTTATTGGTGTTATTTATAGTTAACCTAAGCATCTGTTCTAACAAAACCCCCGATAACACACAAGGAATCTGGAAAAAAGATTTTTGGATTATAATAGTTCAAATTCAGCACAAATTTGTTTATGTGGGCTGGAAACTAGGGATTTATTACTAAAATAGGGATGCAAGTCCTATGCATGTTACACATTTCAATAGCAGATGATGGTATTTGACAAATCTGGAGTCAAAAAAAAAATGTTATACAATTTTTGAGCTTCTGTTGTGTATTGTGTTTTATATTTGGCAAATGTTTAGGTCTGATATTAAGTGGGTAGCTTAACAACCTAATTCTGCAGGGCCCTGCAAAAGTATTCACACCGCTCTAATTTTTTTCACATTTCGTCACATTAAAGCAAAATAACTTTAGCGATTGATTTGGGATTTTGTACGATGGACCAAGACAAAGTTGTGCAGAACTGACCTGGGGTCCGTTCTTCGTACATTGCTTAAAACATCCGAGATCAAATGAGACATCCAAGATGATTTCATCCGGCTAATTATGATCCGGCTAATTGGGTTCTTCGAACACACCTGTTGTTTATGATTAGTATCGCTGGATTGAGTTATTTAAAACGACAGGGAACACCTCAAAGTCTGCTAAAGCCAGGAGAGAGGGCTGGCAAAAAGCAGCAGACAAATTACATGCATAAGTGCTGTCAGATGTTTCTATCACTTTCTCCAGTATGTATTTTTGCATTTTAATAATTTCATATTTACTTTGTTCTTTTATGTCAGAGCCTCCACCGGACACATTAGAACGTGGGGAAAAAAGTGAAGTACAAGAATATTCTACAAAATGGTAGTCTTTAATTATTATACTATATTTTAAAAATCCTCTTTTTAATGACCACTGTTAAATGATGTGTTTGTCTGTTTATAACAGCCACCAAGAAAAAGCCTAAAAAAACAGGTTCTTTTTACTTTTGTTGCATGGGGCATGTTTCACCCTTTCTTTTTCTTTCACAAAATGACACATAGTGCCATCCGTTCCCTATATAAACGGCATCTTCAACAAAAAAATTAGTATTTTGACCTGAAAAAACACAAATTAAGAGGAGAAATTGAACTCCACAACTTGAAAAAGAGAAAAATTGCACTAGAGATCGAGTTGCTTCAAAAGGACCTTCAGAGTAAGTTCTAATACACCATTTGACAGTAGTATTGCTGACTTTACATAACTCTCTTATTGCAGGCAAAAGATGACTTGCTGGCTTTTCTTTATAAAACATTGTTTAAATAAAACGACAGGAACTAAGCATTATTTGTTTCGTCTTTTATTAAAGATTAAAAAGTGGTGTTCCACAATTCTGTGCCGTCCTCTGCCACTAGGTGGTCCAAGTGCACTGGCTGGACAGACTCCATAAGACTTTCCTATCTCCTCCGCTTATAAAGCTGCGATCTAATCCTGTTTACATGAAATAAGCCTGCTCGCGAGCAGGTTTAAGTTTGCGCACATGTTGCTATGGCAGCAAGTCCAGGAAGAGTTTCGAAGAACCAAACGATCCAAGACCATGCCAAATCGTCAACAGTCAAATCCAGCTAACTGAGTTAGCGACGTACGAAGAACGGACCCCTGGAGCCACAATGGCAATGGTTTTCCGAGCTTGTTTACGAATAATAATTTGAAAATTATGGCGTGCATTTGTACTCAGTCCGCCTGAGTCAAACTGTATAGAATTGCCTTTTTGCTGAGATTACAGCTGTAGGTCTTTCAGCCTTGCAAGACTGACATGTTCTTGCTTATTCTTCTTTGCAAAATATGTGAAGCTTTATCTGATTGGATGGAAGATTTTTGTGAACAGCAAGTCTTGTCACTGGTTCTGAAATGATCTTTGTTCTGGACTTTGACTGTTTAGGATCTTTGTCCTGCTGGAAGGTGAACCTCGCCCCAGACTCAAATCTTTTGTAGCCCCTGACAGGTTTTTTTTTTTTATCCAGGACTGTCCTGTATTTAGCTCATCCATCTTCACAAACAGAACTTCTTCAGACCTCGGCTCTTACAGGCCGGTGGCACTGACCTTGAATCTGAGGGGGACAGTGTGTGAGGACACTGGGCTGCGTCTCTAACAGGCTGGTCTGTAGTATAGGGCCCCCCCAGGGAACTGCCACTGTTTCACCCTCCACACTGCTGACTTCTCCATCAACTCCCCAGGCTGCCATCTTCAGTAGTTCTCAGGGAACTGACATTGAGAAAGTAGACTCCTATAAGTACCTGTTCATAAACGACACTCCTCCCATGACAGACTGGTGCACCCAGCAGAACAAGAAGCAGGTGGCTGAATAGAAACATGGTGCAACTGTGAGGGAAGGCAAGTAGCTGAAGTTGAACCATGGAAATAGGAGAAACGGTCATAGAACACACAAGAAACAAGGGAGCAGGATATAAATACATGTTCAGAACCAAAATGAAACTGAACACAAACCCTAACTCCCAAAGGTCACGAAAACTGTGATACTCCGCAGACATAAGCACTTTCTTGCTGTAAGCTTCTCCTCACTGGACCTTCACATTACAGTATAGCCATCATTATATTATTAGTTGCTACCCCAGAATTATCCACTTATAGGTGTGGGTGAGTGCATTTGCCTGTGTGCGTAACGCTTAAGATGCTTGGTTTGGAGACAGCTTGCATCAAACCCTGAAAACAGAACGTTTCAAATGAATCATTAAGAGCCTAAAAACATGATGACAATAATGCTGATGATGAGTGTACGTAAACGTCTGACTGGCACTGTAAATGCGTATGAAAATGAAAGCGTATCCTGTTCAGAAACTCACAGGGCCTTAAATCTGACCTCTTTTTCGGTGTGCTGTAGCATCATTCACACATAAACAAAGCTAAATGCCCCCCATTAATTTTATAGCACGTCCTAATGGAGCAACAGTTTCCACAGAGCTTTGCAGCATCAAAAATCATGTTGAGGCACTTGGTGTTTAGTGGGCCGCGCAAGGCCGCTGCACTGTGGGAGCAGGTGTGTTTTAGGACTCAATAACACTATGAAGATGAAACCCCGTAAAGCCAGCAGAGTGCAAGTAGGCAGGGTTTGTGCTGTTGGCATATCCCCTCTCAATTACACCGAGTAGCCAAAGTGTCTACTTGTAAAATACAAATTCTCTACAGCAGCCCTGCTGCATCCATGGGGGCCTTAATTTTGTCCAAAAGGAGATTAAATTTTAAGTAAAGCTGAATTGAACGCAGTTTACTGAGAAAGGAAAAGGAGTGGAGAAAATGTTATGAAAATGCCTTCTTTAAAAAAACAAATTGTGAATAGAAATGATAAATGGCAGAAAATATGATCTTGTAAAGATTTCTTTTAAATCAGAGGGAGTATTTTGGCCATGATCTCTGCCATGTTGGGGTTTAATATTATTCTTGTGAGTCTGATGTGTGTTTTTGAGATAAACTGATCTATCTTATTTTCTGTGTGGCAACCACATACAGTCTCCTTTTATCTGCAGTGAATCAAAGCAAAGAATCTTTCTTTTCCCTCCTTCAGATTTGTGCTGGAGAAATTTGTCTAAGATCTAAATTATGCATCCTGTTGAAACAGTGCTCAGAGATCTCAGTGTTATAGGAGACATTAATACACCAAAGAGAGCAGTGATAAAGTGCCTATGAATAATAAAGATGCTCTGGGTTTCTTGATGAGCCCTGTTACCATGTTTGGGCTCGGAAACTCTCGGCTCAACATCACAAACGTCTAGTTCATTCTTAGTACTGGCTTATAAGTAGAAGGTGAACTTCTTGAGGTTTTTCTGTGTGAAGTGAAAGCACAGCTTAAATTCAGAGGTTTAAAAGCTCAGAGCGGGGTTAGCTCGAGCAAATTTAAACAAAGGGGAATTCAGCCAAGTGCTGTATCCAATATTTAAATTTATCGTCAATATTGCACGGGACAGTTGTTTAAGTTGCTACTGTTTTTCTCATTTGAGCAATATCTCTGTGTTTTTAAACCGAGCCACTAGGCACTGCAGCTACATCCTATTACCACAAGGAGAGTTTTGTCATATAATTTGGCTGACATTTCCTTCAATCTCCCCACATTGTCTGCAGTTGTTTTTTGTTTCAGGATTAGACAAAACTGCTTATTCCGGATGACAAGCGAGGGATACATTCAATAAACCCATCATTACTAAGGGAGTCTTGGCAAATCCACTCCACTATATCTGATCCACATGGACAAGACAAGCAGAAATTTTAGCAATACTTTTACAACTCAAGATCAGATCAGATTTTACTAATCACGAACTGTGATTCCTTTAACGAACCAAGCAAGCAACACAACCTCCTCAGTTTCTTTGCAACCGTTTCCCCACTATTGGCTTTTCTCTGCATTAAATTTACAAAGCAAATTGCAGCAAATGTATTAAGATGCAAACCGGTCCATCACGTCCAACAGGTGGGAGAAATGTGCAGGTATTTTTGCATCTGGTCAGTGTTGTCCTCTCTCCTGCTGCAAACACAGCAGGTGATGAAGTGCACAAGGAGATAGATGAAAAATGTCTTCCTCATTTATTATTATTTTAATTTCACAGAGAACTCCAGGTCCCGATCCCTCGAGGGACTCTTCAGAACTTCAAGAACATCTGACTGGAAGAATCATGATGGAATACAATTTTAATATAAGTACGTGATGCTGGAGGTAAAAGACACTGGAATGATGCATCACTAGGAGGCTTTGGTTGTTAAAATGTATCAAATTATACAATTATGTGAAGTGTTTCCAACTATATTGTATTAAATTGTAATTATTTTAGAAAAAAAAGAATTGATTGTGAACCATTGCGTCATTTAAATCTCTCTTAATCAATTAAATGAAGGAATGTAAATTTTTGTGTTTTTTATGTTTATTTCTGGTAGCCAGCTTTAATAATTTGATGGAGTTCTGTTTTTATTTTGCAAGTGGAGCTCCAGTTGAAACAATCCACAAACAATAGATCTGCATTTGTCTGTATGTGTTTATAAAAGGACTACAGTAATTCATAAAAAAAAAAAAACATTTGCACCATTAATTAGAAAAAGTATTTGCAAAAGTAACTGGCACACCTCATTTGAAGAAAAACAGAGTATTACCTTCTGTGATATCCCTAATCAGCTATAATTTCTTCGTTTTTCTAAAATGTCTTCTCCTATGACAAAATGACCACCATGTTTCAGCAGATGGTATTTATTCCTGCATAATCTGCATTTAAAAATCTCTCGCTGTAATTTATTTCAATTGAGCAGAATACATATATAGTTTTCATGCCTGTATAAAACTAAGATGGGTCTCAAACGTAAAGTACATGCCTTTATTTCTGTGTCACAGTATCTTATTACACCTCCTCTTATAATTACATGCAATTATGTGGATCAATTTGAATATTTTTTTGGTTAAGAAAGGTGTCTTTTTGGCTTGATTTTGATGGTATCAAAAAATTATTTTCAAATATTTTCTTCTCTGTGTAGAAGTTGACGCCTCCTTGTGGATTAGTTCCTGATTCTTAAAAGGGGGATGGCTCTCAGAGCTGGCTACTGCAGGTAAAATACTGACTGCTCTGGAGACTCACCTAAACAGACAGGTGCAACAAACCCTTAAAATGTCTACATAGATTTAACGCTTTATTACAGTGGTTTTTCCCAATCTTCGAGAACAGTAGGTTGTGAAAAGGAAGTCGTAACTTTCAACTGTAACGTGCTTCCTTAATGAGGAGGAATTTCTGATACGTTGTTACATAAATTGATGCAATCGGCTGGGCTTCTTTAGGTAGATACTTTTTTACCTGCATGCATTGGATGATCAATTGGCCTTTATTCTACTTTACAATAGTTCGGACCAAGTTTGCCTTGGTAGGACTGGATTGGACTGGATTGGATGGAGTTTATTTTGGATGGTTAAAAATGGTGAAGAATTGAAAATGTTTTTTTTGTGAAGTGCCTTGAGATGATATTGTTATCCTTTGATGCTATGTAAATGTACCAAATTGAATTGAGAATTTCTGAATATTGAATTTGTTGAAACATTTTTTTCCATTAAGTAGCTTTGCTACTACATACACCAACCCAAAACTGAGACTAATAAACTCCACCACTCGGTCTCTGTTCTTATCTGTCGGGTCCACTTGAAAGCCGCTGCCATGTGTATACTGAGTGTTTTTCTGCCCTTTAATGAAAACCAGCACCATCCCAGTCAACTGAGTGGTCCATGCTGGTTTGCTTTGGCACTTCAAAACACCCACAACTGCATATTTTTGGGGAGGTGGGGAGAGAGAACTGTTCTCTGCGGACTCACCTCCGCTCTGTGAGCCTGCTCACTTAATGAGTATGAACATGTTGCTCTGGTCTTCTCTGAGGAACAAAGCCCACAAGCTCATCCTGGTGAGTGTATCTGTGTGAATGAGCCTCAAGCACTAAAAAAGCCCTTCACTATCGGCTTTGTGGGACACACAGAAAGATCGCCATTACTGGAGGCATCACTTCAAAACTCAAGGTCATAGTCAAGGGGCTCTCATCTGCCTCTTTCTCCTCCAGCTCCCTCTGCCATTGTTAATTCCCATGTGAAAGCTTTGTCACGTTGTCCATTCAGAGAAACGGATCATCTTTTTTTACCCAGTAATTAAAAATGTTGAGCTCATTATTATTATCATTTCTTACTCGCTTGCCAGTTATTTTTCTTCCGATATCCAGAGGTGTTGTCAGAGGTTTAAATACGCTCATTATTAGCATGAATGTGAGATTCCCTCTAGACATTCAATGATTGATTTTATTGTTCTTTTATCAGGGATAGTGGATGATCATACATTATCCAACTGCAACGAGCTTTAAAACCAACAACTGGTAGAGCAAGTTTGTATTTATTTTGGATTTTCACTGAAGGCAGGGTCTAAATTATACACACTGACTCAAATATGTGCATGTATTCTAATTTGGTAAAAGGTTCTCAGTAAGATGCATTCAGATCACACATTTTGTTGTTGCCATCAACAAGTTTCTGGCACACTCCTGGCTGAACATCTGACCACTCTTCTAGCTCATTAAAATTGGTCGTTTTTCCGCCACCGACCTGGTGTTAAGCACATCCCGAGAGCGTTTGATTTTGACGTCGTGGCATTTGGACGGCTAATTCATTACCTACTTTATCGAGGCCAAAATCCAGTTTGGATGTGTGTTTTGCATCATTTTCCTGTTAGAACCTTTCGAACATTAAAGCTGTCAATTTCTTTCTTCATTTCATAATCATGAAACATTTCTCCAGAGACCATTTCAACTTGTCTGGCCATTCTGGATATTTGTCAATTCAGTGAGCTTCATTAATTAAAGATTATGGTGAATGTGTGGGGATATATTACTAGCATGCATCCAGTTCTTGTTTTAAGGTTGTGGACATTAACTGTTATATATTCCACCCTGTAAAATGTACAGTTCTTATATGTCACTAAAATATTCAACTTTATACTTTTTGTCAATGGAATACAGACATCCAGGCAGCTGAGAGGTCACAATATGTCTTTGTTCGAAGCTAAAAAGAGACACATAGGGAGGATGTCCGCTCCATAATGCCAGGATGTTGCCATAAATGAATAGGTTCCTAAGTAGATATTGATCCTTCTGTCAGTCTAAGCAAGCAGCATTCATTAAGGAGCTGCAGGTTTTAAAGCTTTTTTAGAGTAATATTTGACATTATCCCCCCCCCCCCCCCCTGTGTGTAATGTAAATGAAACTTGCTCTACATCATGTGACTTGAAATATTTCAGGGCATGGTCTTGAATCTCTAGGCAGCTGACACAGTACAAATTTGAACCGTTTCAAAAGGCAGAACAATAAATATTTAAGATATCAATGTGCAGTCATTCATTTTTTACTTTCATCTGATTGACACTAAACACTAATGAAACACAACAGGAAACCTAGCCTTTAGGTTTTATTGAATTCGAACAATCAAAGAGAAGTAATAGCGTAGGTTTTGTGTAAATTGGTCGTTTGCTTCTAAATCAACTCAAGTGTCCAAATTCAGCCATCAAAACAAAAACTACCACATAAAAAACACAATTTATTACACCTTCCACTGACCTCCTCAGCAAGCACTCACTGTCTTGTGTCTTTTTGATAAGTAACTCATAATATATATATATATATATATATATATATATATATATATGTGTGTGTGTGTGTGTGTGTGTGTGTGTGTACAAGGAACAACAAAAAAAACTTCCTTTGAATTCTGATGTATTTTTCTTTTTACATATCAAGGCTTTTTGGAGTGTAGCTTTCATTTGGCTTCCCCTTTAATTAATAACTAATGACGTAGTACAATTATGGAACTTTAGGTTTGTACATTCAAGTTTGGTTTTAAATAACTATGCAATCTTGCATGCCAGCTCATTTATATTTCAAGAGCTTAGAACTGACAGATGGCATACTTTCTTTTTACAATCACTGTAACTCTGCATTGACATAAATTTCCTTCGCAGTGGGTTCGAGTAGGCTCCTCAGAAGATCATGCTTTGGGATACCCCTACACAAGCTATGGGAAAGTACCACACGACTCTCAAGAGACATATACAGAAGCAATATCTAAATGTGGCTGAAAGGTTTGGTTAAACTTCATGACTGCACAACTGGGAAGAGACAAACATATGATTTGTTCCACAGGGTTGCATCTGTTTATGCCTGCTTATCCTTGGAGGCTCGCTGGGGCTTGGTGACCATCTCTAGTGTTCAATGGGTGAGAGGGGTGGGGGGCGACACCAGTCCATCACAGAGACAAACAAGACGCTGACTTCTAAGGGCAGCTTAGGGTAACCACAGGGATGTTCCCCAGTTTCTTTTCACATCACATCACAATCATGCACTACTTTGTGCTGGTCTACTATATAAAATTCCAAAAAAATACACTCAAATGTTTATTACGTGACAAAACTAAAGTAACAATCTGTATTCTCAGCCAACCTTGAGGATGAATTATGAGTGCCAACGTTTTCAGCGGAGCCCTTCAGAGAATAAATACTTATCATCATTAAGCTATGTACCACAGAGCATTAATCACTGCAGCTATGGGTTTTTATCAATATTCTGTAAACTTGCCTTTAAAAAAACACACCAATGGTAAGCCTAATTAACATTGGCCTTTGTTAGTTTGCTGTTTTTGATTAGATTCTGACCTTACATGCAGAATAAAAAAATTAAATAAAAACATTGATATTAACCCTTACAAACAGAAAAACGTTTTGTTCGATTTCAAAACGTACCTCCAAAACAGTTTAAATCATGCAGATTTATTGCTTTTGGACAGAGCTGAGTGGGGGCACATCCTTTAAAATGATTGATGGTCTTTTACAGCTCTAGTGAGTCTGGTTCCTTGCATCCTACCGGTGGATTACATGAACGCACTCCTTCTTCATATGAACACCAGCCTGCTTGAATTCATTCATCACTCCTTTCTCTCGCTTGCCTCCCAGCAATCAATCTGAGGAAGCAGGATTTTTAGCCTCTCCTGCGCCTGTCTTCCTGTCTTATTTAGCGAGAGCTTCCAGCATCCAGCATGGCTGTCGTGCTGTTCGCTGTGTGACAGCAGACTGGATAAGAATGAGGAAAGGAGACCAAGCTCCCCTTTTACCTCCCCTGTATTTCCCCCCTTCAACCAACCCATAGGGTCCCTACCTCTATCACACCCAAATGATTGGATTGGTTTCCCGCTGCAGCAGCAGACGCTGAGGCCTGGAAGGCAGCAGGAACAAATGAGGTCAGTTGTACCTATGAGTTAGCTCCAAGTCAACAGGCGTCTGGAAAGATTTCTTCCCCTGGTGAATGCAGGGTGAGGGAATATTTTCATCCTCCATCCATCTTGTGCCCCGTTTTCATGGTTCCCAGTAGGCTGACAGCCGCGCTGTCATTGGTGCCCAACACAGACCGCGTTGTGCTTAATGAAATTCATCAAGGCCTTAGAGCAAACTCCTTCATCGACCGAGCGCAAACTGGTAAACATGTTGATTGTACTCTCTCAATTAACCGGCTCTCTGTGAAGCCCCGATCGACCACCAGAGCGAGTACATGAAGTCTGCTGCTGCCTTTTGTTTCAAGGGGTTCAGACGCAGCGGCTCTTTCCTCTCCACGGCTCTTCTGTCAGCGACGAAAACCTTTGGCTCCCGCTGTTTGAGAAATAAGTGTCAGAGCTCATGTAAACACGCTGCTCACTTGGCCCACGCAGGTTTTGAGAAAAACAGAACCTCTACACAGTCAACACCGGTCATTTAGTAGAAGAAAAACAACTAAAACAAGTTGACTTAAGGTGTCCAAATGGGACTTTACATTGTCAATATTTAAAAGATATTCAGATCCACGCAAGAAAGACAACTCATTACGTGCATATGAGGCATACAAGGCATAAGTCACGTGAGCATCATGTGAGCGTTTCTTTCTGTACTACAATGTGTCTTCAAGGCTTTGCCATAAGAAGTTGAGATGTTGAACAAAAATCGGTTTGCTCCTATGTTGTTAGACTTACAAATGACAGTTGTGCTTTTAAGTTTGAACTATCTGGTAGATACATTGAATATACATCTAGTCTTTTCTTTTGGTCTTGGTTAGAGGATGGCTGAGGCCTTGTTAGAATTAAATAGCAGTGTTTGCTCTTTTTGAATCATAGATGTACATTTGGCACCTTGTGCTGATTGCTCTGAAGGACAGATCAGTGAAAAAAAGCACCTGGTCAAGATACAGAACAACCTAATTTTTTTCCACATCTTATGATAGGCACAAGCCTATCTACGTTTGGGTTTAGGCTTAGCTTTCTTTCAAATCAGGGGGCCTTCTGTTGTTTTGTGATACCCATTTACTTTTGTCACTTTTTGGCCTGGCTAGAAGACATACTGACCACCTTTTCTCGCTTCTTACCTTCAGCTTTCCTGTCTTGTTAGAAGTATTCATACACATTGAACTTTGTCTCCCTTTGTCATGTTACAGCAACAAAGACAAAAAGTGCTAGATACTTGTGCAGCAAAGGGAATATCCATCCATCTGTCCGTCCGTCCATGCATGCAGGGTTGTGGCGGGTGGGGTTCATGGTTTAAAACTTTCTGTTTTCACAAACTAAGATGTAAATCTTTAGGGATGTGTCTCTTCTGGCCCCGCACATCAAGACATTCTCAATTGTATTTTGACTAAGGACTTCTAATACACATTTATGCTTTGAAACCATTAGTTTGGAAACATTTCATGACAAGTACCAACCTAATAAACACTACACTTTCCAAAAATCAATATACCGTCACAGCCTTTTAAAATAGTGGCAGAACAGAAGTTGGGCTTTTTCACATTTAATTTTTTTTTTTGACAAAACAAAACAAAAACAAAGAGAGGGTAATAAAAACTAAAATGTAAGTGTGTGTGTGTGTGTGTGGGGGGGGGGTCATTTTAATAAAGGTGTATTTTTTTAGATGCCATTATTCTGTTATGTCACTGTTACTTGATCAAATTCACCCGGTAGCCGGTAGGTTAGTTTGATATATATATATATATATATATATATATATATTGATTTATATATATATATATATTGATTTATATATATATATATATATATATATATATATATATATTTATTTATATATATATATATATTTATATATATATATATATATTTATTTATATATATATATATATATTTATATATATATATATATATATATATATATATATATATATATATATATATATATATATATATATATATATATATATATATATATATATATAGTGTGTGTGTGTGTGTTTGTTTTGGTCTGCGACGGGAGACGGCGATGACGTTTTACGGCAGCTTCGGTGCATTCTGGGTCTAACCCAACATGGCTGCGCCCTTGCCGAAGTGCTGAAGAAGTGCCTCTCCGGAGATATTCTCGGGTCCGCGTGTCGTCTCCGCGAAACCCCTCGAACCGCACCAGCCTGTCGGGTCGCCGGTTTGCAGGACACCGCCGCGGCAGCCCCGTCATCGCTACGCGCGGCCGCCCCTTCGCGTGGCTGTGGCAGACTGTCCGTGTGAAGATGGGCCTCGTCTCCAGCCCCGTCCCGTAGCAAAGAGCCCCGGGGAGTGGAGCCGCAGGTTCCCCTGCAAACACGCGTCCGTGCAGCTCGCCTTTGACGGCTTCGACCTCCTGTACCGGCTGTGGACGCTGCCCTACAGTTTCCTGACCAGGATCATCTGCGCCACCGTGTCTGTCATCGCCCGCAGACGGAGAGCCTCTTCCCCATCCCGGGTCGATCATCCCGCCGCACCAAGGTCTGCACGCATCTGCACGCTCTGGCCAGCACCACTCAGCGCCATTTCTGCACATCTGCTCCGTCTCGTGTTGCTCTCCGCTGTGGTCGCCGCGAGGTCCACCCGGAGGGGATTTAAATAGCGTTTTTTGACAGCCAATGGAGGCGGTCAGAGGACCCGTGGCGCGGAGCAGCTGTTGGGCTAGCCGGCTAGTGGAGCTAAGTGGATGCAGCCAGCAGCTTTTGTTTGGCAAAGTTTTACCAGGAGATTGGTCGGATCACCGTGATTCCTGGTACATGTGATCCCCCTCCCTCTTCTCCTTCAACAGCTGGAATGAGACATCTTCAAGTTACATGTGCTGGCTAAAAAAAAAAAAAGAAACCAGATTTGATAACTTGTATAAACGCATCACATTACAAGAAGGTGTTCTAATGACAATCAGTGTCCAGCAAAGCCTGAGTTCTCATAGACAACCTTTTGGCTAGTTTCTTAAGCAGTACATAGTTGTTGCCAATATTTATTCATGGTCTTCTTAGATCCTGACTGCCTTCTGGGGTTTTTCTGCTCAGTTTTCCCCTTCTCACATTTTTACTTCCATTTGGATCAAAATCTCCTTTCTGTGTTGACAAACTGCTTCTGTAATGCAAAGGATCCCCTTAAACAGCACTTGGAGAAGAGTTTGCAAATGCTCTAAAAGTTTTGATGCGGCAAACTTCATGCAAGGGACAAGAGATTTTTTTATTTTTTTTTAAAGAAATTCCTCATTATTTGTTGTTCTTAATTGTATATTTATTCATTTCTGTAAATTTCCCCCAACTTTTTGTGTTGGTTGTTTTTTCCCCTACATTTTTATTTCTTTTTTTTTTTTTTTTTTTATTCTGTTTTTACCAGTAGATAGTGTAGAGCGGTCTGGCGTCTGTATCTTTTTTTTTTTTTAAATACATTTAAAAGCTCTCAGGTTTGCCTAATTGTTTTTTAGTACTGTGTCCCCCGTTTTTGTCCCTTGATAACAGAAGTCAAAGTATAGTTTAAAAAAAGGCAGAAAGTGTTTGGACAAACAGGTTAAACAAGATTTAATCAGTAACCCTGTCTAAGAACTTGTTTTTCCTGTTGATTTTTCTCCTCAGACGGCACCAAAAAAAGCATTCTTTGAGAGATACTCGACTCCGCTGTGATGACTTTCAGTTATTACTGATTAATTATTTATAACCCACCGTCCCGTTTAAAGAGATCTACGTTGACGTGGCTGTAAAGTTGCTTTGGCCCTGGCTTTGTTGCGCAATAGTGTCTTTCAGCATGTGGTTTGTTTTTAGCTCTCACATGCTTTGTGACGAATCCTTGACAGGAAACCAGTCCAAGTGATGACTAAAACACAGAAACTGAAATCAGATTTCTGGTTTTAGAGAAATTAAACTGTATTTGACTGATCTAGATCTCTTTTATTGTGGATATTTAGCAGCAGAGAATGTGATCGGGCCTCTTCCCATCTGATCATGAGGTGTTTTTTACCCATTTGAAGGATGCAGACAGATCCATTCAGAGATGGTCTGGGATGCTTTCCATGACGTTCTCATGCATATTTTGCTAAACTGGAATATAATTATTTTCAATGCCCTCCAGAAGCTCATCACATTTGTTGCTTTTAACCCCATTCAGGGCCCTGATGAAAATGGACTCGGACTTGCTTCATTCCCCCGCCGTGGGCCTCACGGAGGAAGAGGAGGCCGACATGAATGACTGGAAGCTTCCCTTGACCTTCATGAAGAAACGGCACTTGGAGAAGATCGAGGGCTCCAAGGCGTTAGCACAGACCTGGAGGATGAAGGACAGGGTAAGCTGCTTGCTTGTTTATGTCTGCGTTACCCCGGCAGGGCCAGAGGGGCTCAGCCAGAGTCCGGACCTGATAACAGCGTTTTATACTTCACAGGGGTTCATTTTCACGTTCCAAAAGCAACTTAGAAAAAGAGGAAGCCACTCACAGACGATGAAAATTTACGACTTCCAAAGCTCTCTGAAAATTAAACGAGACAAACTCATTTGCTGGTATAATAGCAGTTTTGAAATGCAAATCTGATATTCTGGTTTTGACAGTTATTCAAGCTGAAAATCAAACAAAACTTCACGATGAATAAAGATCAGTGAGGCAGCTTCATTTAGTGAATCCTCGAGGAGACTTGCAATAATTTGTAGCATACAAATTAAATTCCAAAAACCCAGAAACCACAAACAAGACAAACTAGCAGTCGACAGAAGTACGAGTTAAACAGAAAAGACAGCTATAAGCATGTCAGCACATACACTTTAAAGGTGCATAGGCACATAATATGCTGATTTAAAAAAAGACCAAAAACCATTTGATGATGATAAAACAAGTTTATATTCACCAAGCCTCCATCTTGATAGTGTAGCATTGATAGTCCTATTTGAGCCAACAGATTATTCGCTCTCGGGCGCGATTAACAAACATAAACAGACGTGGTGACATTTAGCGACAGAATCGCAGAACTATCATAATGCCAGTTTGCTTAATTTATAAATCAGTTGTAAACAATGGCAGACTGAGCCTGACCCCCAACAATGCCTCACAATAAAAAAAACGATCTATAGCAACTTTAAGAGCCTTATATCAGAACATTTACTCACGTCAGTCAACTCTGCGGTCACATGTGAGCCTCGGTAGTTTTAGCGTCTGCTTCAGTGAACACCAATGTTCAGACTGTATTCCCAGCGACATTCCAGTCTTTTCTCTCTTGGAATCATTTTTTTGTGTTTCTTTTCTTGGACCATTCTTCATTGTTTCGCTGGAAGATGCTAATAGCCGTTAGCCGCGTCCTTGTTTTATCCCCTGCTGCGCATGTGCAGCACGTACTTCCGTTAAAATCGCGAATAAACACAAAAGGCTTTATTTACTAACAAATTGAGCAAAAGCAAAGCATAAAACGTCAAAATAGCAACTAATACGCCAGCAGGACGTGACGATCTATTCTAAAAACTTTGTATGCAACCAGAGTGAGCTACTGACGTATAAATAAATAAAGTAAAATAATGTGTCTATATGCACCTTTTTAAAGTAAATTGAATTTTTGCAGCTGAAAAAAGTTCTAGAAAACGGAAGCCAGAGGTGGTGAGCGAGACCAAAAAAACCCCCAACTAACTGCAGTTGGCCGTTCTCTGCTCGCTGAAGAAAAACTGCATCCATAATGCCTGGTATAAAGATTGGATTCTTGGAAATTAGGACATCTATAGCGAGTCCGGGGAGCTTCAGGACACCCTCCCTCAGCCATGGGTTCCTGGAAATGGGCCTTAGACACTTTGCCAGACCAAATAATTAGACTATTGGCTGAAAGAAGGAAGTTGTGAGATATATTGCTGTTTTGAAAAAGATACAATAGTTTTGGAAGAACAGTCATCTTAATAGCATGGGCACTGCCAATCAACCAGAGGGGGGATGAGTTTCCATCTTCAAATGGATCAGTTACATGCAAGTAGTTTTTTTAAATCTTTTTAAAAAAAAAAAAAAAAAGACGTTTTAAGTCCTCGGTCATAGTGATCCCAATATGCCAAGTAGTTGTTGGACACTTGGAACGGTGTGTTAAGAAAAGCTGGGTACCATCTGACAGAGGCATTAAAGTTCTTTTTTTCCCAATTAATAGTGAAACCACAGAGGCACCCGAAGTCCTTTACAAGATTTAAAAGCGGATTAAGGGACCCAGTGACGTCATTCAGAGTCAGGGTCACATCATCTGCGTATTGAGTGCGGCTTTCCACCGTCCCCAATGCCGGCCGTCTGGGGATTAACTGGGAGGGGGAGACTTGTCATAGTTGGTAATAACTGAGGATTCAGGGCAGGCGTATAACATTTGCAGCGATGTCTTGTATTTATTGCCAAAGCCAAATTTTTTGAGAGTTTTAAACATTCATCTCCACTCAGTTTGATGGAATGCCTGTTGGGCATCTAGTGAAATAACAGCGGACTGGGGTGTGCTTGTGGAATACATAATACCTCAGATTAATTTTTCAGGAAATTCCTTCTGCTCTCAAATTTCAGGAAGTAGTTGCCGGAGGTCGATTCAAAATAGATTCTTGATTCGGATCATTGTTATTCTACAAATGAACATAACTCCAAACAATCACATCATTATTAGCTATAACAGTAACACTAGCAGGGTGGTTAGAGTGGAGGCACCATGTACTGAGGCTATCAGCCCTCAACCCAGCTGCCTTGGATTCATCTCCCGGCCCAAAGCTTTTTATTGCAAGTCCTGCCTCCTGACTAGGCCTAGTGTCAAAAAGGCTCCTAGTGCTACCAAAAACAAACACACTACAGAACCAGAAATGCATATTCTGCGCCCCGGACACAGACTGCAGGTGGAGCCTCTCTTTTCACAGCTCCTTTACACAACATTACATCTTCACTAAGTTCATTGTTGTCATTTCCTGTACAGATAGACAGGAATATAAAGAGCTAACGCCAGTAATGGTGCGTGTAGTGTTTACAGAAATCAGCAGCGAAAACAACCTTCTTCTTATTGGCAATGTTTAGGGCTTTTGACCGTCTCTCCCATTTTTCATCACCGCTTTCCGATGCTGAAATTATGTAGAGAGGGACCTAACTTAGAGAGGACACAAGTGTCTCAAGTTAATTTTCTTCAGACGGGTCTGGGGTTTTTATTCAGGTGGATGAAGTAGTATTTAACTTTTATTACCACAGTTAGTCCAAGAGAATCTCAAAATCAACTAGAGATTGTGTTCAGGTGAGGAAAGTTAACTTATTGAAATGGCCTGGACAGGGTCCAGAACTGAATCTGTACATACTGTACTAGGGCTGGACGATAATTCAATAACAATATATATATCGATCGATGGACGTATATCGATGATAGAAAAAAAGTGTCAGTAAAAAATTCAATAGAATAAATGTTTTCCTTCCTTTTGCATTCTAACCATGTAGGGTAATATTACAGTCATTACATCCTCCCAACCAATCACAACGCAGACCCAGGATTGAGTCACCAAGCTCCGCCCCCTTCAGAGTTCAGAGAGCGCGTGTTCTTTTTTTAATTTTCAAAAACTTGCAGGTTTGGTAAAAAAATTGGTTTGAATAAAGGGTTGAGTTTGAATTCAGTGTTTCTTTGTGTTCTGTATCTAAAAATAGGTTGCTAAGCAACAGCATAAAATGGCCAAGGCTGCACTTAAAATACATGTTTTGAATTTGTTGATAATTATCGATACTGATCAATATGATTTGTATTTTATCGATATGCTATTTTTTCTATATCGTCCAGCCCTATACGGTACATGTAATTTGTACTTTTTCAGTAAGTTTTTCAGTTTAATTGTAATATTAAATACTCACAAATATATAGTTGCGTGGCTAAACCAATTGGACAATCTAATACAATTTGTGCCGTAAGTGTTGCACCAGCCTCTGAGTAAAACTGTGACATATTGGGACGCTGTTGTTTCCCTTTTCACTGTCAGACCTGAAACTGGGTTATCAGTCTCTTTTAGCAGTAGCAAAGTCCACCTATCAGCACCTCAGAGGATCACTAATTGCTATGTTCTTTTTTATTATCATGTAGCCTCAGTCTAAAAGTCTTTAGATTAGCAGATACCAGCCATACCTTTGGATGGAGCACTTGGATGGGAGGTGGTGTTATCTTGGTGTGCATTACTCAAAGGCGGGGGCTGCAGACCTCCAAACGCACAAGTACTCGTTCTACCAATCAAATTAGTCAACAGGTATCCGCTGCAAATCAGCGTCTTTCTGCTTAGTTACTAAAGTGCTAATTCATATTGTTCTGCTGGAGGCTGCTTCTGCACCGTTCTAAAGGTGGAACCTCAAAGCTCTCCTTCACGAAAGGCCGTTTGATCTGCCGCTAACTCAGTCATTTCATTTCCTCTCTGCTACGGGCTGCTACCGCTATAATGGTCGCCAGTGTCACTTACTCATACATAACCCTGGCAAACTCTTCGCCCATTGTAGAAATTCAGCCGACATGAAAAATTAAACACACGGCTTCTGTTAGGACACGAGTTGAATTAGAGCGCTCAGTTGCCCCGCTGAAGTGTCGCGCTGCGGGGAAATGAAGACATCATTAAATGTGAGGCTGCTATTGATTCAGAAGAGGTAATAAAGGCAGAGCCAAATTGACATTCCTATCAGACGGTTATGCTAAATGTACTACGTTATTTTTTTATTTTTTTTTATCATTGCCCAGGGCACTCTCAGGCCACAGACCTGCATTTATTAGCCTTAACATTTCTGGAAGATGTGGAGCTGGGTGCGTTAACGCTTTTATTCAAGAATGATTTAGCTATGACTTAAGAAGAAAAGCAGTATAACTGCTCTAGAACTGTTGTTCAGATGATAAAAAAAAACAAACAACAACATTCGGGATATCTTTAAAGGTTCGCATTTTTTCCACTTCGATACAGGAAACTTAAATAGCAATCAAAGCCGGTGGGTTGTAACATTCACCTCTTTGTTTTGAAGTTGTGATTCAGTCAAACCTCCCACAAAAGGTTCCCTGATTTATAGAGCTTGGACTCAGTTATGCAAATGTGCAGTTCCAGCTTATGCTTTGGCTGATTTGAAATGATGGATATTATCTGCAGAGGCTACCGTGTCAAGTGAAGTGATAAACTAGAAGTTAAGCCTGCTGAGAGCAGCGTGCTGCAGCAGGCTTATGAGTGGGCTTTAAGTGATGTTCCGCACTGTGGGAAATCAAAGGTCTCTCAAACACACACTGAAGAGGACTCGGAGGCTTTACCATTTCTTGCCTCATTGGTCAGTGTTGTCTTTATCCCCCTGGTGGGCTAGTGAAAAAAAAAAAACAAAAAAAAAACTATATGCCATTGACTTGCCTGTGCATTCGCACGCACGTTTGTGTGTGCGCTACTTGCACTGAGGCGTGCCTGTGTGGACGCTTGCTACACCAGTGAAAACAATTTTGGGGAGAGCTGCAGGTATATTCGCTAAGAACTGTCAGTGTGGTGCAACACGGTCCAAAGTCGGACCTAACTTCAGCTGAAAGCCAGGTCTATGAAATGTATAATATCGAGTAAATGTTGATCAGGACGTATCAAAGCAGTGTTTTTTTTTTTATTTCCCTGGGTAAGTCTTTGAAGGCTAAAAGTTTATGCATTAGTCATTTTGAAAGAAACCAAAATAACAAACTCATCATGTTAACTGGTAAATATCGCTTTTTTCTGTCTTTCTGTCACATTAAACATGGCTTTGCAGAAGGCAACTTTAGAATAAAAGGTGCAGCGACTGTAAGATCGCTCTGCTAACGTAGAAGTGTTCCCCAGGCCGAGCCAACAAACAGACGTAATGGTGGTGACCGTGAACCTCGCGGCGTTTAAAGAGGCGTTTTTGCCCTATCTACCAACATTAAAGAAAAAAAGATGGGGGGGGGGGGAATTGTCAAACGAGTTGTGAATCGTGTGAATGAAGTTATTTCAAGGTAACCACAGACAAATCGACGTTAAAGCCCAAGCTAAAATAGCCAACTTAAAATATATATCAGTAACTTAAAATAGTGACCGCAGACTGCAGTGGATGTTTTCATGCTGCCATCGAGCTTTCCATGGCAAGAATTTACAATGAAATTCTGCATTAGGAGTGCAAATTTGACATTACACTACCTATTAAACGCTTTGTGCAAAATCGGAGCCCTGTGAACTGATCGTCGCCGACAATGAAAAAACTTCTGACTTTCATATCCAAAACACATAAAACGCAGCAGAACGAGCATCAAGCGTTACCCAGTGTTTATGAACAAAAATGTACTTACCTTCGTACAGAGGAACGCTTCCTCCGCCGATCACGGTTGTGTTCAGCTGGTCCCGGGGTCGGTCCGTCACGTATCCATCATTTCCATTTTTAGGTTTCAGGAAAGGAATAGAAGATCCTCTAAACGCTCGGGATAACGCGTGTCTGAATTGTACTTTCCCTACTAACAACGTTTAACCATTTTTACTAATGTTTTTTTTTTTTTAATTCCCTCTGACTGCAATACGTTCACAATGTAACATCCTGGGATCATGTCAGTGGGAAAGAGGAGCAGCTTCTGCAGGTAAGGGGCGTTTTCCTTCAGGACAGATTGCGATCGCTGGTTGGTGACGAGCCTCCAAGATTGATTGACAGGCGGCGTCACGTCAATTGTGGCCAATTTTCCAGGCCTATCCACAAAACCTTTTTCGAACGGTTATGTATCTGAGTCACCTAGTGAAGTAGAGACAAAGCTGAAATGCTCACCTTATAATACACACAAACACATAGCCTCCCCTTTTCTTTTCTTTACATAAAACACCCCCGTCAAAAAAACATGGTGCTTCTATATGGACACCAAATGTCTGTACGCTGTGAGCGCATTAACCAAAGTCAGATTGCTGGACTTTGCGCCACTATGGCCGAACAAAGATGATTCTGAAGCGGATTCTGATCTTGACCTTTGCTTTGACCCTGGGATTTCATAAAGGTTGCAAACATCTCCAAATCCTTCATGTTTCATGTCACACATACGTTTAAAGTTCAAATAGCAAAAAACAAACAAAAAATCCAGCAATTTTGCTGAGTCTTCCCGTTATCTGCTAAAAGTCTCCAACTCTCGCAGCCTGAATCAGCTGCGAACACGTCTCGGCATTTATAAAGTTTCCCTTTTAAATAGCTTCTTTACATCCATATGCTACCCCCCTGAGTTTGTTAAACACTCACTGAGACTGAAAATAGCTGACTTTGACTCCACGTCTCTCGGTAACTACTTTCACACTGAAGATTTTTTTGTGTCAGAGCAGTTTGCTGTCTCTAGGCACGGTACAGTTTGCTCAGAAAGCTACGATTTTTTTTTTTTTAAAGTCCACCGCTCGGTCACCAGTCAAGGCCGATCCAGCTGAAGATAAGCCGATGAGTCAACAGCTGACGACGCGCTGCGTTTCTAAGTTTAAAGCATGAATGATGGTAAGCAGCAGTAGTTTTAGGAGAAGATGAAGCAAGCAGGAGGAGGATTGTGGCGTTGAATGCATACGCCGTTATTGTTTTAGAAAAGAACGCGTTGGGGTAGATGTCTGACTCACATTTCACGTGTAGTCACTGATGTGAACGCAGCACCAAACCTCCCGTGGTTCCGCAGTGTTGGCTTTATTTATCACCGCTCAAATTGTCTTGGGCTGCCCGGGTACTGATTTATGAACGGCCAGAGGCGACCTAAACAGGGAGCCGTTGATTTATTTTTATTTTTTTGCGGCCGTATCGCTGAACCGCCGTGAAAGTGCCTTTTTGACAGTCTCCTTGCAACAGTTTGCCTGAAGACCCAATTTAAAATGGTGTCTTTGCTTCGTTTATTAGTAGACTCAAGACCCGTTTCTGTCTTCAGATTTTGTTTTTGCCTTGTTGACTGAATTATTTATTATTTCAAGTTAGGCTGCTTATAAGTATATTCCTTTGAAAAAACAGTCGGATACAAGGAAAGAAGTCAAAATAAGTGGGAAAAACAAAAAAAGACCTTGAAAAAACCCGGAAAACACGCAGAGGAAATTCGAGAAAATCAGTAAACTTAAATTCAGCGTACAATTGGGACCGGTCAAAGTTTTTAAGCGTTGTGTTGTTATGTGGAGTAAAATGTTTTATGGAACATAGTTTGCTGCATGAGTGGGTAAACAAAGTCAAACGATGGTTTGCTTTTCTCTCCAATCTCAGCGTTTTGCCACATCATTTTTGTTGTTTACCTGTTTATGTTCATAATTAGTGATCCAACAATCAGCTGCCCATTGATTTTTACCCTGTTCAGTAACAGCAGCTCATAAAAAAAAAACAACTCCCATTTGTGGCGTCTAAACTCATTAAAAACATCTTCTTTGATGCGCTTTGTAATAATTGTAGGGTCACACGTTTTGAGGAGCAAACTTTGCATCCTTTCATTTACTATTGAAATTTAAACTAAACTTCTATCAATGAACCTGCCACCCATCTTACGTTCTGCGTTCCTCTCATTCAATTATCGAATTAAGTTTACACCACTGCATTTCTCTGTCTGAATCAGACGGTCAGACCTCAGGAGAACGTTGGCAGTCGGTATAAGCGGGTATAAGCTTGATCGGTGCATCTCCAGCAATAATCTAGATTAATACCAGAAGTTATTAAGTGATGTTCAGAAATGGACTCTCGCACTGGTGATATTAAAAGGCACCAGAGTTGGGACAGTTAGAGGAAGAATCATGCATATTGATTTGAAATGCTGCTTTGACTCCACGTTGAAGCCCAGTTCTAATTGTTCTCTTTTGGATTATGCAGACTACGCACAACACGACCTAATTAAATGCGATTGTCACCAAAAGGCTTTGGCTGGAATCCATCATCCGGCTCCTTGTCCCTGATGTAATCGGTGGCAAAGCGCTACAAAGAAACGCCTCCTCCCGCGCCCGCAGTGCATTGAATTGCAAAAGGGTTTTAGGGAGACTCGGGGAATGTCGGCGTGTAAGGCCCTAAGAACCGAAACCGCTGCTGGACGTGTGTGTGTGTGAGACCCTCAGGCCCTCAGGCAGCGCTGCGCGACGAACCGTCACACCACCAGAATCCATAGAGCTGGAGGGGCTCGACAGCACCTCGGTCAGCCGCTGGTTAACAACACGGCCCGTCACTGCATCAAGAAATGTCACCTAAAAGGGTTGGAGTCCACAGGAGGAGGAGGAAAAACTATTAACACTTGAACTGAGTTTTTATGAAGTAGTTGCCCAGAAAGGACAGGATTCTAGAACGTTTCAAGCGTGATATCAGAAATTGTGACATTAATATTTTCTATCTAAAACTACAGTAATTGTAATTAGGATTTTAGGACTTTTTTTTTTTTTTGAAAATGAATTTTATAATATTCTTGATAAATAAAAGATGATGATAATGAATGAAATAAATTGGAAGGCCTCTTTGCGATCACCCCAATCTTTAGCTCCCTCCACAGGTTCTCCGTCAGACTCAAGTGGGAACGCTGTCTGGGTCTCTCCAGTCAGAAGAAACATTCTGGTAGGAAAAAAAGGATTATTTTAAACCTCCGTCATTCAGGGGTAGAAATAATTACTGAGTGGCTGAAAACTCCTACTATTTTAAATTATTGCTTGAGGCTAGGTATCCAAATCAAAAGAAGAAAACAGAAATGTTATAGATATTATCACACCCATACGATTTTATATTTTTAACTATTTTGGTACCTATAGCTATTAGATCATGTTGTAGTTTTTTGCTTTAAATGTTTGTGTAAATAGTTTGGTACTGTACTGTGACGCTCTAATATGCCCAATTATCTGCCGAAGCAGTTAAATTGCATCTTTTGTCATGTTTGTAAATGACGTTGCAAAGCTATTGAGTTTTCTTTAGTTTTTAAAAGAGTGCTGTGGATTTATGTTGATCCTAAATGCCACATTAGTGCCTGGCGTCTAAAACGACTCTGGGTGGTTTTTATGATCGATTATTATTTAATGTGCTACATGACACAAACGTTGAATTGTAAGTGAAACCGCTGAGCTCATTCTTGGCTTCATGTGTTTATTTCAGATGCGCTCAGCGTTATCGGTACAGAGTTAGAGTGGCTTAAGAACATGTCGGCTGAGTGCGATCCAATTGTTTTGAGCTTCTGTATCTTCGAGGTGTTTGTCTCTCGAAGCAACAGGAGCTCTTTTTCAAGCTCCCTCTCTTTCACACGCGTTGTCTCAACCGCAGAATAATGAAATCAATAAGTCATCAATATCGAGCCCATTGTAATAATGTGGAAATGAGGCCGGTGGTCTGGCTTGGATCATTAATTGAATTCAATCGGGTTCATGCGGTTCATTACGCCGTGCATGGACTTCCTGTCACAGGGACCTGAGTGTAGTTGCAGTTTTCTGATAATAATTAGATGGCAGTGATTTTTATATCTGCGCGTTGCGTCGTAGCGGTGAGTGTTTGGGATTTAAGTGGAGAGAGCTCCGGATCAAAGCGCGTTCCCGTCCTGCTGAGCAGAATACTGAATGGGGCTCTCACCCTGGCTTTGATGGTACTCAAATTATGCATGCTAGTGAAACTTTCTCATTTGTATACCGGCTTTTGTGGGATTTTTGGATTTTCATAAATTGGATTGTTTGCTTGACTTGTGCCGTTCTTAACATTTAACATTATCTTCCTTTGGGCTGGATCTGGATAAATGAAATGTTGCTGTAGCCGAGGCACAGATGTTTTAAAACAAAAATAGGTCGACATGATTGCGCTCTCAAGGGATATTGCTAGATATTGTTTATTTATGTTGTGTAATTTCACAGAAAGGAGAAACGATGGAAGGACACAGCTCATCCTGACTTTTAAATGACAAACTTAGCCTATAATGTGCTTTTGTAGTCATATCAACCACTAAAAGGGATACAAGAAGTTTCTGGAAGCGGTTGGTTAAACCTGAATTCAATACAGACTGGTTTAGAAGGATTTCAGAAACAACTTTACATTAATCATACGTTTTGTGAAGAATTTGATTGACGTAAATGAATAGGATGAGTATAGTTCCCAAAGTTTAGAATGCTTAATTATGCTAAATGAGCGTGTATTGTTGTTTATTATAGCTACTGTGACTGAGGTTTCTATGCTGTTACATTATTTTGATTAAATAACTATAAAACTTCAATGCAGAACAGGCAGACCATGTTAAGGACTCCTCAGCCTAGTGTTTTGCTCACTAATGAAATTAACAGAACAAATTGGACTTTTATCTTTCTTGCAAAAGTGTTGAAGATGCAGTGCTCGTCTTAAATCTCAAACACCGTCCCGAGTTGTCCATAAACTGAATTATTTTCTATGTTTGGTGGTAATTTATTTTCATTCACTGTCAGATTAAGTCTCATTATTATTTTTTTTTAACCTGTTGCCGCTCTCTGCTAGCCACAGAAAGACTGTGGAAGATCGATGTTCACCACCTGTTTAATAACCTTCATTCACTGCCGACCCGATAAATGGATTAATCAGGAGTAATTGATCGGGGCAGCGAGCTGTGTTAACGGGCTGAATGAGAGTCCAAAAGGGCCCCTGAGGGAAAAGGCTGGGGAATCCCCTGGAGTCCCATGTCGTTATTAACAAGAAGAGCTTGGCATTCAGTGTTAATGCACAGGCCTGAAACTCAGACTCACATGAGTACACGCACAAAAATCCACTTAGATAGAAGTATTTCCATTTTCTCCTTTGCTTTTCAGCCATTTTAATGCTTTGCTCTGTTTTTTCTTTTTTCATATCTGTAAACAGACAAACTACATGATGTTAAAAGCGAATCTTTCTTCGGTCCTCTTCTCCTTTGCACACAAGAAAGTTCATGGGATTATTGGAAATCCATGTGGTCCAGTGTACTGCTCTTAAAATCTAATTTCGTTTCAGCCTTGCTCTCAGATTAGTCCTAAATGGCAACTTTACAACTGGAAGTTCCCATCAAAAAAGCCATGTGCTTGTTCTAGGTCAAGCGGTTGTTTTACCCCAGCAGAGGAATCTCTGCATATACTCCTTCTCTTTAAATGTCCACTAAACTTCTGTATTTAAAAACCTTGAAATGCGTTCGCGTGCCCTGGCTATTGTAGTGATGTCAAACTTATTTGCTTTACCAAGGAAGGCTTTATACCTATAAATCCTCCATTGACACACAAACCTTTATGATTTAATGTATTGCAGTTAAGGTATTGACTGCTATTGCAAACATGGAAGAGGGGAAGGGATAACAAGGACAGAGTGAGAGACGGAGGGAAAGGATAGACACAAAGAAAACGTATAGACAAGAATTACAGAAACAGACAACCAGCTAAACAAAATTCTCTTAAGGCCACCATGGAGAAACTGGGGAAAGACAACCATGAACAAAAAACAAAAAAAAGCACAAAACATCAACACTAGTCTACCTCACTACATCCGCTACACTGATAGTAAATTATCTTTTAAAAAGAATCTGAGACTCCATTTGATGCCCTGAAGTGTTTTTTTTTTTTTTTTTTTTTTTTTGTTTGTTTTTGTTTTTTTTGTTTTTGTTTTTGTTTTTGTTTTATTGGCTGTTTTATTATATTTGTTCTTGTTTTATTGGCTGTTTTATTTTACTTGTTCTTTTGTACTTCCTATAGTAATTTTTAAGAAATTAAATTTTTGGAAATTTTTATATTTGTAACTGTTTTTTACTGTATGTTTTTACTGTGGACCCCAGGAAGACTAGCTGTTTGCCATGGCAACAGCTAATGGGGATCCTTAATAAAATTACAAATTACAAACACCAGCAGCAAAGGTATGGAACAAAGCAGTTGATGCTAATGGGGAGAACTACAGGGCAACACAGCTACTATGTTATGGGTGCATCAGTGTGTGTGAACATGCAAAATATGTGGATATAAGCCCAGTCTCATCCACAGTCAACCAAGTGGAAAGTTAGTCAAGATATAAAGATGAAACAAAAATTAACTTGAACCAGTGCAACGACATTAAATCAGGAGATATCTGGCCTATTCTGTTTGTTACAGTTAATATTCTTGCTGTTGTGAACCAACTTGGGGGGCGGGGGGGGGGGGGGTTATCATAGTTATACAGGTGTTTTTGTTGTTGCTGCATGTAAAATGTACATTGCAGTAGTCTAGATGAGACAAAGTAAAAGCATGAATAACCATCTCAATTTTCTGGGTGGAAACTCCTCTTCATGAGTCTCTGTTTGGAAATATTTCTCAAAAAATTCAACCTGTTTAGGAGAAGTTGTTTTGAATGATTATCAGCAGAGATTAATTGGTCAAAAACAACACGCAATTTCCTTAAATTTAGCTTAACAGCAGAATTCAACCAATCTGTTGCCTAATTAGATGAACCATACTCTGCAAGGTAATCAGACACTGTATTCTCTAAATTCAGTAAAAGGTTTTTGTTTTTAATGGAATTTATTTCATAAACTCAAATAATTCAGAGAGGTGGAATAATTCATGAAGCAGCAATACAGCTGATTATCATCTGCATAAAAGTGATAGGGGATATTATGATGATCTGTCCTAACGAAAGATCCAAAACAGCACCTCGAGGTACCCCGCATGTCTTATATTGAATGTGATATCATAACACAGGATCTAAAAGCTATGGGAGCTCCATCCACATGAAAAAAAATGTTTTGAGCACAAAGTGAAGAAAGAGGATCAGGGAGACTCAAGCACTCTCGAGAGGACAGGAGTGATGGTTTTAGTCGTCCTTTTTGGGCCCACCTGTTGTTAAAGCAGATCAAACGTCTGCAAAACAAACAGGAAGAAAACCAAGTATCAGTGACAACCACAGATGCATTCAATAACTTTGTCATCCTTTTTTTTGAGGTAAATTTCAAAGTGTCTGATGTCAGAGCCGCAAAGCAGACTCACATCTGCCCCCTAATGTTGATTATACGACGTGTAGTTTTCACTGCTTTGGAGGAACGGCAAAAATAAAAGGCGGCTGTGTTTTGGAAGTGTACCTGCTGGATGTCACCACGGCATGTGTTGTTGAGTTGCAATTTATTTTAATTCAAAACTTGTATCAATTTACTCATTAAAAAAGAAAGGTTAGGGTCTGCAAATGCATTCTTCCTAATACGTACACAACAAAACTCTCAGTGGACCTTTTCCTTACAAAAGCACACGGTTTAATGATGTTTTATTCATTACTTCTCAGCTCACACTCATATTTGTTATTGATTTAAGTCAATTTTATGCTCATGGTCACTTTACCCCATTAAATCCCCAACAAGTTAAATTTGACAGCTTCTCTCAGGGTACAAGCGGTTTTATTAATATAAGCTATGAAGGTTGACGAAGGCCCTCCTGTCTGTGTTGTTTTTCTGTGCATGTCTGCGGTTTGGTTCGAAACAAACAAGCTTATAAATCAATGAGAATAATGTGGAACACATGTGTTTGCTGTCATACTTAAATGCCACGTTGTATTGTGAAATATCCCACATTTATCTGCGTTGTTCGAGTGTAAATGAGCATCAGATGTTCAGTAAATTACCTGCGTTCAGATCCAGGATAAAAACAAATAATGTAAGGGCTGTCAGGTTTTTTTTTGTTAATGGGAATTTAACCATCTTCCTGTTGTGAGTCACTTACTTGTAATCATTATTTACATTGTTGTGATGCCGTTTCTTTATGGATGTGACTGATGTTTAGTGAGTTATTGGGTTTTTCTAGCATTTTCTGGTTCAGATTAACGTAAAAAAGAGGGGAAACGACCGCACGATTTTTCCCAACAGTTTGCGCTGACATTTTCCTAGACTGACGCAAACATCTCTCTTCTCCCTGTGGACTTTAGAGCCGTATTTCTCCAAACTGTCCTGCCATTTTCAGACAGTGTATTTTAAAGGGCACATCTTTTTCCTGAGAGTTTAAATCTAAGCTTGGAGAAGGTAGAAATGTTTACATATAGATCGTTTTTGGCACCTGTTGCATTCAAAACAGATTTTTCAATTGCAACCAACAATGGAGACATCTGACCTTTGACCGTGGCTCTGTAATGAACTTAATCTGCTGTCAAGGGCTTTTGGCTGACGTCCATTGACGTTTCGTGCTTTTGACACACTTCTCTGTTAAAATCTCCACAATGTTTGTTAATGGCAAGAACTGCCAAGCAATAAATCCTGTGTTGCACCATTCCCAGTTTTATGTTCGCCTTACATTACTAAAAGCCAAAATGGTCAACTACGCAGACATTTTTGGACTTTCTATAACTTTCCCAGACAAACAGGCTACATTTATTAAAAATCAAACAGATAAATATATTTATTTTCAACAGTATACAATTAAATAAAATGGGCATAAACATGCTAATTTTACATAGATTTTACATACATCCTTATGATATCCTGCCCCTCTCTTACACCTGAACATGCATTCATTCCGGTCTCCCCTCACCCGTTAAATCGTTAAAGAATCCCCACAATAGTCAAATCTCCTCATCCACCTCAGTGATGGCACGACCATATACACATCGTTAACGGTAATAATTGATGCCCTTTGAGCAACCTATCCTGCCTATTTAGCCAAGTCTTTTTTTTTTTTGTTTGTTTGTTATAAGCCAAGCAAAGGTCCTTTTTCTTCTAAACCTGATTGTATGTGTATTTGCTTCAGTTTAACACAATAAGACACAGACTGCAGAGGGATTTGTGCGCTACCTGAGGTCGTGTCGCCCAGCTTTTTCCTTTGTTTTAAACTCTCAAAAGAACTTTCCGTTCGCGAGGATCGGTCTTGACATTCACCATGCAGGGAAGAAAAGGGCACGACGTGAACAAATCAAGCTGGAATGAATGAACTGATGTGATATAGTGCGCCGTTGTGTATATGGCTGCATGTAAGTGTCAAGCGTAGACCCGCTGAGTCCCACTAGCACACTGACCTTTTACTCATTTGGTGGGAAGACGCGGGGGGGCCTTAATTAGTTTCACAATAACAGGCCTTCAAACCTTGTTCAGCCAGAAGGTTGCACATAACCCACAGCAGACATACAGCACATGCTCAGTGGGTCTATGGTATGGTGTTTGTAGCACACTCTGTAAAAGGTCACCTGGCTGTGGTGTTATGACCCACGCATCAAGGAGATCTTTAAGTTATTAGCTAATAGCGGTGCACAGAAACCAACTGGCAATGCCGCAGTGGCTCTGATCATTAAACACGCTGTTTTCTTTCCAACTAATTATGTTCTGCTTTCAGTAAAAAGAAAAAGAGAGAATACGCTAAATTAAAGGCAGTGATGACTCCATCACTGGGGCCATCCAGGAAGGAAGCACAGCTCAACAAAGAAGCATTGAGCCGGGGTTATTTTCTATTGGGGAGAAAAACGGAGAGAGTACAGTGCTTATTGGCAGCAATAGCCCTGACGGCGGCGTCCTCCAGGAACGAGATACACCTCAACACAAAGGCGCCGAGTCAGGAGTTCTTTCTGTTAGAGATAAAGAGAGTAAATGTAGTCAGAAGCAGCAATAGCAGTAACACCATCCAGTGAAAAGAAACAGCTGCACTGAGTTACGACTAATTTTGTATCAGCAAGGAAAAAAATCATTGAGCGTACACATGAGATTTTGCACCAGTCGCTCTGTGAATGGCGCCAGCCGGGATTGAGACGCAGCTAAATAAAGAGGCACCACTCTGCACGGCACAGAGAGATAAATGGCAACGATACGTCTTTCAGCGGCACCGTCCAAGAGAGGGACTCGCATAAATACAGACGCAGTGTTCCAGCAGAACCTTCTGTGAGAAGAAATGCCGGGAGCACCGCCCTGTGACTGTAAAGAAAAGCAGAGAGGTAACTTAAGTTTTAACAGAAAAGACAGGAACGGTTATTCATTCGTTTTTCCTGATTGACTTTAATGAAACCTTTTATAAGCTCTCGGTGAACTTCACCAGTTTAGGCCACCCAACACCCAAAAAACCCAACATTTGACTGTATTATCACTATGTCTTATTGCCCTGGCTGGAAAAAAAGTGTGTTGCTCATGAATGGTTTAGCATCGCAAAAGAAAACTATTTACCCTCTCCTTTCAAAAATGTTCTTAAATACCAAAACTTTTACAGCTGCAGCATTTATTCATACATGAGTGCAAGTTCAGCTCTTTGGGTGGGTGACCTCATTCAGGCTCATTAGGAGCTTCAGGATGAATTCGGTGTCAAAAAGCTGCGCAGTAGGGAGCCTACGCCGCCTGCTCGGGGCTGATGGCGTGTGTCACGACTAGCAACATAACCCACAGGTCACCGGTTACTTTATTTCATTTTCCTGTTTATCTCATTGCTCTCTGCCTGCACCAGTCTAGTAAATGGTGTTGACAGTAATGTGCTTTAGTTCCACTTTTCTGTGTTGATATTTATTTGTGGGTTCAGCGCGATCTGTCTCCCGAAAGGTTAATGCACATAATAAGACGTATTAAAGTCTGCAACGTGAACATTCATTGATGCAAAGGTATTACAGACAGCCGTAGGTATATTTTGGATGTTCAGGATAGTTTATTGTTTAAATGGAGAGTGTGGGAGTCCAGCCAATCTAGGATAGGATTTCATGCCTTGTGTGTCGTCCTCCCACAGATGAAGACGGTGAGCGTTGCTCTGGTGTTGTGTCTCAACGTGGGAGTGGACCCCCCTGACGTGGTCAAGACATCCCCCTGTGCCAGGCTGGAGTGTTGGATAGGTGAGTGAATCCTCTCTTCATTATCAGACTTACGATTGAGATAAATCCATTTTTAACCACAAACTAAGGTGATCTTGGCATGGAAAATTCAAAATCGAGCCATTTCTGCTGTGGTTTTTGCTGCCAAACCCGTGGTGGTGGTGGTGGTAGTGGGGGGGGGGGATAAGCAAGTAATTCAATTATTAAGAAGGGATTAAATAAGCATAATTCACACAAACATTTCTGCAGGCTCTTCTCAAACTAGCATCCACGTTTTTCCTTTTTTTCCCTCCTTCCTTTCTGTGAATTGTTGTTCTCTTGGTGCGCGTTACCTTGGAAACGAGAGGCTGATGCTCAGATATGCATTAGCCAGCACAGTTCAGATGTTACAGATCTTTGTCCCATATGGGAGAAATAGCTCCCTTTGACGTTTGTGCTTTAGGGGAAATGAAGGTTACATCGTGCTGGCTGCTAAAAACCATAAACCAGACTTTTGAAGTTGACCGCTGCACTGAAACGTCCACATTCTGGGTAAAGGTGTTTGCAAAGGCAGCAAGATCTCCTGCTTTGTTCTTAGCTCTTATCCTGCAAGACGTTTCTGTAGGCAGTGGTGCTATAAACCATAGCTTCTTTTGGTCTTTGCGCTCTTAGTTTTAAGTTGACCTGATTGGGCGTTGGTTCAGCGTCTCTTATTTGAAATGTTATCCACATCACACTCTCTCTCCGAAGAGGTGCACCAAGCTTGATGCTTCAATGCTCAGCTGAGGCCTTTCCTCAGAACTTCCTGCAGTCAGAGCTGAAAAAATATGTTTAAGAAGCTGTTACTGAATTAAATATATATATTTTTTGATTTTCCAGTCTTTTTACCTGGTTCAATTTTCTAAAGACTAAAAGTTTATTTTATTTGAACTAGTATTAGTATTTTTTCATCTTTGATGTTTAAAATCACTCTTGATTTTGACATTTTGACCATCAGTATTTTGGGTTTTGACCTATTGACTGAATGCAGACTTCTGCTTTCACCTGTTTTCTCTCCAAGTCTGTAATTCATGATGAACTGGACCTACGTTTCCTAAACTGAGTCTGCATTAAAACTGCTGTTTCTTTGACCCTTTTTTATTAAAGCAAAATAGAATCTAGTCTAAATTTCTCTATACCACATTCTGAAAATCAGAAGCCAATTTCAGCTTCAAGTTGTTTTGTTATCCTTGAACCAATGGATAATAAGACCCGATTAATTTTCTTTACAGTTTCAAGGTCAATATTTCCTACTCAAACACCCAGAATATTATTAAAAACGCAAAAAAAAAATCTAGATATTTGAGCCTGGAAAAGGCGTGTCCAAAGTGTGGCCCGGGGGCCATTTGTGGCCCCTGTACTGATTTTGGGCGCCGCCCCCCCCCCCCCCCCAACTGCATTTCAAGAACGATTTGGTCCACCAGCACAGGTGGCTGATGCAGATGGAAGGTTTTAGTTTTCAATTAGGGCAAAATCATTACAGAAAAGTAAAATTCCTACAGTTAAAAATGTTAAGTACAACACAAAGTGTTCATCTTTTAATAAACACACTTTTGACATTCTCTTTAATTTCATAGCAGCATCTACCCAATGACATTTAATTACTCAAATGCAGACTTTGGTGCATTAAAATCGGCTAATTACAGCAATGTTTGCAAAGAACAACTGACCCAAATACTGTTCTTATATTGCTAGACTAAAAAGAGTTCAGTTTATCATTGTTAGAGTCAAATTAAATTATTCGAAATAATTTGCAAACTGGATGACCATCTTTTGATACAACAAATGAGCAGAAGCCTTTTGTTTTTAATTTTGGATCTACAGTGATTTAAACATTTGTTTCCTACAAAAGATCTGACTATTTTAATTATTTAAAATGATCCTATTTTGTAGAGCAGGTACAAAGTTAACATCATTTTTTTGGTTTAAAAAAATTGTGTTCATTCTATGGCCCTCGAGTTCCTTTGACATGGCAGTTTTGGCCCATTTACCGAAAAGTTTGGACACCCCCGCTTTATGTGATAGTCCAACTCAAACTAGCATATTTGTGGAGCGAAAAGATGATGTTTTTTTTCTTTTTTTAATGAAAAGTGTGGTGTGTATTTACGTTCACTCTGTTTCCTCTGATTCCCCTATACAAATTTTGACACTGCCAACCAGCTTCTGAAGTTATTTAATTGGTAATAAGGGTTCACCTGTGCGTGATCTAACCTCAGTATAAATGCAGCTGTTCAGTGACCTCAGAGGTTTGTAAGAGAACATTAGAGAACAAAAAGGAAGGAGAAAGGCAGCAGATAGGCGGAAATAAGGGTATGGCACAACTGCAAAAGAATATATTTGCACCCCAGACTTTATTTACGAGTTTGTTTGTTTTTCTTAGAAGAAAAGCAAATTAATTATATCTAAGAAGCATATTTCCGATGGTTGGTTTTCGCTTGCTGAGAACAATTTAACAAATCTTTCATCTTCTGTTTTTTTCCTCGCATGTTGTGTTTATTGAATTCCCATCGGTGTTATACGTGTGAACTTTTTTTTAGCTGATGTCATGTTATTTTTCAAAACCCTTCACTTTTGTGATACATTTTTAATACCAAAACTGCACTTCCTTACTACTCACAGCCTGAATGTTAAAGTACTATTTGTATCTGACTCGATTTTCCAGGTTGTTTTCAATTCTTTTTTTAGATGTGACAGTTTTGTGCATTTGGCCTAGGTGTTTGTGAGTCATAGGTTGCAGTGTGGTTTCACTCGGTTTGTTTTTCTTGTCAGATCCTCTGTCGATGAGTCCGCAGAAAGCCCTGGAAACCATCGGGGCAAACTTGCAGAAGCAGTATGAAAACTGGCAGCCCAGGGTGAGTGGTAAAAAGCCTCCCTATTTTACCAGGCGCTAGCCAGTGCTGCATTTACCACACAAACACACACACCTATGGATCGTGTAACGACTTAAATCACACCACGTTTCAGTAACTCTAAAGTGAAGCACAATAACTTCCAGATTTACTTTTTGTCTTGTATCATCTCCATTTATCCAGTACGTTCACCTGACTTTCCGTAAGTGACTATGTCTCAATGAATTTCTCTGCCTTTAGAGCTTTAATCCACTTTGCCATCTTGGTTTATGAAAACCCTGTATTTTCAGTTTTAAACTGCATAACAGGCAACCTGATTTCAAATACAGTGTAAAGTTTGATGCAAATAAAGAAAATAAATACTGCTCCTGTCACTGGCCTTAGAGGTAGTCAGCTGAACTGAAACGTCAAGGCTGGTTCACACAGCAGGATTTTAAAATAGTCGTCCAATTTATGTAATGATAAAAAGTCGTAGATAAAACTGGTTTGCTCGTCCAGTGTGTGGTTTTTAAGGCTTGGGTTTGTTTCCTGAAGGCTGGCATCAGAGGTTACCTAATTAAACAACGCTGAATGGGGTCCACAACTTAACGCATTACAATGCATTCAATTTAGTAAAAAGTCAATAAAAGTTTAAGAACACTAAAATTGTCAATTACAAAATCAACATAATGCATAAAAGTGCAAATATTTTCTGCATTAAATGTTTCTTACAACCTAACCTCTTGTTAGAGACCAGGTTTCCCTGGTTTCTGTGCTTGGTGCCTCTGATGAACACCAGGCACTTTGCTTTGAGCTGGCCACTTAAGGTTGTAAAATATAAAGTATTGATTAACACGTTGCATAAAATGGGATGGAAATATGCTGCCCTATCAATATTTTATCTTTCCCACCAATATTACTGACTAGACATGTTCTGTCTATTTAATCTGCAAAGGTTTGATTTGCTCCGATTGACAAAGTTTAGGCACCAAAACACACATCGTCCTGTTGGGCGTGTTGCTGAAACCCGCGTAAAAAAAAGAAGAAAAAAAAAGAAAATGTCATCACGTGCACGCAGAAATAGAAATGTAGCAACACGTGGCTGCTTGGTGTGATGGTTCAGAAGAAATACATAAGGTAAGAGGAGGTGGAGGAAGAACGACTCCAGAGACGGAGCCGCGAAAGAAATGTGAGCTCGGGTTTGGTTGATCCGAGAGGTCAGCAGCAAATGGTGGTAGGAGCCCAGGAGGAGGAGGAGGAGTGGGAGGGTGAGAAAGCTGTTCCTGTTTCCAGCCTGAGGATTCAGAGCTCTGCGGAATCACGACGGAGAGCAGATTTCGCCAACACACCTTACATAAAGTGTTGACAAAGCAATCAATTATGCTGCGGTTATTACCCGCTTGTCACAGCGGGGTACTTTTTTTTTTTTTTTTTTTGCTGTAAATAATTGTACATGAGTTGGTAAATATTATACCTGAGAGCAAATTAGCATCCATTAATTTTGCACTTTCCTGTGTACTGCCTGCAGCGTTTATTTGTACCAGCGGCGTTAGCAGCGCCTGCACCGCCCTGAGAGTTTAGTGTTGCCAGCTCTGCTGTCACAAATCTAAGTCTATATTTGCTTCAGTGCTCGAACATTAACCCTCGTGGCCAGAAAACGGAAAGAAAAGCAATCTCCAACCCAGCTGCCCACTCACTTTTTCTACCAAGACTTCCTCCCGCTACTTCTTCCCTCTTTGTTGTTCGCTGACCTTTCCTCATCATCATTCTTTAGTCTTCAACATGAAAATATTTTATTTTCAATGAAGGCTCTCTCATGTCTCTCTCAACGTAACAACAGATGTTTTTTTTTCTTTGTCATTCACGTACGTATACAATTTGTTTTATTCAGTTTTTCTGTTTTATTACACATGGCTTAAAAAAAAAAAGTCATGTTCTCCATGATTTTGCAAGACATATAATGGATATCATTTGTTCTCAGGTATAGATAATGAATTAATAAATTATAGCTAATGTTCATGGCTTCAGAAACTCCAGAATTTTATTGATTGATTTGAAACTTCTCTGCATTAACACTTCATGAATGCAGCATTTCATACCAGTGTCTGAGGTGACCAGAGACGCACCACAAAGGATGCAAATATGGCTGTTGGTCAGTCGTCATCTTAATTCACCCCCAGTTTTGACTAGAGATCAAACAACTACAATTCGGTGGCCAACTTATGATCTCTGGGTGTTTTAGAGTTTTGCCAATCGATTTTAGCCAGTGCTGATTCCTTTGAGGCTTTTTTTATGAGCTGTAAAAATAAGAGCATTGAAAGTGTTTTCCAGTCTTTCTGCTGTTTGGCAAGGCAAGTTTATTTGTACATGAACAGTACAGAACATAAGAAAAGAAAACATTGCAGAGTAGCAGCAGGTCAAGATAAGTTGGACTACACACTTGATCTAATGATGTTTCAGTTAATTACAGCGGTTTGAGCTGAACATTAACATTTAACGCTAAACAAAGTTTTTTAACCTTGATTTAAAGGAACTCAGGGCTTCAGTGCTTTTAGATTCTTCTGGGAGTTTTTTACAGATAAGTGGCGCATAGGAACTAAATGCTGCTTCTCCGTGTTTGGTTCTAGTCCTAGGTATGCAGAGTAGGCTGGAGTCAGAAGACCTTAATGGTCTGGATGGTTGATACACTGATAACAAGTCTGTGATGTATTTAGGTGCTAAGCCATTCAGGGATTTATAGTTCTGGATCAGCTGCAGCTGTCTGATCCACTTTTAAGCCAGACCTGTGAAAACACAGCTGGACCGAATGATGTACATCGCAATATCACTTTAGGAGGACTGCACAGAAACCCACTCTGTAGCTCCCTCTAGCAGGTTCTGGGTCTAACCCAGAGTCTCCTCCCAGTGGGTTGTCTCCAAAAACTCTTTTACAACAAGTGGCCTGTAGGAGCACCGATCCCGTGGCCAAAACATTTCAGTAGAGGGGAGCAGCACAGCAGTACGACACAGATGTTTGAGAGCGACATAGGAAGGCCAGGAAGGCTCTCTAACGTGCGTCAGCGATGTCATAAAAACCTCCCGGACAACATAAGCTAGCTGCTGACGAACAGCCCCCTTCCAGCTGCACTACGCCAGACTCATCCAGAGAAGCAGCGAAACGACACACCAGCAGCCCCCCCCCCCCACCTGAATCATTTATGGAAATAAATGCTTCAATACATACGTTTTTATCGTGACAGAGTTGAACTGAGCGCCCAGATCTGCAGACGAGGCCCCTGTCCACCTGTCCATCTCGCGCTCCGTCCTTGCGGCACTTAGACACGGACACACTTCAGTACCTTGGATCAGACCCAGAACTGCATTATTATTCATATTTTGTGCATCCTGCTTTTCACAATTACCATAATCTGTAGCTGGCCTCATTCATCCTTCCTTGCTGTGTTTTATTACTTTTGGCTTTATTTTGCTTTATTATGAAGCTCAGACTGTGGTTAGAATTTCATAATGTCAAAAAGAAAAGCCCTTGCAATATCGTAGATTTCAGTTTAGCTTTCATTTTCTTGTTGTGTATTCTACTTCAGTCTGCCTCAGCTGCTTTTCTATGCTCTTTTAAGCCTTACTTGTTCACTTTCATATTAGCTGTGCCTGTCACACTCCTTTTTTCCTCCCTCTCAGCCCTCTGTTATTTGTTTGGGAATCCTGTTTGAGGCTCTTTCCTCCACTCTTGTTGGTTGGTCATCTCTTAAGATGAAAAGCGACACGCTTGTCTTGTCAAATCGCCTTTTCAAAGCCAACACATCGCAGCTAAATTGCCGAACATGTTGCAGCTGCCAAACAGGTTTAATCTGGGTTATTCTTATTATTTTTTGTGCATTTGTGGGGTGGCTGCTGCCTGCAGACCCCTGCTGTCCTCTCGGCTAACGGCCTCTGCATTATGTATCGTTGAGCTGTGCCTCGAACACTTGGCCCCTGCTTGCGTCTGAGCTCTTTCCATCACCAAAGATACAACAAATTGAGATGCTGAGATCTGATGTAAAACTCCATTGTGGTTTGTGATGATGCAATGATGATAATACATTTCAAAAGGCTTTACTGCCTGTTATCAGTGTAAAGAGTAAATTATGTATTTTATTTCTCTTGAAATGCCCTGTACCAGACCCTATTTAAAGGATGATTATTTGTTTATGTTGGCTGTACTACCTTGCTTCTTTTGATTTTTTTCCTCCCACAATAAAACCAGCACTCTTGAGAAGTCAACAATACATTTAATTATTCCCAGAGCCTGGATAGATTGCTGTCTGGGGCCTATGCATGTGATGAACCCAAGAGGGGGAAAAAGACATTTAAACTGCTTTAATACTCAACGTTTACCAACGTTATTGTATTTTTATCATTCGGCCCAACTGTTGACAAGCTGCTTGTAGGGTTTTAAAGTTTGTTTCTTTTCTAAACTGAAATCTATAAAGTTTGATAATTTGCGTTGGACTTTAAACAGATGGATGGTGGCGGAGTAACCGGATAATATTTAAGGAATCTAGATGCACTAGTGTAATGACTGATCATACACACACACACATATATATATATATATATATTAGAGATACAGTTGTCCATTTTTGTTTCCTTCATAATCTACTTACCTGCAGAAAACTTTTAAGTATCGGTGCATGACATCTACTTGTAGCGAAAGTGTTTTGAATTTCTTCAGACATTGCTGTCACAGTAGCTTCTTGTAAGTCTTTCCCCTTTCATCACATATCTATGAACCAACCCTCTCCAGTCTCTTTAGTCTCCGTTGAAACCTTTTGATTGCTGTACTCTGAAAGTATATTTGGGTGTGTCAAGACTATTTTTACATCCCAACTCTGTATTTATCATGCATACGCATTTGGGTTGGCTTTAAGCTGCTGGAAAGGATGCGGAGCAGGAGGAGACAACACAGGAGGCCAGGATGTGACTCAGCGACTCAGCAGTGATCATATACCCGCCCTTCATTCAGCTATTTTATATAATACAGTTGATGCGGATAAAACTGTGTTGTACTCACTGCATTGTCAGTCCATCAAGCTTCCTGGCGAGAGGAGTGTGTGGATGGGAACTTTGGGGTGTTTATGGACAATGGAGCAAATTGGAGGCGAGTTCAATCAGCAGCAGACTTTTAGAGGATTTCAGAAATGGCTTTTAAAAAAAACACCCAAAACCGCTCATCCCTGAAGACTGTTTTCCCCCTATGGGAGTCGTCTGAGTCACTTTGCTGCCTGTCACCAGGCCTTTTCCTCTCTACTCGGATGAATCGGTTCCATGCCTCCATATTTTTTATTGTTCTTCAGAATTAAGCACATTCTTCCCAGTCAACCATAACAGCGAAGCTAAATTGAAAGTTTTTCTTTGCTCTAAACGTTTTGTCAATACAAAACTTTCATTAATACAACAAAGTCTGAGCTCATCAAATGAATGAAAGGTGGGCGGAGGGTGATTTCAGGATTTTTTTAATCAAATGAAAAAAGGAACATTCATATTTATCTTTGAAATGTAAAAATCTACTTTTTTGCCCATAAACTGCGTAAGCTAAACAGTAACATTAAAGTAGCGCCTAAAGGTGCTACTTTAATGTTACTGTGTAATGTTCTTAGATTTTATGTGAACTTGTTTAGTTCTGCACTATTTGTTTTAAAACTGTCATAGTGCTGTCCTCTTATGGTTAAACAGTGGCTTTCGCAGTTGAGTCTTCCTATTGGTTCAAACCGCACATGCTTTAGCCATAGCCCTGCGTTTGGGGGCGTGAAAGATCCCCCACGTCAAATGACAGTTCTCTGGCAAAAAAAACCCCAGATGTCGCTCTGGTCACTCCATGTTCCAACAACTCACTTTCCCTCGCCCTGGCTGCCACTGCAATGAGCACGGCTTAACTCCAGGCTCACACTGAATATGGTCCAGATACAGTTCCGGCGCCACAAGGAACCCAAATAATAAAAAATCAGGCACTTTACAGAGTCAAATTCAGTCAGTCAGACAAACAATTTAATTGTTTTTTCAGTCAAACTGAACTGTTTGCTTTCATCTGTATGTCCAAATGAAAAAAATACATTAAATACATGTTACAGATGAAGTTGCAACTGAAATAATTTTGAATTTTAGCTGCAGGAATAATGTTGCTTTGTTTTAATTAATTTTAGCATAAATACCATAAACCCGCTAATATAATTCTATAGAAAACTTCCAAATCTGGGCATTAATTTTGCAGTATACAAAAAATGGTAATTAAACCAGAAGATAATGACAACATGGTGACTGTCACTAATTTTAGATTGTCTGCTTATGTGTAATCATTGTACAAATTGTTGCAAATTATAGCAAAAATATACACATCTTAATTTAATATGAAATTAATATGAAACTTGACCCAAAGTAGGGTCCCACAGAGCCGTGAGATATGAGGTGGGTGGTTAGAAAGTTCTGATTGTCTGCTTAGAGCGCAGGACTGATCTTGACAGCTCTCGTTCGGTAAACGGCCCCATTTTCATCTGATTTGTTAATTTTCTTGTTTCCCATTAGGGTCCCTGCCAGAGAACCACATTTAGCCCTGAGCGGCATGACCAATTAATTTTGCGTAATGAGCTGTTTGTCATGAAGCCTGACATGGATGCACTGTTTTTATCAGTGTACAACAAATTTGCTGCCAATACCACAAATGTGCTGAGGCGCTCTTGTTCCTTTAATGGCAACTAAAACCATCTGTATAAGCTTTTTTTTCCCTTGTTGCTTCTTTGAATGATTGAGTTCTTCAGATTTTTTTTAGCCTTCTCATTTCCTTTTTCCCATTAGTGCTGAATGGTAAGACAACACTTGGATTCATTGGGTCATCTACTCCTTCACTCTGACATCTCTTTCTATTATTGAATGATTGCTTCACAATAGTGTGACCTGTACCTGTGCTTCCTCTTGTAATTTCTGTATGTCTGTATAAATATTCAGCATTCTCCTCTTCTACCTTAAAGAAAATTACTTTTTTTTACCCCACCTTCCCTCTCTTTATCTGGTTTCTGTCCATTTTAGTGAAGTGCGAGGCAATTTTATCTAAAAACTGAATGTCCTGTAATGGGCTCATTTTTATGTGTTGCTTGCCGTACTGTCTCGTTTTAGCAATATTACAATTATCATTAGCAATGAAAGAGAAAGTTTATTCAAAAAGCAAAAACGTTGGAGCCATAGTAAATGGAGACCCCATTAAACTGTAATCAAACTCTTATCAAATGCTCATCTGGGAAGTTTTTTTTTTTTTTTTGCTGAGCTACATGTGCTTGTGTAATGATGATGCCAACTCGCAAAGAGTTTAGTAATGCATTTCCCATTTCCTGAGCAGCACATTGAAATAAATGAAATATTTTATCATCTCCCTGTGCTGAATTTAAATTTTTCTTGGTTTCTCTTCATCTGTAAGCTCTGAAGACAAATGTATCCAATATTTCTAATAAAATGGTCCAAGTAAAACACTTAAGGTCAGGGTCACCTAGATTATCTTTCCTCTGTCTCGGTAACCTGTCTCAAACAAATAGATTTTTTTAAAAACTTTTTTGTGTTTTTTTACTTTGGCATCTTATATGAAATAGGAAAGGTTTCTTGATTGAACAGATAGACTCAAAGTACTGTTTTACAGTTAACTTAATTTCAGCTCCTACTGTCACAGAAACATTGTAATCAACAGAAAATGCTATGAAACTTGAAAATCATCTAATTTTATATTTGTACTTGAGAAAGTGATCTTTCAGATCTGTGTTTCTCTTACAACCTGAAAGATTTGTTACCTTTACAATGGCCCTCACACATAAAAGAACAGTGACAGAGAGACTGCGTTGGACGGTGCAGGTTTCTGCGTGATGTCACAACCGTTGCTCTTTTCATTGACATCTTGTAATATTTCTTAAAGTTGGGAGGCTTTGCCTTAGAAATGTCAAAATAATATCATTTCACCTCTTTGATTATAAGCTTTTTAAGTCTAAAATAGTGGGTGTGTTGGAACACAGGGCATTAAAAACATTCAAATGAAAAACCAGAATTTAGAAGAACATATTATGATGCTCTAAGACCCACACTGAGGCAAGCTAACACACTATTGGAACATCATAAAAGAAAAGGGGCATGCAGAATTAAATCAATATAATGAAAAAGATGGTTTGAGTACAATAGTAACAGTATTACAGTAAGATGAACACTGAACACTGACTACAAACAACATTCCTATAATACATTCGGATACATACTTCTAAATGATTAAATAAAGGTTTTATTGCTGGAATGGCACCTTCTGCTGGAGGAAATCAACCCACTCAGCTCTCCAGAGCACAAGGTTTTCCTCAGACGTTCCTCTTGTCTCCAAATGGAAAGAATTTTCTTTATCAGAAGCTTTGCAAGCTGCATGTGTTTCATGAAGACGTGTTATTGCAAGCATCTCCTATAATGTGTTGTCACCACCGGCTAAAACATTTGTGATAAAACAGATCCCGATGCGCCACATAAAAGAAAAACTACATCGCACCCTCGGCTCAGAATTTGCATTATTCAGCTTCCCCGCCTTCATCGCCGCTTTAGCTTCAAAGCCTATTTTATTGTAATGTAATTACTCAGTAGAAAGTGAGAAGCCTTGTTTGCTTACTTTTTACAGTTTGACCAAATTCTCATTGATTATTTTTGTTCATTTGACTTCTGTAAGAAACTAGCTTATAATTTGCTTCTCAAACTTTGTTTAATTTAAGATAAAAAATATTAAACATATTAGCATTCTTGATTTGTAGTTTTGCAATATAAAGTTTTTCAATTTGATATTTCAAATGAATTGAACTTTCATAGCCTGCGATAGACTGCCGACCTGTCCAGGGTGTACTCCGCCTCTCACCCATTGACAGCTGGAGATGGGCACCAGCACCCCTCGCGACGTCAATAGGGATAGACGTGTTAGAAAATGGATGGATGGATGGATGAACTTTCATAGCTGTTTTCTAGTTAAAAAACAAAACCTGCCACTGCACGAGGTTGTACACTACGAGTCATTATTCACTCATACACTGATGTGTACAGATTGGTAGGAACTGTGGGTTAAAATCATGAAGCTGGAGAAGGCTGGAATTACAGGAAATTGTGACTTGATCTCATATTATAATATAGTCTTATTCTTCTCTGACCCCAAAACGTCATTAACACCAAGGCAGGCCTTTCAGGATTAAAAGGGTTTTTGAAGCCTGTCACAGACTCGTTTCACATTTTCTCTCCACTCGTTTACTCTGCTGCCCCACATCTTACCGCAATACATTTAAAGATTTTGCTTCTTTACAGTGGTAAATGGGCAAAATTTATATAGCTCTTCTCTAGTTATACCGAACACTTAAAGTGCTTTATGCTAGAGCCGCATTCACCCAATCACACTCACTAATATGCACATATTCATACATCAATACGCAACTCGCACAACAAACCCACGACTTTCAGATTGCAAGACGACTGGCCTCTAGGGTTGTCATAACACAAAAATTTCAAACTTGATACTGATAAGAACCTTTTTTTTTTTTAGGCACGGGGTTCTTTCTGGTTAAGGGCAAAAGATATCATTAATTACAATACGACAAAATTTGAACTTCCTTAATGAGGCCAAGCCCAAAAAGTAGGGCATAATTCTGCCCTCGTTTAGACAAATGTATGATTTAAGTGTAACTTATACTTTTATTGAAACACTAGCACAGTTTAAGTGTTAATATGCTTTATGAAAGTGATTACTTTTGATTCAGTTGGGTAATTATTTTATTTTATTATAATTGCTCATCTGTAGTGTGCCACAATATGCGTCCAGTTCCCTGTAAATTTCCTGTTGAATCAAAACAATTATAGATCCAGAGGTAGCTTAGTTGAACAGAAACCCGTCATTGGGCTGTTGTTGTCCATGAAGCTAATATTTAAACGGACAGTATTATCTCATGTCGTTGAGGACGTTTACTACTTCACTGTTGCAGATAAAAGAGCTTTACAGACCTTTTGGGTTGCTCTCAAACATCAGTGTCGTAGGATTAGCATGTAGAACTAGCATAACTAATTTAATCTTTGCTTTCCACCTGCCTCAAAGGGAAAGTCCCTCTAAACAACGTTTTTGTGTTTGCCGTGTTGTCAAATGTTGGTTGAAAATTTGTCTGGCTGTACTCCACATGTTAGCAGAGTTTTAACTTATAAGATATTTGTTGTAGTCAGGTGAAGCTGCAGAGAACGAAGGGGCTGAGTCTCTGTCATTGCAGCACTGCTCCCGGAAGAAGTGCGACTATTTATAAACTGACACAAATTAGTATGTTTCAATATTTATTTTAATTTTAGTATTGATAGAATAAATAGTACTTCGGTTAACATAATGACATTTTCAGCTGAGGGGAAAAACAGTTTGGCCATATTGGATACCCAACACGTGTTGGTGAGGTAAAACCCAACATAACAAATACTATTCTAACAATTTTTCCTTCTACTGCTTCCCATCTGTTGTGGTCAGATTTTCATGACCGTCGAGTTTGTGAACTAGTCTGTTTCGGTCCTGCTGTTTCAAACATCCTAATTAAACCCCTCCCAAAAACAAAATGAGAAAGAGACCAAGGGTCCGAGACCACAGACTTCTAACATGTACATTTTTTCGAACTATAAGGCGCACCTAAAATCCTTAAATCTTCTCAAAAATTTAAGCTGCTCCACTCAATGACTATTTGGAGCATTACGGTACTCTTTGTCATTACCTGGTCAGACCTCTGAGCTGTCTACAAGACTGCCTGACTGTAATGTCTAAACTTAAGGTCCCCACATACTCGGGTGTAGTTCACTCCGCAAAGGTCCGCGCGTACTTGAGGCATACTCAAGGCGGACTCTGCGTGGACTCCGCGCATACAGGTACGTGTCACACTATAAACTACTCGGAGGCAAGAAGTCTTTACATCGAACTGTTTTATTTGTGACACCGAGCTTGATACACTGAGCTGCTCCAAGCAGGCAGCAGCAAGGACGTGTGGTATCACTGTCCTTCTCTGTTCTCATTGACAGACGTGCGGTGGGAGCCTGCTGGAAAAGAAACGATTCTAGGTGCTCAGCTAGCTAATCACACATTTTGCCATCCGTTCCACTGCTTTGTCCCACTGGCAGAAAGTGTGGGAATTGTAGAAATTTGCCAGAAGAAATGTAGGCAATAGTACGCTCAACTATGAAGGGTAAAACATCCGTAGAGAGTCAGCGCTGAGTCTGTGCAGCTCACAGTCTGCACCACTGATGGTAAACAGGCTTTATGTTTCTAACATAACGCCAAAATAAACTTCACTGTTATATTGAATTCACTGACCCTTCCAACAGAAACCCTACAACATCCGCATTCGTTTTAAACCCCCACTCCCTCATGAATTGTCTCCACCTGGTAATAATAACTTTGCCGATATAGACTCTCGTTTTCTCTGGTTATTACTACTTTTTCTTTTCTTGGTTACTTCCTCTTCCCTCTCGCTGTGCAAAGAGTATGGATAGTGCTCCATTTCAACAGAAAGCGGTCATCTTTGCTTGTTTGTACTCCTCCACTGACAGTACGCCCGAGCATGTGGGAGCCTTTAGGCAGCCCGTCCCTGGAGTAAGTGCTAGCAACAATAAACCTAGTAAGTTAATTCAATATAAAAGTTATGTTTATTTTGGCCTTATGTTGGAAACAGGGCAGTGTAGTACAACTACTCTGTCCTCCCTTCAGAGACGGATAGCTCTCTCTCTCTCTCTCTCTCTCTCTCTCTCTCTCTGGAGAGAGATGTGTATATGAAGGGACGGAGTGATATCACACACTTGGGAAGAATATTTAGTGTTCCTTATGGTCTGAAAAATACAGTATACTGTCATCACTCACTGATGGTAAACATGCTTTTGGTCTTTAAACATGGCAGGATTATTGAGCATGCCACACTCCATTGATTGGTCGTAGTTAGTTGTAGTTACTGCAACAGGGGTGGGGGGTACCCTTTAACTTTTTTACCTTGCACTAAGCTGGAGAGACTGACGGATCCTCAGCTCAGTTTTTTTTGGCCATTACTGATGCTCACTTCTGCCCAAAAACCACAAGATGACTTCTGAGAGACTCGATTGTAAAGAATAAAACAAGTCCTTAAAAACCATGCCTCCTTTAAAACTACAAACGCAACATCTTGGATTTCTATTCTCTGAAGAGAACAAAAATGTATGGAGAGTCCTGAGCAGAAGGAGATCCCACTGGAGATGTTTTTTATGTAGCATAGTGGAGGAAAGTTCATGAACTGTAAAACCTTTTTTTTTTTTTTTCAATAAAATGATGGAGCTCTGGGTTAAGCGGTGGCATCGTGATGGTTTGGACAATATTGCAGTTCATAAGTATTCTATCCAGGAGAACAGCTTGTCTTCTGGAGCATCCTGCATGTTATCCTGACTGAAAATCCCATTGAAAATGTTTGTGGATTGATGGCAAGGCAATTTTGCAGAAATGGACACCAGTTCAAGACTGGGGGTAAATTGTTTTCTTAAGATTTTGACCAGAAATGTAAAAGTGTTTTCACTTCATGATTTTATTTGATCTTTTAAATACTTACAGTGAAAAAAAATGGCTTTAAATACAGAATTATTTGACATGAATATATTTAACATGTAATGTATACTTAATATTTATATTGTATACTCATCATCTTTTTTTATATAATGCTTATGTGTATTTTATGTTTTTAATAATACATTTTCTATGGTAATACTTTGAAATGAAATATTCATGGCTGCTGTCTTTTTAATAGATTTCGCACATTTTAGGAAAATCCAAAACCCATCATATTTGTCTTCAACAATATAAATCCATCATCTTGGTATAAATCCATGTCCCAAACCTATTTTCAGTTGGTAAAGCAGACCTGAAGTGAGGAAATGTAACCAAGGCATGAATCACCTCACCAGGTAATGAGCATCACAGTTTGGTGATAGGAGAGTAGATGTGATGTTATGCCTCTATATATCTATATTTTCTGTTTTATAATGCTGAAAAGACCCACATCTATATGACAGCGGCATCAGAAACAGAAGCACAAAAAAAATCACCACACAATCCTTGGAACTTGCTTTTTCTCAGCACTTTAATTTGTATTTCATCATCTGAGTTCTTTTCATTAACACCGTAACAATATTTTTCAGTTTGACTGGCTAATTATGTAATTATAGAAACTACTGAATAGTTATATTGTATGTAAATGACCAATTATTGGGCCCCCAGAGGTCATAATACATCCACCACTCTATTGTAGAAATTATGTGTAGTAAAACGTCAGCCTTTGGTATGCAAGTTTCAAATATCACAAATCTAATGTTAAATAGTTAAGACAATCATCTGAATAACCCCAGAACCAGTTGACCCTTTGCCATTTTTTATACTCAATTTGTTCCCACACATTGCCATTTCATCTCCTGCTCCTTTTATTTTGTACCCATGAACTCGCAATGAACCATTTCATAACAATTTATTACTCTTGATACTTAGGGATATTTATTGGAATATGTATAAACATCAACATAAATTACCCAAATCTTACATCTTGTAATCTTAAATATAATCTTTTATTTTCTGAATACCTTATATTACAGCCTCTTTCCATTGCTTGTGGTTCTTACTGAGGGTGAATAATAGGCCCGTTTACACTAGACTTTTTTAACCGAGCCGAGACCAGTCCGAGCTCGGTAACCGAGATAACTCTTGTGTGTAAACGGTCAGCAGACTGAACCAGACCGCGCTAAAGATAACCGAACCGCGCTAACTGCAGACCATTTCTTGGGTAGGTCTCGGCTTGGTTTTATTTTTTGGCCCAGTTTTCTGATAAAGAGCGCATGAGCAGACCGCGTCATGCCCTTACAGTCAGCTGACTGTCCGCGGTTTTTCCGGCAGTCTGGCTGCACGTCCCGATTCACACTCCATTCAGACAAATTTCAGACATTCATAATAATACTAGCTTCCTTACCGTGCCACACGGTTTCCAGAGATGAATCTGCTTAGCAGCGCAATGAACCTCAGCGTCTGTCGTTGTTTCCTGCATCTGTAAATCCTTATTAGACGTTTGTTTATCTCATCCACTTCCCAAAAAGCCAACTTTCTCAAGTAAATTCACCAATGGTTGCCTTCTTCCCCTGACTCTCCGCAAACATCGAAATATCACAATATCAAGCATAACTTCCTGAATGTTACGGGCGCCGCCGTTTTGTACAGTTCAGATACTGTTTACTAGCAACTCATGAAAGTGGCCACTTGTATCTATGAATACATTCCCAGTGAGTCAGTGACAAGTGAAAGTAAGTAAAACTTTGTGTTTATAGCACCTTTTGCAGACATAGAACATCACAAAGTACTTCACAAAGAACAATGTATTAGAGGTTCCAAAACGTCCAGAATAATAATCATCATCTATAATAATAATCATCATCTTTATTGTCATTGAAACATACATTACAACGAAATTTGTTCGCTGCTTTTAACCCATCACCCCTGGGGAGCAGTGAGCTGCACTGTGCGGCGCCCGGGGAGCAATCTGGGGTTAAGGGTCTTGCTCAGGGACCAGGAGTGCAGGCTGTAGGGATCGAACCGGGTACTTGCAACCTTCTCAGAGCGCAAGCGCACTGCTCTAACCACTAAGCCACCACTCCCCATTGAATGAATGAATGAATGAATGAATGAATGAATTTAAGGCCCTGGCCATAAAGTGCCCTAGAGGTTAAAACCAAGTTTTTAAATTTACCTCCGAAGGCACAGGGAGAAAATGCTAGGATGTATTGGTGACTTTATAAAGCAAGACACTATATGTTGATGCCGTTCCTAAGTTTCATGCCCAACAGCTGCCAGTCTATGTCTTGTGTTCATGAGGACATTAATAAGCCAGTAATAACAGTTTACAGCAAAGTTTGGCTGGAAAATGATATCTGGAGCTCTGTTTGTACGAATAGTGGGATCTTCAATATAACATACAGACGGTGTGACAGCTGCGTCACTGTGCCTGTTGTAAATTGATTTGGGTCCATTTAGTTATCATCCCTACCTCTGTCTGATGAAACAACTTCAGTTCTTGGAGCAAGTTGATACAAACCGACTCAAAGGAAGAGGAAGATGGGATTAAAATTATTTCAGCTACCATTTTTATTTTGTGAGTTTAGAGAGTTTAATAGCATTTAAAATAACAGACTGATGATCCTATGATTTGATCGGGGGGAAATGGGGGAGCAGTTGCTCCACTTGCACCATCGTCAACAAGTAAAATCACCTGAATTAGCCCAAATAATCTCTATGCAGATCTTATTTTCTCATTCAGATTGATGTTTTTTAACTAACGAGTCCAATCCCACCTACAGTGCTTTACTCTTTATTGAGTGTCTTCTCTTTTCTTGCATAAAAGTGGAAGTAAGAAGGCAGTATTGAGGAAGTACAACCCACAAGTTAAGCAACCCTGAGAACTTCAGACAAGGGATGTCATGATCTGACATCATGACCTTCTCAGTGGCTGCTATGTTTCTGCCTAATAAAAGAAAATTTCCGCAAATTACTTTTTCAGTTGTCAGAGCAGGTCCGAATCTTCCTTGTGGTAGTAGCAAACAGAAGTATGAGGGGTACAGAGCATCCTGTAGGAGAGGCCCAAAACTGCAAGTGGACAAAAGTGCCAAATAACCATTTCCTTTTTGAAGTCTTGCTTGTCCTGTGTCTTTGTGTGAGAATGGCTAAATTTAACAATTCTATGTTTCATTACTTATAAACTACCAAATCTTTGCATCCGTGCTCTTGATTAATGACCATCTTCAAAAACGTTTTATTAGGGCTCGCTTTAATTTTTGATTTATTGAGCTCTTTATTAATATTATAACCAGAAAAAATGACCTTAAAGACAGAACATCAAGCAGGTGTTAGGTGTCAGGATCCGAATTACACACAGGAAACTGGTCAGATGAAGTGACTGAAGGACATTTGGCTTTTTAACAGTACTGGGTCAAAAAGTAGGAAATGTTGCTACAAACATTTTTTTAATGGGGGTTGGGGGGGGGTGATCTGGTCAGGTTGAACTCATGCACAGCAGGTATGTAAGGGTTTTCACAATTTCAGAGGAAGGTGGGCAGTAAATTAAAAGGAAGAAAAGTAGTACGCATCGGGAAGACTGAGAAAAAGTGCAGAGAAATAGCCATTCATTACTGCCAGCTCACGAGTACTGGTGGTTTAATGAAGACGGATAGTGCTTCTAGCTGTCAACACTAGAGGCTTATCTCTATATTAAGCAGTCCCACCATTAGGAACCTGCTCTCCATGTTAGGAGATTGATCTGGACCATTTACGGACTTGGTCCACTCCCTAATTAGGCTGCAGTTTGACGCCGGGTCTCCTTTTTCCCTCTCCTCTCCCACAGCCGAGAGCCTGACCTTGTCGTTTTAGACAGGGCCGGAGAAAACGCTCCTCATCTTCTGCCGAAAAACTCAGGGTTCTCTAAAAACTTCAAATACCCCTCCTGATTACTCAAGTAGAATAAGAACGATCTTATTAGCCTGTTATGCGAATGTTCAGGATTAACGGATTAGATTTAGAGGCCCCTCGCCTTTAACTAAAAGCTACAGGTTTTGTCATCATAGATAAATGGGAAAAATAATTCAAATTTAAGTTTTTGATATTATGTCTAGCCATGCGGCACCAGGTTGTGTTTCAGGGGTCAGATCAACATTTCTGAAAGTGAGTCAGAGGGAAAGGTCAGGTCTCAGGAGCTGACAGAAACTACTGGAGAGACGCCTAATTCCTCACGGAGATGCTGTGTGGTGACCTGGCCGTGGAGGAAACTTTAAGGGGTGGAAAAAAGCTGCACAGTCATTTTGGGTATTATTTTGGATTCAGTGTGTTGACTGCACTTCCACTTCCAACACCAAAGGTGAGAAGCAGAGAAAGTGAAACAGGAGAGGCTGTCATATTTTGGGGGAATTAGGTGGGGAACATGGCAAAATTAAGTCTAGATTTTTCTTTCAACAGAAGAAACCCTAATATGATTTTGTCACGATTTTCTACTCTTTCTACCTCATATATTGTAAATATTTCACTTCAGACTGTTCAGCCAAACTCAAAGCTGTATTTTGATTTAAAAGGTTGAACACAACACTCGTGACAAAGCCCACTCTAAAGTGTCTCATTAAAAAGAGGATAATAAAACCGATGCATCTGCACACATGCAGAGAAAAACAACGGAGCAAATCTGCCTTATACATTGCATCTTTGTGTCTGCTTTTGCAGATCGTCATCAGGGTCTAATTCTTCATGATATAATATAATCTTATCACCCACCACTTGCTGGACTTAAACGCCTATATCAGGCAGCAGAATGTACATAAATGTGACTTTATTATTTTACTGTTACTTCATCCCTTTGCTAATTACTTACTTTATTTATGCTCCTACCTCTAGTTTATGCTCTTAATAACATGCCATTTCATACCAATGTGCTTAAATGGTCATAAAACGTCTCAAACCTGTATAATTTACCTGTATTCCCATTTAGTTGGTTCTGATCTGTGTTCAGGCCAGCACCACTGATCAAACCAAAACGTCTGAAAGCGACCTCCTGACGGTAGATATTTATGGGAGTTATGAAAAGAACGTTTCCCTACTGTAAACGACGAGTGGGATATATAAACTGCTTTAAATGAACAGTTGTTAAAGCACATGCGAAGCGTCCCCCAAATTGGTACGGACTAGGCGCACAGAATATCCTGTAGTTCGGAGCTCCACTTTGGACTGGAAAATAATTGAACGATAAATCTGAAACAATTGAAGTTTCTCTTCAGAGATCAGTCTCTTTTCACAGTTTGGTCATTTTCATAGCAGAGTTATTTATGTTTTAGTCAATTAACACCCAGGGGTGTGTTCCCTCCCCACTTCTATTCTCTCTCTACACAAAAACCGGCACCTCAGCATTTTTTCTTTCCTCCCCCCCCCCCCCCCCCCCCCCCAATATGTTATTGTCCGACTTTGATGAGTTTGCATAACATCATAGCTTGCTGTTCGTAGTTAGAATGAGTGGCACTTGATGTATTGTGCATTCAGAGATGATGTGCTGCGTATCCTGGTCGTAATTAATGGTTATTTGAACCAACGTTGTCTTCCTATTACATAAAATCAGTCTGCTGCTCCCTGGATATTAGCTCTTGTTCAGACCATTCCTTGGAAACAAAATAGATGGTGCTCTGTGAACCCAGTACAGCAGCAGTCTCTGAAATTCTCAGACTAGCCTATATCGCAGAAACAACCATGCTGCGTTCAATGTGACTCCAGTCCTCTTTTTTTTCCCTGATGTTTGGTTTGAACTTCTACAAGTCTTCTTCATGTCACTGCACAGTGGGTAGGTAGCACTGTTGCCTTGAAGCAAGAAAGTCCTGGGTCTTTCTGCATGGAGTTTGCATGTTCTCCCTGTGCATGGGATGGTTCCCTCCAGGTACTCCAGCTTCCTCCCGCCAATCCAAAAACATGACTGTTTGGTTATTTGGTTACTCTAAAATGCCCATGGGTGTGAGTATGTGCATGGTTGTCTGTCCTGTCTGTCTCTGTGTTGCGCTGCGATAGACTGGCGACTTGTCCAGGGTGTACCCTGCCTCTCACCCATTGACAGCTGGAGATAGGAACTAGCCTGTAAACGTGTATGGGTATGCATGACAGAATGGAGATGGATGGATCTTCACCACATCTAGACTTCAAAATGCATTGAGTTGTATTTGTTTTGCAGGTATTTTTTTGCAATATTTGTTAATATCGCAATGAGGTTTTGACAAATTAGCATTTACATATTTAAATGTATGTACTTGATGGACCAGGATTGGCATTGGAAATACTTACTATAATAATTGTAACTAAATAAGTGGCGATTTCCAGCTTTTATCTGAGCTTTTAGCCAATACAGGGTTGCAGTGTCTACCTTTCACTGTACTTTCCATCTCCTGATAAATGCAAAACCTCATCCTTGCAGATGATCAGCTTTCTCTTTCAGGACGTTGGAGGCAGAGGATGATGATTTTTCCCCCCCCATACTCTCGTCCTCCATCCTTTAATTTTCCTTCCCTGGTTCCAGTTTGCTCTTACGCCTCTCAGCTTTCTCGTTCTTCCTGTCCTGTCTATTTTCTGTCCTTTTATTCTCGACTGCCTCCCAAATGTTTGCAGTCTCTCGACTTCTTGAAGCGATACAGAACATAAATGAATCGGTGCCGTTTGATCCCTACAACAACTCCCGGCACTCGTGCCCTTGAAGATCCGACAATCTTGCATAACGCATTTTAATATTTTATTATCTGACAAGGTTATCTGGGAGCCATCCTATTAGAATTATATGTCTATTTTGCATGTGTGTGCTTTTCTTTGAAGCTTCAAACTTTACTGGGGTTTTCTTTTCAAACTTGACTAACCAAATCTTTTGTGAGAATTGTTTATCAAAGTATTGTGACATTCTTTTAAGGTGAATATATATATATATATATATATATATATATATATATATATATATATATATATATATATATATATATATATATATATATATATAGAGAGAGAGAGAGAGAGAGAGAGACAGAGAGAGAGAGAATTTTATTTTTTTTAGTAAAAATTGTAACAGTAAGACAGGTACTATTTCATTAAGCTGAATCTTTTTGAGTGTATTAAAATTTCATTTGAGAAATTAAGAGTGACAAAATCTTTCTCTTAAATGCTTTCAGATTACGTCATCCGCACTGTTTTCCTGATATAGCATCAAATTAGTCCAGTCGAGTCTTATAGATCTTCCTGTTCATGGTTGTTACTTAAAACGCAATATCCATAGAGGCTCTTGTGCAACCTTAAATCCGTTCAATGAAAATGGATGCCAACTGAAGCAAAGAGGGGGCTACCAGAAAGCTTGCAAGAGTTGATGATGCAGGAGATATTTTTAGTGGCAGACCTCAACGTACTGCTTAATAAGTGATTGGTCAATTTCAGTTTTTGGTCTGTTTCAATTTTTGAGGAGGTGGAAGGTGAGTTTAGTTTTGATAAACATAAATTCTTACATATGCAAATACAATGAGAGAAAGTCATGTTTACTGCGCCTCTCAAAAGTATTCCCACCTCTACATCTTGTTGTGTTATAATATGGGCTTCAAGTTTTTTAAATGGGATTTTCAGCTGACAGACCAATACAAAAAAAGTACATTATTAGGAAGTGGAAGGAAACTGATACATAGTCTTCATAGTTCTTGTTTTTTTTCTAGATAAGTCTGAAATGTGTGCCCCTTTACTCTGAAAGCTCTAAATAAAATGTTGCACAAGTGCAAACCTACCAAGACATGACCGTCCCATTAAACTCGGGTACAAGGCAAGAGGAGCGTTGATCAAAAAAGGAGCCAAGACGCTGACGGTAACCCTGGAGGAGCTGCAGAGAGCCACTGCTCAGGTGGCAGAATCTGTTGACAGGATAGCTTTTAGTTGCTTGGGGAAGAATGGCAAGAACAAGCCATTGTTGAAAGAAGCCACAACAAGTACCATTTGCTCCCATTGAGGGCTTATACTAAATACATGGAAGAAGATAGTCTGGGACTGAAACAAGACTTTTTGACTAGATGCAGTGGCTATGTACTAATCCTCCAGACCACATGATCCCCACCACCAACATTGTGGTGGCAGCAGCATGTTGTTTGGATGTGTTTCTTTAGCTGAGACAGGGAAGCTTGTTGGAGGGACTTCATTGGAAGATGGAAGGAACTAAATCAACAATCCTGGATAAGGAGACTTCAGACTGGGCCAGTGATTCACTTTACAGCTGGTTAACCAAAAACAAAACACCAGGGCTGCAATGGTCTAGATCAAAGTATATTCAAGTGGTCCAGTTAAACTCCAGACCTAAATTCAATTGAGAATCTCTGGCAAGAATTCAAAATTTATATTTAAACACTCTTCATCCAGTATGTCTTAAGTTTGAGCTGTTTTGCAAGGGAGAATGGGTAACACATTTAGTCTGTAGATGTGCAAAGCTGGAAGAGGCAAACCCCGAAGGACTGCAGCTGAATACAAATGCATGCTAAACTTTCCAGACTTTTAGCTGGAAAAAGTAAACCTTGTATCAAGTTTCTTGCACAACAGCTATGAACTTCGTTTTTTGGGTCTATCACATAACACCCTCAACCTCCCAAAAAGTTGACGTTTGCTGTTTCACTGTGATAAAATGTGAAAAAGTTCAAGGGATATAAATACTTTGCCAGGCACTGTAAGCATGCTGAATTGATTTTTACTGGCCATTGGAGTGTAACTCTAGCAACAGAGATGCCTTCAGCAGGTTGCCGAAGAAATTTGTGTGACCTCTGAACAGCCAGGTCTCACCTTGCATCCACCAGCCTGGCTCTGTATTTTCTTTTAAACCTGCACGTCTAATCTTATGGCAGACAAAGACACCGCAGCTTTGTGTTCCTGATTTCCCTTTGAATGAACCTTGTACTACATCTCAGTTGCCTTTTTTGTTTTTGTTCTTAGGAAAAATCTATGAGGATGACAAAGCAGAAACCTGAAATGCTCCTTTACTTAGGACTAATTAATATTAGGATAATTTGGATTAATTGTCATTTAAACTTACTTCATTCAAAAATGTATATAACCAATATAATGAATCCAATCATAGACACATTCAAAGTCTATTACATACATTCCAGTTTGATCCTTGCTATCAAACAATGCAGTCAAGTTCACTTTATTCAAGTTTTCTACCTAAGGAAACCTGGCAGATTGCATCGAGACGTTGACGCGCAGCTTTCACTCCTCCTGGATGAGCATGTAGCGACAGCAGACAGTCACCTGTTTTGTGCCGTTGACATTGCAGCAATCCCTCATACTGAGCATGCATGTAGCGACAGTGGAGAGTACAAGTCCCCTTTAAAGAAGCCAACAACATGTGAATGAAAAGGATTTCATAAAAGGTACCCTTGAATGGGGACAGTAGGTTAAATCCAGCAGAGATTAGTTGCTACAGTTTATTAAGGCCTCCTGGTGAGAATATTTTGACCTTAATTTTTATTTAATCGTGGAAGAGGGAGATGCTCTCTCCCTCTCCTTGTACTGTATCTACATGTGTGTGTATTTGTATTTCTGGGTCACTGATAGAAATCGTACCATTTCCCAGCGGACCATAGGCGCTGGAAATATGACCCACGTCCTGTGTGTGTGTTTCTGCGCGGTATTTGCTGTGCTTCTGGTGGAGTTGTGTGCTGGATATTTATAAAATTAAACTACTTACATATGCACATTCGTGTCGCCCTCCAAAAATTTCCCTGTGGCTTTTTTTTTTTTTTTTAACAAGGCAGCATTCATTTACTCATAATTAGATGTTTCTTTTAAAAATTGACTGCTGCTGCTTAGATATTGGTTTAACTTTTTTTTTTAGAGGACAGATTGGCATTGCACCACAGCACAAATGGCCATAATATGTCTTTGGGTTGTTTGATCAATACTAATAAGTTTTCTCTCTACTTGGTGTTGCTGTGGGGAAAGATCTAGAAACAAGACTCATTATTTCCAAGCAACACAAATTACTAACATTTATAATTACAGCATTTTGCTGACCTTTTTTTTTAATCTATTCATTAAGAAGTTGAAATAATTGATTTTATTTGTCACTTCTGCTTGCACTTTGTGATGTATTTCCGATATGGACTGCTGGTATATCAGGCCGTGATAATGAACAGGTTTTAATAAATTTTAAGCTTCATCCTCAGTAGAGGCACACGTCCCGACATCACACAGAGTCAAAATCAGCACCGTTCCCTAAGCTCTGTCTCTGGGCTAATGGTTTGTGGCACTCTTGCCCGCTTCAGTCCCTCCTCAATCACCCACTGGTGCAAGTGGCCCTGCAGGTGGCTGGAAATGAGGGCAGCAGTTGATTAGACCAGAGGATAGCGATATAATGGGCAGCTGGCTGCTTGGGAGGAGAATAACTGCTCAAATACATCTGCAGAAATACTGGTTAGTTTGACTGTTGCTGAAATGTTCTGCCAGTAGTTCTAATTGGGCCTTTTATTGAAGTGTTTAAATATTTTATTCCTAATTTCATCTACATTAAAAGGCTACGTTGAATCCAAGCTGTATATTTACTGACCAGAAAGGGGGGGGGGGGGGGGGTAGTTGTTTGATTTGTCTATAACTGGAGCGAAATGAAGATGAAGCGATTACTTAAATCTTTTTTGTTAGAATAGTAACTGTATCAATAAAAGGAGAAGGCATGCACAAGGGGTTCTCTTTGAAGCTTGGTCAAAACTATATGAAAATGAAATAAAACGACAGGAAAAGCAGAACATAAGCAGAGTCTGGCATTAAATTAACACACTGCAAGACAAACACCTGCTGGTTTAACAGTAAAACCGTCCCTGTAGGGTGATGCTCTGAAGGCGGTCCACGTATACAGTGCTTTGCAAAGGTGTCTGGTTACGTGTTACTAACAAAAAGTTTAGACTTTGTGATAGGTCAATGCAAAACTTGGATTGAGAGCTTATGTGAAGAACAATGTTTAAATCTTGTTAAATGTTCTAAGCTGGATTCAGGGCTGGGCTTTGATTAGGCCATTTATTTCAAGCTTTCCATTATAGCCGTGGTTGTATTTCCCGGCCTCAAGACTTTGCAGCCTGCGACAGGTTTCCACTGGTTATGTTGAGTACTGCCCCCTGTGGTCTTGTAGAATACTGCACCTACGTCCGTGTCAAGTATAAACGTCTAAAGCTCTTCAATGTGCTTCCATACAGTCTGCACAGACCTGCGCAACAACCCAAGGCGCGAGAATAACTTAGCCTTAACTAAGAGCCTCTTGGCTACTTAGGCTACGTTCACACTGCAGCGTGAAGTGATCCAATTCCGATTTTTTTTTTTGCCCATATGTGACCTGGATCTGATCTTTTCACGACAGTCTGAACAACACAGATCGGATTTTTTCAAATGCGACCCAGGCCACTTGGATATGTGGTCCTGAATCCGATGCGTATCTGATCTTTTCAAATGCGACCTGTGTCTGTACGGCCAGGTCGCATTCATCCGACCTACACGTCATTGATACTTGACAAACGTCACTAACGGTGGACCTGGCTATGCCAAAGAGGTTGGCTAGAATAAAAATTAAAAAAAGAGGTTGGCTATTGTGCGGTAACAAGCACCTGTTGCAAGTCAATACAGCCCCACGGCAACGCGTTTACTCGCTGCTATGGCCGCCGAAGATGTGTGTTTTTACGTGAGAGCGCTAAAGAGATCCATTCAGACGCACATAAAGGTTGCCTTTGTCATTCGAAAATTATGAATGAAGTCCTTATCAGTAAAGCCGCTCACATCACTAAAATGTGGCTCTCTTCCTTTTCGATCTGCTTAAAAAGATTGCGTTGGTAATGTGCTGGCTCCGGTTGTAGAATAACGTAAAGAACGCAAGATACGCTGCAGCATTACGATCCATGTTTACTTCCGCAAACAATGAGCACGCTTGCTACGTGTGACGTCATCGCGTCCTCTACTGCGCATGCGGGACACTTAGGCGTATGAATGCAGTTCACACAGGAGATCACATACAAGTCGCATATATTTGGAAATGTGAACGGACACGCAAAAAAATCCGATTTCACAAAAAAATCGGAACTGAGCATCAAGGCCTGCAGTGTGAACGTAGCCTTAGTTGTGCTGTATTTACCCGACCTGTCCAATTTGGTGGGCGGCCGTGTCTTGGACGGTTTGCAGTTGTGCCATACTTTTTCGGTTTTTTTTGGAGATGGATTGCAGAGAGCTCTATGAGATGTTCATAGCTTGAAATATTCTTTTATAAAGCGGGACGATAGCTGTAACCACACTTTTAAGATTTTATAAGGATGCTCAACATCTTTCTCCTTCCTCTTCAAAGGAACATACCATGTTGTTTTGGTCTATCACACAAAAACTCTATAAAATACACTTGAAGTTTGTGATGGTAATGCAGCAAAATTTTAAGTTTCCAACGAAACTAGACTGAGTAGTATATAAATGTAAATACTAGGCATGGGACAGGCAGAACATGTGTGTCATGTTTAGTTAGTTCCCTCTTTAAGAATTACCTCCGGTTTCTTCTATTATGTATGTTTTTTAAATCAGCTTGATGTTGGCCAAGTTTGAACCGGGATGCATCATCTGATTTTTTTTCTTCCTACTCCTAATAATGACATAAACCTGGTCTGTGGAGCTGAATATTATTCATCTTTTTCTCATAACATAGAGTTTGAATCTGTTATAAACATGTAGTACATGTTTAAGACAGAAATATATTTAACATGTTCTATGAAAGCTAGAGATTAGTGAAGAAATGGTATAAAGAACACATGCTTCACCTGTTTCAGACCCCTCAAGGTGAATGATCTTAATTAAAAATGTCTGAAAAGGAGTTTCGACTGCTGCTCAGATCTCTGATTTTAATTGGACTGGTGCTTGCGAGGTCTCTCTCTCCCTTCTCTATCACAAATTTACGGCACTATCACTACATTCACAGAGATTTGAAATTAAGAAGCTTAATAAGACATCTTTAATTGGATCCTAAACCACCCATGTATACTGTGTGCTAATTAATGTGGCTATTATCAAATATTTTATTATCTACAATACCGCCTCAGTTATTGTTTCTGTTTTTGAAGCAAATAAACCGCAGGAAAGGGGAAAGTGGAGCAATTCCCTAAATACATTCAAACACAGAATGTGTACAGAATTGCGGAAATAGACGTCCAACTGGATGAATCGTTGGACTTTTTTTGTGGAAGCTGGGGAGTGGTCAAACCTGCTTAGAAATCAAAGTTTTCCGGCAGGAAGTCTTTTTGAGTTGTCAGTCCCAATTTCATACACAGAAGAAGTTAGAAGAGGGATTGTGAGTCCTTTAAAGTCATTGTAGGAGTCTGTTCATGGTTGCTTAAAGCCCTGCTCGCTGGAAACGATCACACCCTCCTAAAGCTGCAGCCCGGCAGTGTTTAGTGGATTTTGGGCCTTCTGTCGGTTACATAACGCTTGTCACTTAGTCAGAAGCAGCAGCACTGCTCTGACTCAGATTGCTCTTTTCCAGCATCCTGCTTCTTTGAGGAGGACTTGATGCTGGATCTCAAACGGGCGCTACTTGCTCTGCACACCATGTAAAAACACAAGGGGTCCAAGTAAAGTTTTTCTTTTCTTTTTTTACATTCAGGAGAAACTATTCTGAACTTTGAAAGAAAATCTTTATAAGGTATTTTTTTAGGAGAACTAAGCCGTCCTCTGCACATTGAAAGAAATTGATTTGCTGTAGAGGAAGGATTGTGCAGGGGCCGTAGTGTTGACAGGAGGTGAGTTTTGGCCCGATTGGATGGTGACATGTCATCTCTCGCTCTGCTCCAAAGGACCTGCTGTGAACTGAGTCAGCCTGGACACACTGGCCTCAGCAGGTCTGCTGTCACCGGGGAAATGACTATCAACTCTGTTTTTTCTGACTTGGCTCTACTTTCTCATCTGAATTTACATAAGCGTCCTTTATTCATTTTAGATTGACCATATTCCAGGTCAGCTGTTGTATCGGCTTGATGGTCGGTTTTATTAGGATTTGCTGTTTTCACGTTTTACTGTGACCTCAAAGGTCCTTGTTTGTCAGCCCCTTTAAGTTTGGAAATATACACTTGAAACCAGACGATAACATACAGAGTATAGACACGACATCAAATGATCCTGTTTTAGGCCAGTTTTTATTGCCACCAGTAATTTTCTTTTCTAAATACCTGAAAAAGCTGAGATTTTTAATACCTACTTGAAAGACGCAGGTTTCCATTGATGTCCTTAGTGTTCTTCATCATGTCCGGTTCTTATTGTCACCTTCAGCAGTGGGCTGTTGATGATTTCCTCTTTCCTTTGACCAGGAATAGACTCCCACTATGTCATCATTGGCGTCATGTTGACTTTTACAACCCACGTGTGCATCTCTGGTCCTTGACATAGTGTCCAGTTCATGCCTTTCCAGGGGGCTGTGTGGATTTTGTGTCTCTGATTTATGTAGAGGCTGAACAAGTCAAACTGACAGGTTTTGTTCTCCATGTTAAGATCAATGCATGAAACAAAGTTCAGGCTAGGTTTGTTTTTATTTGGGGGAGGGGGTGCTTTGCCTTTTTTCTAATTACATATGGTATTAATAAAGTGTTTTGCACGTAAAATGTTGTAACATTTCTGATTGAAAGAAAAAATGTAATGCACATTTTTAGTAGCGGTCATAACCGTAACTTTCTACAGCACTGAGGCTAGAAAAGCTCACAGTATACTTTTTTCCATATCCATGTTGGTAGCACTGGCATTAAAAGAACTGGAATGGTGTGTTTCTGGAAATGCACCAACAACTTTGACTTTCTCTGTAAAAAGATGGATGTGTGTAGAATAAGACTCATTGCTTTATGTGTTTGGTTCCCTGCTGGTCGTTCTGTTGCATATCCTATTGGTCTTTGTCAGATACATTTATAGTAAATAATTCAGTTTGGAATCATATTTCCCTCTCAGATTAAATCTGATTAGAGGTAGAAATTAGAAATATTTCCTTCATAAATATTTCAGTCTCTAACCACATTTCGGTGACTGGGATGACATAAATGCTTTTATCTGGAGCCAAATTGCCACTGAAAGCTTTACAGTGAAAATGAACACAGCCTCCGTTCTGAGATCTTGATTTAGAATGTATCGGATGCATCAACGTACCAGATGTGCCTCGGTTCATTTACGTGGCACCAATTTCTAACAAATCCAAGGCATGTTGGGAGTATTTTCTATTTTTTTCACTAATCAGTCTCTTCTTCATTAGATTTCTTTGCCGCTTTTCCTGTCAACAAGCTGTTTGTGCTCAGGAGACGTTATCTGGTGACTGAGGGGACAGAGGTTGACTTTGCTCATTTCCTCTGACTGACAAGTTCAGCTTTCACTGTCATCCACAGCATCAGGTGCTGTAGTTTCCTACAGCCCCCCATTTATTTAGCCTGAAAACATGAGAGTATCATTAATTGTGATTGTCTCTGCTTTAATTGCTTTAATCAGCCGTACCTTTAAATCCACATGAGGGCCATAGACTTTGGCTCCTGTGATCATTTAAATCAAAGCGCCATCAAACTAAACCCAATAGTTGCTAGTAGATAATTGCATTTTTAAGTATGCAATTTCTGTTTCATACTTTATCATCCAAAATGTTTGTCATATTTTTAAATTACATGGTTTCTCTGTATGTATGAATAATTAAAGTAGTTTATTACTTTATTTATTTTTTGTCTAAAGTTATCCTTGTATCTGTGACAGCCAGTGAAGCTCCCCTTGCTTCCTTCAGGTTTACCATCTGGGTTTAATCGCATCCTGAATGCTTGTGGTGCTTTGAAAAGGTCGCCTGTTCTCTGATAGTGACATGATGATAAATGGCGCCTGAGCTGGTACAGAGCTCACCTTTAAATTGAGTTTGTTTCCTATTTGATTTTATATAATGGGGGTGTTTAGCAGTGTTGTAACATAAAACACTGTCAGTATGACCCTGTTAGATGCTTCCACTTCCGAATACTTTCATCTTATGTACGTGCAATCCTTAAAAGCTGTCACTGGCATATTTCAGGAGGACATAATAGGAGTTGGACTCGGGTAAACAATTATTTTTGTTTAAAGAAAATATAGCCCAGTCACTGCTTTTTGGTACTCTTTGTGTTTAAAGTATACAATTTAATGATCCGCTTACTTCTCCAGTTTAGATCAAAAGAGATTCAGGCTCCATGTTATACTGGATTTTATTAATTACGGCTTAATTAAGACCGAAAGCAGACTGTTTTTGTAAATGTGGGGTTTTGTCTGTGTTTTGGCAACACTGGATCATTCATAATATTGTTCCAATTGATCTGTCTGCACAGGCTAGAATGAAAGGAAAGTTTTCTAAAAGCTAGTCTGAGCTCTCAAAGCTTTCTATTGTGACCTCTAAGGGTTTAAACTGCTGAGTTATGTAGGGTATGTTTTGGGTTAATGCATCCGTTCCTGAAACATCCAGACTGGTGGAGTGGAGTTGAACCTAGACCGTGTCTACAAGTTGTCTCTGTAACATATACCTGCTGTAGTTGACTAAACAATGTGCAAAAAAGGACATATAACGCTGCTTCCTACACTCTCCTCTGCCTCTCCCAGGTGTCCTCTTATCTACCTTTATTTTGAATAATTAGACTCTTTAATATGCATCCTTTTTATTAATGTAGATACTCAGCTCTACCAAAGTACTGGATTTGAGGTGGGAGTGATATGAAATATAATTAATTCCAATTCAGTTTATTTATATGGCACCAATTCACGTACTGTCATCTCGAGGAACTTTACAGAGTCAATCAAATCATTTAGACAGATTGGTTAAAAAGTTTTCTAAGGAATCCCAGCAGATTGCATCGAGTCATTGACTGGCAGTATTCACTCCTCCTGGTTGAGCATGTAGCCACAGGGACAGTCGTCTGCATTGTCCATGGCTTTGCAGCAATCCCTCGTACTGAGCATGTATGAAGCGACAGTGGAGAAGAAAACTCCCCTTTAACGGGGAGGAAAAACCTCCATTAGAACCAGGCTCAGTATGAACGGCCATCTGCCTCGACCGACTGGGGGTTAGAGAAGACAGAGCAGAGACACAAAAAAAAACACAGAAGCACACATTGATCCAGGAATACTTTCTATGTGAAAGAAAAGTGCAAACATAATGGCTGTAGTAGCTCCTTTAATGGCTCCATCTAGGAGCCAAGCAGATAAGCTCTGAGACAGTTTTCAGGTCTAGAAGACGAGAGAAAGCACATACAGTTAGTCGCAGTAAAAGCTCAGCCAATAACTGCGTTCAGGAGAGAAAGAGGGTTAAACACTGAAAGACTGGGCCATCTGTATCATCTATAGAATATAGGAGAACATGAAGTTGTTGGCAGCAGTAGCTCAGCTGATGCCCCCCTCCAGGACGGCCTCACAGCTAAACAGAACTCCATGTCAGAAGTAGCTACTATGAAGAAAACAGGAAGTTAAAATGTGAAATTACAGGAAATGATGCTTAATTAAAGAGAAGTTGATTGGTAGAATCAAACAAGACGTTTCTTTCCAGCCGCTTGTTTAATTTCTTTAAATGAGACATGGTTTAACTTTGTATATAGTACTCTTGTTTAATACTCTCCTACCCAAAATAAGCCTCTATTTTAGATGCCTTGCCTACATCACTCACTGTATCACCATTATACCTTTCAGAAACCACTTGATACTGCAGAGATTAGCGCGGGGCCAGTTGAATTCAGACGCTTTTATCCAATAATACATAAATTTAATTATCCAGCCAGCTCGGCCATGATACTACTCCTCCTCCAGAGACAGGAAACAGGATTGTGGGCGATTGTTCTCGGTCTTCTCAGCTTGGCCACTGTATATTGTGCAATGTGACAAACTGTGATCAAGCGCTTTGATTCTGCAGCTGTGGGTGGGAATGTAACATCCAGAATATTAAAACCTTTATAACAAGTGCTACCTTGGTAAATACTTCATTCTTCGAGTTTAATTTCATTCATTACTTTAGTTTGGTTATCTAGTTTAGCATATTTGTATTGGTGCAACTGGTAGGTATGCCAAACACCACAGCGTTTTAAGCCTAAAACAATCTGCAATGTCAGTCCCTAGAACCAGTTTCTAACTCCAGTCCTTGAGGAACGTGGTCCTGCATCTTTCCAACTTTAAAATCCAATATGGCTGCTTTGAAGGAAACGTAGGGACAGCTGCAACAAGAATACAGTTTATTTGCATCTTTCATGATCTCAATAACTCTTTCACACAGTGCTATACCACACAATTTCAGTGAACATGCGTGTGAAAGGACATGCTAATAGCCGTTAGCCTGGTCATAGATGACCTTAACTTGCAAAACCCCATCGGATTTTAAACTAGGAACTGGAACATGGTTCGGTTGGGTTTGATCTCATTACCAGATCCAACTATGGATTTGGTCTTCCTACACTTGTTCCAGGTTAACCATCATCTGTTTTATACTTGGACCTGTAAAAATGTTCTGCACTGCCCACCCCCCAATCCTCCCCTTTTGAAAAAGGAAAAGTTCAAAGTTCTGGAACTTGCCTCACAGTTATTCATTCATATTCACTCTTTGGAATAACTGGTGCAAACGTTGAGTTGCAAAAACTTACTTGCAAATTCAAATACTTTTCAAGAGCAGGGTAAAGGGGATATAAAAAGTGTGCACATACATCCCTGTTAACATTGGTGTTATGAATCATAAATCAATTTAAACTTTTGCCCTCTTTTAAACCAAAACATACATCCTCATCTACAAAAGAAACAATTAAACGTAGACATAATTTGCACAGTGGAGTGAGCCAATATGACCAAGTTGAGGTTGCGTACTGATAGAAACCCGACTTCTGTTTTAGAAGGTGCTTCAACCAATTTTAAAACTTTAAATATTGTCAGAAATCATATTTTACTGATGAGTTTTGCTTCTCGTTTTTCTAGTAGTTTGTTTTTGGCTCTAACTGCATGAAACTCACAACATTAGTGAAATAATAACAGATAAAAGTGAACAAAAAGAATAGAAACCACCAGAGATGTTTTCTGACTAAAATATATTCATATGTTATATGAAATGGGACCTAAAGGCAGCGAATATTAGTCTTTGTAATAATTAAACATTTTGTTTAGGGCAAAAGAGAAACTGATGTAATTAAATAATTAAACTTTTCCGCCTAATGATATTCAGACGCCAATGATGACAAATCAGTAGAGAATCTCTAAAAATGATACCGCACTCACATAATAACCTCCTCGCTGTCATTCCAGGTAAACAGAAGGAAATTGTTGCTCTGAGCAAGGTGATTTGTCTGGCTGGATGTCTCGGCAAAACTATTTGTCATCAAGGACACACCGTTGTCACGCTGTTTTCACGAGCTACATTGGCTGGCTGCGTCTTAGGAGACGAGTCTACGTTTAAATATCTGCTGTGATTCACATCCAGTCAACAGGAGGCAGGCTGTTCGGTAAAAGTCGGGTCAGTTACGCAACAGAAGGGCCTCGGTGAGCTTCGCAGTGATTCAGCGCCGTCGGAACAGGAGCTTTTCTGTTGCATAACTAGCCGCTGACACCTCTGTGTCACTTTCAGCTATGCTCACACCAGCGCTTGATTTAATAAAACCAAAAACAATGCACACGTCCCCCCCCCGATCTCCGGCTGTAAAAACCCGCCTGGCTTATACGCGCTGAGCGAGCGCTGGCTGCTGTGAACTTTGTGACTTCAGAGCAGTGGAGTCAGAGACGAAGCAAACAACAGGTGGCCGGGAAAACAAGCAGGTAGCCGCAGCGAGGCAACATACACACGGTGACAAAGTGAGAGGCTCCCAGGGTTTCAGCCTGACACCGTTATTCACCGCCACACCATAGTGATTGCAGATTATTCTGATTCCATCTGAGGGACTTCAACTACATGAAAAATTTAATCCCACATTGTTTTCAACCATTTAATAGAGTTTAGTTGTGCTGTTTCTTTTTTTTTTTTGTAAGTAATGCAGCATCTTCTTATCTAAAGCTATTTGTCAGAGAGGAGGTTAAAAACAAAACGCTCTATTTTTACAAGATAAATATAATGTGAATTTATTTCTAATAATAAAGGCCCCAAGGCTTCGACCTTAGAGCATTTTTGCCACATAAGAACCTGCATCCGTTAAAATCCCTAATGAACACATTTCATGTGTTTTTTGCTGTTACTTTCCTGAAAATAATCTGATTATTGAGATTGATTTTCATTTTTATCTCTATATATTTGATTTAATAATGTTGACGTTTTAAATCTAAGTTTGTTGATGAGCAACAAATCTTTTAATTCTTGCGGTCAGAAACTCTTTTCCACCGTTGTGTCGACTAAGATCTTTTCCAAGTTTCTGAAGGACCTTGAAAAGTCTTTCGCTTCAGTCCAAAAATGTTGTTTTTAAACTTTTAAGTTGAACATGTTGAGGTCTTAAATTATATTTAGCTACATCTCAAATTTTCATATTTTCCCCTTTATTGCTTCTTCCATCGACTTGTTGTGCTTTTGTTGATAATATGTGAGTTTCTTCTGAAATGGGGTTATTGATCACCTCTTGCTGACCCCGATCGTGACTCCTGGCTGATTTTTAAAGATTTTATGTATTTCTTTGCAACTGCGTGGCTGGCCAGGTAAATTGATATTGATGTAGACCGGTTACTAAGGTGGACGAGTCGCAGCAGAAGGCGACTTTAAAATGGCACTAGACTTGCAAGCCAAATCCACAAATTTAGGTTGATATGGCAGTAGCTATATTTACCCTGTTTAGGTTTAGATATTCTAAATGGGAGTCATAAGGTAACACCGTCTGTATTCTTAAATTGAAATGATATAGGCCTTATAAGGTCTTATAACGTTGCTGAAAGGCCGTGTTTCCATGCTTTGTAATTTACTTCCCACTGCTGCACAGAGAGGTTCTGTCCTCCATCACAAGCACCGCCTCTAGGTGCAGGTTGAGCCAACAGGATGTTGTGTTTTTAATGTCTTCAGAGGCCTCTTGTTTCTTGGCCAGACGCTGGTGATTTGAGGAGATGCAGCGTTTTGCTTCTTTTCTGTCCGAACTCTGTTTTGTCTGCGATTCCACGGATAACACCCGTTTTAGGCTTGATTTTCTGATAGCCACGCCTAAAGGAAGGTGTAGCTCTGTGACGTTGACCTCTTTGTTGTTATGCTTTTCAGGCACGCTACAAACAGAGTCTGGACCCCACAGTGGACGAAGTGAAGAAACTCTGCACGTCGCTGAGGCGCAACGCTAAAGAGGAGAGGGTCCTCTTCCACTACAACGGCCATGGAGTGCCTCGGCCCACCGTCAACGGGGAAATCTGGGTTTTTAACAAGGTAGATGATAACATGGAGACGTGATACAGATTCATGAACTCACCTTCTATATTTGCACTTATTTAATTATTGAAAGTCTTTATTTGTCAGAGAAATCAATCAAAAACACATGGAAGGGGATTAAAGATGTGTAATAAACACTATTTTGGGTAGACCTGACATGCCAATTCTGTTTATTTAAATTTTTTCATGAGAACTATGATTAACACCATTTAAAATCTATAACGAAATTAACTTTGGTGGTTACTTTAAAATTTATCTGAGTTCACAATATTCAATATTGATTGTAAAAATAAATGTCAATTTCATCCAAAACAGCATAAAGTGACAGTTCTCTCCCTTTTTTAAATCTGACACTGATCCAGTAAAAACCTTCCATCTTATGGGACAGAGGCCTTTACACAGATAAAAGCTAACTGAAGCATTGGCAGCATATCTTTACTTCTTTTTAAAACAGAAACCCTGTATGTCCACACATCTCAAACCCTCCAGGTGCACCTTATCACAACCTGTTCAATTTAAAATCCACAAGATCCATTTAAAATGAATAACGGATCTATCCAACTTAATGTGTGAGAGAAAAACTCTGATTTACTGTTAATATGATTAATTTAGCCTAACTACACAGGAGGCTTAACACAGTGTTGAAAGAAAGGGCCGACTGTCTTAGCAGCTCCTTGGACACACTGGGTTTTAGTATTATTTTAGAACAAATGGCTTTACAGCTGTCCAGCAGACAGACCTTGAAACACAAGGGGGTTGAAACACAAAAGGGCATTCCTGGAAAAAAAAAAAAAAAACATTTGGCTTTTCTGTGTCTTGTATCCAAAAATATTATTTGAAAGTTGAGTGGAAGGAAAAAATGTGGTAGAAATGAGGAGGGAGCAATGGGGATAGTGGCGGCTTTTTGAAACAAGTCCCAAAGCAGATGGTTGGGGAGATTAACAAGGTGTGGAGTCCAGATGAAGCCTGAGCTTCATGAGCCACACACACACACACACACACACACACACACACACACACACACACACACACACATCCTTGTTTAAAGTACAAAGTCATTCATGTTCAAGCCTTTCTATGGCCTTACCCTGACCCTAACCTGCACCAGTTTATACCTAAACCTAATTGATGCCTTAGTGGTAAACCAAAGCTCAGAAAAAAGGTGAGAACCAAAAAAGGTCCTCACTTTACATCAAAGTCCTCACTTTACAAGTGAAATAAGCAAAAACATTTTCTGGCTTAACTGCAAATACAAGAACACACACACACAGGCATCCAAGACATGGCCCACAACTGTCGCAACCCTGATGTTAAACCACTCCTGAGCCGGGGACCATAGAGAATCTGTGGACTATTTTCTAGAGGAAGATGAGACTCCAGAGGCAACAATGCAGATGAGCTGAAGGCTGCTAATAGAGGAGTCTGGGTTTCCTGAACACTCCAGCAGAGCCACAGGCTGATTGCCTGACATAAACGAACTTATGGGCCGTTTTGTTGTTCTCGGAGATGAAGCTGTACTTCTTATACCTTGATCTTTGTCCTCTATAGCGACTGTGCTGTGGTGCTTCCCTGCTGCACCATAACACCAGCTGCTTTTCTTTTTTAGGGGAAAACAATAGCACTGATGAATGAAGTGGTGTATCGTGTGAAACTTTTGAGATAATATATTGTCCTCATGTGTTCTCCACGTTTCCATCCCTGGCACGTTTTTTAACTCTCACATTATGTTTTCCTTTTTTCCCCCATCAGTGGTTTCCATCAAGCAGGTGCCTGAATAATTGAACGCTGTAAAAAATCTATAAAAGTGCCTTATCAGCAGTAACACGATGCACCATATCTCACGCTCGTCTCACTCTGCTCTGCTTTCCAGAATTACACCCAATACATCCCGCTGTCCATCTACGACCTGCAGACGTGGATGGGGAGCCCGTCCATTTTCGTTTACGACTGCTCCAACGCGGGGATTATCGTCAAGTCGTTTAAGCAGTTCGCGCTGCAGAGAGAGCAGGAGCTGGAGGTGAGGGTGCTGCAGCCACACCCTCTCGTGGTTTACAGCGTGTTGCCGCACAGAAGCGATGAAACGCAAGCCGGGCTGTAACAGGGGAGGAAGATCTTGTAAAAGACGACATGAGTCACACGGACACACCACAGAGTTGGTGTGCCGTCAAATAGGACAAGATGAAGTGCTGGTGTTTTGAGAGGAATTAGACAGAAAGCGGGAGCGTTCCCACTGAGCCCACTCCTACTGTATGTACAGCGGGCATGGAAGCTGAACCTAATTAGTGTTGAGTCATGATTCTCCGCTGGATGTCTTCCTGAGCGCTGTGACGCTGCTAATGGGCCGCGGCTTTATTTGCCTCTCTTTATAAATCCAGGGTTCCCACACAGTCTGGGATGGCTGGAAATGTTTGGGGTTTGCTTTTAGGTCTCCAGGTTCGGGTAAGAATGGGAAATGAAAAAGGAGGAATGACGAATGTTTGTGTTTTCAGATGTTATTTGCTATTGAAGTGACTAAATGTCCTTTTCCTTATCATTTGTCCTTTTATCTTTCCTTTTCTGATGATCTTTTCTTTCTTGTATCTGTCTATTTTCTAACCTTTTTATTTCCTACATTTTCTATGTTCTTTGTTTGTTTTTCTTTCTTTCTTTCTTTCTTTCTCTCTCTCTTTCTCTATTTCTTTCTCTTTCTGTTCTTTTCATTTGTTTGTTTCTTTTACTTTCGTTCTTTTGTTGTTTCTTTCTTTCTCTTTTTCTCTTTCTTTCTCTTTCGTTCTTTCTCCTTTTTTCTTTCTTTCTCTTTCGTTATTTCTTTCGTTCTTTTTCTTTCTTTCTCTTTCTCTTTCTCTCTCATTGTCTTTCTTTCTTCTTTCCATCATCTCTAATTTCCTTCCTTCCTTCCTCCCTCGTGCTCTTGCTTTCATTTCATCTATCCATCCTAACTCTTGCGGACGTGGAGCTCCAGAAGTTTAGAGTCTGGGTGTCTTAGGTGTAGAAGCTCTTCACATACTCCATCAGTGCTCCAGTCTTCTCAACACTTCCCTCTTTTTTTATTATGTTGTCTCATCTTTTCTCCTCTGGCTGAAACCTGCAGTGTGAATGCCTGATGAGATGGCACTGTCATTTATTTCAATTATTCATGAAGAAGTTCTTTTTTTTTTTTTTTTTTTGCGAAACTGTAGATTAACAGAAAAAGGGACAGGGTGAAAGGAAGGAAGAGGACGTACAGTGTGGAACTGGAAGCTGGCAAAGAGGAGCCACAGTGAACGCCGCAGTCCCTTTTTAAAAAGTAAAGGTGAAAGCAGATAAACTGCTGAGTCGCTGCAACGCCTGCGTCTGCCCTCAGATTAACCCGCGCTTTTCTCCGAGTTTCATCAGGTCATGGCTGTGTTGTGGGTAAAGATTTTTAAAAGCCTTTCTCCTTCTTCAAAGACTTACTCACAGTTTCCAAAAGTGGTTTTAGTTTGGTTGGTAATTTGGAGTGAAGTCGAAGCTCCAGAAGTCAGGTTTTCTCCCTTTTGTAGGTGAAAGGCTCAGTTTGCAGCCCCTCCACAAAGGAAATTGCAGCATCGTAAATATGCGTTGAGCATGAGCATCATTTTATGTCGGAGATGAGAATGTTGCTCGATTGCGTTCACGCCTCAGATTTAGGATCTTAATGATAATTATTTTCAACCCATTAGGTGATGTTTCAGCTTTTTACAAGCTGAGTAGATCAGAATAGAAATGACCGTTATTGTCCCTCATTGGGCAAATTCACGTGTCACAACATCAAAGTGGAACATAAGTGGAACAATAGGGGTTTTTCATAACATAGCTACTTGAATGTAACAAGTGGGATTAAATAAGCTTAGATCGACAACTGTCCCTTTAGTATCTACACATAAAATGACTGGGTGCTATTTCTAATCACTAGTAGCAAAATAACACTCTTACAGTCATTAAAAGTCACCTTATGTGAACACTCCTCTTTACACTAGAGTGCTGTTTTTGTCAAATTGCGGCCATAAGGCCTTGGATGAGATAAGGTAGCAAACATTTTTATTATCGTTTTGCATTTCCCACAACAGGTAACACGGCACTTCAAGGGCATTTGCTGCGTCGTTGTATAAGTTTTTAATCCCAAAGCTTTTAGCTTCAGCTATAGGCTTTTTACACAAAGTCAGCTTAAGAAGTCATTTAGTTGGATGCATGGAAGGTTGCGTAATATCTATAAGAATGATCACTTTTCCTCACTGGTACCTGCACTTCCCGCTCTTTCAAAGAGGAAGTCTGTAATGGGGGGATGTAATGGAAGAGGAGGATAAAGGGGATGACTTCCGAATAGCTGCTAATCATTTAGGCGAGGATGTGCAGAGCACAGTGAAAGTTTCATACCCCTTAGGCTTTAACATTTTATCATGTAACGGTCACAGACTTCAATGTATTTTAGTGGGATTTTATCTGATATACATGCACAAAGGAGCTTATTGGTGAATTGGATGTTTGGCATCAATTTCTGATGGTTCTTCTTTATTCTGATTGTTTAAAGCGAAATCCAGAGCAATCAGCTGCCTTCAGAAGCCACCAAGAACACTAAAGAGTCCATCTGTGTGTAATTTATTCTCAGGATAAATACCACTGGAGCTGCAGAAAGCTCCACTGCTGATGTGGGGAAATCTTTTGACAAGACAATTAAGTTGTGAATTCTACAAGGAAGAGATGGATGAATAAAGCCATAAGAAAATAGATTTTCAGGTCATATAGGGGTCACAGCATCCGACATGTGGAGTAATGTCCTGTCAGACGAGACAAAATTTTTTGTGTTGTGTTTTGGAAGATTAACATGGCACATCACCCTAAATGCATCTCCACAGTGAAGCATGGTGGTGGCAGCGTCATGGGATGCTTTTCTTCTGCAGGGACAGGGAAGCTGGTCAGAGAGGAGGGAAGATGACGATAAAACAGATTCCTGCAAATAAAGATGACTGTCAGAGGCTGCCTGAGGGGGGAGACTGGGGGAGAAGGTTCACCTTCCTGCAGGACAATGACTGTAAATGTCAAACCAGAGCTACAAAAAATGTTTAGATGAAAGTATATCCATGCATACAAATGGTCCAGTCCAAGCCCCAACAGAAATCCAAAGAAAATCTCTGCCAAGACTTGAAAATTGATCTTCACGGTTGCTCTTCACTTAGTCGGGCTGATCTTGGACTTTTTTGCAGAGGAGTGGCAAATAATTTCAGTCTGTAGATATTTGAAGGTGGTGGAAACAAAAACTTAAGGCCAGAATTGCAGCAAAGGGTGGTTCAGTACAGTATTGAATGAAAGCTAATTATGAATGCACCTCCTACTTTTCAGTTTTCTGTTAATTTAAAAAAAACAGAACAATAAAACCCACATATCGGTTTCTCATCACTTTACAATCACGCCCTACTTTGTTCAAGTCTGTCACTTGAAATGTTGTTCAAACAGACTGAAATTTGTATCGGTTTCATGACAAATTGAGAAAAAGTTCAAGAAGGAAATTGTCCAGCAAGCGGATTGTCCTTCCCGACATACACGCAGCACATCCTGCCTGCAGATCAGCGGTCCAGCGATGAGCCGTCCAACCGCACAGCTCTGAGGAACGCACAGCTCGCGGGTCTGGCCCCGGACAACAAGCTTGACTCCACCAGGGAGCATTTTACCTGAAAGCGCAGTGATGCAGATCAAGTCCTTGGGTGAGACTAGGGAGGCATGAAAGACGGATGGGGCGTTTTACCGCCTCCCCCCACTTCTCTATTATGGACCTCATGTGGTCCATGCTGTTCATCTGTGTGTGTGTGTGTGTGGGATGCATGCGCTGAGTGCACAATTATAGGGCCACCTGCTTCCTTTTAAATATCTCATAACTTCCTGTGTGCACTCAGCAAACATGTTTGGCGCATTAGGCGTGGGGATAAAGTGTGTGTGTGATGCTCATAAGGAATCACTGCAGCTCTTAACAGATACTCCTCTCTGGGTGTATTTGTGTGTGTGTGTGTGTGTGTGTGTGTGTGTGTGTGTTGTGGTTTTGCTGTTTCCAGGATGGTTGCATTAAGCCTTCTTTCTCCTTGTAACATTGCAATGAATAATACATGCACGGCTCTTAAACTGTAGTTCTCAATTAGTATTTCACATGGCAGCTCTCTTCTGCCGAGGACGTCTGAAATCCTCCCGTGAAGAATCAGCCTTGTAATTTAACGTTGCATTCAAAAAAAGGAAAAAAAGAAGAAAAAAATGAGAAGGAGAATCTTCAGCAGTTACATCCTGCCATGTGTTCCCCGGTGAAAGACAGAAAAGAAGGCTGTCATTATAATTTTCATGGTAATTTGCCAGATTACAATATGCTAATGTGATAATTACCGTGGACGCTCGGCATTAATCAGCTTGCGCCGGAGCTGCTGTTGTGTTTACCGTCAGGATTATCGCGGATGGCAGTGACACGCTCTCTTTCGCCGGATGATGTTCCTCAGGCTGACACACACACACACACACACACACACACACACACACACGCCGAGAGGCGCGCTTTGCTACTTTTGTTCGGTGATTTATTCCTCCGCAAGCGGCATCTCCTAATTAGCCGGAGGAGGAATTATGTCTTAACAAGATTGGCACAAATCCATCTGAGCGGCGACAATCGGTCACGTCTGGGAAGGGTCTGAGAGACGGGAGGAAGATGTGTTTGATGCGGTTAAAAAGGAAGACAGTCGCCACCTTGCTACCGCTCTTAGTTGAGACCATTCTTCTTTTTAATATCATTATTTATTCATGTGTGCAGAGCCCCTCTTAGAGCTATGCGTTAGATACATAATGTAATGAGATCTGAGCTTCAGCCTCTATTACAGGGCCTATTAATGAGTTATTGAACCTGTATAGAGTAGCATATACACCAATAAAAAGTTCCTATATACATCTATGCAGCACCATTACCAGAATGTCTTTTAAAGTTATTAAGCTTTATTGGAAACTGCAATTTGATGAGCAAAGTTAAATAGTTTCTCCTTGCTTTTTGCCTTCTGTGACTAAAAGTCCTCCTTTTTTTTTGTTGTTGTTGCATCTGACCAGTCGCCCGTGGCTATTGGCGGGGCGGCACGAATCAGACTCGCCGAAACGCAGCGCAGGGCGATCGTTTGAAATATTTAAGCTATAATCACCTTGAGCTTTGACTGACTCACAGCCACTCTGCTCCGAGATCCAGATATAAACTCCACGTTGACACGTTCAGGAGTAGCAGCTCTAGCTGAGTGGAGCTGGGGCCTGTTGCAGCACCAAGCCCCAGAGCTGTTTTGTATTCATCCGCGGAGCTAATGTGCCAACCTGCTCGTTACAGCTTTAGCAGGAAAACTAAAAGCTCAAAGCTGAATCAGCCTTCCACCTCTTTGAAACTACTCATAAAGCTGTTTAACTTGGTGGGTTTTGGTCAGAAAGACGCAGATTTGCGTCGGTTGGACTGATTTGCGGGTGAAACATCTTCATAAGATCAGGCCAGGGGAGTGGATGAAGGCGATGTAGAAAATGCTACGCGCCTACTAGTTGCAGATGTGTTGCAGCAGCATGGAGCTGCTCATAGTCGACTCAATGTAGAAGCAAGCTGGAGTGTGCAGGGTGCCTCTGTAGCAGGACTTGGTGCATCTTTTTAAAAAGTTGATCTTTGTGCAGATGTTTAACTCTGGAAAATATTACCATCTTTTTTATATCCTCATCTACTCTGATATTCTGGTTTCTCTTCTTTAATTGACTGGTAGTCTGCTACTTCTTCTTCTAAGACACTTCAGTATTTTATTCACAGGACTTTAACGTAACAAACTCTTCTGTTTGCATAAATAAATAAAAAATATTGAAGCTTGCTGTTGCTAATACTAAGATTTGATTCTCCTTCACTTTTCTTTTTTTTTTCTTTTTTTTTTCTCATAAGCTCTCCCTCCTTAGCTGCCTGTTTTCCCCAAAGTGTTTGCAAACACATAGAGGACTTTTAGCTCTTAGCACCCCTCCTTCAGATACTTTGTACTTCAATAAAAACATGTTTGTGGCTTATCTTAAGTGCTTAATGAGATTTTTTTTGTCATATGTATCAACAGGTTTTCTACTCTGAGATGTTATATCACATCTATGCACTCACTGGTCACTTAATTTGGTATTACTTGGCCACAACTTCCTACATTTAGGCATTGATTCCCAGAGTTGAGGTGGGGACCCCACTTTGGGTCGTGGATCAATAAGTCTGGGGTCTTGAGATCCTTCACAGAAATGAAAGGAAACAATGAAAATCATAAAGGTGACACACATTTATGTTATTTTTTTTTTTTTAAGATGTGGAAACATCACTTAGAAATAGACAAAACCAAACACATTGGTTGATGCCGTTTGCATTATTAATATACCCATGAGTTTGTATACTCAACCAATAGTTTGTGTCCTGAGTTCATTCTGCTACTATTAGGTGGGTCAGTAACTCAAACGCAGGGGGACCCTCTGCATTTAGGCATCAAGGCAAGCTCAAGTAAGGTTTAAGGATTTTTAGAAACTGATCTGCTGGCAATTTTAGCCCCAACCATCTCCTGGGTTTAAAGTGGAAACCCTCCAATGAGTTGAGTGGATGAAAGTGCCCTGTCGGTCTCAGGGATCGGAGAAGAAAAGGCAGACTGGGTCCAAGATGATAGGAAGGCAATAGCTGCTCAAATAACTAAGATTTGCAGAATTATGCACAAACCAACCTAACTCAGATGCGTAGAGCAGCAAAAGACCACACTGGATGCCACCTCAGCCGGCTAAGAACAGGATCACAATAACAGCAAAAAAAAAAAAAGAGAAAACCTCACCTGGTCCAGCGAGTGTCAATTTCAGCTCCAGCGTTCATGTGGTTTGGTCAGAACTTGCTGTAAATGCCATGAAAATCTGGATGTATTCTGCCTTGTATCAGTAGTGAAGGTCGGTGGTGGTGTGATGCTATGCAGGACACCCCAGCTTACCTGAGCTTTGTGGCTGACTGTTTTTAACCCTTCATGACCACGGGGCACCATCTTCTGGTGGCGCCATCCAGCAGGATGAGACACCGTGCCATGAAGCTCAGATCATCTCAACCTGGTTTCTAGAACATTGCGATGAGTTCGCTGTTCTCCGGTGGCCTCCGCAGTCCCCGGATCTAAGTTAATAAATAATTACGTCATGATTAAGCGTCCGGTGCAGCTGTTTGATGTAGAAGCTCCACATGCGGTGGCCTCCAGATCAATGCAGTGGGCCGCTGATTCTGTTTTTATGTCGCATCTGTACCAAATACTGTAAAAATTTTGTTTTTTTTGTTGTTTCTTTATATTAAGAACATTTAATTTCTTTTTCCTCCAATTAATCTCAACAATCATTTGTCCAAAGCCTCTTTTTTTGAGTTGTTGTTAAAGTCGTGTTTTTTTTTTTTTTCTCATCCTTAAGCAGCTAATTACATTTTTGGTAGGAATAATAAACAGCTCTCTAGACTGATTTCTCACCAAAATTAGGTGGTGCTTCAAATCGAAAGAAAGCATGCCATCGCAGTCCGGGGTGATGAAGGGAGGGTTTGGATTGCTGCCTCTGTTCAGATCCAGTGCTCATTAAAGTCTACTCAGCACAACACACTAACTATATAGAAGTTCTAGCAAACACACCAGGAGCCCTGCAACAAAATGAGCCTATAAATAGTCAAGAGCTCCAAATACAATTAAAGTTTTTACATTATGTGCGCACCGCCTCCATATCTCACATTTGCTAGTATTGGCTCAGCCGGCCTGGGATGCGGAAATAGCTGCGTAATTTGTCCCCCAGAAGAAACGGGACGATTGTTTTCCTTCACAGACCACCTGCTGGGGGGCAGTGAAAACTTCACCTATTTTCCTAAACACTTTTTTTTTCCCTCAAAGGAATCTGTTGTCATTGTTTTGCCTGGTGGAAACCTGTGATTTGTATTGTATTAGAGGATATTCAGCTTGCCTTTTGTGCCGCCGTGGGGAAAAATAAAGCATCTTTCATTGCTTAACCAATTCTCTGTAAACAGGATTTTTTTTTTTTTTTTAAGGTTTTAACGAGATGCGTTTTGTTTTGCCGTCCTCCGTTTTGTCCATCTAAATGCATCCTCACTGTAAAGCCGTTTAGAAACATTAAAAACAGCTCGTCAGTCTGCAGGGACTGGGTTGAATAATCAATGTAGCAAAGCTTTGTTAGATTGGGTTCACTTATAGGTTTCTGCCGTGGCAGGAGTCAGAGGAGATTATGAGAAGTTTTCCCCTCAACATTTTTTTTTTTTTAGCCGTATGGTGACGCTGAGTCCGACCACAAATTAAACGGCTTGCGAGACTGACGCCAGAGCCCGCTTCTGTACGCGGTGACTGGGTTTTCTTAACCCGCCGCCTGCTTGTGCTCAACACCTCAGATCAACTGATCAATTTAAACTCTTCCTAAACTTCAGCAATCCGGTCTTTGTAGCTGTTCTGTGGGGTTTTTTTTCTGTCCGTTGGTCATACGGTTCAGCTTAGAGCTTCAAAACTTCGCTTAGACCTAGGCTTCCAGGTCATCCTGATGAATTATGGAGGAGGTTTGGAATTACAGTATTTTCCATGTTTGTTGGATAAGTGAGTGAAGAAGAAAATCTAGAAACTTATTTGAGTTCGCAGACTTTAGACCTCCCTCTAATATTGTCTAAAAGTTGTATCCATCCCTTTGTTTTTCCATTCATCTGTTCATCCTTCCGTCTGTCCATTCCTCTATCCATCTCGCTATCTGTCCTTTTATTTCTTTATCCATCTGTCCATTCACTGATCCATCCATCTAGCCATACATCCATTCATCACTGCATCCATCCGTCCATCCATGCCTCCATTTGTCTGGCCCTCTATCGACTAATCCACCCGTCAAGTCTATCAGCTAACCTCCATCCATCTATCAGCTTTTCTTCCATCTACCTGTCCATTGATCCCTCTGTCTGCCCATTCACCAATCCATCCATCTTTCCTTCCTCTCATCTATCCATCCCTTCATTAATCTATCCATCAGTTTGTCCATCAGTCCATCCTTTTTTCGTCAGAGCATCAACTCATCCACCCACATGTCCGTCCACCCAACTGTCTGTCCTATCTCTCCATGCGTTTGTCCGTCTGTCCGTTTGTCCGTCCATCGGACCATCCGTCTGTACATCCATCCATCCTCCTGTCCACTGATCCCTTCATTTGCCCGTCCATGTTGGCCGATTGTCCGCCCGTCTGTCGAAACAACTATCCATCCCTCCCAGTCTATCCCCTTTTATCCGCTCACCAGTCTATTCATCTGCACGTTCTCAGAAAATCTGAGGAAAATCACCGTAAAATAAAAACCATAAAAGAATCAACCATAAATTCATAGTCAAGTAGTTTTGTTTTTACTCTTGAAAAGTTGGTTAAAAGCAGCTGTGAAATCTGGGAACGTGTTGAATATATCTCTGCAGCAGTCGCTGCTCTGATATCGCTTTTTGTTTTACTTAATTTTGGGATCAAAGTGAAATATTGAAGGCATTGATCACGGATGTTTGAAGGTGTGAAGAAGATCTGTTTGTTTTAAACCAGTCAGTTTACCAGCTTCTCCTCCTCGCTGCAGTTTATTTCCTAAGAGAACGGGTCATGTGGTGCATTCGTTTCGATAAAAAGCTGTTGTGGAGCTGAAAGCCAGACTCCCTCGTGAGATTGGTTACCTGCCATATTTGCAAATGTGAAATCTGCTCTGAGTGGATATTTACAAGCTCCCTTCTGGCAGTGGAAAGAAATCTCAAAAGCCTCTTTTGTCCCGCTGTACGTCTGTTCAGGTTGCGGCCATCAATCCCAGCCACCCTCTCGCGCAGATGCCGCTTCCGCCCTCCATGAAGAACTGCATCCAGCTCGCTGCGTGTGAGGCCAACGAGCTGCTGCCCATGAACCCGGACCTCCCTGCAGACCTGTTCACCTCCTGCCTCACCACGCCCATCAAGATCGCACTCCGATGGTAATGGCTCCCGCTTTTCTGTCCCTTCTCTCAGCCGTAACTTCCCCCGGCACACTTTATGTCTCTCAGAACATGTTTCATTACGATTCTACTAGGGCTGGACGATAATTCAATAGCGATATATGACGATCGATAGATGTATAGCGTGATAGAAAAAAAAAAAAGGGTCAATAAAAAGTTTAATAGGACAGTTTTCCTTCCTTTTGTGTCATGCATCATGCAGGTTAATATTACACAGCCAATCACAAACACAGACCAAGGAATGCTCCGCCCCCCAAGCTCCGCCCCTTTAGAGTTCAGAGAGCACACGTTCTTTTTAATTTTTTAAAAACTTGCAGTTTTGGTAAAAAGTTGGTTGAATAAAGGGTTGAGTCTGAATTCAGTGTTTGTGTGGTATCTAAAAACAGGTCGCTAAGCAACAGCATAAAATAGCCAGGGCTGCACTTAAAATATATGTTTTGAATTTGTTGATAATTATCAATATAGATCAATATGATTTCTATTTTATCCATATGCTTTTTTTCTATATCGTCCAGCCGTAGATGCTACAATATTTTTTTAAAGGACTCCAGTGAATATATTTTATATTTAATTTATTATTTAATTCTTGCGCGTTATTTTTATTTACTTTAACCATTAACAAGACACTTCATCTTTCTTCGAGTTGTAAAACCCCCCCCCCCAAAAAACAAAAAAAAAAACCCCACCAAACTTGTACACTTTGACCATGCTGTAGGGTGTTTTATTTATTCGTTTTTATTTTTCTATTTGCCAATCACTGTCATGCACGCTGTGCACAGAGCAGCTATTCCTCTGAGCTGCTGATGAGGAATATTCAGCTGTGATGAAAAATGTAGACCGTCACCATCTGCAGTGATGCAGGGGTGATCCTCCCCACAGAGAAATTTTCAGCAAAAAAAAAAAAGACAGAAAAAATAGGCTGAAGATATTCAGGCACAATGAGGCTGGGCTGATACGGTGGCCTGATGTAAATGCACTACGATGCATCAGTCAAAGGACTTACTGATGGAAGTTGGAACCAAAGCCCCCGGAGCACACGGGTTGCCTCAGACACACATGAGCTGCGAACGTGGGGTTGGCCCTTTTAGGATGACATGGTTGCATCAGCTATTAGCAAACAGAGGTTTAATATACAGTAATAAGAAAAAAATCTATTTGTTTTAAGTATTGTTCCTTTTGCTTGATTCTGATTCTGATTCTGAAGAGAGCATCGTACAAGCTTAATATAAAAAAAGCAACCTAGGAACTTCAATATTATTTTTCTACGTGCAATTTCATGGTGTCATCCAATTTTGCTGCATTTATGAGCACATTTTAACGCCATTGTGATATCGGTCTTCATCTGCCAGACATAATGAGTTGCTTTCACAGTTTTTGAAAGTCTTTCATCAGCTGATGCCAGCCTGGTTAAATTCCTGGCAATACTTCTGTTTTTGTGCCCCCCCCCACCCCTCCACCCTCCACCCAACACGCACCTTCTCTCAGTCCAAGCACAGGGTTCCTATGCAGTCTGGTATTTGTTTTCAGCATTTTCCAGGTCGGCTCCATAACACGCTGGCCCGATGTCTTTCACACGTCAGCTAAGGTTATCCTTGTGTCCATCAGACTATGAAAAGCTTTTTCTCAAAACACACATAGGCAAAACTAAGCAAGAGAAGATGCTGCGAAGAGGCACACAGCCATCCTGAAGCAAATAATTGTTGTGGTTAATAACATTAACACACTTTTTATTAAACCTTCTGCTTTATGTTTATTTTTTTTAATTTTTACTTGTCATTGTCTCTGGACAGATCCTCGTGTCTGATATGACTTGAGCCATGAGAGCGGAAGCGTGCACAAACACCGTTTGCCTGGGCTCGGTCTTTACTCTCTGGGTTTATTAAGCAAGTTCAGCTCTCATGAAAACTGTAACAAGCAGGTGATCGGCTCATCATTAATGCACCTCACTCCGTGCCCAGATACAGTCTCTATCCGCTGCGTTCAAAGTCCCTTTGGTGCCATAAATCAGTACTTCCCCGCACCTTTTTTTTTTTTTTTTTTTTTTTGCATTTTAATGACTGAATTCACTTTGTAGACCCTGAAAGTCGCAGGGACGATTTAGCGAATTTTCGCCTTGAATTTTGAACTTTTCTAAAAGCGAGTAAGTGGGAATGACATGTTACCTTCAGGGGGTGTCATACAGCTAGACGAATGTTTCTGCTCTGCCACAAATGTTCAAGAGTTTAGTTCATCTTCGCCTGCTCTAAATCCACGTCGTGCCGTGACCTTCAGCATAATGAGGTCTCACTTCTGTGCCATTAATATTGATCAGTTACCAGCATTCACTTTCGTGCGGCAGGTTGCTGAGAGGCCGCTGGATATTATTAGCTGAATAATTTCTTAATACTAACAAAGATTAATATTACAGTGTTCTTTGCAAATTTGGTCCTTATCCGTTCTGCCGAAGACTGTCGAGGTCAGGTTTGCATTTCTTTTCAGGCCTCGGGTTAGGCATTGTGTTACTTTCTGTTGGTATTAAATTTAATTGTTTATTTACTAGTTATATGTTTGCTATTTGTGAAACTTCCTCCCTAAGCTCAGTTTAATCAATAAGTTTAAAAATAGGTTGATTTTGTGTAGATTTAGCTTAAAAACAAAGTTTCAAAAGTCCTAAATATGAATTATTCATCAATGAATAGTTCATTTTTTATAGGGAAGAAATTAGCGCTGCTGCGATTATGTTGGCTAAAATAATAATTCGACATTAACCAGACTGTGACATGTTTTTTCAGCACAAGTTTATATATATATATATAAATTCAAAGTTTGCCCTGGCCTAAAGCATTATACTTCATCATCACCCAAGTACTTCCACTTATGAGGTGATAAACTTCTGGATACTTTTAAGCTTTCCTAGCAAGTCACTGCGTCAGAGCATGAAAAGCAGCTGGAGACACGACACCCGGAGGCCTCTAATGGGCCAACGGAGAAGACGATCTGTTTTTTTTTTAAAGGCTTATGAATACGATCCATCCTTCCCCAGAATAAGTCTTTTATGGAGATGTTTAGACAAACGTTGGACTGATTAACGCTGTGCCTGCAAGTGTAAATGTGCAAACATGTTTGCTGCTGGCCAAATCCGTTTTACTTCAGCTCATTTGAACCAAATTTAATTGTATAGATGGTGTTGATATCTAAATGAATGTAATCTAAAAACCCTTAAATAATACATCCAGTTCGTAAATAAATGTCCTTTGTGAGTTCCGTGGAAATGTTTCAATCTCAACGTCTTACATTTTACTTAAAGGGATAAAAAGAAGCAGCCATAACTTAAGTGAGACCATTTTTCTTGTCCCCAGTCCTATATTATTACATACATAGTAAGAGTACATTTTATTTTTGTCATGTTTAATGTGACACACAATATACATATAATCTATTGTATATAAAGTCAAAACACAACTGCATTTATTTGAAAAACTAGGTGTGAACAAGTTTTATGAATTATTGGGGGAGAGATTTGTCATTAGGGGGCAGCCCTTGAACAAACGCAAAATACATCAATCTGCCTACAGCCAGGATTTTTGTTCTCGGTAATGTTATGAATGCATTTTGCAACATGAATATTTTGCCTAAAGACTTGTGCTGCAGATCACATGAATTATTTGTAGTAATCAGCTTTCCACGCTAAAACTAATCATTCAAAAAGACACCTTTCTGAGGGACTATAAACACATTCATTTTGCTGTATAAACAATGTTACTCCCTCCTGCTGCCTAATCTAGACAGATATTCATGGTTAAAACATTAAAACATTTCAGGAAAAAAAGTTCCTTTGATAAGAGATTGAGACTTTGCTCCTCTGCTTCACTCTCAAATACGGAAAAAAAGACCCTCAAAGGCTGTGTCTGTGCGGACGAAATGACGTTTCTCGTTTTGCTTTTAGACTATATTGGACCTTTTAAGTAAAGTTAAGCATAGGCCTCACGTGATGCATAGCAAGGTCCCACCTTCAATTGTTGTCCTCGATATATTTCCTTACAGCTCGGTCTCTCTCTCCTGTAATTTTTACTTTATTATCGTCCAAGCTGCGCGCTGAGAGGCTTGAGAAGCGGTAGGAGAAAACAAGGAAGGGCTGGGCTGCAGCAGTTCAGCGAGGTTAGAGCGGGAGGACGGAGGAATGCACTGATGTGCTGGCTTACCTTCAGTTTAAAACTTTAATGAGATGCATTGAGAGATAGATGATGGGGCTTTGCACAGAGAAGGAAGGCTGGGGAGAGCCAGGCAGGGAGCGTGCATGTGTAGCTTTCACTGCTCAGCTGAGCAGAAAATCATTACTGATGGAGCGGCATCTTCAAGGGATTTCCCCGCTGCTGCAGCATGAGGGAGATGTGCGCCTCTGAAAATAGAGATGGGGAGCAAGGTGGCACAGGGGAAAAGGGAGAGAGAAGCAGTGATGAGGGAATAAAAGATCAGGGTTCAGATCAGCCATTCAGAGAAGGTTCTCAGGGGGCTGTCATCTTGATGGACCTGTTGGTCTGTCTACCAGTTTGGTTCAAAGTGAAATATCACCACCTCTATCACACTGATTGCTTGGAAATGTCAGGTTCCTGATTCCTCTTGACTTTCCGTGATCCCCGCCTTATATCTTCATCAGTCACCTCCCTGGATTTCTTCAAACTAAACAGTCGATCAATGTTGGATAAACGGATGCTGTAAGATCTTAAAACTAAACAATATAACGTGAGACTCCCTTCTAAAAAAGGGAGTTTTCCATCGTCACTTTGATGAGAAACGTGCTGTCCCCCGTTTACCTAACGTACAGGATGTTGGATTTTCAGTGAAAGGAAAGCCGACAGTGCAAACCACGCCTTCCCCGTGCTGCGCCTCACGGTTTCGACACCAAACAGTGGACCGCATATAAAAGGTGGATCGCATCAACAGCCTACTGGTTTTCGACTGCTAGAAATCGCTTAAAATAAATAGATCTCTACAAGAACCTCTGCTGGGCAGTCACATCTGAGTGTGAACAGATTCGAAACGAGGTGCAATTTAAATTCTTCGTCCTGTACTGCACAGTACTGGAAAACCATCTAATTGCCGAAGAGGCTAAAAACGGCCGAATTTTCAACACATTTGTCTGGGCTAAATGGGGACCATGACAAACTGGCTCACCTGAAATGGCGATTGTGACATGCATTTAAAAAGTTAGAATTATTGAAGTTGCATAATGAAATAGACGTGCACATAAACACGTCGCTAACTTTGCATAACCTCAGTGCGTACTTATTATAAAAATCCTTGTTATAGAGTAAACCCAGAAGATAACAAATTACCAATAAATGTCTAAAGTCCCCTATTTATTTTTGGAATATATCCAACTATCATCAGAGAGCTCTGATCATCTGTGATACTGAAGGAGAACCCAGCAAAAGCACAAATCACAAAAGAACTGCAGCTGAAATTTCACAGCAAGCTTCAAATGAACTACTGGCTTTCTTAAGTTATCAGTTTCCCAATCAACAGAGGTACAGGCTCCCTCCAGGGTTCTCCGGTTACATCCAGTTGGTCTGAAGATGCACGGACAATATATCTGACCCGCTCGAACCCTTTTAAGACGTCTGCTAACTGGACTGGAAAAATCTGAGCGTGAGGCAGCTTCAGGTTGTTAAGAGACGGCGGGCAGCGTTGCCTCCATATGGTTCATTATAACGGCAAAGTGCTTCCACACCCAAGCTCTCAGATCCTCTGTTCTCACAATTATCAGGCTCCACGCACAAAGCGGGTTGTCCTCCATCTTGCTTTAATGAACAAGAACAGCAATTACCTCCCTCACAGGCATTTGGCCACCATCATTACCGTTACAATCTTTTATGCTTCTATCGCTCCAAGCCTCTAAATTTAAATTGGATTACAGCAAACAAGCGTCTTTGCCTTCGACACTAATGACATTTCTTTTATTTTAAGCTCCTTATTGTGTCAATAAATGTGAATGCTGGTGCCAGCACCTGATGGGGGGGGGGGGGGTCGTCTTGGTTTTTATACTGAGAAGACAAAGCCCGGCGAGAGTATCTGAGATGGTTATGAAGAGCTGACTTCATTATGACCCTCCGGACAGATAAAAATCCGACCAGTTAGAAAGGATTCCTGCTGCCAAATGAATCTGAATTCTTCAGATACGAACACTGATACTAGTACTTCTCCAAATGCTAATCCCGCCTCTGGGATTTAGCTTTTTGCCTTGCATGCATGTGAATAATTCTGCTTCACATAGACGGTGTTGCTGGGGGTGTCTGACATGAGCTTCGTCTTTGCTAGACGACGTTTGCTTTAAGTAAGATCTCATTATCAGACACGGATGGAAACGTGGCAGCGGCTTGGGCGGACGCACACATTACAATACGGCCTCATTATGTTCATTGAGAACAATTGCTGCGCTCCCTCCCATTTCCAGGGTCTGCGGGCGAAACGAGGGAAATTAAGCCTTCACTGGAGCGCGCGCCCACACCGCTGTAATTTTATTCCGCAGCCCTGGCTTTAATAACAGAAATGTAAATTACTTGTAAAAATGTTGACACATTCATCTTCTCCCTCTTGTCTTTTGATGTGGGATGAACCGCGGAGAAAACGGTTACGTAACGCTGCAAAGGCTTTAAGTGACGAGTTTCTTGAGACCTGCGTGGATTTGAAGCGAGCAGCAGGTTCACCTCAGAAAACCTCGTCATACATACTAATAGGGAAAAAAAAACTGAGCTTGGCTTCTTTATGCTCAAGTGTGTACTCACACTATCTGTCGGAGGAAAGCTGTTTTCATTCTCCCGCCTGTGTTTCTGCACGGTGGTAAATACGTTATTTTCTTATCCGACGTTACAAGCACACTTGCACAAATGCCGGTGCTAGAAGATAGCAGGGGGAGAAGAAAAATGAAGCTTACTGGATTTTATGTGAAAGACCAAAGCTAAATAGTGTTTATTGTGAAGTAAAAGGAAAGTGATACATGGTTTTCTTTTTTTTGTATTAATAAGTGTGGTATGCGCGTCTGTTCTGCCCCCCCCCCCCTGAATCAATGCACAGTAGAACCACCGTTTGTTAGAATTACACCTGCATCAAGTCTTGTGGGGAATGTCTCCCAACAGCTTTACATGTTGCTAAATAGCCAAACAGCTCTGGGTCAGACAGATTGGACTCAACCCCCCCACCCCCCCACATCCTGAACTGGATATAGGTTTTGACCTTTGACTGGGTAAGTCATTTCATCGTTGCTCTAGCTGTAAGTTTCAGGTCGTTGTCCCGCTGGTCGGTGAATCTCCACCCTAGTCTACAGGGATTAGCTAAATGTAACGGGTTTTCTTCCAGGATTTGCCCGTGTTTAGCTCCCTCTGAACCGTTTCCCTGTCCCTGCTGAAGAACAGCCTTCTCACAGCATGACACAGCCACCAACACGTTTCAGTGAGGCAATACTGTGTTCAGCTTTTTTTTTCCCACATATGGTGATTTGCATGTGTCCCAAAAACTTCAGTTTTGGTTGGTTTAACATATAAACTGTGCTCCCTAGCTGACTGCAAACGATTCAACTAAAGGCTTTCCTTCAGCGATGGCGTTCTTGCTTCTTTCTTATAAAGGCCAGATTCACAGAGTACACAGCTAACAGTCATTGTGTCCGCAGAGCCTCCCACCTGAGGCGCAGAGCACTGCAGCTCCTCTTGAATCACTACGAGCATCTTGGCTGCTTTTCTGACTAATGCTGGCCTTCCCCGCCCAGTTGGTTTAGGTTTGTGACCTCGTCTTAGTTGGATTGCTGTTGTGCCCTAGTCTTTCCATTTTGAGATGATGGATTGCTCCATAGGATGTTCAAAGTTTGGCATATTATTCTATGACCTGACCCTGCGGCAAACGTCTCCACATCTTTTTTTTTTCCAGACCTGTCTTTTGTACTCCTTGGTCTTTATGATGCTGTTTGTTCACTAATGTCTTCCAAAGAAGCTCTGACGCTTTCACAGCAACTGATGTAGGCAGCAATTAAATTCCACACAGGTGGATCCTGTTGACTAACTAGGCGACTCCTAAAGATGTGAAGGGGCCAGAGCTTTTAGATTTCAATAAAAAGAAATGAAAAGAACACTATGCTTTTTCCTTCTATTTCAAAATGCTGCTCTTCTTTGTGTTTGTGAAAAAACATCGGAAGTGTTTGGTTGTGCTGTGCAATACATTTCCCAGATGGTTTTCTTTAACATGAACTTCAGTCTTTCTATGCTGCCGTATATAGTGGGTCAGTAACTCAGGAGACGAGGCCTGGGAGCACCTGCCAGCCTTTCCAGTACATATAGCACTGATGGGAGACGAAGGCTGATTGAAGGGGTAATGAGCGGTAGAAGCCAGCCGGCTCAGTGGGGATCAGAGGAGACACTCTGTTCCTCCCACTCCTCCTCTCCTATCTCTCACCCTGGGAGCAGTATTGTAGTTACCTCACATTGGGTCCACTTAATTTCCCTCTTCAAAGTTTAATATGTACATGCTCACTTTCTCCCCTCTGCACTTATCGCCCACACATTTGCTCAGCCTTTATTCACAGGTCCAAATTAAGTTCCGCCATCTTTGCTCTCCGTCTGTAATAATCCTTCAATTTCCTCATTATTTGTGCCCGCCAGCCCTTCTGTACTTCAGTCGGCTCATGTTTTTTTTTTCTTTTTTGTGTGTGTTCTCCTCAATGCAGGTATATTAATTTACTGGTCATGGGAGTTCTACTGGCTCTGTATTAGCCTGAAATCTCAGTTTTTTGGTTTTCTTAGCATGTACTTCTGATGACAAGTGGCTGGAACTGAGGCACACTTAAGTTGAAGTTTTCTCTCTGCTGTCTCATTTTACAACAAACCGAAAATAAATGGCATAAATCCTTTTTTTTTTTTCACCAAAAATATATAAAAAATATTTTTATAGGATCCTATAAAAAAAATTCTGTTTCTACCAGAACTTCTTAGCATCGGCTCTTACGACGACTTTCAAACCTTCCAGTTGACTTGACCGTGAAGCCTGGGTGACGTCAGTCTTGTCATCTACATCAGCCCACATGGGTCCTTGTGCAACCCCAGAGATTTGTGACTTCGCTGCAACTCCAGTTCAGAGGGTGGCGCCACACACACAGCACACAGATGATAAGCCGAAGAAGAAAAATATCATACTTTGTTTTAAAGTGAGTCAGTGCAGGGAGAACTGCTCTTTTTGCCATTTCTCCCTATTCTGATATGTTTCTGTTTCCAGGAAAAGACGGTCGTGGAAACGACATGGATTTCTTGTTTAGAAGAAAAATCCCTTTGAGGCTGTGCTTTGACAGCTAAAATATAAATTGGCTTCGTTAAACGGAAAAGTTGTCAGACAGAACCTATAACTTATACTCCATCCATCTATTGCTTTATTTGAAGCTATAGATGGGTGAATAAAACAGATTAGAAATGGTCACCCTTCACAACGCGATGGAAAAATCCCTGCCCTGGATGTATACTTACTACCATTTAGGATATGGAAGTATACTAATACTTTCAGCTTTATCCTGCTGAAAGTAGCCATCAGAAGAGGCGTACACCGTTGTCATAAAGGGATGGACATGGTCAGCAACAATACTAAGGTAGGCTGCGCCATTTAAGTGATGCTACTAAGAGGCCAAAAACATCCTCCACAGCACCCTGTGCTGACCCGTTGATTCACAGCAGAATGGATCCATGCTTCAAAGTTGTTTACACCAAGTTCTGACCCTGTCCTCTGAATGTTTTCCCAGGGCATTTTCTGTGGGATCTGCATATAAACAATATTTCCAGCTCATCTGGTCTCTTTTATGTTGGCATGTGGTGTAAATAGATCCTTCTCAAAATGCTGTGTTTAACCCTTTTAGCAGCTCTGCGGATACCGATCGGATATCAGCAGGTTAGGACTAAGCATTCGCAGACATTAGCTGTGCTTACATGCACAAAATTTCACAATCAGATTAAAATGTATCCCGATTAAATAATGGGATTGTGCTGTTTATATGAGCACACGATCAATTAATCTGATCATAATGTGCATGTATATGCACCTGGCTTTATTCAGAATAGAGACACTTTGACATGTGCAATTATCAAATTCCTCAAAAAAAAAGACAGAGTAGAAGTACTTGCGCCTTTGCTAAGCAACATAAAATAGCAAACAAAGCAATATTATATGAGTTTGTTTGTCTTCCGAGCGCCCAGGCTGGACTTGCACAATGTTCTAATTATGGTTGAAACGCTACTGAGTAAGCAACAATTTTGAGCTCTCATTTTTACAAAAAGCAAGGTTGTAGCGGGAGCCCCGATAGATTTACTTTCCCACGTGTTTCCGCCACTCAGCAACGCGTAAGTACGTAACGTTTACGTCGGGCGCACTCAGCTCAGTTTGCCACATTCAGAATAACTTGAGCCTGACAAGCGTTTATATGCACGTTGATCGGATTATCGATCGGCATAAACAAACCCTGTCATTCGGATTATAAATTCATTTGCACTGAGCGTAACCCAATCATCATATTCCAATTACTTTTGTCCATGTGAACATAGCTACTGACTGTCATTTTTGACAGCATCGATAAACGAAGGTGGTGATGAACAGGCATCCGCTTCTAGGACGCTGCGATGTACAAAATTATTTGCATTAGTAAACTTTGTGCCACAGTGTTGAACCTCTACAAAGGTTCAGATAAAAGCAGAGGACGGATCCAACAACAAGTGGAAGAGACGCAGCCCCACAGTAATGCAGCAGCAGCAAAGTGGCTCTCATGTTATGGACAGAATAGTTAGTAGAACAGGTTTAAAACTGGCTTTAGCAATGAGAAGTGAACCACGGTTGAAGTTTAAAACAAATTCACTGTTAGCTGTTTTTTTGTTTTTTGTTGTTGTTGTTTTTCGCAAAGGGGATGTGTCTAGGACTCCTCATGAATGCCGATTTAATTAGCAGCTGCTCGGGTGGATGGGGCATCAAGCTGACTTAGTATTAGGAAGCATCATTCGAAGTCCCACAGCTTTTCATTACAACAGAGTGAAATGTAATAAGCATGTAAAAAGCTCCCCTCCCCTGATCCAGGTTTAATTTCTTTCTTTTTTTTTTTTTATAAATTCTTATACTTCAGAAGTTGGTCTACAACTAGCTTTAGTTGAGCCATTTCAGAAAATAGTTGTTATATTTCCTGTCAATTTCATATGTTGAAGCATTGTCTCTGGTGGCTTCTTTTGATTACTGAATCTCATTACTAAGCGCTGAACGCATCGGTGCCGGGTTGTTTTTATAGCCTTGATATTGCAGAGAGAAAAGACGACCGAGTTGGAGCTCATACAGCCAAGCTGGATGACTTTGCTCTGATCATAGTGCGTGCCCAGAATGTCAGAGCCTGTTTTTGATCGTTGGAGAGCACAAACATGGCTTCTCATAAAGCCTGGATAAAGTCAGCTTGTGGATCAAAAACGATGGTATGAATGGATGAAATTCCATCGACTGCTTCTGACCTCCCATCCTGGGTTCCTATATTTTATTTTTCTTGCTCCTCTCTCCTGTCACCTGCCGTCCTTTTTGAAAGGGTCCAGGTCCCTCGCTGCACAGAGATTTGGTTTATAATCAGACTCCCAGATAAAAGTTCACCCTTTATCTTTGTGGTGTTTACTTTAGCCTGTCTGTTTTTGTCCTGTGCTAATTCGTAATCATCTTTTGTTTATGTCTGGAGATTCATTGATTAGATTTGGCCCCAAAACATATAAGAGCATAAACAAAACCCTTAATCTCAGGCTATATTATCTCTGTGGTGAGAAGATTATAGACTTATGTTTATGAGAATTGATGCGGCTAGTCTGTGGCATCTTTTAATTAATGAGCCTCTGACCAGAGGGAGACCTTAGAACAAATTGTCGCAGTCACATCGCTCCCGCTCTTTGCTTCACCAGTGTCAGGTGCACTCAGGACCCCGGCGGACCTTTGAGGAGCCAGCAAGTCGTGCTGCTGTCATGTGGGAACTCATTATTCTCCAGGAACAGAAGGAATTCAAGTGCAGCAGCCTCCGTCACAGCCAGTCAGGACGGATCAGATCCTGGGTACAAATTTCCTCCGCATGGGTGACGTGAGTCAGTTTGGCATTCAGATATGCGCCCAAGCGTGATGTCAGCTCCAGATGCCGCTAAACAAACTGGGATTACTCATTCTCACGATGGAAGTAGTGATAGTTGGTATCAGCCTGAATGCTGTCTATCAAAGTAAGACGCAGCTTTGACTTTAGGCACTCAGTGTTTCTCCTCCTATTATATTAGGGGGAATACCCATCCCCGAAACAACTTCCCCTAACCCCCCCTCTGAAGGTACATTTTATTTAGTTAGATAGGTGTGGCAGAATTTCAATGTTTAAAAAAAAAAACATTTCCACCTGTCAGTTACGGGTTGAAGTCCCTATCCTGTGATGCCCCAGAAAGTTTTGTCGTGAGCAGAGTTTCGTCCGACCGTATGAGCAGCCGTTTGACTCCGGCCCCCGCACTTGTACCGGGTGTTGTTTTGTGATGATCGTCTCCACCTGCTCGCTTCCAGGTGTGACGACTCCTGGCGATGTGCTCGACTGTCAGGACTCTGAACAGCAGCCTGCTGTGACTTACAGCTGGCCCGACCCGTCAGACCTAACCAGGCGTAGTAAACAATAACCCCCGTGGAAGACGTTACAGAGATACGAGTCTGTGTCTCCCCCCCCCCCCCCCCCCCCCATCCCCTGCTGCTCCACTATAACTCACCCAAAATACGCTCGTACCTCTCAGTCGTCGGCGCTTGCAATCGTTGCGTTTCTCATCTTTCATTTGAGTGCTTTATTTATGGGCCGTCTCTTGCGCGAGTCGTAAAATTTGCACCGTGGAGGCCAAACATTTCATTGCATCATCAAGCGCCTCTTGTTTTCTTTTTAACCGTGATTAGTAACATCTAGCGTCTATTTTCTTCCAGGTTCTGCATGCAGAAGAGTGCCAAGTTGGTGCCAGGGGTGACGTTAGACCTCATTGAGAAGTAAGTGGCATCGTACAACACTTTTCTCTCCTATGTTCAGCGGGGCACGGTCTCGAGACATCATTATCCAGTTTCCTTCTCCTGCCTGCCTCTCCTCTCCTTGCCTCCCTCTCACTGTTGTTTTCTGTCCTGAAGGTATAATCGTCTGCCTTTGTTTCCCTCTCACTGTCAAAGTGGCAGCACTTTGGCAGATTTAAAGCTCCAAATTTGCCGAATTAACCCGCGGGTGTCGAGCGATTGAACGTGGATCATCTCTTGCTCTCAGGCACGTGTCAGATTGATGCCAGTTCTCGGTGCGTCCAAAGTTTCGCTGTTCTCACTGAACCATGTGGGTAGATCCCCACCTAGCTTGCAGGAGAGGGTGAAATGACGCTCAAATATTTAGATGCTTGACTTGAGTTTTAAAAGGGTAGGTAACTTGGCAAAAACAACTAGAGAAATAAACACATTTCTGTCTGAGAGTGCCTGAGGGAGTTGAATTTGAAGTGTGTCTCTGCAGTCTCCTAATGATGTGTTTATTTGTCCCACTCAGTTTGCTGAAGGTGAATAATAACTCTGACATCAGTCTGCCACGGACCAGCAAGGAAAATCTGAAGGGGGGGGGGGGACACGCACTTAAAAATGCGTCCACACATAAAGTTATGCATAAATTCAGACGGTGCTGTTTATTTTTGTTTTGATCCGGTGCTCACCCCATCCCCTAAAAAAAACGTGTTCCCTTTTCCTTTCAGTGAGGCTGTTGTGCTTTTTACTGTAATTGACACCAACAGGCTAATCTGTTGAACCTCCTACAACTCTCTGCTCCAGGTGAAACATCTTTGTTCAGATTATTAGAAAATCGCAATTTAAAACAACTACTACATAAACTGGTCATGTGAGTGCCTGCTTTTCCTTCCTGAGCTGCCTCTGTTCTTCAGAGCAGCTGCATCCTGCGTGTAAAGGCGCGTTCACACCGAACGCAAACAAGACGAATGGAGCTAGGGATTTTCATGTTATCCCTATCTAAAGGCGAGGCAAACAGGGTATTTTGAGCAGGGAGAACGGCACGGATTGGTTGAACAGAGCCAAAACTGCGAATAGAGCAAAGCGAAACTTTGCTCGAGTTTGTGTCAATTCGTGTCGCGTCAAGGGTCCTCCTCGTCCGTTTATTTGAGCACAATGTGTGTCAGAGCGCAGAATGAAACATGCCCATAAACACACTCCAAACCTTGCGGAAAGCCTTCTCAGAAGAATTTAAGCTCTTATACCTGCAAAAGGTGAGACATCATATTAAACCCAATAGATTCAAAATGGTATCTCACTCAAGTTCATCTGTGTATGCAGGCAGCTGGGTGAAGATATTTCTTAACATCGTTTAGCCCAAGCTGTTACGTTGAATGGACGGCATCTCACAGAGTCTCATTTTTAATGTAGGTCTGGACTTGGCCTGGACAATGGTCCAGTCTAACTCATGATTATGATTCAATCTAAGCCATTTGATTGTAGCTAAGGCTGCATATTTAGGGTCACTGATCTGCATTAAGGGAACGTTTGGCGTTGAACAGCCAAATAATTCAGAGAAGTTTGGTTTAAAAAGTTGTTAGTGGCTAATTATGACGATGGTATGTAGGCTTTGACATATAATTATCAATGTTCTGATTATTTCACTTAGTGATCTTTCCTAACGGCATCATTTTCCTTCTGACTGTGTTGGACTTCTTCGTACTTGTGAAAGTGCTTTGTAGTAATACCAATGCATTTATACACAGCAGCACAATTAGGTGTTCCTGCATTTGATGTAGTTTACTTGTCAAATCAGGACATTTCTCAGTTTATTTTCCCAAACTATTAATGAGAATTATTCATAATTCAAACATGTATTTTTCCCAGTTTTTCTCGCTCGTCTAATATCGGCCCTTTAAGTTTAGTTTTCCTCTGATCTTTTGATTTGTACACACCGTCACTGCTTCTTTTCATCTCCTCTCAAACACCGCCACTCTCCAGCTGAGGGGAGTTGTGCATGAAATGCTGTAGTGCAGCAGAGCTACGGCTAAAGGACGTCCACAGGCAGGATGGGAACCCACTCGAGAAGTGATGAACACCTTTGAAGAAGCGTAGCATTTTTATTCCCCCCCCCCCCCCCCCCCCCCCCACCCCTCATATATTCTTTCTTTTTCGGCCACTCTGACATTAGTTGGTGGATTTGACGACACTGACGCTCTCCCTTCATGCTCCGAGCTCGCATGTCCTTTTTATCTTTCATTTCTTGTCTCCTCTGAATCATCCTGTGGAGTTCAGGAACAATAACGTTTGACCTGGCGGCTGAAAGGACAGCTCAAACACCCACAAATGTCACAGGCTTATGTCCGAGGTTACAATTTTAAAAATTATTCATTTTGGTTCCCTCTATTTGGCCACGGGTAAAATACTTTTGCCTTATCTGCATCTTATTTAATAGTGTTTGAGTCAGTCTTCCTGTTAAAGATTGTGTTTTCTTGAGATTTCAGAATTGGTTTCTGGACTTCTTTTCTTTCTTACAGGAAAATAACGCTTGGATGCACAATTCTAATTATTTCTAAATATAAATACTCTTGAACAGTTGCCTAAAGAACACAAACTAATGTCTTTTGAACACGATGCAGGGTCCAGGATAGATCATGCCATTAAAAATTAAATATATTAATATCCTTTATTAACATGAAATCTAATAGTATTGTGATTGTGATTTCAGAAGTGGTACTAACTTGTCTGTCTTGAAGTCTCAGCGGCTCATCAGCGTTGGACCACAGAGGCCTAATTGTGCTCTTTGGTTGATTGCATGTCCTACGTCAGGCCGTTGACTCAGCCGATGTCGGTTTTAGTTAAATAATGGGTATCCTCAGAGCTCATTAAAGACAAACGAGACCAAACTCCTCTCACCTCTCATCTCTCTGGAGTTGGGTCAGCTCTCCGATTAAACCTGAGACCCAGAATCAAACCAGAGAGAAAAAAAACACCTTTAATTACTTGACTTGATAATAATCTAGATAGTCTAAAGTTTCTGAACCAAAGACCCCCTCGTATACGTCTGTGCAGTTTTCGACTCATTTTGCTGATTGTTTTGGCTCTCTGCCCCACAGTAAAGCATGGCGGGTGTAGATGGGTTAATGTTTTTGTAAGAACATTGGCATATGGGATTTGTTTTTAATGATGAACACTACAAGTTACCGATCGCTTTGTTGGTACAATAATACTTTTTTTCTGTCCTTCAAACTTTAACCTGGGTAATTTTGATTCATCCAACAAAATGTTAACGACTTTTGTCTTTAGTTGGGTTATGTCACCCAGTGGGTGATTCATATATTCTTTACCTATAAAAGCCCCTACCAGAGGTATCAGGCTGCACACTATCCGTTAACCATGGCTAGAATCCACTGAATGGTTTTGTCTCAGCGCATTTTAGCTCAGGTGTTACAGCTGGCTTAAAATCATAGCAACCAAAGGGGTGCAGGACACCGAGTTAATTTACAATCAACTTTTACTTTTCACTTAACCCGAATAGGCCTATGGAAAATGAGTCTGTAAATCAGTTGTGGGTGAATGCAGGCATGAGTGAATCAGCGGTGAAGGAAGTGTGGAAGAAACCAGTGTTTAACGCTAAGTTGGGGATGCAATTTAATTCAGACTCCCCCTGAACCCGTGGGCTGAGTGTGGTTTATAAACTGAAAACAATGAGCTTAGGTGATTCCAATCTGCTGATGATCTGACCACGCCCCCTGAACATCTGCCAGACAGAGAAACAAAACAAAACCCATTGAACACACAAGCGAAATCTGCAGCGGATGACGATGATCGGTGTCCAAGGGTTGTGTTAAGGGTGAGAACTGATAAACATTAAATGACGCAACACGCGGCGTCTTGGAGTGTTTTATCCTCAAACAGCCAGTTGGTACCACACACAGACCGCCATCGCTGGATCACACCTTCAGGCTGCAAAGCCGCCTTCCCCTTACTTAGGTTGATCTATGTGGCTGTACGTTATTATTTTAATGCAACCACCACTGGAGTACCGTTGTGAGCGATCTACCACCCTGAAGCGACCTGCATCCACAGAGGAAGATATGAAGTCACAGGCAGCCCTCAGTGATGCACCTCAGCAGGCACCCATCCTGCAGTCAGAGCTGACAAAACCTGACTCTGTCAACAGCGTCTGCGTTAATCTTTGTAAATACTTTTTATGGCAAGACTTTTGCTTTGAAGGAATATGACTCCAGTAACAGGGAGTAACATATCCATGTGATTATGTATGACATGTAAGATACGTTGTTCTGCACAGAGAGTAAATAGTGACGCAGTTGAAACCTAAGCCTCCGAACGACGAGTGAGGGCATAATTATTACTTACACTGCCTGGCCAAAAAAAAAAGGTCACACACACTAATATTTAATTGGACCGCCTTAAGCGTTGATTACAGCACGCATTCATTGTTGCATTGTTTCGATACGCTTCTGCAACGTCACAAGATTTAATATTGCATTCATTTTTCACCAAGATCTTGCATTGATGATGGTAGAGTCTGCCCCCGCTGTGCAAAGCCTTCTCCAGCACATCCCAAAGATTCTCATTGGGGTTAAGGTCTGGACTCTGTGGCGGCCAATCCATGTGTGAAAATGATGTCTCATGCTCCCTGAACCTCTCTTTCACAACTCGAGCCTGATGAATCCTGGCATTGTCATCTTGGAATATGTCTGTGCCATCAGGGAAGAAAAAAAAACCATTGATGGAATAACCTGGTCATTTAGTATATTCAGGTATTCAGCTGACCTCATTCTTTGAGCACATACTGTTGCTGAACCTAGACCTGACCAACTGTAACCCCAGATCATAACACTGCCCCCACAGGCCTGTGCAGTAGGCACTAGGCATGATGGATGCATCACCTCACTTACCTCTCTTCTTATCCTGATGCACTCATCTCTCTAGAACAGCGTAAATCTGGACTCATCAGACCATATGACCTTCTTCCATTGCTCCAGAGACCAATCTTTATCATCCCTAGCAAACTGAAGCTTTTTATTCCAGTTAGCCTCACTGATTAGTGATTTTCTTAATGCTACACAGCTGTTCAGTCCCAATCACTTGAGTTCCCTTCGCATTGTGCGTGTAGAATTGCTCTTACTTTCACTATTAAACATAACTCAGAGTTCTACTGTTGTTCTATTTCATTTCACCAAATGTTTAAGTGATCACCGATCACGATCATTCAGGATTTTTTTCTGGACACATTTTTTCTTCGAAGACGATGGGTCCCCACTATCCTTCCAGTTTTTAATAATGCATTGGACAGTTCTTAACCCAATTTTGGTAGTTTCTGCAATCGCCTTAGATGTTATCTCTGCTTGATGCACGCCAATGGTTTGACCCTTCTGAAACAGACTGACATCTTTTCCACGACCACGGCATGTGTCGTTCCACACGGTTGTTTAAATAATTAGAAGAAACTTATTGTACCAGTTGAGGTTAAATAACTTGTTGCCAGCTGAAATATAATCACCCATGCAGTCATTATCCAATGGGAGGCTCGTACCTATTTGCTTGGTCAAATCCAGGCAGGGACATTTTTTTGGCCAGGCAGTGTAGCATCGCAGCAAATCTGCCAACTTAGTTCATTTATTGTTGACAATGAGATAGAAGTCACATCAAATGGAAAATGATCGTTCAGACTGAGGTTGCTTTAATAACATCAGGGCCAGATATGACAGTGGGCTGGATCAGATTTGAAAATGTTAGTCTTCTGCTGTTCAGGCTGTCAGATATCTGTCACACAGGCCACTAAAGTCATACTTTGGGCAGTATGAGTTCAGCCTAAGTCCTGACCTAGTTATTTTATTTTTTTTTTGTGAAAGAGGTGTCATTGACTGGCTGCCACTAACCCTTGGACAAGTTGTCTCTTATGTCCTCACAAAACAATGACCCTGCCCTTGATTTTAGATGCCTTTTTTATTCCTGAATAAATCCTACATCAGAATCAAGTGTCTCAAATAACCAAAAAAAAAAAAAAACTTTACTCAGAAAGCCCTCAGACATGTTGTTCAGAAACGTTTTCAAATATTACTTATGAGTATGCCTCCTTGACAGCAAAATATGACAAATTAGTAAATGACTAGTAGTTTTGGACAACATCAAAGCAGGCATATTCAATCAATTAGCAGCTTCTAGCTATTTTGCACAGCAGTGGGAAACGTTACCTACACGACCAGCCATTGACGACTTTCTAACGTTCGGTTTAATTTACCTTAAAACAGTTTATGGCCATAAGCATGTCCTCTGGATTCAAAACAAAAATGGTTACATTTCCTTGAAAACACGGCGGTTGGCTGCTCCACTGTCACTCAGCTTAGTAAAAACAAATTTCTCCTCCTCCTCACATTTAGTGAAGAGCTGATATTCATGTGAAGTTTGTAAAATCACGCTAGGTTACGTCACTTGCTTATTGTATACACAAAGAGCCCAGGCAGCACATTTAGTAGTATGGGTTATGTAATTGGTAAACTGAACAACTTTTTCACTCTTTTTTTTCTTTTTCTTTTTTCCATTTTCTGCATTGTCCTTCTTCAACACATGGGTCTGAGCATGTGTGGACAGCCAGCCATTACACTCAGTGTCCACTCATTTCGCTCATGTTGTCACCTTTAAAGGTCGCACATGGATGGAAATGGCACCACACACTCATCGCTTCATAGTATAACAGCAACTTTGAATAGTCGCATGTTGATGATTCGTTTATTAATTAGATCATTCTTTGGTCTTCACTCCATCTGTGCACCCTTCTGTCTCCTTTCTTCCTACGTTCGTCCAACTCACATTCTGGATGGATCCAGTCACAGTAGCCTTTTCTTTATTCACATAATAGAGTCACGAAGCTCAGGGCATGTGGATTTCACCTGCTCATTGTGGGCTCCTCGCATATTTGCTCATCCCTTCTCGTTTGTCTCAAAGAGGGGGTTTTGATGCAAGTGATGTTGTAGGCTGATCCATATTAAGCCTTCCTCACAGTCTTTCACTGTAAAACGTTTCACACGTTGACACAACCTGCTGTACTTCAGTCATCAGCAGGTTTCTGATACCAAACGCTGTGTTTCAGGGGTCATGTCACCTTAATAACCCTCAGTTTAGAACGCGACGGAAATGCTGTATCGATCCGGTAATGAAATACTTGATGCATTTGCTGCTTTATGACGTCAAGAACAACCCATTCCCTCAAGGTGGCAGAGATATGTCTGCATATTTTCATAACGGCCTTTCCTCCTTTATACAGAGCTTTCTGAGCCTGTTTACATCCAGTAACTTTTATATGGATGTATTTATAAAGGTAATAAACTGGTCACCTCCAGTAGGAAAATATGTTATGAAGCCGCTGCCAGTGGAGCTGACTTTTTGTTTCATTTTAAGGTTTTGGAATCCAGAATGGATATAGTGTCCATGCTCTGCATCAACCTTTTTAAATGTGAACTTTAGCCTCTCTTTCTGAACGTGTAAACATCTATATACTGCATTTAGTCCTTTTAATTAGTCCTATTAATTAGTGGTTGGCTTTCTTGCTCTGTATAAACCCAACCCTGATGGGCAGCATTGAGTTATATTGACAAATACCTTATAACTTGGCTTCTACAAATACTACGTTATTCATCTGTCCTTCCTTCCTTCCTTCCTTCCTTCCTTCCTTTGCTTATCTGAGATTGGGTCGCGGGGGCAACAGGGCCAGAAGGAAAGCCCAGACATCCATTTTAACTTCTGATATGTTATGCACAAATATCCCCCACTAACTTAGTAAACGCATTATAGAGACTTTTCAGCCATGACGAACATGATCCAGTCAGCAGGAAATCAGACTGTCTGGCCGAGTAACAACGCAGCAGCAGCGGCCGTAACACTGCAGTCTTCCCGGCCAGGCTCGCCTGTCAGCGGGTCTCTGCCGCTCCTGACAAGTCCGAGCAGAATTAAAACTGGGTCATAATCCTGATGAGCTCACTGCACAGATGAATTTAGAGGTGTACTTTCTCACCTAAAATCATCTTAAAACAACTTTTTGTGATAAATGAAGGTTATAAAATCGATAGGTTTGTAAACTCCTCATCTCCTTACTCTAGGCTTGTGGAGTTAGTGACAGTTTTTCTTGCTGCACGCAGCCCCGACCCCTCAACAAGCCCTGAGAAAGCAGAGAAGTACTGAGTCGCTTGAGGGACCAAAGCCCCAGGAAAGTAAAGCTTGGGTAAATGAAACTAGTCGGGTACATGTGTATGGAAATGCTACCCGTGATTTGCAAAGCCACAGGCTTTTGAGTGGCCATGGAAAATGGACTCTTGTTGTAAATCAATATGTTAAATCCAAAGACAAAGGAGTCCCCTGAAAACTCTTTAGTTTTAGTTCAGGGATTGATTGAGTTATAGTTAAAAAAAAAACATCCTGTCTCTGAATAAGGCTGCAACTAATGATAACTTTGGTAGACTACTATTCATCCATCCATTCGTGTCTATCTCCAGCGGTGATTGGGCAAGAGGCAAGGCACAACCTGGATAGATTGACAGCCTATCAGAGGGTGATAGTCACACAGTATTTCCGTTTTTCCTGGTTAGTTAACTTTTTAATACATTTTTAAAGGAATCTTTGCCTTCTGTGAGGGCTAAATTGTAAGGTCGCTATGTCATTGTTTCTTTTTTGTACCAAGTGCCTAAAATACCCCTCATGCCTTAGTAACTGGCATTGCTTTGTTGACTCTGTCAATACAACAAGCGATTCAAACAGCAGGTAAATATCAAACTTGCATCCTTGGTAACTGTGGTTCATTATAGTTACATCAATTTAATTTAGCAGAAAGGGTGCTGATAGCAACTACATAACATTGATGAGAGAGACTACATTTAGATGAGAATAGCTCCCTTCTAGAGGCTTAAGTGATAAACGCTCTAGGTGTGCTCCACCGCACGAGTATATAGGGAATCAAATGACCAAAAAGATCTGAAGTTCATAATAAAACATAGACTCTCTTTAATTGACCTTTGGTGGCCAAATTACAGTTAGAAGTCGACTTAGTGTCAGTATAGGCAGGCATAGTACATCGGTTTTAGAGTCATTCAGAAATCACCTTGATGCTTGTTTTTCTGCTGAAGTTGTCTTCATTATTTTTTGCCACTACTGACTGAAAATGGAGCCTTTTAGTTTTGTTATCCTTTATAACAAAACAGATGGATAAACTGACATGCAAGTCTTGGCCCAAGCTTGGTTTTCTGGCTGAGGACAGGTAAAGTTTAGTTATGAGCTCTGTAATAAAAGGAAAAATTACACAGTAGAGGTGCACAAAACAGTATTGTTCAATAATGAGATATGTTAGTTGCGATTAACCCACCTATTTGGCACTCTTCTCTTTGTTGTCCATCATAATGATGACCACACCACTTTATTTGAGCTCTAGCATCTGGAACCCTACGATCTACACCAGGCGTACGCTTATAAGACACAAATATCCGCCTTTTACTCTGGCAAAGGTTTGATGTGATCAATGTGTAAATAAAATAATTGCAGAGAAAGAAAGCAAAAGGTGAGGCAAAAAATAGGAAGTACATTTAAAACAATTCATTCGTAAAGTGTTTGACTTATACTGGACATGATTGAGGTACATTTTGGCTGTGTAAAAGAAAAAAAAGTTTTTAAAGTTGAGTTTTGTTACAACTTAGTGGTTCAGTTTCTTGGATTGTGTCAAAGCAGAAAACGGCCAAGATTTTTATGTCTTATTAAAAGGTATAGATAAGGTCCTGGCTCACTCACACTGCTTATCTTATTCAGATCTTTATTGCAAAATAATTTTAGCACTTTTTCAAGGCAGTGCCTTTTTGCTTCCCTCTAGCTACATCCTAAAGAAGTTGAAAATAATGATAGCAGTGTCTTTGTTGGGCTCTTACATTCATCTGGAAGGTGTAAAACAAGACTATGATTGGAAGCTAAATTGGGGTGATAAATCCTAACTCGATGTGCAAAGATGGACAAAACTCACCCAAACTATGATCGATTGCTTAATCCTGCACACCTCAACGAGCATTCTTGCCCATTCAGTGATTCATCTATCTATTTCTTCACCCATCCACCACATGGCTGTCTTTTTTTTTTCCTCCTCCAATGTATTACAGAGAATCATCAGCAAGGATATGAACTGCTGAGTGTTCATCCTGACTGCTGACTTTTCAAACACTTTTGGCAGGCACTCAAAGTGCTCAGGAGTTGGCCGGCCCTCATCGTTATACGGAGGACTTGTAGTGCCAGGAGCCTCACAGCCGCTATTATTTGTCACTTAGGGGTAGAAATGGAGGGCTTGGGTCAAGAAAAGTGCAGCCGCGCTGCACATTTATTAAAACTTGGGTGGAGGATGCTTAATGACTCGAGGCGTAATGTATTATTGAAAAAGGGGGGGGGGGGGGGGGGGAGTGAGCGTAGCTGTGCTCCGGCGTGGAATCTAATGATGATGATCAACGTCTGGAGATGACAGCTCGTGGTGAACTGCTGTGAGAAATCTGGAAGGAGACACTCAATGGTGACTATGTTGTACAATGCATGTTAAGATTTTATACTGAACCAATAGTATGTTTTTCTTCCTCAGGTTAGTTAAGCGAAGTGACTGATTCACCTTTAACAGGGTGTAAAAGATTGGATGTGTATAAGTATTTAAATAATTCTAACTCATGGTAAATTCATTAAACTTTGCCATACTGGCAAATCCTCTGTCTCTGAAGAGCCTAATAGCTAGAATGCATGTAAAAAGAAGGGGGTTGCTGCTCTGATTTCACCTTTTATTTGTGAAGTGCTTTTTAAAACATTTAAATGCTTTCGTTTTTCCGACTTGGTCTTTTTTGGATCTGAAAGATACCAACAAAAACTAGGGAAAACTGCTGACAAAGAGAACTTCTCTTTCTTTGGTAGCTTTGATCTTTGCTGCTTTCTTCAGTACAAAAAGCGTTATCATTTACAAAATTCACCATCTTTTTCAGATCAGGGAATCCTTTTTTAGGCTTTCAGAGGTGCACTTGCTGCAGAGCTTTGGCTCATTCATCCATCTGCATAACCCAAGTGGTCTTAAACTGTGTGGCCAGGAGTTCTTCTGTGACCACCTAAGGTGTCATTTTCCTTGGCCAACCACTAATGGGAGGGCTTCAAAACTGTTCCTTGTTTTCTCCTTATACTAAAAAGAACTGAAAAAAATGTAATCACGAGAGGTAATTATATATATATATATATATATATATATATATATATATATATATATATATATATATATATATATATATATAATTTCTTTTTTTTCTTTTCTTTTTTTTTAAGTATACCAGGTTGGTTAGCATAGCAAATTTTTCCCTTTTCATTTTTTTCTCAGGTTATCTTTCTCCGGTAATAAAATGTTGTTTTATCAGAAACAGAAGAAATCAAGAAATGGAAAAATCAAGACATGAGAATTAAGCGTGTCCGATCCCATAGCTCCTTGTTGTTGAGTTGATCCCGCTGCAGGATGGACAGTATTTGTCTTTCATGAATAATAGTTATTCTGACACTTTCGAGAAGGTGCTGTTGGGATCAGCGGGAGATTGCCACCTTTGTAAATATTTCACGGCTGAGACGCCTTGTCAAGTCAAATAAGAACACAGATTTATTTCCATGCAGCTCACTTTGTAAAGACAACCTAATCTACATTGCTGCAATATAGCTGCCTCGTCAAACATCTCGTCTTGTAGATCTCAAACATGATCAAAGCGGGAGGCCTGGGTTTACTGTGTGTTTGTTCCTGGTGTCAGTCTGATCTCAGCCTACAGCGGCTCTGAGGCACAAAAACACATGAATATTCAGCTGTTAATCTCTCTGAGTAAGAAAGTTGGTGCCTTCGAATGTAAATCTCTTCACGCGGTGTTGTAATAGTGCAGAACAGTTGCCACTTTGTGCTCTGAGTAAACTCTGGGACACACGGTGAGCGCGGCTGACACCATGCCATCTGTGTTGTGTTGCGTTGCAGGATCCCTGGCAGGCTCAACGACAGACGCACGCCCCTCGGAGAGCTTAACTGGATCTTCACCGCCATCACCGACACCATCGCGTGGAACGTGCTGCCCAGGGGTGAGTCTCTTCATAAACATGCAGATTCAGTTTGGCGCATCCTACCAGCGTCCTCCTCCTCAGGAAAAACTATTTCTCTTGGTGTATCCTCACATGTACGCCGATACTAAAAACATACTAAAAAACATGATCAGAGATTTTGTGAAGCTTTTCAGGTCGATTTCAATATCAGCAGGTTCTTACATCTCTTCGTTAGCTAGAAATAACTTTCAACACGTCTTTTCTGAACATCTGGCCATCCTTGCAAAAAAGCTTTGCAGTAGCTTTTAAAACTTTTTCTTCCTCGTCTTTCCTTCTTTCCGCTACTCCTACTATCTTTCCTTTTGTGTCCTTCTTTGTGAACTTTCTTCCTGAGACCTTCCTTCCATACTTCCTTACTTCCACCCTTGTGACCCTCCCTTTCTACGTTTGTGTTTTGTTACCTTGTTTCCTTCATTCCTTGTGTCCTTCCAGCTTTTCGTCCCTTCTTGTAGCCTGAGAAATACCTCAATTTGCATGAAATCTTGGGAATGTTTTCGCCTTACTTGTGGGCCCTCTACAGAGAAGCTCCAACGGCATCCTCTCTCTTGTATTTAACATCATAAGAACAACTCCTGCTGTGAAGTACACATGTAAACACCAACACCCGAGGAATGCGAAAGCCAAATTATCTGCACTTTCTCTCCAGTGCTAATTAAAAAAAATAAAGCTTTAGGAGGGATTTCTACAAATGCATTCATTCATTGTGATGCTTTATTATAACCATGTCACACGATGGTCTGGAAATATAAGGATAAGCTCCTTTCTAAAAAGATTTAGCTGTAATAAGCTATAATATATTTTAGAAAACACTCACTGGGGTTGGTGGGGGGAGGAGGATCAACTTGCAAAGACATCAGAGACATGCTAAAAAGCTAATTTAAACATATCTTGGCGATGATGAAAAATGAAACGTCCCGCATGGTTCAGCTCTCAGGGAGTCCAAAATGGGGCACCTGAAATGAAAAGCAGTGATTTTTAGGCATCAGCAGTACTATAAGAGTATCAGGACATCCCAGGTGGCTGAAGTCATGAGGATGTTGATATAAAATGCCAGAAGTGCAGTTTGTGCAGGTCAGCTCTTTAAACTGAGATTAATTGTCTTTAGCGCACCTCGCCCTGTAAGTGAGTCTGCCAGTGTTTGGCAGACGGCACAACATGCAGCAACTACCCGTTTCTCGCATGCTTATCCTGACGAAACCACCAACACACACAATTTATTTTGACAGCCCTCTAGAACGTGCATTGACGACACATACATACCCTCCATGCATGAAACACACAGTGACACTCCCGGGACTCCCACGAGACCAACCGCATCCCGACTAGAATAGCATTGTGACAACGCTGATGGCTGCCAAAGCCTTTTAAAGCCTCGGGGCTCTGCTGTTAATGAAGCAGCCCGCATTAGAGAGATTCCCTGTAATGAAGGCGCTGCATACACCTAATAAAAATCACACACACTTGCACACGCTGTAACATCAGCAGCCCGACACAAGCAACATGCTCATTGTCCCTTATGAAATATCTTCAACAAACTAACCAGAACATTGTAACTGCCCTGTGTGTTCATGTGTGTGTGTATGGATGGATATACAGATGGATGGATGTCTGTTTTCAACTGTTTGAGTCTTCCACATCATTTCTTACTGAGGAGCAGATGTGCCCTGACACTGCAAGCCAGCTAGAACCACCATGCTGTCTGTCTGAGCTGCAAAGAGAGGACATGATGGGGGACACAGCTAATTAAAAAGAAGCCTTTTACTGTCCTGCACATACTGGAAGCAACACACCAACCAGACAGATCATTTTTTCTCCAGATTTAGTCACTTTGACCATGTCCCATTTTCCTCTGTTTTATTCTTACATGCAGGTGCATCTAAATCACTTTTGCGGCCCTTTTCTGTCTGCAGCATAATGGATAAATTCTATTTTCTCCGTTCTCCAACTTCAGATCTGTTCCAGAAGTTGTTTCGTCAGGACTTGCTGGTGGCCAGCTTGTTCCGCAATTTCCTGCTCGCGGAGAGGATAATGAGGTCGTACAACTGTACACCAGTCAGCAGCCCCCGTCTGCCTCCCACATACATGCACGCCATGTGGTAAGACACGCTCACAAACAAAGCTCGGGGGACATGACCACAGATGCGCAGATGTCTGTGGCTTTGTGGAGCTGGGGGTTAGAGGAACGACAAGAGTCACCCTTAAGGCCCGGCTGTTAACTCAGACAGAAAGCAATTAAAGGCTGAGAAGAGTTTCTAGGAGACTTATTCTTTATTAGGAAACATTGTAATGGTATGTATATTTAATGGACATTTAGTGGACATTTTAAAAATGAAACTGGAGATTGTACAAACAGTGAAACTGGCCTGGAGGCTAATTTGTGTAAATGTTAAGGAATTTCTAGTTCAAAGAAATAAGCTTCCTAAAACTGTTTTTATTTTGTATGTTTAGTTTGTTTGTGGCTCTTCCTAGGCCTGTTGTTAAAAATAATAATGGTAATAATTATAATAGTTCAGTCTGTTTATCGTGTTTTTCAGACTATAAATCGCATTTATTTAGAGATTTATTTAAAAAAATCCAGGACTAAAAACTGACATTTAATCTGGTAAGGCAATTTATTCAATTACACAACTGCATTCACAATGGGCTGAATAACATAGAACATACCTGGGAGGTTGAATGGGGTAAATTGGCATAACAAGCCAGCAACTCTAACTAGCAAGTTACAGGCAAGGTTCTTGCCGGTGCATTTTATGCTGAAAATTGTCAAGATTACGCTGAAATTAGACCGTGAGCGTAACAGTGCTACATGCTAAGCTTACAGAACTAGACGGATGTTTGAGAGTAATATAGAAGGGTCGGTAAAGCTCTTGAACGTGCATCAGCGAAGTTGTAAACTGCCCAGACAACATAAGCTAACACTAGCTGTTATTAGCTTCATGGACAGCCCAATAACGGGGTTCTGTCGTGGTCTGCCCCACGCAACGCTCTGCTGCGTGAATGCATGCTGAAACAGCAAAACAACAGACAAACGTGTTCAGTCTTTGTTGTCTATAAGGTAATGTTTTAAATAATTTTTAATGGCTACAGGAGCAGCATATAGGTTTCACTACCCTAGAGCACCCTCTTGCGGCTATGGACCGTGATGAACCTACTTGGTTCATGTTGGTTCAATATGATTTACCATTTGAAAACATGTTTTTTGATATACGTCGTGCCTGACTAAGTTGCAGGATCAGCAAAACTATAGAAGTCTTGTAGTAGTCCGAAAAATAATATTTAGTCTGAAAATTTATATTCAGCACCAATTCACAACCCGTGTCATCTCAAGGCACTTTACAAAAGATAATCCAATCATGTATTCATGTATTCATGCAGCCTGGAGAGGAGCTGTTCCATTAGAATGGCTAAAACCATTCACTGTTGTATCAGATCATGTGTTTGTATTTGACGGAGTTTGTTCTGTTTAAAACCCAGATAATTAGTTTGCCGTCTTCCTCATTGTTAATGTGAACAGCATGGTGAGATTAAAAGAGGCCTTCAGAATTAAGACTGCAGCAGTTTGAGTTTGGTAAGAAGGTTCAACAAGAGATCTCAAAGAAAATGGTAATAGGACTTTCCAATGAATGCAAAACAAGCTAAGAGGGAAGGACGATCAAAAAACCTGTCAGTACACCCAGGTCTGGCCATTGATAAAGATTGGGTTTACCGGCCTGCTACTACATGTCTTATTGCAAACCCATCTTGCCCCGATTCTAGATTTGGCTATAAATGAGGAAACATTGATCAAGAGGTAGAACAGTGTAATAAGCATATTTAATCCATAAAAATTAAATATGGTGACAGAGTTATATTACCAATCAAGATCTTTCACCGCGCGGTCCAGAAGTCTGTCTAAATTAAGCTCTGAACAAAGACTCTTTTTATCAACTTTAAAACTCCTCCTGCATGGCTCAGAGGGAGGATGACTGATCTCCTCTCCTTCTGACCACCCCCTCGGGGCGATAAAACTCCATGTTTATCTTACGCTGGAGCAGGGAGGGACAGACACCACTCTGCTTTCCTCAGTAACCCCAACTAAGATATATTTTTTAATTCTTAACACCATCCAGACATGTTCCCCTTGAAAACAAACTGCAAGCAGAAATGTTTCACTTGTGACAGTAAAATCTGTTGGGCTCTCTTTGGCATTAAAGAGAATTCTTAATGCTACACTGCCAGACAGGACACATAAAAAAACCCAAAGAAAACGAACTTCATGATGCCACAAGAAGTTTCCAAAGCATAGAGTGTCATCAGAAGACCTACAGCAAAGTCTTGCTACTGTTGAAATGAAGGGGCATGCCGGTACAATCAGAAAGAGGCTGCACAAGGTTAACTTTCACGAGAGCTATCCAAGAAGGAAACCTAATAAAAACAGATTGAAAGATGTCTATGATTGCGTGGACAATGCCTATTGTCCTCACAACGTTGGTCTACTGTCAAGTTTTTTTCCTCACGATAGACATACGTGCGCACACACACATCCTTGCTTAATAATGTACGCAGTGAAGACTGTGCCTTGTCTTCCATGGACTTTCATTCATCTTCAAGCCTTTCTATGGCCTAGCCCCGACACTAGCCGTAACCCTAACCTTTATGGGTTTATAACTTACCCTAACCTAAACCTAATTGACACCAAAGTGCTAAACCTAGCCCAGAATAAAAGCGAGGACCGACGAAAGGTCCTCACTTTACATTAAATTCCTCACTTTACTAGTAAAATGAGCAAAACGTTTTCTCGCTTAGCTGCAATTACAAGAACACGCACACGTTGATATACATATCGTTGTGAGGACATTGCATTGACTTCCATTAATTTTCTTTTGCTTTCTATGCCCCAACCTCGAACCCACCCTAAACCTAAGGTCACGGGTACAAATCCAACCCTAAACTGAACCTAAACTCAATTCACACCTTAGCCTTAAATCTAAGCAAAAGCCCAATTTGCATTGTGAGAGCGTTGGACTGCAGTCTCCCATCAGGGGGCGATTGCCCTCTCAGCTCCTGGGAAGAAGCTGTTCCTAAGCTTATATGTTTTGGCTTTGAGGCTTCTGAAGCATTTACCTGGTTGGAGAAGGGCAAACAGTGCATTCCCTGGGTGGGTGGGATCAGTGGAGATGCATCTGGGCCTTCTTTGGACTCGGTTCTGCAATTGTCCACACGTTTTGTCGACCGTCAAGTCTTGGTCCTCATAACGATACCTACACACACAATTTATTTTGACACCCTCTAGAATGTGTATTAATGACATACATCTGACATTAACATACACACGTGTGAATGATAAGTATTATTCCTAATAGGGGTGTTTGGAGTTGCTTGACCTTTACGAAACCATGATCCCGGGCAGGCTTTTGTCACAGGGAAGTCACCGCTTTGTGAAAAATCAATTCTTGCAGCCCTGTCCCTCATTTACAACCATGCATCTATAAGCAAACAGAAGGTAAACGCCACCTTCTGGAGCTGCTCTGAATACAGGACGCATGTGGCAAATGTAAACGGCTGAGTCACCCTCACAGCTTTCTTAAATAAGTATTGATGTGGAGGCCTGAGCCAACATGTGTAGGTGTACTTATGTTTTCTGCCTTTGAGCATATGCAGACTCTTCGTGTCTTCATGTATTGTTGTCTTTACATCTTTTTTTTTGCCAGTGTTGCTGTCGATGCCGGCAACAGTACTTTTATAATGGTGATAATTACCACCACTTCAGTTGTAGCAACTGGAAAGAGAACACTGATGGTTGACAGAAGAAAGTTAACTTCTTTCTTAGCTTAAGGTTTTTAATATCGCAGAAAATAAATTGCTGTCTTGTTCTCAGTAGATGCATCCTCGGAGGAGCATCACCGCATGGCATATTACTTTGTGTTGGTGTTTATTTGAAGGAGGTCTGTAAGAAAGTGCACCCCAAAATTAATCTCTTATTAGACCACCTTTTTGCAGCAGAAACTTTTGATTACTGTCCTCTTCTTGGCCTTATGAGTCTCTCACATCTTTGTAGAGGAATTTTGCCCCGCACATTCATTGCAGACATTTGCTTAAAGTCGGACCTGTTGAGCTTCACCATTGAAATGCCGTGGTTATTTTCCTTCTCAGCCCTTCTGTCATAGATTTGCTGCTCTGTTTAGAATCCATTGCTGTTGAATGACTCTAAAAGGCCTTGATGGTTGTGTTTTGCCCTCAAATCCTGGTGGCGCTGTGACCCAATGAGCTGAAGGGGACTTGGATGTGCTGAGTAGTGGCCCATGGTTGTTTTCCATGCAGGATTCTTGTCTGAACAGGTTTAGAGAGAATTTCCTTCAGTCATCTCTGTTTTCTGCAGATCAGCTTCAACCTGGCCATGCTGATATGCATGCACATCTAGGATAAGTGTCAAATGCAATAAAAATAAGTGTGGAAACATTGAAGTTTCTAAATTTTATTATAGGCTGTTTACTTTAAAATGAAATTCAGACTTTATAACAATAAATGTTTTTTATGTTCATTTAGATCTAAAAATTATCCTTTATCTTGGATTTGTGACGTTTTACTTTGTTTCATTTTCTGGCCATTAATATATTTAGGCTTTTTCAGCTCCTGACATAGAACTTAGTTATAAATGCAGACTCATTGAAAATAAAAATAAAACCAGACCAAGTTCTTTCCTTGACTTGTGATTCTTTACGTTCTGGGAACCTAGAGCCATTTTTTAATCTTTAATAGAAACTATTTATGCCTGTGCTCATGCTAATGGCATGACAATTTCCAGAGGTTATTGGTGTGTGGATCGATTTTAAAAATGTCTCTGTTCTTAGGTACTATGTCTTGAACTTAAGGGAATCCATAGCATATTTAAGCAACATCTTAGTGCAGCTGCTGGCCGGGTTCAATATTTGCCTTTAAATACGCCTTCTAAAACTGCTCAAATGGGCCTTACTTATGTTTAAAACAGCAAAATGTGTTTGTTGTCCAAAGATTGTCTATTTATGTATCCTTTGTTTCATTGCTTGAATTAAAAGAAGTCATCATATCTCATGAAGAGGCTTCACCTCCTATCTAAAAAAATAAATCCTAGAGGCTTCTATATTCAGGACAAAAAGGCGGTTATTTGCTGCCTGTTGAGAAAAACACTGAGTTTAAGTTTGCACCATTACTTATCTTAGCAGTAAGTCGCTTTCACAGTTTTTGTCCACCATGTAACCCATTAACATACCTGTTTTACACACAAAGGCCAGCTGCAGCCCGATGACCCCTTTGCACTGTGTAAGAAGCATTATCTAATCGTCCATCTTCCTTTAGTTACACAAACATCTCTCCATCTATTTTTTTCTCTGCACCGTCTTCTAAAAATGCCTCTTTCTGCTTCTCCCACTCATTATCTGGCTCGTGTTGGCAAAGCCTCCGGGAGAGGCTCGTTGTGTAACCGCCTGGCATCTCTTCCTGTAACAAATATCGCTCTTTACTCCTTGATAGCGCTGTAGTCTTTCTTTCTCGCCGGTTCATCCCCATTAGTTTAGATTGCGGGTACTTTTCAGTGTTTGCGGCCCAACAAATTGGGATTTCACAACATCGCATGCAGTATTAAGCAGGGTAGAGTAACGACTGAGGAGTGCGTTAGGAGTCCAAGCAACCAAACTGCGAGGGCAATAAAAAAAAAAAGTGTAAGTGCTAGAGATAAAAGGCAAGTGGGAAAATAAAAGTTTGGGCCAGCATCAACTGGACAGGGGAGAATGGAGAGGGTTGGGGGGGGGGGGGGGGGGGGTGGATAAGTGCTTTAAGGGGTTGCTGATTCATGTTAGTGCCACAACACAAACAGCTATTGTTATTCAAATAGGGCAGAACAGAGCAGGACAAATAAGCCTGGAGGCTGATTACTCCCTTGCGGGCCATTTCATTGCCAGTAGAGTGCGTGTGTTTTATATTGGTGCATGTTGTTGCACCACTCTCTGCAGGCAACCGGAGAAAAGAGCTTAGTCAGCCGCCAAATGCTCCCATCCACAGCCCCGGTGTTGGCTGTCCCTTCATCTCACACCCGAGAGCTCTGGTGATGAGTCACTTGTTCGTACTTGCGAGCAAGTTAACGGTGTCCTGTTAAGCTCGGGGCAGCCTCCATCCTAGGAGGACGTCTCTGTAGATGGGATGGTTCTCTTCGCTCGTTTCTATGTTGATGGGTTGCTTAAAAACCAGCAGGGATGGACCTGTGTGCTGGCAATAGTGGCCTGCAGATTCCTCAATTATGAAACCAAATTATATATTTTTTTTTAATACCCGATTTGGTAAAGGAGAACATCTAAAACCAGTTTAGAGATGCTTGCTTTGTGTAGGTTTTTGTCTGCCTTAAATTTTATTATTATTATTTTGTACAACTTTACTTGTAATTCATTGTTACTAATAGGGCTGGGCTGTTTGGACCAAAATTAATATCTCAATATTTTTAGGCTGAATGTTAATATACGATATCTATCTCAATGATTTTTTTTTCTCATAAAGTAGTATTGTTGAATCAAAGCTTTATCCCAAATGTCTCATAGGCACATTCTTAACAAGCAGCTGTAAATAAATATGAGAAACGGCAGAAAAATAACCTGCTGGAGTACATAAAAGTGTAATTGTAACGCAACACAGACCTTTTCAGTATAGACGAAATAGTCTCATCTTACATCTGTTGTTTTAAAAATCTCCATATTTTTAGAATCTCAATATATTTCCCAGCCCTCGTTATTAAGAATATAAAGGCAGTGTACAGCGCTTTTAGAATATTTGGACCCTAACAGATTTTTTTTCTGCTCATTTTATATTTTTGTCACATGTAAATGTTTCAGGAGGCAGCAAAACCTAATTAGGCACGAAGAGCCTGTTTATGGTCATGGCCCACAGCATCTGAGCCGGATTTAAACCTAATGTGTTTTGTTTGCAGCCTGTTTTGGATTCTTGTTGTTGCCCGTGAACCAAGTGCTCTTGAATTTAAGGTTATATGCTGATGTCGGGACATTCTCTTTCGGGATTTAGTGCCAGAGAGCACGTTTGATGTCTCCCGATAAACTACAGCAGGTCGGCCAGATCCTAAAGCAGCGAGACAGGCCCAGACCATTACCCTACCACCTCCATGTTCGACCAACACAATGATGATGTTATTCTGAAATGCAGATGTAACACGACTCCCAGCTTCTATAAAGTTTCACTTTTGGCTCACAAGTCCGCTGAATATTTTCATAGAAGCCTTTGGGATCATGAGGATGTCTTAAGTAAAAGTGAGATGGGCCTTTGCCTCCTTTCTAGTCAGCTGTGGCTTTACTGTCCAATGAATGGCATTTCTGCCCAGCCTCTCTTTTATTGTCAAATCTCAAACACTGACCTTAAGGGAGGGGAGGGAGCCTTGCCTCAGCTAAGGTCAATCTTTTGACTGCCTTGCTGAGTCGTTGATGCTCTCTTGGAGTAATTTTTTGGGGGGCCAGTCACTCCTGCAAGGTTCATCTCTGCTCCATGTTTTCTCTGTCTGTGAATAATTGCCGTTATTGTTCAGTTGTGTAGTGGGTTAAGTCTGTTTCTTTGAATCCCAGTTGTATAAGGAATTTCATCTCCCGCATAAACTCATCAAAGTCTCTGTGCCGGTTGCAGTGACTTGCTTCGCCGAAAGGACTCATACTGTTGATCACTGGCGTCCCAAAGCCTCAGGGACTTTGTTTGTCACAGTGCCTATCATACGTTTTCACCCCAGTGGATGTTTTGCTCTTTTACTGCTTTCATAAATCAATCATGGTTAATAAAATTAAGCTTTTTATGGAGCAAAATTGCAGTGTGCAGATATACAAGATTGATTAAGACTTATCCACACCGACTCAGTTCTGTGATTGTAGCCAAATGTGCATCTACTACATACTGACATGAAGAGGGTGAATAGTTATGCAAACATAACATAATGTTTCATTGACATTACTATTATTGTAGAAATCTAATTTCACTTTGACATAAAAGAGTTTTTTCCAAACATTTTTGTGTTAAAAAAGGCATATTTTATTGACCATGATTGATTTATGAAAGCAGTAAAAAGGCAAAACATCCAGTGGGGTGAGATCTTATGCTAGGCACTGTAAGAAACAAAGTCCCTGAGGCTTTGGGACGCCAGTGATCAACAGTATGAGTCCTTTCGGCTGCTCCCTTATTCAGGGGTTAGCAATGAAAGGGTGGGATGAATACTTATGATGGGGCGTAATTTCTGGACATGATTGGTCTCCTTTTTTTTTATCTCTTTTAGGCTACTTCATGCTGTCAGACTATCTATTTAAGGGATTTCTTGATTCTAGTCATTAAACAGTGCTAATGAAATGAACACCAGCTTCCCAGAAAATGTTGATTACAGTTGTTTCATGGGTCAGTAATATTTTTCAGAAAGGGCCATGCTGGTTTGGTCACCTTATTTCCTTATTTAGAAAGTGCTTTTTTGTATTTTCTCAGGTTTTACTCGTAAGGTATTAAAATGAGTTTTATCAAAAATATTTACGTGTGGCAAAAAAAAAAAAAAAGCAACAGAAGTCTGTGAGCGGCCAGTCACTTTTTTCATGACGGCGTACTTTTTATAGATGCGCTCGTTTTTAAATGCTAGAACTGTACCGATTTGCTTGTTGCCACGTCGCTGTTCAGCAGCCGAACTGAACAGATTTTCTTCAAAACGTGTTCAAGGAAACCCCTCTTCTATGTTTTGGTCCTAAACTCAGTCTTTCTGAATACAGTGGACCCGATGCATGCACGCAGCGTTCTTTGGTGCAGCCCAGGCGTTTTGAGCCTAATTAGGTCTAGTTTCTTGTAGGTAACATTTAATGTGGCTGCGTATTGCTCCAAGAAATGCAATCAGCTTTTCACTGCCAAGATTTTTTCCACAGGGGTAATTCCTTGTGCTTCTGCTGCTGACAAAAATGCCCCAATAGCCATAATCAAGCTACCTTTATATGTTTCCATGTTGCACATTCATCAGTGAGTCCATTACATGTTCCACACTGCGCTGTCAACCAGGAGTGAAACTCTATTATATCACTCTGGAATAATGGGGAAAGCCATTTGAGCAATAGAAAGAGTCTCAGACGGAGTGAACCCGGCGTCACTCATTCAGCATCACATTACATCGCTGTGCATCGACTGGGAACATGAATCAACCTCTAACTCATGCTAACTGAGAGGAAAAAGCCCCAGTGAGGCTCGGAGTTCAATTTGCTGCAAGAAAAAGGAGCTGAAAAAGTGGAGGCCAGAGGAGACGGGCAGAAAGGGAGAAGAGAGAAGCTGTGATAAGGTTTGATGTGGGTTGCATAACCCCATGAATTAAAAATGATGACCATGGGAGAAGGGCTGGTGTTTAGAAGGGGGGAGGGGGGGATTAAAGGCTCCTCTCTGCCCTCTCCAGGACCCGGGGATGGGAATCTCAGGGGTTGGAGGCGCTCTGAGAACAATGCAGGGGGAGGCGATCTGATCTGAGAGAAATGGATTTGAGCGCCGGGGTTAAAGTCGGCCACAGACCTGGTCTCGATCAGCACTGGTGTGCAAACTGGAAAAAAAAAAAAAAATCTGTTTTGCTGTGTTCTGTGATGAGACTCCAAAGCAAATGAAATACAGTTTGGTTCATACATGCATAAGTAGACCTGAGTGAAGGGTTGACTTTCCAACCGTTCCAGTGCGGTCAGAACATAACAGAAGACGGACTAAAGAGTGGCCGAAATATTATTGCCCCGGAGCAATAATATGACTTCCTAAACTTGACGAAATATTGCGTGGGATAGATCTAATTGTAGTGTTTTTTTTTTTTTTAAATACACCCCTGCTTTATGACTAAACATAAAAAACTCCTATCTGCAGAAACACTGCATCATTATGACATCATTTTCAGTATTACTGATAAGAAAATAACAAATCCCTGTTTATTAGAAACACCTTATCATAATTAACTTGTAATTATTTCCTATAGAGATAGAAATGAGCTGTCGGCACAAATGCATACATCAATGAACACCTCTGTGTTTTCATAATTGCTGATATTAATATTGTTTTAATTATTGTCTATTGTATAAATGATTGCTGCGGACTTATTTTAATTCAGGAATTCACATTTTGCAGTACCATGACTCTTTTGCTTGATTTGTGTTGGGTTTTGGGGATCAGGTGATGTGATTCTTATGTGGTTCGTGTCTCTGTGCTGCTTCCCTGCAGGCAAGCCTGGGACTTGGCCGTGGACATCTGCCTCTCTCAGCTGCCTACCATCATCGAGGAGGGCACCGCCTTCAGAGTGAGTGTGAGTGTGTGTGTGTGTGTGTGTGCGTGTGTGTGCTGTTGAGGGATAAACCAGCGCTCTGACGCTTTAAAAACGCGGACAGGGCTTTTTTTTGCTGTGTTTTTATAAGTGACGGTGGGAACGTTGGAGACCACACCACGTCCATCTTTGATGGATGGCCGCTGTCCTCCGCTGATCTCCGTGAACGCCAAACGGTTCTCGTTTGCTCTGCAGCTTTTCCTCTATCAGCACCAGCACCATCTCTAATAATTACTCATGCTCACACATTCCCAGGGGATAACGTTGTAAAATGTCAGGTCTTATAACTCAAGTGTGAGTGTCAAATAAAAAACGGTTTTCTGAAACCACTGGCCCTGCGCTTTCAGCCACCGGTGTGTTTATTGTTATATTTACTGACATGGCAGGGGACTCTGATGGAGATGTTCAACAACAAAAAAAACAAGCTGCAAGAGGCTTATTGAGCTGATAATGAACTCGTATATCTTGATCAACCCAGTTTTTTGTTGTTGTTTTTTTTATGTGTGAGCTGACTTGGTCATCTGATTTTGGATGGATGCAAACTGTTAAGGAGACTTTAGCACTTTAATCTGATCCTTTTCCCCAGCCCACCTCGCCCTCGGAGGTGGGCTTCTTCTGCATCGCTCCCCTGAGGGCAGTTTGCCTTGCACACTTTCCCTAGCACTCAGGTTGAAAACACTTACCAGCATCGTAATTGAGCCCCGGTGGAGCGTTAAAGAAGAGCTTCCCGCGCTGCGTTGGATTCAGGAGTCATTAATACTTCTCCGGTGTTCTTCAGTTATGCACATTACTTTTTGGGGCTTTGGTAAAATTGGTGGAAAGGATTTGCTTTCAGCCCATTTGTAAAATGACAAAGTTTAGTGTTTACTCTGATATCAACAAAATCTACATTGCCGTTTCAGAATGTCTTCTGGTCCAGGACTGACATTTTTCTGATCATCAAATAAGCTTTAAAGCCATACTGAGTAATTTTTGAGTGGCGCTCCCCCTACAGGACTTTGTGAAAATATGTATTCTGTTCTACTTCTGGTCCGCTTCTCTTCCTTCCTTCCATGTTAGGAGGCTGCTGCTCTTTTGCCAAGATAAAATACCAAATGCTGTGCTCTGTGTTGGGAACCCTGGGACATCTCATAAGGTTGGCTCAGGAACCACGAAGTAAACACGGGCTACAATCTGAACCAAAGTCGTTCCGGACCGTACCTCTAGGTTTGAAAGGAGAAAAATGTGACTAAGACATTGTTGATGGAGAGGACCGATTGTTTATGGGAATGTTACTTCCATCCCAGGAGACAAATGAGAGTGATTTAGGTTGATTTTACAGTAAACATCTTACTTATAGCGCCTTTAATATCAGATCAACTCAGTAAATACAAAAAGCCATTTCCAAAAATAATTTCATCTATTAAGGGGAAATGGTCACTTTTACATCATTGTGGAAGAATCTAAGCCCACCCTGTTTGAAGTCACGTCACAGCATCTCAGAGGGATTTAAATCCAGACTTTGACTTGGCCACTCCAAAACCTTGGACTTTGGACTCACCTTTTTCCTATCCGCGCATCAACATTTATCGACAACAGTCGGGCGGCAGCAGCTCAGCACTGGATATAGAATTCAAAGCCTTTTCAGCCAGTGCACCACTACTTTTTATTCCTCCCTTTCCTGGCAAGTCCACGCTGCTCCCGCCCCCCTGGTGTAATATTATTGGATGTGTCACTTTGAGATGTCATACGATTGCCAGTGGCTGTCCACTACATTACGTAGCTACGTAACCAGAGCAATGACAACAACGCAACCGCGGTATCAGTCAAATTTCAGTGGGAGCCAACGGTGTTCGATAATAGCTTTGGTAAAGTTTTTGAAGCTATGTTTAGTTTTTTATTTTTATAGTTAACACAGGGTTGGTAAAAGGATAAACACTGAAGATGCCGCTAGACATCTGGAGCTTTTTTCACTATACAGCAACAACGTCTAAGTCAGGCAAGTTAATGATAGTGTCTCCTATTAGTCTGACAAAACATGACAGCAGCGTTTAATGTAGGCTCGTGTTACTGCAAGTTAACAAAAGCAGTTCAGCTCAGCTCGTCACAGGAAAATGGCACAGGGTTACAGGTAAAAATGCAAGCAATGTTGTACAAATATTCACTATAAAATGTGACATAAAAAAGTCAAGTTTTTACGTTATGTTGCTGGCTCATTTTGTAAATGGACAAAATTATCTTTTATCAGATTGCAGGGGTTCAGGATATCCAACCTGAAAACCGTGACAAGAGCAGAGACGAAGAAGAGGTAATTTGGAAATTGGTTACCGTAGCATCATTTATGTTTAAAACTTAAATTAGTAGACATCATCACGTCATGAGCTTTTTAGCAGAGTACAGAAGCAGGGACAGCTGCAGAATCACACGTGAAACAGGTTGACTGAGATGTGCAAAATGCAAATAAAACCTCTCATAATATAATTTTACAGTAAGGTAGTATGTATGCTATATTTAAAACCCATCTTGTCTGCTATGTCCAATTCAGCAAGGCACAGGAATACTTATGCCAGCCAATTAAGGGACAGCTATGGAGTCAGAATCACAGGTGAGACAGACTTGAAAAATGTAAAATACATTAAACTAAAGCCAACCTCCAACCTGTATTTTGTCTGGAACCAGTGGAGATTAACTCAGCTTGTTTGTTCTGAAGGAAACTCGTTCATCTGTAGAGAGCATTGAGGAATCTAAGGATGAAGGCTGCAACATGAAGAGAAGGATAGAGCAGATTGTTTTTGGATACATTCATCAAACCAAATCAGTCAAATCCCGAAAACCTTCAAACAGAACTTTGCATTTTCAGGACAGGTTGTATAAGAAGCAGCCATGGCTTCACTGCAATGTTCAAGTAAAAAGCATGCTTCGCTTTTATTGAGTTAAAGCGTACACGTGTCAGAAAAGTACTCTGTCTAAAAAAAGCAGAGCCAGCATTTTCACTAAAGGGGTTTACAAACTGGAAGAATGCTACCACAACATTTAAGCCCCATGAGCTCAGTCAAAGCCAACAACATGCAGTTTCTGTTCATGCACAAAAAGGGAAACAGCAAGAGGCACGGTACTGCTTGCAAAATGTAGCGGGCTCAGTGATGTACTTAGCCAGGCAAGGATTAGCAATTAGAAGGACATACTCTGAAAGATGGCAACTTGATTCACTTACTAAATTTTAAATCTAAGGGTGATGCTCATCTCTCTCGATGGCGTTCACAGTATCAGGACTGCATTTCTCGAAAAAGGTGCAAAATGAAATTTCACAAGTGTTGGTTATTGCTACTGTCAGAGAAATGGCTAAATGAATCCGGTTTTTACCTGTTTTGCAGTTTTTTTTTTCTAATCACTGATGGAATACAAGACATTTCAGGTACAGAGCAGGAATCCATTTGTATTCGATTTGTAGACCATGACCTACTACCTCGGGAGGTTTTTGTCGGGTTGTATCAGGTTCCCGGGAACCACAGGTGCAGAAACTGCAGAAGCAGCCCTTGATGTACTGCAACGACTCATTATACTTGTATCTTCATTACGTGATCAGACCTGTGATGGTGCTGCAAACATTTCTGCAGGAGGGCTACAAAAAATGCAACCATCAGGACAGTTTGTCATTATTTGCTGCTGCTGCTGCATCAAGTGCAACAGGATCAAGTGTGTCTCCTAGACCGCTACGTCTAACCTGGTTGGACAGTCTGTGGTAAAGCTATTACTGCTGTTCTAAGTCAGTATGTTTCTGTCCTCTCAAGCTTGGAACAAATGGCATCAAGCAATCTTAAGGCAAGTGGTCTTTTAGATAGATTTCATTTGGTGCTGTTGGTAGTTGATGTCTTAACAAGTCCCTTAAAAATGCACCAAGACTATTGGTGGAATGAGAGGAGCTATAGTGTGTTTGAGATCCAGCCTGGCTGAAAAGAGAAATGATGGGAAGTTTCAGGAGATTGTTGATGAAGCTACGCAATTGGCAGATGTTCTTGTCTTAGAAGAGATTAAGATGCCTTACCACAGGAGTCCACCAAATCATCACAGTTAGTGGTGCAAGCCAGCACTCTCCCAAGACATCTGAGGAGTGCAGAGCTGAATTCTATTAAATGCTTGACAATGTTGATGTGCAGTTTCAGGAGAGGTTCACTCAGACTGATTGGGGTGTGTTGGATAAACTGGAGGCTATTTTACTTACTGGAGGTGTGGATGACACTGTGGACCAATATCCAGAGTTAAGAAGTCTCAGTCTGTAGGTTCAGTTAGAAATGTTTCATCCTAAGTAGACATACAAGTCCAGTGATCAAGGGGTCACGTCACTCAGAGGTTTGTCTGATCAAGCTGAAACACTTGTTAGATTGCTCTTGGTGAACGCCGTGTCTTCTGCTCTGGGGCAGAGAGGAGTTTTAGCGCTCTAAGGAGGCGAAAGACATGGCTCAGATCAATAATGATTTTAGTAAGACTTAATGATGAAGCTGTGTGTCATGTCCACCAGACAAAACTGGACAATGTAGACATCGGTCAGCTATGTCAGTAGTTTGTGTCGATGAGTGACAGGAGAAGGCAGGTGTTTGGCACCTTTTAAATGTGTTCGGCTGCTTGAGACTACTTTCCAAGTTAGGTTTTCATTTATCAATTTGATGTCAAAATCCCAGATGGACTGCAGGGGTATGAAATCTGCCAAGTAATTATATTAAAGATATAGCAGAAGTTTTTTTTCCATAAAAGTAAGTAAGAAATCCCCATGCTTTAACAGTGTGATTGTTACTGAATCTAATGTTGATGTGTTTGAGCCCTTTATAATATGAGGCAAACTATATTATTGTGATAATTCTTTGCAGAAATATTACTGCATTTTGTAACTGTAGGGTTTTGAACAGTAGGAAACCATTAAATGAATATATGGCATTCACATTTATCTTCTGGTCTTATTCTTAGCTAAGAAAAAAAACTCCCCCTTTGTGTGTCCCCATCAACTTCATACACAAAGTCACATCCTTGGTTGGAGATTCTCCTTCAAGATTTTCTGCTAGAGATCATAATTCATATTTCCAACATTTATCGCAACTTGCCATGGTTCTGAAGAAGCAAAGGAGCCATATTAATAATCACACTGCCATCACCTGGTTTGTCTATAAAATATTATTTTTCTGAAAAGACTGCCTTAGTTCTCCTGGAGACCTTCTACCTGTGGACTCTTGTACGCACACCGGCTATTTTCTAAGCCTCAGGCATTAGGATGGACCTTTTGTGTTGTTTTTAAAATCAAAAGGGCAGAGGAAGGTGGAATCTGGGCCGGATGAACCACACTAAAAACACAATGAAGCTTTAGACATGAAAATGAGGTGATCAAATACTTTTAAGCAGAGCAAGTAACAGAAAACAATATAAAAGACAGAGAGTTTCGGTTATGGTTAGAAAATAGAGAGAGAGAAAAACCAATTTAGACCACAAACATACATATTAAACACATTAAAATTGTGAATATGTTTTGAAGTTCCCATCACTTTTTAAACTTTACCACTTTGTTTTATATAATTTAATACTAGGTGCTCTATGAGGTTGGAAGGCCTCTCTGCCAGTAATATTAGCTCCCTCCATGGACTCCAGGGGAATAAATCATGTTTGGCTTAACTGTATAAGGCAACAAGTGGGAAATTGTTGTTCAGGGACATAAAGTATTCCTGCCAATGAGACTTTCCTTTTGCTTTGATATTTGGTCCATGAGGCAGACACCCTGGCTTGTTTTAAGACTAGGCTTAAAACTTTCCTTTTTGACAAAACTTAGTTTAGTTAGAGTGGCTTAGGTTACCCTGAGCTATCTCTGTAGTCATCCTGCTATAGGCTTAGGTTGCTGAAGGACATCAGGGTCTATTTTTTTCACTCTGCTGAGTTCTCCTACTGTTCTCCAATTTGCATCGTTTGTTGTTATTTCAACTTTTTGTTCTGTCTTTTTTTTTTCTTCATACTAGGTACACCTGGTCTGGCGTTCTGTTAGCTGTGACACCATCTGGGCACAGATCATCTGCCGTTACCATATAACATAGAACAGATTCCTGGATCAATGTGTGCTTCTGTGCTTTTCTGTCTCTCTTATTATGTCTCTGCTCTGTCTTCTCTAACCCCCAGTCGGTTGAGGCAGATGACCGTTCATACTGAGCCTGGTTCTGATTGAGGTTTTCCTCCCTGTTAAAGGGGAGTTTTCCTCTCCACTGTCGCTTCATGCTTGCTCGGTATGAGGGATTGCTGCAAAGCCATGGACAATGCAGACGACTCTCCCTGTGGCTCTACGCTTCTTCAGGAGTGAATGCTGCTTGTCGGGACTTTGATGCAATCAACTGGTTCCCTTATATAGAAAACGTTTTGACCAACTGTATGATTTGTTTGAATTTGACTTTGTAAAGTGTCTTAAGATGACATGTGAATTGGCGCTATATAAATAAAATGTAATTGAATTGGAAATTTAATTGAATATTACATTGAACAAAATAATATTTTTCCCTACAGGGAGTCTAAGTACAGACAGATTATCATGAGGAGAGCATCAGCCCAGCATGTTCTGAGTTTCACAAACCAATGAAAATGGTCAGCGTTCAGTGTAGAATGTTCTTCCCAGCGATGATTATCCATAAATTAATCCATCCATCCGGTTCAGCGCTGTTGCTTCCCTCCTCAACATCAATCAGTGTACCCAACGATGGCATAATTCTTGCTGTAATTTCACCTCACAGCATGATCAAATAACGCAGGGTGAGCAGCCAATCAGGCGTCCTGCCACGGCAGCAGAGAACGGCGAAGAGCAGAGGGACGGGAAGCTGATCATGATCGATCGGGATTTATGTTGTTACTGCAGTGCGGTGTCACCTCTCAGCTCATTATGTCGGACCTTTTATGAAATGATGAGCTACTTGCTGCAGACTGCCTGTGTTGTTGGAGCCACTGATTGTGTGTGTGTGTGTGTGTGTGTGTGTGTGTGTGTGTGTGGGAGAGAGGGAGAGTCAGCGCTGTGAAAGCTCTAACATCTGTGCTACATCTGCTGTTTGTGTCTCCAGACCAGTCCATTCTTCGCAGAACAGCTCACAGCGTTTCAGGTGTGGTTAACCATGGGAGTGGAGAACAGAAACCCTCCTGAGCAGCTCCCTATAGTACTGCAGGTATACACACACACAGAAATCATTTTAATCACTGTCTTTTTTTGTATGCATTATGGCACCACGTTAGCCTATAATTGATCTGCACACTGGTGATTGGAGATCCCACGTATTTAAACCATAACAGAAACCTTAACACTGTCAGGTTTAAGCTAAATATTGGACATTAGGGCCTTTTTTGCTTTAACATGTTACATACACTATAAACCACAGGGGTTGAAACTGTTCAGTAAGTTTTTTTTTATAATTTCTGTGGCAGATTTATTTAAAAGTATTTCTTATGACTTCTTCATTTTGAAATTGTTGATTAATATAACAGAAGGCCCGGTGGTGCTTGGCAGCGTCGCCTCTGTCAGTCTGCTCCAGGGCAGCTGTGGCTACTAACACAGCTCACCACCGTCAGGGTGTGAATGACTGACTGTGGTGTAAGGCGCTTTGGGGTCGTCAGCCTAGTTAAAGCGCTATACAAGTACAAGCCATTTACCATTAATGACAGGGGGTCATTATATCCTCTTTCATTCCTTCCTGATGTCCTAACCCCACCTTCTTGTATCCTCCCTTATCTCCTTCCATGTGTCTTTCTTTCTTCCTTGTATCCTCCCATACCGTCATTGAGTTCTTGTGTCCTTCCTCCTGTTTGTTTTTAAAATATCTCCTCTAGAGGAATGCGAACCATAAATGCCTTTTTGAAGGATGAATCTAAAAGATGTAGGAGTCCAGAAAATGTTATAATTTTTACTGAAAATGTGTTTAAATAATCTACTCAAAGTCTGTTGCATGGAACTGTAGATATGTGACTCCAGGCATTCATGGACATATGCAACATTTGTGCATAGGCTAGAGTGAGAGCAGCTATAAAATAAGTTGTCAAAACTTTCCTAAAAGTTCACCAAATGTTCCATTTCTCATAGAGACGACAAAAGTGACAAGAGGATCAGTCTGAGGAGGAAAAGACACTCAATGGCTAGATTGTACAGTTCTGCAGAGCAGTTTGCAGCATAATCTCAGTCTGGGATACATTGGATTTTTTTTCTTGAAAGTCATACCCATCAAAACGTTACTCTATGACATCCTCAAAGATATAGCATAATACTCTAACTTCTGCCTCTGTGGTACATTTCGGTTTTATCTAGGATGCACTAATAATGACTTAGTCCACAGTTCACTTAAAATCCATGTAAAGTCTGCACGTCTTTCCTTTTTTTGACTTTGACCCATGACAGCTATGAATTAAATAAAATACAGTAGATGGGAAGGATGTTTCCGGTGTTCGCAGATCCACATCTGTTGCATCTTTAAAGAGGAATGAGGTCCGATCTTCTCCTTAAACTGGCTCCAACTACATAAAGTGCTGCTGTCGATCCTCCCTGATATCTAAAACCATCGGTGTTGCAGGTTGTACAGAAAGGGCTTTATTTTCCATTATGAAGCAATAGCATCTTGATTAAACTCACAAATCATCTGCCAGGATTGCGCCGGTAGCCGGGAATATTACTGCTACAGGGACTACTTCTTATGCTGAGATCTCGGTCTTCTCCAAGGCTTAATTTATTATAATTTATTACACCAGACGTTCCTTTTCTCCACCTCTTTTACCTCAGAAGCATGAAAATCCTTCATGGAAGTTCAGTTCAGGACTTTAAGGCCAATTTCCTTTATTACAGCCCTACAGCTAAACCCATGTCTGTGTGCCGCTGTGCCTAGTAGAGCTGTTAAATTTGTTGGGGGGGGGGGCTGCAGTGTGATGCCGCGCTCTCGTCCTCCCACCTCCACCGCTATCTTCCCTGCAGGGTGGTACAGTGGCGGTGTTGCATTATATCACAGCGTAGTAGCAGCGTGAAGCTGTCCATGCTGAATGGTAATTTCCTGCTGAGTCAGCTCGCTCCGAGCAGCAGCACATCCATACAGTGAGACCCGTCGGGACCCGTTAAAAGCCAGGAAAAAAGGGGGAGTGATTGAAGAGTACGCGGAGGGTGTGTGTGTGTGTGTCTGTTGGGAAACAACAGGGAAGCAGCCGCAGTAGCCTTTCTGAACAAAAAAAGGGGGGGACTTCATGTGTGTGACGTTACAGGACGGGCCCGTGCGTTTACACACGCAGTTACATGAGGATGAAGACTGGCATTTCCTTAGAGTGTTTATGATTTGATGTCAAAATATATCTGGGCTCCATTTGAAGGATGAAAGATTGACAAGAACCGGGCAAAGCGGAGTAACCCATCAATAATGCTCTTTAGTAAAATGAGCAAGCACACATCTGAGGATGCTGCGCCGCGTTGTCTTGACAACAGCCATTTCATCTAAAAGGATTAGCAGATTGTGCAAAGGGATTACAGCATTTAAAAATCGCAGCGTTACGATAACAGGAAGGCATTCACGCCTGTTTGTTCCTCTGCAGCCACTGTTGTTGTTAAACAACATATGCACCTCACGCGGAGCCTCGCAAAAGTGTTCACACCCCTTAAACCCTTTAACCTTTTTGTTACCTCACGACCACAGGCTTCAATATATGTTGGTAGGAAGTGATGTGAAAGACCAAGTGAAAGGAACAGCATACATGGTTTTCAACAGTACACTGCAAAAACGGATCTACAAATAAGTACAATTTTCTTAAAATGTGTGTTTTTGTCCTTGATTTGAGCAGGTAAATAAGATTATCTGCCAATGGAATGAGCATTTTGACCCATAAAATAAGATAATTAGACATCTTGCACTTGAAATAAGATGATGGAGATGAATTGTTCCTGTGAAAAAATCTTATTCCATTGACAGATTATCTTTTTTACCTGCTCAAATCAAGGACAGACACACTCATTTTAAGAAAATATTACTTATTTTTAGTTCCGTTTTTGCTGTGTACTTATCTGAAGAGTGCGGTGTGCATTTATTTGTTTTCAGCCCTGCTGAATCAACACCTCGTTTAACGATCTCTCATTGCAGTTACAGCTGCAAGCATTTTGGCAACGTGTCTACTAGCTTTATACATCTAGATAATGACTTCAGCTTAAATGAGGGGCATCGGTGATGGTCAGTTATCAAGTCTTGACATTGATTCTGTGTTGGATTTAGGTCTGGACTTTAACTGGGCCGTTCTAACACCCGAATATGCTTTGACAACGATTCCATTTCTGCTTTAGGGTTGTTGTCGTCCCACTCAAGTCTCTTGCACACGTTTCTCCCAGCTGAGCTGTGGATCTCTTCAGCTCCTCCCTTTAGTTACCATTGATGACCTGACTGCTTCTCTGATTAATGCTCTCCTTCCCCGTCCTGTCAGTTTTGGTGGGCGACCGTGTCTTGGTTTAAAGTGCGGCTAGACAAAATTGAACTCTGAAAACTATTAATAATACAAGACACAGAGGTCCTTCAAACCCACTTTTTCTTAAGTGTAAATTATTAAAATTTCATAATATAGTACAGTATAAACTTCTCCAGGTTTTGTGTAACACCAGTAAGAAAATATTGCCAATGAACATCCAAGAAATACTGTAAAAAAAAAAAAGATTAACAGAACTGATGTAGAGCTTTATTGTAAAATAAGTTAAGGGGCAGATATCACGAGATTGCTCTTCTCTCTGCTCCTTTTCATTCAAGATGTATTGATTCGGGAGTGGGTGCATTGTTGTGCGTATGAATTTTAAAGTTATTTTTGAATGAAATAAATAACTAAACTATTATTGAGGGCGGGGAAAAAATCGCATGGCAATATTTCATTTGTGAGAATGCTGTGGTGAGGATATCGATTCAGAATGAATCACATTATCCTCTCTCTTCTTGTTTTTCCGTCCCCACAATGATCCCACCGCTCTTCCTAAGCAGTAAACTTCTCCACAGCGTCATCTCTGACCCGTCTGCTGTGTTCTTCCGTCTTCATGATGCTTTTTGTTCACTAATGTTCTCTCACATACCTCTGAGGCCTTTACAGAACAGCTGGACTTATGCTGAGAGAAGATTACACACAGCTGGGCTGTATTTACTAATTTGTTGCTATCTGAAGGCAATTAGTATCACTGGATTTTAATTAGGAGAATCAGTAAGTTCTACTCCTGATTTTTATTTAATAGAAATTGTTTAAAGGCATTTATTGTTTTCCTCCCACTTCCTGAATGTGCACTACATTGTGTGGGCGTTTCACATAAAGACCTAATAGGTTTGTGGTTGGAATTTGAGAAAACAAAAACAACAAGTTCAGGGGGTGTGAATACTTGTGCAAAGGCACTGAAACATGACGAGCATCAGTGCTCCGACACGCTTTACGATGGCATGGAGTGCTTAGTCACTGGTGTGAATCAGAGTGAGGGGAAGATATCGGCGAGGTGAAAACACCCTCACGCTCTCTGCTGCGGTGTTGATCTGGGATTTTATTTCCATTCCTTCCAGGCCTCCTGCTTTATGAATAATGCACATCAAATGTAGCCGGTGATGATGAGAACCTGAGAAAGAAATGGATTCATTTGCGGTGCGCTCCTTTCCAGGAGAGGTCTGGTTCGGGTTGTTGCCCCTTCCGCGGCACCTGCGGTCACGTAAAAACGCACGAGCATCCACGTTCCCACGCTCCCCCTCAGAACTGTAGGCAGCCACGGTTCGGTCTTCCCCCAGCCTCCTCCTGTTTCTGCGGTCACGCTCGCAGGCCGTCGCCCCCCCCCCCCCCCCCCCCCCCCCCCCAAAGGACTCCGCTCATGCATCGTGCGTAGGAGGAGACGCTTGTGTGAGTCTGCGGTCCTCCATATGCTCGTTCCCACGCACACTGTGACAGTCACATGGGGATGGTCCGGTGTCCTGCCTTCACACCGGCTTTAATGCTGCGCCGCAAAATCTCTGCGTACACAAGCGTTTGTATATTTTTAGCACATGCCATATGCGTCCTATAAATAGTCCTTTGTGGAGCTGCCGCAGCTCCATAAGTTCTTCACAGCCGCGTCAGTATTTCGTTATATGAGCACAGGTAAGCTGAAGCGCCCGCTCGGATGGTGTCACACACCAATAACTCTGTACTGTATCCAAATAAGATGGCAGCCAAGAGGACACACCCAGCTGCCCACGCGGGCATGCCTACACGCTCGGTGTTGGTTCTGGTTCTAGTGTTCTAGCAGCAGTAGTGGTGAGAGCGCCACCTGTTCCACCCCGCCTTTCTCTGCCATTCTTCTCGCTGTTCTTCCTCTCCCTTTAACCTCAGACCTCCCTCCGGCTTTCCAGGCAAACGGCGATCATCGTTGATTTTTCTGGCTCTCTTTTAGGTCCTCCTGAGTCAAGTGCACCGGCTGAGGGCTCTGGACCTGCTCGGACTGTTTCTGGATCTGGGACCCTGGGCCGTCAGCCTGGTTTGTTCGCCAGTTTTATGTCTGTTTTGACACAGTTGGGTGAATACTAAAGGCAGTCTATACAATCCGAGATTGCAATAATCTGTGTGTCACCCTGGAAATAACTCTGGATTTTTAAATCTATCATAATGGTTTAAAAGAATTTATAAAATGTGGACAACAGTACAATAAAAAAAACTCTACACGCTGGAATTTTTGTACCTGAAGTATAACTACTGATTTCTGCTGGAAAGGAACAAGGCACAACACATATTAAGGGATATCACGTCCCCATGTGGCCTGGCTCAACACACCTCTTATCCCAGATTTTGGCATACGGCATTTGATGACAGGTGGAAAGCCCCGCCTCCATTTACATACGCCTGGCATCACAGTCATGCCTCAGATCGATGGCCGCGCTTCGCCGAGCCAGGCTGAACAGCGGGGCAGAAATGGTGTTGTACCTCATTCCTCTCCTTCAGGGACCATTAGTTATATGCATAACACAGCGTTCCCGTTCAGTCGATCCACTCGGTGCAACACATAAAGTAGGAGACATGAACGCACGCCACCCCGCAGAGCTGCCATCAAACAGTGAGCCACAGAGTGAGACGGCACATTCGTACAGTGAAAACGAATGAAAGGTTGCAGTGAGGACCGACTGGCTGCAGTGCAGATATCACTCATAGGGGCCCCTCTGAAGAAAAGCCAGGATGCCGCCACTCATACTGTTTGTTAAAGGGAGAAGCCAGAGAGATAGCCTCCGCACCCCAATGACAGAACCTCTGTCTGGACATAGCCTTGTCACTAGCGAGTTTGGAAAAACACTCAAACACTGATCACGCAGCCGCTCACCCAGAGTGTGGTCGATGGGAAATCGCAGAGCACCTGATGGCACAGAAAAGGCGGCCATCTTTGCTCTTTTGAAGCAAAAGGAGTGGGATGAAAACTAGAGAGCTCAATAGTCGTAGAGCTCTAGTCTGATCAGATCACTTTAGGGAGATATCCTGTGTTTGGCCGAACAGTGGCCTTTAAACCACCAGTTAAAAACTGAACACAAGAGGGGAGCACAGAGAGCCGATGCAGGTCCATAACCTGCTTTGGTCCCGGCGGACGGGGAGTTTTCAGGGTTCTGCCGCCAGCAAGCTGATGGTTTCTGCACACTGTGACTTCGCTGCCCCCGTGAGGGGCCACCAGTTTCAGGGGCAGAGCCCTGAAATGTGTCCTCCTTCCAGGACCGGCAGAATCATTTCCCCTGGAGGAAATGCATACAGAAGCACGTTGGGTTAAGGAGGAGCCAGCACATCCACTCCCATTAGATTGTTCTGATCTCTTGTTGAAAAGGACAGGTCACCATAGGTGTTGGCCTTGGTCGCAAAAAGCTCCACTGTAGTTCTGCCGACACAGTTGCCCAATCTGAGCAACTACTGACGGGTGCAGCCTCCAGTCCGTCCCTACAGGACCCCCACGCGGGTAAAATCCACATCAATCCATGGGAAGCTAAGTATGTTAGAATGATAATCGTCAGCTCCTTCATTTGGGAGGGGATGTGTTTCTGATCTTTTGTGTGAACCAGTGTAAATGTTTTCCATTTGACTTTTTTTCTAACAAATCCCAGCATTACATTTATGAACAGCAACCTTTTTTAAATTCCCACGAAAATGTAAAAAAAAAAAGATCATTAGATAAAGAGATAAACAACATGTTTACACTATACAAATCAGGCCCAGTGTGTCTTGGTGCAGCTTCGTTTTATCCTCACCTTTCATGTTTGCACGCTTGCAGAAATGCCGCGTAACTCTGCCCAGTAAACACCAGCGCTGTTTGTTGTTGCGGATTTCCAGGCCCTGTCTGTGGGGATCTTCCCGTACGTGTTAAAGCTCCTCCAGAGTTCAGCCAGGGAGCTGCGGCCGCTGCTCGTGTTCATCTGGGCTAAAATCCTGGCTGTGGACAGTGTAAGTAATGTCAGACCTTCACACACACAGGAGTGTTTTATTTAAAGCCTTACAGCAGGGACGCTTCCATACTAATATAAGCAGAACACTTTGTCATACTTAAAAAAAAATTAAAGTTAGGGTTGCGTTAAAATTCTTGTTTAGTAAATGTTTGATCAGTATTTTGATTGTGGGGTAAACCTATGGTATGATTTTCTCCCAGCAACGTTTTCTTATCAGCAACGTTCTCACAGGCTCGCTCTGGCTGAGTGAAATATTAAAGCAACGGAGTGGAGCAGGAGTAAAGTCTTTTTTTTTTTTTCTGCTTATACCTAATGAACAGTGATTGCATACTGTGGGGGTAAAGTTTACTACCAGAACGATGTTCTAGTTGAAAACTGTGAGACGAGGAGTTGTGTCACCAACACTGTAGTAGTATTTTCCCTAACAAGCTACAGAAATCCCTCATAAGGTGGCAGGACTCAGCGCCTCATCAGCTTCAGCCTTAACATAGGTTAGTTTGGGCACATGCTGGGTTCTCTGCTTGAGCAACATTTCCAAAATCTGTATTTTTCACTGTCCACTGTAAGATGTTTTTTATTATTAGATTTTTTTAGGAATCGCTTTCCAAATAATGTATAAATTGCCACACGATAATGTACATTTACATTTTAAACCCTATAAGCCGCTGTTCATGTTTATTCCTCCTCCTTGCTGGTAGCTAAATACCATGCCAGGGCTTTTCTTTGTCAGCAGCACAAATACAGTTTGAATTCGAGCTGAAAGATTTATGATTTCCCTCATTCTCCTTTGCAATTATTCTCAATGCCCTGGAAAAAGTATTCACCCCCCTTGGCTTTTTACCTAATTTAGTACGTCCCAAACTGTACCTTAAATGTTTTTTTTTTTAATAACTGTACCTTAAATGTTTTTTTTTTAATGTTTCTTTATGCCTGTGCATTTTCTCAGTTATCCGGTTCATTGCAACAGTGAACAGGCTTAAATCGGAGGCAACGAGACGAAAGGCCTGTTTGCTGCAATCTTCCTATATGTGATAGATCTGCTTTAACTAGTTAAGGTAGTGAAGTGAGTCAAACATGAATAAAAAAAGAATAAAGGAAACATAAACAAATGAATATTGGGATGTGCATACACCCCGTTTGCTATGTAGACCCTAAAAAGTTACTTTCAAAAGTCCCATAATTAGTGAAATGAAGTCCACCTGTGTGCTCTCTATGAGCCGAGTGTCATAGAGCTCATAGAGACTGATCCAAAGTGACGTACAGCTGGAATAGCCATAAAAAGCGGCTCTACAAAGTACTGACTTCATGAAGGGTGAACAGTTATGCACGTTTTTATTACGTATTTTTTAAAACAATTTTTTTTTTTCAAAAACAAAAACATCTTAAAATTTGTATGAAAGTTCTGTAAAGGAAATGGTGCAACAAATTTTAATTCCAGGTTGTATGGCAACAAAACATGAAAAAATGACTGAGGGAGTGAATACTTTTCCATGGCACTGTAGGGTTTACAGCCCAGATAGTGTAAGAACAAAAAGTTTTTTTTTTGTTTTTTTTTTACTCATCTTAAAGTAGCATCATGCAGAAACAGAGCCTTATTGTGATCTGGACATATTTGCTAACCTCCCAGACCAGAGCATTTTTTTCGAGGGAGGGGGACTCAAACAAGTCTGCAAATTGCCAAATAGCGGTTCCGATCCTGATTTAATAATAGTATTCAGTAGGCGCTTAGTCACTGTGTTTGGAGTGTGTCTCCTGGGGAAAAATAGCAAAACAGTATAATAGAGCTCAATCTGAATGAAGAGTGAAGCCAACGGCTTCAACGGCTCTTCTCCATCTCTTCTCCAACGGCTCTTCTCCATCTTTGCAGTCATGTCAGGCTGACCTGGTGAAAGACAACGGACACAAGTACTTCCTGTCCGTGCTAGCCGACAGTTACATGCCTGTAAGTATCGGCCGTGGTCGGCTATGAAGGGTGCTCCATGTGTTTGTTTGGGTGCGAAGCTGTTTTAATTGTTAATTGCTTATCCTGTGAGAATTGAGGGACGCCTTCCTCTCTTTCAGGCTGAACACCGGACCATGGCCGTTTTCATTCTGGCCGTCATCGTCAACAACTACAACACGGGGCAGGTACGAACCGCTTCGAATGCGTCTCCAAGCTGCTCGCCAGAGGCCCCCGGGGGAGGACATGACAAACTATTCATTTACTCAGGTGGCCAGATTGCGGGGTTTTTTTAAGGGCGCGCTGTCATCTGTCGCCTGTTGTATATTTCCAGCAGATATTGGTTATGCGACAGTTTTGTCAGCGGCGGTTGCTTCTGCGGCCTCCGTTTCTGCCCTGACCACCTATGTGGCGACACCTCATCACCGGCGGAGTCACTTCCCTCTGCCGCCAGCCTACAGCGTCCGATCCCAGACGCCTTTTATGTCCGCTGCTCATCAAAAACCCAGCGGCGCAACGCAGGGATAATGTAGCTCATCATTTCACCGAGTACACCCAGACGCACAACAATCCCTAAAAGGAAATATTTATTAGATTTCTGTCTAGTTGGGGTTGTTATTTGACTCGTTTATTTCCGCTCATGTGGCTGTCTCTGATATTACATTTTATAAATGTGACAAATCAGAAAGCCTGTACGCGCTGTCAGGCTCGGAAACACCGATCCGTCATGTATATTTCTCTGTAAACTGAGCGCTCCACGTCTCCTGCTGGTTTCTGTAAATAATAGATGATCACGGCATTACAGAGAGAGACTCTCTCCCTGCTTCCCGCCTTCATTTTCCTGTTTATTTCTTATGTTAAACAGCAGCATCCATTGCTGTGGATTTAAAGCTGAGAGGGTGTCGTAATGTGCAGGCTGGCTGAGCTCGGCTCATTCAGAGTCGAGGTTATGTTCAGACGGGGCGCACGACTCAGGCGTTTCTGCTATGTTTTATGGTTAAAATCCGTCTGGGCAGAGACATCGTCAGAAAGAGGAGCTGTGTTATCGTCACAAATAACACAAAGTTTATTTAAGTTTCTTTTCCAGGTAAGCTACAAAGCTTGTTTGAGATGCCACTAATGATTTCTGTCCTGGTTAACCTATTGGCTAATTGTTGATTCAACATCAACAATTACAATTAAATCTCTGAACGACTGATTTTTGTCCAAAAAAATCAAAGGCCGTTTTATTCGTTAAACCGCCTTGTTTCGCTGTTTGTCTTCACACAAAAGCATAAGAAACAGAAGAAAATAGCCTGTAGGTAAACATCTCCCACATGGCACTCATAAATAAACTGAAACCTTTACGATTTATGTCTTTTAAAGTAAAACAAAGACTGATTTCAAGCTTCATGTGATCAACCAGAGACAAAAACGGGCCTCATTTCAATCATGAGTGCAAAACCAAAGGAAGAAAAAGGTTTCTATTTCACCATTTACCATGGCATTCAGATTTTTAACTGCAAAAGCAAAACAGAAATATAAATATATCGATTTTAATATTTTAAAAAGTGACTATGAAGTGTTTTTTCTTATTTATTCAACAATAAATATATAATTTTTGATAAAACCAAAGTAAAAATTTTCCAGGAAATGGATCCATTCAAAACACCGAAGAGGTCTCCCACCATCTCACTCTGTCAGGTTCCTAATTTTTTACGTTGCCCTTGAAGGGCGGCCTCTAGCTGGTGTAGGAGGCCATCTCGTTGCTGCGCTGTTTGTAGGGACAGTAAAAGCCTAAAGTCGACATCTTGCAGTTGCTTTTTTGTGCCGGAGCTTTAATAGTTACAGGACACATCATTGTGGTATCGAAATGCATATTTAGAGTTAAACATCCAACGATTTGTCTTTTTCTTATAAGGCGCGGCGGGAAAACCTGCTAAAGCAGCTTACCTGTTGCCGGCGGGATTGTTACAAACGGGATTTTCAGTTTTTAGGACACTGCTCGGATATTTCTTCACTGCTGTTTTACTGCATGGTTTGTTTTTGTGCACCAGAATCCGTGATATTCAGCTTTGTGAAAATATGTTTACCCTGTTACAGTTTTTCTGTTTTTGCTTTTTGTCACACTCAAATGTTTCAGATCATCAGTCACAGGTAAATTCAAAAATCTGTTTTAAATCTGTTCTTTTATTGAGAGAAAATTAACTATCCAAGGCATCCTGGACTCACGTGTAATGGTAATTTATTTATATTATATTTATTTAACAGAGGGAACATGGATTTGCTTTCCAGCCGATGGAGTTGCTGAATTTTTTATAACTTGTTTAAAGCACAAAACAACAACTAATATTGAAATGCCAAAAGAAAGGTCTGTAGAAAAATATTCCGTTTCGCCGCAGACTTTGACAGAATAATTACCTTTTATTCCCAGTTAATGAGTAAAGGCTTGAAGTCCTTCTGTTTCAAGCCCATAATCTTTTCTGTCCAAGTCTCAGCACGATGTTTAGAGGTTAGTGGTGATTTATTAACTAATGAGCTGCAAGTCAACCGGAAATCTCCGTGCTGCTCAGGAGGATTTGGCTGCTTGTCATGCTTATATTGTCACAGCATGAGTCCTACACAGAAAAACCAGCTTTAGCAATGCAGCAGCAATCACTGTCAGAAAACCTCCACATTTATCTGGAAATATTCTTCTGTTTTACTGCTAAAAGTTCAACTCTAAACAACGTCACATCCTTTCCCCTCCTTTCTGCTCACCAGGAGGCCTGTCTGCAGGGCAACCTGATCGCCAATTGTCTGGAGCAGCTCTCAGACCCTCACCCGTTGCTCCGACAGTGGGTGGCGATTTGCCTGGGCCGGATCTGGCAGAACTTTGAACCGGCGCGCTGGTGTGGAGTCCGAGACAGCGCTCACGAGAAGTTGTACACCCTGCTGTCAGACCCCATCCCTGAGGTGAGAACCCAGAGCTGCAGCTTAAGCACGTACAAAAAAAAAAAAACCTCACAGGAATATATATATTTTATGGGACAAAGGCACTGCGTGTGGGGTTCCATTATGTAGATATCAGAAGACGGAACAATAAAATCGGCCTCTCTAGAAAACCGGGTTAAAACAGCCTATGGGGTTCAGCTGGAAAATATTGCGCCATATCATGATTTATTTTTCTTGCTGTCAACATCAAATGTCCATAAGAAGTTAAAAAGAAAACAATTAAATACATCTTTCACATGGAGCTGTCCTCAGAATGACCTGAAAATGAAGGTTGTTGTCTCAGTGGACTTTTTAAAGGACCACTCAGTGAGCACAGCCATTTAAAAAAAAAAAAAAAAAAAAGGTCAGATTGTTACATGGATGAGGAAGGAATGGCTCGATCTCAGGCTCCTAAGGCCTCAGTTAGTATAGTATGCAAGATTTGGACTTGAAAAAGTATGGTTTGTTTGTTTGTAAGGGTTGCCAGAGAAAAACCTCTTAAGAAGATTATGGCAGCAAATTTTCGCCACAACAAGACAAGTCGATGAATGTCTTTTTGGCACAAAAACAAAGCACCGATGGTTAGGTGGTGGCTGGAGGCAGAGGCTGTGTGCATTTTGAGAGAGCGGTCTACAGGTCTTTTTTAAGGTGTGTGCTGTTACTTAAAGCAGCGCTGTGTGAGTTTCGTCCCAAGGATTTGCTTAATATGAAATGTATTGAATAATTCTTCAGCTCAATATACAGCATTGCCTCGTATGAATGCGCCGTGCGGGCTGCCCATCTCAAAAACTCACCTATGTAACTTGAGAGGGTTGGAGCTGTCGCTGAATGGGTCCTGTGACCTAGAGCACAGCTCAAGATCACATGACCCATTCTAGGTCACGGCAGTCTGAGTAACAACAAAACAAAACAGATAAGACACCTGATCAGACATAGTTTTCTTTCTCTGATGTAGGATTTAATCTAGAGGGTGAATGTGGCCTTGTCTTCACAAGTAACTCCTTGACTTCTCAGTCTGCTGGTGCAAAGTGGTCTGCTATCAGATTCCAAAACACAGACGGAGACTGTTTGATTTTGCGACACTGCAGTGTTGCCAGTGGCCTTCAGGGGGGGCTAAACTGGGAAGTTACAGGTCTAGCGCCCCTAGTGGCTAAAGGTTACACAGTGCTGCTTTAACTAACAAAAGCATCCTAAAGACCCAGCCCAGAAGGGCCAGGGTAACTTTGGAGGAGCAACAGAGACCCAGAGCTCGGCTGGGAGAGTCTGTTGAAAGGACGACTACTAGTCTTGCACTCCACAAATTTGGTGCTTATAGAAGAGCAACAAGAAGATTTCTGCTGTTGAAAGGAGCCATAAGATTTTTGAAGTTTGTCTGAGTTCATGTCAGTGACGTGATGAACATGTGGAAAAACGTGCTCTGGTCAGATGAAACCAAGACGGCTCGTTTTTGGCCTCAATGCAAAATCCTGTAATTGGAGAACTAACGCTGCAGCTCCACAGTGACCCATGGTGGGGGGAGCATCATGCTATGGGATGCTTGTCTTCAGCAGACACAGAGAAGCTGGAGTCGAGGTTCATCTCTTATTGGGGTGCTGACTCTAAACAGGGTAGGAGCTACAAGAAAATAATTTATCTGTCTGTCGAAAAGGTCCCATCAAATTCTGACCTAAATCTGAGAATGTGTGGAACTGGGAAGAATTAAATATTTCTGCAAACATTTTAGTCAGACTTTTATGGGGTCCTTCACTATTTGCCTCAGCGGGGCTGAATATAAATGCACAAAGCTTTTTAAGATTTTTTTTTTTTCCAGAAAATGATTTCTTCCTCTCCATATTTTCCTCATGAACTACTTTTTTTTTGCTACAAACGAGAATGAAGATTGTGTTTTTATTGTGTTCAAAGAGAACGAATATTCTTACCAGTCGCCGTTTGTAGTTTAAAGTATCTATGATGATTTATTTTGTTTAAATAGATTAAACCTTGACACAAAAGATGAAATGTTTTTCATGAATTGAATCCAGATATGCGTCAAATAAAATCTTATGAATTCTCATTTAAGGCTGCATTTCCTTTACATTTTGGGATTTCTTAAGATCATTTACTTTTCTCTGGATTTGAAGCTGTGATGAGAAGAAAGCAGTATAGCCACCCTTATAAATAAAGCTTTTATGAAGAGCTGCTTTTTATGCTTTCAGACTAGATCAAAAGTAGCGACAGTGGTTGCTGCTGCATTCATCATGAATTAGGCTGCCATCTTCCCACTGCTGTCGCTGCTTTCAGCTCTTGTGCACTCGCTCTTTTTCCCCCCAACTACTCCTACATTCCTCCTAAGAAAGTCTTGGTGGATCATCGGCATCCACAGGCCTCTCCTTTCCTTTGACAAGTGTTTTATGACTAAAGCAAGAGCTGTGTGGGAGCCTGAGCTAGGTCTAGATTTCACAGATGAAGGGTGGAGAGAAGCCGGCTATTTTTGTGCTCGATCAGCAGTTCGGGGTTCTTCACAGGCTTCGTTTTTTTCTAAGCCCCGGCTGACTGAGACACGTTGAGAAGTGCGGGTCAGAATGCAAGCTTCTTTCTGAAACTTTAGTCATCGTGTTCTGCTTATACTCGGCAGGACAGGTTCAAAGCTATTCCTAAAAGATTTACAGGCTATATATACACACACACACAGTGTATATCAGCACCACTACTTAAACGGGAATCTTTTTTCCATAGTTCAGAAGATCCCATCTGATTCTGGGTTTTGGACTTCAGGTCTTCCTCTCGGTTGTGTGACTTTTGTCTTTTGCACAAATATCCTAAGCATGCATTCTGGGCTTCACCTGCAAGGGATCCTTAAACAAAAAGTATTCAGATCAATTGTTGCTATACATCAGCTAGTGTGGGCGCTTAAAATAAGCTAAATTTGGAAGACTGAACTGTTTTGCCTTGATTTTGCTCACATTTACAGCAGTGAGAAGGGAACCATGTGTGAAATACACGGCAAACATTTTCAGAGACGTCACAAAAAAGTTTTTGGGAAAAGCTTAGAAGGAGTTGCAGACTACACATTTCCTTTGCTGGCTCTAGTTTTAAAAATGCGGTAAAAAATGGGCTCTATGGGTCAGAATTTGGACAGCTATTGAAGATACAGACCGACATTTATCAGCACCGCTTGTAAGGATGTGTAAAAAGGCCTCAACATAAATCCTTTATTGTAACGGGACCACAATCTCACACCCAAATAATAGTTTTTATTAACAATCACCACGGCTATGATTATTGTTGATACCACAGCTGTTATTACAGTGAACAAGTCCCTTTTGTAAACAAGACTGAGCTCAGTCGTCTCCCTTTATGCTTCATTAGGAACCAGACGGAGGGGTCTGGATCATTCCTCCTTGCACAGCCTCTCCGGATCATCCAGAGTGCTAGCTCCTCTCTTACGCTCTCTTCCCTTCAGCTTACCAGGAGGTCTGAGGACTGAGATGGAAGGTTGACTTGGTGTGTGGTGAACTATTTTTGGGTTGATTTGGTCGTACGGTTGGGATGATTCATCTGCTGTGAGGCTGAATGGTTGTTTGCAGAGTCCACCAGGTTGTAGTGAAACCTGCCCTGGTATGTTCATACTCGATAGAGGCTCCAGAGATAAGAAACAGACCCACAGCATCACAGATCCTCCCCCATACTTAACAGAGGACCTGGGGTGCTTTTCCACGTATTTATCCATTGTTTCACACCAAGCGTGGCTGAAGTGTTTGTTGTTGAGAAGCTCAATCTTAGGACCATCTGACCAAACCACATAGTTCCACTTAGTGTCTCTGAAGAAAAGAGCAAACTTGTCATGGTAGGACAGAAATGCTTTATTTGGCATGCCTTCCAGAAACCTGTTAAACACGGTGTCTAATGATTGTTATCCTATTAAACTGAGGGTCATTCAATGCTTTAGAGGTGAGCTGTGAGATGCAGAGTCAATATGAAACGTAAGAAGCTGATGAAGGAAGAGGCGTATTGTTTTAGATTTAGACCAAGATTGAGGAAGGAGCCTATTTTGGGAGAAGTTAACAAAGAGTTTCTTTATTTGTTTTTGTCCCGGTATTTTCTTTGTTTTCTGTTGAACACCTTCATTCTGCATGAATAGTTGTGAAAGTTGTAGAAATAATTGTTGGTTGATTAAAATGAGAGGAAACGTCCTTTAGGAACTTTGTTTTTAGTTTATGGTTTTTATGATCGAGTTCTAATACCAACAAAAGGATCCAAAGCTGAAGTTAAAGGCATGAAACAAAATCAGTTTGGATGAATACAGTTTTTCCTTCATCACTTGTTCTGCTGTCAAAAAATGTTAGTGATTTTAAGATTTTAAGCTAATTATTCAAGATTAGGTTGAATTTGAATTTGTTATGGCAGGAATGGTGATACTTCTACATGTTTTTACCAAAAAAGACACAATTTAAAGTGAAAATGTATTAGATTGATAAAGATTGTGTGTCTTTTGAGAAACTCTCTTCCAACCTCCTCTAATTAATCTTGCTATACAAACTACTAACAGAGGAACCACCTAAGGGACATTTGTTGGGTTCTGTTGAACTTTTATTTCCCCTTACACGCTTACAACTGTCCTCTAACACCAGGGAACAGACCGTATGAATGTTTGTTTCCATCAGATGCAGCCGGATGGTGATCTTCTATGTTCTTAATGAGTAGATCGCTCTTCTGTACAGCCTCCACTCCCTTCATGTCACAGCTGGACCTCCACCGCCTTCCTGGGTCGCGCGTAGACAACCAGAGAAGGGCGTGCGGAGTTCGGCCCCGACACTCTTACAGAAACAGCTGCTTCCAGCGGAAACCTCCTCCCTGGCAGCTGTTTAATCTGTAGGGTTGAATATGAGGTCTGGAGAAAATACTCGCAGCCTCTACCACATTTCCAGGTTTTTGAATTAATTTAAATAACTCCTCGTATGTACTGGAAACTGAAGCCCAGACTCAAAATAGCTGACCAATTGGCACCAAAATAATTATTGCACCTATGTTGAAGCGCCTGAACTGAAATACAGAATTTAAATAGGAGATATGAAAAACACTTTTGGAATGTTGCCACATTTTTGTTGTCTTGTACTTGAACAATAATGCTGAAGTTTTAGTTTTATGATATGAGGACTTGTCTTGGGGAGTGAAACGCCAATCTTTTGTAATGTGTATTCAAAAGGTTTTTAGGAGAATCGCTTTGCTGTTTTTAGTCGGAGTTTAGGAATGTCTCCATTAAATAAAAATCCACTCTGTGATGGAAATGTGACTTTTTTGGTTGGCACCGTACAGCCTGGCCGGGACATTAAGGGCTGCATCGATTCACGGCGATCTGCAACTTTAACTGGATTTGGATAAAGTTTGAAGAAATAAAACCAGGCAGACGTTCGCTGCTTCAGTTTGTAAGTTTCCAGCAGTCAGAAAAGCACAGACTCTCTGTCATACAAAGAATGGAAGAAAAAAAAAACAACGAATCGAGCCTTAACCTTAAAGTCATCATCGTTTGACAAAAATCCTTTTCAGTTTTAGCTTCTTATTGCCCTCAGTCTAGTTTAAAACGAGTGAAAGGAAACAAAGCTATTTCTGTTGCCTGGTTAAATCAACTCGGGGACAAAGTGCATTCAGTGGAAAAGTGCTTTTCTTTTTGCTGCTTTTTCTAACTATTTCCTACATTTTTGACTTCCTGACAGATGAAAAAAGAAGGCGAAAACAGCAGTGCTGCAAACACAAACCCCACCTTTGTGTCGAGTGGCGTTGTGGAGGTTGTCTGTTAAAGTCACTTAAAATGAAGCGAGTCTTCAGTCTTTCCATCCAAGGTTTCCCTTTTGCAAAGGCATAAAATATTTTTCTTTCATTAAAAGTTTAATTGTGAAGGATATTCTGACACAATGTTGTCTCCTGAAAGCCCAGACACCAAAGACATCTTAACACCGTCTGATGGAGCAATGCAGAGCAGCGTCCCTGTGGTAGGAGGTAAAAACTAAACTCTTGGGTCTTTTGGTGTAGATTCAGTCTGAAAATCAGCTTGTTTTAAAAAAAAGTAGGTGGATTAAATGTCACTAAAACTTAAAAAGTGACACACTCGCCAGCCACTTTGTCAGGTACACCTTGGTAGTACCAGGCTGGACTCCTTTTTGTTATCAGAACTGGCGTAAAACGTTGTGGCGTAGGTGTGGCACAGGACTTGCTGTGATCTTCTGCTGCTGTAGCCCGTTTTGTCCAAGGTTCACCCTGTTGTGCCTTGATGATATCCCGCATATCGTAGTTGCCAAAAGTATTAAAAGGTATTTTGATCCAAATTACTTCTGCCTACTGATTATTTTGTCTTCTGACCGTTCCGTCTCTCGCTGTCCTGGTTAACAGAGGTGTGTTGATTATTTTCTGGGAATGTCATAGATCATGTTTAAGCAGCCAGGAGACGAGCATGTATAATTGTAGCTTTTCCTCCATTAAATAAAGAAAAATGTTCGGTTAAAAAGACTGCCACAAAGTGAAGATTAAACAGCAAATTGGTTTCTTTTCTCTCTAAGGCAGAGATTTATGAGGTGTTCAAAAGGCTGTACTTTCTGTTCCTCCTGCGTTTGCGTAATACTCCTTTAATAACAGAGTGATATGAAACTGTTTCTCTGGGATATGTCACAGTCACTTCAACACAAAGTACCATTTTAATTTAGCAGAGCATTTGTGCGATTAGTGGGCAGGGGCTGGGTACAGGTAAGAAGAAATACTAAGGTTTTAAAATATTCTGGATTCAAAACTACAAAAAATGTCCTTCTTACTGTTCCTATATATTTAGGTCCTTTTAGGTTTTCTCCAGCTGTTTGGAGCATAAACTAACCAAGAACCGCCCCTCCCTAACCTAATCCTCACCTGTTGCTGCATGCTGCCAGTCAGCTGTCTGAAAGAAGACTGTTTTCCTTCACTTCCCAGAAAGACCAAATTAGCTGTTTGGAAATACTTCCATTTGCGAAAAACAGAGACAGTCATGATGAGGAACCTAAAGGAGCGCCACCCAGCCCTCTTATTAATATTTTGAACCTACAGACATACTACCAGCAACATGTCTTTAACAGCCAAACATCCAAACGGTACAAGATGCTGCACATTAGCAGGTCTGTATTTTGTATTTTTGCTTAAATCTGTGCATTATAAAATAAAATAAAAATCAGAATACATTATCAGAAGAGTAAAAATTTTCTTAATGGACCCTAAAATAAAAGCTTTGTAGAGGGAGTGTGCTATTTCTTAATTGTTCAATATCCTTGGCATTTTATTTTAGTCATCCCCCAGATTATCTTCCTCAGCCAGTCATTTTTTCATGTCAATTTAAGTTTTATGCTATTTCTACCCAGCCACCCTTACTGAATATTACTGTTTTACAGAATTTGTTTTCAAATAAATCGAGGCTATCTGCCAAAAGTGGAAATATTTAATCAAAGGAACCCCGGACTTCTGCAATCATCGTCTTCACAGAGATGGAGACATTCACGATTTAATCCAAGGGTTTTTCAGAAATTTTGACCAGTAAAGATGAAATGTTTTTCAACGTTTATATCCTGAGAAACAGATTTGTGCAATCGCGGCTGTCATCAGTCAATGATTTTAAAGGTTCATTTAAAATTCTTGCTACTTAGTTTTCGCACAGGTTGTAGTGGCCACCTTTGGCTTTTAAATCACCACTGTGACAAAATAATCTGATGTCAATGCTGTATTGGTCTGATTTCACTGTATTAAATCAATTTCTTAAATGTGTATTTAATTGTTCCAAGCCAGCAGAGGAGGGAAGCCTTTTGTACTTGTATTTGTATTTTATTTTTTTTCATTATTGTTCTTCTCTGCCAAAAGTCATTGGTCAGAAGAACCAGAAAACATTAGAATAATTCTGACAATGCAGCCTAGTAGAAATACGAGACCGCTGCTCAGATACAATAATTCATTTCGGGTCATTATTGACTCATATTTATGCTTTATAATTTCCTTGTTTAAAAAAAAGCATTTAATTTAGGAATGTAAGAAAAAGTGAATGTTGTTTCACAATAACACAGAGTGATCTGTGAATTTTGGAATTTTATGATAAAATATGGATTTAATATGAACTTTTGAATTTGTCTCAAATTGGAAAACCTGTTGAAATGACAGTTTACAGTCTTCATGTTGTTGTTGCTGCTGAAAAAGTATTCAATCTAGCGGCACTGGAATGGGTTTGTATTGTTCCAGATGTAGGAAATTTATGATGGAATATTGATTTTTTTGTGTTTTTTTAAAATCATTTTTAAAGCCACTCTACAAAAAAGTGGCAAACGGGCATTTAAATGGCCACATCCTGTTGATTTTCTTTTTTGTGTCCTGTCTGGCAGTGTAGCATTAAGAATTACTGTCTTAATGCCAAAAAGAGCCCGACAGATTTTACTTTCACAAGTGGAGCCTTGCTGCTTTCGCCATAGTGATCTGCTTGATTTATATATGCAACATTATTAGATTTTATGCTGGGACTGTTTAATGTTCAATGGACACAGAAATGTGAAGATAGTAGAGGAAAAAAGAAGAGAAACGGATGAAACAACATGCTAAAAGGGAGAAAAGGTGAAAGAAAAAGAGGAGAGGAAAAGGAGAGAGCAATAAAACATCATCTGAGTCTGCTTCTACACCTGCAAAGAGAGATATAAAAGAACAGCAAAATCAACTTATAAAGTATTACAGGTACAAACAACCAACACTTTGATACCATCACTGAAGAATATACAGTATTATTTAATATGAAATGTATAAACTGACCTGTAATGGCCAAATTTTTTTCTAAGCGTTTTCAGTATATAATATGAAACTGAAACAGATTGAAGTCATTTTATTTTTTAATGAACCAGACACAACTTTATGAAGAAAAAAAAAACAATTTGGAAGTGTTTGATGAGGACCGAATAAACATTTTCATAGATTTGTTTTCAGTACATAAAATCCTAACCTGATCCTATCCAGATTGATATCGCTCCGTCTAGCTTCACTCACATCCATCTGGGACCTCTCCCATAGAGAGTGATTTCTCCAACCAATTTTATTGTCCAGCCAATCAGGGCTGGAGTTTCATAGATGTCACGTAGTGGAGAAGCGACCGTGAGACTGTTTTGATTCAGACAACAATGGCGGCTCGCATCGAGGAAGCAAGCGTTAACATTGATGCTGCTATTTCTTCCGTGTTGTCCAATCTACCTAATATTGTTTCATTAAAAGAACATCGGAGAACGGCTCTGAAGGCTTTTGTTGGTGGAAACGATGTTTTGGCCCTTCTCCCGACCAGATTTGGCAAGTTTTGTTTTCCGCGGCGCGCCCGTGGCGGTTAGCGGTTAGCGCGAACCATGTTAGGAGGCCTTTAGTCCTCAACGCGGTCGGCCTGGGATCGACCCCGACCTGTGGCGCTTTGCCGCCTGTCTTCCCCCCTCTTCCTGTCAGCTCACTGTCAATAAAACGCATGCCACTAGAGCCGCAAACACATTTAAAATAAAAAAAAAAAAAGGTTTTGTTTTTTTCCTGCGTCGCTCTCATCAGCGTCACGGGTTAGCTTCGGTGTGAGTGGTTGAAATAGCACGTCGATAAAGATGACAGACAAGTGGCTTATCCAATCATATGCAAGAATTTTTGATAAGGCCCAGCCTTCAATAAAGGCAATTCCTATGGAGATGTCCCAGATGGATGTGAGTGGAGCTAGGCGGAGCGAAATCTATCTGGCTAGGGTCAGGTTAATAAAATCCAGCACAAGCAAAAAAAAAAATGTATACAAAGTGAAGCGCTTCACACAGAGCAGAGCTACACCCTAAAGTACCGCATTGGATTTTATCCTATTTTAGTGCAAATAAAGGATAACTTTTAAATAAATTCTTGGATCTAGGACAGCTATTCTGTTTCCTCTGAATGTGTTTGTTCTTCTGAAATATTCATGATGAGCATTTCATCTGCAGTAAAACTAACAATGTTAAAGCAACATCTGTGTCTAATTTCTCAGCTGCAGCCAGAATTAAAAAGCGATGACAGTGCATCCTCATGACTCTAAAACGAAATGTTTTCTGTTGCGACACAAGCCACTTAGAAAAATATTCCTTCTTGCGCTGTAATTTGGTTTGGTTTATGACATCAGTCCCTGCAGGAGAATTCTCTCTGGGCGACGCCGAGTTTAGATTAAACATCCATCGGAGCGGAAAGAGAGAGAAATGAGATACAGTACTGACGATCAGCTAATAGAGGCTCGCAGCTCTGAGGATCTTTGCATTTTATGCTGATGCTGGGAGACAAACTAGTGTTTAATTACTTCTAAAACTTTTATTCACAGCTGTCACTTGACACTCTACAGTTTCTGTGTGGTCTCAACGCGAAGCGATGTGTTTAAGAGTCGGGGAGTTCTGCTCACAGTGTAATAAACAAACACCAGAAGAACAGAAGGTTGAGGTTTGTCGTGTTCTTTTAATTGCAGGTAAGATGTGCTGCTGTGTTTGCTCTGGGGACATTCGTTGGAAACTCTGCTGAGAGGACGGACCACTCCACCACCATCGACCACAACGTGGCCATGATGCTGGCTCAGCTCATCAACGATGGCAGTCCTGTGGTTCGCAAGGTCTCTGTGCTACAAAATCACACTCCACACATGAAATGCAGCTTTGTCATGTGGTTTCATGCAATAGTTTTTGTGTGAGGGCTCATCTTGTAACAAAAATACACTTGTCATACTAGCAGACAACTTCCTTGAAATCTTTTTAGGATGGACTGGTTCAGGATTGGCCCACTCCAGTCCCCAAAATCTAGTGTCTTGCATATTTTAGGTGTCTCCTGCTGTAACGTAGGCGTTTCATATTGCTGCTTTACCCCCTCAGCATCCCATCAGGCTTTGCAGGAGCATGATCGTTTTGAACCAGAGAAACATCTAAAACGTGCTGAATGTCGTTTCTTGAGGATGGACGTTGGCCAGACATGTGCTACCATCTCATGGAGCCATAGCAGAGTTTGTGCATCCTGGACACAGCATACAAATCTGGACCTACAGTATACCAGTCTTGGTCGCCCTAGCTTGGTTCTGACAGGTCTAGCGGACAGCTCTCCGTCCTATTGTGGCTCAAACACTTAAACCTGCACCCCCTAATGTCTCTTGACAACAGTATTTGTGCTCTCCAAATGTGTCAAAACGCAAAATAAATCCTCTTCGTATTCTTTATTACTGTGGCTTTGATGCTCCTCGTCCTGTTTTTAGTTACATCTGGGGCTCTATTTGATGGAAATGTCTCACTCCATAGTCACTATATTTTACAAATATGTTCAATATATTTTCTAGCTCTAAACTGAGCTATGGAAAATTATTTGCTGAATATGAAATGAAAATAGAGGCTAGTTTTACAGGACTTTTAATATACGGTCATATTCAATAAATTAGAACATGGCTTCCAATGAGGCTCATTTGTTAAATTAGAAGCACTAAACATACTTTTCATTAAGACCGCATTTCTGTATTAGAAATGTGGTGTTTTTTAATTATTTGGATTTCATATTCTATTCATAAATGTCATGTTTTCATTGTATGTCAGCAAAAAATTAAATAAATCATCATTATTAACATAAATAAGGGCTTTAAAACAGCAATATGTGAGTAATTAATCAACATAATGTGTTTACCTTAGTTAATTGGGTTATTGAAGCAAATTAACTTTTTGATATTACGCTACTTTATTGAATATGACTGTATATAATATAAAAGATAAAGTGTAGCTAAAGACCTTTTTATTCCTACTTTAAGAAAAATTTGAGTATTTAAATGGTCTATTTTTACTTAAGAGTATGTTGGATGTTTTTTTTGTTCTGTGGTGTTTCCCAGGAGCTGGTGGTAGCCCTGAGTCACCTGGTGGTCCAGTATGAGAGCAACTTCTGCACAGTTGCCCTGCAGTTCATAGAAGAAGAGAAGAACTACGCCGTGCCATCACCGGCCAACACTGCAGGTACCTGGCGTTTGAGAAGAGGGAAATTATTTCAAGCAGACCCTCTTTGAAGACGTGCTAAATCGAACTCATGATCTGAATGCTTTCTGATCTTTGGGGGGGGATTTGGATTCCAGTTTATGCTGTGAGAGAGCTGAATCTTTTTTTTTTTATTATTGCACCGAGTTAATTCATCTCACTATTTGGAACTCTGAGGATAATTATCATCCCACAAGGACTGTAATGGTTTTGATGACGTTCATTTCTCCTGAAATAGAAAGTTGGAGGCTAAGCCAGCTCTGCAAATTTGTCCTCCGTTTATCCATCGCAGGTTTTAGGGTAAATTTAAGGAGGAGTTCAAAGGATCTAAAGCTGGAGTTACACTTCTCTGCACAGGCAGGTGTGTAATGGGTTGCAGGGGTAAGTTTATGTGGAAAATTGCACGTTTATGTAGCATATTGACTTTAATTTCCCTTCTAATTCTCCAGCCAATATAAGACAGGGTAGCACGTTAAAAAGGCTGATGCACTTCTGCATCACTGGGGCATTTCTGGTTTTAAGGAGATAATTCACCTCTTTCTTCAGTTTAAAAAGTTCCTAAATTCACATGGGTTAACGGAAATGAGAGCAGTGGAAGGTTTTGGCTCTAGGTTTCGAACACTGTGTATGTTGATGTTGTTTTTCTTTCTCTGACAACAATCAGAACCCGGCAACATGACTCCAGTGAGGGACAGCCCGGCCATCCCTCGCCTGAGATCTGTCAATTCCTACACTAACATCCGAGCGGTGACCACCGCCCGCAACCTGAACAAAAGCCTCCAGAACCTCAACCTCAACGAAGAAGGTATGGCAGAGATAGATGAATGCTGGGAAACTGAATGGGAAAGAATAAAGGCAGTTGTATGGAGGAATAAAATAAGCCGGCCAGAGGATTCAACATGAAATTAATGCTTTTAAGGAAATTGTTTATTTTCTCCCTGAAGAAGTTCATCTGGGATTTAGTTTTTAGTATTTTAACTTATGCTGGACCATATATTGTACACCATTCGGCATTGCAATTTAAATTTTTGCTATATCAAAAAAGACTACTTAGATTATGTATTTGATTGGGAATTGTATTTCAAGTTCATACAAGGTCAACCTTACGGTGATGGTCTGTTTGATAGACTTTCAACTTATTCCGCGGTTGATCTATATTTTTAGTTGCAGCTATGCTAAACCCTATGAAGAGAGAGGGGGGCATTGTGATAAAGGACAAACAAATCAGGAAAGAATCAGGAAAATGTGGGTTAATTGTGATATCATCTGATTATTCAGCCTTAGTGTTGCAATTATGCGTTTTCCTGAAGCGGTGCATCCCTATCTTTAATATATCTGCACTCTCTATGCAAGTATACTCAAAAGAGACTTTCCTAGAGCTATATTTGCAGTCCAGAGCTTGACTTTGACCAAGTTAATTCCCTGTATCCATGTAGTGGGTAGAACTTGACTCCTGCAGTTCAAGTAACTCTGAAAATGGATTTTAGCAATTTAAATTTGATTTTTACATATTAATTCCTCTGTTACCTTCATTCCCACAACCTCTCCATTTTCTAAATCCACCAGAGCTAGTTTTATATGACTAATTTTCAAAATTTCAGCACTTTAGTAAAATGGGCTTTATTCTTATGTTTCCATGACATTTTTCCATTTATTTCGTTAGTAGCTTTTACACGGGATTTTTCATGAAGCAGTTCCGCTGATTTCATCGAGCTTCATCTCAAGTGTCTTAATGCTTCGTGTTGTTACTGCGTTCAGGAAAATGTTTTTCAGTTTCCCTCTTGCCTATTATTAATAGTGTATATCTTCTGGGAGTTGAATTTTATATCTACTGAGAATAGGCAATGAAAAAGCGCTCCAGTTTTATTTCCAGATTATGATTGTTATTGGAAACTATGAGCTGTCCATGGTGCTGAAGGCTACATACATTTATTTCAGTCGCAGAGCTGTTGGTCTCCTGTGGAGGAATAAATAAAAAATAAAATATTTTCTTCAAAAAATTTTTTATAGTTTTGTTGTTAAATGTATGACATATACTGCTTGTTGTTGCATTCTTTTTTTTATTCAATAAGAAAAATGCCTTTTAGACAATTCAATGTTTTACATTAGTGGAAAGTGATCATGTTGGTGACTTTCAAATGAGCACGGCGGGGCTATTTTGAAAGCTCTATTAGCTAAGGCTCTGTTTCTTTCTCTCAGTGTCTGAACCAACCTAACAAGAGCAGACGTCTCAAACTCAGGGCCTTTTTACATTTTAACATGAATATGAATATAGAAAATTAGCTGTATTTATGAATAGATGTTTTTATATACTGGTTCTCGGATCATTTCCCTTCACAACTTCCTTGTAATTAGTGATGCTCTTAAACAAACTCTTGTTTTTTTCATATGATGTTCACAAATATTTTTTTATGTCAAGTCTGTAAAATAAGCATAAGTAAATTTTCTCATCACATGCTTGCCATCTGGTCTGCCGGTAACACTACATTGCTGCTTATGAATTAAAATCCTGTACTGTTGTTCTAAAGCCCAATTTAAAACACCAGCAATTATCTTTTGGGCTTTTAACATTTTATTTCAACATGCAAAAAAAACTGTTAGATGCTTGAAAGTATTTTTAAAATGAAATGTTTACCTATTAAAGTCCTCCTAAATGATTACATTTTTAAATATTCTTTTTACCTTTTCATCTCAGTTATTTAGTTAAACGTTGATAACATGTAGCCTCTTTAAGTCGTATTTGACAGACTGAAAAGGTTGAATTGTTTTGTTCCTTTAAAATAGATCTTGAATAAAGACAAATAATCCCAATTACAGCCAGCTGTAGAAATGTCAGTCTAACATTTCCTCCCACAGCTTTTCAAGCACACAACCGCCTGCTGTCACTCCCAGCCGTCTCTGTTTCTGTCACCTCGCGGTGATTCAGGCAGCTAAAGCCAAGCACGCTCCCCTCCGACCCAACGCTGCCAGACTGAGTAATGCACGAGCTCCGTGTGGCGCTAAATCACCGAGCGCTCGGTGAAGTACCTAACCTACTGCTGACAGCATTTCTAATTCACATTCTCGCCGCTTGCTCCGATGTGCCGCCATGTTTATCATCAATGAGCTTAGAGCGGAGCGGCTCTTTATTCTTTACCAATCTCCGTTCTCACATTTCAGCCCGTGGTTTGTTAGGAGGATGCATGGCATTTGAGCTTGTATGAGTCAGAGTAATGTTTACAGAAATTGTGACTTACAGCGGCTCATGACTGGACCAGAATGTGCAGATGAACTTATGAGCGCGTTGCCTACAACTACAAGTACATTTGCTTATGTATCGGGGTGTAATATGGCTGTTTATCCCATAATGAATGCCATAATTTTCCATTTCAGCTGATTATATCTTAATAGTATCTTGCCTTTCCTCCTCAGGTGGCCCAGCAGCCCTCTCTCCTGGTAACCTGAGCACCAGCAGCAGCGCCAGCAGCACGCTGGGGAGTCCTGACAACGACGAGTACATCCTCTCCTTTGAAACCATCGACAAGATGCGGCGAGTCTCTTCGTATTCTTCCCTAAACTCCCTTATAGGTAACAATCAGCCCTAATTTCGAGGGGCTCTGGGTTTGCAGTTCAGATTCATGCTTAGCTTGGCGTAACATGTAGAGTAGTATGGCCTCCGGGGTAAATTTGTCTGGTTCAGACAGATGGCAGCTTGCAAAATAACATATTTGACAGAAAGCTGGTTAAATGAAGAGATAATACAGATAAAACCAAGGCTTTAAAGTTAAACTTGCCTTACAGGAGCTTTTATATATTCTGATCTTCTGCCTCCAGTTTTCTTTCTTTTTACATACTTTTACTCTCTCCCGTGAGGCAGCCTTTAAAGTTCCCTTCATTGAGATAATTTATCACATTTTGGGTTTCATCCCCGCTTTTTTCAATTTTTTTTCTTTCTTTTTACTTCCCTCTTTTTGATTGATTTTCAGGCATCATCTTGTTGTTTCCTGTTAATCAAACAGAGCTCATTTGGTGTGAAGCACATGCTATCCTGGCTCTCTTCCTTTAGCTGAAACATTGTAGCTTTACGTTTAGCTCCACTCAGCCAGGAACGTTGAAGAACATCTGTTAGAAAGAGGAAGAAGGGTCTCACCTCGGATGTAATTTATGCAAGGACTGGCACTGAGTAGAGAGAATTTTGAACGATCATATGTAAAATATAATCTGCTGCTATTTTGTGCATGAATCAAAGTTGATTAAACTTTATAATCTCCTGAAAAGTCCTGTCTAAATTTGGTGTAATAAAAAAACACTAGTTACACTAGTTATAAGTAAGAGAGCAAACCTTACATTCCTTTAGCATTAAACCTGCATCGGTTCTATACAGGATTTGGTGCTTCAATCGGCTTCATTGTACCGTCTCTGCCCTGCCACAACATCTGTGATGCTGCAGCTCGGACGGCAGCTGTTACAGGTTTTAACCTGGATGATGACTAATCTGCTCTGGACTGAGAATTAGGCAGAAAATTACAAACAGCAGAGCATGAAGGCACTTTGGAGAGACGAGGGACCTTTGAGCGTCCCAAAGGAGAGCCGCTGCCTCCAAACAACAGTGGAGATAAACAAAGTGTAAAGAGCATCAGAGAGCAGCATGAAGGACATTAAAGTGCTTTTCCTGATCCCCCTCCACTCTCTATTGCTCTCAGGTGATTGGCGGGCTTGACCATGTGCTCAGGCAGCCATTTTGTCCACAATAAAGAAAAGGATGAAAAGTAGCTCCCACTTCCTAAGGAACAGGAATATAAAACTTCTTTTTTCCTCCTAATTTGCAATTGTCTCTTTGTTCCCTATTACTCTGTTATGTACCATTTTGTCCTTTTAGCTTACGACCTGTGCAATCAAAACATAAATTTAAATTATATTAGCAATAAAAGTTTATATACTGAAGCAAGACCTTTTCTTCAGCACATTGCCTTTCAGTTCCACCCTAAATTGATTTAGTTGTTTTGTTTGGATGGCTGCATATATCAGACAATCAGAGTCTTGGTTCTTTTAACATGATCTGCTTGTAAATCTTTTTAAAGTCACAGAAATATTTTAATTTCTCACTGAAAATTTTCATTTTTTTTCCCCTTCGGGAAGGGAATTAATTAATTAAACCAAAGATTGAATATCAAGTCGCTTTTGTCAGTCATCTCCTGTTGTTTAAACTCTTGGGTTTATCTTTTGGGAAACTCGATAACAACATGAAAATGTTGTAAATGAATGTGTGATGAAAGAAAACGTAATTGCCACTTGGCAGGACATTTGCTCTCTTTACCCTCTCATCCAACAAATCAAACATTTGATTCTCGATTAAACCCTTTTCAAGCCACTTACTTCTGGCACGAGCTTCCAGAGCAAGCACGTTAAAAGACATATTGGCCCCTCGCCCACTCAGCTCTGTGCCAGCTGCAGATGAGGAGAGTCCCGCCTCCCTAGCAGACCGCTTGAATCCACACCTTGCATTGTGCTGCATGCATAAACAGACTGCTTGCACATATCATAAAGAGACTACATCACACCTGGATTTATTTTTTTATTCTTTTTGCTTTTGCATGGGGTTGCGTCCTGAAATCACCAGTTTATTGGAGGCATCACCCGTCAGAGCGGATGTGTTTGTTCTCTGGCTCCTTTCTTGTTTGGTTTGAAGTTGTTCTCATGAAACCCACGGGGCTTCGTTCTTTCTTTCTCCTGAAAACAACACTGACTTATTTCCTGTTCTTGATCTCCATTTTGTTTTTTATCAAATCTGTCTGTGAGCAGGACTAGCAAGTGAGGGCCTGTGTGTTATCACGCAGCCTTTTGGAGCAACCTGCAGCCATGAATGCCGTTTGCGGCCTGTGCTCAACGCCGGGCTGCAGGAAAGCAACAGGACAGCCACGCTGTGTGGGAGGGCAGAGTTAGCGTAAAGTGATTTATTAACTTCCCACTACTATCATTTGTACAAATCCCACCACACCGTGGAGACCACACTGCTGTCTCTAGTCGGCACTATTGTATTGAAAAATTAAGCTACGGCTCGGTTTTGTCCATTAACCTGGATACAGGAAACAATGTAAGAACATGATAGACGCAGAGTTCCCACACAGTTTAGATAAGTTCAGATTTTTATGTGAGGATTTTCTACATATGGTTGGAATAAAGGAGGAGTTTAAGAAGGTTTACATTTATATTCCCTAAATATTGTATCGTCCATTTTTCCATTGATCGTTTCTCCGTTTGTCCATCATCCAGCCATCCCTCCATCCACCCATGGTTTATTCATCTGTCTATTCCTCCAGGGTTTTTCCATCCATTCATTGTGTTTCCATCCATCCATTCCTCTATTAAGGTTTTGTCCATCCATGTATCCACTGTTAGTCTATCCTTCGATTCCTTTATTTATCCATCCATCCACAGTTTATCTGTCCGTCTGTCTATCCATTCATTTGTCATCCATCAATCATTCCTTCCATGGTTTATCAGATTGGGTCATTTTCATGGTTCAGACATACGGATCCTATTTGCCACACACCACTAGGAGGAGATATGAAACAATAAGGGGGAATCTTTTCCATCTGATTTAACCTCCTGTTTGGTTGAAGCATAAAATAAACATAGATGTGTGCTGTTTAATGTGTTAATGCGAGTTTCACTGGCATATTTATTATAGTAATTTAAATCTGTATTGGAAAAAATTACCATAACTCACATTATACATTGTGCGTTCTGTTGTGATAGACATTTTATATAAGTTTAATTAGAAACGTCTTTAGTTAAATTTAATCAAACATACTTAAAATTCATAATACTACTAATAATAAGTAGTTTTGATAGTGAGTGGGTGTTTGTATTGTGCAGCGTAGCCTATGGGATTATTTTACCTGGAATCAAAATGATGATGCTGAAACCAATAGTAATGAAACACTGCAGTGTGAAGCTGGACATGAAGTTTCACATTCAGTAGTTTATTAACCTGCTCATTCATGCTGGTTGAACACGATCTAACAACTCAGCCAGAGCATGGATGGTATTTGGAAGGTCTTGTCTAGGTCTTCTGGGACATTAAAAGGAGCAAAGTCGGCTCCTCAAGAGCTCCTCGAGGGTTTTGAACGTGCCCAGTACTTCCTCTAGTTTGGTTGGCAAAAATCTGACTCCCCATCAGGGCAGTGAAATCCTTTTTAGCATGTTACAAATGTTTGCCATAATCTGGCTGTGGGTTAGTAGGTTGTGGAGAAACTAGCGGTGTCTTCTTTTAAATTGAATTTAGCCCAACTGACTGACAAAACATGCAGAACAAGCACGACTGGTTCAGCCCTTGAATTATGTGGGAAAAAATGCTCAGACACAAGAGACTGCATTAAATTTACTGTAAAAGCTGCTGACGTCAAAAGGAGGAACACAAAAAACACTTCAGAAGCCTCAAGAACTATTTCTCTGGAACAATTTTCAAAGATCACAAGAAACTCTGACTCTTCGGAGTCAAAATGGCAACGAAAGAGAGACTAAATGTTCTTCTAAACACAATGCAATTGATAGGAAACCCTAATGGCACTCTGCAAATATCATATATTTATGAAAGTCCATCAGGGTTTGAAGTTAAATGGCCAACAATTATCAAGATTGTTCCCCTCACATGAAGCGTTTTAGGCTTCTTCACAAGCTATAAGAAGATGTTAACCATATTGACATGAACGCTGAATGCTTCTAGATCTGGGTTGACTTCTGTTGTCATATCAGGGGTTTATAATCCACAAAAATTTGCTTCAGGGATGTTTTTCTGCTGCAAAAACATCCTGAACAATTTTTTTTTACGTTGCAACGTTTAAAGCTCTTAAAATGCCTTTTCTGTATTAACTGTAATTTGAGCCATTTGCCAAAACTTTGGAGGCCGTAAAAAGAGGAGATGCAGTGGGTCATTTAGTCAGCGGTTAACATCTTTATGACTTCCCATTTATTTCACTTTTGCTCAAATGACAAGAGTGTCGGATCAGGACGAGGCACTGCAGCAGCTTAATATTCACATTCATCACGGCACATTCTTGTGAATGACTCCAGATTTGGTCGTTTTAATTTGTGAGCTCTTGTGATGTAACGCAGTCGTATTCACCTCTTTCTTTCCCCGCTTTCCGTTTACTGCAGCAGCTACCTTGGTGGCTAGCTATTGCTAATCACATTCTGTCCCACAGGCTAGGACCTAATCACCTCCTTGGCTCCCTCTCACACTTTCTCTCCTAGTTTTGTTTTACTTATTGAAATTCTCAACTTTTTCTGAGGACGCTGGGTTCTGAAATAAGTCGTCTTCCTTTGTCCTCATCATTTTTTCTCACACTGACACGCCTTCGGGCCTCCCTGGCAGCGTCTCTCGTCTTGTTTCATCTACTTTCAACCTTAATCCGCCAGCTTTAATCCTCCGTCTTTCTTCCTCTTTCAATCATCCCTCTGTGGCGTCCACTCTTTGAGGCCAGGGACTAGTGAGTGTCTCCCAAACACCCCCCTCCACCATGTCCTGTCTGGCAAGGGCTCTCAGTAACAACTGAGTTCAGCCTTCAGTCATTCCTGGTTTTATGCATTTACGTGTTTAGAAGGGCCGGACTCATGGACAGAGACATCCGCAAGGGAGGAAAGTGAAGAATAATCAACTTTAAACTGGAAGAGAAAGAGAAACAAGATATATTAGAAAAGCTCTTGAGTAACCCACAATCTAGAGAGGATGAAGACGAAAAGTTTAATAAGTTGGCAGACTGAGACAAAAAGAAGCAGCAGAAAGTAAATGAGCTAGAAATGAGTAAAACCTGCGACTAAAGGCAGGTTTTTTAACACAGCTGGTTGGAGAAGACTCCAAATAAGGATGCAACCTTGTAGAAAATAAAAAGATGATACCTAGTGCCAGACGATAAAGCGGCTCTATTCAAAACCATATTACACTCCAAAACATTGGCTTAGTTCTCAGGATGCTTAGGGTCACCGTTCATTTGGAGGACCCTTTAACTTCCTGGCTGATGCCTTGAGACGTTGCAGCAATGTCTCCTTGTATTGTTTGTCAGTTTGGTGAAGTGCACCAGTCCCTCTTGCAGCAAAACACCCAAACAGTATGACGCTGCTCCTCCTGTACCTCACAGTTGGGACAGTGTTCAGAGACTTCCCCTTTTCCCTTCAAATGTAACAACAGTCATTATGGCGCAATTGCTTCAGTGTTGGCTTTATCCGATCAAAGTGAATGTTTCTAGAAATCTTAGTGGTTCTGCTCCTGTCTGCAGTTGCAGATTGTTGTCTGGCCTTTTTTTTTTCACTGCTTATGGCATAATGGCTTCTTCCTCTCTGAGGGGCCAATCAACCCAGTTCAGAAGCAGCCTCCTTTTACTCTGGATAATGACACCGTCTTACCAGCTTCACCCAGCTTCTTCATAAGTTATTTTACTTTTGTTCCTGACGCAGAACTCAACTTATTTGTCAGTGGTAATAATACAGTAACAAAAAAGCATTTTATGTCTTTTTATACAGTTTATGTAAATATCTGGTTTTCAGCTCTAGTTTTTCATCTGCTGTGTGCTTGTTGTTTAAAAAAAAAAATGTCCAACCGTGTGTCCTTTCCAGGTGTGTCCTTCAACAGTGTTTACACTCAGATATGGAGAGTGCTGCTCCACCTAGCTGCAGATCCATTCCCAGAGGTTTCAGATCTGGCCATGAAAGTCCTCAATAGCATCGCCTACAAGGTTCGTTGACCCCGACCACACACCCACAGGTTTTTTTTCATAACTCAGTGTTATTTGAAGCTTTTTACATCTTCATTCACCTCAACAAAATCCTCAGCTCCATCCAAAGAAAAGGAAGCCCTGATCATGATGAAACTACTGTACTTTTCACACTGGGCTTTTTGTATTGGGTTGTTCTGTTTTTGCACCATGTACCACAAGGTTTTGCTTACCAAGCCAGTTTGTGACCCAAGATGTCCGCTTTAGTTCACTCGCTCCCAAAGCTTAGACCTCTGGAAGATACAGGGGATTTTTGGGATTTTTTCTCTTGGCAGCATCTATGACCAATTACTGTCTATTTCTAGCTATATATGTTTGAAATAATTTTGGAGTAATCCAAATTTTTCCCACATTTTCAACAATTATCAATAATTTTTTTAAGATTGTCCCTCCATTGTGCTGTGAAAATGTTTGTTGCCTTTTCCTGACTGCTACATTTTTATGCCGAGATCCTGTCGCACAGGGCAGACCTTCATTCAATATGATGAATTCAAAATGACTCAACATTTAATACAAATGACAAGATGGGTCAGCAAAGAATTATTTTCTGTCCTGCAGCTCATTAGGTTGTACATACTGTCTTTATATCACTGACCAAAAGTAAAACAAATGATTATTGTGGAAAAATAAAGAAGTGATAGGAAAGACTAGCTGTACCAGTTTTTGTGCAGGATCTGTCTTGAAAAATGACAACAGAATCACAGTACAAGAAATGCTTTCTACGTTTAGACATCTTTTGCATTAAGGCTAAAAATATATATTTTTTAAAGTAGGCTACATATTTTGTGGTTCAATCTCAATTGGCCTCATTTTACCCAAGAAACTGTAAGCTTTCACTTTTTTTCTTTATCAACCTTAAAATTATAAAAAGTAGTTCTAACAGTAATGACACACAGATCACAGTTTTCTGGTTGACTCACTGATACCAATTGTAGCCAAATGGTTGCGAGTGGTCATTAAATATTTACAGCTTGTGTGTTAGGGAGCAAATGCTGTAAAAAACAGTTTTCTGTTATTCTAAAAGCATGACATAATGTTAACAAAGTTTAACATCATAGCTGTCTAAATTAACATGGTTAGCATCAATAAAATATCAGCCTTAATAAGTTAACCTAAAGTTGATTAATGTTATCTGTCAACTAACCATGAATTTTCACTTTTATCAAGAAAGTCTTTCCATAACCTGAAGGTCTAATTTTTTTTACAATATGCTGAATATTACTGGAGACACATTGTTATATTTTAACAGTTTATTTTGCTACCTGTATTAAATACTGACTGAATAAACAAAAATTGTGGTTTTCTCACACATTATTAAACATAGAAATATTTATGAAATATAACAAAACATAAACCTATTAGGTTACTGAATAGAAACAAATAAGTTGAATGGAGTAAAATATATGAAACACTAATAATCCCCAAGAAACCCTCACCATCAACTGAGCTTTTGGCATCATGTCATTTTTTTATTATGTTATCCTTTTTTGCGTAATCCCCTCCACTTTTCTATCATCACATCCTCGCCTTCTGAGCACATCAGCGAGTTTTGGTTGAGAAGTTGACTGTCCTCCGCCAGGCAGTCTGGCTGGATGGGAGTTATTTAGCCAACATCTTAAGGTGCTTGTTGAGTGCTTATATTTAAAAACGAAGAATAAAGAATAAAGAGAATTTTGCATCCTTCTCGTCATTAAACAGCGCAAAAATAATCACACACCAGACTCCGTTTGGAACGCTTTATGTTTCCCCCGCCATGACTTTTTTTCCTCTTACCACTGCGGTTTGGCTCAACTCTTCTGGATGGCAGCCATAATGCAACACTGAAGGTCTAAGTGTACATTATCAATTAATCGGATGGAACAAACTTTAATCCGCTTAACCATTAGTCGACAGTTAATCGTAAGTCGATTATATGTAGATCCTCATTTTAACCCACAGATTTCCAAAAGACTGCCAACATTTCCAAACCCAGCTTGATCCATAAGAGACAGAGGTTAAAATCTGAAAATGACAAACCAAAGCAACTCTGCTGTACTCCTTATTGCCTTCCCCGTATCTGCTGAATGTTTTGCTCCATTTTCACTCCCTCTCAGCCTGAACAAACCATAGACATGTCTCACCAAGGTATAAAAAGACGGTTTCCTCTTAAACATTTTTTTTACATCTCCATATGACTACTTTTTAAAACATGTCACTGAAACTAAAACTAGCTAACTTAGAGCGTCTTTCACTCAGTGACAACATCCACATTGAAAAGTGTTGTTTTTGTTCCGATGCTCCAGAACACTGATTGGATTTATTGTTTCTGCCTCGTCCATCAAACGTCAAGGCCAATTAAACTAAAGCCGATTTGTCAGTGCAGCCCCCAAGTATGGTGCTTGTCAATTTCCCGGTAAAATAAACATTTATAGAGTGGATCAGTTAGCTCTTTATCGAAGTTAAAGTAGATTTTTCCACTCAAGACAAATTTATTTTGCTAGCAGTGACAACAGAAATGGCTTTTAGGATTGTAGAGGCTGCTGACTCCTGCCATAGATTGAGCACATGTTGATTTATTTCCTGCACAGGAAACTTAATCAAAGACTATTGGCTTAAGTTCACAAGTGTTAACATCAGCTTAACAGGGAATCCAGCTCTTTCAATTAGGATTTTGAATGTCAAATCTTATTGATTTTCACAAAGTGAACAAGGTCGGCAGCTAATTAAAATGTACTTGCTTCTCAGATAGAAGAGAATGATGCCTTATTGTCCCAATGGGGAAATTTTGCGCAGTGAATGAACGCATGACAATGGCCATTTGCAGCTCATGGCTTTGTAATTATGGACCATGGTTATCCAATATCTGAAGAGGCAACAAATACGTAATTGAATAAAACATGCATTCCTGAAAGAAATATAAAATTTCTACCAGTTCAGACCTGCCGATCTTGATTTTTTTTTAAAACTACTGCTTCTAGATATGTTGAAGAAACTGCTTTTGCTACAGATGATGAACACATTGAATGATTCCTTTTATTTTTTTAAGCCATTTGATGCTGAAATATATTTCAGTGAAAGCTGTGGAGATTTGTTTTCTTCTTCCAGCTTTCATTAGGCCGGTCCAACTCTATTTTTACTTAATGACTTTTGATCTCTTACATCCCCTAAAATGATAGACTATGTGCTCTTTATTTCTCAACACTTCATTTTTCTGTAGTTTCTTTTTAGTAAGCAAACAAAGCGTCCGAAGAGATGAAGAAATACTACTATATTTCCACTACTATTACTGTCCCTCTCACTATCTTTTGGCTCTTTTTGTAATTATTGTTAAGCCTTTTTTAATAAGTTAAGCTGTTTGAGAACAAGTTGTTATTTACAAACATGACTGGTACTTAATTCAGAAAGCAGTAAAAAATATTCAAGAAGCATGATCATTTCTCACTAGTTTCTATCATGTTAAAATATGTAACTTAATATACCGATATTTGCCGTCTAAGCGGTCCATCTTGCAGGGCACAATATTTTTATGCTTGTTAGGAAAGATGAAAAAAAATGTAATGCTCCCTACTGGCAAATAAATCTATTTTAATCTATTTCAATATTCACCGATAGCCAGCTATACCAACAAAACATATATGTATATATTACCTTTTATACAGTGTAGGTCCAAAATACTTAAATAAGTGCAATATTCTGCTAATATACTTAAGCAAACTGAGGACTGAAGTGTGACTGCTAATATATTTATTGCAAATCCTTGTATGTTTAGTACTGCATTGTTTCTCAAGTAATAAGTCAGAATTACAGATTAGTGCATTAACTAATTTTCTTGCAGCAACATTTTAAATGGAAAATTGAATTCTATTGTTGACAAGAATGACATTGACACGGATTCTAATAGTTGTTGGTGTAGTAAATTAAAATATAGATTTTTAAATGTAATACTCTATCTTTGCTATGTTTTGATTAATGATCAACAGTGATGCTAAACATAAGAGCTCTGAAAATGTAATAGTAGATGTTACAATTATTTGACCATTAAAATATATTCACTGGTTAAGTATTTAGAATTGTTGGGGGGTTTGAAAGCACAACTACTATCACTTTATTTCCAAGCGAGCACCTAAAAAGTCCAAACTTTCTAGGGCTACAAGGCCATTTCCCTACTCTGCAAAAACAACTTAGACACCCCAGTTCCTAGAAACATTGGGGCGACCGAGACCTGAGAGATTGAACTCATCAAATCGCCTGAAGTAGCTGATAACTCTTACTGTCCTTGAACTCATCCCATATCAGGACGTTTTTAGGTGTCTCCACCAGCAGCTTGGGTTGTGTCCCAGCTAAGGACGGGTACCAAAACCTGGTATCAAATCAGCCCCAGGGCCACACGGGACAGTCCTCGCAGGCCGACAAGGTTCAGCCTTATCGGTTCCCTTAACACTATTTTTAAGGTCACACTCAATTTTTCAGTGAGACTCCAACCCAGACAACATTGTTTTGCTGAGTTCTGCTCCTTAAGAAACACACGGAGGGGACTGATGGGAGGGGCTAGCGTTCTGCTCTCACATGCTCGCCTCGCTTACGTTCATCAACACTGACTGTTGCCAACTGTTTAGCAACTTCACAGACCGCTCTAGCAACTATTTTATTCAAAAGCAACAAGCAATGTATCTAGTAAATTTTTTTCTGTCTTGTTTGAGACTTTGGCAACAAGTAAAAGCACCGATCGTTCTGAGTTTACCAGCAAACCATCAGCCTTGAGCCCCTCCTGCTTCAAAAGCTCTGACGGTCATTCAGCGTCGCCGTGCTGCCGCAGAAACTGACTCGTCTGTTTCCCCCTTGAAAATTAGTCACGCATGAGCAAGTCTTCCACTAGATTACAAAGCGGGATGTAAATAATAATAATAATTAACATAATCTTTAACGGGTGTTCTTGGTACTTTTTCTCCAAAACTGTTGCACTTAAATAGATCCCTTCCTGTAACTGATCCACACAGCCTCTGTCATTTATTCACCTCATCCACTCTGGGTGCCTCTGCTACCTTTTGGTTAAACTTGATAACATAAAAAAAATTTTAAATGTAGTTTGAATTCAGGTAAAACATTATGTAATGCTTGAAATTATTTTATAGAGTTCATTTTTAATACTTTTCTGCCTTGTCAATGTTGATATTCCTCTCTCCAACAACATACTTTTTATTCATGATATCGTTTTTTTAGCCTTTTTTTATATGTAAACTTATTTGTTTTGTTGCTCTATTTCTATAAAATATTTATTTTGTTCTTTTTTTGTTTACTTCTTTTTATCAATAAGGCCTTAACGATACCCATCCCTAGTCCCAGCGCGGCGTCTGCTCGTCATAGTGGAAGCACGCTGACATGTTTGCTGGGCTGACCGAGCTTCAGGCCAATATGCGATGATGGAGCTGTGGGGAGGCAGAACAAGCTGTTGCTCAGTGTGAAGCAGAGCAGCTGGTAGAACCGATTACCCCAGTTTACCACCAACTCTGCTCTTTTGGCATGTTGGGGAAAACAGATGAGGCGTGTGGCCTTCACCGTTCTTCAATTACCAGACCATGAAAGAGCTGCATAACTGGGACGTTTACTGCAGCAGCTACCTTGGTGGATAGCTAAAATACAAAAATATGTTTATACTTGCTGCGGATTCAGTTTATTTTCATAAATGCTGCTGCTTTCATGATTGCACCCTGTCTTATCAACATGGCAAAAATAAGCATTCCCATTAGCTGTTTATCTGCTTTTTTTTACTACACAGACTCTCCATTAAATCTGTTTCAAACTAATGGCCTCTTGATGCATGGCTCTTGTCTCATATCTGATATCTTTCCTTTGTCGCAGACACTGTAGATTTTGTGGAAGATGTGCAAGTCTTGCATTAAGCTTCTCTGCCCCCCCTCCGGCCTTTTAGATGCACAAACAAACAAAAGATGCTTGCTACAATTCTGTTATTAGCATAGAAATCAAATCCCAACCAATGCCAGCCGGCGTAACTTGTTTGCCTGTGCTAACAAGATTTAAGCAGCCCAGATTTCTCTGCACCGAGCTCCAGTAAACAACAACTCCGCTATTCATCAGTGATGCTTTGCCTCTATTGTACTTATTAGGTTTACCCCTCCCTCACGCACCATGGTTAGACACCTCACAATGAAGAGGCTGTATTACCTGCTTCACCTAATGAGATAAAGTTCGTGAAATTTAGGCAAAGTTTGTAAAGGGCTGCACTTCTTATGCAGCTATAGAGGGGGTAACCACATTTTATCCATTGCTCCCAAACCAAACAGCCTGTTGTTGGCCTCTGAAACGGTCGAAGGTATAAGAGCGTGAAAACAGGCCTCTGCTTTTTAACTTTGAAGAACGGCACAGCCGTAACCATGTGTTGTCTCACCAGGCGACGATGAACGCCCGGCCGCAGAGGATTCTGGACTCCGGGTCGTTGACGCAGTCAGCGCCCGCCAGTCCCACCAGCAAAGGCACGCACATCCATCAGGCGGGGTGAGCAAACGCCTCTTACACACACACGAAGGCTGTAAAAACTCAGGAAATATGTTTAATACAAACGTATGGATCCTATACTCAGTTACCCTACTTTTTATTCTTAAAAAAAAAGACTCACTTGGGTGTAATAAGCAGCATAAGCAAATGAGCACACTCAGGATAGGCAGAATGAAGTGACAGACAAACCAACATCATGTTATTGGTTGTCAACTGTGGCTGAGCACTCAGGAATCACAAAAGACATTTGTCCGGTTGTTTTATCTTTACATTGCACCAAAAACCGGGGAAGTTGCATTGGCTCTCGTTCAAACATTCAAACCGTGTCCACTTTCTCCCGTAATGAGGCATGGATGTAGTACAATGGCTCGGTAACCCGCGTGTGCTGAGTCTGTCTGGGCCTACACTCAGGGGAGACAAAAGCTGCTGTCCTGTTGCTCATTACCCTGCCATCTCAAAACATTGCATTATCTTGAAAAAGGTTTATTATTTTCTACTCGTGAAACACATGAGATATTTCAAGCCTTTATTTCTCATAGTTTTGTTGATTATGGCTTACAGATCATAAAAACCCAAAATTGCGTGTCTCGGAACAATCTGAGTGTTACATAAGAACGATAACAAGGACTCTCCATGGGGTTCAGGCCATTCCAGCTTGCCCACCAATTAAGCACGGGAACACCAAGGTCACTTGGTACGTCCGGCAGAGTGGGAAGGTGCGAAGTCCTGCTGTAAAAATTGAGATCAGTGACTCCAAAAAGCTTGGCAGCAGTAGGAAGCCTAAAGATATCCTAGAATTCCTGGTAGGTGGAAGTTAACTGTGGACTAGAGTGAAATATTTCCAGCCTGTAATATAGAGTTAAATGAATAAGTGTTGACGTAGAGATCACGGCTAAAGCCACGTGTTTATTTGATCTAAATTTCTTCACTCCTCCAGCGGCTCTCCGCCCATGCCCAGCACCAGCAGCTCCAGCCTGACCAACGAAGTCCCCAAACCCCCCGTCAGAGAGCAGCCAGCCACACGGCCCCCCTACACCCCGACGCTGGGAGGACAGGCCCCACACTCACACCAGTTCCCCCGCACACGCAAGATGTTTGACAAGGGACCGGAGCAGGTGACGGAAGTGCGCTACGCCGGCGGGAAAAACGGGCTGAGATGTCCCTCATCGCTGAGCATTTCTTTCTGTGTTATGGTTCAGGCAGCTGAAGATGGCGAGGAGCCGGGGGGTCACAGGAACTACGTCAGTCTGGCCCTGCAGACTGGCCTGTGTGACTGGAGTGCCAAGTATTTCGCTCAGCCTGTCATGAAGGTGGGTGTCCTTGTTTTAAACCGTCTCCTCTAAAATGCTCCAGACGACGAAACAAATAAACCTGCTTTAGGATTTCTCTGGTTTAGCAGTTAGACAGCCACATTACTTTAAAAACAGCAGGCAAATAGGCCCAAAAAGGCCCAGAGACTGGAACTAAGATGGGAGTTTGGGGCCATGATGACCACAGTTACATTTGGAGGGGAGTGGGGGGGGAGGGGCGGCTTGCTGTGAAGTACGGAGGTGGCAGCATCATGACGTAGGAGCGTTTTGGTGCAGGTGGGCCAGGTGAACTTCAAGGAATAGGTCAAGAGGGGGAAAAATATATGTGCAAATACTGAAGTAACGCCTCAAGACATCAGCCCTAAAATTAAAGCAGAAATGGACCGTCCCAATTGGTCAATTACCCTAAAGATGCAGCGAAAGTATTTACCGATGGGCTTATAGCGGATAGAGTGGAGCTTGGGGAAGGATACCTAAAACTTTTGACCCAAGTTTAAAATCAGTTCAGCCAAATATCAAGGAAATGTGTGTAAAAGAATCAATTTGGATTCCTATCATCCTGGTATGTAGCAATTAAATATTTTAATAATCTAACTGACATTAAGTATGGAAAGTTTAGTCTGGTTTGATGCAAAGTGCCTTGGGATGACGTCTTGTGAATTGGGGCTACATAAATAAAATTGAATTGAATTTGATGTCAGATGGTGAAAAAAAAAAGGTTATGTTTGTTTTTCTACAGCATTTGTGAATATCTGATTCCAGCTGCATTCCCTTCCTCTGTGATTTCTCCTTGCTCTGGTGACTTCAGGTAGCGGCTGAATCAGGAATGGACTGTGTATTTAGCACCTTTGTAGTCTCTTTGACATCTGAAAGGATGGGAGAGACTAAAAGCTGCACTCGCACACGTCCACAGAAACATTCGGTCGTCTCTTTTTAAACTGCTTTTTATTGACACACAGTGATAAATGCTTCAAAGACAAATCAGCCTTCAGTGTCTTTTTAAGGACTTTTCAACACTTTGACTGTGAAGTCCGGGATCAAACCACCGACCCGCTTGCCCTGTTGAGCTATCCTCCGTCGCCGTTGCTAAGCAACAGTGAAAAAGGATATGATCATGTGAATTTTCATGGTAGCTGTTTTGTCTCTCCCGCATTCTGCTGAGGTTTAGGAACACAGCGATCAGTTCAGGTGCAGGAAGTCAGGGTTGCAAAGTTTATTTTAAATAGTGATAAACCTATAAGGTAAGGACCAATCACTGGGAGGAAAAAGCATCTGCTGCTTATTCAAGATGGTTTTGCTGAATAGTTGAGCTCTCTGAGCTTCATAATGTAACATCCTCCGCAGGGAAATTTAAGATTAACAGGAGTTATTTTTGTAACGCCTGTTAGCTGGTGATGGATTTTCTAATATTTACTGAAGTCTCGTGTTTTTATTCTTTTAAATAGACACTAAGCATCTTTTTAAATCTGCCATTATTTGTATTAGCCAATTCAACAAAAAGCGACACAGGAAGCTGTACATCAAGTATAAGAAACTAAATCAGGACTGTCTTCCAAACGTTTAAGGTTTGGGGAAACACTCACACAGCCGCTGACACAGAGATGTGAAAACTTGGAGGCACGCTCACATCAACACAGTAGCTTTTTGTAATGGAGGAAGAGTTTTATGGTAGCACTCAACCTTGTTTTGCAAACGCAGCGTATAGATTCGCACTACGGCAAAAACCCTGAAGTCTCCTCCGCCGGCTCTCATACAGACTCCTTCCATCCAGTCATCTTTCTGCCTTTCCATGCTCTGTCGGTCGTCTTGTTCATCCGCCCTCTGTGCCCTTTATCATTAGTTTTACTTTACTGTCAGTCTGTTTTTCCTCTTCACCAGCGCTCATACACTCCCCTCCATGTCTGGCCCTTTTCAAACATTGTCGCTTTCCTCGCCTCTTATCATTCTTTTTTCAGACGTATCTACACCCTTTCCTCCAAACATCAAACATTGCTTTACCAAATGAAAATGACCACCTGGATTTTACAAAGCGTGTAGGCAGGTGCCCTCCGGTCAGCTGTCAACAAGTTGTTCGAGCCTAAGTGACGGGTAGCTTGTAATTAGCTAATAATGTCAATCTAAAGGGTCAGATTGCATGCATGAAGCAAAGACAAACGTCTAAAGAGAGCGCTGAAACTATTACAATTGGGTTAAGAACTGTCCACCTCATTATTAACAACTGGAGGGGAACCATCATCGGCAGCCTCAGATTGTGCAAGATTGGATAAGGTCATTTTCACACATAATTTGCAACACAGAGTCTAGACCGTAACCCCAATGATGATCTTTAAGATGCTCTGAAGTAGAATTTAGGCAGCGGTCTGACTCTGGCATTGTGTCTTGGTGTACAGTACATTTAACTCTGGACAGAAATAAATGCTGTGACATTGGAGAAGCTTATCGAAAAGATGCCGCAGTGAATGTGCGCCGTAATCGAAGCTAAAGGTGTGCAACCTTTTTATGTATCTGATAATTTATGTGAATAGTACTTTATCTCACAGATCTTACTCTTTATGTAGCCTCTAGTCATAGCTTCTCTCTTGCTCAAACCTGATAATTGACATCTTAATTCCACATTAAAGCAAAGGTTGGACGCCTTTATTCTAACCACTCTAAAATAACATTTTGCAGAACATGTTACTTTTACGTTTATCAAGCTTTGTTGCTGCTAACACAGTGAACACTGTGTGTGCCTCACAAAAACCATTATTGCGATACATTGCCGGTGTAAAGAAGTTGGCAAACACCACTACATTTTGTCAGGAGGAGCCAACGACGAACCTGAAGTTGAATGGAGTTTTTTTTTATTATTGCAAAGTGGAAAAACTGAGAGTTGCTAGTTGGATCAGAATTATAACCTTTGTAAAGACAATAAAACAAGCAAATGCAACAAACCTTGTTCAACCAAACAGAATAAAACACCAGCTGTTTGTTTCTATTTTTTTCTCCTGGTGCTTTGTATTCAACTTATTATACTATATTTGTCTGCAAAGTTTTGGAAAACTTTGAAAAACGTAACCATGAAGTTATTTATTTGCTGAACCAAGTACTGTAAGGCCACCCTATTTTCCCCATCAGACCATTAATTATTGACAGCAGCTTTAAAATAGCTGCAACGAAATAAGAGACGGGTCATTAATGAAATTCCTGTATCATTCCACTGTATTATCTGCAGGTAAATATAGCATTGAACTGCTACTTCTGCCTGTATAGGAATTAAAATCTAATGGTCCCAGTACTTTATACCAAGTCTTTTGGCCTTTTAGACTCTTTGGTGGAATCAGTTTCCAGCGGGACTCATATTTACTGTAGCAACTTCTAAATAAAACTTTTAATGATTCCTTTTTTTATTTTAGTGTACTTGTCTACTGCATGTTGCAAATCCATGCAACTAAATTTGTTAAGCCTAAAACGCCACTTAAAAGTAATATCCTAGGTGAAAATCTGGTTGTTTATTTTTTAATTTGGTACTGACTGACTTCAAGGTTTGAAAAAGGTTTGGTCTCAAAAAAGGAAAAAGCAAAAACTGTCTCTTCTCAAGCATCTCTTAATTTGTTGATACAGATGTTGGATGGTCTTGAATATTTGCTTTAAGACGGGATTTTGGTTCTTTCATACAGTTTAAAATGTGCTAATTGCTAAAGAAATCCAGAAAACCTCTAATTCTTCCATTGCAGTGTTCAGTGAGAAGCCAGAGCCTATATTTAACCACGCCCGCCAGAATCAGTGCCGGTTTAAACCTTAGATGGGTGTCAAAATGGATCTCTGCCTAATTTTATCCCTCTTTTTCACTTAACCCTTATTTCTCTCTGTGTCGAAAAATATAAAATTAAATCAGAAAACAGTTTTCACAACCAAATGCTTCGTGCCATTTTCAGTCCACCGCCTTCAAGCTAGGCTACGATTCGCAGACTTCCCCACAGACTATCTAAATACCTTCTGGAGAAAAGTTGTATGTTCTGAGAGAAAAAGATCACAAGAATTGTATTTGCTGGGAACGATTTAAGACTGTAGCCCTACAACCTGTTGTATTCACGCATGGTGGTGATTTAATCATGATGTAGGGCTGTTTCTCTGCCATTTATCGATTAGGTGACAGAATAAAAGGAAAGGAGTACTACCTCGAGATTCTTCTACTGCCCCTGAAATCACCAGCTGTGGTTTAAGGGGTTGCTCAGTTTAATTCCAAGGGGGCGTGGTGGAAATGAATTAATGACCCAGTTTGAGAGGTATTTTCTAAAACAAAATGTTTGATAGCAATGCTGGCCTTGTGGAGCATTGTTTGACAGTGATCAAAAAACACAGTGTTTGCCCTGGCCTGCAGAGTGAGTACAGTGGACCCCTTCCCAACACAACTTGTCAAAACCTGCCTCCCCTCTCTGGTTCCCCTCATCTCCGCTATCATCCGCACCTCTCTCACCACTGGAACTGTCCCTACACCTCTCAAAACTGCTGCCATCACCCCGATTGTAAAAAAACCTGGTGCCGACCCGATCAACTTCAACAACCTCCGTCCTATCTCCAATTTACCCTTCATTTCCAAAATTCTTGAAAAAACAGTTGCCTCCCAGCTCCATACTCACCTATCTGCCAACAGCCTGTATGAAGAATTTCAGTCTGGTTTTCGGCCACTCCATAGCACTGAAACAGCACTCATCAAAATCACCAATGACCTCCTCATGGCATCTGATTCTGGACTACTCACCATCCTCATCCTCCTCGACCTGAGTGCAGCCTTTGACACCATCTGTCACACCACTCTCCTCAGTAGGCTTTCTTCCATTGGCATCACTAACACTCCGTTGGACTGGTTTATTTCCTACTTCTCTGACCGCACTCAGTTCATTCAACTGAAGACCCTCAAATCCACCCCCTCCCCCGTCACCTCAGGCGTGCCCCAGGGCTCTGTACTCGGGCCCCTCCTCTTCATCATCTACCTCCTTCCCCTTGGCAATATCTTCCGCAAATTTAACATCCAATTCCATTGCTATGCTGATGACACCCAGCTCTACCTCTCCACGCAACCATCGTCCTCTCTTCCCCCCACCTCCCTCACAAATTGCATCTGTGAAATAAAAGCCTGGTTCACTAACAACTTCCTTCAATTAAACAGTAGTAAAACCGAGGTTCTACTCATTGGCACCAAATCAACTCTTTCCAAAACCGACAGTTTCCCACTTATTATTGACAGTTCCTCCATCTCCCCCTCCCCCCAGGTTAAGAGTCTGGGTGTCATCCTCGATAGCACCCTATCTTTTCAATCCCATATCAATAACATTACCCGGTCTGCCTACTTTCACTTAAGAAACATCAACCGCCTCCGTCCCTCCCTTACCCCACACACTGCTGCCATACTTGTGCACAGCCTTGTCACCTCCCGACTGGATTACTGCAACGCTCTCCTCTTCGGCCTTCCTCAAAAATCACTCCATAAACTACAACTGGTCCAGAACTCAGCTGCTCGCATCATAACAAGAACTCCCTCTATCCACCACATCACCCCGGTCCTCCAACAGCTTCACTGGCTCCCTGTGCAGTTCCGCATTCAATATAAAATTCTCATGGTGACATTCAAGGCCCTTCACCACCTAGCCCCCCCTTATCTGTCAGGCCTCCTGCACATTCCCACCCCCTCCCGTGCTCTTAGATCCTCATCTGCTTTACACCTGTCTGTCCCTTCCGCCCGTCTCACCACCATGGGGAGCAGAGCATTCAGCCGCTCTGCCCCCCGCCTCTGGAACTCTCTACCACCCCTACTTAGAAACACGGACTCACTTCTAAATTTTAAATCACAACTCAAAACTCATCTGTTTAAGACTGCCTATTCTCTTTAATTATCAATTTCCCTGTCCCAGCCTCGGTATTTTTTTTTTTTTTTTTAAATGATTTTTGTTTTGATTTTATTTCTGACTTTTTACCCTTCTGTACGGTGACCTTGAGTGTCTAGAAAGGCGCCTTTTAAATAAAATGTATTATTATTATTATTATTAGTGTTTTTCCACCCAAGGACAGGAGAAATCCAAAATATTTGCGACACCAACAGCGAACTAATTTCTCAGTAAGTTAGTGTGGAAACAGATTTGATCTATCTCCTCTGGAGCTGCCTGAAACCAGCTCTGGCACATGACCTTCAGTGTGGCAAAGAAAAGAAGCCCTGTCTCACACAGAGTCTCAAATGCACAGTGAAATAAAGACATAACATACGGTAATCCATAAAATCACAGTAAGATTATGGAAAGCAAAGCAGTCATGAGATTTGAGCTAGAAACCCATTTTTCTATCACAGTGGATCAGAGAAAACCCACAATGAATTCCAACACGTTCCCCGATTCTTATTTTTCAGATTCACTCTGAAACAAGAGCACACCAGATCTTAAAAGTCTAAAACGCATGACGACTGTGCTCCCGATGAGAAACTTTTCCCCAGAATGACAAATGCTCTCGTAGTTTCTGCCACGTCATGCGGTGCGTATTTTACTACAGATCTACCATGTGTGGAGCTAACACTCATCTATCACTGGAGGGTCTCATTATACAATGTGGTAGCTGCTGACACACAGCAGGGCGGCAGCCCTGGAAACAGCAGTGTGAGCAGGCTTTTACCTTGACATAACCCTCACAGCCACACTCTCAGCTTGGAAAAATACGTCAGAGTCTCACTGCTCAGCCTGCCTCCTCTCTTAGTTAGGAACCAGAAAGTCCCCAAGGAAGTGCTCATGAACCACATCTGACATGGCCAAATTTATTTAGTCAGGGACTGGACTCGGAGGTGCTTGAGTGTGCGTTTCTTTCAGTCACACACACACATACACGTGTCAGGATGCTACAGGAATGTTGATAACGCGCAGTAGTAGCGTGGTCACATGTAGTTGGAGTTGTGTGTCGGGGCTGTTTAGCATTCAGTGGGTGTGGGAGGCTTTGCAGCGGAAAGATGCTTAATAAGCACACATGGGCAGCCATCATTAAAAGCCACACACATACAGCTCTCCCCCTGTTGTTTATTTACTCTAACATATTTGTGATGTATGATTTTAATACATTCATTTGGACATGCACTTTATTTTACACTGCATATTTAATGCAGCCTTAATGAAAAACTTATTCTGTTCACTTAAAGCTGGGCACCTATTCTGTGGGGTCTCTTTTGTTATGCAAGACTTAATCAATTTATTTCCCACCCCCTGTTGTCCCCCTGCTCAGCCGATGTGATTAGATGTAATTACAGGAAGTGATATGGATACCTTGAGTCATTTTCCTCATAACCGAGCGTCACTAACAGTGATACAGCAGAGTTAGGTGTAAAACTTAGTGGGGGGAACAGTGTGGTCTCTTCTATGATTTTGTGTTTTACGACAGCAAAACAGTATGCACCAGTTAGGATGTAAATAAAAAGAGAAAATAACCCAAAATACAGAAATTGTGTAGAAATTATAAATGCATCTTTTAACTAAAGACATGAAATGAATTTAAAAAATACTTAAAGGGAGACATATGCTGCAAAATCCACTTTTTCAGCCATTAAATACATTTTGTTTTGTACTTAGAATGCAAAAGGTTCTGATGTGGTCAGTTTGGGACATACGTTTCCAGCGGTTAAGTTTTCTTTATTCTCTATGAACAATTATATCGCAGTATTTGCTGCAGAGCTGCTAAACAAGGACATGGAGGTCCGGCTAACCAATTTTGCGGATTTGCCATTTCCATTTCTTGGAGCAATTTTGTTGTCCAAGCTGAAGGATGCCGAAGCTACAAGTTAATAAGATAAAATCAGTCCCCCATGGAGGGGAACGCCCTGCAACCTGGAGGGGGGCGGATGTTGAAGTATCTCATTTGCATTTAAAGAGACGGCATCAAAACGAGTTGCGCTCATATGCACATCAGAACAGGGGCAAAAAAAAGAGAAACTTGGGGCTAAATCAACAAGGGATTAAGACCAAAACATTGTAGTTCCACTTTAAATAGACCAGAAGTGAATGATTTCAATGTGAAAAAGAATAACTAAAAAGCATGATATGTTCCCTTTAAATAAAATTATCTTAATATGCTTAAATGGAGCAATATGCTTTAATACCAAGATTTGTTCCATTAATCATTGAAAATTATATTTTTTTTAATAAATTGTGTAAAAAATTAAATACAAAAAAACTGATAAAAAATTCTATTGATCCTCCTTTCATGTTATCTCAGATTTTGAGATGCCTCCTTCATTTCCTATCAGAACCAAGCTTTTACATCTTCATGTGCCAGAGGTAGAAATAATTTTGCCTTTAACTGTAAATTCATACAAAAATACTCTAGACGTAGCTCGTTGAATCACAGTTAGTGGCAATATCTTCCTGTATAGAGGAGTCTAGAAATATTTTCATCCTCTGTTAGTTTTGCTGTTTTGTATTTACTCACCAAAATATGTATCTGACTCAGACATCTTTAGATTTTGCTGTGTAGAGTAGTTCATGTTCAGCATGGCTTCAAAACAACTCCAAATCATGGCCCCTCCACCACTGTGCTCTACGGGTATTATTGCTGTTTGCCCTCATGTGCTGCGTTTGATTTTTGCCAAACTTGGTGCCGTTCCATTTGAACAAGCACATTTGTTTCTAGCATTGTTGAGCCTGAACTTGAAGAGACCGTCCTCTGACAGCTCCTTGCTGGAGCCATTGACAGGGTTGCAGGGAGTCTTAATAAATTGCCGTTTTTGGAGGCGTTCTCCCAGTTTAAGGGCTAGCGTGACGGAGTTCCAGAGTGACGGGCAACATTAAATGCTTCTATTACAGCAACGTATTCATTGGAGGATGCTGTATATACCCTTTTTTTCCTGGTTTTCCTTTTTGTTTATCACTTTTGTGACATTTTAATGGACAGGTATTATTGGGTGCTTTTTCAGCCGATGTTTGAAGGAAATGAGGTGGTAGCATAAAGTAACGTGAAAATATCAAGGGTTCATAAGTAGGTCACTTTGGGGAATGAGTAATAAAGAAAACAATTTTCTCTACATTTAAGAGTTGACACTCAACAATAAATAATGACAATCTCATTTAGTCATATTACAAAGAAGAGCTTCAAGCAGTTTACACCCTGGCGAGAAAAAGATCAACTGATAATAGATTGCGTATCTTTTTCTAAATCGCACATTTTGTGTGAATTGGCTTTCCTCGTGTCTCACGGATAGAAAACAACAAATTTAAGGTCTGTATTGGGTTACTCTGTCAAAGACGCCTCATTGGTGAACTAATTATCCTCAGAAGACTTGTTGCTCTCCTCGTAAAGCCAGAAAACGCAGAAGCATGATTTATCATTGTTTGACACTGATTTCTTCTTGCAAAGAAAATAAAACATGAAATTTGATCCGAGCTTTTTGCAGAAAGTGACAGGACTGAAGCACATCCATGTGTCCTCCAGCGGTTATTCTGTATTCAAATGGAGGAGTGATGTCTGTGTTTGTTGCCTTGCGTCATCTCAGATCCCAGAGGAGCATGACCTGGAGAGTCAGGTGAGGATGGAGCGGCAGTGGAGGTTCCTGAGAAACGCTCGCGTCCGAAGACAGAGCCGGGTTATCACGCAAAAAGGTCAGCGTCGCGTACAAATCACACATGTGCAAAAATGTACACATATGTATACACTTACAGCAAATTTGTATTTAAGTTAAATTTGTTTGCAGAGGTATTGGACTTTGTGACCACATTATCATTTTTATGCATACTTTTCCAACTTCAAGCTCTATAAACCTGAGTGCTTTTTTTTCATTTAAGCATATCAGGTGATGTGTATGTGTGTAATGAAGGAGGGGTGTCGTCTAAGGAGAGTAACACCCTGTATCAAGGTGTGCATGAACTTCAGGTAGCTTCTGTTCCTCAGATAAAGTAAAAGAGAGATTTAACTCACTCTGAAACATCAAAAAATGTATAAGGTCTCTGAGTGGTGTGGCGCTCCTGAAATAGCCAAAATATTTGGGTTTGACCAACAGAAACAACAGGGTTGCAAGAAAGGTGTTAAGGGAAATAATAGATGCAAACTAACCACCAAAATCGGAGAAAATTAAACGTGCAGGTACCAGGAAGCCATTTTCCTCCAGTGCTGTCATATTCCAGAAAGGCTACTTTGACCTCTTCACAGGATAAGTCAATATTTGCATATTTTTACTCCTGGTTTAAAAATTATTCCAAAAAAGTTTCAAACAGTTCAACAGCAAGATGATTTAATTGAAAACCAGCCATACTTTGAATGTGACTAAATGTTTTTATCTCAAATGTCAGACAGGGTGCAAAACCAGACTATAAATGAATAATAATGTCGTATTTATGGACTGTAGTCCCACCAAAAAGACAGATTTCAATGCTAATGATGTGTTTTATTCTTTTGGGGATTTTCTTTCCCAGCAAAGTGTTTTATAGGTACTGTTACTGACTGTAATGATGCCAAACTCCCTCTAGGCATCACTGTGTGTTTTACTCGCACCAACACAGAATAAGAGATGCCTGAGTTGATGCTGGTTATTAAACATTTATAGTTGAGTGTTTGCGGCGAGTCTTCAAGTCTTTGTCTCACGTCCGGCTGTACATAGTTCCCAAATATCAGAATTCTTCTCAGTTTTTCCTAGGCTTACTTGAGCAATACTTTATTACATACATGTCAGCTTTTTATGTTATGGCACTTAGAAAACAAGTAATTTGAGGCGGGTAATGGAGACTACAATCCTAAGAAGCTCGTTTTTAAACGTAGGTTACAGGGTTTTCACAAACTTGTGGGTTTTTTTTTTTACTATTTTTCCCCCAGCAACACCAGCTGGTCTCTGCAGAATGGACTTGAGGTTTGATGTATATAGACAAGTGCATTTGAACGAAACAGGAAACACACTAGCAGCTTTTCAAATATCTCGTCATGAACTTCATCAGTGATTTTCTTAGCTTCACGTCTCACCCCCCCCCCCCCCCCCCCCCCAAAAAAAGGCAACAGAAGATTCTAAAACATAGCAGATAATTCACACCCGTGAGAGGATAGATGGAAATCAGTTTGCATCTGGAGACATCCTGCTCCGTGAGTCACAGGATTCACACACATTCACATACACTCATTACAGAGCCTGGAGTGGCAGCGTATTCACAGAATCCTCCTGTGAAGTTAGAGCGCTCTCAAACAGAATAAGTAAGAAACCCAACGTCACTGGCAGCCCTCTCTAACACACACACACACACACACACACACACAGTCACGAGGCGTTTGACGTCAGGGCTGAGTTTTGCTCACGTAGATCTCTCCCTATCTTTTAAGCGCCCGCTCAATCATCGCGTTCCCCTCCCAGGTTTTTATTTTATTTTTTTAAAGAAGTGGAAGGGTTGCCCTCATTCAGTCGGCTCCCTCCTGAGAGAGACGAGACGGAGGAGGAGGAGGAGGAGCAACGCCGAGGTGGAGGAAGGCTGAGGGCAGGGCAGCTGAGGAGAAAGCTTGAAACTGATTCAGTTTTTTCTTCACCTTTTTCCATGTCTAGATGCTCGCCGCTATATAACAATGTTTTAGTGATGGGGAAGTTGCCCACTTTGTGGGTGAAACTGTGGTGACAATTTGACTTATTCACTTTCATTCCCATGTTGTGCTCTTCAGGCTTAATTTAAGATGCTGGTGATGTCATAAAACTGCAGTTTTCAGGTCTATGTTCTTATTCTCTTACTGTAATTAAAAATAATTTGTGTTGTTATTGTTTGAAACAATACCAACACCAAAATAATCATTACTGACATTACAGCAAGTTTCCACTGGCATTTGTCTTTTTTGTCTTATTTGTCCTTGGTGGTGAGCTCCAAGTCTTTGAGTTTGGAACACCTCCTTGTCGTCGCCTTAATCTTTAGCTTCTTTCACATATTCTCTGTCAAATTTCTGTAACATTATCCTTTACAAAGTTATTTTCATGGTTGATTTTTACATCGCTGTTATGCACCATGAGCAGGAAGTGTTTTGCAACGTGTTCTTGTACGGGTCTAGGGTCAGGAAATCTCTGTGGACCCCGCGCATCCTGGACACGGACTGTTCAGACTTGCCCGTTCAGGTCAGCGCCACGGTGCCATTTACAGAGCCGGTCACCACAGAGCTAGCTTTCTCCCTCAGGCTGTCTCTCTGATGAACGTTGACAGTCATGGTGCCCAGACTGATACCATGCATATTTGCACCAATCCAACCAGGGTTTCCTCTGTTGTGAAACATTTTTATATACATATTTACAAAAAATATTTCCCATTTTTTTTGAATATTTATATATTCAAAAGGGTAACCAAAGTTTCTTTATGTGTGCGCAAACTTGGCGATTAAAGCTGATTCAGATTCTGAGCCCAGACCTTGTGACTGGAGAGTACATTTTATTTTATCTTTTAGCATTGCACACTGACCACTATATTTAAATGTTACTCTCCTACTAAAAGTTCATCATACTATGTTAAAAACATAAAAAATGTTGCTTAAGTTTTTTTGTTAGATGAAGTATGGAAAGTAAAAATTATCTTGTTGCAACTTCGTACCAAACGCGTATTTAAAATACAGCAACATGCTGTTGGTTGGACACATAAATTACTAAGTCCTATTAAAATAGTAAACTTCTTCAAAAATATCTCTTCTTCTTTGAGCCACAGTAAAGGTTACTGCACATTGATTGGTGCTATTTGGCCACTTTATTAGGTATACCAGTTTAGTTGCTTGTTGCGGAAGTTCAACCTAAGTTTCAAAAGACACAGGATTGAACTGAATGTTAATGTAGTGTTGTTGATCTCTGCCAGACGGGCTGGTTTGAATACTTCAGAAACTGCTTGTCCGCTGGGATTTTCACACAACCCTTAACATCGATTCTACATAAATCGGTCCAGAAAGGAGAAAAACGCATCCAATATCCCGTTGTGTGGAAGAAAACGCTTTGTTAAAGTCAGAGTTCAGAGGAGAAGGGCAGACCTGTTAGAAACAATAGAAACTAGCTCAAATAACCCCTCTTAACAACCAAGGTACGGTGACTATATGACCCCTGAAGGCACCACATCTTATACCTTGAAGCAGATGGGCTACACTAGCAGAAGGCACCACCAGGTGCTGTTTCTGTCAACTCAGAACAGGAAACTGATGCTAAAATTCACTCAGGCTCACCAAAATCGCACAGTACCAGACAGGAAACCGCTGCCCGGTCTGATAACTCTTGATTGCAGCTGTCAGATTCAGATGCTACGGTCAAAGCGTGGTGTAAACAACAAGAAAACATGGATCCATCCTGCCTTGAGCCAATGGTTCAGGCTGCTGGTTGTGTTATGCTGTGACAGCTTTTTTCTGAACACACTTTACCTCTTAGTTCCAGCTGGGCATCATTTAAACACCACAGTGCGCCCATCTTCTGATGGCTACTTCCTGTAGGGTGATGCACCATGACGCAAAGCTCAAATCATCTCAAAATGTTTTCTTGAACATAAGTCCACTGTACTCCTGTGGTCTCCACAGGCACCAGATCTCAGTCCAACAGAGCGCCTTTGGGATGTGATAGCACACGGTATTGGCGTCACATATGTTGGCAGCAGACAGACCTGCAGCCACTGTGTGATTGTCTTTTGACAGTATGGCTCAGAATCTCTGGGGAAAATGTTGACACCTTGTTGAGTCTATGCCGTGTGGAGTTAAGGTAGTTCTGAAGTCATAAGGAGGTCCAACCCTGCAGAAGCAAAGTGTACCTCATAGAGGAGTCAGTGAGTGTATATAGAAACCTTGTTATTGTCGTACACGCGTTGTCACAATATAAAAGATGCTAGAATGAACATTCCCAGATGTAGTGACCATATGTTTGGAGTAATGGGCCATGGAGAACCGGAGAACTCGTGGTTTAAAAACCTCTTCTTGTCTGTGTAACCAGCTCCAAACAAACTAAATGAAAAATGAATGTACATTTCTGCAGTTCTTTGCAACTCTTTCCATATTCCTGAATACATAAACATTAAGAAAGTTGTCTATTTATCCTACATATTAATTACTTGGCTGTATGATTTCCCCCTTTGTCAACAATGTAATAAAAATGCTTTAGCTTTTGGTTATTATTGTATATAAAGTGTGTTTCTATTTGCCTACAGCTTTGCCGCTGCTGCACTAAGGGACAAATAAAAGGAGTGTTCCAGACCACTTTATTGCTCCTGATTGGCTGATTGCTTTCAGAATCAGCCAATCAGACAGAACGAGGCTGCAGCTTGTGGAGCATTATCACCAATTGTTGATCATAAATGATTTTACTTTGTGTAATGCAGCAGTATTGCAGTGACAGCTTCCTGGACTCACTATGCATTTATCTAACTGGTCTCAGAACTTTAGAAACAATTAAATTGCTCAATATATTAAAATCTGATACAGGAGGCGTTGGCTACAGGAAATAAACATGCAACCATCTGAATTTAGACACATTTTTATACAAATTGTCCTTTTTAATGTTTTTCTTACAGGCATTTCCCGTCTAGACGACCAAATATTCATCAACCGTAACCCCGGAGTACCATCCGTTGTGAAGTTTCACCCCTTCAACTCCTGCATCGCTGTGGCCGACAAGGACAGCATCTGGTCAGAGATGGAGGAATACAGCACTCAGCACTCAGCAAAGAATTCTAGGATTGTCTGAAGGAATATTGTTGTGGAGCTAGCTCTGTTTCCTGTATAATTATCCTGACCTGGAGCCTGGTTATGTTTGTCTCCACCAGTTTCTGGGACTGGGAGAAGGGCGAGAGGCTGGACTACTTCTACAACGGGAACCCTCGCTACACGCGGATCACAGCCATGGAGTACCTGAACGGACACGACTGTTCGTTGCTGCTCACTGCGACAGGTTGAAAGCACTAACTCACATCAAGATCATACAAATATTCCACATTAGCAGTCTGAGCTGGATCTAATACACCCTTCTCCGCAATCGTCAGTATTACGGAGCCAATCGTCTTCCTTTTTTGCCTATCTTCATAATGTGCTTATCTTTTTTTCTTTTTCTTTTTTATAATGAGCCTTTCTGTAGAAAACAACTCTACATTAAAACTCATTTATTCTGTTTGTTCCTCACGGCATACATTTAAACTAAGAATAAACGTTGCCTTTAATTGCACACTTCACACTGATGAAATGCTCAGGAATTAATTCGTTTAAATTCAGTCTCATCAAAAAGTAATGTGCGCTTATTGAGCTTTTCGCCATCAGTCATGCACTGAAGGATACCATTTCTTATACAGATACCACTTTAAACAAGTAAAGCAATGAGCATAAATCAGGTGGGAACTTTTATGGCTTGTAATAACCTGCTGGTAGGAGCGAGTGGACATGTTTTATGCTTAACTCTTAGCTACGTTTTAGATGCAGAAGTTTTTTTTTAGGGCAAGGCTCCAGTCTTCTTTTCCCTCTCTTAGGTGCTCAGCCTTTTAACATGTCACTCTGTATAACTTCTCAGTTGATGTTTTCAGATTGTGAGTTTAAAGGCGTTTAGAAAAGTTGGGGAAAAAAAGAACTCCTTAGGACTCCTTAGAAAATAATAACTCAAATAAAGCATAGAACCATCAGAACGGGCGAAAAAGAAAAAAAATCAGGCATTAAATGTCGGGGTGCTGCTTGCTATTAAAAGCCAGCCTGAATAAATGAGTTTTAATGTTTGATTTAACAAGACTGGGATCAGTGGTGGAGCAGGGAGCCGGTTCCAGAGCCTGGGTGCTACCACTGACAAAGCCCGATTATTCTCTCCTGCCCCAATGTTTGGATATCAAATAAAAACGGATTTAAAGACCTCACAGGGCTGCATCAAATCATATTAATGGGAAGTTCAGTGAAAGGAAAAACTCACATAATTCTGAATCTGTTTAGTATAGAGAATAGTTCACACCCAATTTAAAAATGTAATTAGCCTCCAGAGACACTGAGCTCTATGCTGAAATCAAATGAACTAAAATATACATGCTAATCTCCTGCTTTGCCTTATTTTTATTTTACAATACGTTTTCCTTCCACTCAACTTTCCAGTACTATGCTTGCATATAGTACTGGAAGCCAACTTCTTTAGCGATAATATTTTGTGGCTTACCCTCAAAGTTTGATCAAAAATTACTTTTTATTGGTTTGCATAGTAAAGTAATTTTCCTACTAGCTAAATTTTCATTTTCATCAGTCCTAATCATCAAAATTAACATAATTAAACATTATATATTCCCCTGTGTTTCATCAACTTGCATAAAATTAACTTAATTTTTTCAATTGAATTACTGAGATAAATCCTCCTTTTGATTAGGTATATTTTCAGTTATTGAGATGAACCCGTAGAGCTGTGTCTGGTCTTTGAACTCTCATTTCTCTGCCTCCTCCCTTTGCTCAGATGACGGAGCTTTGCGTGTCTGGAAGAACTTTGCCGACCAGAAGAACCCAGAGATGGTAACGGCCTGGCAGGGCCTCTCTGACATGCTGCCAACCACCAGAGGTCAGCCCTCCTCCAGCACCCACAGTAAAGATCAACACTTTTTATTACTACGTGTCCCCTGCCCATACCCCACAGTGTCGGTGGACACTCATCCCCACCCCTGATGTCCGACCTGTCCCAGTCACGCTTCCACACCTCTCCATCCACAGCAAGTATGAAAGGAAGGCTACTGCATTGGTTCAAACAAGCTTAAACGTTGAATCTATGCAGTTCTAGGAGCCTGTGCACACTTGATTTCCTTCCCTTCATAACATCCCATATGGTCCCTTTAAAGGCAGAGTGAGGAGCCTTTTTAGTCGGTGGTTCCAAATAGCAACTAAAACTGCAAATGCTCCAGAGTAAAGCACAAAAGTCAATAATAGTATATTTTTTTTATTCAGATCACAACAAATATTAATGCTTGCTAACATGACAAGAAAATCATCAATGTCAAAGAGTCTTTGTTTGAACAGATGTACGAACAATTACTGAGGTCAAGGATTGAGGCCATTCAATAGAAAACAAATGAATCGGCTCAAAACCAAAATAAAACTCATAGTAAGGACCAAACCTCAAATTGTATCTTTCGAATTTGTTAAGGTTTGCAATTTTTAATCACATTTAACATAAGAAAAACAATCTAAACCTCCTATCCATTAAAGCTCCAGTAAACACTTTCTCATACATATCTTATAGGCTTGATGTATATTTTTTATCCTGTAATAAATGGTCTTTATTATAGCCAAGACTATCCCAACGGTGTCCATCACCCCAGAAAGTTGATAATAGTGAGGTCACAGAGACCAGGTCAGGAAACTTTTAGTTGATACTCCGGATGTGTCTCCTACTTTATAACTCCTGGAACACGGAGTAGGAAGAGAGTCCAATTTCCATCCAGAATGTGTATATTTAGTCTGTTCCTGTCATTATTAGTAGTTTGTGGTTTTCTTTTTGTCAGAGTATAATTGAACTCTGTTAGGTAAACAAATACAATGTGAGCTCTGATGTCAGCCCCTGTCAGAGACACCATCCATCATGTTTCTGTCACATTTAACCTGCTGGGTGGCCTACATTTAGCTTTACCTGACTGCAGAACTATGCATTCAGCAGGTATGTAATTTCCCCCCTCTTCCCTTCCAGGGTTGTTTATCTTCCATCAGAAAAACCGATCACGTAAGACTCAAACTGTTGACAGTCCGTGGATTTGCTGTCACGTTTAGCCTCTTAGCTGACACACTTCCATAATTCCTGAGGCAGAGTTTATTCACAACTATGTGAACCAGGGCAGGCAGCAGCGCTACACTTATGTCAGAAACATCCCTCCCTCTTCAGTGTTGCACCGCAGCGCGCACAGACACATACACAGTACACACTGCCATGCTTCACTCCCAGCTGCTCCACATTTTTCTGCCTCCAGCACTTCTACATTTCTGGGTCAGAACTGTTTCGGGGGGGAAACGGAGAGCTGCAAGTATGTGTACACACCTTAAATCTGTAGAGAAATTGCTGTATTTAATAACCCCACTTTTGTACTTCTAAAAAGCAAGAGCAAACATATGCTTTATTCTTTAAGAAACACACCAAATATACTGAAGTATTTTTTAAAAACATAGGGCTGAGACTTTAACCTGTTACTTTCAATTAATTACAAAAAAAAAAAAAGAAATCTGTTGTCCGAGTGCAAATATATGTAGTCAGAAATGAACTGCCAGGACCATCCTTTTTGGTTAAGCTGCGGCATAGGCACTGAATTTGTGCCCCAGCTCCATGGAGCTCTAGAATCCATTCATTTTTATTGTGTGCTTCGTGCAGCATCTGATTAGCGCTGCACTGAGCAAAGTTTCAGTGAAGTCCAGCTCCAACTCAGGCGTGGAGGTGGGCACACCTCCGCGCCTGAGCAGCTCGGGCTTATCCGAGGTCACACTTTAAATACTGTTTTAGTTGACTAGAGTGCTGCCCTTGGCTCTCTTCACTTGGTAACAGCAATTGGCAAACCCACGACGGAGAGGGAGCGCTATGTAGCTCGTAGATCATCATGCACTGCATTCAATTGCACTGGGAAATCAGATATTTACCCGTTTAAACACTGGTTCAGCTCCTAAATCCCAGCCCTAATTTAAATAAAACACATGTCCAGTTATATATTTTTTCCAGTATCTTTCCAATACAATCACATAGTCAGATTCACATCCAGTTACATATAGTTCAATATAGGGCTGAGCAATATATCGAGAGTTAAAAATATCGAGATTTAAAAAAAAAAAAAAGAGATATTAGATAAGACTATATTGTTTATACTGAGATAGTCTAAGTTGTATTAGAATTATACTTTTATGTATTCCAGTAGGTTATTTTTCAGCATTTTATCATCTTTATCTACAGCTGTTTAAAAATGTGCTTGTGCAACATTTGGGATAAAGCTTTGATTCACAGATGCCTTTTTTATAATTACTTTATGAAAAATAAACATATCAAGATAAATATCATATATTTGCATTTAGCCTAAAAATATCTAGATATTATTTTTGGTCCATAACACCCAGCCCTAGTTCAATAACATTCCTAGTTTTGATACAGGGCAATAAAATTCAGTTAATTATCTACTCCCAATTGGTAAAAGGCTATTAAATTGAGACATCACAGCTGATTCTATAGAATTATTGACTTTGCTGCAATCCTCCCTACTGAACTAAGATGTGGTGACAGTGGAGAGTAACGACTCCCATTTAACAGAAGCAAACCCCCAGCAGAACCAGCCTCAGCATGAGCGAGCATCAGTTGCAACACAGTGGACAGAATGGAGATGTAAAAAACACCATAGCGTTGGTCTAGGAACACTTCCTATGGAAAAGAAAAACACGACATAGTTTATTTGCAGCGCTAGATCCAATAATAGCTTCGATCTGGAAAGACGCAGAGTTAAGCATTAAGTATTGGGCCAGGCATGTCTTCCAAGGTGAGGAAAAGTGGAGAACTCAAAGGTGATGGCAGCAATAACTGCGAATAATTCATAAATGGAGAGTAGTAGGAAAAAGTAGTAAAGTCAGGAAGTAGTAGTTGTGCTGTTATAGGCTTAGGATCCTCCAGAAACCTAAGCCTATAATAAGTTATCTAGAGAGATAGCTCAGGATAGCCAATGCCAACTTTATCAAAAAGTAAAGTTTAGAGCCTAGCCTTCAGGGTAGATAGGGTACCTGCCTTCTAGACAGAAGTGTCTTCCAGGAACAACCTATCCTGGTCCTCGGGACCTACTGTTCTGCAGGTTTTAGGCGTTTCCGTTCCTCCACACACATGACTAAATGGGTGATGAAGAGGCCTCGGCGGCCCCTGACAGCCGCTGGGGATTTAATGCAGTCATTTGATTTAGGTGTGGTGGAGATGAGAGACGCATCTGAAACATTTAGGCTAGTGGTCCAGGATTGAAAACCACTGCCATAAAGTACAATCCTACAGGCTGAGACAGGATAAAAAATTGCATTCCATCTTAGAAGTTGTTGGAGCAAAATTTCTAATTGGTAAAAAAAAACAATGGCTTGTGAATGTCCTGGTACGTCGTGGGTTAGAGCTGCCAGTCATATCAATAAATCTCCTCCCTTCTTGCCCAGATATCGTTTCTTTCACATTTAAAGTCTCCATGTGAGGAACTATGTTTGGTAAATGCGTGTTTCTGTGACATAAAGGTGATCTGGCACCCAAAGTGCAACTTTCATCAGACATTCAGGCGTTCCCCAATAACACAGATCTGCTGACAAACATCTGCAACCACTGTGGGAGGAATTCCAGTTGAATTGCACATTGCAATATTTACGGCTAAAAACAGCTTTAGTGATGAGCATTCTGTCTCAAAAAGAACTAAATTGTGTTCTTTCTAATGTGCCATTTTTCATTTATTTCTATTTAATGGCATTGACACAGTTGTTTATTTCAATATTTATTTCAAAGCCGTATGTATTTATGTCACAGCTTTGATATTGTACAATAATAACACAGTTGGGGAGAACTTGCAGCCGGATTCACGATACATCTGACCGAAGATTGGATCTGTCAGGATAACTGACTGGATGACCTGAAGGCAGCGCAGAGGTCCCACCAGAGTCAGCAGAGCTCCAAGGGGATTGTAGGGATTGTAGAGAGGCGACACATTTAACTAACCTCCCTGCCTGGATAAGTCCCACACCACAAATTGCCCTGAGAGGCTCTTCCCTCTGCAGAGGACTCTCTCCGTCTCTCTCTGCAAGTGTTTTCACAAAGACTCTCACATTTAATGGTGTGCTTGTTATGGTGGATTGACAGTTGCTGCTTGGGTTGGACTCAGACTCCACTGAAGGCATCAGCTGTGATTTATCTCCTGAACTTTTAGTTGAGCTTCAGCTTGTTTTTTTTAAAAATTATTATTATTTGACAGGAGCGTTAAAAAAGAGGTCCTCCACAGCCTCACAAACACACCTGTTTTCACTCCAGCATATACACACAGTGCCTCCAGTATTCCCTTGTGAGTTACGTTTACTTAGAAAGCATGTTGATGGTTATAAGCCAGAGTTTGCAGGATTTTCTACAACTATCCTCAGAGGCATTAATAATGTAAAAACCCAATGAAATATTCTAAAACTCCGTCTTTGAGATGCCAAGAAATGTGCCGTAGCTCTGAAGGCAGCCGCTACAAGACTGAACATTTCTCAAGGAGAGGCTGGCAGAGACAAATAGTCGGAGCCTAGTTACCTGCTGGACCTGTCCTCACTCACCTCCCTCTCCATCATCCAATGACGTGCTTCTGTGCTGTTTTTATACCAGTGGTGCATCTCTGTAGACTGTCTGGCTTGTTTTTACTTTGCTGGGTCTTTGATATTGTTTTGTTTCCCCTCGTGTCTGGAGAGAGGCTGAATAAGGCAGCGGCAGAACGTCTCACTATCATGTCAAAATCCCTCCGCTTCAATTTAATATTTGATCAGGCAGCTTCGTGGTCTCCTCACTTTTTCACTCACAGTCGACGTTCCTTTAACTCACCCCCACGCCCCGGTCAAATGCAGGAACTTCCTCCATTCAACCCTTTCGCCTTTTGTTACATCACAACCTCATGCTTAAGTGTACTTTGTTTGGCTCTTATACGACAGACCAACGCGATAAATAAATCATCCATTCTTTTCAAACCTCTTCACAAATAAAAATCAATGTGTGTGCGTCTTTGTATTCAGCCCCTCTGAGTCCATGTTCTGTGGAGCCACTTCCGAGGAATGTCTCCACCAGCTTTGCTCAACTACAGACAGATATCTTCGCCAGTTCTTCATAGCAATGTGGGTCATGCTCGGGTCAGATGGGATTGGAGAGCGTCAATGAGCAACGGCTGTCAAGTCCCAGCCACAGATTTAAGTCTGGACTTTGACTGGGCCATTCCAGCATATCAATAGGCTTTGATCCAAGCCACTCCATCGTAGCCAAACGTCCTATTTCTGGATGGCCGATTGACAAAGTTATATTACATTTCAAAAGCTTTGGGATATTATTTGATAATCTAACCCTGGTTTAAATGAAATGTATCAAACCTTTAAGGCCTTCACCGAACAGCGGGATTTATGCTGAGTGTAAATCGCACACAGGTGGACTCAGTTGTTGCTGGTGTGTTTTATTTAGGGGTGTGAAAGTAAAGGAGGCGTAATACAAATGCACCACACTACCCTGATTTTTATTTGTTGAGAATTTAAAAGCATGTCTGATTTTTCATTTCTCTTCAAAAAAACTTCCACATCTAGTCCCATTAAAACACAGTGAAGTTTGTGGTTGTATCCTGACAAAATGCAACAGACTGGTCCTGCAGCTGCTCTGCCCTGCTGGATGTTTCTGCCCTGTGATGAAGGCCGAATCAGAACTTTGGAGCCTGACTATGACCCTGTTTAGAGGTTGGGCGACGGTCCCTGTTTAGGATGTATCACAGTTATTTAGGAAGCAGCTGCCTTGTTCATCTCTCTCTCCTGAATGCATGTGGACGATTACTCCTGAGGTGATGGATAATGAGACATTCATCAGGTCACGAGTTTTACCGGCCTTTAATAAGTGTGTGGGTCTCCTTGGGTCAGCATGCACAGGTGTTCTTTCTAAAAATATTGCTTGCTTTGTTGCGTTCCTGCTCTCCTCCCTTCCCACTCTCATCCCCCCTGCTCGCAGGTCTGGCCAGAAGGGTTTCCATCTATCTTGACAGGAGCAAGCAAGGAGGTGAGTCTTATCTTCCTGATCTTTTCTTCTTTATTCGGGGAGCAAAGGTGCTGCAGTGTACAGCTCGGAATTTGCCTCTTTTTGTACTCCTATCCTTTAACTTCACCCCCCACTCCCTCCCTCCCTTTTCCATTGCTCATTCATCCGGTGTGTGTTCATGCCCAACCACTCCATCTCTGGCAGTCGCTCTGACATCTACCAGAGTCCAAAGGATAAAAAGTTGGTTCAGTTTATTTTTGTTTTTGATAGCATGAACCTCTCAAAAAAGTGGATCCGCACTTCTTAAAAGCAATAGGAACGATATTTAAACTTTCTAAATTAAGTTCAAACGAAGCAGCCAAGCCGCACGAAACAGAGCTGAGTGTGTTTTATCTAAAATTAAAAAGATGGAGTCAAACTTGTGAAGGTCAATGTCGATGTTACTTTTTCTTCCAGCTCGTTAACCTGTGCCAGAAGTTTAGCGTTAGTTTACTGCAGGTCAGAAGGACGAAGATTTAGTAGAACCTTCCCACAACAACCAATAGGGAATGCTTGGGTTTCTTGAAATCTCCGTGTGCCGAGCAGAAAATGAAAAAAACATCCTCCAGACTCCAGGACACCGAAGCTCAAAGCAGGACCCACTTTTGATACACAATTCAAGGCAACCCAGAAACCGCCCACATGATAATCACTGGCCCGTTTATCGAAGACCTCGAACAAGAGTTCATCTAATCAGGTACAATGCAGGCAGCTTTATTGATATAACGCCAAACCACAAACACGTGTTATCTTGAGGCCCTTAAAAAGGCAAATTGATCCAATTTATAGTTCAGTCCAAAGCTATTCAAGAGCCTGGCTGATTTACTTTTTTTTTAATTTTACCAACATTTTTCTTCTGACTGGAGGTAGTATGAACATTTTAGAGCAGTCCAGCTAGAGTACCAACTTTAGACTGACAGAGAATGAGAGAAGCTGAAGATCAGGGAGATGGCAGGGAAAGCCCTGACCCTTACTTTATTATTATTACTATAAATTTTTTGCTAATCTTAGCCTTCCCTTAGACAGCTATAATAAATACTTGTTAGCATTAGCCTGAAGCAATAATGCTATATATCGGTGCTTCAACCTTTTATTGCTTTGACATGAAGGGAAGTGTTATTTAAAGCATCTCTGAGCTGAGATTCTGTTGCATCTTTGCACATCTTTCTGAACTCAGCTGCCATTTAGGTGTTTATTAACAGCGTTTGCAGAGGTGAGGCCTTGCTCTTTTTGTCTACCTTCTGCATTTATATTCACCTCATGTCGCCTCTTTCTTGTATAAAAACGAGTCATTTACGTTTGTCCCTGGGGTTCCACTGTTTAATTGGAGTGTGTAGGTGCTGTGATATTTTTAATAGTACTGAGCTCCCCGGCCTGTGACGCTGCAGGGATCAGCCTGTTAAACTCCAGAGGAAGCAGTGAAAATACAGGAGGGTGGTTGGCACAGACTTGGGGAATTTATTCTTGCTGCTGCTGCTGCTGCTGTTGGAAGCAAAGGCTGACACCAGAGGTGTAGAGTCAAAAGAATAAAAATAACAGGAGGAAGATGGGGGGGGGGGGAATAAGTGAGGTCTCAGGGATTGTGGAAGGAGCTGGGTAAATACGTAAGCTGCATGAAGCTGAAATAGTGGAGATAGAGAGATAATAAAGATTTAACAGTGAAACCGTTGCTACATTGGGTGGCTGGACTTCTTTCTGATTAGGAGTAAATACTTTTTTTCTTTAGATCTGGGAAAGATGGGGCGCACCACAAAGATTTCTCATCCATGCACCGAAAGCCATTCTGTTTAAATAATTTTGCTGAAAAAAATGATGTTGTGACAGACGAAAATAAGAAAATGACGAGAAAAAAACAATGGATACAGACCTAAGTTTGCACGGATAGAGGCTGTACCGTCCCTGTTCCTGCTCTCGCTCTTTCTTTTGGCTGCATTAAGGGAAAATAAGGTGGTCCGCTCCCTTGAGCTGCAGGGAGGCACACACAGTGTCCTGCTCTACATTCAGCATTCAGCTGAGCTGCTCCGTGCCTTGTTAACACCAGGGCTCCGGGAACCCTAATAAATCTACAGCCTCTGAGTTTAAGGGAACATGACTCTTAAGTTTGAATAAAATAAGAAGAAGTCTGACAGCCCGGCTGAGTTTTTGTTAGACTTTTTCTGATAGGACGAATAAATATTTGCAAAAGTTGGAAAACCCTCTTTTTAGCATGTAATTCTAGATAACCTAGTTGAAGCCTAATATCATTAATTGATGGTTAACTAGGGTTAAAAAAATTGTTTCTCTCGTTCACTGCAAGTCATTTGGGTCTGAAGGTATATTAAATGTCTGTTCTCAAGGCTTGTTCCATTGCATTATTCAAACAAGCTAGTTGGTTGTTGTGCATTAAATAAATATAAGACTTGCAGAAATACATAGTTTTAAGTGATCTTAAGGCCTACAAAGGTCTCTGTATTCCAACATCATCACATTATTGTCAGAAAGGCCAAATCTTTCTGTAGATTCAAGTCAGTCTGCTGAAAGAGCATTAAATCTGCGTGTAGAGAGCCATGTTTTTAGCCACTTGTCGCTATGAAAACAAATATTTATTTTGCCACCGGGCCGGTGTTAAGGCTGGCAAAACGCAAAAAGAACTATCTACATGCCAACCTGCTGTTGGGAAGTGAAGCAAGCAACATGTTGGTTTGGTGTGAAACAAAAGGACAATTATGTGAAAAAAGCATCTCATGTATACTATTAAAGGGGACGTACTTGTGCAAATTCTCAGTCATCGCAACAGCAAACAGGCTTAAATTGGAGGCAACCGGACTTTCGCCCAGTTTTTCTGAAAATGTTTCGACAGGTGGTTTGAATAGACAAAGACTCCTGGATAGGTGTCAAAACATTTTCAGAAAAACTGGGCGAAAGTCCGGTTGCCTCCAATTTAAGCCTGTTTGCTGTTAAAGGGGATATATATACTTTTTAAACCTTCCTTTTCACGTTGAAATCATTCAGTTGTGGTCTATATAAGATGGCAGTGAAATGTTTTGGTCTGAATTCCTTGTTATTGGTTCCCACAGCCCCTCTTTTGCCCTTGTTCTGAGGTGCATCTGAGAGCAACTTCTTTTGGTGCTGTCTTTTTTTTTTTCCTGTCTGTGAATATGGCATTAAGAATTGTTGTCTTAATGCCAAAAAGAGCCCCAAAGATTTTACTTTCACAAGTGGATCCTTGCTGCTTTCGCAATAGTGCTCCTCTTGATTTATATATGCAAGAAGCTTTATTAGATTTTATGCAAGAACTATTTCATGTTCAATGGAAACAGGAACGGGAAGGTAGGAGAGGGAAAAAAGAAGAGAAACAGATGAGACAACATGCTAAAAGGGAGAAATGGTTAAAAGAAATAGGAGAGGAAAGAGAGCAAGATAACATCCTCTGAGTCTGCTTCTACACCTGCAAAGAGAGATAAAAAGAACAGCAAATCCAACTGATAAACAGGTACAACCAACCAATGCTTTGATACCATCACTGAAGAATATACAGTATTATTTAACACGACATGTATAAAGTGACAGCTAAAGATGATAATAGGGGTTTCCTGTATAGAAGTGAATCCGTAAGCACCTGAATCCAAGCACCTGTGGGTGTTTGTGAGAGTGCGCTTGTGTATGTAAGGTTTATCCATAAGAAAAATGCTCAATAGTGGCTGTGAGGAGCCAAAGACCCGCCCTCCAGACCACTGAGGCAGGAACCAGAACCCCAGATGCCTGAAGGGACCTCCAGAGCAAAGGTGCCCAAGAGGCAAAAAACATAAAAATGGTGGATTTGCAAAATTGGTTAGCTGGAAGTCCATGACCTTTGGCAGGTTCGCTGCAAATACTGTGATGTACAAAAAATGTAATAGAGAAAACTGAACGGCTTGCAAAATATGACCTAAACAGCATAGAAAAATATCCACATATCACCTGGACAGACTACATTCAAATGTTCTGCATTCCTAGAGACTCCAAATGCACAACAAAATGTATTTAAGGACTAAAAAAGTCGATTTTTTAAATATGGGTCACATGAGTCTTTTAGCAGGATAATAATCCAAAAGCTTGGACATAAAAAAAACCTAGAAATGGTTCAGCAGATAAAACATTTATCTTCTTTTAAGCCCATCCCTTGCCCCAGATGTAAATCCTATAGAAGACATATGGGCTGAGTTTAGGAGAAGACGGCATAAGAGAGAACTTTAGGGAGATTGACCAAAGAATGCTTAAGGATAATTTTCTTTGTATGACCAAACCTTGTGTTGTGTTGTAGGAAAAGGCAAAAAGAGTATAGCGTACCAGGAGCAGTGGTGCAAATAATGGTGACACTGCCATGTGGGATTTTGTTAAAAGGTTGACAAAACATTTCTTCTTCGCTGTGTCAATAAACTCAAACTTAGGAATTTCTCAAAGATATTCAGCTTGGATAGCAATAAAAAACACATTTAAAACAATAATTTTCCACATCTCTACTGGGGGGGGGGGGGTCAATGAATGTGTCCGTTTATGTACTTTATTTGATTTAAATATAGCTTTCATCATAGCTCAAATGCATTATCAGGCAACACCGGAGCCTTATTTTCCAATGGCATCGTGTCCAGGGGTGTCCAAACTTTTTGGCGTGTGGGCCAAAAAATAACAATGAAAAATAACCCAAAAATCATGTAGTGAATTTTTTATATGATAATTTTAATTAAACGAATTATTCTGATTTTCTGAAGGAAAATTATGTTAAATCACTCTAGAGCCATGGTTAAAAACGGGTTTTGCACATTTGCTTTATTAAAAACAAATTATATTAGATGTAATTGATAAAAAAAAAAAAAAAATGAATTCTTTTTGGTCTAGCAATATGAGAGCAGGATTTAGGCCAGTATTTATTTGAAAAAACTTGCTGTGTTTAGCTCATTTTGAGAAATGATTTAAAAAAAACAACACAAAAAAAACAGCTTTTAATGCGCAAAAGTTTGCATCTGAGTTAAAGTCCTCAGACAGATGTGTTCGTATTTACTATGAAATGAAATAGAATGTAAAAAGTGTGGTTATTGAAAGATGAATACATTGTGTTGTACCCAGCGTGTTCTGTTGTAAGATCGCAACCTGTTTGTTTTCATTTTACCCTAATAAAAATAAAACGTTTCCATCTCCATCAGCCAAATCTTTGCAGTAGACTAAATCTTTCTTGAAATGCAGTTGGGGGGCCAAACAAAATCAGTCCAGGGGCCAAAAATGACCCCCGGGCCGCACTTTGGACATGCCTGCCCTACACCATTCAAACAAGGCAGCTATACAATTAAGCCATTAATAGGTTTTATTATTCATTTTCCACCAGAATATTTTTTCCTGTTTTTGCAACTACAGCTTTACTTCTGGTTTACTGTCATGAAGCTGATGATTTTGTACAGAAGAAAGGTCAAATAAGACCATTTCATACAAAGAGGTAAATCTAGAGGGATATGTTTTCAAACCTGCCCAAACTTTGTAAACGCCCTCTTGGTAGATATTAACGCTGAAGTTTGAGGGTTTATTAAACCATCGCGAAACTCTGACGGCTCCGTTTTGACCTCGATGGCTTGTTGTGTTGAATCTGAAATGATTGTTCTTCGCGTCTCCCCGTTCACTGCTGCTGTTTCCACAGGGAAACCGAATTTTAGATCAAAGAAAATATTTTGTTCATACAAGTAATTAACTGAATACATTAGATTTTTTAGCTCTTTGTTCCAACTCGTTGAGCTTTTTAATATTATAAATTAATGCTCAAACTGTTTGTCCTGCCATATTTCTGCCATTGTAAGGATAAGTTAAAGTGCTCTGGGATTTCCTCTGTTCTGAATAGGCTGTTAGCAACCTTCTGTCTGGGATAATTAGGTCAACAAGTGTTAATACTGTCCACATTTATTAGGTGCCACTTCTAAGGTTTGTGTCAGTCATCCAGGATAAAACCGTTCGCCTCTCCCGTGTGGCAGCTCCGAGGTCCTAAAGGAAAACTTGATGTCAGAGCAAGGAAGTGTCCCTGTAGATCAAAAACTCCCACGAGGTGATGTCATCGTCTGGCAAGAAGCTCCTAATAATACAAGGGAAGGTGCATTACCATTCAAAGCCGGATGGAAGGGAGATAAAAGAGAAAAAACAGGGTTTAATGAGCTGTAGGCAGAGGGATAGTAAGGCTATTGCTAGAGAAAATGGCGGCGAATAAAAATGCAGGGGTAGCCCCTTTCTTAGAAGACAAAATGGAGTAAAACTGTGAGATTCCTGCAAAGGAATACATCAATTTAACACATGTTGGTGTCGGTCTCTGTGCGCTGGTGATAACAATCTTAATCACAACTCAGCCAGCTCTGAATAATGGAAATGTTCCCCTGGTTGAAAGCTCCAAAAGAGCAGGGCATGTCGACATCTCAGCATGTTCAGTGATACAGTCCTTTATTTCTATGTCCCAGGCTCCTTCAGACGCCACCTTCTTCTCCGTGTCCATATTGATTTGTGCGTGGATAACGAAGGCCTTTTCCAGCTGTCAAAGGGTTCCTCTAAGCCAGAGTTTTCCTTTGGTGTGAGCTGCTGATCGCTGATAGAGAGAGAGCTTAAAGCATTTGTTGTCAATTTACAGATCTGCCGGTTTTCACCTCTGCATCTGAAACAATTTTATTTCTGCTGGAGTCAACAAGGGTTTGGCTTCCTGAAGTGGAGAATGACAAGGGAGTTGTTTTTGGAGAAGAAATGTTTTGAGGGGAAGTAGGTCTTTCAGTGGGAAGCCCAAATGGAGGAAGAGGGAGTTGGCTGGATTTATCTCCAAAGCAAATGTTCAGTGTTGTACCATCGACTGACATATTGATTATGGGTGTTTTTAAGGGAAATGATCCACCATTTACAAACCCTTCTGTAACCGCTGCTGCCGCGTCACTGTGATCATCCTTTTCTACTAAATGGGGCATTAAGCCAGGCATATTTCCATCAGTCTGCTCAGGGAAACACCAGCATGAATGTACACACCTGAGCCTGAAACAATGTTGCTCTGAGACACTCTTCCCAGAGTAAAAGATTTTGGACATTTTCCTGAGGCAAAGACCTGCGTGACACACAAGAGTCCTTGAAACAGTGATGGTTTAGTTTACATGATGGTATTAACGGCTGCACAAAGGAAGATGCATCATCTCCTATCTTCATTTTCACTTAAGAGTTTTGGTACTGCCTAAATTAATCTGATTTGCTTCAAGTAACAAGTTGCCATTTACTATTCAAATAATGTTCTGTTGTGAAAACCTTCAAGGGCACATATCAGGCAAAATCCACTTTTTTGGCCCTTAAATACCTTTTGTTGTGTACTTGGAGTCTCTAGGATATTTTTTCTTTTACTTCAGTCTCATCAGGAGCTGCGTAGACATCTTTATATTCTGTTTGGGTCATATTTTTTAAGCCGTTCAGTTTCCTCTGTTCTCTATTACATTTTACGTATTTGCTGTGGAGCTGCTAAACAAGGCCATGGACTTCCAGCTTACCGATTTCGCAAATCCACCATTTTTTTATTTTTCGCTGCGTAGTTTGTGGTCCAAGCTGAAGGATGTCAAAGCTACAAGTGGAGAACTCAAAATGTTTGGTTGTTGGGCGTATTAACCCACAGAGTTCATTACACCGTTCCCCCAGCATACTTCAAAAATGGCCCGAACGGGGCGGAGTCCCTGCTTTAGATTTAAAGAGACAGTTACATAGTCCACAACTGAATGGTTTCAATGTGAAAAGGAAGGGATTAAAATGCATGATAAGTTTTGGGTATAGATGATAATTGTGTTATATGGGCCTACTGTTGAACAGCCAGACAACAGGGGGCCCCGCAGCACCCGCATAACTTCCTGGACTGGTAAGAATAATTAACCCAGTGGTCTAACACACAAAATTCATACTGTTAATTAACGACACACATCACTCTCCATTCTCAAAACATAGACGACCTCAGCAGAGAAAAGTTATGAGGATTTACAATAAGAAAGAAGTGAACTGCCATCAAGAACTAAGAACAAGTCATTCTGTCATCTTCTTAAAATCGTGTCATCGTGCATCACCTTAAACAAACAAAAAAGCAAAAATTTTCCTGCTGGCTGCCCATTAAAGTATTTACATTGTTTAAAAACAAAGTTATGTGGCTTTAACTTAGGGCTGTACATTATTTGATTAACATGAAAATGTGACGTTATGATTCAATATTGCAATGGTAATTTTGGATCAGGTTATGCCATTTTTTTCTTCAGTTTTTTAGTTAGTTTCATCCTCACGACACTCAGTAGCACTCTCCTTGAGTTTTAGCACCTTGATCACCAGGATCTATAACAGTTGTGGGCATAAAAGGCACCCAGTGGAAGATATTTCGTCCACAGTATTACCAAACACTGCATCCTTTGAGGCGGTGATATTGCCTTCATTGAGTTGCAGTGAGTCCGTATGTTCTGCTCTAGCTTAGACGATACCTCTTTCTTATTGGAGGTCTTTTTTTTGCCTAAATAACTTTATTAGCTCATGAAAAAGCTATATAGGGCTGGACAATATGGCTTAAGAATAAAATCTCCGATCTTATTTTCGATCTCGATTTTATTTTTTTCCCCATTGTTTTCGTTTCACAAAAAGAAATAAAAGCAATTATTTTAAAAACTTTTTCGTCCAGCATTTGGGAGTTGACCTGAATTCAAAGTGCAACTAAATACAAGCTGTGAAACATGCTTGTGAAACAAGATGGCGGCCCTGGCGTTGTGAACAATGAAAATATAACAAAATGTTTGCTGCTAGTGGTTTACGCCATGAGCTAAGAACAGGAGACGCTTCACTTGTGTAGCTTCAAACTAACTTAAAAAAATAAGTAAATGAGTAAATTAAAGTGCCTTGTATTATGGGAAAAAAAGTTTCCTCTTTAGAATATTTTGACTGTATATTTTCCTACACATATATTCAGCATTGCTATTCTCTTCATGGAAGCCCAACGAGTCCATTTTCAAAATAAAATCCTGAAATTCCAAGAATTAAATCTTAAAAAATTGTTAATTTGAATTAACCGATTAAATCGATTTATTGCCCAGCCCTAAAAGCTATGATTTTGGAAGGCTTTTTATTCATCTTCAAACCAAAAGGTTCAAATAAAATATTTGGTGGACAAGTTCAAGTCACCAGTTTCTATTTCATTCCTACCTTCAACTTTACTGCAGCATTTGAATTTTCTAAGACATTCCTCAAACATGTATTTATTTTTGTAAACAAGCGCATTTATTGAAAGACGAAGTCTAATCTTCTCTCTTCTGCTGTAGATAAAATAGTTTAATATCTTTATTACAAAGAGCATTTATAGCTGAGACCTTACAAATTCCTAAAATCAATTGAGATTTAATAATGAGCTTTAAACGTCTGATTCTTACATTTCTGATATTCTAAATTGTTTTCTAACAATTAAGCCATGGGGTCTTTCAGCAGTGAGGGTTATCAGTCTCATACACACCGCTAAATCCCAAGAAGGATATCCCATCATTGTAGTACACAGGCGCAGATAATGATGCATTTGATCAAATAAAACCATCTAAATCACAGTTGGGTGATGTGGCTGCCTGCATGCACAGTGTTCTGTGCCCCTGCCCTGCTATTGCGTCCCGGCTCCGCTCACATCCAAGCTGTCAGCTTCAAAGGGAATGCCTCGTCTCTTCTCTCAGCCTCAGTCCTGTGAAGTGCTTTTCCCTGCATGCTACTGGCTCCGCATGAGCCCACACTTCAGGCGGCGTGAAGCCCGAGCCGGCTGGATTACGTCACAGTCAGGGCATCAAGCCGCCACCGCACGGGGCTCGGGTTTTTCCTGACAATCCAGGGCCAGCAGAACAATAAAGGGCCGTGATATATTTAGTTCAGCACTTAAGTCACGACTCCTAATGGAAATATGTGGGGCCAGCTTTGCATATAAGGCAGAGAATAATGCAAACATGGACCCTTTTTTCCTCTACCCGCATTTAAGAGTTTTGCACTATAAGAAAACTGGCTGAAAATACTGAGACTTTTTTTTACAACAAAAGGTTTTAAAAAATCTGAAAATATCTACTCATTGCTAACCAAGTAAACAAGAGTGTGCTGTGAGGAAAAGGTGGAGGAGTGGTCAAGAAACTGAGCTGAAGTGACACCCAAATCTAATTCTTGATACCAGTTGGTCTGGAAAAACAACATGAGTCCAGACCGGAGACACTTTGTTTTGTCTTTAGTCATTTATCACATCAGAGGAGCATTAGGCAGTCTCTTCATCTTTATCTTCACCTGCTATATCAAACTAAGGATGATGCATTCACTGTACGCTGGAAGAATTGTAACTTTCTGATGTCTTTCTTTGCTGTTAAAAGCACATTCTCCACAGCTGTCACAGTATGTTTACCATAAATAAAAAAGAGCATTTAAAATAAAAATTAAGAACTGCATTAACAAAAATTAGATAAAATAGATACGCTATGTAAAAACGTAGTATTTTATTTCTGTTTTGTTTTTTGTTTTTTCAGGAACAACTGTTTTTTTTTTTATCAGAATAATTGACCACGCAAGAATACGTCACTGCAGCTTTAATTTTTTTTCTCTATAATCTTAGTAACAGAACCAGCACAAAGAAGCAATAATACCTAAAGTTTAGGAGAGCTGTTATGTACACAAGCTCCTCCATTACTTTCCACCCGTATGTTATTTATCTCATGTTTCATCTGCAGTCTGCAGTATTGTCAACCTATACCAGGGAGATTGTTCCAAAAGAGACTAATTGGCAGAAACTCTCTGTGGCTAAGCAGCAGAATCGGGAACTTCAAGAATTTAAGAGTAAAACTTTCAATTGGATATTTTTCACTTTCTGGTCTCTGTTGGTGCCAAACTTTAGGTTTATACCTCATTTCAGGTTACATTTTTTATTATCTTGCAGTTACTCTCTGCACACTTTGCTATTTAGATTCTGCACAGCAGTGATCTTAACACTTTATTGCACAGAACCCATCATTATGTAGCTAGTGATTTGTGTTTTTTTTTATTTTGATAACGCTAAGGAGGCACCAGCCCTGGTATTTATTTTTATTAATTTATTTTTATTAATTTATTTTAAAGCGATATTGGGTTAATTCCACTTAGGGGGAAGTCTACCCTTAATACCTTCAGACTCAGAGTGCTTGAGTTGGCTTCTCTTTAGAGATAATCTCTGCCTCAAGAGAAGGAGTTTGTGGATCTTGGTGTCAAAGCAAAGCTGTCAATTTCCTGCTCCATTTACATTCCAGCCCTCACCTACGGTTGTGACACTTGAACATGACCGAAAGAACGAGATCACAGATGGAGCAGCTGAATCAAGCTTCCTCTGAAGGATGGCTTTAAACTGCATGGAGCCACTGCTCGTACGCTTTGAAAGAACTCCACTGAAGTGATTTTGGCATATCATCACAGTGCACATCTCACTGCGACGAGACCCCGGGGGCCGACCCAGAACCTGTCTGAGAGACTACCCACCTCTCTTGGCCTGGAACAAACCTTTGAATCTCCCAGAGTGAGCTGGACAGTGTCACTGGGGAGAGGAGTGTCAGGTTTCTCCCTCCTGGACCTACCAAAGTGACCCAATCTCAGACGGACTGAGATTGGGTCACCACGAATCTCGGCTGGAGAAAGTCACCTATTGCTGAGTTTAAAGCCAGGATATTCAGAAATAAAACTATAACCAATTACTCTTCCACATAAGTTATTTTCACCTTATAACTTATAACCCTTACAAACCCCAGAAAGGTGCAACTGCACCAACATTATGAAGGGTTTCCACCTCTGAGGCAAGATTTGTGATCATTTTACGACATTTTCTTTGTGCAACTGTGTTATAATCACTTAAAAGCGGCGCGGCGTATGGAACATTGACGCCTACTTAATAAATGAAGCCTGAGAGACGTGTCCCAGAGGGGAACAAAGCACAAACACCCACAGCAGCAGCAGCGAAAGCCTCATTTATTAAAAATCTGTCAATGATCCTTGGGGGGCTGGTGATTGTTTTTATCTGTGCCTCAAAACATAAATGGTTAAAAACCATAAAATATTACTTTGAATCAAGGATGTATTTTCTCTTTGAATTAGGATGTCAAAAGGCTGTAACCAGTTAGAAACCCTTTGCCGTCCCCCTTAAATTACCGGGGTTGCATCTCTACCCCCGGAAATGCAGTCTTATTGCAGGAGGTAGTAATGGCCCCTGGAAAATACTTTTTTTTTTTTTTCTGCAAAAAGTTCCTTTAAGGAAACTCCCTCCAGCTCAATCAGTTGAAGCATCATCGCATTATTATTCTTTCTGTGTGTTCGATCAAGTCCCGCCATTCTCTCTGAGTTGAGTAAAGTCATTCGTTTGATCATTTCTAGCTGAATATTTACTCCAAATTGTTACAGGCCTCACCTGCTGCTTACATCTTACTGCTACACAGCTGAACGTTTGCATTATGGAGCCACTGGTGGTTCTGTTATACACCTCCACTCCACAGTTTTAGGCCTAAGGACTGCCAGCCAGCCTCGCCGTCTTCAGCTGCTTCCTTCCACACCTTCCCAGTCCAGTGCCGTTTGGGTCACCAAAGCCAGAACGCGCTGACGGGTTCAGATTAGCGGTCGTCTTGACAGGCCAGACGCTGAGCGGTGACCCGCTCTTCCATTTGCATGAGGTTTGCTATCTCAGAATTTAAAAAAAAAGATAAAAAGCTTCTTTTAGAGAAAACGGTGAAGTGTAGTTTGAAGCTGGTGTTGGATTTGTTTTACCGCTGCGGCGTCTGAATCTGGCAGAGTTTCTGTTTTCCTCTCTGCGTCTTGGCGTGCGCATGTGTTCGTTACGCTGCGGAGCAGGAAGCCGTTGCGCTAATCTTCATTTGACTTGCAACATGTGGCGGCGAGAGCCTCCTGAAAGCTCCGACAGATTGTGCGGGGTTGTGTTTCGGGGAGTGAACACATGCTGTTTTGTGTAAAAACAGCTGCGTGTGTGAGTGCAGGTCCGGTTTAAATTGAATTAAACGCTTGGAAAAAGAACGGCAAATTAAAGCGGCACTTCACAAAATGTAAGGCCAATTATTTTCACTAATCTAATATTTCAAACTTTCCTCTGTAATTGTGATTAAAGAGCCGCCTTCTGTCGGCGTAATAGCGGTGAGCGCCCTGCTGTGTGCTATTACGGCTCGTCCTTGTGTTTGTGATCTGCTCCCTGACCGCCGTGCCGTCCATGTGTTTTAGGAGCTGGGATGGTGGTGGACTGGGAGCAGGAAACCGGTCTCCTCATGACGTCGGGAGACGTGAGAGTCATTCGCATCTGGGACACGGACAGGGAGATGAAGGTCCAGGTACTTGAGACAGACTCACTTTGCTTTTTGGATCTTTGCTTTTTGTCAGGTTTCCATGTCTGGATAAGCTTGGAGAAAGACAATAGATTGTGTAAAGATATTTGTATTTCCTGTCTTAAGTCCCAGTGTGTTTTTAAATAATTACTTCCCTTCTTCCTCCAGATTGTCTTTGTGTCCATTACTTAAATCCTTCTGTCCTTGTTTGTGTCCTTTCTTCTTTCTTCTGTCTTCACTTGTCCATCTTTGTTTTCTCTTCTCCTTTTTTTTCTGTCCGTCCATCTTGCCTTTCTTCCCCCTGTCCGCCCTTTTGTTCTTCCATTCTTATTTTCTTCTTTTCCCGTTCATGCCTTTCTTTTCTCACTTTTTCATGTTTTTCCTTGCTTACTTGTTCTCTTCAGTCCAAACGTTCATTCTTGTCATTCCTTCCTTACTTCTTTTCTTCATTCCTTGTATCTTCACTTTGTTCCTTGTGTCTTTCCTCCCTTTCTTACATTCTTCCTTGTGTCCTTCCTTAACCCTGCTCTTCCTTTCTCGTTTTCTGTCTTGTGTCATTCCTTCTTTCTTTCCTTCCCGGCGTGTGTTCTCAATTTCCAGCTATATTGGCTTGCATCCTTTCTTCCTTCCCTCATTCCTTGTACATTGCTGTCTTGCCCTCCTTATGTCCTTCCGTGTGCCCTTCCCTCTTTCCTCACTTCTATAATTTTTTTATGTCATTCCTTCCCTTTTCCTTTGTCCCATTTTTGTAAAGTGATCAAGCCTGGCGCAGAGTCTCTTTATTTGTTTGGTTTATTCTCTTTAACCGATTTAACACACCTCAGTCTGCTAATTATTGTTATAATGGATGGACTCAGTGCAAACAGAAACGACCTGTGGCTGCATATCGAGTCCAACTTCAAATGAGTTGGGCATGATTGATGAGTTCATAGAGAAAGGTTAGTGTGAAATGAGTGTAACGTGTGTGTGTGTGTGTGTGTGTGTGTGTGTGTGTGTGTGTGTGTGTGTGTACCAGGACATCCCGACAGGAGCCGACAGTTGCGTCACCAGCCTGTCCAGCGACTCCCAGCGTTCGCTCATCGTTGCGGGTCTGGGCGACGGATCGGTACGCGTCTTTGATCGCAGGATGGGCCCCAGTGAATGGTAATGCCGTCCGTCCCTCTCACCAATCCTGCTCACATCTTCTCACCTCGTTGTTTCCTCGTCAAGTTAAGCCGAAATGGGATTTACGGTTTAATTTCCCTGCGCTGTTTTATTTAAACTGACGCTTCTTTATTTCAATTCACGGCAGTGGAGACGTGGCGGTTTTTGTCCACATTAACTCCCTCTGAGTCCCGCATTATTCACTAATCTATATTTATTATTCTTAAAGTGCTGTAAATCTGCCTCTGGGGTTGTCATTTCTTTTAATGGACCGTGGTGACACTGTGTCCCCCCTCAGCTGGTAAAACATTATTTTAATTTCAGTCCCCGAGGCCTACAAAAAAGCAGCTCAAATGTTGAAAGGCACATAAATCTTTAAAGAAAGAAAGTAAATGTAATGGTTCCCCTCGGGCCTGCAGTTACATTTCTCAGGAGTTTCGCTGCTGCCACTGTGAGGAGCTGGAAGTGGAGCTCACCACGGGTCACGCCTGGGAAGTGTTGAAGGGTAAAATCGCAGCCTTGACCTGCAGTGTAACCAGTGTTATGTGTGCTTTTCTCAGCCCTTATTTTTTTATTGTTGGGTTATGGGCGGGGTGCCAGTATCTTTTGTTAAACTGTGGAGATGCTGTGTCTATGCGATCCATAATTCATATAATGCTGTCTTACTGTATGGATTTGGCAATTCAGATTCTGCGCAGCTCCAAAGCCGTGATGAGGCACATTTCAAAACGAATCCCCACAGCCAGGTTTAAGTTGGCTGCTTTCTTAGTCCTGAAGTCATACTGCCATCCTGTGGTGCTCTGCCTGTATTGCATGATCCGTTATCTATTTACACCTAAATGCTTTGTTTCTATCCATAAGGTTCACATAACCCCACATTCTTTGTAATATACAGCAGCTTACAGACATAGGGCAGACCAACACAAAGTTGTGCATATTTGAAAATGATTTCATGCAAATCTGAAAGTTTTGGTGGGCATTTGTTCGAAACTCCAAAATAACATAAAAAGAAATCACCTCACTTCTGAACAGAGTAACCGTGTGTAATTCAGTCTCAGTCTAAATAAATCCAGCTGTTCTGTGAAGGCCTCCGAGGTTTGTTAGAGAACAAACGGCATCATCAAGAACAAGAAACACAACCGGCAGGGCAGAGATGAGGTGGTGGAAAAGCAATGCCCCCAGCTTTGAACATCTCACGCAGCTCTGTTTACGTCATCGTCTGAAAATGGAAAGAGGATGGCACCGCTGCACACCTGCCAAGACATGGCTGCCCAACCTAAACCCACAGCCCGGGCAAAGACAGCATCAATCAGAGAAGTAGTAACGCTGGAGGAGTTGTAGAAATCCACTGCTCAGGTGGATAGCTCCTGAGAGGGACTCTGAGTGAGGAAATGACCACATTGCTAGGTGTGACGCTGTCTTTAAGAGCTGTGATTGGTTGATAGAAGAAAATTAAATCAATGGAGAGAAATTAACCGATTAGACTGCATTAAAAGAAATCTGTGACATGATGATGAAACTTATCAGAAAAAAGTCAAACAAAAGTCTACAACCATTTTCGTGGAAAACGAGCCGTATACTTAGCACACTGGCGCATTCATAATTGACACAAGCTACATAATAACCTCCTGATGCCCCCTAAAGCAATCCTCGAGGCTGGTCATTACTAACTGAACCAGAAGCCCCGAAGTGACGTACGCCCCGCACCGAGGGGAGCGTAAACCCACCTTTCCGTCACACTGCAAGCTGTCAGTCAGTCGGCATGCCTTTCCATGGGTCGGGAATTTTTGACTTTGACTTCCCTTTGCATACATGTGTTTTATTCCGGCAACCATAACCCCTGGCATTTCGGCATGTTTAGATCAAGTATTACAAATATTCTCGCATGCTTTGAGTGACAAGGCATTATTTGGATACCAAGATGGCAGCACCCATGAAAAGCTCAGAAGAGATAGAAAATACATTTTTACTCTATGTGGGCACGCTTTGGTACAAAGTTATTAGTGATAATACTTTGTTATGAAATGAATGAAAAAGGGTTTGCAGGGTTTTTTTTACTTTAAATGATTGTCACACAGCATCAACATGTTTTAATCTACTTTATTTACTTTATTATTTTGAATTACTTCTTCCTCTATTTGATACTAATGTTCACTCACCTGTCAGTATTTTACTGCGGTTGCCTGCTTGTATAAAGCAATTGGATTTGACAAAGCAACCGACATAAAATGGAGAAAAAGTGGTGGAGAAAATCGAACTGGACAGAGGAGTAGTGCCTCTGTCCCCACAGCTCTGAGAGGAGGAAGGAGGAGTGTTGAAAGGTAAGTTGGTCCCCAGATCACGACGCAAATAAAACGGACTTTGAAGCACATTGCTGCAGATCGATGCGTTGTTTCTCTGGAAGTGAGACGCGCTCCGTGCAGCAAATAAAAGCCTGGGAGGAGATGGCATCACACAAGCAAACTTCATATCACCAATTAGGCTACTGACATCATCATGTACAGAAAATACCTCATCTCTACTGTCGTGTGTAGAGGGTGTATTTATGGATATATTTTTCTGCGACTTTTTCTAATTCCTCTAAAATGTTTATTACTGAGAGCATTTTCTGTAAATAATTTTTAAAAATCCTCTGTGCTATATTCTTTGTACATTTCTCCACTATTTATTCCTGATTATTGAATATTTTTCCTATTTATTTATCCATAATAAAATTACATTACTAGAGCCACACATGTAACCCTCCTGGCTGCTGAAACTCAGTTAATTTCCCTGTATGGGGATGATACATTTTATCTATATGTTAATAATTACATGATTGTTAAAGACGTTTATGTGCTCATTTCCTCCATTGTTTAGGTGGTGGATCAGCCAATCAGCTCTCTCCGTTTCCACCATCTTCCCTGCTTCAGACTTTCTCACTCCTAACATTTTTCTTCTTTAGGAGCTCTCTTAGGGTCTAAGATGCTTTGTGAATAACTTTCATCTTACCGAGGTAAAATTCTAAAAAAAAAAAAAAAAAAAAAAAAAAGTATTAAAATTCAAAAATGTTCTAAGATTTTCCCTAAAATGACGTAACTAAGAGCTCCTTTTAGTCTTGGGATTCCTTGTGAATACGGGCACGGTCCTCTAGGTAAGAGCAGCAGGAAGAAAGCAGATATAGGAAGAAAGCCACAAGACTTGCTGTGTCTCTTTTGACACAAGCCATGTAGGGGACCCAGCAAACATGAGGAAGAGGAGGCTCTGCTCTGATTATAACCAGAACTGCACTGCAAAAGGGAACTAAAAATAAGTACAATTTTCTTGAAATTAGTATATTTTTCCTTGATTTTAACAGATAAATAAGACTATTTGCCAATTAGATGAGTATCGTTACCCCTAAAATAAGGTTATTAGCTATTCTGCACTTGAAATAAGATGATGAAGATGAATTGTTCCTACTTTAAGTGCAAAATCTTATTCCATTGGCAAATAGTGTTATTTACCTGCTCAAATCAAGGAAAAATACAAACATTTCAAGAAGATTTTACTTACTTTGAGTTCCCTTTTTGCAGTGTGAATGTCTTGTTCTATGTAGAAAAGGCTACAGTATGTGTGGTGGTAAGCCAACACTGAATATATACAAAATATTCTGTTTAATTTCCCTTTGGGATTAATAATGTATTTTTTAATTGAATTTTATACCGCCCTAAGCACACTCCTCCCAGTAAAACACAATGGTGGCCGCATCATGCTGTGGGGATGTTTTTTTTTTTTTTTCATCGGGGACTGGGAAGCAGGTTAGGTGTTGATGGAAAGATTACAATATATGGAGTTACATACTGATCAATTCTGGGGGAAAGAAAACCTGTTAGAGGCTACAAAAGACCTGAGAACAGGGTCAGAAGTTCACCCTCCAGTGCTGTAGATATTTCTGTACGGCACTGTGTGTGTAAAGGAGCCAGTTATTGTCCTCTACAGTGCGGTCCACACAGATATGAGGTCTAATGTTGGCTTGTTGTGTTTCTGCAGTCGAGTGATGACCTACAGGGAACACGGGGCCTGGGTGGTGAAAGCTCACCTGCAGAAGGAGACAGACGGAAACATTATTAGCGTCAGGTAAACGCTTTACATCACTGAGACATTTATTTCCCCCTGCTGGCCTCGGCCGTACTGACTCTCACGCCTCGTCCCAGTGTCAACGGAGACGTTCGGTTCTTCGAACCGCGGACGCCAGACTCCATTAATGTGCTGCAGACCGTAAAGGGATTAACGGCTTTGGACATCCACCCACAGGCCAACCTCTTCGCCTGGTGAGTTTGCTTGTACGGTCACAGCCTGGACAGACAAAAAGCTCACCTGGTGTCCAGCGTTTTATGATGAGAACCTTCTGTTTGCTCTGCCGTCGCGGCTGCAGTGGATCGATGAACCAGTTCATAGCCGTCTACAACGCTAACGGCGACGTGATCAGCAACATAAAGTACTACGACGGCTTCATGGGACAGAGGATCGGGGCCATCAGCTGTTTAGCCTTCCATCCATACTGGGTAAAACATGAACCGTGACCTTTTCTTCCTGCACTTGTTCGTTTGGGGCTGCAGCCATACAAAATGTCAGAAAAAGATGTCTCCTGACATCTTTGTAACCTTTAATTCTGGACTTGTTATTGGTGAATGATTGCCAACCAACAGCCAATTTTTTAACTGAACAATCACGGACGCAACTTACACAACCAAAATAACACGTTTCATGATGATAGCATACATTAAAGATATAAAAAACATTTTCGTTACTGTACAACCAAACGTTGTCTTTTGACGATGCCTTTCACCTATTTTGCAAACAGTATGAAAGCAAAATATTCCATGTATTGTATAAATTAAATTTATTACAAAAACTTTATCACTGCATTTTGAGCCTCATAGGCAGCATATGTTGCTCTAAAATATCCACAAACCTTTCTGCATTAAGCTGAAAATAGAAAAGTGGAAGATTGCACAGGCACCCTGTGTTAAGTCTTAAGTCTTCTGCTTTTCAGTCACTTCACATACTTTTTGGAACTTGACCGCAAGTCAAAGACGTTGGGCTTTTAAAAGTCTCTGAAACAGAATCGGACATGTCTTTATTTGCCCTTCTAAGTGTTTCGTACGGCTGTTTTTACGGCTGCTTAAAGGAAATTAACCCTTTTTCTGTCTCTCCCTTCAGCCCCACTTGGCCGTGGGAAGCAACGACTACTACATGTCCATCTATTCTGCAGAGAAGCGGCTCAGATAACACACCAGCATCTATACCCCCCTTCCCCCAACTCGTGACTTCTGACCCTGAGCCTCGATCACTGAGATGTAAAGGATGTTTTTTTTTGGGGGGTTTTCATTTTTTTTGTACATACATTTCACCACAGTGAATGTTCAAGTGATGGCTGCTGACAAAAACTCATGCTACAAACGTCTCTATACATAAATATATATATAATTATTAATATTATGATTGTTTATTCATATTCTTATTATGAGGCTCATGATTGTAGACTTGGCTGTGCTGAGGAGTCTGTGTGTGTATATAATTAGCAGAAGAAGAAGAGGTTCTATTTTAAAGAAGTGCTACCCACGGATCCCCCGCAGCTCCTCGAGCATCACTACCTGAATGAACTTTGACCCGACACCCGCAGAAGCTCACAGTGGGGGTCTCACACACACAAACTGTTGAAACAAAGCGAGCGAAACAGGACGCATGGACTGAACCCACCCACCCCCCCCCCCTGCGCTGGACACTGGTGTGTTTCTGACCTTGTGTCAGAAGCAGACTCACTGCAAAGACATGCAGCTTTACTGATGGACTGTGCTTGTTGTTGTGTGCCAGATGTTACGAGGGAATGTTTTGTCTGTGTTTGTGTTACCATAGCACAGATGTACCCCACCGTGGGCCCCCGCAGGCCCAAAAAGACACCCGACCCCCCCCCCCGGTGTGCCAAACATAATCAGAATCGTCCGCCTCGCCGCTGTGGCTGTAACGTTTTTGTTTTTTTTCTTTTTCGGTTTATTTATGTTTTAATGAAACCTACATCCTGCCCACCCCCACCCCGAGAACACAAGCGCTGTCATCCTCCCCCCCTGGAGGTTGTACGGCCTGCTTACCTGGTCGCCGTGGAAAGCTATAAGGCCCCTCCTGCTTCAGCTCACAGATCCACTCATTTTCAGTTTGCGCCTCTCTAATCGCTTTCGTCAGCAGAGCAGCAGAAAGGTGAATTTTACACCACTCGCTTCCAGGAACGACAGATCGATGTTGTTTCCTCGTCACTCTCTAAACTCTGCTGAACAAATCTCGTCTGAAAAGCGCTAAAGCAAGCTTTTGCATAGCTGCACTGTTCCTGAAGTCCTACCCTCCCGTCTTACTCTGGCCGTATTTAATCGTAATCTATTTATTATTTTGAGCGCCACCTTCCTTTAAGATCACGCGTGTTGGGAGGGTGGGGGGTGTGTTTCATGTCAGCTGCCTGTTTATCCCCACATCAGCGTGTGCTCCAGTCAGCACCCTTGATTTCACTCAGGAATCTGAAGGAACCACCTCAAACAGCTGATCTCAGAGCAGTGAGGACGCTCAGGTTAGTCTCATGTTATGGAGATGAGTGTCACCGCGGTGCGTTTAGGTTCTGTGGTTCGTCTTCTCTGTGCGTGCCCGATCACCAACAACGTGCCTCTTTCCTCTGGGCCACAGCTTTGCCTTCTTAGCTTCTTTTTTTATTTCTGTTTCTGTTCTTGTAATTGATGTTTTTAAGTGCTTCCTTTTTTTGTTCGCCTCGCTTTTTCTCCGACGCGACCCCGCCCTCTCCTGCATCACACGACCCGCAAGTTTGTTTTTTTGTTCTCCCCTGCAAAGGACACGGTTAGGAACCTGCGGCCCTGACCGCCACCCGACTCCACAGCATCTCACGGCTTCAGCCCTTTTTGGTTCACCTCAGCAGGTAACAACTGACCAGAACCACTTTCATCTCTAATTATCCTGCTTTGAGTTTTAATATTTTAGACTTAGGGGGGGAAAGAGACTTTACCATGGTAGTAAGAAAAGAAAAGTGAAAACAATCAGGTTCGTCTCTGTGACTGTAGACGCCTTGACTGACTGTGGTTTATGAGATGAAATCGGTGAAATAAACCAAATACAATACCTTACTTTTGTTTCTGAATAATGTCTAATTATTATGCGCTCTGCTAATTTTAGATTACTAAACAAACTAAAGCTCTTGGGCTTTAGCTTCTTATGAAAATACACCAGCAGTCGGTTTTAGAAAGCTCCTTATAGGTTAGTGGGTAAACATTTGAAATCAATAGATGGTTAATATATTTTACGTGTCAGTATTTGTTAAACATATCAAACCGCTCAGATAAATGTGGTTTGAATTGTTTCTTCACCTGCGTCAGTTTTCCTCAGTCTTTTTTTTTTATCAGTGATTCCATTCAAGCAGTGAAGCTCATACGTAGATTCATTAAACACTGTGATGTAGTTAAAGTGTTTATTTCTGTTAATTTCGATTAATATGGCATGGAGATGATGAAACCCCAAATTTCAGTTTCTAAGAACATTAGAATAATATAAAAAGGATTTTGTTGAGTAACATGGACATATTAAAGAATGTCTTTTTTTTTTAAATCCTTTTATTGTGAATTCTTTTTTTCTGCTCAGATATAAACAAACAAGATACAATATTTTACTTTATATATTACTGAAACGGAGTAGAAAAGATCAAATCATTGTCGGTCCCAAAAAGGGTTTTAGGTGTACAGTTTCCTAACTGAAAAACAAATTTTTCCTATTTTTTTTTTATCTAGAAATAATTTTTAGTCTATTCCCAGCAACAATTACCAGAACATTTTGGAAAACACTTGTGTTTTGCCAATGGGTGTGCCCAGGTGTGGTCATGAGTAAATAGTCACGGGATGTTTGTGGACCTTTTATTTTACTTAATATAGCACCAAACACTCTCCGTTTAAGAAGATAGAAAATTTGTCTTTGAAAATCTCAGCCTTCAAAAATTACAAAAGGTTTCCATCGTCTTCAGCTCCAACTGCAGGAGGGCCAAATTTTTACAATTGTTAAACTGGGTTAGGGGTCCACACCAAATTGTTTCAAGGGCCACAAATGCCTTCCCTATGGATATGCAGGCTATAGGTTATGTAGTGATTGCAATTTCAGAGGAGGTGAGGTGTGCAACCTGTACCAGCGTGATTGACACTGCTAAGATGTTCCTCCTGGCTCTGATTGGTTGTTTCTGTTAATTTTTTCCCGCAGAATATCTGTCTCATATTTTACTCTGTGGAACTATTTTACTCTTTTTTTCTTTTTTTAAAAACATCCATCCATCTATTTTCCAACACACTTATCCCTATTTGGGTCATCAGGGGTTGCTGGTGCCTATCTCCAGCTGTCACTGGGCGAGAGGCGGGGTTCACCCTGGACAGGTCGCCAGTCTGTCGCAGGGCAACACAGAGACAAACAGGACAAACAACAATTCTCACACGCTCACACCTAAGGAGAGTTTAGAGAAGCCAATTAACCTAACAGTCATGTTTTTGGACTGTGAGAGGAAGCAGGAGTACCCGGAGAGAACGCACGCATGCGCAGGGAGAACATGCAAACTCCATGCAGAAAGACCCAGGGGTGTACTCGAACCCAGGACCTTCTTGCTGCAAGGCAACAGTACTACCCACTGCACAGCCTATTTTTAAAACATGACATGATTCATGCTAAAAAAAAACTTCCAAATGTTGGTGAATTAAAACCATTCTGCAAAGAGGAGTCGGCCAAAATCCCTCCATAGTTACTTAAAACAACTCTTGGTGGCAGCTGCTGCCATCAGGAGTGGCACAAGCTACCGAGGTTTAAAAGGCAGTAGCATTTCACATAGAGCGAGGTTGGTTTAGACAAGTGATTGTTTACTCAGGTTGTTTTCAATATTCAAATATGTTTGATAACCAGAAATATTTAATCGTGACCTAAAAGCACAAAGAAGAAATCTGCGACAGGGCAAATACTTCTTACACACCTGTTTTGTTTTCATTATTAAATCTTACCGCATCTTTATGGTGGCCTAGTGGTTAGAGCACAGAGCTTCGGTCCCAGAGGTTCTGAGTTCAGCTCCCACAAGCTGCCATTCTGGGTCCCTGAGCAAGATCCTTAACCCCCAATTGCTCCCCAGGCGCCGCACAGTGGCAGCCCACTGCTCCCCAAGGGGATGGGTTAAGATGCAGAAGTGAATTTCTCCATTGTGAGATCAATAAAGTTCAATTATTATTATTATTATTATTATTATTATGTAGAACCAACCGGTGTGCCTTCCTGGTGCTGTCATTTACTGAGTGAAAGTCCCAAGGCGGTGTTGTTGTCACCCTTTTTATACCTAAACAAAATGGTAACAGGGAGTTTTAAGGGGTAGACTATTGAATATCTCCCTTCCCATACCAACACAGTAGCATTCAACCCTGTAGGTCCCTCTGTTGGCAGAAATATTGTTTTCAATTCTGCAAAGACTTCCTGCTGAATGCTGGGAGACATCCTGGCTCATGAAGCAGCCGAGATGTGAGATAACTAATAATCTGCATCAAGAACTGGGTGGTAGCGGGTGCCAGTTGAGTGGATGCTCTATAGCGACGATCCTTATCGCTTTTGGGACCAAGTGGGAATTATTCTAGGTTTTAAGAAGAGATCCCCTCACGAAGCAACAGATTTGCTGGTTTGGCTGTCAGTATTTAAATCTGGTGAAACTTCTCATATGAATAGAAATGGAGCAAATCTTCAGAGAGTAATAGTATTGTTTAAAGCGTCTCAGAGTAATTGCTGTTTCCTTAAACAAACCAACATTTGACTGCATCGGTGCTGCCTGCCTGCAGGGGTCACAGGTGAAAGATCTGAGCACCGCATGCCCAAGCAGCCACGTAATATTGTGATTAATATTTCTCACGCACACACACATACGTACTGTATGTGGAAGAGAACATTCCACAACTGAAAAGAGTCGGGCGGCGCGAACATCCTGAGGAAACAACACTCACTTCCTGTCAAATTAAGCCAAGTCCATGGCTGCTTGGGCTGATAACCGCCACCGCTGGGCGAGGTGAAGCACCACCTCGGCGTCTGCTCCCACCCACCAGATCCTGGTCCATCCTCGCCATAAACACACACATTAACACACTGTGCCCGTCAGGCCGCCACAGTCTGTGACCCAGTGGACCGCCAGCAGCACCAGGAGCCTTGGAGTTCCTCAGACAGGATGGGCCTCCTGCTACTGCTCACCTCCACGCTGCTGTTCAGCTGTAAGAGCCCTCACCCTCTCGCCCTCTCAGAGAGAAGATGGTTGATCTGACTCTCACTAACCTGATGATCTCTTTTTTTTTTTTTTTCTTTTCTCCAAGCCTTCCACTCGGGGACAGCTTTGAACGCAGGTAAGCAGATTCTGAAACAAATCAGATTTGGACTAAAATTGTCATAGAAACAGACTGAACCATCCATGAGGGATTTCCTCAGCTTGAGCAAAAAGAAAAGTTTAATATTTTGGGTATTTATATTAAGCTTTGAGCGCGGGTTGTTTTCCACTCAAAGCTTTGTGCAAGAAGCAGAAGCACTCCGGTTTGTCGAGTGGAAACAGCCGTGGCCCTTATCAGAGCGTTCTGATCGTTGGGGTCAGCTGCGGTGGAAAAGTTGTGGTGGGAAGTGTTGGGAACCTGTTGGCAAGCAGTGTCACACGCCTCTGGACCTGCTCAGCGGCGGGAGGTGCGACTGCGTTCACGTCAGCCGTAGATACGGATCTGGAAGGCAGCAGGTCCAGTACGGAAGGAAACTTTCTATTTTAGCAGCTCTTTCTTTGTGTGCTCAGGGCTGAACAGGTTCTTCTACACATCTGATTTCCTCATAAATATATTATTGTTTCACATGGCTGATTTCGTCTCTCCGGATCTTTTTTTTTTAAAAGGCAAAGGATATGCTTTTAAAAGTGGAAAATCAAAATTTCACACCGTAAAAGTTCAGCTTGTTTAAATTGAAAAGTTTGAAGATAAAACTCAGAAATCAAATTTTTGTGCCTGTTTCACACAAGCTTGATTAATTAAAAAGTACAATATAGATTTGGGGAAAGTATAAAAAAATATATTTTCAAATGCTTCCATAGTTAAAATGTAATTGGAGAAAATTTTAACAATATTTGCTGTAATTTCATACATATTTTAAGCTATTTGGGTAGTTAATTGGATGAGCATTCTTTTTCAGCAATCAGCTAAATGACCTAAATTGTGTTTTGATCAAATAAATAGTTATTACTCTCGGGGGGGGGGGGGGGGGTCACCTATAAATCCATCCATTATAAAGAAAATGAGTGTGCTCCAAAAAGAGGAAACTATTTTAGTCCAGGGCCCAAAACATTCATCTACAGAAAACTGGCAAGTTATCTCCTCATTCATGTGGGTTGAACTTATTTCCACCTTCTCATTTATTTAACCCAGTATAATCATTCTACCGTATGTACCAGTTACTTCACAATTTCCCATTTTTGCTTTAGAAAAATTATATTCAAAACTAGATATTTACATGGAGGCATTGTTTTACTGTCTGACGTTAAACCAAACGAAACTTTCCTGGTTTTAGGTCTGTTTGGATTAACAAGTATTTATGTTTGCTAAATGCCAAAATAAGACAGATATTTGTTTATTGCCTGTTTACATAAAATAATATCTCTTAATCTGGGATGCCCAGGTGTCACTATATCATGGCTTTGTGAGCTTCTAAAAGGATTATTCACAACATTTTAGTTAAAGGACTTAGACTTTATTGTCATTCAGCTGCACATTTACAATGTACATCTGGGCAATATTCAGTTGCAAGGCTCTGAGCAAAAAAAACACTCCCGATGGAGGGAAGCGCTGTGAAGTACGGCGGTGGCGGTATCATGTTGGGAGCGTATGTTTCTGTAGGAAGGATTGGCGCACTTACCCAAATAGGTGGCACCATAATGAAAGAACGTTATGTGGAAATAATAAGGCAACGTGTCAAGGTACCAGCAAGGAAGTTAAAACTTGGGCAGAAGTGGCTCACGAACAACAAAGTTGATGTTTTGGTGCGATCATCACAGATCCACTGAAACATTGGAGGGTTTTTTGGCTGGAAGCTGAAAAGATTTGTGCGAGCAAGACGGCCCATAAACCTGACCCTGTTACGACAATTCTGTCTGGAGGTAAAATAAGTGAAATATTCCCTCATTCTGGCATTTAGCAAAAAGAGTTAATTTTAGTCATCCTAAATGACCTAACACAGGAAATATTTAGTGTGACGTCAGAAAGCAAATTTCCTGAATTATAAAGATCAGCACACATCTGCCTTGCTGGAATATTTGTTAGTTTTTCCCTTGTCTTTCCCATTTTGAAGAGTGGCTAATAGAAATGACCTATTGTCACGACATCTTTATACCCTAAGGAGACGAGACGGCTTCAATTTTCATTGACAGGTTTATCAACTTAAAGTGAAGTATTAATTTCTGAAATGCCTTAGTTACATGTTCTTTCTAGAGAGAGTAAGGAAAGCCAATGAGTGAGGTACCAGGTTTTTGGTTAAAAGTAATGTCTTTGCATGGACATTTTTATTTCATCACTAAATAAATGGACTCGGATTAAAGATTGTATTTTCTAGAGGGTGTCATTTTGCTACTGGCTTTTTATATATGTGACAAATGCTGCTTTTGGAGACTATTGTTGTTGATTTTGATGAAATACTAAAATGTGTATTTTACATATGTGAATGTTTATTCAGTATACATCATAAATATATTGTTTTATGGAGTGCTGTTTAACAAACTGCCCACCAAGGTAATAAGTTCCAGAAGTAGAGTTTGTTATATTTATTAGAACATCGTAGCCAAAATATGCCGTTGCATTCACTTAGATTGGGGAAAAGCAAATTAGCAAAATTGGATTTTGTGAAGATCCATGAAAGCATGTTAACAAGGTATATTATAGAGCATCTTTAAAATTAAAATCTTTGAAAAAAAAAATACATAAAGAAATACAATACATCAAATAATTGACAGCGTGATGTTTTGTATCTGAATGAAGCTGCTGTGATTCAGGTTCCTCTTGGAAAGCCAGAAGAAAATCTGAGCTCAGCACGTGCCTTGTTTACCGTCATCAGCCCTGTCAGCTCCTGCTGAATGATGCTGGGCGTCGGCCAGAATCGCTGCACTCTGAAATGCTGCTAAGTCCCCCAAGTGATGTTTTTGTTTAACAGAGGGCGCTTCCTGCCTGTTTAAGGTTTGTTTACTGCCCCTCGACGGCCCAGGCTGAGTCACAGCTGCAGCTGTACAAGTGGTCTGGCACACAGAGGCTTTCTGCCTCAAGCTGTCCTTGTCTCTGAATGTGATTTACTCTGCACTTGAAGATGAGCCAGACGTTTGCTAATGCTGGCATTAAAGCAGGAGCAATTCTCACCTGTGAACATCTTGTCTGATATGCAGCCCTGAGGCAGGGTGCTTATCTCGTGTCCATCTTACTTGTGCAGTTTTGGTAGCTGTAATCATCCCTGGGAGGATGGAAAACCATATCTGAAATCAGTTTTTAGTTTATTGTGGATTTTCTTTAATCCTTTAGCCGTAAAAATTATACATACAAACTGAAATGTGCTTACATCGCCACCAATATTTGGATTAATGTCTCTTACAAAGTCAAAACCACATGCTGCTTGTAGTCGGCAAACTATTTTGCAGTACATTGGACAGAGTTGGTGGAGTGTATTTAACACATTGGTTTCCTGGTACGGACACAGCTTTTAAGCTTTTTCCCCAGAGACAAACCTATTTAATGAGGTGTCGAGATCAATCTTTTAGACCAAAGAACACGGTAGCAACTCTCAACCACGGTGGTGGTAGCATCATGCTGTGGGCCTGTCTCTCTGTGAGAGGTACTGGTTCACTGGGAGTGGATTATTTACATTTAAAGACTACTGTACAATTCCTCAATTTTACATCTAACCAACTGCTTGTAGGTTGAAACGTGGACCCGGCTGGGGGATCCAAAAGCACAATGATCCCAAACACACATAAAAATAGATTTGGATCGCATAAGGAAGGTTAACATTAAGCTCCTTGAATGGTTTTGACCTGAATCTTGTTAAAGCTTTTATTGCTCACAGCTTAAAAGGTTGGTGTGTCTAATGAATAATAATAATAATAATAATGCATTTTATTTATAAGCGCCTTTCTCAACACTCAAGGTCACCTTACAGAATCAACAATAAAACACTCAATCCAAATAACATTGAATCAACAAAGAGCAGGAATAAAATGAAAAAGAACAGGAGAAAGGATGGGATCCTTACAATCACATTAAATTAAAGAATTTTATCAAGAGTTTTAATAAACTCAACCAATGCGAGTATAGATCAAATATCCAGACATCCATATTTTTTCACGTGGTTTCCTGAAAACTGACCTGGGAGCATCCAGCCAAATATCAGTGGGGGTGTATATAGATGTTTGGGACTATATGCATTGGTTTCTAAGTAGGTTAGAAAAAAATGACAAAGTATTAAAAATGTTGTTGTTTTAAATAGTTATTAATGTTTTATACTAATTCCACTGTTCACATGTTCCAATAAAAGCTCAAAATAGGGTGCGCTGGTGGCGCAGTGGGAAGCGCGACCCATGTACGGAGGCCTTAGTCCTCGATGTGGTCGACCCGGGTTCCACTCTGACCCGCGGTCCTTTGCCGCATGTCTCTCCCCCCCTTCCTGTCGGCCTACTGTGTTAAAAATGCGAGCCACTAGAGCCGCGAAAAATCTCCAAAAAAAAAGCTCAAAATCAATGAGCTTTATGCTGAGGGTGTAAACTCCTAAGCAGAAATGTTTAGTCTTACTGTGACGCTGACTCACAGGAAGCCAGAATCGCTGACCCATTCCCCCTTCTTGTTGCCGGTACAAATATTTCTTGGTACATTTTTGTCCATTTTCCTCCTAAAAGTAATGATCAGCTCTTTCGTTTGGTTCAGCACTCAAAACCTCCGTAGAAGCAAGATGTAATTCGGACAGATAGGCAGAAAACGTGAAATACTGCCAACTCTAGGACACACCCCTACACCTCTCCTGGAAGCCATGTCATTTCTCAAAATCAGTGTTGTCAAAGTGAGCTTCCCACGTTTGATTAGACTTCTTTAAAGTTACTGTTATTGTTTGCTTCATTCTGATCATTATTCTTCATTTGTCATCCAAGATTTAAAAATAACATCTGTGGACCTGTCCGTCGAGCCCAGCAATGAAGTGTCCCGAGGCACGAATGTGACTCTGAGATGCAAAGGGAAGGTTCTCACCTCCAGGATCGATGCACTGATTCGTGTGTATACCATATCCAAAGATGACATAGTCATCTACAACAAGACAACCAGCTCCTCTGAGGATTTTCTCTACCACCTGCCTGAGGCCAGAGTCTCCAACAACGGCAAATACAGGTGCAGGATGCACATGATGGGAGAGGAGATGGGCAGTCAAGCCGTGACACTCAGTGTGACGGGTGGGTTTGTTTTCAGCTGAAGTTGTGGGTAAAGATGTTCAGATTTTAAATTAACACTCTGGTGTTATTTTCCTGTTTAATTTCCCCCTGCTGTATATTTAAGAAAAAGCTAGCTTTGATGTGATTTGAAGTTCTTTAACATTTAGACGAAGGCGCCTGTCTTTGGTTGAGTCTTCCTCACGTTTCCATGTTGCTCACTGGTTCCCAGGCATGTCGACGCCCATTCTTCAGCTCAGTAAAGCTATTGTCACTGAAGGGGAGGCTGTAAACGCCACATGTTTGGCGCCGGGTGAGACGGGCTCCATTTGGTTCAACTTCTATGATGGCTCCAAAGACGTTGACAAGATAGGGCCGTCCTCCAACCCAGTTATGTTCCGCCCCAAAGGCGTTGGGGACCACGTCATCCGCTGCTCCTACTCCGTCTTCGTCATGCCAGACAAATTCAGCTCCCCGCAAAGCAACGCGGTCAACGTTACAGTTAAAGGTACGTTGGTTTTCCTCGTTGCTCGGCTCCTCCGAGCTGCTTTCCGCCTCATGGTTTCTGGGTTTGCCTCCACAGAGCTTTCCGTGGTGCCAGTCCTGACGATTTCCCCTCAGGATAACGTCTACGAAGGCGACGCTCTCAAGATCACCTGCTCTGTCAATGACGCTATGAAGTATTACCCAGATGCACTCCTCTTATTGAGTCAGGGCGACACACTACTCAGTACGGGAAACACATCCGTCCACGCTAACTGGACAGTGCAAGCAACAGGCCCAAAGCTTATCATTGTATGCCGGTTGTATGTGAGAAGTGCAGAAAAAGTTGAGATGAAGACAGTTTCAGTGACCGGTGAGTAGACGCAGCATGTGTCATCGGACGGAAATCTGTTTTTGTCATTATTCACATTCTGATTGAGACTATGTCAGTAGACTATTTCTCTAAAACCTTTCCACATCTTAGGCTTTGCATTGTTGACAGGGATCGAGGGATAAATATGTTCTCCATCTATCCACAGAGCTGTTCTCGGTGCCCACTCTCCACATGTCTCCATCCGAAGTCTTTCAAGGGGATTCAATTCAGCTGACCTGCACAAGCAAGATACTATCTTATGATAAACTTGGAGGAGAACCCCTTATTTACAGGCTTGAATCTCTCGAGGACAACATGACTCAAGCAAATGGCCTATTTGTTTTCAAGGCCAAGAAAATTGATTTCAACTATACATGTACAGTTGTTGCAAAGGGCATCAAGAAGAAGAGTAATGTGCTGGCTATTAACCCAAAAGGTGAGTACACCTATTGATGTGATCTTGTTTTAAAAAAGAAAACATATCCCCTTTGGTCTTGTGTATTTTTATATATTCTGTGCTTCAGGGCGTGTTCTCAGCTTCCAACCCAGGTTCTATCTGATAGTGACCTACTTTTATCATAGACAGTGATCCGGTAGATACCGTGGTGTTTGGTTTTGTACGGCATAGGTTCAGTTTGAAATGATTTTCTAATCTGGTGAAGGCTGGATGACTCATAAATTAAAACCACATAATTGATTGAGGATCTGATAACAAAACTCAAAACACAGTTTGCATGTTACTTAGATAAATCTGTTTCCTCTGGTTCGGAAATACATTTTGTTTTACAGTTATCAATATTTAATCTCCATTTACGCATATTTGCAGCTTCTTCAAATCTCTAGAGTTTGAAGGCCGTCCTGCCATCATTTTGGTCTTTATTTTCCAGAATAGGGTCTGGATGGGATTCACTTCTCAAGCTCTTCCTTGACCATTATGAACACCTGCATTGTTTGTTAACTGTGCCAAGAAGAAAAATAAAATCCACCCACTGAGAGGTTCAATGGTACTTATACCAGGTTTTGGTGCAGGAGGTTTAATGTTTCCTAATAGGGCTGTACAATATAAGGAAAGAAAGCATGCAATAGTGAATGTTGCGATAGTGATATTGTTTGCAATTAATGATAGATTAGTAAACAATATTAATATCGTTCTGCTTTGGGTTCAAAGTAAACATAATCCCCAGATAATGAGTCTATCCAGCTTCTGAAAAAAATGTAATTAATTATTTACATAGCCGCAAAAAAGGTTTAATGGGAAAAGTTGCTTCTGGATGATGCCTGGTGTTTTGGCTTTGAAACAACTTAGTTGTATTTTATCACTTACTTGAACAGCGGAATAACAATACATTTGTGATGAATACTGCAGCCCTATTTTCTCAAAGTTTTCTTGTATTTTTCTTTTTTTTGTTCATTTTTAACAAGGACTCTTGGCCCAGTGATTTCACTCCCACCACATTATTTGACAGCGAGGTCTGATTCTTTTCAGTAAAATGCACTCTCATCCGTTCTGAAATTCACCATTAACGGTGGTTAATTGCTCTCATTGTTATTTTTGAAAAAAATGTATATCTATCATTCTAATGGGGTAAATGTTGTGCTGCTATCACATTATTAGAAACACAATAGATAGCATACATTTGAGGAGAAAATAAAACGGGAAAACATCATTAGTCTTAAGACTTGGCTTAGACATGTTGCTCAAAAGCACAGGGACTAACATCTCTGCTGTGAAGTTGCTAAACCCCACTTGAGGGTCTGTTTGAGAGGCTGGCTCCAGCATTTACTGTGATGGAGCATCCCCAAACATTTTTGCTGGAAGACAATCGGACCTTCCACCAAAACAATAACAGGAAATACACAGCCCTGTGGATGTCGGGGTTAGAATGACTGCAAGTAAGCCTTGTAATCTCGTAAAGACCTGTTCTCTGCAGCAGAAGAGATCAGATCCAAAGTCCCAGCAGGAAGATGTTGGCAGATAAGTGGACATCTGCGACTGGAAATAAATCTTTAGCCTTTGATTACAAAACATTGTGTGAATGAATTGTTTTGAAAATTGTATCAATAAACTCTATCTGTAGTGTTTTTTTGTGTCTAAGCACAACAAATCTGCTCATCAGTAAATCTGGAAACAAAGAAATAATTCGGGGCTCCAGGGTTTTATTTATAGGATTCGCAGTCCTTTCATATATAACTATTATATTCTTTCTTGTACACAAGTGGAAATTTGAATTTGGCTTCAGATGGTGGTTAAAAACATAACAGCACAACTCAATAATTGTCACAAAGCACAAAAGGTCACAATCAAAAAACAGGGACCCCTTAAGTCTGAATGATGTTCAACAGTTGAGCAACATTAATGCTACCCCAATAAAAGATTTCTTATAAACTTTCTTGGTTGCTCTTAATGGGTTCATGAATTGTATTTTGGTCATTCTTGCAGCATAAAAATAGATTCAGTGTTTTTAAATTGGATTAACTTTGATAGTGCATTTCGAAAACTGTAACCTAATAATTACAATTACTGCGGGATGATCTTGAAATTATGTACGTATGGTTGACTCTCTTTATTTGATTGGAATGCTGTTTTGACACACATTTGATATAAGTTGGATCTCTGTCTTGTAACGCACCTTGTGATGGCGTGTTGTGATAAATACACAAAAATGTAATTAAACCTTTTTGCTTAGCTAAGAACAATGCGATTAGAAGTTAGTGTAATTTTGATAATACACAGGCGAGGCAGCTGCAAATTTAGAAAAGAATTATCACAGATAAAGCATAAGCTACACAAGAGAACCTCTAATTTTATTGCGCTGTTTCCTTATATTTTTGTTTACTAGAGTAAAGCTTTTGAATTGATCCCTGCAACCATTTTGTTTTTCTGCCTCTCCTCTCCTTAGTTCCTGTCTCGGCTCCAAAGATCTCGGTCCATGGCAGTGCAATCCTCGGGAGGGAACTTGAAATCTCCTGTCTGTCGGAAACAGGCACTCCACCCATTACCTACACCCTATGGAAGAATAATAAACAAAACAAAGCTGTCAGAGTTCAGGAGTTCCACAAACCTGCTAAGTTTACTGTGTTGGTCAGTGAACCTGGACAACTACACGAGTACTTTTGCAGGGCAAGTAATGGCAACAGGGAGCCCGAATTAAGTGAAAAACTCCGCACAGCTGTCATTGGTAAATATCTAAATCTGACTAAAAGAAAATTACATTTATTTAATTAATATCTCGGATTGTTTCGTGTGGAAACCCACTTGCTTTGCAAAATGTGCTCAGGGCAAGAATTGATTCCACTCTTTAATGTTGAATGGGTCTAAACACGTTTTAAATTAGATAAAAAAATAATTCCTTTATTGTCGCGCAATGGGGAAATTCGGGTGTGACAGTGGCAAACACACATACAGTTACGCAACTATTAGCAATGAAAGGAAGAAGAGAAAATGACAACCCAGTCTAATCTAATTTTAGCTCTAAAGAAACACCAAGAGTGGAAGACAAAAGCAAATACCAAAGTAGATTTTGCACAGTGGAAAATATTTAACAGTGGAAAAGACTATTTACATAACCCACGATAATATGATATGTGTAGTGCAGTGCAGCAGCCTCACGAAGTATCTAAGGTGTGTGCAACTTTACCTTTGCATCTGGGGAACAGTGTAAAATTTTACCCTACTATGTGTCATGTCTTTTTTTAGATGTTTGACCCACATGCAGATCACACCAGGAGACCAAAGCAGCTTTAGATGTTTATTAGCGCACTAAGACCGTGAGATCACAAATAATTTGCTCGACTGAGCGATGCCAACGGGAAAAACGGGTGGAGTGCTCGGAGATCTGTGGATGAGAGGTGAAATGTTAGGTGAAGGTTTAACTCGACAACGTTTAACCTGACGATAGTGAAAAGCTTACCGCGAAGTGCAGTAACCGAGCCGGGGGGATTGGAGTGGAGAGCACGGCCCAGCGAACTACCTCCAGCAGCTGACTGAGTGACAGGTGGGCGGTCCGGAGGAACCGAGAGGGATCCGAGCAGCAGCGGCGGGAGGAGTGATCCAAGGACAACTGAAGGAACCAGGTAGTCCAGTGGGAGAGGGTCCTCAGCCCGGCTTGGTAATACCAAGGGAGCGTCGGGTCGTTATCTTGGGCACGAAGAAGGATCTGAAGTGGGATCCAGAGAGAGGTTTGACAGGGACTTGACTTGAGGACGTCTGAACTCGGGAGACACTTGAGAGGTTCCAAGGACGAGAGACAAACCTGAAGCACAGGAGACAAGAGTTAATCGATGGAACGAGAGAACTGTCAAGGGACAGCGGCCAATTCAGCGTACCACACAGGTTAACACTCTGGCGTCCTTCAGCTGTTTAAACGCAGTTCTTATAGCGCTGCCGCACGCTGCTGAACAGGCCACAGGTGTGTGTTCCCGCCCACCTGTCAACTCAAGTCACCTGCGAAACGGAGAGAGAAGGGAAAAAAGCAGCGCCGGCGGAGAACAGCACGGCTCAGTCTGCTGAGCCCTGACATTATGATTCTGCATTTACTGGTGAAATAAGTGTTTCTGGTTCCCTGATGACAAAAAAAAAAAAAAGAAATAGTTTGGGCCTCACTTTCAGTGTGTATGTCCAGAACATTTTCTTTTTGTTTCTATTTAATTTCACGGTTTTGGATAACTTGTGTGTCCATTAAATGAAAAGAATAGAAGTTGTAAGGCAACAAAGCTTGATGGGGTTGATTCGTTTTATAAGTCAGAGGATTTATACAAATGTTTATAGATTGTCTTTTCTTTTGACACCCCAATACATTTTGAAGACTAACCTTTCCTTGTTTTTTGGTTTTTTTGCCCGCAGTGCCTATGACCGAAGCGTATCTGATGGTCCTTCCTACCTCAGGCGATATCTCGGAGGGGCATTCTGTCACCCTTATTTGTTCTTTCACTGGCACGCCACCTGTAACAGTTGGGTGGTACCGGGATAGCGATTCAAATGCCTTGAATCTCACAACCACAAAAATTAACACCACAAGCTACACATTCATTCTGTCTAAAAAGCACAGCGACAAGTACTACTGCAAGGCTCAGAACCGCGCCAACTCTGTTGAAAGCAACAGAGTTGAGCTAGAAGGTAAGACTGATTTTGACTAAATATCTGTAAACCAGATCTTTCTTTCTCATTCTGTCACCTTTATGCTTCAAAAGTAAAACTTGGTGCTGTGTATTTAGCCTGATCTGTTAGTGTTACTTACCTTTTAGTGAATACAACGGATTATGAGATCTTTGTCAATGTGTTTTAATATAGAGTAATGTAATCATCTTCCAGTGTTCATTTGTCTTCATGGGACAACTGCACAATTTTAAAATCAGCATTACCTTTGTATGGAAACTTTAGTTCTGCTTTACCCATCTACCAGATGAGAAAACCTTCACATTCCTGTTCCACCTCACAAACCAACACACACTTGCTTTGTAAACGATCTGTTAGTGAATCCCACGCAGAATAGGAAAAAGTAGCCATCTTTGTTACAAGAGAAAGAGAAATGCCAACACCGAACACTGAACTCCCCAGTATCTACAACTTGGTCCTCCAACCAGGCCATACCATGCATAAATATGGACTTCCAAAAAATACACAAAGGAGTGCCATTCAAATTCTGGCTCCGCTATTTGGAAACACTCCACACCACATAAAAAACACTACAGACTTCATTTCCAAAATCCGACAGCTGAGACCGGCACCAGGGGAAACCATTGTTTCCTTTGATGTCACCTCACTTTTCACTGGCATTCCGACATCAGAGGCAGTGAACATTGTCAGGATTCAGCTGGAATATGATGCATCACTAAAAGATAGAACCAATTTAACACCAAACCAGATTTGTGACTTGTTGGACCTCTGTCTCTCAACCCCATATTTCAAGTACAGGGAGAGCTTTTACAGGCAGAAGCATGGTTATGCCATGGGCTCCCCAGTGTCACCCATTGTGGCTAATTTGTACATGGAGGAGGTAGAGAGCAGGGCATTCAGTGCTTACAAGGGAACACCACCAACTGGCTTAGATAAGTTGACAACAATGGGTCAAAATCCAAACCAAAGAAGTTGAGGTATTGAACAACAACATCAACTCAGGGGACAGCAACGTCAGGTTTACCAGAGAGAATGCCAAGAACAACATGTTGGCTTCTCTGGACTGTGCTGTACACATTGAGGAAGATGGGAGTCTCGAAACAGGTTTAGCAGAAGCCCAAACACACAGACCAATATCTGCATTTTGATTCAAATCACCCTCTGGAGCACAAACACTCTGTTATCAGATTTCTGAGTCATCGGGCTGACATTGTTCCCCCTGCCACAGAGGAGAAACAAAAAGAACACACCCACGTCAGGAAATCACTTTAAGCCTGTGGTTATCCAAACTGGGCATTTTTCAAATCGGCCAACAAAGCTGGAAGAAAAAACAACACTGCGTTGAACACAGAGGGCTAGATTCAGCTGTCCACTGGTACCTCAAGAACAAAGGACACACTTTTGGCAACAATGATGTTCAGATTTTAGATAGAGGGAACAGAGGGGTGAAAGAAGCCATTTCGGTCAACAGAGAAAAGTCATCACTAATTAGAAGTGGAGGATTGCACGTCCAACTCCCCAGTGATTACAGCTCGGTCCTCCAACACATCCCTAACAGATTACATCAGCAGTCTCATCATGATTCAGGTGACCAAGTACTCCCCTCACACCAAGCGATGGCTTCTAACCACCCAGAATTGTGAAGGGTGGGTCATTGATTTGCATCTGACTGAGGTTGCCCCTAGGAGGATGGGCCTCCATGTCCTTAAAAACAGCAGTGCACCAACTACAGGTTGCCCAAGTGTGAGCCACCAGAACTGACAAAGACTCCTTGATGTCGAAATGTTTTCAGAAAGAACTGAGCGAATGTCCTGTTTTTCCTAAGGCTGTTTGCTGTTACCAGGACCCGGTTAACTGAGAATGTGCAAAGACATGAACAAGTGATTAATTTCTTGTTAGTCTACCCAGCTTGTTGAAAAGAAAATAGTTATGGTTTTGTAAGCTTTTTCAGCCTGATGATGCTTGTTTTTATGCTCCCTAAACTCTTATTTTTGCTGCAATGCTCTCCAATTAACATTTAGGCCCTGTTCACACGACAATGTATTGTGGTGAAAACGGAGCAGTTTCTACTGTTTATTTACACAACAATGGCAAATGTTTTCTCTGACGACGGCACGAGTTCCACAGTGTAATGGTTTGAAGACGACCGTTTCAAACCGTTTCCGTTGTCATGTAAACAGGAACAGATGTTTTTCTTACAGGGACTACCTGGCTCTTCTGAATATATGCATGGCTAGGCACGGCTATAATTCAAAAGTTACCTTAAGTAACAGTTGAACCTCGTCGTCTGTCCATAGGAAAACTTTGTTCTCCGTCATCTCGAACATTTATGAATTGCGACAGCTTTTAGACAGTACGCTCATGTTGAGTTTCAAAGAACATTTGAAAGAACCACACACTTGTGGTGTGATGTGGGAATTAAACTATTTTCAAGTTTCTGAACAGAGATTTTAATTAGAGCCTAGTCACATGTTACCAGAAATGGGTAAAAAAAACTCCTGATTTCATTGGGTTATTGATTTGTATACAGGGGCTAAGTCTACACTTAACTTAACCACCATTAATGTTTGAGCAAATCTGATGGCATATATGCAGAAATATGGAAACCTATACATAGACTGCAAACCACCCATCTCTTTAATCAATAAAATAACCAGAAGACTTGATATTAATTAATTTCCCTCACATCCTTATTTATTCTCCCCCATCTAGACTTGCTTTTTACTGTTTTAGTTCCTCACTGTCCCTTTGTCTTTTGTGTCCCTCTTTACAGTCGGCATGGCGAAGTGGAAGAAATTACTGATTTCTGGGACCATAATACTGGTGGTGTCCTCAGTGGTGATGGTGGGCTGTGTGCTGTTCATCAGATCCAGGAGAGGTAGACACACCTACAGTCCTCCTGAAACCCAAGCCTCTCATGTCTTTAGATGAAAACCAGCCCTCCTCCTCCTGTTGCACCTCCCTCTCTTCTGACTTATCCTTTCTTATTGTAGGTGAAAGAAAACCATCCGCTGAATTATCAGTGTGAGTTGGCTTCGACTTTTTTGTTGGTCCTGAATGTGCTAGATGTCTTAGGAACTGGTGAAGGGTGTTTAGATTTATCAGGCGATTGAGAGGCTGTTGTAGAGTTCGGATTTAGCTGGTTATAGACTTTAAGGAAGTGTTTGTTGTGTTTTGCATGTTTGTAGATAAACATCCTTTTTCTTTTTATATTTATTTCATGTTCAGGTAATTATTAATGGTTATGGGGCTCCAAAAGGGACACAACAATTGATTTAAGTTTGAAAACATACAGTCCTAAATCCTTTTATGTAGGCCTATCGAATAAATAATTGTTAAAGTAATATGTCATATGTCTATGCTGCAGTGTATCATAAATGCATTGCTTTGTAGTGAAATGAACGACTTAAAGACATAATTGTTCTGAGTTAGTTAAGTGCATGTTGGCTGGGTCTGCTCCGGTCTATTTTCTGGGTTCATCCCGCTTGACTCGTGTTTTAAATCTAATCTGGTCTGTTGATGGTCTAAAATTATAAATTGGATCCACATGACAGATACCATGAAATGATTAGTTAAGCAATAATAACAACAACAACAACAACAGCAATAATAATAATTATATTATTATTATTATTATTATTATTATTATTACACACCAATGCCTGTCCTAAAGACACAAATTGTTTTTCTTTTATTTTGAGATTTACTTACTGGATGATCAGACTTTTACTTTCATTGATATGTTTCTGTGACTTTAATGTTTGGTATATGTTGATGTTAACCAGACCATTGCTGACTAAATGTCAGTCAAAGAAAACAAGGATTTGGTTTGATGGCTGGCTGCTATAGTGCAATAGTATAAAATAAAATAAATAGTTTTCACATTGTAAACATGGAATGCTGGTTTTAAAGTTGCTGCGGATGGATGCTCTTACTGAGCCAGGTCCTGTTTCAGGTCTGAGATTGGTTCCTTATTTTTAAGTCATATTTATCTTTTGGCATTTTTTTCGTGATTTTCTTTGTTCAAATTAGTTCATTTAGAATAAAGGTAGATTAATATCGATGCAATTTTGGTCCAAAATTTTGCATAATTGAATAATTTGCACCTGGAAAATAACTGTTACAAACATGGATGTTAACCACAATCACAATGTCTACAACATGCAAAACATCTGGTGCATTTGCTTCACCATTTATCTGAAGTTAATGTTTTTTCTGATCTTCACGTTTGCCTGTAGTTTGACTTTATTCTCACCATTTCTCAGAAAGCCTGCAAGCCCTAAATCAGATGACTCTTTAACAGTGACTCTAACTCACGGCACAGAGGTTTATAATGCAGCCACAGGTAGCTTGGGTTTTTTTCTTTCTCCTTGTGTGTCACTTACAGGCGTCTGTCAGCTTTTATCATCTAACAACCTTCATCCCAGTTTTAACACTCGTCACACACTGTCTTGTTGTAACATCTTAACTCTCAACAATAATCAATGCTCTGGTGTGCATACAGAAGTCTGACCAAGGTGACCATGTTGTTGCCTCTACTTTCTTCAAGCTGTACAACTCCTGTTTTTTGTACATGTACATTATGTTTATCATTGATGACAAAATTATTAGCCCCCAACACGGTTCAAATATATCACAAAATATTTCTGAGTTCCTTTAACAGAGCAAGGACTTTTCAAGACAGAGTCTCTCACCACACTAGCTCTCTTTAAAAGGCATAAATTCTTTGAATTTGAAAACAATAATAGGATCATTTCAGGAAAAAGGCTAAATTAACCAGGGTCAGTATTATTAGTCCCAATAAAGACTGGCCTTTTGATAGCCATTGGACCAACCACTATTGTGCTTTGAAATGCTTTAACCTTGTGATGTTCAGATAAAAACTGAGGGTAATCCCCTAGTTTGCACACTGTACTAATTTGTCATTATGGGTTTCAGCTCCTATTTAGGACGCCGAAAACAGGAAATGCCGGAAAAAAACAGACATAAATTTAGGGAAAAATTATTGCTGCTCACCAACCAGCAGAAGGATAAACAGTTATTACAGAGTTTCACAGGGTCAGCAAGTGGAGCAAGACATATCATCAAGTAATAGAGAGCTAAACATCACAGAACAAACCGGGCAGAGGTAAGGAAGCGAAAGGTTTCAGAGACTATAGAAGAAAAAAAAATAGATATTTTGTGTTCTGTGTTGAACACAGAGCAGCTGCCGAGTCAGGAATTACAGTCATCAAGAAGACCATCACCAGAGTTCTGCACAGCAATGGATGGGGAAAGAACCCCACTTCTTTATAAGAGACAGTTCCAGCCAGGCTTTTGATAAGGACAACCTGAAGCATGGATATGCCTACTAAAAGCACGTTCTGTGGTTAGACTGGGTGACACTAAAGTTCTTTGGCCATAGAGACTTTGCGGATGGTTGAAGGGAGAACGGAGAGGCCTATAACCCAAAGAACACTGCCCACTGAGAAACACGGTGGTGGGAGTATAATGCTGTGGGAGAGCTTTAGGGCAACGGCACCTTAGAACCTCATCAAGATGGAGGAATGAGCATAAATTAAGTTTTGGAAAGAAAAACCTGAAGCAGTCAGCAGCAAAACATACATTAGTCCTGGTGAAGCGCTACCTCCAGAAGACTGAAGTGAACATTAATGACTGATATTTAAAAAGCTCCAATCCCATAACAACTGTGGGATAATCTGAGGACAAAGGTTCATTTCAGAACAGTGACTGACAGATAATGGGCTGGGTTTCCTCACAAGCCACAACAAATGACTCCAGGCTGTTATCAAGTAAAAAAAAATAAATAGAGATGACTAATAGCATCAAGGGAATACTTATAAGAAATTTAAAATAATGTGAATATGCTCCCCCCTCCCAAAAAAAAAAAAAACACGAGGTTTGAAAATGCAGAGCTCTGTTTATCCGCACTTGGGAAATACTTTCTAAAAGATACATTTATTGGAAGGGATGTGGAGGGTGGGGTCTAATAAATTTTGTCTTAAAATGTATAACTCATCTTTCTTTTTCTTTTGCATGTCATTTATGTCTACGCATGAGTCCGTAGGACGCAGCTTGTTTATAGTGTATCTGCTGGAGGCGAAGGTACTTTTATCTCATTTTCTGCAACCTGCTTAGAGCAGCCATTATCCTCTTGTTCCAGACGCAGCGTCGTTCTATGATGACAAGGGGGGGAGAGAGGCCAATGGGACGCGAGGTAGCGTTGCATCGCTTCCTGCAGACGTCAGCAACAGGAGCAGCTACAATATCCCTGTCACAGTGTAGCAACAACACACAATATCCTTGAGGAAAATCAAACTCTGAAAAACTTATGAGGCAAAACCCAAGAAGCAATAATCCTGTTTATGACGTTTTGAAAGATTTGGACTCCCATCTTTTCTCTGTAAAACCGAGGGGCTCTTTTTGTTTTTATTATTTTTAATGACACGAAATAAATCAGGACCCACTGCTCCCTCTCCCCGCCTCCTGCAGTCTTTATCTTAACAATCTGTTTTTGGCCTTTGTGTCTGTGTTCTGTGCAACTGCATGCCTGTTTCATGTTTCATCTGTTCATCTAACCTGCATTAAGTAAACCTAATGACACCGACTTGTACATAGTATCACAGGAAATGTGTGTATATAATTTTGGTTGATCTCCCAACTGATGATTGATTGATGGAGCGGTTCTGTAGAATAAAGGTTTTTGTGTTATTTAGAAGTGTGCCTGAGCCCTTCATTCATTTTGCTCCTGCTTTTTAACTGCAGCTGAATTATTATAATTTGTTATTAAAGAGTTACGGTCAGAAATTTACACACACTCATTATGGACATTAATGTCATATAAATGTTAGGGCTTTTAATGATGCAATTTTAGTCATTCTTCAGTCATTCAGCTTGGAACAATCATAAAACATATAATCTCAATTATTTTTAAAAACATGAGTTAAAATTGTGTTTTTTCTGTTATCCACACATGGATGAAATCACACAAACAGACTCAAACATGTTCTACATAAATCAAGTAATTCAATGGGTTAAATGTTCGTTAGAGAGCTGCACCTCAACCTCTTTTGGTTGACTTCAAGTTTCTGGTATAATTGTGGCTGAATTCTTTTGTGCAAGCCTTCCAAAGCTATTTTTGATTAGGCCTCTGAAACATACCTAAGTGTAAATTGAATTTCCCTCTCAGATAAAATGGAGGCTATAGTTGGGATGATTAAAAACAACAGAACTACCAGGACTCAAGCCTGTCAGGAACTAGAAATCCAGTCTCACTTTCCACAGTCAGTCCAGACTAGGAGGGGGCCACTTAGACTGTGGCCATGGCGGCAACACGTGTAACTGTCCCCATGGATAAGATAGAGGAATTATGTTGGTGAAGATTCTCAGTCATCCAGGTCATGATCAATCCAAAAAAAGTAACAAATAAAAATAAAAAGTCCAGTTGTTTTATTTTTTAACCTTTTTTGGATAGAGGAATTATGTTTGGAGTGGTCAAAGTGAGGCTTTCAAACCTAACAACTCCGCACCAGCTGTCAAGCATGGCCGTGGTTGTGTCGAGATGTGGGGTTGTTTTGCTGCTCATGGTACCGGTGCTTTACCTCATATCATCAGCCTGATGGTTGAAACTAGGACAGATTTGAGCGTTCTAACAGGACAATTAATCCCAAACATTTGAAAGTGACGTTGTGATGGAGAAGCTGTCATTAAGCTTCTGGAATGGCCTTTGATCTAAACTTAATCAATAATATGCTACTTATACATAAAACCAGGCCTGTGGCAGGAAAACAACCAATTTAAATGAGCTTTAACAATGTGGCACCTTTAATAAATCGGACGAGGGTCAAATAAACAGATATCCATAATGGCTACAAAAAAGTACATGGTTTCTCTGCAAATTATTTATATTTAAAATCAGTGAGGGTCCATGTACTGCATGTAAGTGAGCTCTATCTATGTATAATTTTGTCCCTGTGTGGATGAGAGAGAAACCAAGATAAATTCACATTTTTGCACCTTCTTTAATTAAATAATTGAAGCTATCAGGCAGCCCTGAAAGAAGACTTATTCATATGCATCATTAAAAGCTGATAATTTACATTCAAGCCAATGATGAGTGCATGTAAACTGTAAACAGAACTGATTGACACTTTAGATATGACCTTGCAGGCTTTGGTTTTTTGTGTTTGCTTGTGTCAAAATCCTGAGGCAAGAATAACCACATACCATGAAGTCTGTTCATTTCCTGAAAACTGAATGCTCTGCAGAGACTTCCTTGAAACGTTGAAACAATGGAGTCTCTGAGTTGCTTCCTATGCTGGCATGGAGAGGTCTGCTGTGGGGATGATTGTGTTGATCGCGCTGGTGGTATTTTGGCGGGAGGGGTGTGTTTTGTTTCAGGCAAGGCAAGTTTTAATGAATGCAGCAGAGGCAGGAAATTATTCACATAACGCTCGGCTGAGCTGCGTGTGGGATTACATTACCAACTGGAAAGTTGTTTTGTGCCAGGATCTGCTGTGCAGTCGCTCTAGAATTAACAGCCTATTGTGAACAATTCAGCGGAGAGTATCTGTGTACACCAGTTAAGGATGTAAAAGTTGGGTACATTGCTGCAATGTACCCAACCTGGAGAGTCATAATGACATGAAGTAATGTTACTTCCTGCTTTTGACAAAGAGTTTAACAAATGTTGCATTATTTTTAAATCACTTAAATAAATGTACCATAGTATATACAGTTCTGTATGGTTAATCTAGTACAATAAATAAATTTTTCCATTTTCAAAATTATGTAATTTGATTTTATTTTGTTCTAATTAAGTATGGAATTGGCTTGAGATTTGGTTGGGTTTGTTTCAATGAATAAAATAAGCAGGCATAGCTGACGGACGGATGTATAGATGAATAGATCATACAACAATTTAGCTACTTAGAAACAGTCAATGTTGACTTTTAGACATTTATTTTATAAGTCTATGCCTGCATTTGAAAATGAAACATTTTTTTTCAATACTTTGGAGTTCTTTAGAAAGCTAGACAACCTATCTTACCAGACGTACTTGCAGTATGCTTTTCTATTGGGAAAACCTCCTCTCATCAACCAAGACTCCTCCCACTTACATTTCATTGAACAAATAAAGTTTCAGTTCATTGGTAGATACAAACAGCCATTTGGACGTCAAGAAAGGAAAAAACAGTACAATTTACTTATATAGTTACAAACTCACAAAAAACATAAGAATCACAAGAATATGAACCACACAACTAAGAAAAACAAGTAGCCTACATTTATAAATTCATTCAGTTTACATTTCTTCATTATCAATTTAAAAGCTTTCAAAGATATTAAATCTGTTGATTTCCAGTCATCCTACAACATCTTCCATGCAAATGGTGCAGAATAAACTAAAGGTTTTTGTACCGTTAACAGTACTGACAAATGGAACCGAAAGCAACAGAAAGTCACAGAAATACTAATGAATCAGAATCAGACATACTTTAATAATCCCAGAGGGAAATTAATGGTACCTTTCTCTGCAATTAGGCTACATATGTGCGAATGCATAAGTTCAAATATGGCTTTATACTGTATATTAAACAAGCCAGTGAATGTTCCTCCTAGTGGCCAGAGCTTGCGATTCCACACGAGAATATAACTCACAGTGATGTCAGGGCTTTACAGTCAGTTAGTGATGAACGTGAGGGCAGTGCGAAGATGGTGAACAGAAGCATTCACATATAACTAGTAAATAAATAAAATGTTGCAGCTTCAAGCCATTTTTTTACATTAAAAGAAAAACAAAACTTATTATGAAGTAAAAAAACAAATGGTGTCCTCATCTTCATCACAAGTTTCTCCACAGTGGGTTTAGAAGTGAGGGAGTCATCAATCAAGACACCATTACTTCTGTTTCATCTCCCTCCTGAGCGGTCACTGACGGTGCCGCTTGCAATTGATTTCTGGATTTGGAAAACAGCATGGGTTTTGACTTGTCTGCATTAAGAATGAGCTTCAAACTTAAAATGAATTCTGGGTTATTTCAAAAGCTTTTGGCAGTGAATCAATGGCCTGAACAAGAGCTGATGCACAACAGTAAATAACTGTGTCATCAGCATAAGATGCAAATTGGCATCTGACACATTCAGACTCAGATCCCTTGTATAGACAATGAATAAGAGGGGAAGAAGTAATGAACCTTGTTGCACTCCCTGGAGAACAGTAACATGTTCAGAAAAAAGACAATCCCATTTCATCCACTGAGTTATGTTGTTTAGGTAATTTGTAACCGACTGCTTTTCTGAAAGCGCTGAATGTAGAAGTTTAAGCTTTAAAATCATATGGTTGACAGCATTAAAGACTTTAGATAAATCTAGAAAAGTTATTCACAATGTTGTTTCTTGTCAAGCTCATTGAACTGACGTTCTGCTAAAATAGTACTAGAATCTAAAACTCTTTTATTTCCTCAATAACAAGAATTATAGAAAATGCTGATAGATGGATGGATATTTGTCTAAAATTAATTAAGATTTCTGGATCATCACCCTTTTATAAAGCCAGAATAAATGCTGTCTTCCATACAGGGGAATGTAAGGTTAAAAAGGAGCCAATTTCAAAAGGTATGGATAAATTGAATCAGGAGCAGAAGATTTTCTAGAATCTAAACCTTTAAAGGCTTTCTGAACTTCCTGAATAGAGAAAGGAACAAAATTAAAAGGCTAACAAAGTCAAACAAAGAACCTTAACATATAAAGAGCTTCTTAAAACAATTTAATACCTCCAATCTGTCCTAAACAGGAACAGAATCATTTAAAACATGAGGGTAAAACCTGAGAGCGTTTACTTGTTAATAGGGATTTAATAGCTTTCTAAAACATATGTGTGTTACTAAGATTTTCAGTGGAAACTGGTAACAAATTATCTGGTTTGGCTTTCTTGATAAGAGAACTAAATCTTTTTTTAGTTGTCTGAAAACAAGCCAGTCATGGGTGAAACCTGTTTTCCTTGCTTTGGCCAAAGTCAGATTCTTACACTGATAAAATAAATCTGACAAGTATAAGTAGATTCATAGCTTTTCCTACATCTCTTTAGTGGTCATGTTTATAAACTATTTGCATTAAACCATCCCTAAAAAAAAAGCCTACGCTAATCCACATCTGGGATCAGTTCTAATTTTTCCCAGCTATAATCAGAAAAATCATGAGGAAAAACTTGTTGACCTTAGTATTTGTCACTGCTGCAATAACACAATGATCACTGATGTTGATGCAAAAAACACCCAGGGATGTAAACCTATGAGGGACATTTGTTAAATGAACCAATCAAAGTGGACCTCTCAGGGTTTAATGTTTAAAGATGATTTGATCAAAACTGCGTAAGATAAATTAAATCACTGGAATAATTAAAAAATCAGAAACTAGTTGTAGCCAATCCCAATTAAAATAACCAGCCAAAATAAGTTCCTTATAATTTAACTGAGACAAAAGACTGATGATTCCTTCATGGCAGATAGAGGCGTGTAGCACCCAACCACACTTATGGTGAATGACTTTTATTTGTGTAGCTAGTCAAATGACTGAAAAGTTCTTTACACTACAGTCAGTCTTTCACCCATCCACACACACATTCACACCCTGTCAGTGAGCTATGTTAGTAGCCACAGCTGTCCTGGGGCCCACTGACCACCGGCAGCAGGCAATTCAGGTGAAATGTCTTGCCCAAGGACACAACAACTGAAGCGGTCGAACCGGCAACCTGCCAATTGCAGGACAAACTCCCTAGTTCCTGCTCCACTGTTGCCCCAGTTATAGCAAACTCCTTAGAAATCTTCCCATGCTTGTTGATGGGTTCAGTGAGAACCATCTTGGAATGAAATTTCTGATTTGACAAAAATCACAACTCCAACATTTTTTTGGGGGGGTCTTTCAGTACCTTTGTGAGTCTCATAATTAGTGAAATGAACTCCACCTGTGGGTAATCTAAGCGCCACATGATCTGTTTGTAGGAACACACATTTTTCTGAAAGGCCACAGAGGGTGCAACACCCCTAAGCAAGAGATATCACGCCATGAAGACCAAGGAGCTCAATACATCCCAAAGAACACCATCCCCACAGTGAGACACGGTGGTGGTAGAATTGTGCTGTGGGGATATTTTTCAGCAGTAAGGATTGGGAGTCGAGAGAAAGATGGATGGTACTAAATACAGGGACATATATATATATATATATATTAAAGCGCTTTACACTACTGTCAGTCATCCACCCATATTTTTGCACCCTGATGGCGATAAGCTAGGCAGTACATGTTACATTGTGTGCAATGCAGATGTGGCTGACTTCCTGTTTGCGGTAAGGCGTATTGTGTCACTTCCTGTTGTTGCTGTGTGAACGACGGATTTTTGCTCCAGGCTCTCTCGCTTTTTATCTTTAAACCTCTTTGTTGTAACACCTGTTTCCAAACATAAGCACTTTTAAAACATTTTCTGTGGCTGCTCATCACGTTTGGGAACTCCTCGTGTTTCACACGGTTTGTTCTTTGGCGTGATAACAGGGCGCTAGCCTAGCTTTAGCCTAGCGTTAGCCTAGCGCTAGCCAAGCCTTAGCCTCATAATGGCTTCTCCGTCTCTGACTAAGTCTCCTATCTGCTGCTCTCTGTGTCAGATGTTCAGTTATTCCTCTGCCTCCTTTAGTGATAATGGTACATGTAATAAATGTAGTATTTTTGTAGCTTTGGAGGCGAGGGTGTCAGAACTGGAGACCCGGCTCCGTGCTGTTGAAAAACCAGCTGATAGCCGCTCCTTTGCTAGCGCGGAGCCACAAAGAGTAACTTCACAAAGAGTAACTTCACGTAGCGAACAAACAGCCGCACTCGAACAGCCGGTTAAGCAGGCCGGCTGGGTGACGGTTCGTAGTAAGCATAGCTCTAGATTTCAGCCCCCAGATCACCACTAACCCATCTGCGTTTCTAATAAATTTTCCCCTCTGAGCGACAGTCTCGCCGAGGAGCCGACCTTAATTATTGGCAGCTCTGTAATAAGAAACGTGGCACTAAAGAAACCAGGAACCATAGTTAAATGCCTACCAGGGGCCAGAACGGGCGACATAGAATCCTACCTAAAACTGCTGGCTAAGGATAAGCGTAAATTGTTATTCACGCTGGCGGTAATGACACCCGGTCACGCCGATCGGAGGTCACTAAAGTTGGTGTTGCTTCGGTGTGTGAGTTTGCTAAAACGATGTCGGACTCCGTAATTTTCTCTGGTCCCCTGCCTGATCTGACCAGTGATGACAAGTTTAGCCGCATGTCATCATTCAACCGCTGGTTGTCTAGGTGGTATCCAGAAAACGACGTGGGCTACATTGATAACTGGCAAACTTTCTGGGGAAAACCTGGTCTGATCAGGAGAGACGGCATTCATCCCACTTTGGATGGTGCAGCTCTTCTTTCTAGGAATCTGGCCGGATTTATTAGTTCTCCTAAATGCTGACAACCCAGGGTCCAGACCAGGAAGCAGAGCCGTAGTTTAACACACCTCTCTGCAGCTTCTGTACTGTTACCCACCCATTACCCTATTGAGACGGTGTCTTTCCCACGGCCAAAACTTAACAGATCAAAAACTGATCTAAAGGGAACAAATCATAAAAATCTAATAAAAATCCATACGGATCACTTTGAACCAAAAAATAAAAGAATTAAATGTGGTCTATTAAATATAAGGTCTCTCTCTCCAAAGACTTTGTTAGTTAATGAATTTATTTCTGATAATCAGATTGATTTGTTTTGTCTCACAGAAACCTGGCTACAAGAGGACTACGTTAGTATAAATGAGTCAACTCCCTCCAGTTATTCAAATTTCCACATTCCCAGATCTGTGGGAAGAGGAGGAGGAGTGGCAACCATCTTTCAGTCTGATTTATTAATTAGTCCCAGGCCAATTAATAATTACAGTTCTTTTGAACATTTAACCCTCAGTTTCCCTCATCCAAACTGCAAAGCAATAAAACCTCTTCTGTTTATTGTTTTGTATCGTCCACCAGGCCCTTACACTCAGTTTTTGGATCAACTGTCAGACTTCTTATCTGATTTGGTGTTAAACACTGACAAGGTTATTATAGTGGGTGATTTTAACATCCATGTTGACACTGAATGTGATAACCTTAGTGTAGCCTTTAAAACTATCCTAGATTCAATTGGTTTTGCTCAAAATGTGCATAAGCCAACGCACTCTCGGCTCCATACTTTGGACCTTGTGCTGACATATGGCATTGATTGTGAAGAACTAACAGTATTCTCTCACAACCCTGTCCTATCTGATCATTTTTTAATAACATTTGAGTTTAATCTAACCGATTTCTCCACCTCCAAAAGAGGGTTCCATTATAGTAGATCTTTATCGGATAATGCTGTATCAAAACTTAAAGAGTCTGTCCCCCTCTTAATATCCTCAGTATTGCAGAAATGCCCTGTAGATGGCAGCAATGCTGTTTCTTCCCATTCACAAATAGATACATTTGCTAACAGTGTGACTTCCTCATTGCGTTCTGCATTAGATAATGTAGCTCCCTTGAAAATGAAGGTGATAATTCACAGGAAGCTGGCTCCCTGGTTTAATTCAGAGCTGCGTTCCTTGAAGCACAATGTTAGGAAATTGGAGAGAAAATGGCGCTCTAAACACCAAGAGGAATCCTACTTAATCTGGAGGGACAGTCTATTGTTGTATAACAAGACCCTTCGCAGAGTTAGAGCAGCATATTTTTCATCATTAATTGAAGAGAATAAAAATAATCCTAGATTTCTCTTTAGTACAGTTGCCAAACTTACTCAGAGCTGCAGCTCTGTTGATCCATCCATTCCCTTAGCTCTTAGTAGTAATGATTTTATGGGATTCTTCATAAATAAAATTGATGCCATTAAAAATAAAATAATTGGCATCCTCCCAAACATGATTACCTCATCCCCAGTAAGTAAGGCAGCATTGGAGGAATCTTTAGAACCCGCGCTGTGTCTGAACTGTTTAGAAGCAGTAGAGCTTTCTGAGCTATCTAAAATCTTAGCTTCATCTAAACCTTCTACCTGTATGTTAGACCCAATCCCAACCAAGTTGTTTAAGGAGGTATTCCCTTTGATCAGTGGTCCTATTTTAGACATGATTAATCTATCCTTAGCTACTTTAAAAACCTGTGGTACATATCCATTTACTGTTATTAAACCTTTACTTAAGAAACCTTCTCTTGATCAAGATGAGCTAGTAAACTACAGACCTATATCTAATCTTCTTTTCTTATCTAAAATTCTTGAGAAAGTAGTTGCTAATCAACTTTGTGAACATTTACAAAGCAATGACCTACTTGAGGAGTTTCAGTCAGGCTTCAGAGCTCATCATAGCACTGAAACGGCTCTGGTAAAGGTCACTAATGATATTCTCATGGCCTCAGATAATGGACTTGTGTCTGTACTTGTCCTGTTAGATCTTAGTGCTGCATTTGATACAGTTGATCACAATATTCTCCTACAAAGACTTGAACATACTGTAGGGATTAAGGGGAAAGCATTAGGCTGGTTTAAATCTTATCTGTCGGACAGATTCCAGTTTGTTCATGTTAATAATAAATCTTCCTCAAACTCTAGGGTCACCTGTGGAGTACCACAGGGTTCAGTCCTTGGACCAATTCTCTTTACTATATATATGCTTCCGATCGGCAAAATTATCAGACAGCATGGGATTAATTTCCACTGTTATGCTGATGACACTCAGCTATATCTATCCATAAATCCTGATGAATCCAATCTATTACTTCGACTGCAGTCATGTCTTGATGACATCAAAAGCTGGATGACTTTAAATTTCCTGCATCTAAATTCTGACAAGACCGAAGTTGTAATCTTTGGGCCAGAGTCCTCAAAAAATAAACTTCTTAACCAATCACTTAATCTGGATGACATTAACTTGGCCTCTGGTAATAAAGTAAAAAACCTTGGTGTTATTTTTGACCAAGACATGTCATTTAGATCCCATATTAAACAGGTTTCCAGAGTTTCCTTTTTTCACCTCCGGAATATCGCCAAAATTAGAAACATTCTGTCCAGGGGTGATGCTGAAAAACTACTGCATGCATTTGTTACTTCAAGGCTGGACTATTGTAATTCTTTACTATCAGGAAGTCCACAAAATGCAATTCAAAGTCTTCAGCTGATCCAAAATGCTGCAGCAAGAGTTCTGATGAAAATCAACAAGAGGGATCATATTTCTCCAATTTTAGCTTCCCTTCATTTGCTTCCTGTTAAATCAAGAATAGAATTTAAAATTCTTCTTCTAACGTATAAAGCCCTTAATAATCAAGCTCCATCATATATCAGAGCTCTGATTACTCCGTATGTTCCTAACAGAGCACTTCGCTCTCAGACTGCAGGTCTGCTGGTGGTTCCTAGAGTCTCTAAAAGTAGAATGGGAGGCAGATCCTTTAGCTATCAGGCTCCTCTTCTGTGGAACCAACTCCCAGTTTTGGTCCGTGAAGCAGACACCCTGTCTACTTTTAAGACTAATCTTAAAACCTTCCTTTTTGACAAAGCTTATAACTAGAGTGGCTCATGTTACTCTGAGCTACCTTTATAGTTTTGCTGCTATAGGCTTAGGCTACTGGAGGACATCAGGGCCTATTTTTCTCACTCTACTGATTTCTACTGTTCTCCAGTCTACATTTCTCCAGATTTGCATTGCATTACATTGAAATGACTGTTGTCATTTCAGCTTTTAACTTTTTGTTCTCTCTCTTTTTTCTTCATAGTAGGTACACCTGGTCTGACGTTCTGTTGACTGTGAAATCATCCAGGGAGGACAGATCACCGACTATTACCATCTAATGTAGAACAGATTACTGGATCAATGTGTGCTTCTGTGTTTTTTTGTCTCTCTTGTTGTGTCTCTGCTCTGTCTTCTGTAACCCCAGTCGGTCGAGGCAGATAACCGTTCATACTGAGCCCGGTTCTGCCGGAGGTTTTTTTTTCCCGTTAATGGGTGGTTTTTCTTCCCACTGTCGCTTCATGCTTGCTCAGTATGAGGGATTGCAGCAAAGCCATGTACAATGCAGACGACTCTCCCTGTGGCTCTACGGTTCCCCAGGAGTGAATGCTGCTTGTCGGGACTTTGATGCAATCAACTGGTTTCCTTATATAGGACATTTTGACCAATCTGTATAATCTGACCCAATCTGTATAATATGATTGAACTTGATTTTGTAAAGTGCCTTGAGATGACATGTTTCATGATTTGGCGCTATATAAATAAAATTGAATTGAATTGAATTGAATACATGTGGGTGTGAGTGTCTTGCCCAAGGACACCACGACTGAGACGGGCAGAGCAGGAGATCAAACTGGCAACCTGTCTTGTAATGGACGGGTTGCTGGGTTCCTCAACAGAGGACTTATTTCATCTTCAAGGATGACAGTTCCCCACTTCAACGAGGTTGCATTATCAGGGAATGACTGCTAGAGGCTGGGCAACCTGAAAGGGGCATTTTTATCCTGGTTTTAATTGCTGGGCATGGTTTGGTTTGGCAGCAGTTTTTAAAACTTAATGTGTTTGATCTGTGTTTTGCAGGAAGAGTGCAGAGAGAGCCAGTGAGCGTATGGAGCAGTAGAAAACCTGAGACAGGTGAGACCCAGCAGCAGCAACTTTGCAATCATGTGTTTTTCTGCTGCTCCTTCATTTTTTTTCAAAACGTTTTTGTCATTTGAAAGGTTGAACGTTGAAAGTGTTCGGTGATAAGAAATAAACTTGAAAAATCACAAATATGTTTTCCATTTGAAAGGAAATCATGGATTTAGATATGGATTAGAGATAATGGTAAAAAGTTGTTTCCTGTTGTTTATATATGTGTGTGTTTATTGTTTTTATTTGTTTATTTCTTTGTTTATTTCAGACTCCAAAAATGAAATAAAACAAAAAAAAAGAACACACACACACAGAAATACACGAGCAATTTAGAGACTAATTAACTAAACAGTCATGTCTTTGGACTGTGGGAGGAAGCTGGAGTACCCAGAGAGAACCCACGCATGCTCCATGCAGAAAGAGCCCTTCCTGGGGTTTGAACCCATGGGCGTATTACTGCTATGTGCAGCCCTTATTCTTTTGTAAAAAAAAATAATAGAAAGTTGTAGAAAAGTATTTGTTTACATGTATGAAAAAGTTTAAATGATTGTCTTTCCTGTCTTTAATTAAAGACCCAGCTGATGAACTTTTCAAAACACCCACATGTTGAACCACTTTTCTCTTGAGTCTGCTTTTTTCCTGTAATCTTAGTCTGCGCTGATAAGTATTCAGGAAGTGGCTCATCCTTGGGTGAAACTATTCTATTTGTTTTGTCGACCCCTTCTTTAATCTCTTGTTCCTGAAAAGGCCTTTCATCCTTGTGTTGGTGGAGATGTGCCGGTGTTATGAGTTTTTTAAAACGCTTCCACAGAGAAGGTTTCTTTGGCCTTTTGGAGTCACTATCTTCGGGGTCTGGAAGTGGAAGAACTTTCTCTGGCTCGGGAGTTTCTTGGTTGATCCTATTGGAGAGTGCTAGTTGTGGAATATTGAGATTTTGAGTTTCCGTGATGGCCCCTGGTATATAAATAGGCCTGTCAAAATTTGGCCTCCTAACCTTCAGCTGTGTGATAGGCATTCGGGGAATATGTGTATTGAGCTTCTGTGGTCCAGGAGTCTCTTGATTGATTCTAACTTCACCTAATGCTGAAGGAGGCCCCTTTATAAAGCAAACCGAAGCTGAATCTGTTTCTTCTTTGATTCTCTCTGCATCCCAGACCATGGTTGGTGAAAATAGGATTTGACTGGGCCTGTACATGTGTGGGCTTTTAACCTTCAGCTGTGTTAATGGCATCCGTGGAACAGATGAACAAAGTTCGTGTGGCATCTCTTGGTGGAGCGTAAGTTGGCCCGCTGGAAAATAATTATTTGTTGAATCAGATGGCTCTGTTTCATGAACTTCCGTGATTACCTCTAGTTTATGAAATTTCCTCTTTCTCTTGAATTTGCCAGGACAATATTTCACATATGGTATCTGTGAAATGAATGCAGAAAAGTCCAGAGGTTCGTCAATTTCTTCTGTTGAGCTGAGCGCCGTGCATTCCTGTTCTGGGACTGCAGGCAGATCAACACTCTTTCTTTGGGTAGAACCAGCTTGGTTGCAAGTTGAATCTGGTTCTGTGTCATCTTCAGTTGTTAAAGGCTCCTGTCCAGGTGTCTGTGCGATGGGTCCAGGCTCAGGGATTCCCAAGGCCAGCTGCAGTTCCAAAGTGATATCTGCTATTTTACTCTTGAGATCCCTTAATTCCTTCTCCAATGCTTTGTTTTTGGCCTCCAGAATGAGATCGGAGCCGTTCTTTTCTTTTTGCCGTGTCTCTACACCTTTCATTGTTTTGATAGATCCTAAATCTTGCTTGTCCAAACTAGAGCTGGAGCAATACTTGGGAGAGCCAGAGTTTGGACTAGAATAAATGTTTTCCTTTGAGTTCATATTGATTTACTTATGTTAATTTATCAAGCAATCAACTTTACCTTACAGGAGATAACTCTGCAGAAGACGTGTTAAATATATGTTGGAACCTCTTATCTATGGATCTGAAGCAGGTGTGTGATGTCATCCTTTCATACATCATACGGAATTAGAGAGATGTCACATGCTTCACGTGATGTCACGTGCTGATCGTTACCATGGTGAGCTTTTGGTGGACTATTTTTGTTGCTATTTTTTTACACGGAAATTTTATTAAGTTATTTTAGAAATGGCAAATGTCTACTTTGGAATTTAAATGGAAAAATTGGGAATTTTTTTTTTTTTTTTTTTTTGCTTTTTTTAAGTATGCTATGTGGGAAATATTTATTTTTGGGTATTCAATGAGGAATCATTTGTTTTCCTTAAAATAAATCCAACTGCGGCCACCATTTTTCTAAGAAATCAAAAGGAGCACTGTTTGACCTTGTTGCTAGACAACATTGGAACGGGTCAGTTTCTGCCATCTGCTGTTTGCGTTCTACTAGTGACGTCAATCTTCTGTAGTCTCATTCTCGCTGCATCGACTTGGTTTAAGGAGTAGGCTTCCCAGACAGAAGGCTTTTCTTTAAAAGAAAAGAAATGGGATGGGTTAAAATCTCCGAAATCCTAGAGTGGTTGAAAACAACATTGGTTTTGACTGCAGGCACGAGTCTGGCTAAAAGCCATTTATATTTTTTTTACATTATATAGTTAAAAACAGTGGCAATGTTGAAACATTCTAGTTGTTAGAGACCATTGTTATAGGTTATAAATTAACCCAAATATACGTCATAAGTTTTAAAAGTGAATTTTGGGGGAATCTTCAGAGCGAGGGCTTTGATACATTGAAACAGAAAACGATAAAAGTTTAATTTTTTACCCATTTTGTTGGGATTTTTCCTTCTTCAAAGGGGAGCAACAAGAGAAAACGTTTGAGAACCACTGCTCTAGATGGAATTGGTTTTTATTTTTTATGATGGTAGATGAAATTATGAACAGATCCAAATGGCAGCCAAAACCCAATATATCTTTGTTGCCTGCAAGAAAGCTGGCGACAAAGATATATTTCATTTATGGCATCACAGGGAGCGCAAGCAAATATCCAAACCAACAAAAGAATGACCTTTTCTGCAGGAAATGAAAGTGTTTGAGTAGAGTCTGTAACTAAATTGAATAGTAGCTTTGTGGGGTCGCACTAACTCGTTGATAAATGGTAAAATCTCTCCACCAGTGCTGTCTTGGGACCACATGCTAACCAGCAGTTGTATCATGGAGACAGCAAGGTCCGTCCACCAGCTGCAGAGGTGGTAGTAGTATGTAGCGGTGGGAATCTTGACACTGCTACGTTATTCATTTGTAGACAATAACTCACTGCGGTTCAAGAAAGAAGAAGAAGTAGTTTTAACCCACTATGAGTTGTCAGACTGGTTATGTTTGTAACTTCTTGATTCTACCAATCTGTCAGTCATCAGGCTAAGAAAATGGAGGCAGTTGTGTTTTCATCCATAATTAGATCGTTATAGATGGAGTTTTTCCCTTAAATCATAATTTGAAAATAGCTGTTCTGTTTTTATTTAGGCTAAGTTGATGTTAGAATCAGTCTGATCTAAAACCCCTTAAATGTGAAACCGTGATAAACCTTAGCTAACCTTTTCGTTGTCATCATATGGTCAGAATTAAGTTACACAGAGAGTTAAGAGTGTTGATGTGAATTTTTCTCGTGCAGGAAGTGACGACGAGATCAGCACGGCGTCCAACGACCCTGAGGTGGAGTACACAGAGGTGGTGCATCCGCGCTCAGAAGACCCTACTAGAAGTAATGCACACAAAGCTTAGCGCCGCTCTCCACGTCTCGTTTCTGTTACCTAGAGTTCTTCTATTTTCTGAACAAAGCTGCAGAATCTCTCTTTTTTTTTCCTGAACCTCCTCATATAAACCAGTTGTCTGTTTCGACCGCATTCCTTCAAAGTTGATAAGATGGGCCAAGACTTCCTGGGAGGGGCCTAATTACACTTAATATACCTCAATGCTGTTGCCACATGGATAGCTGCTGGGATTTCCAGCACTGTTGCAGTGGTTGTAAACAGGAAGGGTTGAGCTAATTGCAGCGCTGGTTTTTGATGTTCTTTACTTCATTTTCATAGTCTTATGCACTGGATCCCATCGGACTGGATGTGACGGTTACTGTTGCCAGACCCATCTATTTTTAGGATGCTGTTAATGATATTTTAAACAGACAGTATCTACTCAAGTTTGTCTTTTGATGTTTAGACTTTGTGTGTGTGTGTGTGTGTGTGTGTGTGTGTGTGTGTGTGTGTGTGTGTGTGTGTGTGTGTGTGTGTGTGTGTGTGTGTGTGTGTGTGTGTGTGTGTGTGTGTGTGTGTGTGTGTGTGTGTGTGTGTGTGTGTGTTGTCTTTTACATGAACAGGCCCTCTTAGAAAAGGCACAGACACCGTTTACAGTGAGCTCCAAAACTCTCTACATGGTGAGTTTACCTCTATAAAACCTAAAACCCATTAACTTCCTTTTATTGACATGAGTCAAATCATTTTGTTTCAATATTAAGTGAGTTCTGTTCATCCAACTATTTCCGCCCCAATCTGCTTTGTGGAGCCTTTTTAGCTCCCATTAAAATATAAAAGGTGTCTGTAAGTCAAACTGACTTTAAAATTAGGATATTTGAAGTAAGAGGTGTATGGCATGACGGGAAAAACAGTTCATATAAAGTCTCGATGAGGTTTTTCCAGACACTCACCACAGGCATGAACATTATTTTAATTTTGCGTGTTGAGGGTGCATTCAAACCCAACGACATCAATCAATTTTAAAAACACGAATTAGGTGTACAAGTTTGAACTCAATTGTAAATTTTTCTAACTTGCACAGACTCAAACTTTTACATAAGTATTTACATAGATCCTAAACTAACGTCTGGTTAATTGTCTCTTTGCAAGTTGCAGAGAAGCCACCCACTGGTTTGTTGTCGTCGGCAACCTTACAAGCACTATAACTACTGGTTGCCATGTCAACCTTTTTATTATATCAGCTTAAAGCTTGATTTCTTGCTTTTTTTCTACAATGAAAAAATCTCTTTATAGAGACAATCTCTATAGGTTCAAAATTGGAGCTTCTTTAAATTTTATCAAACACAACGTAGATTCAAAGAGGTAAATCTGCCCTGCAGCACCCAGCAGCAGTCTCATCCTGTTACTGCAGTCAGGAACTTCCTGTTATTATACAAGTAGCCAGAAGCCAGACATGTCTATCATGTAGTCCATCAGAGACCTAATGTTTCCTGCTCGAAGGAACGGTGACTTTTTTTGCACACAAGTTGTCTGTCAGACAAAATGTAAATACCAAGTCCGATTGGAGTTTGGGTTGGGTATTTGGGACAATGGTCTCTGCAGAGGTGGTTGTAATGAGTCACTGCTCCAAATGACTAACAAGCTGATCTGAGGTCAGCCAGTGAGCAAGTTTTTTACGTGTTTAACTGGTGATGCTTTTTCCTGCAGGTGCAGCTGACCATCATGACTATGTGAGTAATCATGTGTGTTTCCCACACTTGAAAATAGTATAAACCTTTGTCGCTTTGATTGCAATGTGAGAGGATCTGTTCACCACGTATTACTGTTTCACCTCTATTTTAGTAAATAATGTCTAAAGGTTTTGCACAAAAACTCAGAATTTGGTCTCAAAACCTTTTGTATTTTTCATTGGTGTAACATTTTTTTTAAGTGTTGCTTCATCCTTAACGTTTATTCATGTTTGCTTCCAAGAGGGGAGGTTTTCCTGTAGTTTTTTTGAAGTGATATAGTTTTTCCAGCTGTCTCCAAAGACGGAAGTCTTTGGAGATTTCTATAAAATTCCAGCTGCTTTTTGTCTTATTGTTAAACCAGGACCTCTCCACCTAAATTTGTTGTAGCAACATGTGACGCAAAACACATCAAATACCCAATTTTTAAATGAGACTTTAGGAATATGGCACATTTAAACATTAACAGCAATATTTTGTGACATTTAGCTCACCATAACATAAAATTAAGTGCATTTTTTAAACCGACTTTTTTACCACATTTAACTAAAATGTTCAGCTGTTATTTAACTAATTTCTTTTTGCTATATACTTGGCTAAATGTTAAGCCAAATTTTTTTCTTATTTATATGGAAAAAAAATATTAACTACACTATGTTTTCAACTAAATAGTTTGCTAAATTAAAGAGTCAGCTAAACATGTACCTAAGTACAATATTTAGCTGAATAATTAACTTAATAATTATGTTAAATGTTTAATTAAATTACATTTATTACCGCCTTTATTTAGTTAAATAATTATATAGATTAAATGTTTAAATATTTAGCTAAATGTTTACTGTATCAACATATTTAGTAATTCCTGATTTAAGTATATATTTACAAGCCAACACAATCTTTTGTTTTACCTTTCTTTAGTTATATTTACCCAAAACTACAAAGAACATAACACTGCATAAATAATATTGTATACCTACGAGGTGATTCCTAAAGAATTATTATCCTAAATCATTGAGTAAAAGGACGTATGATGCTGCATTTCTCAGTTCTTTGCTGAATAACTTTAATTGTAAATCCCTCCTAAAACTTTCAGCCTTTGTATTCAGCCACTTCCTGGTGGCATTGACACTCTCCAGGCCTAAAATCCTGAGGGGGAGAGGGAAACTGGCGTCAAAGTTTTAAAAAAAATGAACAAAGGCATTTGGGGCCGAGGCTTCCTTCCCTATCAGCTCCTCTGATCATCGCTTTGCTCCAAGTCAAATTAGCTCCAAGCCCATCCCAACCATCATACCGCCTCACAGTGGGCCTTAATCACTGCTGTTGGAGGGCCTCCTACTTGCCCCTAGATGGTACTGAAAGCAGTCAAATGGAGCAACTGGAAATGATAAACTGCGGATGTGACATTGTGGTCTGTCATCGTGTCTTCTTCATTAAAAATGCTGCTTGGGAAGGGCTGTTTATCTAAAGGAAAGTGGTATTCTTGTGTTTTCCTGGGGGTTTGCACCAGTATAACGTAGGTTTTGACCTTTGTTTTTTGCTTATTTTAGTCATGGTGTCATTTTAGATAACAGCATAGATGTGTAGTGAAGTGTCATAGTTGTGTTTACTGTCTTTGCTTTGGTGTTTGTGCGTCTGCAGGGTTCAGCAAAGTATGTGGATCAAAATGGAGACCAACAGCATGGGATCCCTCAGCACAACACGGAAGCTAACAACTACTCGGACCTGCCGATACCCGTGGATTAGAGACGAGCTCTATCTTCTCTCACTTTAGAGCTGTAATATTTTATTTTTCCCCAGCGCTTCCGACTCACGCTTTACTGTCTCTTTCAAAAACGTCATCACTTCTTTTGCAGTCTAATAATGGACTCCAGAGCTGCTGTAAATATTTTTGACTTGAACAAAAAAAACTTTTAAGCAAACACACTACATCTGCGCCTGTGATTTACTGGTGATGTTATGGCTGCTAAATAAAATGATTGACAAACAATGACTTTGAACTTATTGTTCTAAAAGTACATTACTTTTTCAGATATGTGGTATTTAGGCAAATTTTTTTCTTTTCTTTTTTGTGGTTGTAAATTGTTCATTGTTGGAGTTGATTAAACAATGAGAACTTACCTCGCTCTTATGTCATCTGCCTTTAAAACTCCACATTGGTGACCCCGACGTGATGGGAGGGCGTCAGTGGAGCCTCCTAGTAGTCCGCCTCAATACAAAGGTACAAGAAATACAGATATCTTTTTTTTTTAAAAAAGGTTTTCCTTTATTAGAGGAAAAAAAGCCATCTAAACCAAGATGGTTTTATGTCAAGATAGAATTGCCCTCTATTGCTGTGATTAAGCAAATTGTTTTGGTTTAGTTTTAACTAGCCCCAGCTGAGCTGGATTACAGTCAGACTGTTAGAATCAAGAAATTACTTTAACAGAACCTCTCACACAGCACAAAGGAGGCCAAAGGATCTCAAAAAGCAACACATCATGCCTCAATTTAAACAAATTCAAGAAGTCACTGACATATTTTAGTCTGGGTTAATCCAAAAATATGAACTTTTTGGAAGATGTCTAGTTATGTCTGAAATAAACATAATCCAGAAGCCATCAAATATGGCGGTGGTAGAATGATGGTTTCGGCTGCTGTGTTGCTTCAGGAACACTTTCGTTTATACTGCTCACAACCAGTAAATCCTGGTGGAAAATATGACATATCCTGCAAATAAGAGTGGGTCAAAATTCCTTCACCGTGATTTAAAACACTCATTTACAGCAATGAGAGTTGTTGTCACCAATGGTGGCGCAAACAGGTCTTAATTTTAGGAAGCAAATACTGTTTCGTGTAGAGCCAGGTTTATTTGGATAGCTCTTTATCTTTAATATAGGAAATTATCATTTATTTATTTTGGCCTTTCTTGACAGATGTTAAAACTTGTTTGATGGCCTGTAAAATTTACCAAAAAAAAAGAAAAAAACAAATCTGTGAGAGGAGAAATACATTTTCACAATGTATGCACTCTTCTTTGTTTTTTTTCTTTTTTTGCAGTACTGACGGCCTTTATGTAACAGTTTAGAAAGCAGGAAAGAGAGCAGGGAAAGAAGACCAGTAAGTGACCCGTGCTGGGACTCAAACTCAGGACAACCGGATCAAGCACCACCAGTCTACGTACCTGGAGTGTCCGCCCCTCCCACTGCACCACACAGCGCCCTGTTCTGTGTGCAGATCTACTTTTCTGAGTGTCTTGTAGCAGAACTTTATTCACAGCAATATTGCACACTAATGCCTTTGATCAGTCTGTGCACCAGATTTACTGTTCTGTGCTCAAATTCCTTAATTTGTTTCGTGAAATGTATTTATACAGCATCTCGCAAACAGGAGTAGGTCCCTTACATTTTTTAGAAATATTTTATTTGAATCTTTTCATGCAACAACACTGAAAATGTAACTCCTTGATACAATATATACAATATAAAGCAGTCAGTGCCCAGCTTGTATAAGTTTAAATCTCTTGTCCCCTTAAAATAACTCATGAATCATCAATGTCCGAATTGCTGGGAACGAAGGTGAGTACACCCCTTGTAAGGTGAATGCACCCACTCCAAGTTGTGCCCAAATTGTCAATATTTTGTATGGCCACCATTATTTCCCAGCACTGCATTAACTCTCTTGGGCCTGGAGTTTACGAGAGCTTCACTGGTTGCAGCTGGAGTCCTCTTCATCTCCTCCATGATGACATCCTAAGGCTGTTGGAAGTTAGACATCTTGCGCTCCTCCAGCTTCCGTTTGAGAATGAGGATACACACACACACACACTGTGAATAATCTGTAAAATAATATTAGTTATATTAAATGTTTGTTTTGTATTTTATGGTATGTCTTTCATTAATTACTAATGCTAACAGATTTGTTGCAAAGTTTCTTTTTAAATGCTTTACTTCGACACAGCAGCGTTACTAGTTACCTACCACTAGAGGGCACTGTCGCACTAAACCACGGCCGGCTGTAGCATTTGTCTCGGCCTGCTTTCTCAGTTTGAAATATCCCATGCTCCTGGGTCCATCCTGTGGCAGAACAGTTTAATACGCTAAAGGGTGTAATCTTCCTCTATTGTTCTCATTCTAGTTCAATTCAGTTCAATTGTATTTATATAGCGCCAATTCACAACAAATCTTCTTACTTTACAGATAGATCGTTCAGCTTTATTTACTCTAAAACACTGGAAAATACATTTTAAAGTTTATTAAGTTGTGGGGTTTTTTTGCAGTTATACAATTTACATTTTTATTATTTTACATTTTGGTGATCTTGTTGCACTTGTCGTTTGCTTTGTTTTTGTTTGTGTTTTACTGTCAGTTTTTTGAGACACTGCAGATACGACTCCACAGGGTGTGGGTTGTAGTACTTCATTGAAGCTGTAGTTATTTTCATATAGATTTATCAAAGGCAAGTAAAGGTTTAGTTTGTTTGAACAGTTGTTTTCTTGAAAACCTCTCTTACGCTCTCACTGAGCTTTGGCTGCTCATCACAATGAAAAAAGCACTGACACACAGCAGCTAAAAGGGGAAACCCTGAGGGATTGAAAGCTGTTTAGCAGGTTTAAGCTGGAATGAGTGACCAAAGTTCAGAAGACCAGATGTACAGCTCATCACTTTAGCAGCGCACCTTGTGGAGGGCAATTGTTATTGTTAATTTCTGTGCTACATTTGACTTTTAACACTGTTTGTGTGCTGGAGGTGTGTTTAATTGATCGAAATGAATTTAGCTGGTATGTTTTGGGAAGAAATGTGTCTGGAATAAAAATCATTAGGTCTGATGCAACACATTTTAGTTTCTTTCAGAACAGGAGAAAGCATCTATTTCTAAAATCCTCTCGCTACATTGCGAAATAAACTGACTTGGATAAGGGCCAAAACCTTCCAGATGCAGAGGTCTCAACTAAAATAGGGAAATCTGTTCATCTCTGACTTTTGGTGGACACTTCTCTTACAGCTCTCGTTGAAAGTGTGTCTCTGTGGTACATGTGAGTGAGGCAGAATAAACGGCTGAAACGGTTACTTAACATGTGTTGCTGGGGATGTGGAACGAATAGAGGAAGACTGTTATTGTGTCACTGCTGTTTTTTGCAAAGAGCCCCACAGATATGCATCATAAATGTGCAACACGACCATGACTCTGGATGAAATGAACATGGTAACAGCTACGTGGCCGTTGATTCAGGGACAAACACGGCTGGCTAACAAGCTTCTGTGTACTGTTCCAGATAAATGTTATTAAAAATTCATTGTATTCCTACCATGCAGTGGAACTGACTCGTACCGTTTTCGAAATAGAACTAATGGCTCATCCAAAAACTGTTCAGAATATTGGAAATGGCACCAGTGTCTGTATAATTCATCTTTAAATATCCTGCGTCATATCCCTAGAAATGGGTGTTCTCCACTAATAAACTCAAGGACTCTGGCGGTTTGTAGTGGCAGTGATGGCATGGCAACTGCACTTAGACTCAATTATTGTTATTTTAATGCATTTGCTTTAAAGTGAATATTCATCTTCTCCTCCATCTGGCTCTGCCATCATCTTTATTAAAGCCCCAGAAAGCTTTAATCAGAAAAAGGGGAATGTAAAAGGAAAAAACAACAACAACACAACGTCCAGCATAAATCAATCTGCCTTCCTGCCCTGCAGAAACCCCCAATTGCACTGATAAAAACAGTTTAATTTCTCTAAGCTCCTACACACACAAAAAAAAGCTGAATATGTTGGTGGTCTTATTCCCTTACTGGTCAAAGCTGCATGAAAAGTGGCCTTATTAATATACAGTGAGTCTCAACAGTGTAAAACCCCTCTTAAAAGCACAGGTTTTTATGATGCAAATGATGATACCATGATAAATCATTTCAAAACCTTTTCAACATATAATGTAACAAATGTCTTCTATCAATCCGAGAAAAATGCTAAACCTGTTTCAATAAAGAATGTAATGCAAAAAAAGGTGCAATGTGAGCATACCTTGGTTTCTATATATCTCTGCATAATGTATCCGATGACTTCAAAGTAGCATGCGTCTTAAAACAGATATAGAAATATGCAAATGTAAAAAAAAAAAAAGGGCATGCCCCTAATATTTTGCACCGTATTAGAGAATCAGGCTTATCACAAATTTAGGTAGGCACACATTTTCATAATGACGATGAACATTTTCAATTGAGAGATAAGTAGAGAGAAGAGTTAACACAAAAACCACATAATGATCTCAATATGATGTGTTAAAAAAAGGTCTCATGACAAATTCCTCATTTGTACATTGAAAACTCATGATGGTTGTGCACGTGGACAGGTGGGAACATGTGGTCAGTAATATTGTGGCCTTTAAAGGCCGTCAGCGTTTGTATAACTGAAGAAGAGCTGCATCCCCAACATATTACATTTAATTAAGTATTGATAAAGGAGCTTTTGTTTCTTATCTCCTATCATCGCCTATCACCTTTTTGATCCAGCACCCAGTCCAGGTATTTTTTTTTTTTGATGTGAACATTTATTGGACTGTTGCTGTTACACAAACCATCCCTTGGTGGCTCATTGAGGCTTGCTGTTCTACTGTTCTAACAAGTTTACGTAAGCATTATCCTGTATTTGTCTCCACATTCCCATCAACTATGTCCCGTTTCCTTATCTGGAGAGCATGATGGTACCACCACCATGTTTTATTGTAGGGATGGTGTGTTTGGGGTGATGAGCAGCATTATCTTTCTGCAGTCAAGATAAAATGTTCACGTTTGGTCTCATTCAACCAGAGTACCTGTTTCCACATCCCCGCCGTTTCATGGCTTGTGGTAAACTGCAAATGAGAACTCTTTCATATTTATTTAAGCAATGGTTTCCTTCTGACCATTCTTCTATGGAAGCCAGATCTGTGAAGTACACAACCACTAGAACATCCTGTCGACAGATTATTCAACCTGAGCTGTGGAGGTTGGCAGCTCCTCCAGTTACCAAGGGTCTGTTTGCACAAGCTGCATTTTAATCGGGTTAAATTACATACAGGCTAACTTTTTTTTTTTTTTTTACTAGTGAGGTGACTTCTGAAGGCAACTGGTTTCAGCCTTATTTAAAGCTGAATAGGAGGAGCAGTTATCTCAAAGTATACCAAACTGAAATGTAATATTTAGTGTGGGGCGACAGTGGCGCAGAAGTTGAGTCAGATCGTCTCAGTTGTTGTGTCCTTGGAATTGCGCCACCCGATTTGCCTGCTGACGCTGGTCAGAGGGCCCGGTGGCACCGATGTATGGCAGCCTCACCTCTGTCATCCTGCTCCAGGGCAGCTGTGGCTACTAACACAGCTCCCCACCATCAGGGTGTGAATGGGTGCGTGAATGACTGGATGTAGTGTAAAGCGCTTTGGGGTCATCAGACTAGTTAAAGCGCTATACAAGTACAAGCCTTTTACCATTTCCTCAGAATGACACAGGGCATAAAAAAGGCACGTTTTAAACAGAGAATATGATTTAAATTTGAAAATGTCCATTATTTCTTGATAACAGGCATTTTATAATGTAGCCCCTTTGAAAATTGGAAGAATTGAAAAAAAAAGGCCTAGTTCCTCTGCTGCAATCCAACCTGTTTTAAAAGTAACAAAACTGATCCATCCAGTTGGTTCATGGAGCTCAACGCTCTGACAAATTGTCACAAATTTCCAACACTTGGTTCATATCTGACATAACAGGTAGTCCCTGTTCTGTGGCCTCGTTGCAAAGACAATATGAAGGAGACAATGAGACGCAGAACTGCTCTTGTTTACTCTGGTTTAACCAGCTCTATCAGTCCACATGCACACTCTGAATCTGATTTCCCACGTCAAAAACAGTCATAATCATGCTGAATCCAAAGACGTTATCTGCATATTGCCATTATACTGACACGGTCATGTGCACTGATTGTGGATGACCTTCCTAATGTAACTTGATTAAATGTCATTCAGACATTGAATTTTCCCTGCATAAGATTGGTATATGTGGCTGCAATTGGCTTTGTAAGGTTTATTATTTGTTGAGTCCTTCAGTTGCTATCTTTACTGATCAGATAGAAGTGACTTGTAAGAGTAGGCTTGATCATTCAAATCTTCAAGGTGAGTACAAAAGAAAAACACAAGCAGCCATGCAGGGTTGGTCATGGTCAAAGGATTTCCAGATTGTTGACATATGCATTGAATTTTTTTTTTTAAATAGCTCAAAAAAAGAATGACCAAAATTTACATTTTTCTGTTTCTAAGTTTTATATAATCAACAAACGAATCAAGGATTCAGAAGTAGTTTTATTCCACCAAGGACAAGGAAGCCAACTTAATTTGTATAACACAATTCAGAAACAAGACAATTCAAAGTGATGTAAATGAACAGAACATAAGAAAAGAAAACATACAGAGGAAAGCACATTGTAGTGGAATAGTAGCAGCAGGTCAGAATAAGTTGGACTACACAATTAATCAAATGGAGTTTCCATGTAGTACAAATTTGAATTTAACTCTAAACAAATAGCTTTAAACAAATTGCTTTTGACCTAGATTTAAAGGGACTCAGGCTTTCAGCACTTTTAGAGTCTTCTGAGAGTTCCAGATCAGTGGAGCATAAAAACTAAATGCTGCTTCTCCGTGTTTAGTTCTGGTTCTAGGTATGCAGAGTAGACTGGAACCAGAAGACCTGAGTGGTCTGTAGGGTTGATACACTGATAACAAGTCTGTGATGTATTTAGGTGCTAAGCCATTCAGGGATGTATAGACTAACAGAAGTATTTTAAAGTCTATTCTCAGAGAGACAGGGAGCCAGTGTAAGGACTTTAGAACTGGGGTTATGTGCTCTACTTTCTTAGTCTTAGTGAGGACGCAGGCAGCAGCGACTTTTAGGCAGACCGTTGAAAATACCATAATCAGTTCTACTAAACGGATGGATCCTGCTGAGACATCAGTCCTTTAATCCTGGAAATGTTCTTTAGGTGATAGAAGGCCAACTTTGTAATTACCTTTAAATGCCTTTGAAGGTTCAGGTCTGAGTCCATCACTACACCCAGCTGTTGGGCCTGATCAGTGGTTACTAGCTGTGGCAGCTGAAGCTGTTTGCTAACTCTGATGTATCTTGGTATTATAACCTGTTACTCATCAACAACTGATAGAACCACGGGAACAAGGGATTACTTTGAAAGCTCCAAAGTAAAAGGATACAGTCACTAAATTATTTCAATGCCTTTCTTTTCTTTCCTCTCAGCCTCCAGCTGATTGCAGAAGATGGCTCACACTGACTGAGCTTGGATGGAGGTTTTGTTAAAAAGGAGTCAATCCTCTCCACAGGCTTGCTCATGCTGATTTCTGCAGAGTCAATGAGTGTTAACTCTTTGGTTTTGTGGGTATGTAATTTCTGAAATTAAACACAGGTCGCTGTAAATCCCTGAATCCTTTGTTTTGTCCGTGTTTTATTCTATCCATCGCTGTTCTAATGCACAACGTGTGTTAAAGGTTTATTGATTCTCACAAACAGTTTTAATGAATCTGGCATCAAGGACTCACTGGTATAAAGCTGTTATCTGCTATCAGAAACAGAAACTTATTGATTGGGTAGAGGTAACAGTGTTTACCAATGCTTGTCAGAACTCTCTCTGATGCAATGACTGGACCCTCAGTTATGATTCTGGGAAAATGTAACGATATTCTGCGACAGAAACGATCATCTTTGTTGACACATGATGTGAACTTTGGAAACTACCTAAAATATATCGTTCTCAGCTGTGATGTGCTGCTGCTCAGTATCACACGCTCTGAAGGCTATTTTCACATCATCACATCTCTGTCATTACTACTTATCCCCAGCAACGTTTTAAATTTTCCTGAGAGTATCAGAAAAACCCCGGCAACAGTTGATGAAGCAACTTTAAGTGACAGTTTACCTCAATTCACAGTGATACAAACCCACTTCTATGCTACACAGATTCAGGTGAGTATTTGCATGCGATGGTACCATAGTTGTTTACATGCGCTTGCTTGTGATCATCAGAACTTTTTCTGCAGATTGCTAAATCACATTTACCCAAATATAAACGGTGGTGTACACATAAGTTCGAGTTCATGTATAATTTTGACTATGTGTGGATTAGAGGAAATCCACAACAAATGCAAACTTGTGCACCAATGTTTGTTTTGAAGAGGCACTAAAGTTAATTGTTCTATTATCGCTGTGAAAACAAACAAAGGCTAAAATGCATAATTAAAAGGCTAGAATTAATATGAGTAAATGTAAACCTCTCCCTGCCATGTTAGTTGGACAAACAGACCTTTTAATTTGTCAACTCACTAGATGTTAGACTTGCTGGGTATTGTCTAATTTTCGAAAAAGAAACCGATTGAATGTATATGCATGCATTTTTCTCTCTCTTTTCAGTGACTGAAATCTCCTAATGCAGCAACTCCTCCATCATGGTAGACACACATGTGCTGCATGTTTAAAACTGTGGCTAATGACTTTAAACCTTCCTCTTCCTGAGTCACTTCTGATAGTGAAATATGCTGCTGCTACTCTACCTTTTTCTTTACATGAGAATCAGTAGCTTCAGAAAATGAAAAACAAATGCCATTTTTCTCAATCGCTTTTGACTGTAAAAGTTCTGGGCCAACATCTACGTCAATTCATATTATTACAAAGTGTCATTGACAGGGTTCTATAAACAACTGACAACATTTTTCCAGTTTTATTGATTGCTTTGACCAGCTTAAAGAAACTGGGATCCACTTAGTTTTCATCGTTACTGTCTCAGCAGAGCAGAAGAAGACACCTTTTGCAGAGGTGTTAAAACCCTTTCTGACACATTTCCCCCAACTCCCTTTGCAAACTCCCGTTATTTTAGCTATGGTAACCAAGCAGAAAGCTGTCTGATGGGCTGCAGTGAATAGCAAAGGTTGGTTGAGTGCTGTATTTTGTTGTCTATTGTGTAATGACTGATTGGAAGAGCTCATACACTTAGTTCCAAGTTGCGATGTTTGAGGGCAATGCTTGCTTCTGAGTTATATTTAAAATGTTTTGGCACAGTTGGAGCCTTTTGCAAACAAAATATGTCACTTTGACCATGAGTTTCACTGTTTAGGCCTGTGTGTTAACTGTTTTGAAATTTCAGAGTTTGAGCTGACTGCTGCATGAAAGAAATCAATGAAAACTGTAAATCTTCAGCACAAAAAAAAAAAAACTGTTTAAAAGTGTCTACACAGTTCCAAATGTTTAACGGTGACACTGGATCCAAAGACAAAGGACATTGTTTATATTAGTAGAGTTTTGTCAGGTTACTCATTACTTATTGTTCTTTGGAAACTGAAAAACACTGTTTCCTCCTGCCTCCGTACAATTTCCTTATTTTAACCTCAACAGAGATCTCAGAACCAGGAAAATACTATAAATATCCACAGTGCAGCATTAAATGGAGTCCGGTGCAAACCTCCATCTCTCATTTCTTCATAGCTTATGGCCATGATTCCAGATTTTCTTGTGTTTTTCTGTGAGTCTATATGATGACCATCTGAATAAAAACATTTTCCTTTTTCGAATGTGTTTATGTTCTGAGCCATTTTATGGATCCTCTCGCATGTTTTCACACCCCTTAGACTTTTTCAGTGTTGGGATTTCATGTGACGCACGACGCAAAGCTGTGCATAAATACGAAGTGGAAGAAAAATTCTGCATGGTCAGCATTTTTATTAAATCCCCCCTTGAGTCAATATTCACTAGAATCACCTTTCATTGCAAATGCTTGTGCATGTCTTTGGAGTGTGTTACTATCAGCTATGTAACTCTAGAGATCTGAAAAGCTGCCTTCATACTGAGATCAAGTTACACACAAGACGACTCTGTTTACTTACTTTGTGACTTCTGAAGGAAGTTGGGGGAGATCTAATTTATAGGTGAGCTGAATCTAAATGTACACCCCATTCCTTATATTTTTTATATGTAAAACATAAAAAAAAACATGTTTAATTTTCCTTCCACCTCATAGTTACTACTTTGTGTTGGTCTAAGCATCAAATTTCCAATAAAATTTGTTACATTTGTGAATCTATCATGACAAATGAGAAAAGGTTCAAGGAGTTTCGATACATTGGTGTTTTTGGTTGTCAAGTTCATAAGTACTTTGCAAGACACTATTTATCATTCATAAAAAAGAAGCTAAAACTCTAAGGATGAACGTAGTTTTTGGTTTAATCTGTGAAAAATGTCAAAGATTATACACCTTTACGTACATAAAACAGGGTTATTTGCACTTGTAATGTAACTCCCCAAACCCTCTTAGCTATCAGCATTGCATACAGAAGATGATCAACCGAGGCATAATGAGAATTAATTCATGTCAGCCCATGCAGACACTGCTTCTTTGCCACAGATTTCAATCCTGCCACTTCGTCTTTTATCCTGCCACTTCTCTTTTTGTCAGGATATGGTACACTCTGTGGTAGGTTATGGCTCAAAGGTCTCTGATAATCCTCTTCATTGTGCTAAATGCTTGTTTTATAACCACCAGACATTGTTACCCCTGGCAATTTTATAGATTCAGGAGAAAAAGGAACCAGTTTGTGGCAGGCATCTCAATACATTATATCATAGAATTTTTTTTTTATTTCAGTAAATAATTGGAGAACTCTCACTGGAGGGACTATATATCCTGTTTGGCCTGGGAATGCCTTGAGATCCCCCAGAATGAGCTGGAGGATGTCGCTGGGGAGAGCGATGTCTGGGGTTCCCTCCTGGACCTGTTGCTGCCACGACCCGATCTCAGTTGAGTGGAATACAATTTAAAAAGTCAAACTCGTATATTAAATAGCAATATGATTCAGTGATATGCCTCAACTGTTGATTTCTGTTAATTTTTTATAGTTATGGTTCACACCTATTAAGAAAAAGATATCTTTATTTCTTGTACCTTTGTATTGAGGCGGACTACTAGGAGGCTCCACTGACGCCATCACATGAGGATAATAAAAAAAAAGGATTTTTAATACAAAAATATCATGTATTGGCCTATATATTCATTGTAGTTGCAAAAGGCCCTTGCTACAGAAGCTGGCTGTTCAGAGAGCTAGCATATTGATAGAAAGTTAAGGTAGATAAGGTGCACGAGCAGCATCCATTAGAAGAATGTAAAAAAAAAAAAAATGGCACTCAGAACTTTGGGGAGCATGCCAAGGAGTCGACTGAGGCCGGAGTCAGAGAATCCAGAGCCACTACACGCAGACAAATCCTACTCACAGGCTACAGGGCTAAGGGGAAAAACAAAGAAATACCTGCCCACATATTGAAAGTATCAATATCTGCTTTAATAATCAGGACATCACAGTGCTGGGTTGGCCAGCACTTCACCTGACCTAAACACCGCAAAGAATCTTTGGAATATTGTCACGAGGAAGATGAGATACACCAGACCCAGCAATGCAGACTACCTGAAGGCTGCGAACCAAATGGTTTGGAAACAGGCTGAAAAACGGGCATCATGTGTGATTATCCACAGGCTCCATGTAAACTGCCTTTATGTGGTAGATGGAAGAGAACTATTAGTAAAAAGTGGCATCCACACGGGTCCTAAATGTGGTGAGCAGTCAGGACGGATCTGTCAATCAATCAATCAATCAATCAATCAATCAATCAATCAATCAATCAATCAATCAATCAGCTTTATTTATAAAGCACATTTTAAAAAACACATGGGTGACCAAAGTGATGTACATTAAAACAAGAAAAAGTTAAAACATACAAAACATACACACACAACCTAAAAATGTTAAGAACAGGAAAAGAGGAAGCCTGTCTGATGCTCAATGGTAAATTATTCCATAATTTAGGAGTAGCAACAGCAAATGCTCTGTCACCTCTGAGCTTGAGCCTAGTCTTAGGGACTGTCAGCAGCAGCAGCAGCTGATCAGCTGATCTAAGGGGTCAGGGTGGGCAGTAACGCTGAATAAGCTCACATAAATATGGTGGAGCAAGGTTGTTCAAACTAATTAATTCTGTAGCGCACAGGGAGCCAGTGAAGGGACGCTAGGATGGGAGTGATATGCTTGTGCCTACGGGTCTGAGTTAACAGACGAGCAGCAGAGTTCTGCACAAGCTGCAGACTGTCTTGATGCTTCACCTAGCTAAGAGCCACAGGCTGGTTTTCATGTTTTTTTTTCATGAGTTCATTCAGTCAACCCAAGAAAGTCCTGTAGAAGAAACTGATTGTGAACCCAGATCCAGGAGGAATTCATTGAGCCAGAACAAAATCAATGTGGGCCCCATACAAACAATGGCCAATTCAGCACTGTTTACAAAGGTTGTGCGGGCCAAACCTTGCTGACAAAAACGACATTCCTTTTTAGCTTTCATTAGCTGTAAGCTATAGTCATAAAAATCCTTGACAATTAATGATAGAAATTAGAATTCTGTGTGTGTAGTAAGATTATGAGTTTCACTTTTTAAATTGAATTCAGCTTTTGTACTATAATCTAATATAAAAAGATGCAATTTTACTTACTGTATCCGCTACATTTAAGTATTTTTAAAATGTCCAAACTAAAAAAAAATAAAAAATCTGGAAAAGATAGGTAGACTGATCTTGAAAAAAGGCAGTCTAGTATTCAAAGTAAACATAAAAGTTATTTTATTTACTTGATTTTTTTTTCAAAGCCAGTATAAAGGGGAAAACGCGAATTCAAAGATGAATATTAGAAAATGCGCGGTATTTCCCCTTTTTATTTTGTTTGTGTTTTATTTACCGGTGGAAAAATCATCAGATGAATTATTTCTTAATTACATGCTTGAATGTGGCGTATTTGTTTGCCGAAGCATCGCCGTGTCCTCACAGTGGCCGCGTTTCCTCCACGGCTGCAGTGCTTCGTGGTGCCTAGTTTTCACTTCCAGGTGCAGCCTGCTGTGGTCCAGTCACATTTCAACACGAACAGCTTTCGGGCCCTTAAATGCGCATGCGCACTGCCGCTAACCCCTCCGGTTTCTGCGTGCACTGCCACGTTAATAGCGGTAGACACAAACACACCAGCTACTCTCCCGAGCCAAGAAAGGAACAAGGAAAAAACAAACAAACACACATTTCAAACCGACACGAATCTCTCTGCTTAACCCGCAGCCGACCCCCTTCGTCTGCAGCTCTCAGGAAGAAAACTCGACGGTAACTATGTTTAAGTTTTTGCTCTTTTGTGCGCTGGCCGTTGCCAGCAGGGCTGACATCGCAGAAGAAGAAGACGTCTTGGTGCTGAAGAAAAGTAACTTCGACGAGGCTCTCCAGGCTCACCCCAACCTCCTGGTCGAGTTCTGTAAGTACCGCCGACTGCTAGCCGATGCTAGCTGCTCTGAATGCTCTGAATGCTAGCCGCAAACTTTGAAGGTTTTCGGCTGCTAGTTCTAGGTGGGAGCCGCTAACGCACATAATCTGACAAATTCTGCACCAATTTGCTGATTTGGTTTATGAGCCGCTGTTTTTTTTTTTTATTATTTTGCGGGGAGGAACAAATAGACATGACACCTCAGAGATGATGCTCTCTTTTCTTCGGGGCCGTTAGTGCTCGGTTTGACAAGCTAGCACCACAGCTACTAAATAAAAAAACCTTGTTAGCATTTGTTTTAGCTGTTAAAAACGAGCTGGTCCGGTGAGGTGTTCAGGGGAATCTCGTAGCTGGGATATTCTGGGACTGTGTCTGTCGCTTTGTTGTTGCAAAAGTCTTGAGTTAGCGTGTATGGGGGGGGGGGGTGATGGAGCTGTAAGTTTCAATTGCCTGCTGTGGTTTCCGACAGCCACTCTCAGTTTCCGTGCCCCGTGTTAATTAGCTCAGAACCCGTGCCGAGCTGAACCAGGCTAAATTTACATGCATGTTGACGGGCCCATCCCGCTGCACTTTTTGTCGGGTTGTTGGGACGTGCTCCGTGGGTTGCGTGACAGCAGCGTGGGCCAGTCAGAGGTGGCCGTGGGCCGAGCCGTGTCCAATGAAAGCCGGGTGGGAAGTGGACGAAGGGACGCCGCTCTACGTCCTCCGGCTGGGCGGGGATGGCGGCCGGGCCGTGCAGCTAGGTTGACGTGTACTTTAGGGAAGAGGGAAAAAAAAAAAAAAAAAAAAAAAAAAGTTCACGTATGAGTGCACGCTGACTGGACTTGGACAAGGAAGTTTCGCTCACTGACAAGAAGCGCATATGTTGCAAGCCGGGTCACTTTGTCAGACGTGTCCCTTTTCTGAGGTGTTGGCCATCTGGTTGGAAGGTGCCAAGATGGCCTCTAGAAGTTTTACAATTGCTGCTTTCATGTAAAGCTGCCAGTGTGGCTTGATCTCTTGCAATGCTCTGCTGTTAATTGAATGAATTTGGAAGAAATTGACTAGAGTATTATAACAGAATTATAAGGTATGCTCTCCTGCTGCGTACACCGTGTAGGCTGATTAAGATGTAGAGCAGGTGTTCTTCCAAGGTTTCTACGGCAGACCTCAAACTAAATGCTGCAAGGCGGCCTAATGTATAAATCATCGCAATAAACTGAATGTAAAACGTATCAATAATAGGCAACAAAATAATTTATCAATAGCAAAATCCTGCTGTGTAAGTATTTGTGCTTTATTAAAAGCGTAAAAATTAAACCAAAATGCAACACTGGGGGAAGAGGATGAAGTGAAGTGAGTAAAATGTAGGATTCCTGCAGTCTAGGAAAACTATTTTTTTATTAATAATTTATTTGGGTGTGTGATAAGTATGGGGAAAAAAAAACTAGCAACCTTTACAGAAGTCATTTTTGCCTTTTGCTCCTAATAATTTTTTATCCTCAGCTGCAAAACCTAAATGACCCTTTTAAAGAAAGTTGGCATGCCAAATGTTGTAAATGCAGAAGATCTGCTTGTTTTGTGATGACGAATCTCTCCAGGAAACTGTCCAACCTTACAAAAACAAAGAATACATTTTATTGAATAGAAAATGTAGTGTTTATGGGGAAATCGGGGAGGAGGGGTGGTTGCAAATCAATGACCAAAATAACTGAGGACTCCCTAATATGCGTTATTCTCCTGTGGAAATTCTATGCAAAAATTGCATGAAAATGCAAAGAAAAAACCTGTTTAAAAAACACTCCTCAGTTCTTTGTCATGTAAAGGTTCAAGTCTGCTTTACTTTTCCAGATTGTGGCTGTAAGCTCTGTTTTCAGATCCTCCTGACTTTACAGTCCGACCTCTTGCTTTATGTTGGCAGTCAACGCTTGTACCGTTTAGTTTTGTCTGGGAAAAAACATTCAGAAATGTATCGTTATGCATCCATATTCGTCTCAGGTCAGACATTTAGTTTTTTTCGCTCGATTAAAAGCAACAAACTCTTTTGCCGGCCCGAGTAGTCACAACATGGGGGTCTCTAAAACCGTTTCTTTGAAAGCACTTTTGAGAAGTTCCCCAGCTTCTCACAAAGTTATGTTTAACATACAATAAATCAACGTTTTACGGAACTAGTCATGTATAGCGGTTTTACAATCGTAAGCTTTTATCTAAACTCTCATCAGCTGCCTGTTCTCGTTTACCTTTCTCCGCTTTACCTCACCTTCCTCCGGCTGAATGCCCCTGAATAAAGATGTAGATTTTTGTCGCAGTCTCTCGGTTCATACCGCTTGCTGCGATGAAAACAAAGACCTCTGAATGCTCTCCACAGATGCACCATGGTGCGGCCACTGCAAGGCCCTGGCTCCAGAGTACGCCAAGGCTGCAGGCATGCTGATGGCAGAGGGCTCAGAAATCCGCCTGGGCAAAGTGGACGCCACCGAGGAGAGCGAGCTCGCCCAGGAGTACGGCGTCCGGGGGTACCCCACCATCAAGTTCTTCAAGGGAGGAGACAAGGAGTCTCCCAAGGAGTACTCAGGTGAGCGACGCGTTTACAGAGCATACCTGGTTGCAGTGTTGGGGGAGGAAAAAAAAAAAAAATCTACTCATCCATATCAAGCTGCTGCTTGTTGATGAGCCGTCTGGTTTTTAACAGCTTGCAAATTTTACAGTATAATTTGTCTTGATCACCACTCTTTCATTTGCTGCACTTTGGTCGTTTTCATGAGCAACTGTTCCCAGAACACACATTATGCCTTGAAATTATCTAAAAAAATTAAAAAAGATTAGCCTTCAACATCACGCCTGCAGACTCCATTCATCATGGCAATATGATCTGCTAAACGACATCAAAACATAAGCCAACCAATGGGCTTTCAGGAGACTGGAAGAGGGCGGGGCTTTCGCAGCACGTTGCTCCCATGCCGGAGCTGAGCCGGGGCAGACCTATGTGCTTTTCTTCACGTCGCCTCCTCTGCTGGCTTGGCTCCTTTCAGGAAAGGGAGGGGACAGAGAGGAGGCTTGGAAATGACTACTCTGGGTTAACCCAGCGTCGACTAGACCACCTCCTACAACGTGCTGAAGACCTCATGGTGCTCCACCAGGACCGCAGGCTGCATCACTTAGTCAGCATGTGTCTCATCTGAGCAATTGCTGCTATGTTGCGTCACCTGTTTGGTTCGTCAGTCAGATCTCTTATAGTTTAGATGAATAACATAAGCCCTGTTTCAAAGAAACACGTTTTATAAACTTTTTTTTTTTTTTTACCACTATTTTCATCAAAATGAACAGATGGATTAAACGATAACTCGTTATCAACTTTTTTAAAGTAATTTCTAACTTTTCAAAGCCCCTGATGCTCATTTTCAGTGCAGCCACGTTAGACACTCGGCTCCGTTTAGGAGCTACTCACTCAGAGCCAGTTTTATGCCCTTACTGACGTCGACTTTTTTGGCAGCTGGCAGGCAGGCAGAGGATATCGTCAACTGGCTGAAGAAGCGTACGGGACCTGCCATCGCCACCCTGACTGAGGTCTCTGCTGCAGAGTCTCTGATTGCTGACAATGAGGTGGCGGTCATTGGATTCTTTAAGGTGCGTCTCTGATCGACTGGAGAGAGATGTGACAAAGTGCTTCTGCTCCACAAAGGGCCATAATGCAGCTCCTACCGCTTAGTTTAAGACCTGCACAAGGCTCTTTCTGAATGGTTTTTTTTTTTTTTATTTGTCGTGAATAGGACGCCCAGTCCGCCGGTGCCGAAGTCTTGGAAAAAGCAGCTGAAGCCATGGACGACGTTCCCTTCGCCATCGCCTCCAGCGATGACATTTACTCAAAGTTCGAGGTGTCCAAAGATGGCATCGTCCTCTTCAAAAAGGTGACTTTCAATTTAAGTTTATTACATCAGTCACTCTTTAAATGCTTCTAGTTAAACTTACTTGATCGGGTTCTTAAAACGCAGCTTCCCGAGTGTTTCAGCTGCAGTCATCGTGTGTTAAACGTTACGTATAAATGTAATCTGAAATGGGCTCTGCTGTCGCCGCTGAAGGCACCCTGCTGGTCTTTGGTTTTGATCTACGCCTTCAGACATCTGATGCCCCAGACAAGGGAGCATCAGATGTCTGTGGCTAATCCTAGTTCGTCTGAGGTCATGCAACGGTTTGGATGCTTGACCCAACTAATGAATGACTCGGCTGTGCTGAGCTCTGCTGTATTAGGGAATGGTCTGCCTTTCCATGCACCCCTCCCCATTGGCTAGACATGAATTTATGGACCTAAATGCCACATCCTTTCAGAAGAAATGGGTCATTGACGAGTTGGCTATGAGTCTTTGTATCCATCATCAGTTTGTCTTCTCAGACAAGCTTAGACTTGTATATCAAAGCAAGACATGTGGTTGATGAGCCAACTTTACCTTTTATTTCAAAGTGTTTGGATATAAAACGATTTACTTTCCCATGGCTAGACCCTTATAACCTGTTAATTTGAATTTCTCACTTTTCAAACTCAACCCACTTTTTTTTTTAAGAGCAAGAAACCGTTTCAGACTTCAATAGGAATAAAATGAATGAAAGCCTGTACATTATTTAAATCTAAACACAAGATGAGTTGATGAGGTATTTAAGGTGAGTATTTTCTTATTTTACATTGTTTTACTTATTTGTAGCTTTAAGTTAATCTTTTAGAAAGCAAGTCTGTTTTTAATCATTAGGTGCCACATCTGATTGTGGGAATGAATCAGGGTGGACTTACTAAAAGGCTCTGCTTAGGAAGATCAGTCATCGTTAGTCACGATAAAGATATATGCTGCTCCCCTCATGTCCTTTTGTGCAGCCTTATCAGTAGAAAAGTCCGCTGGTGACATTGTGAGTTGTCAGATGGGTCAAAGTACAGTTATTGAAATGAGTCCTTGTATGTCGGGTTACTTCAAAAGCTGTATATAAAACCATATGTCAACCTTCCCTATTCAGTTGTTTTGTGCCTGTAGCTCAGGATTCTGTTTATTGATGTCTAAATATTTTAAAATGTATAAGAAAAGTCTGCATGGGCCAAACTAATGCTGGCAGGCTTTCTGTTAGGAACTGACGGTACTGTGCGCTCCCAAACCAGCACCCTACCCAGGAAATTAAAGGAATTTAATGGGGAGTTCAGTATGTTGGTCATTTTTAGTGTTTACTGACAATAATTGTTTAGAAAATTGAGCTGTACAATACTAACAAAATGTAAATGGTGTGAAAGTTCAATATTTCTCATTTCAGAAAGTGAAACTCTTGTAAAGCTTGATTCATTGATTGGTGAAATGGTTCCTGTAATCTTTAAGATTAAGGCTCACAAACTCTGCAATTGAATTTGCAACTAGATGTTTTCCAGACATTGCGTTAAAATAAACTTATTCTTGTCAGATGTAGGTCAATCTTTCTAATCCACCTCTGCTCAAGTGTTACTCTGATGCTCAGGTTCCTCCCAACAACTTTAAAAGTACTTTATATTTGCGAGCTGTGAGGATGTCCAAAGTCTGTCCCCATGGACCGCCGTCCTACATGTGCTAGATTTTCCCTGCGTAACGCCTGATTCAGACGGATGGATCACAGGCCTCTGCCCAACGCGTTGCTATGCTGAGGAATTTGAGGCAGGAGCGTTGGAGCCGAGGCACATCGAGAGCCTTGAGAAGGACGTCTTTTTATTTTATTTTTAAAGGCGCTTGTGGCCTTTTTTTTTTACAGTAATAGGAAAGGAAGCAGGCATAAAGATGGTGGGGGACATGCAGCAAAGGTCTCTGTCAGGAATCCAGCCCAGAACAGCTGCATCAAGGAAATATAACCTCGTCTCCTACACTGCTGCAACACGAGATGCTCTGGAGCAGGTTTTACTCCTGAAGGTTTAACCGCATTGAATAGTAGAGCAGTTTCTGTTCTGCTGTTTGGCCTCGCCATTCTCACCTTTGGCTGCTCAAGACCCCATGAGCAACACGCTGTGCTTGAAAAGCAAGTTGGAATACTGATCTGTGGTCAGACGCTGGTTCATTGTGCCGGTTTAATTCCTGTCTAGATCGGGACTGAAATTCATAGAGATTGTACACAGAATTTAGTCTTTTTACCCGGGGGAGGGGGGGGGTAAATATTGCTGCTTAAAATGGAGGGTCAAACTGCAATGGGACCTACTTTAACTTATTTTTCCTCCTCGTACTGCTGCTAATCGTTGCTAATGTTGGAGCTTGCACCGGTGCATTGACCTGCTGCTGTGAGGCCTGAGATTCACGCTGGTAGATTTGCTCTGATACAAAGGTTGCCGTCGGGCAAACCCTCCCAAAGTAGGGGCTCAGCTCAATAAACAGCAGGTGGATTTTTAACTTGTTTATTGCAGCAGGGATTTGGGTTTAAGGTTTCAGTGCTAGGGTTACCCTCTCTGCTATTGTGCGCCAGCAAGAGCTGCTTGGCAGAGGCGTACGGCTGCTATTCCTGATGCCCGTTTGGTCTGCAGAGAGTTGGAGGACTTTAAAGTGCTTTGTCCAGTAAATCTGCTTGGTGTTCACAGGCAGATTGGCCGGAGCGCCAGGTGGATAATATTTACGTCTAAACGTTTCCATGTTTTCTTGACAGTTCGATGAAGGTCGTAATACCTTTGATGGGGAGCTGACAAAGGAGAAGCTCTTGGCTTTTGTTAAGGCCAACCAGCTGCCTCTGGTCATCGAGTTCACTGAGCAGGTAAAATCCAGTCATTTGTCCCATAATTTGACTAAACAAATCTGTTCTACAAATATTATGAACACTTTTATTTTATTGCAGACCGCCCCAAAAATCTTCGGTGGAGACATCAAGTCCCACATCCTCATGTTTCTGCCGAAAGCTGCTTCAGACTTCCAGGACAAAATGGACCACTTTAAGAAAGCTGCTGAGGGGTTCAAGGGTCAGGTAGGCAAACCGTCAGGACAACCGCATGAAAATTATGTTTTTGGATTTACTTAAAGCAACCTTTTTTTTTAATCTATATTAATTTTCAGGCAGTTCATAAGATCAAATAATGAATCAAAGTATCTGTTTTTAATCTGAACCAATTTCTGTTCCTGAAGCTGGCTTATTGTAGTTAAAATTAAACGTGTGCATCTTTGTCATGGAAAACTGCATATTTAACAAAGCTAAGCTTGAAGCCTGGGATGACTGCTGCATTTAACTTTAGTTAAATGACTATATGAGGTAATTGTACTTTTTTTTAATTAATCTAGGTTTGTGTGTGCACTCGTTAAATTTTGTCTGCAGGGCCTCTGCTTCAACGTCCAGACGTTGAACCTTTGCTGTATTGCGTTGTTGTAAGGCGCTTGACCTCCTGAGTCTCTTCCCAGATCCTGTTCATCTTCATCGACAGCGACATCGACGACAACCAGCGCATCCTGGAGTTCTTCGGCCTGAAGAAGGAGGACTGCCCCGCCGTCCGCCTCATCACGCTGGAGGACGAGATGACCAAGTACAAGCCGGAGAGCAGCGACATCACAGCAGACAGCATCACAAAGTTCTGCACGCAGTTCGTTGAAGGCAAACTAAAGGTGAACCTGAGATGCTTCATCTATAACGGCGGTGATGGCTATAGATGGGATTTACCTTTCAAAGGCTCATCTTCACCATTCTAAACCAGTAGCCTAGTGGGGAACAGTTTTATACACCGTTTTCCCTTAAGAGTTGATCTTGTTGTCATATTTTGTCCGAGTTGTTTCACTTGAGCATTCTTGGTGCCAAGTCTGTAGCCGTTCCTTATTTTAGTCTTTCTGTCGACTGTCCCGCAGGCCCACCTCATGAGCCAGGACATCCCTGAAGACTGGGACAAGAACCCCGTCAAGGTGTTGGTGGGCAAAAACTTCGAGGAGGTCGCTTTCAATCCATCAAAGAACGTCTTTGTTGAATTCTGTAAGAAATTGCTTTCTTTGCTCATTTTCTTATTTGAGCTTAAACGCTCAAATGTAGACGATCAGGCGTTCATCTCCAGTCAGACTTTAAATGTCTGCTTCTTTTTTATTTAACTTTTTTGTGTGTAAGGGTTGATTCCTGGGGCTCTTCAAGCCCCATCAGCTCCACTTCCTGCCAACTGATTTGTTGCCAGGCACTAATGCTGAAAAGATGAAGATAAATATAGCGGCAAGATTACTTTATAGCCACCCTGGTCCAAATAGCCTTTATTTTTGGAGTCGTTTTCCACGTCTGGCTGTTGAAGCACAGCTGATGGCCAGCAATGCACAGGCTGGGAAAGGCTCCTATTTCCTGACTGGCGGGGGTCAGGTGTGGCAGTTTTTAGCGGTCAAAGGAGTTGTCTCGGTAGTCAGGCATACGTCACAAAGTATAGGAACCTAAATTAACACGTTATTCTTTATGGAGGTGTTCTGCTACATTACTGTCATAATATAATGCTGAAGAAATGTGCTGTTGCCCTCCAGATGCTCCTTGGTGTGGGCACTGCAAACAGCTGGCTCCCATCTGGGAGCAGCTGGGAGAGAAGTACAAGGGCAGTCCTGACACCATCGTGGCCAAGATGGACTCCACAGTCAACGAGATTGAGGCCGTAAAAGTCCACAGCTTCCCCACGTTAAAGTTCTTCCCTGCAGGAGACGACCGCCAGGTAGCCCTCCATTATGTGCATAAGGCCCCTTTAAAAGAAGGAACTATTTTTTTTTTTTTTTTTTTTTAATCTAATGTGGTGGTCTCTGGTTTTGTCAAATAAGTCCTTAATGTTTGGCTCGATTTATGGCAACCTTGAAGACCGGATGACCTCGTAGACAACGTGACTAAGCCGTATATTTGTTGGAAACCTGGATTAGAAATGAAATGCCTGACAGGTGCTATGGCAGGTTCTGTAGAACAGGTTAAAGTGTCTCATCTGCAGCATTGCAGAGTAAGTGAGGAACCATATGGGCTAAAACCAGCTACTGGTAGTGCTTTTTAGATTACTCTGTCCAACCATAATACACTTTTTGCATAGAAATGAGGTACTTGCAGTTGTTTGCATTGAACCCTGTAGTCTGGTTCAGTGAACTGATGAGCATTTATCACTTGTGCTCAACAGGTGATTGATTATAATGGAGAAAGAACGCTGGAGGGCTTCACAAAGTTCTTGGAGAGCGGAGGTAAAGACGGAGGCGCCCCTGCAGGAGATGACGACCTGGATACAGATGTGAGTTCATATCGGCCGTACCGTTGGATTTGCCGAGATTTAATGTAAATTGCTTAATGAGGTAAGAAGGGAGCAAAAAACCATGTGTAGGTTATATGCCAAGTCTTCAAGTGAAAGGACTTGTATTAAATCTAATGTAGACAACCTGCATTTTAAATGCATCCATCTACAACTATTTCCACATATCTGCAGCGTCAGTGTTGAAGTTAAAAGAACCAAAGAGGCCAAAAGGAAGAATTTACCAGAGCTGAGAAAGTTATAACTCAGGATGGGAACTTTTTTTTTTTTTTTTTTTTTTTTTTTTTTTTGGATATTAAGGTCATTGCTGTGCTTTACTCAGTTAGATGCAGGCTGATTCACTCTACAGTAAAGCTTCCTGTGCCACACTGGGACTGTCCTGTTTGCCTTTAAGCCATGGCTGGGTTAACAGCTGCCTGCTGCCTGCTGCCCCTCCCTTCAGAGGTCTGATTGCAGCCTGTTCCACTGCAGGCCCCCCCTCAGCTGAGGCAGCTGTTGCTTGGTTTTGTGTGGAGACCTGAGCCTCTGAGAAAAGCTGCACGTGCCTAGTTCTGCTGAAACTCAGAATAGAAGATTGAGACGACATGTTTGATATTCTATAGAGATGCTACAATTTTCCTTTTTTTTGGTTATTTCCAAGCTCTTTTAACGTCCAAAAGACAAGAAACACAAACAATTCAGTCTGCTTGTAAAGCCCAAAGCATTACAAAGTTTGCACTTTAAAGTTTCTAGTAAACCTTTTTTTTTTTTTTTTTTTTTTGGAAGATTCAGTCCAGCTTCAGGTGCCATGGACCAAACCATTGTCTTACTTGCAGAATTTTTTTTTTTTTTTTTTTTTGGAGCTGCTCAGTTGACTTAATTCAACTGTTCTGATGATTCCCAAATGGCATTATAACCTCATCTTTACGATTATATTTTACTGTACCATTTTTAGTTGTAATCTTTGTGCTCCAGGACCTTTTGGTCAGCTGCTGTATTTAAACAGGAACATCAACTTCATCAAATTCGGTGTTCTGATCCCATTTGTGTCTGCTCAGGATTTGGAAGATGAGGATGACTCTGATGCGGAGGATGGAGGCGACGACGACGGACACGACGAGTTGTAAGAGCTTCAGGAGGAGAGGGCGAGAGGAGACCCACCCCAACCCTTCCAACCAGTCACCACCACCACCACCTTTGCTTCCTTGTGGACCTCCCCTGTCCCGTGAACATTAACAGTTTACCTTGAACTGCCTTTCAGTAAAGCCAGCCTGAGAACCAACCCTGCAGTCCATCCAGGGCTGGTTGGGCAGTTTTCTGGTCTTCAGTATCTACATCTTTAATTTTGCTCGTTCTGCCCAGACTGGTCTCATCCCTCCTGGGGGATCCTTGGAATAGCGCACCCACCTCTGTGGGAGACCCCAATGCCTTGTCCACAAGGCCCCTCATCTTTATAGCCTTCTATATTTTGACCAAATGACAAAAGAAATGGCATTGTTCAGTTTTTGAAAAGCTAAGTTTCCTAACTTTTTTTTTTCTTTTTTGGACTCCCACCTGTAAAATAAGTCTTGCTGTTGTTCAGTGTTGGTTTGAGCTGAATGAAATGAAGTGGAGGGGGCTGCCAGTGTTCTTCTGTCGACTAAAAACCAGAGGACCAGTGGGTTTCGTAAGGACTCTCAGGGGACAAGGGGCCATCCTTTCTTTATTTTATATACATGTATTTTTTTAAGTAAACTCATCAGTGTAGCAAACAGGACCCCTCCCCCTCGTCACATCTGTAGCCAAGACCAGTTATTTTCTATCTTACACCAGGGGCTGGGGTGTCATGTCTTCATTCCCAGTTCCTTCTCCTCATGTCAGCATATCTACTGACCGATTTATGTCTAAAAGGAACAGTTAACGTTCATTGTTTTTTATTTAATTGCTTTCACGTTGGGGGGTTATTTGTTTTTAATTTAGTTCTTCTTATTTTTATTGTACCATCGTGCCCGGCTGTTGCCAGCTGGCCCATTTGGGGCAAAGTCGGCCCCTGCTCACCCTTTTGACCTGTAGGGGGCGACCGGAGCTGGTTCTGATGGGTAGCACTGCATTCATGCCTAATCGGAGATTCACTGTGGTTACTGAAGCGGACGGACTGGTGCAGTTTGGTCTAAGCGCGTGTTTGTATCTGGAGCTGGGAGGGAACAGGTGCACAGCCCCACCCCTCAGCCACGCTGCAGCCTCCTGCATCTCTTTTGGCTCTCCTGGGCACCCTTAGCTGCCGCTGTGTGCGTGTGAACGAGTGTGTTGAATGTTTGCTCGTCCGAGAGAATGGAAGCGTGTGTTTGGGCACAGAGGGGGGGGGGGTCTAGTAGAGCGAGGGATGGGTGTGTCAGTCGAGCAGCGGTGGGAGGAGGGGAATAACAAAGCATTCCATCATATAAAAATTAATGTGGAAAATGTGAAATGGTGGCCAATAAAAAAACAAAAAAAAAATGTGTTTTTGTTTTTTATCTTCACTCGTGGAGGGGAATGAATCTCTCTGGATTCATTCCTTATTTAAAAAGTTGAGAAATCTCAAATGTGTGCTATAAATGAACTAGACTTGTACTTGCAGGCCAAATAATTTGATCTCTACAAAGATCTGTTACATTTTAAGTAGGTCTAAAACCCATTGGACATAAAGTTGTGCACAAACTACAGTTAAAGTTCAATAATCCCATTTATTTACAGTTCAAAAAGTAAAACTAGTTAAATTTAACTGAAATTCTTTGGATATTTGGCTAAAAGCAAATATCCAAACGTGAGTTTCTTAAATTTTGATAAATCTGTTTTGTAATGACCACACTATCCCAGGAAGACGCCTGACTTGACACTTGTCCAGCAGAAAGTCCCTGACGTCCTCCAAAAGAGTGAGCTACAACTAAGGGATTTAGTTTCTGACAATTGGAACACTGCATACGGCCGATGGGAACGGTTGAGAAATTTCTACGTCAACACTAAACCAGATATTCTCTATGGGATTCTGTGTCAGGTTGAGTTTGCTGGCATATTTAGGAGTAGCTAAACCCCTCACTGCCTAAACAAACTGAAATTGTGCTCTTTTACTTTTAAGCAGATGCTAAATTAAGTATTGGTAATTGGATTGCAAATGAGCTAAATAAGGCATTACTGGACCTTCCTCTGAGCACTAGACGGCAAAGACCTGATGTTTGAAACGGCATATATGGTGGGTCGATGCATTTTTGAGTCCAGCTGCAGTCCATAAATACCCCCCAAATTTTGAACGGGCTTGGGTGCCACAATCCTCACAGCTAAAGTTAACATGGGAATACCTGCACACTTATTTCAGTCATAGCTTTTCCTTCCACTTAACTTTCCATCAATAAGACCTTCCACCTCTCTTAGCAATGACCTTGAGTGTCGCCCCCTCCTGGTGGACAGAAGACAGCCTTCTGAGCGATTGTGTAGGCAAATCTGTTTCAAACATGTAACTGGACTTAAAAAAATAAATAAAAAAACTTTTTTTTTTTTTAGAAAGTGGAATTTGAGTTGCCAGCTTATGAGTTTCACTTTTAATGAACTGTAATGTAGCAGTAGGGTTGGGCCTAAGCGATGAAAAGCAACTCCAGAAACGAGCAACCTTCTTATAAGACGGTACTGAGCTTCATGTTGGTAAGGAAACCAAACATTGTGTTTTGCTGAAATAAATCTAGCAACAAGCTGGTCATTATAAACATCTGGCCAAAGTTTCTGAACCAAACTTTGCTACATACAGAATGAAACTTCAATCTTCATATCCATTCAGCTCCTGAAGCATTTACCCTATTTTAGCGCTTGTTCTAAGCTGATTCCAGGCCAGGAAATAGCAGGATGGTGCAAAAATAATTTCGAAAGTGTTACGAGCAGACCACCATCACACACACCATAACGGTAACAAACCCTGTTTGTCGGTGCAGTTTACCATCAACAGCCCCCCTCATGGGGATTCACCCTCTGTGCCCTGCAGTAAACCCCCCTAACACCGCCTGGTGTTTACTAGAAACCTCCATCCTCTCCCCTTCCTCTAAGTTGATGGGCTGAGAGGTGGACAACATCTAGAAATGTGATGTTGACACAGGTCCAGGCGGTTACTGGCTGTTATGTGTGTTGATGTAAGCTGTCTGAAGAGGCTTGTGACTGGTTAGAGGGAGGGCCCGCTCACCTTCCAAATCCTGTCACTGATCTTAAAATAGGTCGGCAGGGAGTATAAGAGAGCCCCGCAGGGGAAGCCGGACCCTCAGAGGAGCTGCTGATCCAAGCCAGACAGCCACACTGTAAAAGGACTTACCGCAAGTTTTACAAAGGCTTCTACTGCTGCCAGACTCCAGGATGAAGTACTACGAGTGCCCCATGTCCCAGACCCTGGGAATCAAAGCGTACACCCAGAGCTGTGGCCTTCCGGTCACCTGCAAGCGCGCGGCCTCCCTGAAGCCCGTCCGCAGCGTCCACTTCCCCAACGACATCGTTTTCCAGGACTACGTGAGGCACGGAGAACTGGAGAGGATCGGCCGTTTCATCAGGGCCAGCAGGGTCAAACTGGACACCATTTACCACTCTGGTGAGCGGGGGAAAGCTTCTCCAGCCTTGAGCTTTGTAATCTGACTTTCAGCTCTGACCTGTCATGGGTCAGCTGAAATGATAACGCCCTCTCTGTTTTTCTAAAGGAATGGCAGCCATCCACGAGGCAGTCCTGACTGGGAACCTGGAGTGCGTGAAGCTGCTGATGCATTACGGAGCAGACATCCACCAGAGGGACGAGGAGGGGTGGACCCCGCTGCACATGGCGTGCAGCGACGGCTTCCCACACATTGCACGGTGAGCCTCCAGGCCGGGTGTGAAAGCGGGGATCGTCTCTGTGATCAGCGTCTCCTCAAGGAGCAGCCAATCCTGCTCCTTCACTGACCCGCTTTCTCTCTCCCCTTCCAGCTACCTCCTGTCGCTGGGTGCCGACCCCGAGCTGGAGAACGACTGCGGCGAGAAGCCGGCCGACCTCATCGACCCGGAGAACAAGGAGCTGCTGAGGCTCTTCGGGCTGGCGGTCAATGACTGAGAAGCTCCAGAGGTCCCAGAGCTTCACACACTCGTCTGGAAGACGCTGCAAGTTGTTCCGACTGTTCTTCGGCGGCGAGCAGGGAAGGCCGCTGCTTTCCAGGATCCTGGTTTTTGGAGAGCTGCCACAGCTCTGAAGGGTGACGGAGACGGGCCGGGAGGGCCGACAGGCGGAGTGGACTGTTTCACTCCAGCAGCACTAACCTCCTGAATCCTCTCAGCGCCGCAGAACTTTTATAGCCTTGCTTCTTTAAGTGAAGATATGAATCTGCCGGGACTTTGTGAGACAAAGCTGTTGCTCTTTTATCTTTTTTTTTTTTATTATTATTCCTATTTCTAAGGTTAATGTTCAGGATTATGTTTTTAGCCACACAGGCAAGTTTGTTGATGTTTTTTGATCATTGGGAGGGAACTGTTCAGTACTTTCACTTGTTTGTCCTTTTTGTTTTTTTACTTGTTTAAATAAAGTGAATTAATCCATGATGCCTTTGCTTTATCCTGAAGGGAAGATAAAAGTTTATTGAACTTGTGGTCTGATATAAGATGAACAAATTTAAGAAAATAATTTGTGAGGGGGGCAAAAAAAAAAAGCAACGGGGAAAGTAAAATCTAAATTTGAAGCAAGTTTAACCTCTGACCTATCAAGGGTCATCTCAGGAATAAAATTATTTCAGAAATTTAGTTCAAAATGTGAAACCTACAGTTTGTTGTTACAGCCTTATTCCAACATGGATTAAATTATGTTTTACCCTCAACTCCACATACAAAACCCCATGAGGACAAACGACAGACGTCACCAGTACATGTGTATTCACAGCCTTCGCCATGAAGCTTAAAACTGATCGCAGGTGGATCCTTTTTTCTCTCATCATCCCTGAGATGTTTCTACAGCCTCAGGGAAATTCACTTGGTTAAAGGATTTGGAGAACCAAACATCTGTCTGTTAAAAGGTCCCACAGCTGAGAACAAACCTGACATCGAGTCTGTCGGCCCCTGAGACACGATCGTCTCAAGCCTCGAGTCAGGAGGAAGCGTATGCCAAGCTCGTGGCATCAAGAGGACTTGGAAGTGCTGCCAAAGGCGCATCAACAAAGTGTTGAGCAAATACCCATTAACGTGTGATTTCTTGGTTTTTACCTTTTAGTACAGAATTGCGACATTTCCAGCAACAAATAGGGGCCACCTGAGTTCATAAAGCCTCTGGGGCCTCATGACACGGATCGGCCCAATATGTAGGATGATTCCAACGCTTCAAAAAGCTTCACCAGCACACCACTAATGTCAGCTGCAGCTGTTGCTCCAATATACTGTTTCAAGTCTACCAGGACATGTTAGAGCACTTCTGCCGACAACTTTCATGGAGATGCTGCTGTTTATCTCCCAGCAGAACCCTGGTACCGGCCCACGCTGCCAAAGGCACCATAAGCTGCTTCAGTGACCACGGTGTTACGGCGCCTGATTGGCAGCAGAACCAACAAGGCAGACGACCTGAAGGCTGCTACCAACGCAACCTTCACTTCCAGTACACCTAAGCAGCACCGCAGGCTGTTCGCCTTCGTGCCACGCCGCATGGATGCAGTAATTCATGCATAAGGAGCCCCAACCAAGTATAGAGTCCTTTTTTTTTTATTGGCGCCACAATTTTAGGTTTATATGAGCTGTACACTATGTTCATTATTAGCCTAAACTAACACTTGAAATATATCACTGTGTGGTGGATCTATATAATGAGTGTCATAATTATTACTGAAGTATGTGCCTCTGTTGACCTGAGTTTAGAATCATGAAAAGGTTAAAATCTAGGTGCATACATACTGGGGAATGAAAACATGTTTTTTTTTTTATTTCCCACAGTTTATTAGGATTTAATGTTTTACTTTCAAGAATTATTAATGAGTTTAATAATAAAAACATGCATCCACCACAGGTGCTACAGTTTTAAAATAACATTTTAAAAAGTGCCTTTTCCATCAACCATCTCTCGTCTGTGGTGAGCCTCACGCCGCTGTGGCGCTGCGTCAGAGGAGCCGGTGGGTTGAGCGGTAAGCAGTTCTGGCCAGAGCTGCTCACCCGAGTCCCACTTCCACCTGCAGTGGTGACGGATGGAGAAAGGCTGAAAGGTGGACCACTACATCAGCAATGTAATGGACTGCCAAAAAATAAATAAAGACGTCATAAATGCACCAAACTCTATTCACAAAAAACAGGAGACAGAAAACCCTTTACTTAAGACGCAACTTCTCATTTTAGCAAAAGTCTATAGAAGCAAAGCTTAAAAAGGTTTTAAAGTCTAAAATGCATTAATTGATATAAGGGGGTTCTTTACAGCACGCACCACAATAACGAACCACTGGTGAGGATGTGTTAAATGTCTTAAAATAAATTCATCTTTTATCACAGCAGCTGTGAATGAAATAATTAGAACTAATAATTACAACTTGTAATTTGACTACATCTAGCTATCAAGGAAAGGCAATCCCACATTGTGTAAAAAAGCAAATATTTCCCAATCACCCGACAATTCCTTTAAGCTATAGTTGAACCACTTTTTAATACACAATTATGATTTCAAGTTGATCCTGTGTTGATGAACATTTTAGGAGGTAATACATCATTTCCTGTTTCTATGGGTTATAGATACTACGCGGCCCAGGGGCCCACTTCTCTTAGCCACTCTTCAAAATGGGAAAGACAAGAAACGGTGTTCAAGTAAAGCGGGCGTGTCGCGGTCCAAAGAGTCCGAACAATAAAAGTTTAAGAAGTGGAACTGAGACGATCAAGACCGAATGGGGAGCCAGATTTACTTTTGCCACCGTGCAGTGGGGAGGATGATGAAGAGGGGGCAAAATAAAAAGCATCAACAGTTCCACCTGATGACTATCAAAATAAATATTTTCATTTTATTTATCACATATTTATTCCATGACCCTTTAGCCAGGCAACCAGCCTCTTTTCACGTAGCAACACTGCCCCCCTGTGGAGGAAATGAGACCCTACACAAGGAGGCACCTTGTTTTCCACCTCAACAAAAAAAATCTCTTTGCAATTAAATCAGTCACACGTAGTTGTTATTAAGTCAGTCTTTGTAAACTTTTTAAACACATTGACATTATTTAAGCAAAAAGCTGGTCCACGTTTGCTACAGTAAACGCCGTACCATTTCCTCCTCTTCCTCCTCCTCCTTTCGTCCTGCTTTTTCTTCAACTCTTCAAGGAGACACCTCTCTCCCTTTCATCCTCTGAAATCAAATCCAATCATCAAACTATTGCTGAACACGCCGCCGTTCTGCTCAGAGTACATAAATAGGTTCAGTAGGAAATAAGAACGAGCGTACCTGACTGGGCCGTGCTGTGGCCGGAGCCAGGTTGTTCTGCATCCTCTCGGTACGGACCCAGCTGCACAAAGAGGGACTTCAGGACTGAAGATGCTGAAGCGTCTACACCAGAGAGCACAAGACAATTAATATGTGAATAGTTAATAAGTATTAGTGGGGAAAGAAAGCTAAACTCGTGTGAGAATTTTTTATTTTATTTTTTTAGCTACAATCGCAAACTTCAATGCATTTTATTAGGATTTTATGTGACAGACCAACAAAGTACTGCAGAAGTCCAAAAGGGAAGAAAAATTATATATGGATCTTCACATTTTCTCACAAATCTGAAAAGTGCGGCATTCGTTTGTATTCTGTCCAGCTTACTGCGGCGGCAATGAAGCCGGGTTAACTGGTAAAACACATTCAGGCTCGGCCACAGTCCAAACCTAAATCTGAGTGAGAATGAGCGGCAAGACCTGGAAACGGATGTTCTCCATCCAATCTGACTGAGCTTGAGCTGAACAAACACCCCAGAAAAAAAAAAAAGGTGGTTCTACAACGTGTTGTCATTGGCTGAAATACAGACAGGTGGACTTTAATTTACTCACTAGGCGAGTCCTGGGTGTAAATGCACTGGATTTTATTGAAGGACATCAGAGTAAAGGGGGCTGGTTGCAAACACAGGCCACATGTTTCACAAGTTTTGAAAGCCACGAGTCCTTTGGTTTCTCCCACTTCCAGACGACACACCACTCTGTTGGTCGGTCACATAAATTCCAAAAATAATTCACCGAGGTTTGTTTGAAAAACTATGAACACATCGAGGAAGACATTTAAAGGCAACGGATGTGCGGGTTTTTCCTCTCGTACCTCTCGGGGACGAGACGTCAGGCGGACCCCGATTCATCCGACTTGAAGACGGATCACGGGGAGAGCCGGACACGGTGCCGCCTGCTGAAGCCGACGGCTGTTCCCTGGCATCCTTTTCGGTGCTGGAGCCCTGCGGGGCTTCACAAGACGTTTGCCTGCTGTGAGAAGCTCTAACCTGGGATGGGAAGAGCCTCCGATCGGAGTCTCTTGGTTTGGAGTTTGACGCTGCATTCTCAGCCGGCTGTTGCTTACACGGAGGAGCAGCAGCGCCTGCTGCTCGGGTCTCTGAACACGGTGGATCGTTGATAAGGGGGGACGCAAAAAGCCTGGAGAAGGACAAGGAGGGAGCTCGTACGTCCTCAGACCCCTGAGGTTTCATGGCTGCAGTGAAAGAGTCTGATCTTGGCGCAACACTGTCAGTGAGGGGGGCTGCAAAAAGGCAACTAAACGGTCTTTTCTGGGTGTTATCAAGTCCAGCTGGAAAGTGCCCCAGACTGGCCGTTTCCCTGCAGGATTTCTGGGAGCCGACGGAAGAGTGATGTTCTAGTGTAGCAGCTTGGACATTAAGGTGTTTCTTTTTGCCGTTTGGGAGGACCTCAGGGACTTGATCTCCTCTCTTATCCCAGGTAGTTCCAGCTTCGACTGGAACAGCCACTCTTCCTTCAGAAAGATTTGGCTTCAGCTGGGTGGGATGTTTTGGAGGACCCACGTGTCCTGTAGAGACCTCACGCCGTTTAGTTCCTGGGAGCATATGCTTGGCTTCTCTACTTCTGGAAGACGCAGACTTCTCCGGAAGACACGCCCACTCTTGTGTGGTGCAAGTTTTCTGCCCCGCCGACTCCTCCTCAGATGAATGACAAAGAACAGCAGCAGAGTCGGAGAAGAGGCCGTTTTTTACTTCACGGGACGACAAGCTCTTTGCCACCGGTTCTTGTGAGCCCCTCTCTACAATGCTGAGAGTCGGAGGTGGCTTCTCTTTTCTAAACGGAGCCGCTTCGATTCTTTCAGAAATAACTAGCGGTGCATAAAATACGGTCCGTTCACTCGGCGGATCAGACGTATGGCCACTAGAGGAAATGTCTGCTGACCTATAGGAGCCGAGGACAGCCTCAACAGAGTAGGGGACTTGGCTCTGGTTTGTGTAAGCAACGTCAGAAGAAGGGTGAGGGTCAGAGACAGACGGAGAATCCTGACCTACAGGAGCTTTAGAGAAACTGGAGAAGGTTCGGGGCAGCTGAGGTCCAAGCATGGCCTCCACCGAGTAACAAACCGGCTCCGGTTGGTTCTGAGTGTTTAACGAAGAGCTTTGAGGTTGGTCGCCGTCTAATACACGCTGCTCTGGCACATCAGGATGCTCATGGGCTTCCTTCTCAGGATCTGCGCTGTTGTAAAAGCGGGGCCTGGAAAACACAAAGAGCCACGAGCTCAGCTTGAACGATGAGTGAACGGAGCTGTGATACAACCACAAACCAACGCGTTTCATCTTATAGAACATCAGTGCCAGAAAGTGCCACGCGTTTGTGAAATAGAAAGGAAGACACGGTTTCATTTTTGATTCTTGCAACTAGTTAAACCACCATGTTTGACCATGATGATGGTGTCCTGTGGTAGTTTTCCGTCACACAGAGCGCTTTACTAGCTGTCCAGAAAGGTTACATTTCATCTCATCTGACCCGAGCACCTTCTATTAAATGTATTTTTTACCTTTTTTCTGATTTCTCACCCGTTTCTGGACACATTAATTAAACGCTGTATTCGTTAACTATTTGTTGGTGTTCATGTAATGACTTAAATCCAGAGGTGAACCTATTTGCTACCTCTGAAAACAAGGGAACTATCTGAACCCGGCGCTTTCCTTTTATTTATTTTTTTTATGTTCTGTTACCTGAGAGGTTGGGTGAGAAAATCAGGATTCTGGTTTTCCTCTGCAGGTTTGGTCTCCTCTGCGCTTGCCTGCTGTTCCGACGACGACTCCTCTTTATTCTTCTCTGCAAGCTCAAGAAGGCATTCTTCGTGTTTCAACACCTACAATGAGAAGACACCAGTCAGCACAAAGAAACGCACGCTAATGCTCTGAGGTGTTACTTTCTAAACAGCTGCCGCACCAACCTCCTCCAACAGTTTTTCGGTGACGTCGTTAAGCGGCTCATGGGAGAACCTGCAGTTCCCTTCTTGCAAACATTTCCCCTTCGTGTGGAAAAACTTGCACGGAAACGACCGTGCTGCTGAGTAAAGGAAAAGGAACCGGGCCAGCACTATCGAGCAGCTATCGGCGCAACAAGCGAAGCAAAAGTGAGAGGATATGATGCATGTACGGGCAGCGCTCCCCTTTCATGCAGAACCCTTGGACGTAAAACTTGCAGGCTTTTTTCAAGATGCCGTTGTAACTTTGAACGTGCTCCAGCTGGCAATTTTCCGCCTGCAAAAACAAAGCAAAACAAATAAGAAATAAAAGGCAGGTGAGCCATGAAAATCGGATTTAGTTTTTTTTTGGCAACTTGTTCAGTTTTACGGAGCAGACCTTAATGCACTTTCCAAAGAGGTGATGTCGACACAGTAGACGGCCGTCCACCTGCAAGCCGTTCTGGTCCTTAAACTCCTGAGTCATGAATATCGGTCTCTCCTAAACAACACGAGATTAAAGGTGAGCGGAGGAACAGGACCCGAGCAGCCACCCTCAGCGTTTGCTCACCTGCTGTTGATTATTTTTCTTCTTCATGCTGCTCTGATGCAGCTCCTTCCTCACATTACGGTTGTCTGTAGCTCGATGGTTCTGACCGCGGCAGCTCTGCCTGTTGTCGTAGCGGGAGTTGGATTTCTGGCCCGGAAAGGAGCGCTTGCTCTCAGCGCCCTGCCTCCGACAGGGTTTGCTCCGGGAGGCGAAGCGGTCTTCTGTCTGGAACTGATGGCATCTCTTCCATAGAAAATAAAAAGAGGACCGCAAATGTCAAGAAAATGTACGAATGTCATGTTTTGTTACTTAAGAGATATGACATCAAAACGCTCTTTAAAAAAAAAGTCATATGATACACTCGCACTATCATGGCATAAAAGTACACCCTAATTTAATTTTAGGGTTTTATTATATCAGGATACAATAAAGATGTTCTGGTCTTCAGACAGTGGAATAATTTACACAATTTCTTGATTATACAAAAGCAACAGAATCCACCCCGACATTAATCATTGACCAAAAACAAAGCTAAAATGAATAAGCTGTATGTCAAAAACTAAGTACACCCCATGAATCAACAGCCTAAAGAACCAGCTTTAGCAGAAATAAAGGCCCCCCTCACAAGTCGCATCATTTTCTGTCTGACTCTCAGTCTCTCACATCTCTGGGGATTTTCACTCATTCTCCTTTACAACAGGGCTTCATCACTTTCATGACCCAGATTGGTCCAAACTTCAGCTGCTGCACCAGATAGCCTCACATTTGATTACTGAGTACTTTGGTAGTGACGGGACATCATGGTTGACATATGACTGCAAGCTGCCCAGGTCTTATGGCTGCAAAACCTTCCACCTTCATGCTTAATAGTTGGTAACACGAGTTTGTGTTGATAAACTGGCTTGCATCTGTCCAAAGGACATGGGACCATAAATCTTGTGGTTTACCCAGAAGCAACTTCACAAACCTCAGTTGGCTGCCATCCTTGTTTTATTAACTACCTTTATTTCTTCAGGGCTGTCCCATTGAGATCACAGGTCTTTTTTTGCAAGGGAGACCTCAACAAGATAACAGCGACAACACATAGATCACAGCTCAGTAAAGGATCTAGAAATTACACACACACACACACATTTGCAAAAACTTGAGATTTCATCATGGTTTTACATTATTTCAGGGATAATAAGTTGTGGAGATGCGCTCTTTCAACAGAATGTTTTCTTCTTGCAATCTTTCCAACAAAGCAAAACTTTTCCAGCCTCTTCCGATTGTCTAGTCATACGTTTTAACATCTAACGTGGTAAAACTGGTAAAAAAAAAATGAAAGCATGTAACCAGAGGGAGCTCTAGTGTTTTTTTGTTTTTTTTTGTTTTGTTTATTAATTTTCTCTGAAGGTCCTTTATTTTATTCATTTCTGATAAACAATACCGGCACAGTTCTGGGTTTCATTCATTAACACATTCTCCAAGACAAAAAATAAAGCTTCAGGGTTTAAGGTGGTTTTTATTTGAAAGGGAAGCAGGAAAACAATGCCTCTTTGGATCAGACCCCTGGCTTGGGGTGTACTGCAGGTGTATGCGGTAGGAATGGGCTCGTTACGCCTGACGATCTTTGCTGGGGTGGTAAAAATCTTCCTAAGATCTCTGCGGTGCCTAAACATGCTGCTACAGAATGCAAATAAACACCTTAAAAGAATGTCTTTTGACTGAAAACATGTAAACAATGAGGGAAATTTAGAAAGATAATAATAGGCCTTTTCCAAAAGAATATGGATGAGTAGGCAAATGCCTTATGTGACGTCACCAGAGGGATCACATGGAAGCCTGTTTTTGTTTCATGGGAAGGTAGCTTTTATCCTGAATAAGTTGTTATTTTACAACAATATAGCAATAGAAACAGGAAACAGTAACTCATCACATGTCTCGTTATAGATGATTAAATACATAATGGGTTTGACAGAACTCTGACTAACACCTTTAAAAGTGTGAAGAAAGTATCTCACCTTGTTGGAGGAGCCGGGCTGCTCTCCCTGCGTCTTCCTCTTGCCTCTCGAATCGCCTTCCAGTCTGTTGCTATGAAACACAGAGCATGCGCACTGCTGCAGAAAACGACACCACTGCCGCTACGTTAAACTCTACCACATGAAAATCAGTCAAGTCGCTTTACCTGGACGTGACGTAAGATCCGCTGGCGCTCCTCGCACCTTCACCCATAGCAGACAGTCCAGAGAACAAGTTTGTAAAAGCCATTTTCTCTCCACGTGTGTGAAAATAAACTTGCCCGAAGAGCAGGAGCGGAATGCTGCCAGGCCACCATCAGGCACAATGGTTGCTCCTGGTCGACATGTAAGCATTCATCCCCTGTGCACTGCTTTTATAAACCACAAACAAACGTAAAACCAGCGCACAGAGTCGCATGACTTCTCTACGCAGACGTTTTCTTCTTTATATCAGTTGTGATACTCGGTCTGATGGCGCTTTATCGCCACCTTTTGGCCAGGAGTATTAAATCAGGGAAAAACAATAAAAAAAGCACCTAAAATATTAAAGTTGCAGAGGAATAGTATGAATTAAAAAATTCTAGGGCCCATATGTTCTGCAGAAATGCAGCACATAACTTTATTTGTAGTTTGGTTTCATATAATATAGTGAGTTCTCCTTCTGCTCTACAGGAACTGGACTGAGAGACACCTCACTGATCACTGGGCAAAGGCCTGGAAATGGACTGTGGCCTCTGGAGCAAAGAAAGGTGCCATTAGTAACTGGGCAAGGAGCTGAGTCCCATAAACAGCAATTCAGCTGGTACGACTTGAAAAGATTGGCCCTCTTAAAAGACTATTTCAATTAAGACAAAGGTGCTTAGAAGGTTTTATCCCTGAGCAAATATATTTTAGATTTTGGATTTGATAAAAATGTAACTTGCTGTCTTATAAAAGCCTTTTGTTTTGTTTAATTCTGTCAGACATTGTGTAGCCGGACAGTGTTTTGTGTATAAATATGAGGGAGGAAATGGGAAGCTTTAATGAGTTGCAGCATTTTTTTCATTTATATGAATAGGCTTTTTGTATCACTCGTATTTTATTGTCTGCCAGTCACTACTGCCGCTGCTCTCAAATCATACAGGTATTCATTACCCTGGTAGATGTGTTTTAAGCCAACTAAGAAGTTTGTTTCAGATAGGAAAAAATGAGGCATGCAACTTTTAAAATATTATGAATCAGTCTGGTCACTTTCACAATGTTAATATTAAGAAACATTTCGGTCAAATTAAAACATCATTTTAAAGCACATTTTGCCTGGGGTCTACATAACTTTGGGCTGAAGGCCGGACCACATAAAAAAAATCGAATAATTCTATTTTTTCTGTTTTGACAATGGATTTTCTGCGATAGACTGGTGACCTGTCCAGGGCGTACCCCGCCTCTCGCCCATTGACAGCTGGAGATAGGCACCAGCACCCCTCGCAACCCCACAAGGGATAGATAGATGTGTTAGAAGATGGATGGATGGATGGATGGATGGATGGATGGATGGATGGATGGATGGATGGATGGATGGTTGGATGGATGGATTTTATCACCAGTCCCGATCAAGGGATGTCTTAGTGGTCAAACACAAAATCTGAAATGAAACAATCTGATTTCTTCTCAGAACCTGTCGTCTTATCAGGGTGGAACCATTTTAAGCACATTTATTTTTTCTACTTCACTTGTTTTTTTGTTGTTGTTGTTTTTTTTACTAAAATCAATTGAATGAGAAGGTTATAACATGACATCATCTTGTATTCTCTCTATTTGGGCCGCCACTGGTGTGAGAGATTAAATCTGAAATGACATGAAGTGTAATTAATTGAATTAAAACAGTCAGCAGACACACTCATCATCAGCAGGGCTGATAAAAGGTCGGGCATGTTGAAAAGTCGAGATAGGAGCCGGACTTTGTTCTTCCACATGCGAGGCCGGCCTACATTTGGCTCAAAGTTCAGGTCACGCAGTCATTTTCAGTATCTCCTCCTGGAAGACCTGACTCCTTTTCGCACTGATCCGTCTTAGCCGCAGGATGACACGCTCGGCCCTTCTCGCTCCCCTCCTGGTGGGGCTGTTGATCCTCAGAGCTGCAGGTCAGGAGGCTGGAAACCCAGAATCCACACCACCTCCTCCACCCGGCCAGGGCCCCGATGGCAGCACCCAGGCAGAGGAAGACAGCGAGGACTGGGGGCTGAACTCCCTCAGAGGCAGCTTTGAGGCGGTCAGCGGCTACTTTGACTCGATGCTGGAGTTCATGGGTGGAAAAGATGGAGTGTGCCAGTATCGCTGCAGACATGGTAAAGCTGACCTGGATTAATGAAATCACATACATTGATTTAAGGTTAAAAGAACACGATGGTTTTTGATATTGTATCAGTCAGTGTGCTGCTCGACCTTTAAATATCTAACTTAACGCTGATGGTTTATATGACTCTATAGCTTAAAAAAAAATGCTGTGAGAAATGTTAAACTCGTCCTTTCCGACTGTTTTTAAGAGTAAAAGTAAAATTTTTTTACCTCTGCAAGGTTCATAATCCTATGATGATCTCACAAATCCTTTGCACTGCCATGTAGACTAAAGGAGCTGAGATTTCAGCTCTCAAAGACAGGTTGTTATTGATTTTACTTGCAGCATGATCTTCATCTGAGGGTTATCCATCCAAAACCTCCATTAGTCCAATCAAGACATTTTAATTACTTTACATATAGCATACATTTTTATTGCATAAATTTATTAAAATGATACATTAATAACAATTTCTTTGTTCTAGAGAAAACTATCCATTGGTATTTATATTTGAAACACTGCCCCCAGGAATCCTAAAGTGCGTTCTCCCTCTGCTCTTGAATGTGTGGGATCGACTCGGGCTTTAAACATAGATCTTTTCCTATGTTGGCTCTGTTATCTGGGGGAGGGCCTGGAAACGGACTGTGGCCTCGGTGTGGCAGGAGAGAGATTAACCAGCCATGGGGGATGTGTCAAATACTTAGATTCTGTCTTTCTATGTGCAAACATGGGTTTATTTTAAACTCACCGGTTTATTACAGTCATGCTGGCTTCTTGCAAAACAGCACCTGCATCTGAAACGCATCTTTTTTTCTCCATTTCTTATTTCAGGTAAAGCGCCTATTCCTCGTCCCGGCTACAAGATGCCTGAGCCCGATGGATGCAGCTCCTACTTCTTTGGCCTTCCTGTTCCAGAGAGCGTAAGCTTAGTTGATCAAATAATAGTGATTTAAAAAAAAATCTAGATTTTAAAATAGGACATAAAGTAACTAGTCTCAATGATCCTACTTTAGCATTGCAAACTGGGATTAAACAATGCTCTTCTCAATACATTTTCACATGTATAATATTTATGTAAGGGCATAAATAGACTCATAGAATGAAGTTGGACACAAAATAAAAGCTAATTTCAGGCAAATTTGGAACCCTCCAATAAAAATGTAAGAATAAAAAAACACAACTAATGATCAATTCCTCGTGTTTCAGCATTATCTCTGAGACCTTTAGAAAAATCCAACAATCCACGAAAGAAAAATCCCATATCAGAAAAATATTTGTTTTTACCATGTTTTACAATTACTGGCTCCCCTCACAAACCATTGACAATGAACTGAAACATTTTTTAAATTTTTATTTTCTTGTTTAACCTGACGAGAGTTTCTAGAAACTTGTGATTCGTAGGTTAAGGTTTTCTGGGGAAGCCCATTTCTATTCAGCCACTGCGGGCCGGATGAGGAGGCAAATAATAAATAGAGGAGAGCATGAGACAGGACCCAGAGCTCTGGACGAGCTAGAAAAATTGAGTAAAGATGAAGCGTTAAAGATCCCTCTTTCCATCTATTCCAAACATGAGTAAGTTTCATTTAATTTTTTTATCATTCGATTCTCAGAAGTCCTACTGATGGAGACTCCTAATGTCAAAGGGCACTGAGCTACATCAATTTCATGATACAATCAAGAAAAACAAATAAATAAGACACTATAAATCAATGATTAGTTATTTAAAACTGAAATTATTGGTTTAAAGCTTTGCAAGAGTTTATTCCATATGGAGGGACAGCTTTAAGAGAAAACAACGTGCTGGTAACGCTGGCACCAATAATTGGATTTACTCAAAATAAAATCCTGCATTTTTCTACAGCTTTCAGAGCGAGGTTGAGTTCCTGCAAAGCTCAGCTTATTGTGAGGTGCACTTACAGCCACGTTGTCCTGTATCCTTGTGTCAGATGGACGTGGGAATCCCTGCGATGACCAAGTGCTGCAATCAGCTGGACATGTGCTACGACACCTGCGGCTCCAACAAGTACCGCTGCGACTCCAAGTTTCGCTGGTGCCTCCACAGCATCTGCTCCGACCTCAAGAAGAGCCTCGGCTTTGTGTCCAAAGTTGAAGGTCGGTGTTCTGTATTTCTACCCCCTTCTCCTGTTTAGTGAAGCCATTGTGATTTATTTTACAACCTCGGATGAAAACCCACACAGTTTATTATGATGCGTCATCATGTATTTAGCAAAACCAGAGGGAAATGCAGAAGGTATGGCATCAAGGACCTGCGTCCTCAGTGTATACCGCAGCTGCTACATATAGATGAGTAAATTGTACACAATGCCAAGTGGGAGAGGTAACAGCAATGACCTTAAGAGAGGTCCTTGCTGCCCATCTGCCCGGGGCGGCTTATAAGGCAATCTCCGAACAATTTACAGTTAACCATTTTTAAAGTGAACAAAATATACATAGTATACAGATAAGCCCAGTTATTCTCATCCCTGGTAGATTTAGAATTATTTATTAACTCCAGAAATTTCACAGAAAATTTGGCAAAAGATGCATCTCTTAAAAGATAAAAACTGTAGAAAAAGAGTACATTTTGGAAAAAAAACGATTTTTATTTAAAAATGAGAAAAACATGGCTTAAAATCCTTTCTAGCATTTGCAATTACAGCCATCAAACCCTTCTTGGAATCGCTGACCAGCTTTTTGCACGCTTCAGTCATCCCTGGTAAAGTGCTCCAAGTGTTTGAGGTCGGAAGGGCCTCCTTGCCATCACCCTAATCTTTCAGCTAATCTCCACCGATTCTCTGTTCGACTGAATTCAGGACTATTGAATCATTACACTGTGGTCCACTCTGTTAATATTAGTGCCAGTCAGAAGGGTTATTAAAAGATAAAGTATGGAAATTAAAAGATTACTCTAAGCTCCCAAGGTTAATTTATTACACCCTAGAACGAGTTCTTTAAGCAAAAGTTCGCCGTGTCCTTCCTTTAAATGGTTGCTCTTGAAGCTGTGGATTCACAGCATGCTTCCATGTCATTCATTTGCAGTTGTATTAAGGATCTAGTAGTTAACAGACGCTCTTATGTCCTGATACCTGTGCCAACCATCACTCATTTCCTGCTTCTTTCACCCCCAGCATGTGAAACTGTAGCTGACACCTTGTTCAACACGGTGTGGACTCTGGGCTGCAGACCCTACATGAACAGCCAGCGGGCAGCCTGCTACTGTCCAGGAGAGGAGAAAGATGAACTGTAAATCCCCGCGCATGTTGCTTTTTCAGAAGAGCTGTACGAAAAGCACAGAGTTGCATTACATTGGATGTTTATTTGTCCTTAGGGTGAACATGACGGCTTGTGTAATTTATTTGAACCTTCTTATCCTTCCTTATTATTCCTAAAATTAGTCAAAAAAAAAGTGTCAGTATTGTTTTGAGCTCCATGTGGGATGGCTTCATTTCAACATAAACTTCTATGGATGTGTTTTCATGTCATAGCTTATGTGAATAAGTGTTGAATATGTTTGAAATAAAAATATAAAAGTAAAGGCTCATGTTTCATTTCATTTCATAACTGATGCTCAGCATCATTCATTACCTGAAGCCCTTAATAACAAGAGTCTAACTACCTTAAATTTAAAGATAAAGTGATGAAAAATGACAAGTTTTCTTTGAGGACTGCATTTAATTGATTTATTTTTACTGTGTAAACCAGGGGTGTCCAAAGTGCGGCCCGGGGGCCATTTGTGGCCCCTGGGCTGATTCTGGCTGACTCAATTTCTATTTTATTGCTGAGCATAGACTCAATATCTTTAAAAAAAAAATTCCAATCAAGCACAAAAGAATTTGCTAACTGGACGGCCATATTTCAGTAAGGCAACTATGTAAACCCCTTTTAAGTTTTTATCTACGATGATTTACACATCCCTTTCCTAAAGAAAAACTGACTAGTTTGTTGAATGATAATATTCCAAGGGTTAGTCATTTTGGTTTCTTTATTTTATTTTTTTTGGCCCTCGATTAAATTTGACTACACAATTTTGGCCCCCGTAACAAAAAGTTTGGACATCCCTGGTGTAAACCAACCCTGCTCAACACTGGGAAGGAAGGAATGAAGCTCCTTCCTGCGTTTTAAATCTCAACTAGAAAATAAACCTTCCTGCTGAAACTAAATCAAAGCAAACCTTAAAACTGCAGGTTAACCTGCATAGTCTCCAGAAGCTTGATTTTTTATTCTGTATCTCATGTCAAACTGTCTCCATTCAGTGAAAGCTCCCAGAAGTTGACCTGCCGCACCATCTTTCACTAATCTACACATAGCCCCGGGGAGTAGGATGCTAAATATAATCTTTTAGCTCTTCCTGTCATTACACAGTGTTAAAAAAGTGCTTTGAGTAAGTATTCATACACAAAATTATTTAGTGATATTTGGCCACAATACTACCACATTTTAGGCAAGAGCAACACAAAGTAGTGAAGGACGATCAAGTAAAAGGAAAATATCAAAATTATTTACAAAGAAAAAAAGAAAATCTGAAAAGTGTGGCATGCGCGTGTATTTGGCACCCTCGAGTCAATGCATTGCAGGAAAACTCTTGCTGGAGTTACAGCTGCAAATCTTTGGCCAATCCATCCTAGTGCAACTTCGTTCAGCTATCCCCAAGTAAAAAACAAAACTAACAAATACACGCAAAAAGTCCCAGTGGAAAACAACATTAGAAAAAAACAAAACACAACCTCCGGCCATTTTGCAGAAACCTCCATTGTAGTTTGGGCTGTGTGTTATGCTAGAAAAAAAAACAAAACATTTCTCTTTATATCAACTCTGACCAGCTTCCCTAAAAAAAAAAAAAAAAAAACAACAACAACACAGGATTATGCATCCATCGGTTCTCCATGGTTAGCAGTGGGTTCAGAGTGATGGACAGCGTTAGCTTTTTGCCACATGCAACTTTTTTAATGGAGGGCAAAAAGTTCAACTTTGTCTTTCATGTTACCTTTATATGATGTCTCCCCTTTTCAAAATATTCCCCTTATTGTCCGGCTGTAGAGCTCAGTGTTTTATACTGTAGCAGACACTTTTCTTCCACAGACACACTCCAAACTAGCATAAGAAAAACATCCACAAAACTTAAATCTGAAACCTTTACTGAGAGAGAGAGAACAGAAGACAGTCTTACAATCACTCCTGGCTACAAACAGAGGTAAACTACAACAACAGAGCCTTTAAATAAAGGTTAAATGATGAAAATAGCAGTGACTGTAGGAACTAAAGTTAAAACCATTATGTAAACCAGGAAGCGTTTGGGAAATGAAATTCCTCTGAGGGAATAAATTACTTGACAAAGTTAGAGGACGATTCAGCTCAAAGAGGGAGATGTAAAATGCTTCTCTAAATTTGAATTGCAGGTCAACATGGAGGCTTATGATCCACAGGAGCTCTCATCAGTCCCTGAAAGAAAAGAGAACAAATGAAAGTCGCATTATACTGTATATAAATGTATGTTTCTCCGTATCAGAGATCTCCTCGTTACAGCAAGGAAAGAATTCATTTTTTGACTTGAATTGATACCAAATTAACCGGAAGTATTTTCATTTTATGGCTTGCCAGGGAAAAGCAGTCAAATCGCAATTGGGAACCAGGGAGATCAACTCCAGGTCACTCTCCATCACATGTTCAAGTGTCTTCAGCAAAAAAATTATCCCAGGGAGCCAGTCTTTAAAAGTAAAAAAGCGATACATTTACCATCAGCAAGAAGTACAGGATAACACTAGTCTCCCCAACATCCCAAAATATTAGGTATTGAGAAAATGGTGCCAGATCTACCATTCAAGAGCTTTTATTAAAAAATAACATATTACTAAATGATTTAAATTCATGTCACATGCAAAAAAAAAATATATATTAAAAAAATATGAGATTTGAGAACTGCATCCTGAAACCAAATAGGTTGTATCAGCAACACATTAACGTTCAATTAAAAGGAAGAATAATAAACAATTGAATTTCCAGTGAACTACTATTTCAAATTCTACAAAGTCATCGGGTTAAGAGGAAAACACCAGGGCTGGAGAAACGTGACGAGCAAAACCACAAACTTCCAATGTCTTTTCTAAGCAAAATAGTATCTTAATCATTATGTTGGGATTATCCAACTGAAATAGACACTTTGCTTGATTTATCTCTGAATATTCTGTCAAATCTCACACAGACTTGATCAACTTAATCTGCTAGAAACTTAAAATACGGCGACAAAGGCTCTAAAGTTGGCACCAACAATGAGCCACTGCAGTCGAGGCAGAAAACACAGAAGAATCATCAGCCCTGGAAATGTAATTCGTGGTTACTCACATTAAGTGAGCTCAGAATCCAGGGAGTCTGCTGGCTGCCTCACGGTGGCGCTGGGTACCTGCGTAATCAGCCTCGCTTTCCGGTTAAACTCCAAAAGCTGCAAAAAAGGTGTGTCATTTTTATCATCCGGTTGGGACTTTTTGTTTTTATTGTGATTCATACGTGTCTCGGTAAACAGCCTTTTGCCACTAGGTCTTCACCGGACAATCAAAACTGAACATTTCGAAGCCTAATTTTAAACAACAAATTATGAGCTGCCCACTGTGATCCTCGGATACATTCAGGGCATTCTTTTCTTTCTTTTTTTTTACAAAATATATTGTAACGGATTACTGGTCTGGTGCTTAGATTTTGGATGTAGAGAGAGGCTTCCTCAACAGCAGTTCATGTGTTTAGGAGTCTAGATGAAAAGAAAGCTAGGAAAAAGGATTTTTATTGACTGTTTTGTAGAGTTTCTGTGGTTCCTCTTAGAGATTATAGCTCAAAGATTTGCTAATTCTGACAGAAAATAAGTCATTAAAAAGCTGCTACATGCAGCAGCAGAGCTGGGAACCTCTGACCTAAGGTGACAGCTACAGGTGATCTTTATATAGCGGGTTAGTTTGAAGTGCTTATGAAGGAGATTACTGGAAATTTATCACATAGGTAAAAAGCTTACCTTTTCCCTCAAGTTAGCTTTTATTTCTTCTTCAAGCCGCTTTTTGTTCTCCTTTGCCACGGCTTTCTCATCAACTTTAATACCTTGCGAGGATTTGGAAGTATAGTGCTTGTAGAACGGGATTATTTTCTCGGTAGCAGCCGTCTCCGCTACCTTGGTCTCCGTAGCAACCGTCTCCGCTACCTTAGTCTCCGTAGCAACCGTCTCCGCTACCTTTGTCTCCGTAGCAGCCGTCTCCGCCACTTTTGTCTCCGTAGCAGACGCCTCTGTTGGCTTTGCTGATGACGGCCTTTTCTCCGTTCTCCTCTGGGAAGACCCCTCCATCCGTTCTGGTGTTTTAGATTTCCTCTTTTTGTGATCGTTCTTTTTGCGGCTCCGCTCCTTTGTGTAAAATTCAGATCTCGTCACACTGCTTTCAGAAGATGGTTTGGTATTGATGACCTTAAGGCAACTAGACGCAGACCGGTCCCAGCCCTGACCTTCGCTCACAGACAGGTCTGGATTCACAAAGGAACAGAGATCCTGAAAAGAGAGCTGTTCGGGTTGGAGGGAGTGTGGGTTGAGAGAACTAAGAGCCCTGTGGCTTTGATTTGCAGCAAATGGCCAGTTGGCGTTTACAGCACCACTGTAGGCATTGTAGTAATTTATATACTGGGCATACTGGTACAAACTGTAATCAGCATATGAGGACGACGAAGGGTAAGGAGAAGGAAAAGCTTGTTGTTCGCTTCTGTAACTGGACCTCTGTTCTTTCCTGGTCTCGGTCCTGCTTTGCCGCTTTACTCCGTCTCTGCCTCGGTCACGAGAACGTCGACGGGCTTCTCTGCTGCGAGAGCGCCGACGATGACGCAAGGGGGTCCGACTGCGGCTTCTGGAGGAGGATCTGGAGCAAGAAGAGGAGGATGAAGAGGAGGAAGAGGAGGACGAAGAGGACCTGGATCTACCGTGTTTCTCGCGGGAGTGCTTCGGTTGACTCTCCTGCTCCTTCCTGCTTTCGCTCGATGGTCTGCCTTCATCCTTTTTTCCATACAGCCTCTCCAGAGTGCGATCTGTTATTTTTCTCAACTCATCCACCTCCAGATTCAAACCCAAGCTTTTAAGAATGTTTTGTAGTTCTTTCTGCTTTTCATCTACCTTCAGGGTCTCGTCCTCCTCTTTCTTCTTCTTCTCTTCGAGGGGGGGCTCTGACTGGCTGCTGGAGTCCAAACCGCACTTTCTTTTGGCTCTCTTTAGCTCCTCGCCTTCAGGTAAGGATGGCTCTTGATTAGCAGAGTTGGTCTTTGATCTCACACCGCTGATCCCACTGGAGCCTGGCGCCGGTGATCCAGTGTCGGACTTCTGGCTTTCACTTTTGGGTTCCTCTTTCGAACGAGGAGGGGTTCTTGGACGACATTTTTCATCATTGCTGACCATCTTACTGAGCTTGCTGATGTCCACTCCGCTGTTGAGCAGACTGAGGAAGCGATCAAAACCCTTGTTAGCGCAGCTCTCACTGGTGAAACTGTCCCTGACGCCGCCATCTCGCTTGGTCCTGACGCCATTGTTCTCGCGCTCAGAACCTCCGTCGGCGCTGCTCTCGGGCTCAGCACCTTTGCTGACACCCGTCTCGCGTTCAGGACTTCTGCCGACAGCGTTTTCAGGCTCAGGCAGTCTGCTTGCTCTGCTCTCCCGCTCCGAAACTCTGCTCTTGCCTTCGAGTCGTCTGTTCATGCTGGTCTCAGAGCCTCTGTCAGCACTGCTTTCACGCTCAGCAACTTTGCTGACATTGCCTTTGCCTTCAGAACCTCTGCTGAGGGTGCTCTCCTGGTCAGAGCCTCTGTTGACGCCTTTGTCGCTGTCGGAACGTCTGTCTGCCTTGCTCTTGCCGCTGCTCTTTTCCTCAGAACCTCTGTCAACACCATTCTTGTCCCTGGAGCCCTTGCTAGCGCCGCCTCCCTTCTTTACGCCAGGAGGCTCGTTCTGGTTCGGAGGGGCTAGCGGGTCATCGGAGATCTGAAGAACGTCAGACACACAAAAGTTCAAATATAAATTGAATCTGGAAAGATGGTTGTAATGTCTTGATCTCAAAGCTCCCTTAAAACAAGGATATCATAGACAGGAAACGTTTCTACCGAGTTCGTCAAAGTTGCCTTTGCCCAAACAGAAAACGGTAACACGTTTAGTTCATTATCAGGACGTCTCAGAAGAACATCGGGTGCAGCAAAAGAGGCAGTGGAGACAAGAGTTGACGGGGAGCTTTTAGCCAAATGTTGGGACCCAGCTTTCTGAAAAGCAAGGACTGATTAGACCGCATCTCCCAGCATTCATTGCACTGCCAGAGACTCCAATGACGTCACAGAATCAGTAAAAGCCAGTGAACACAGAAGACTCATTCTATTCATCCCAATGGTTTACTGCAGAGATGCAAGTTAATTGATGAGTTTATCTAAAGTTGATTGGTCTAATCCAGGGATTCCCAAAGTGTGGTGCGAGCTGCCACTAGGGGGTGCGCGAGCTGAAATCTGTAATGGCGGTTTGACAGTGTTTTTTTCCCCCACACCGTAAAGACGTGTAAATAATCATTTCCTTTGTGGAAACAAAAATCAAAACAGCAAATTTAATAAATAAATAAAATGTATTGACATGAAAATCTGTTTATTTTAAAAAGTGTTGTTCTACACTTCATCGTAATATGAATTTATCTTCTTCTACGCATTGTGCCTCAATGCGTAGAAGAAGCAGCTTGTGCCCTCTACTTCATTCATTCTGGCAAATATGCTCAGTTGGCTGAAACCAGGGAATCGGAGGCAACAGATGAGTGAATTGCAAACCATTTACAAATGTCTCTCCAACTCTTTCCTCGCTTCACGTCGTGTACGTCAGTAGAGGGACAATTGAATTCGGGCCAAAAGTTTTTACAAGCTTAAATTGAGCGACCAGTCTCTCTTTCGATCGCCCAGCGCCTCCAACCAGCGCTGCTCCTGTTGGGGTGACTCTGAACCTCTACCAGCACTGACGCGCATGACTCGCCCACCCCCCGCTGCAGCCTCCGCGATTTATTGACTCTTCACGCACAGAGCTGCAATACGTTTCATTGAGAGTCAGACAGGCGCAGTTCATTTTACAGATGCGGTTTTAGCACATATTCAGACGGGGACAAACCGAGGGTGGGGCTGAGGGGAGCTGAGGTGTGTTGCCCTGTGCGTGTTTACCTGCTGAATGTAGCCGCTGTAAAAGTTTTTTTTCTCTGATTAATAACATATTTATGGAGCGCTCTGTTATTGTTACTCTGGTCTGCAGTTCTCTCTCTCTCTCTCTCTCTCTCTCTCTCTCTCGAGCGTCATCGGACACAAATCAAAGTTCTTCTGTTTGTAAATTGTGACTCAGATTAAGAAGCTGGTGCACAAAAAAAGTGAGAACAACACAGGTAGATCATCAGTTTAATCCTTCAGAGACGTTTCAGGTTGTGGAGGTGTGGCTGATCTGGGCGTCTCTTTCTTTCTCTCGCTCCAGGCTGAGCCACTGATGCACCTGCAAAATACTCAGGATTCTGTTGTGGATGTTGCAACTTTATTGCAGTTTAATTCAAATTATGTTCTAATTTTATTCCCACAACTTTTGTTAAGATGGTTGAATTGATGTAACTGCAACAGATTTTTTTCTTTTTTTGTGGTGGGGGGGGGGGGGGGGGGTGCGCCAAGCCGGTTGGGACACTGAAGGGGGTGCGCGGCTGAAAAAGTTTGGGAACCCCTGGTCTAATCGATCGACTAACAGTAATTTGATAAACGGACATTTAAAAAAAAAAAAAAAAAAAAAAACTAGTTTTCTCTTGTATCAAGAAAGTCTTTCCATAACATGGAGGACTAGTTTGATTACAGTATGCAGAATTTTAAAAGAGGCACATCGTTATGTTGGAACAGTTTATTGTGGCACCTGTATTAAATACTGACTGGATAAGCAAGAAATTTGTGGTTTTGTCACACATAATTAAACTTAAGACTTATTAAGAAAATATAACAAAACAGCCCTGAGTGGCAGCTGTTCACAGGCAGGTTCATGAACGCGCGGCCAGCCCGGCTACGTAAACAAGAGACTGGAGAACAACACAGAGAGATGGTGTGACGTCAGACCACTCACTGCTCCTAAAGATTCCACATACTGTATGTCTTACAAAAAAAAGGAGGCAGTGTGCGCCGCAAATTACACCCGTCTTCCACACAAAATACACAATTATATGGAAAAAGTATAAAGAAAGTCAGCTGCATGTACCATGGTCTTCAAGTCTATGGCGGCTCCCTTGTTGAGCAAGCTGAGAAAGCGCTCATATCCCTTGTTAGCGGTGCTCTCCTCCTTTGCAGGGGTAGTAATGCTGCGGTCAGGAGGCTGCAGAGGGACTACAGGAACCTGCAAAACATCACACACTCATCAGCATCAATAAACCACCAGCTTATACTAAAATACAGGCACAAAGGGCAACTAAATGGAAACATCGGTTGTTAATATCGGCCCAGTTTGAGTTATCGAACCGATACCGATACGATAAAAAATTACCAACATCGGCCGATACCGATGTCAATGCCGATAAATCGTGCATCCCTAGTAATTAGAAGTTTGTGCCAGGCCAGCCTTGGCTCTCGGAAGACAAACCAACTCATACACTACTGCTTTGTTTGCTATTTTTTGCTGTTCAGCAAAAACGGAAATACTTCTTCTTCTTCTGTGGTCTTTCAGGAAAAGTTTCTAGTCTGAATAAAGCCAGGTGCATATAAAAGCATTTCATGATCGGATTAACTGACCATGCGCCCATATAAACAGTACAATCCGATTCTTTTTTTGTTTTATAAAATAAGAATACATTTCAATCAGATCATAAAAATGTTGTGCATGTAAAAAGTAGCAAATGAGTCAAGGTAAAGAATAGTCCAGGCATGTTCACCCTGAAAGCAAGATAAAGGACTCAGTCACAGAGTACATTATTGCCCCCATGTAGCTAAAAAAAATAATAAACTTGTGAAGATACATAGGATTATGTTGGCCTTTCAAATCTTTAATTTGGACAATTGTCCAATAAATGTCAAGCTTAAAATTTAAATGAATTACTTATCACAAAAGGTGCGCTTAAAGCACCAAAAGCAGATGGATTATAGGACTGAACTAGCGACTAGTCATGTTGCTGGACAAGACAGAGTAAATTCTGTTTAAATGACAATTACCATCTAAGCTGCGGTCAAACACGAGAAAAAAAAAAGATGAGAGTGTACCGTGTCCTTCAAGTTAGGAGCTGCCGCTCCTTTGTTGAGCTTTGCAGGGGAAGTGATGCTGCGGTCAGGAGGCGGCGGAGAGACATCAGGAACCTGGGAAACATCACAAATTCATCAGTGCCATTAGAAATGTAGATTAACAAACCCTACTCGCCGTTTCAATCGTCGTGCTAAATATTATCTGCTACCTGCCTACCTGGAGATCATGTGCTATATTACATTTATTTATTTAAACACTATAAATAGATATTAAGTATTGAGAGGAATCTGTACGGGACGTACCTTGGTGTTCAGGTTGGGAGCTGCTCCTTTGTTGAGCACGCTTAGTAAGCGCTCATATCCCTTGTTTGAGGGGCTCTCCTGCTTTTTAGGGGAAGTAATGCTGTGATCCGGAGGGAGCGGGGGGACTTCAGGAACCTGTGGATCGTCAGACACTCGTCAACACCATTAAAACAGTACTTAAACTGGCACTCTCTTTTGCTCTTTTTAGCAACACGGTTCCTTTTATTAATGTCACTTATATCCAGACTTAAGGTGCTGCAACTCTTACAATGAGACAGCATTTCAGTGTGCTGTCAAGTTTATTTGGTCAGTAAAACCTGCTGAAAAACAGCATCATTCTGTTTAAATAACTATTGCCATATGAATAGAAACGCTACATACAGCGCTAGTGGATTTCTTCTGTTTTTGCTTTCATGTCTCACATAAATGCTTCAGATCAAACACATTTTAATATGGGACTACGATAACCTACGATAAGAAAAAGCAGTGATCAAATTATTAAGTTCATTAATGGGAAAAAAGCTATTTAAATCAACCTGGCACCCAATGAAAAGTGACCCCCCCCCCCCCCTTGTTATATCATGAATTAACTGAGATTAAAACACATTATTTCTAGCAAACTGAGGTTAGATTTTTGGAAAAATATTCTGCAGACTGACAAGATAAAAGGGGCACTTTATGGAATATGTGTCTCATGTTAAAATCTGACCCAAAAACTAACAGCATGTCAGAAACAGACCATCATACTGACAGACATGGTGACAGTAGTGAGGGTGTGGTCATGAAGTTTGCTTTACAACACAAAATCCTGCAGGAGAACGTCCAGCCATCAGTACAGGAGCTGAAGCCCAATCGCACTCTGGTTACGGAGTAAAAGAAGAAAATGGGCTAAAATGCAATTCAGATGCTGTAATACGACCTTAAATACGTCGTACATACAGGAAAATCTTCCAAAGTGGCACAATGACAACATTTCTGCAGAAAAGATTCGGTCAAAATTCCTCGGCAACGAAGTAAACGCCCCAGTTGTCGCAAACTCTTGCTGCCAAGGGTGGCACAAATAGTTATTAGGTTTAGGGGGGGGGGGATGACTTTTTCAGATAACGGCAGGTTGGTTTGGATAGCCTTCTTCCCTCAACGAATGAAATCATCTTTTGAAAACAGTTTAGGTACTTCCTCAAGCTATCTTCATATAGTATTAAAATCAGTTTGATAATCTGACACCTTCAAGCGTAACGAAAAAAGCAAAAACAGAAAAAAAAATCTTTCGGGGGCAAAGACTTTTTGACAGCCAGGTAAATGAAAAACAGCAGGATGGACCTTCGGGTTCAAGTACGGGGCCGCTGCTGCCGCTTTCTTCAGAGCGCTGAGTAAGCGCTCGTATCCCTTGTTGTTGTGGCTCTCCTGCTGCTTTGCAGGTGAAGTAACGCTGTGGTCAGGAGGAGGCAGAGGCACACCTGGAACCTGAGAAACATCAGACACTCGTCAATATCTGTAAAACAGCCGTTTGAAAAACTATGTTCACCGTTTCAGCCTAAACCCTGCTTTTAGGAACAGTCAAAGAGACGAATCAGCCGAGCTCAGGTTGAGGCGGCTGGAAAGCCAGAAAAAATACCTTTTGACTCCTTATCATATTCAAAACAACGTTCGGTGATCTGATCATTTTCTCCTTTGACAAATCAAAAATGAATTGTGCTAAAAATTTCCCTCCACTTTGAGTAATGCAGCAGTACCACTAGCAGTGAAACACCCCCCACAGCAGGTCGCTACCATCACCATGCTTCACAATTGGTGAAGAATTCTTGGGGTTTAAGGCTAAAAAAAAGAAAAACAAAGTAGTGCTCTAGTTCAGCTCCAGTGTTGAAATCTGCTCAATGTCCTCTGGTGACGTTGGTTTTACAAAGAGCGAAGAATGGGGGAAGAAATATTTACACGTCAAGCCTCAAAGTGGGGGTTTGGGTAAGTTATAACCTTTTAGCTCATAAGTCAAGTTTATACACATTTAATCAGATAATGCATTTCTATTTTGTCTACCTGATTCCTAATGATTGTGTAAGGTGCTACTGATGATAT